>CM069917.1:42911002-44348368 GCA_036172215.1 Camellia granthamiana | reverse complement strand
GTAATTCTTTGCCACCTCTTAATTGGATGCTGGCATTAGTGTGTGGCTAAGGAGACCTCTTTGCCGCATTCTTATGAGTCAATGCTGATCTCAATAATTTATTCCGAATTTCGCAATCCAATGATATGAATATTGTATTTGCTCTAGACGTGGTTGCCGTACTTGGCATCTTGCTCAGGAGCGTCTGTGCATCATAATCGTCAAACCCAAAACTTTTAGGGTTTTGGGGTAGGGGTTTAGGGTTTGAGGTTTGGGTGTTGGGATTTGGGTTTAGGGTTGGGGGGTTGAGGGTCGGGGTTCAGGGTTTGGGGGTTGGGGGTTTTGGGGTTGGGGGGTTTAGGGTAGGGTTTAGAGGGTTGGGGAGCTTAGGGTTTACGGTTTTTGGTTTAGGGGTTGAGATTGGGGTTAGGTTTCGCGTTCGGGTTCGGGTTCGGGTTCGGGTTTCGTGGTGGGGGTCGGAGTCAAGGTTTGGGTTTTGGGTCTAGGGTTTAGCGGTTAGGGTTTAGAGGTTAAGGGTTGAGGGTTTTGCGTTTTGGGTTTTGGATTTTTAGGGGGTTTAGGGTTTTTAGTGGGTTTGGCGTTTAGAATTTAGGGTTTAGGATTTATGGTTTGGTGTTTAGGGTTTTGGGATTTCGTGTTTGGGCTTTGGGTTTAGGGGTTTTGAAACCCTAAATCCCAAACCCTAACCCCTAAAACGCTAACTCCTAAAAACCCTAACCCCTAAAATGCGTACTCCTAAACCCTAAAATCCTAACCCCTAACACCTAACCCCAACCGCCAAACCCTAACTCCTAACCCCTAAGCCTAAACCCTAATCCCTAAACCATAAATCGTAACCCTGGACCCAAAACCCCTGACCCTCGACCCTAGACTCTAAACCCTAATAGTTCCTAGACCTTAAACTCTAATGGACCCTAGACCCTAATAGACCCCAGACCCCTGACCTCAAACCCTAACCACAACCCTAAACCCTAAACAGTGAACCCCTTAAAAACCCTCCAAACCCAAAACCCAAAACCAAAAGCCCAAAACCCCAAAACCTCTAAAACCTAAACCCAAATCCATACCCGAAACCCGAACCCCTAAAACCCTAACCCCTAACCCTAAATCCTAAACCTTAAACCCTAAAAAACCCTAAACCCTAAACTCTCCCAAAACCAAAAGCCCAAAACCCCAAAACCTCTAAAACCTAAACCCAAATCCATACCCGAAACCCGAACCCCTAAAACCCTAACCCCTAACCCTAAATCCTAAACCTTAAACCCTAAAAAACCCTAAACCCTAAACTCTCAACCCAAAAATCCTAAAACCCCAAACCCCAAATCCCAAACCCTAAACCCCCAAACCCTAAAAGCTAAACCTTGAACCTCGAAATCTCGAAACCCCTAAACCCTATCTAACCCCAAACCCTAAACCATAAACCCTACCCTAACCCCTAACCCTAAACCCTACACGCTAACCCCTAACCCCTATCTCCAAATCCAAAGCCTAAAACCCCAAAATCCCAAACCCTAAACCTCAACCCACGACCCTCAACCCTAGACCTTAGACCCTCAACCCTAAATACTAAACCCCAAACCCCAACCCCTAATACCCAACCCCCCAACCGCTAACCCCCAACCCTCAACCGAACACTTAAACCTCAATCCTCAACACCCAAACCCCTAAACCCCGAACCCTCAAACCCCAAACGCTAAACCCCTAAAACCCTAAACTAAACCCCTAAACACCTAAAACACTAAACTAAACCTCCAAGCCCCTAACCCCAATACCTAACCCCTAAACCCCTAATCCCCAACCTTCTAAACCCTAAATCCTAAACCCTTAAGGTTTAGGGTTTGGGGTTTAGGGTTTGATGATGAGCTAACCCCTAACCCCCAAACCTCTAATCCCCAACCCCCTAAACCTTAAATCCTAAACCCATAAGGTTTGGGGTTTAGGGTTTGATGATGATGATGATGCGCGGACGCTCCTGAGTAAGATGCCAAGTATGACAACCGCGTCCAGAGTGGACACGATATTCATATCATTGGGTTGCGGAAGTCAGAAGGAATTATTGGGATCAGCATCGGCTCGCAGCAATGCGGCAAAGAGGTCTCCCCAGTTACGTACTAGTGCCAGCATCCAATCAGGGGGTGGTGAAGAACTGCTGCTGCTAAATGTGGCAGCGAGAAGGTCGGAGATACGAGTGAATGTAATCGATTCACAGATCATTTGAATCACGATGATCAGTGACCTCGTGCGATCTGCATAGGAGATCGTGGGGGTAGCCAGATCATTTACGGCATTAGTGAGTGTGGTCGGGCCAAGGGCTATGTTATTCATACCTTGTCCGGAAACACGTTCTAGGGCATTGTAGCTGCAATCGTAACCCAGGAAAGTGGATCTGGGAATTAGATGGGGGGAAATAGGAAAAGTACGCCTGAATTCCAACCACTCCGCAGAATTATCCAATTGGTAGGCGTCCAACTATAGGCTATCCCGTCGAATCCTCAGCCTGATGCAATGATTGTTGGTTCGCAGTATGATGTTGAACTATCGAGTGGGTGAATTCTGCTGAACGGGATGTAGGAGAATATTATGTGAAAATGTCTCTCCCAATTCAACGCGCAAGTCATCAATGAAGTCCCTGTAAGCTCCACTACCTCTTTCAACGTTGAACTCCTTTGTGAATTCCGCCACTGGATTCAATTCTGCGATTAACAATAATAATCAATCAATAAAAAAACATAAAAATAATAACTCAATGAAGTGCTTGTAATTATCATTTTCAACGTTGAATTTAGCCATTAACTCAATTAATTATGTCATTGACAATAATAATAAATCAATAGCTAAAATAATAATAATTACAAGCCAAAATAAAAATAATTAAATAATATTAACAAATAATTTTCTTTGTTCTCATCTCAGGCATTATTGTCAAATTTTGAATCGAATCTTGAATCGTTTTGCTAAAATAATAAATCGTGAATTGTATGATTCACTTTATTTGCGCTCGATCGCTAGTGTTAAATAAAGTAAATCATACTATTTGCTATTCATTATTTTAGCAAAATGATTCACAATTCGATTCAAGATTTGACAATAATGCTTGAGATGGGAAAAATGAAAATTATTTATTAATAGTATTTAATTATTATTATTTTGGCTTTTAGTTATTCTAATTTTAGCTATTGATTTATTATTCTTTTAGATATTGATTTATTATTATTATCAATGATAGAATTCAATTGAGTTAATGGCGGAATTCAACGTTGAAAATGATAATTACAAGCACTCTACTGAGTTATTATTTTTATGTTTTTCTATTGATTGATTATTAATGTCAATGGCAGAATTGAATTCAGTTAATGGCATAATTCACAAAGGAGTTCAATTTTGAAAGGGGTAGTGGAGTGTACAGGGATTTCATTGAGGACTTGCGCATTGAATTGGGAGAGGCCTTTTCACACAATATTTTTGTTTTTCCTGCTCAGCAGAATCCACCCACTCGATGGTTCAACATCATACTGTGAACCAACAATCATTGGATCAGGCTGAGGATTCGACGGGACAACCTATACTTGGTTGCCTACCAAATGGAGTTTTTGAGGAGTGGTTGGAGTTCGGGTGTACTTTTCTTACTTCTTCGCATCTAATTCCTGGATCCACTTTCTTGGGTTACGTTGGCGGCTACAATGCCCTTGAACGTGTTTTCGGATAAGGTATGAATAACATATCCCTTGGGCCGACCGCACTTGCTAATGCCGTAAATGATCTGGTTCTCCTAAATCTCCTTCACAGATCTCGCGAGGTCACTAATCATCGTAATTCAAATGATCTACGAATCGATTAGATTCACTCGTATCAAAGATCTTCTCGCTGCTACATTCAACAGCAGCAGTTCTTTGCCACCCCCTGATTGGATGTTGGTACTAGTGCGTGGCTGGAGAGACCACTTTGCCGCATTCCTGTGAGCTGATGCTGATCCTAATAATTTTTTCTGACATCCGCAACCCAATAATATAACTATTGGGTCTGCTCTGGACATGGTTGCTGTACTTGGCATCTGGTTCAGGAGCGCATTCGCATCATAATTATCGAACCCTAAACCCTAAGAGTTTAGGGTTTCGAGGTTAGAGGTTTAGGGGTTTAGTTTAGGGTTTTAGGGGTTTGGGGTTTGATATTGAGGGGTTTTGGTGTTGGGGTTTGGGTTTAATGTTGGGGGTTTAGGGTTGAGGGGGTCGGTTAGGGTTTGGGGTTTTGGGTTTTATGTTTTTATGGGGTTTAGGATTCTTAACGAATTTAGGGTTTAGGTTTTTTAGGGGATTTAGTGCTTTTAGGGGGTTTAGGGTTTTTAGGGGATTTAGTGCTTTTAGGGGGTTTGGGGTTTAGAATTTAGGGTTTGGGTTTGGGTTTGAGTTTGGGGTTTAGGTTTTATGATTTGTGGTTTGGGGTTTTGGTTTTGGTTTTGGTTTTGGGTTTTAAGGGTTCTGATACCTTAAATCCTAATCTCAAACCCAAACCCAAACCCTGACCTCTAACTCGTAAACCCCTAACCCTAACTCCAACCCCAACCCCAACCCCAACCCCAACCCCTTGACTCCTCACCCCTAAACCTAAAACCTAAATCCTAAACCCTTGACCCAAAACCCTTGACCCCCGACCATGGACCCTTGACCCTAGACCACCGACCCCCGACCCCCGACCCTAGACCCTAGACCTTAGACCCTAAACCCTAATAGACCTTAAATCCTAAACCATAAATCCTAATAGACCCTAGACTTTAGACCCTAAACCCTAATAGATCGTAGACCCTAAACCCTAATAGTTCCTAGACCCGAAACTCTAATAGACCCCAGATCGTAATAGACCCTAGACCCCAGGCCTCAACCCCTAACCCTAAACCTCAAACCCTAAATAGTGAACCTCCTAAAAACCCTCTAACCCCCTAAAAACCCAAAGCCCAAAACCCTCAAACCCCAAACCCAAACCTGAAACTTGAAACCCAAACCCCTAAAACCCTAACCCTAATCCCTAAACCCTAACCCCTAACCTAAATCCCAAACTATAAATCCTAAAAAATCCTAAACCCTAAACCCCCAATCTCAAACCCTAAATGCCAAGCCCTAAACCCTAAACCCCCAATCCCTAAAAGCTAAACCCCTAACACCGAAACCTCGAAACCCCAAAACCCCAAACCCTAAACCTCCAACCACAAAACCGTAACCCCTAACCCCTAACTCCAACACCTAACCCCAATCACTAAACCCCAAGCCCTAAACCATAAACCCTACCCTAACCCCTAACCCCTAACCCCTACACTTCTAACCCCTAAACCTTAAAGCCTAACCTCTAATCCCTAACCCCAACCTCTAATCCGTAACCCCAAATCCTAAACCCTAAATCCTAAACTCTAAATCTTAAAAAATCCAAAACCCAAAAACCCAAAACCCCAAATCCCAAGCCCTAAGCCCAAAACCCAAATCCCGAAACCCAAAAACCCAAAAATTTGAAAACACTAAACCCCAAATCCCAAACCCTAAACCCTAAATCCCCAAACCCTTAAAGCTAAACCCTAAACCCCACCCCGTAACCCAAAAACTCCAAACCCTAACCCCTAAACCCAAAATCCTAAACCCTAAACTCCAAAACCTAACCCCAAACCCCAAACCCTAGACCATAAACCCTACCCTGACCCCCTAAACCCTACCTTAAACCCTAAACTTTAAACCCTAACCCCCCTAACCTTCTAACCTTCTAACCTAAACCTTCAAACCCCCAATTCCAACCGCCAAACCCTAAACCATAAACCCCAACCCCTAACCCTAGACCGTCAACCCTAGACCCTAGACCCTTAATCCTAAATCCTAAACCCCAAACCCCAAACCCCAAACCCCAATCCCCACCACCCAATCTCCCAACCCCCAGCCCTAAACCGAACACCTAAACCCCAAACCCCAACACCCAAACCCCTAACCCTTAAACCCCCTAACTCCTTTAACCCTAACCCCAACCTTTAACCCCTAACCCACTAACTCCTAACCCTCAAACCCTAAACACTAAACCCTAAGGGTTTAGGGTTTAGGGTTTGATGATGATGTGCGGATGCTTCTGAATAAGATGCCAAGTACGACAATCGCGTCTAGAGCGGACACGATATTCATATCATTGGTTTATGGAAGTCAGATGAACTTATTGGGATCAGCATCAGCTCGCAGCAATGCGGCAAAGAGGTCTCCCCAGCCATGCACTATTGCCAGCATTCAATAAAGGGTTGGCGAAGAACTGCTGCTTCTGAATGTGGCAGCGAGAAGGTCCGAGATACGAGTGAATGTAATCGATTCGCAGATTTGAATCACTATGATTAGTGACCTCATGCGATATGCGTAGGAGATCGTGGAGGTAGCCAGTTCATCTAAAACATTAGTGAGCGCGGGCGAGCCAAGGGCTATGTTATTCACACCTTGTCCGAAAAGACATTCCAGCGCATTGTAGCCGCCATCGTAACCTAAGAAAGTGGATCCGGGAATTAGATGTGGAGAAGTAGGAGAAGTACGCCCAAACTCCAACCACTCATAATTGTGCAATTGGTAGGCGTCCAAGTAGAGGTTGTCCTGTTGAATCCTCAGTCTGATCCAATGATTGTTGGTTTGCAATATGATGTTAAACCATCGAGTGGGTGGATTCTGCTGAGTGGGAAGTACGGGAATATTGTGTGAAAAGGTCTCTCCCAATTCAACGTGCAAGTCTTCAATGAAGTCCCTGTAAGTTGCACTATCCCTTTCAACGTTGAACTCGTTTGTGAATTCCGCCATTAATTGAATTCAATTTTGCCATTGACAATAATAATCAATCAATATAAAAATATACAAATAATAACTCAATGAAGTGCTTGTAATTATCCTTTTCAATGTTGAATTCCTCCATTAACTTAATTGAATTATGCCATTGACAATAATAATAAATCAATAGCTAAAATAATAATAATTAAAAGCTAAAATAATAATAATGAAATAATATTAGTAAATAATTTTCATTTTTCTCATCTCAGGCATTATTATCAAATCTTGAATCGAATCATGAATCTTTTACTAAAATAATGAATTGTGAATCGTATGATTCACTTTATTTGTGCCGGACCGCTAGTGTTAAATAAAGTGAATCATACGATTCACTATTTATTATTTTAGTAAAACGATTCACGATTCGATTGAAGATTTGACAATAATGCCTGAGATGAGAAAAATAAAAATTATTTATTAATAGTATTTAATTATTATTAATCTAGTTTTTAATTATTATTATTTTAACTATTGATTTATTATTATTTTAGCTATTTATTTATTATTATTGTTAATGGCAGAATTCAACTGGGTTAATGACAGAATTCAACGTGTAAAAGGATAATTACAAGCACTCCATTGAGTTATTATTTTTATGTTTTTCTATTGACTGATTATTAATGTCAATGTCAGAATTGAATTCAGTTAATGACGGAATTCACAAAGGAGTTCAACGTTGAAAGGGGTAGTGGAGCGTACAGGAACTTCATTGAGGACTTGCACGTTGAATTGGGAGAGACCTTCTAATAAAATATTCTCATACTTCCCGCTCAGCAGAATCCACCCACTCGATGGTTCAACATCATACTACGAACCAACAATCATTGGATCAGGCTGAGGATTCAACGGGACAACCCTTACTTGGACGCCTACCAAATAGAGTTTTTGAGGAGTGGTTGGAGTTCGGTTGTACTTCTTCTACTTCTCCACATCTAATTCCCGGATCCACTTTCTTGGGTTACGATGGTAGCTATAATGCCCTGGAGTGTGTTTCCGGACAAGGTATGAATAACATAGCCCTTGACCTGACTGCACTCACTAATGTCGTAAATGATCTGGTTACCTCCACGATAGCCTTCGCAGATCGCGCGAGGTCACTGATCATCGTGATTCAAATGATCTGCGAATCGATTGGACTCAGTCGTATCTCCGATCTTCTCGTTGCCATATTCAGTAGCAGTAGTTCTTCGCCACCCCCTGATTGGATGCTGGCACTAGTGCGTGGCTGGGGAGATTTCTTTGCCGCATTCTCGCGAGGCAATGCTAATCTCAATAATTTCTTCCGGCTTCCGTAACCCAATGATATGAATATTGTGTCAGCTTTGAACGTGGTTTCTGTACTTGGCATCTTGCTCAAGAGTGGCTGCGCATCATAATCATCAAACCCCAAATCCTAAACCCTAAACCATAAAGATGTAACCCTAAGGATTTAGAGTTTCGGGGTTTGAGGTTGAGGGGTGTTGGTGTTTGGGTTTAAGATTGGGGTTTTGGAGTTTAGGTTTGAGGGTCTAGGGTTGAGGGTCGGGGGTTGGTGTTTAGGGTTTGGGGTTTGGGGTTAGGGTTTTGGGTTTAGGGTAGGGTTTAGGGTTTGGGGTGCGGGATTTGGGGTTTAAGGGTTTAGTGTTACGTGGTTTAGGATTTATGATTTATGGTTGGGGTTTTAGGAGTTTAGGGTTTGTGGTTTTTCGGGTTTGGGATTTGGGGTTAGGGTTTTGGGGTTAGGGGCTAGGGGCTAGGGTTTAGGGTTAGGGTTTATGGTTTAGGATTTAGGGGTTTAGGTTGGGGTTCGGGTTGGGGGTTCGAGTTCGGGTTTTGGGGTCGGGGTTGGGGTCGAGGTTTGGGGTTTGGGGTTTTAGGTTTGGGTTTAGCGTTTACGGGTTAGGGTTTAGGGTTAGGAGTTGAGGGTTAGGGTTGAGGGTTGAAGGTTTAGGGTTTTAGGTTTTGGGTTCTTAAAGGGTTTAGGGTTCTTAAGGGATTAGGGATTTGGGGTTTTGGATTTGTGGTTTGGGTTTTGGATTTGGGCTTCGGGTTTCGGGTTTCGGGTTTAAGGGTTTTAAAACCCTAAATCCCAAATCCCAAACCCCAAACCCCAAACCCTAACCCTAACTCCTAAACCCTAAACCGTAAAACCCTAACTCCTAACCCCAACCCCAACCCCCAACGCCTAACCCCTAACCCTAAACCTTAACTTGTAACCCCTAAATCCTAAACCCCTAACCCAAACCTGAAACCCAAACCCCTAAAACCCTAAAACACTAACCCCTAAACCCAAACACCAAACCCCAAATCCTAACCCCTAATCTCTAATCCCTAAACTCTAAACCCTAACCCCCTAAACGCCTAACCCTGAACCCCTAACCCCTAATCCTAAATTCTAAACCCTAATCCCTAAAAACCCTCAACCCAAAACCCAAAACTCAAAAACCAAAAGACCCCAAAACCCCAAATCCCAAACCGAAAACCCTAAACCCCTAAACCTTAAAAGCTAAACCCCGAAACCCCAAAACCCTAAACCGCAAACCCCAAACCCTAAACTCTACCCTAACCCCTAATCCCTAAATTGCTAACCCCTAACCCCTAACCCTAAACCCTGCACCCTAACTCCAAATCCTAAACCCTAAACCCTAAAAAATCCTAAACCCAAAACCAAAGCCCAAAACCCCAAAACCCAAAAACCCCAAACTCGAAAATCTAATCCCAAACCCCAAAGCCAAGACCCTAAACCCTAAACCATAAACCATAAACCCTACCTAACCTCCTAAACCCTAAACCCTAACCCTCTAACCTCAAACCTTGAAACCCCCAACCCCAACCCCAACCACCAAACCCCCAAATCCTAAACCCACCTTGACCCTCAACCCTAAATCCCAAACCCAAACCCCCAACCCCCAACCCCCAATTCTAAACCGAACACCTAAACCCTAAACCCCTAAAACCCTAAAACCTTAAAACCCTAAACAAAACCTCTAAACCCCTAACTCCATACCCTTACCCCCCAGCCCCTAATCCCCCAACCCCAAAACCCTAAAACCTTAGGGTTTAGGCTTACGGTTTGGGGTTTAGGGTTTGATGATGATGATGCACGGACGCTCCTGAGCAAGATGCCGTACGGCAACCGTGTCCAGAGCGAACACGATATTTATATCGTTGGGTTGCGGAAGTCAGAAGAAATTATTGGGATCAACATCGGCTTGCAGCAATGCGGCAGAGAGGTCTCCGTAGTCACGCACTAGTGCCAGCATCCAATCAGGTGGTGGTGAAAAATTACTACTGCTGAATGTGACAACGAGAAGGTTGGAGATACGAGTGAATGTAATCGATTTGCAGAACATTTGAATCACGATGATCAGTGACCTCATGCGATCTGCGTAGGAGATCGTGTTGGTAGCCAGATCATCTACGGCATTAGTGAGTGCGGTCGGGCAAGGGCTATGTTATTCATACCTTGTCCGGAAACACGTTCCAGGGCATTGTAGCCGCCATCGTAACCCAAGAAATTGGATCCGGGAATTAGATGTGGAGAATTAGGAGAAGTACCCCCGAACTCCAACCACTTCTCAGAATTCTCCAATTGGTAGGTGTCCAAGTAAAGGTTATCCTGTCGAATCCTCAGCTTGATCTAATGATTGTTGGTTTGTAGTATGATGTTGAACCATCGCGTAGGTGGATTTTGCTAAGCAGGAAGTATGGAAATATTGTGTGAAAAGGTCTCTCCCAATTTAACACGCAAGTCCTCAATGAAGTCCCTGTAAGCTCCACTACTCTTTTCAACGTTGAACTCCTTTGTGAATTTCGCCATTAACTGAATTCAATTTTGCGATTGACAATAATAATCAATCAATAGAAAACCATAAAAATACTAACTCAATGGAGTGCTTGTAATTATCATTTTCAACGTTGAATTCTGCCATTAACTTAATTGAATTTTGTCATTGACAATAATAATAAATGAATAGCTAAAATAATAATAATACTAAAAGCTAAAATAATAATAATTAAATACTATTAATAAATAATTTTCATTTTTTTCATCTCAGACATTAGTGTCAAATCTTGAATCGAATCGTGAATCATTTTGCTAAAATAATGAATTGTGAATCGTATGATTCACTTTATTTGCGTCCGATCGCTAGTGTTAAATAAAGTGAATCATACGATTCACTATTCATTATTTTAGAAAAACAATTCAGGGTTCGATTCAAGATTTGACAATAATGCTTGAGATGAGAAAAAAGAAAGTTATTTATTAATAGTACTTAATTATTATTATTTTAGCTATTGCTTTATTATTATTTTAGTTATTATTTTAGCTATTGATTTATTATTATTGTCAATGATAGAATTCAATTGAGTTAATGGCGGAATTCAACGTTGAGAAGGACAATTACAAGCACTCCATTGAGTTAGTATTTTTATGTTTTTGTATTGATTGATTATTAATGTCAATAGCAGAATTGAATTCAGTTAATGGCGAAATTCACAAAGGAGTTCAATGTTGAAAGGGGTAGTGAAGCGTACAAGGACTTCATTGAGGACTTACGCGTTGCTAGGAGAGACCTTTTCACACAATATTCCTGTACTTCCCGTTTAGCAGAATCCACCCACTCGATGGTTCAACATCATACTGCGAACCAACAACCATTGGATTAGGCTGAGGATTCGACGGGACAACCTCTACTTGGACGCCTATGAAATGGAGTTTTTGAGGAGCGGTTGGAGTTCGGGCGTACTTTTTCTACTTCTCCATATCTAATTCCCGGATCCACTTTCTTGGGTTAGGATGACGGCTACAATGCCCTGGAATGTGTTTCCGGACATGGTATGAATAACACAGCCATTGGCCCGACCGCACTCATTAATATCGTAAATGATCTGGCTACCTCTATGATCTCCTTCGTAGATCGCGCGAGGTCAATGATCATTGTGATTCAAATAATCTGCGAATCGATGAGATTCACTCGTATCTCCGATCTTCTCACTGCCACATTCAGTAGCAGTAGTTCTTCGCCTCCCCCTTATTGGACGTGGGCACTAGTATGTGGCTGGGGAGACTTATTTGTCGTATTTCTACGAGCCGATGCTGATCCCAATAATTTCTTCCGACTTTCGCAACCCAATGATATAAGTATTGTGTTCGCTCTGGACGTGGTTGCCGTACTTGGCATCTTGCTTCGGAGCGTCCGCGCATCATAATCATCAAACCCTAAACCCTTAGGGTCTCGGGGGTTGGGGTTCAGGGTTTAGGGGTTTAGTTTAGGGTTTTAGGGGTTAGGGTTTGAGGTTGGTGTTGGGGTTGGGGTTGGGGTTCAGGGTTTAGGTGTTGGGGTTTGGGTTGAGGGTCGGGGGCTAGGGTTTTGGGTTTAGGGTAGGGTTTAGGGGGTAGGTTTTATGGTTTAGGGTTTGGTGTCTAGTGTTAGGGTTTGGGGTTTCAGGGTTAGGGATTTGGGGGTTTAGGGTTTAGGTTTGGGGTTTTCGTGTTTAGGGTTTGGGGTTAGGGGTTAGTTTTTAGGGTAAACTACCAATAGGTCCTATTTTGGAGACTTATTACCCAATATGTCCTACTTTGGAGACTTAATACCCATTAAGTCCTATTTGATAAATTTATTAAGTGATAAAGATAAATTTATCAGTCTTTTTTTTTTCTGAATAAATTTATAGTGATAAATTTATCAGTCTCTTTGTTTTTATGAATAAATTTTTAGTGATAAATTTATCACTCTCTTATTTTTATAGTGTTAAATTTATTAGTTAGGACCTGTAGGTAAATAAGTCTAGTGAATAGGACTAATTGGTAAGTACCCCTAGTTTTTATGGTTTAGGGGTTTAGGTTGGGGATTGTGGTTCGGGTGGGGGGTTTCGGGTTTGGTTTCGGGGTATGGGTTTTGGATTTTAGGTTTAGGGGTTAGGGTTGAGGGTTTAGGATTTTGCATTTTTGGTTATGGATTTTGGGTTTTAAGGGGGTTTAGGGTTCTTAAAAGGTTAGAATTTAGGGTTTAGGATTTGCGATGGTTTGGGGTTTTGGGTTTCAGGTTTAAGGGTTTTGAAATCCTAAATCCCAAATCCTAAACGCCTAACCCCTAAAACCCTAACCCCTAAATTCTAAACCCTAACCCCTAACCACTAAACCCCCAACCCTAATACCCAACCCTTAACTCCTAACCCCTAAGCTTAAACCCTAACCCCCAGACCCTAAACCCTAAACCCCCGACCAAAAACCCCTGACCCTAGACCCTATAACTTAGACCCTAAACCCTAATAGTCCTTAAATCCTATTAGACCCTAGACCCTAGATGTAACGCCTCAAATTTCTAGCTCAAATGATAATACAACAATCATGGCTCTTTCAAGGAAAGCCGAATATAAATCTCCAAACTTACGTTACATGATACAATAGTTCTTCATGCCATTAATCCAATAAGAAGTAAATAAACAAATAAATACCCCTAAGGGTTTACAAGTTTCCAAGGCTTGAGCCTAGTTACACAAAACGGTTATTCAAACCCACACATACAGCCCTTGGCTTACACACAGAGTCACGGCAAAATGAGAATCTCGTACTCTCAACACACATTTCCTCGCCTTTAGTTAGGCGGCATCACCACTGTGGGAGCCGAATATCAGCACATGCAGGGAAGTCGAATAATTCTGACCATAATCAGGATATATATTATATTCGGCTCCGTCCTGTATGATCCCGAAGCCGAATGCACTAATCGGCCATAGAACCAGCTGAACAGAAGGCCGAGTGGGAATTGGCATACGATAGAAGGGGCCGAATGAGCAATCACGCGATGGATTAAGAGTGGGGCCGACCCTAGGGCCGAAGAGCGAATATAAATAGAGGAACATCAACCAAAGAAAGATATGTGAGAACAAATCCAAATACTTAAAGACTCAAGTAAATAAGAGACCTATACTAACTTGTCCGTCGGAGTGCTAATTCCGGCACCCCCGACTGGAGTGTTAATCCCTTTTTCAAGTGGCAATTAGAGGATCAGGGACGCCCTTCAGTATCCAAGAGTATTTCCAAACCTACTTCCCCACAATTGGCGCCGTCTGTGGGAATACTCAAGCATATTCATGGCGAGCGTCACAGAAGATCCTCCGATAGTCGCTGACGAAACTACACCGAGAGACGACCTCACTCCAAGAAACATGCTGGGACCGGAGAATATTGTCGCATGACGTGCCTTGAACTTTGATTCAGTAACTCAGACCTCACCCTCACCCTCACCCTCACCCTCACCCTCACCCTCACCCTCAACTTTAATGCATGAGACAATGTAGACGATTATGGATCAAAAAAAGCAAAATGAACAGCGGCTGGAGAACATGATGGCTGAGAATGAGCTTCTGCGCCAGGATTTGGCCTTGGAGGTGGTGAAATCCCAACAAGCCGCATGCCAAGACTGGGCTCGACCTTCGAGAAAGAAGGACGATCGCCGACGTAGACTTTAGAAACGCAATAATGATAGTGATTCAGACTCACCATCCCTAGTGCCCAGAAAGAAAGGGCGCGTTGATGTATCCAGCTCATCTGAAGGAAGTCCATATGCACGGCATAAACGAGGGAGAAGTGATGATTCGGATGAGGAAGATAAACATGTCCCATTCGTGCGACAAATTGCAAGGGCTGTGCTACCCCAAAAGTTCAAGGCATCGTCGTTCACCCTCTACGACGGAAAATCACACCCCACTGATCACATTCGCCATTACAAGCTAGTGATGACGCTCCATGCTGACGACGAAGCCCTCATGTGCCGAATATTTCCAAGCAGTCTGGGACCACTGGCCGTGAGGTAGTATTATAAACTGGAGTAGGCATCGATTAAGAGCTTCCACTAACTTTAAAAGTCAGTAAGGGCGAGACTCATCACTAATGAGGTCCAGCTGAAGCAAGTTGATTCTCTTTGGGCCATGCAAATTAGATCGGAAGAAACTCTTCGTGAATACTCAGCCTGCTATTGGGAGTGCTTTAATCTGGGTGATGATGCTTGCAATGATTCCATGGCCATCACTGCCTTCAAGATGGGATTGCATCTTGATAGCCCCCTCCGCAGTTCATTAACCAGGCGGCCCCCCAAAATCGTCTAGGCATTAATAAAGAAAGTTGAAGAATACTGCAAAGTGGAAGACGATGCCCTGCGAATCAAGGCCGGATGTAAAGCCGTTGAGACGGCCACGTCGGGAATTGTTCAGCCGATTAGCGTCGTGCCATCAAGAAGCCCCGAGCGGCGGAGCCAGCCTAAACAAGACAAAAGGCGTGACTTGCGTCGATCAAACGATCAATGTTCACATCGAGCTAATGAACAGTATCAAGTGGATAGCAGGCGCACAAGGCGCTCAGGCAAGAAATACACGGAGTTAACAGAGCTGATCAATAAGATTCTGTCGAAGGTACAACACCTTCCGTTCTTCAAGTGGCCGCCCAAGATGATGGGACCTCCTGATGCGAGAAGACAGGATAAACAGTGTGAGTATCATAAAGACCACGGTCACAACACCGATAATTGTTATTCATTAAAGATCACCTTGAAGAATTGGTGCAAGACGGCCGTCTTACGCAATACGTTCGAAAGAACAATTCAACAAATACAGTAGCTCTACGGCCGGAGTGACCTCTTCTTGGTGTAATTCATATGATATACAGCTTGCCGGCGCCACCCAAGGTGCACACGATCCAGTTGCCGTCTAGCACTCATAGCCCAATGACGCCAGCGAAACGGCCACACGACACTGGAAGGATTAGTTTCGATGACAGTGATTTAGTTAGAGTGACCCACCCCCACACTGATCCCCTTGTCATCGAACTTCGTGTAAACAGATTCACCATCGAGCGTGTTCTCGTTGACCAGGGCAGCACTTCGGAAATAATGTATTACAAAACTTTTGTCAAACTTGGCTTTGTAGATTCGGACTCGTCTGTGGCTGATTACCCGTTATTTGACTTCAATGCTATCTCGGAGTATCTTTTGGGCAAAATCACACTACCGGTATGGGCTGGCACCAGATCGGTAGATGTAGAATTTTTAGTTGTCAAGCTTCCTTCGCCGTATAATCTCATCATGGGCCGAACTTGGTTACATACGATTCAAGCCGTGCGAAGCACCTACCACCAACTACTTCGTTTTCCGATTGAATACGGTATCGAACAAATTCGCGGCTCTCAGAAATCGGAGCAGGCATGTTATCTTCTAGCTACAAAGAGACCAAGGGAACTGGAAGTGCATTCAATTGAGGTACCAGATAGGGAGAGCCTCGAAGACATTGGGAGGATCCCAAGTGAAAAAACAACCGAAGCCCTGCATCGGGTTGAAATTGACGGAAGTCCTGACAAGTTCTTTATGATCGGCGCTTCCTTGGATACAGTCGAAAGGCAGGAGTTGGTAGCCTTCTTACTCGGCAATATTGATGTATTTGCATGGTCCCCATACGAGATGTCAGGAGTGGATCCATCAGTGGCGCAACACCGCTTGAACGTCTATTCGAAATGTAAGCCAATTATTCAGAGAAGCCGGCGGTCAGCCGCGGAGCATACGTCGGTCGTCGTTGAAGAAGTAGATCGGTTATTTGACGCCGGGGCGATTCGCGAAGTAACCTATCCTACATGGTTGTCCAATAGTGTGGTCGTAAAGAAGAAGAATGGCTCTTGGCGTGTCTGTGTGGATTTCACGGACTTGAACAAAGCTTGTCCCAAGGATTGTTTTCCCCTGCCCAGAATAGACCACTTGTAGATGCAACGGCACATCATCAACGCATGAGCTTCTTGGATGCCTACAGGGGCTATCATCAAATTGCCATGCATGAGGAGGATCAAGAGAAAACCGCATTCCTTACCCCAAGAGGAACCTATTGCTACAAGGTCCTGCCTTTTGGACTGAAGAATGCGGGGGCAAGTAGGCTATTATTGACGCTTCGTTCAAGATTTCTCGAAGATAGCATCACCTTTGGCTCAACTAACTCAGAAAAATACACCCTTTGAATAGACGGACAAGCAAGAATGTTGCTTTTAAGAGTTGAAAAACAGACTTGTGAAAGCTCCTATACTACCACTCCCTACGGGAACGGAAGGGTTTGTAATTTATAGCGATGCCTCATACAATGGTTTGGGTTGCATCCTTATGCAAACTGGAAAAGTCATTGCGTATGCCTCACGTCAACTAAAGACCTATGAGAAGAACTACCTGACCCACGATCTGGAATTAGCTGCAGTAATCTTTGCCCTCAAGATCTAGCGTCATTATCTCTATGAAGTAACCTGCGAGATTTAAACTAATCACAAGAGTCATAAATATCTATTTACACAGAAAGAACTGAATATGAGGCAACCACGATGTCTAGAATTTATGAAAGACTACGATGTAGAGATCCATTACCATCCAGGCAAAGCTAACGTGGTAGCAGACGCGTTGAGTCGAAAGACTACCAGAAGTTTGGCATGTGCCCTCATCCCTCGCAAGATCAATGGATTGCTCGCCAACATAATTGTGGAACCCACGTTGGTTGAAGAAATTAGAGCACGCCATTGTGAAGATAAACTTTTGAAGAAAAAATACGAGGAGCAAAGAAGTGCGCCCGATCCTGACTTCACTAGTGCGCTCGATCCTGACTTCACTAGAAGCAATGGGTGTCACTCCCCAACTCCAGGCATGACCAGCCGTGGCCCATAGGGACTTTGCCCAAGGCACATGTAAACCTAAACATGATCCCAAAATCACAAAGAATAAATGTGCCAATAGCCTAGAAATAAATAAATCAAAACCCAAACCAGTGACAAGTCACAAATATAAATGGTAAAACCAGCCATAACCAACTTCCAAAAATATATACTAAATGGAACACAAACCGCCCATAAAATAAAATAATTCTAAATAAAATCCAACCACAATGTATGCACAAAATCAAAATAACAAGCTAAAACAAAATAATGAATGTCCTAGAGGTCCATGCAATTGAGTCCCCACTACGCCATGAGTCCACGCTAACACCTGGAAATGGTAAACAACTAAGTCAACTGATAGCTCGGTGAGTAGCGACATGGATAATAAATACAGTTTTGAAAATAGGGTTCAATTCTAAAATAAGATATATATCACAGAAACTAGATTGAGATACAGTCTTGATAAAGATAATCTATGTCAAAAAGAAGGTTCCACAGTTTAACAGTTAAAATACTCATGTCTCTCAAGAACATGATAAATTACATTTTTCACTTAAAACAAATTACAACATGAACACTAATAATTTTATGGGTACCAAGAATAACATGTAACATGCCACAAAGTTCTCAAGGCAATAAGCCCATTGGATCTAATATCGAACCAAGAGTCATCCTCGGGGTGGCAACACGGGCCTTTTCTCTAAGACGATCCGATTGAAGGTTACCTAGCCTAGCCTAGCCTAGGTCTTTTCCTTACAATCGTTGAGCACTAGTCATCATGGCCCAACCCGGATCTGTTCTCTAATGGCCAGAGTCCCCACACACAGTGGAATAATTTCTCTGGACTAAAATACACAGATGGTCCCAATAATCAATACAATTCAGTTTCTCAAAACATGGTAGTTCACCATTATAAACATGAGACCATAAAAAATAACTTACAGTATGTCAAGTTTACATATGTTTCAGAAATAATTTAATTCCATTGATAATATAATAATTTATGAAAACAATTTATTCCTGAAACAACAATTTAATTTTCCAACAGTTCAGAGTAGGGAAACATTTATAAAAATATGTAGCATGCAATTACTCACCTGAAAACGAAATAATATAATCCTCGAATAGAGGATGAAAGTCCAACTAATGCCCTGAACTAAATATGAAAAGTACACGTCACTACTAATTCAAAAATACTAAAAAGAATAACGAACTAAGTACCCCACACTAAAGTGCACTAACACAGCTCAACCCCACTCACCGTTACGCTTAAATAATACCTGAGTTCATGTTCTTCAAGGTTTCAAATTACTCATGACATGGGTTCAGATCGAAACTTAATTAAAAGTAACTTTAAAATAAAATAGAATTTTAAACAGGTTTTCAATTTATTTGCTAACTTTGAAAATTAAAAAACTCACATGACACTGTTCGAAAAATTCCAAAACCCTCCAGATAACAACTAATATATCATAAGTTTCAAACCCAATTGATTTTACTTGATCTTCTTATCAAAATAATTATTTATAATTAATTATGTCCAAACAGGTTGTTTTCTGCAGCACTTTAAAGAAATTAATGGCTCTCTTATTATACATGAGCAATCAATGCAAGGCCAAAAATGTAAGAAACTAGACTCGTAAACAGTTCTAATGACACTGATTTGATAATTTTCAGATTTATACCCAAAGAGAATGACACTTTTGACGTTACTGTTTTACACCAATTTTCTGGACAGATTTGAACGCACCAATTAATGTAGATTTTGACTCCCAAAAATTATGAGAAAATTCTCATATGAAATTAATCTACTGTAAAAATCTCAATTCAAAATTCATCCGTTTGATATGATTCCTCGATTTTTAAAGTTTGTGGTTCTGTACATAATTTTTAAACTAAGAATTACACTCATTCTTTATACAATTTATTTCCTCAGGTTTCTTAACAGTGTATATATATACAAAATACGTAAACCTACAACCTCTCCATTAATGAACTAAATAATAATAGAATAATGATAAAGATGAAAGAGAGCTATCCTTTGGTGATCACACACAACACAACACACCCAATTCTTCCTTTGTTGCAACCTCTTTTTTTTTTCTCCCCCAATCTCTCTCCTGCGGCTACTGCTGCTGTTAGGAACACTAGGGTTTTTTTTTTTATATTATATATCTAAACAAAAGGTTTTAAACTATAATCTCTTTATATTATTATATTTTCTATCTCCAATAATTTAAATAAAATATAACTATTATTATACCAAAATATACTTACTAACTTGCCCCCTATTTATTTTTTTAAATAATAAATCTTGCCTCTAAATTAAAGACTTTCACCATAAATTTATTTTAGGTTTTAAAATTAATTAAAAGATCCTCCAATAATATTTAGTTTGCACTTAAAGATTCACAAGCAAAATATTTGAGATTGTAAAATAATTATTACTTAATTATTTATTTGATTTGTCTATTCGGGTTCTCACAATGGAATGCTAAAATTTCGAAATCGAATTTGCGTACCCAACATTCCAGAACTCAAGAAGAATATATTGGTAGAAACCTATAGCTCGAGGTTTGCGGCTCACCCTGGCAATACAAAGATGTATCACGATCTGAGGGAACACTACTGGTGGACATGAATGAAAAGAGACATAGCAAGCCATGTCTCCAAATGCCTGTATTATCAACGTGTTAAAACAAAACTCCAGAGACCTACAGGAGCATTGCAACCACTCCCTATTCTTGAATGGAAATAGGAGCACATTATTATGGACTTCGTGGTCAGGCTACCGCAATCAGTCTCAAAGAATGATGCAATATGGGTTATGGTAGATCGATTGACTAAGTCGGCGCATTTTCTACCAATCAGAATCACGCACTCCTTAACTAAGTTCATGACTCTATACATTAAGGAAATTATTCGTTTGCACGGTACCCTAGTTTCAATCGTGTCTAACTGGGACCCCCGCTTTGTGTCCCACTTCTAGAACAAATTGCAAGAGGCTTTAGGAACCACATTGAAGTTTAGCATTGCTTATCACCCATAAACTGATAGGGGCAATCCAAAAGAACAATCTAGACTTTGGAAGACATGTTACGTGTGCGCGCGCTAGAGCTCAAAGGTCATTGGGATGAGCATATACCTTTAGTGAAATTAGCCTATAACAATAGCTATTAAGCAAGCATCGGAATGGCACCGTACAAAGCACTGTATGGAAGGAGATGTTGATCACCTCTTTGTTGGGCAGAAGTTGGGGACAGAAAGTTATTAGGCCCTGAAATTGTGCAAATAACGAGTGATCATCCAACAACGAATTCGCATTACCCAGAGCTGCCAAAAAAGCTATGCAGATACACAGAAACGAGACTTAGAATTTCAAATAGGAGATCATGTGTTCTTAAAGATCTCACCAACAAGAGGGGTTATCCGATTTCGGAAGAGAGGAAAGTTAAACCCACGTTATATCGGGCCATTCGAGATACTAGAAAGGATTGATCCTGTGGCATATCGCCTTGCACTACCACCTGAACTGTCCAATGTCCACAATGTATTTCATGTGTCAATGCTCCGGTAATATCTTTGAGATCCAGAACATGTCATTAATCACGAAGACGTCGAAGTTTAAAACGATCTCTTTTATGAAGAACAATCGGCACAGATCCTCGACCGTCGTGATCAAATTCTCTGAAACAAGACTATATCTCTTGTAAAAGTTTTATGACGAAATCATTGTGTCGAAAAAGCTATGTAGGAAACAGAAAATCAAATACGGGCCAAATACGCACACCTCTTCAAAAACCAAGGTATGACAAGTTTGGGGACAAGCTTCTATTTAGGAGGGGAGAAATGTGACACCCCAAATGTTCAATTAATTTAACACCACTTAATATTAAATTTTGGAAGCATGTGATTAAAAGAGTTAGATGTTATTAAATTTTAGAGTATTAGAAAAAATTATAAATGAAAATAGTATATTTTTTTGAATTTTTCTGAATAGTTATTCATATTATTTTAAATTTAATAGTAAGTATATTTTTATACTGAAAATTATTTCAAAAAAATAATTTTAACTTTATATTGGTATTTGATATTATTTTATGAGTATTATGGTATTTTTCTCTATATTTTTCCTATATCAAAATACACTAAAATATAACATTTTTTGTGCGACAAAAATACGTGCCCCCAAGTTGTCTTGCTGCCCACACCTCTTGTTGCCTACGCCCTGTGCACTATATATGGATGCTAATCATTTTTTGCCTCATCATCTCTTTTCCAAACTCTCTTATTCTCTGTTAGGCAAAAAAAAAAAAAAAAAAAAAAAACCCTTTGAGTTTAGTGGGAGTATTTAGTGGGTCATAATAAACGGAGTAAAAAGTTGGAATTGACATTAAGGTGAGTTATATTATAGCTTGAGTCATCATAAAATATTTTACGTATATCTTGAGTTACCACAATTTATTTTATGCAATTCATGTTTTATACATTATGTTAATATTTCAATTACGTTAATTATTTTCTGAATTTTGTTTACTTAAACTGAAACCCATGGATATGATTGTTTAAATTTTAGAAATTATTTGACAATAATTTTATAAATATTTATTTTTGTAAGTACCACTATGGGAATCCCATGCCTTAAGGGACTTAAATAACCATTGGCCTCTGAACGGTCACTTTGTGGCTCTCTGTTTGTCATGGATCCAGTGACCTCTGTTCTGTTCTATACCATGGTTATGATTACTTGCTTATACGATTTCTACATTCTACTTCTGTTATTTAAAATTAGTTATGTATTTCAGTTACCAAACTAACCTCTATTTATCCAAATAATTATCAATGGTAATTTTTGTACCCTCATGTTCACTGTATGATATTTCACACTCTGCCATGTGCTTATAGCTGTTAATCACTTTTAGGTGACGTGGAAGGATCAGTACATGGGATAGGCACAAGGCACTTTGTAATCATAGTGCAGCTCTGGTATTGTAATTAAACAAAAGCTCCAATGTATACGTTTTTGTTATACTTAAATAAAGATTTGGGTACTCTTTTATTTTACTCTGTTACACTATTAATTTGTTATGACTTCAGTTATTGTCTTGTTGCGACGCCGAACCTTTGGGTGCCGGGTTTGGGTCATGACATACCCGTTGTCACTGGACCACCGCTTAGTTAAGCTTAAAGGCCTTACCCCCCGACCAACCACAAGATGAATCATAGGTATTGACCTTGTATGAAGGAAAATCCCGATCTCCCTTTTTACATCATTCATGGATTGATTCTGACGGATTAGGCTCTTTTCCTCTTATGAGTACTTACTATAAAGGGTGGTCCAGAATCGGTTGAATGAATGCCCTTCCTTTTTTTTAAGGGTACGACATGCTATGGCGAAAAAGACAAGAAATAAAGGAAAGTCGCTCCCTCCCTAAGAATGAATGTTGGAAATTCTTCGATGACATGTTCCTTTGAGTGCACAATTTCTTAGCTGTGCCTCTTTGGTACCGAGCTCTTTGATGGCCTTTCTTTATCTGATCACGGTAAAAGTAATAATTCGACAAAAGGAGGATTATTTAGGGCTCAATGGATAATGGGGATGGAATAGTGGTTGAATGGTTAGGACACCCTATCTTTAGAGATAAAGAAAATCGTGAAATGACTACTTTCTGACTATGAACCTTCCTACTGCACCTTTCCAGAAAAGAATGACTGGTTAATTCTCTCAACTTACTTTAGGTTGCTAGTATTCTCCGATTGAAGAGAACACTAAGCCAGGTCAGGAATGCACCAGGGTGGAAAAGTCCTTTGTATAAGTCAATCAATCAATAGTGGAATAGAAGAGTCACAGTAAGAGTCTTATCCAATTGCCTAGTGTAGGCTTAATGAACTTCTCTATCTCGGTCCTCGCTCTCTACCCGATGGGTTTGTGCTATTGCCGTTTTTGGCATTTGGTTATTAGCTCGAATTTTATAGATAACCTCAACCACCTCGTGGGCTTGCTTCTCCTGGTATTCCATGTAGTCACGTCATTCCTTCGCGCTGAATTCCCATCGCTCAACCGTAGGAAACAATTCTCCATCTTGGGAGTCAGACTTGCAATCAATCCCTTTTCATCTTAGGCGCACAACTGTGCACTCTTTGAAACAGAAAGATAAAGACCACTTTTAGAAGTACCTGCCAACTCCTCATCGGAGGCGTTGTTAGTGGGCTGGCCCATCAAAAGTCTTGTTCCTTCGCGCCTCCAAATCATCCTCTTGAAGCTCATTATTTTTATCATAAATGATCTGCTTGCCCCGAAATGACCGGCTTATCAGATTAAAGCAAGAAAGCAAGAAAAGAGATAAGCGTTAGAAAGAGGTAGGAGCATTCACTCTTGCTATGCCACAGTGTCATACTTTTAAGTAAGGAATTCCCTGCAAGGTAGTTATCGGCGTCTGTTGAGATAGCCTCTCTTATTTCAAGTAAAACCCCAGCCTCTAATAGGACTCCCAAAGCTTTCATTCTCTCTCTATAATCCATTTTCGAATTTTTTTGAAATCACTGTGTCTCTGTTTGTGTGCGCATGTGTCAGTGTTTGTACACGTGCTTCTTAGGTGAACATTGTGGAATGTAATATAAAATTTCATTTTAAATGATGCATAGATTTTATAGAAAAATCATAGTTGACCATGGAAAAGAAAAACCCTTGAAATTCCTTGGCCTTCATCATTTATTCTTAGCAATTTCATTTCAATCCTAGCTCCTTATTCTTACTTAATCATTAAAGGAATGTAAGATTTGTTCCGAAGAAGCATTGACACTCCTAAAAAGGTTGCATATTGTGCCAGATACTAACATGACACTCATCTCACCCTTCTCGACACCTGTTGGAACACATCCAAACATGTCCACCTATTTTCTAAAATTTTCTATACTCAAACATGCTTTAGTTTAGACAATTAGGAAACAAATGTTTCTATTGTATCTAAATTTTAAAATTAGTATTATGTTATATTTTGTTATTGTCTTTGAATTAAATATATGCATGGCATAAATTCATTATGTATAGCATATAATAAATATATAATTTATAGATTTTGCACGTCCTCCACATGTCATGTCATCCATTTTTTTTGGTGAAAATTTCTTTGTTGGCATGTCAAAGTTGTGTTTGTGTCCATGTCCGTGTGTGCACGCGCGCGCTTCTTAGCTATCTTGAAGACAATTTTCAGTATTGATAGAATGGAATGGGATATGCATTCCTTTTAAATGGTTGTATCAAGTATTGAAATTGCAAAAAGAAAACTTCGGTGAAACGAAATTGATGCAAGGTAAAGACAAGCCAACCCCCAGAATGAAGCAACTGAAAATGAACATGACTGAGAGAAATTGATTCTAAACAGAACTTAGGTTTTCTAACAAATGACCAAGCTTAAAACCATCCAAAATGCAATTATTTAGCCACCGACACAAATCTCTACAATAAGAGGTTGTTAGTATGATGGTGGAAGAAGTTTTACCCTATTGGAGAGTGATGGAGCTAGCTAGAAACTCAAATTGCAAAAAGAAAACTTTGGTGAAACGAAATTGATGCAAGGTAAAGACAAGCTAGCCCCCAGAATGAAGCAACTGAAAATGAACATAACTGAGAGAAATTGATTCTAAACATAGCTTAGGTTTTCTAACAAATGACCAACTTTAAAACCACCCAAAATGCAATTATTCAACCACCGGCACAAATCTCTACAATAAGAGGTGGTTAGTATGATGGTGGAAGAAGTTTTACCCTGTTGGAAAGTGATGGAGCTAGCTCGCTAGCTAGCTAGCTAGAAATTTTACCTTGATGGAGCCTAGTCATTAAGCTTTTGGCAAAATATGTCCTTCTAGCAAAAATTGTTGGAAAAATTAAACATGATTTACTGTCAGAATAAAATACCAAAATAATAATAAATAAAAAATAACAAATAAATATTATTATTAGAGAGAGAGTTTAGAGAAGCCTGTATGGTGGTCGAGGCATGCAGATTGCGCTATTCTTAAGAACAATACGCCGTCTTTTATACCGAGTTGAATGGTGTTTCTCCCCTAAGATACGACGACCTTCGAAATCACTTATGTGCAGCAAAGTGAATTTCATGAACTTTGAATTGCCCAACACTCACTTGTGTGCATCAACGTTACGTTGTTTCAAAACACACAAAAAAGAAGTCTTTCTTCTACTCTATTCTTTTCTTTGTGAGTTTATTGTATTGAGGTTACAAGTGAGTGTTGGGCAATTCAAGGTTCGTGAAATTCACTTTGCTACATACAAGTAATTTCGAAGGTCATTGTATCTTAGGAGAGACATTGAACTCGGTGCAGAAGAGGGTGTATCATTCCTAAGGAGAGAACAATCTGCGTGTCTTGGCCACCATACAGGCTTCTCTAAACTCTCTCTAAGAACAATATTTATTTGTTATTTTTGCTTTATTATTAGTTTGGTATTTTATTTTGACAGTAAATCCTATTTAATTTTTCCAACAATTTTTGTCCTCGCGGGCAAGTTTTATTGCCTTGGTGGGTTTTAATCGGAAAACAGGGAGTTGGTGAGGGAATCACCATTTGCTATGGCTTATGATTTGAGCGTGAAAGCCAGGGACTCGTTCCCCATGGCTCACAACGATAGTGTACTATAATCCAATTTGTTAACTGTGAGCTTTTTAAAAGCATCAGAATACCATCTAGAGATATAATATATATGCCATTTTGAATTTAAACATTATTTATTCCCCTTTGAATTTCTTTCTTGGCTTGGTCAGGTTCTAGGCATTGAGAACTTATTTAAATTGCAAAGATTTGATTATGTTACTCTTTAGGACTGAACCATTGTGACAAATTGAAGTTTGGCATTTCAGAACCTGAATAGGATGGAACAAGAGAGTGAATTGGGAGAAAAATATTGCACATGATCTGTAGAAATTTTAAGAATGCAAGTGAAAAAATGTGGATTGGATGATCGACATTTGTCTAAATGAGTCATATTATTTTTAAAATTTTCTTAGACCTAGACACACTTCAGATACTTGGGAGACACACATGTCCATTACTCAGACACATATAAAACACATTATAAGTTTGAACAAATTAACTTAGATGATACAAAGATAAAATATAGATTTCTACATATTAATCCCTCTTCCTCTAAACTTTAGTGATTAATGTTAAATTGCATTTTCAATTATTATATAATAAATATATGTAATTATACATTTTATGCCTATCCTCCATGTGTCGTATCCTGTATCCTCTAAAAATTGCTGTGTCGTCGTGTTCATGTTGTGAGTCCGTGCATCTTAGGCAACAATGTTGCTAGATCTCGGAGCTTCTAATACAAAGCAAGAATCACTCAAAAGGCCTATGGAGCCCTCCATCCTCTGTAGAGAGTTAAAGTCCCTCTCTTCTTTTGCCTCTCTTTAGTTTGGCCGTTCTTCAATCACAAGGGCTCATAAATTTGTCGCTAGTCTTTTTTTCTTTTCTTTTATTTTTATTTAGAATATATTATGATTGTCAATCTCCAACTCAACAACCTATGATAGAGTGGGGGACAATTTACGAGCTTTGTATCTAAGTAAGTAGGTGTTTGGGGTAAAGTAAAAACGTGCACTTTTTTAGTTTACCCCACTTATATGGGTCACATCAATCAACATCTATCAACATCTTCTCTCTACTTTTATAATCACTTTATCTACTTTTCTACACATTTTTTTTTATAAAAAGTCAAAAAGTGCACTTATTTAGAACGTTTCAAACCACCCCTAAGTTTCAAGTCCAAGAGTGTCAGAGGCTGTGTTTGGATTTTTGATTTGTGCAGGGAAAGGAAAAGGGAAGGGAATATTGAAGTAGAAGCTTCTTTTTCTTTTTCTTTTTTTTAATTTTTATATACTTTTTCTCCTTTCCTTCCACAAATCCAAGATCCAAACACAACATTAGGATCTTGGGGATTTCAAGAGAAATTCTGAAATGATTTAAATGCTTGTATACTGTGCATGTGGAAAATATTAGAACCTGAGGTAGTATTTGGGATTTTGGTTTTGGTCAATTTTGATAGTTAAGAATAATTTGGGAGTTTTGTTAGTTTGAACCTAGCCTGTTAAAGTCGGATGTACACAAGTGTTGGTAAGGTATAGTTTAAAACTTTAATCTCACATATACTTATGAATAATTTGGGACTAGAGATTGTTCACTACTTTACTTTCTTACAATCATCCACATCTGTTCTTTTGTTTGTTGTTAATTGTAATGTCTATGTGGACGTCTATATTATATTTTTGTCATTTAGATGATTCACAAGGAATAGCTTGTGTTGTAAGAATTCATATTGTATCTGAAGATTACTGCACAGCTATTGGGTTCATTTGGATGCTCTTTTCAGGACGGGTCAACTGTGTCTACCCATGCATCCAGACCGGTTACAAAAAGCATCATGTGTTAGTCTTATATCCAAAATGAAGGATGTAATAGTAAGTTATACATGATACCTGGTGGAGCCATTTCTCATCTATCGCTGTGTCTTGAGAATTTCTGCATCAGCTGGCTCATTAGAATTAGATGGCACGACGATCCTCAAGGGTAAGAATATATTAAACTGATTGGACTTGCCACCATTTAGCATTGGCTTGAGTTTGTTGATCCTACAGTATGCATATGTGGATTAATATTTACCTTTTCCCTTCGAAGATTTTCACTTCTCTGGGAAAAATCTGGCCTAAGAAATTGATCATCTGGCATTCTATTGTTGTATGAATATGTTCATCAGGTTAGAACTTTTGGATTTAGATGCCAAATGATGATAATACCCGATTACCTAAATGTTTCAGTACTAGAACTATCAATATGAACAACAACTCTCATACTCTGTCATGTCCTAAATTTCTCCTTTAATGTATAATGTACTTAGAGGATAGTGTCAGCATTGAGTCATATTTTCAAATTGTTCAAACTCATAAATGTGTATATGTTTCACACTAAAAAACTAACCGCAAGATTATATATTGATAGCAGGTCAAAAAAGTTGCTTGATAGCTCAAGGAATCCCTTGGGGGGTACCACGGATTTTGAAGGACAGTTGCAGGAGTTATTTGATGAAGTGAAAACAATGATTAAGATGGGGAATGAAAATGATGCTATAGACCTCCTTCAAGCAAATTTTGAAGCTGTGAAAGAACAGATGGACGCTGGTGCTAGAGGAATAAAACAAGCTGCCACACTAGACGTCATAGCATTGGGGTACATTGCTATTGGGAATTTGAAGATGCATGGTTGGCTCCCTGTTGGACATGGTAATTTCATTTTGCAATAAATATTTTACACATTGATTCATACGAGAATGTGTGTTAATCATGCTACTGTAGGAAACTTCAGGATACTTGAGTCAGTCTACATGGTAATTTCTCTTTTTTTGGAAAGCATTTGATACTTCGATTGACATGCTTGTCTACATACCGCATCTGTGTATGTGTGTATTGTGTCTAGGCTGTCTTAATGTTACAGAATCATTAACTTTGTAACTCTTCCATTATTGGTCATTGATGGAGTGACAATTAATCTAAGAAATGGATGTATAACCCTGTTACCAAATTGACTGTCAAGGTCCAGTGGGAGCTAATCTATACAAGGATCAAAAAGGAGAAAGGAATTAATTTGATTATATTGTCTTTCATTGGGTAAACTTTTATATAGGTTCATTGCCTATAAAAGTTGTTTATATGATATGTATGTGCATGTGCATATGTGGCACACAACCTTGCACACCTATAAAAGTTTTTTTTTTTTTTTTTTTTCCTATCCTATTTTTTGATTGGCATTGGGGTGTTTGGATCAAAGCCTGACTAATCCTTAAGGGTGCCCAGGCCCTCGACAAGAAGTTTTCCGCAAGTGTACCATGGTTAATTCAAGGGTTTTCTCCCAGTCCGATTGCCCCAAGAATTGTTAAGAGGTTTCCTATCCTATTTTCTGATACCCTTTTTTTCTTTTTCTTTTTTCCTTTGGATGCATGTTCGTGTGAGGACAGTTAGATGAGGTCATTGATGGTTTAAAGGATGACAGGCTCCTTCTCGATTTAGTACTAACATGTATGGGAAGTATGTATTCAGCTTTGGGAAAACTTGAGGATTCCTTGCTTGCATACAAAAGGTCTCTTGAAATTGTAGAGAGAGAATATGGTAAGTCCAATCTTTGGAATTTCAAATGTTTTGTAATTCCTAGTTTGTGATATGTGTTGAAAAACTTTGCATGGCTTGACCTGGCTGTGCCAGTTAGCATGGTTAGACTAGGCACAATTGCCCAATAAGTGAAATGGGAAATTTTTAGTATCTATACAACGTAACCCCAAAAAATTCATCCATACAATTTTAGTCCCAAATGCATCATGATAGATTTGCTGGCTTATTTGCTCCGCTTAAGACCACCTTATTTCTGACCTCTCCCACCTCTGATGCTCTGCACATCATTTACTACCCATGAACTTCCCTGGTTTCATCACTAGATTTTTCTCTTTGATGCGTATGCTACCTCAATACTCATTCAGCACAAACTCATAATGTGATATTGAGATAGGCCTTCTGTATTCTTGGGTAATGAAAATGATGTTCATGAAAAATCAATAAAGTTCGCCTCTATTGAAAGCTGAAAATATCCTAGTACAAATTACTTCTTATTTATGATTATACAAACATTTTACCACAATTTTCTGTCTCAAGATTTTATTTATTTATTTATATTTTCATTCATTTTGTTGACACTGTTCTTTATGGCTTTCTTCTTTTTCTTCTTCTTGCTGCTTCTCTTGCACCACCATCATCTTGTCCCTCTATTCTGGTGTAGCCAATCAGTCTTGGTTGCACATAAGAGTACCATTTTGGCTGAACAGAAAAGCCTCAATGGATTAAGTAAATAAGCTGTTTGAACAGTAAAAATTAATGCGATCCAAAAATTCTTTTTGAATTTTTAGATGTTTATGAAGAATGTAGAATGATTTTTACATTCTTCTTTTTATTTACTTGAGCAATATTAAAGAGAACGAAATGTAATTGTTCAATGCATAATCACTTACTAATAAATATGATTACTTTAGTTGCTACCTTAATCTTTGCAAATTCTAGGTGTTAGTGATTATTTTTCCTAGATTTAATTTAGTCCATTTTGTTCTCTGCAGGACCATTGTCAGCGCTAAATGGTTCTGCTGGTTGACACAGTACAAGCTGTTGTGGTTCTTGTTAGAGCCATTCTAAACATTTTATTTAATGTTCAGTAGTATATGCTGAAGTCAGCAAATCCAATGATTCAGTAAATAGCTTCTTTTTGTGGGGAAAAATAGTACTTCTCTTATCACACCGTTACTAGGGATGGCAAAAGTACTCGGTTCTATTAGAAGAGCCACAAAAGCTGTAGAGGTATATCACTGTGTGATTACCATATTGGAATTGAGCAAAGGTGCAGAGTGAGGATTTGGTGGTGCCTTTACTTGGCCTCGGCAATCTTTTAATGAAGGAGAAGCTATGGATGCTGAAAATCCTTTTATTAGGTAATTTGGTTTTCTGTATATTGCTTTGGGTTTATGTCTTTTGCTTATAGTTTTTGTTTTGTTTTTCATTCTGTGATGAATCTGCAGAATTTTCAACATATATACAAAGTTAAATTGGGGGAATGATGGAATAGTTGGAATGGCAATGTGTTCTTTGGCCCATGTGAAATGCGAAAAAGGTGAACTATGTATTCTTCATTGTATGCAAGTAGTTTTCTTCTTGATTTCATTTAAATTAGTAGGATCATGTTAACACCAGTAATTGTGTGGGGTCAAAACGTTGCTCATTCTACTGTGAGTGGATTGTGGTGAACTTTAAATTTAAGAGTTCATTCATAGATGGAGATCTATTTTCAAGTTTTTAAATATGGGGTCATGTGCCATTATCATGCAGGGGCTGCTGATGAAGCCATTCAATTATATAGAAATGCTCTTCAGGTCCTCAAGGATTCAAAATGTATGCCTTTGGATAACAATGTGATGGAAAAGATGAGGATAGATTTAGCAGAATTGCTGCATTTAGTGGGAAGGTATGCCTTTGTTTCAGTTCTGCCACTTTTCTAATTAAGAAACCTCATTGTGATCATACTACAATAAATTTGCTAGCTATGTTTGCATTTAACAAAATAAATTTGATAGGTTTGAGAAGCTTTAGGGATGCTCTATATCATGTGAGCATAATATTTCTTATGACCGTTTGAGTTTTGTCAAAGAGAAGCAACTCTAAACATTCCATTTTGACTGACCCTAAGACTTTGGGCACTTGAAACCTTCCCGGTGATGAAATGGTAAATGCTTCATCCCTAGAGATATTTCTAAACGCTGGAGTAGATCCCTAGAGATATTTGACTGACTCTAAGACTTTGGGCGCTTGAAACCTTCCCGATGATGAAATGGTAAATGCTTCATCTCTAGAGATATTTGTAGTTGTTATGAGCTGTTGTATCACCTCGTTTCAAGCCAAAATCATCTTTTTGCTAATATGACCATTTTACCCCTAAACCCATGTTGATCTAAAGCCCAACTCTTTGGTCCCACTTACAAGAGAGGGAGGAAGGTCCAGTTGAACCTGAATTGACGATATTTTATTGATTTTACTTAAAAATGTCGATTGATAGTTAATTGGGTTTACTTCAACAACAGGCAAGTCCAGAAGCATGGAACCCCGCACCCCTACATGCGCATGACACGTGTCCCCAAATGCACATTTGGGTTAACATGTTGAATTTAGATGTGCTCAAGGCTTGTGATTGCTCTTTTAGTGATTATGAAGCAATTTTTTCTTCTGCCTGCTTCATGCCAAACTTTTGATTGGTTCAAGTTCTCTCTATTTACAGATCTGGGTTAGGAACATTAAGTATTAAACATACATTTGTGAGGATAATTAGTAGTTTGTATATTTGAAGGTATGATACTCTTGAACATGCTATTAGGTTATGATTTGTTAATGGACTAACGAGATGATAGATAAAAATTCACGTTCCGTGCAGCATGTGAATTGCTGGGAGATGTGGTTGATAGATTGAACCAAGTAAATTTTAAAAAATAAATAAATAAATTTGGTGGTGGTTAATTTTAACACATCATCTTCATAATCATGTATCAATTGCTTTCAGAGGAAAAGAAGGCTGTGAGCTACTACTTGAAGAATGCTTCTTCATCACTGAAAAGTATAGAGGAAAAGAACACTGTAGCTTAGTTGGCCATCTTGTAAATCTTGTGACCTCTTATTCATAAGAACTTTGTGGAGGCTGAGCACTTGTTGCGGAGGAGTTTGCAGATCATGTTGAAGACCGTGGGACCCGATGATCAGTCCATCACCTTTCCAATGTTTCATCTGGCTCCACAACTTGAACCAATATGCGGAAGCTGAGCAGGTAGCCTTGGAAGTTTTGCGCGTCCAGGAGAAGGCATTTGGAGAAGAATCTCTTCTTCCAGTTGGTAAGCTTTGTTTTGGTCATTTTGTCTTTTTGATCCTTTCTATTTGATATGATTGTTGAAAGCCATTACTGCAATTTACTACTTCACATTTTCAAACCTTGCCCTGATGTTAACCTCGTGAGAGGGCTTGAATCAAATGACCTACTTGTTCAACAGTCAGGTCATACGATTGAAGCTAATAAAGTGGATGATATATACATATATTTTGAAAATGATAGGGTGAAGAAAAATTTATAAGAAACATTGAAGAATTTATTGAGATTTATATTTTATTTCTATTTCATTAAGTATTAGAACTTTTTACAGGTGTTCACTAAATAATGCTTTACGTTTACATGTATGCGTGAATATAAAAAATTAAATTATGTGGAATTCACGAAAAATGTGTGGAAAACCTCTGTGCCTATACAATTCACTTCTTTTGTCCCCGTGATTGCTTCTATGTTGATATAGTAAGATCATAGTATTGTAGCAATGCTCCGTGTCCATGTGTGTCTATATATATAGATATATACACAATATGCTGAGAAATTAATATATAGAGGCAAAACTTGCATACATGATAAAAATATTGACAATTACGAGGAGGCACGAATTTAACAGTCTAGGTTATGTGCCATAATAGTTGTGTTTCTGTAAGAATAAATTCATTGTTATCCTGTCCGAATCTAATTCTAGTTCGAACCATGATTATTTAATATAGTAGTGGCTCAATAGCTTTGGCCGTCACACTGACATCTGTCTTTTTGTACTACTTATATTACCCAAAAGTAAGTTTTTTTTTTTTTTCCTTCTCTGCTATTTCTATTTTACTTATGTATTTTTCTGTGAAGCTCTCGACTGTTGGTGTCTATTCAGACCAAACTAGGGAAGGACCATATCAAGTTACTGGAGCTTCTGAAGAGGGTTCTTGCAATTCAAGAGAAAGGGTTTGAGGGATGAGAAATTTCCTATGCAAAGGTTGTCTATGCTTAGAATCAAATACTGATAGGGCTGATAAACAAATCGAACGAGCTGAACAGTTAGTTGTTTAAGTTTGATTTGATCACTTTAACGAGCTGCTTGGTTTGATGAAGCTTGGTTCATTAAACTTTTGAGTTTGATCTCAAACGAGCTTTTATCAAACCAAGTTCAAGTAGTTTGATATTTTATATAATTTTAGGTTTATTGAATCAAGTGTTTAAATTTGGTTTGAAAATCTTAGCGAGTTTTAAAATATGTTCAAACTTGGCTTGTTTATTTGACGAATCGAGCTTGAATAAGCTTTTAACAATACGAACACAAGTTGAGCTTGAACTGTTTGATTCGTTTGTCACTCGTAAATACAAACACATGATTCAGTATTAGGTTGTTCAAAGCTGAGACTACTCTTTTGCTTCAAAACTTTAGCTTGTTTTGTTTTGTTTGGTTTTTTAGGAGTCACTTTTCAGAAATTGGAATTTTTTTATTTTCTTTGTTTTTTTTTTTTTTTTTTTTTTGTTGAATTTTTAAAGTAATTTTTAAAATTTTTAGAAACACTTTACATATTCTTAAAAAGTATAATAGTTGTGAAATTTTTTTTTAAAAATTCACTAAATATAAAAAATATGAATATATATATATATGTATATGAAATATATTTTCGTATTCTTGTGTATTTATTGAGTTTTTAAAATATTTTTTTTACAAAAATTTACTTTTACTTCTTCGATACATCTAAGTAAAGTGTATTTAAAAAAGTAAAAATTTTTTTTTACTAAAAATATGAAAATCAAACACAATGGTAGTGTTTACTGAATTTTGTTTTTAAATCGTAATTTGAATGAAATATGTTAATCAAATATATTTTTACAATGTAGCTCAAAATTACTTTTAAAACTCTTCTCATTTTTTATTTATTTATTTTATATTATTATTAATCAATTAAGCAATCACTTTTTTTTCTCCTCTCCTTTCACATTCTATATATTAATCAATCAAAAAAATAAAATAAAATAAAAATTACGAATCATTCTAAAATTATTTTTTAAAATCTATAACTAAATAAATTTCATATTTTTAAATTATGATTCAAAAATTCAATATTCAAAATATAACTCGACAATCAAATTATAATTATAAAACTAAATACATATGAGACTCGACTTATGTATGTCTCAATGGTGATATCAATCTTTCATGTCATTAATGGGGGGTTTATTCACTTTTTATCTTCTGTTAGCATTTTTTTTTTTTTATTTATTTCATTCGTAAACTATCTGTTTCATTTATTCAGTTCTTGAAGTTTTTAATTTCAGTTTAGAGTTATTTACAGAGAGACTCTTGAGAAATTATTGAAAAGTATTATTTTGACTCCCTAATTTATAAAAGCATACAAATAGATTTTATCAATTATTGAAAAGTATCACTTTGACTCCCTAAATTATAAAAGCATACAAATTAATTCCTTACACTGTTGCTATGTTTCACTTTGACCCTTTTTGTTACTACATCGTTAAGTTAAACCAAACTTTTAAATATTTTTTAGATGAAAATATCCTTTAGCAATCTATATATTTACAATTTTATTATTATTATTTTTTACTTTTTTTTAAAAAAAATATAAGCATTCATGCATTATTATTATTATTTTTTAAAAATATTCTTTGTAAATATGTTTTTGCAGAAAGGATATTTAAAAAAAAATATTAATAAAATAGAAAAATGAGGAAAATTGAGAAGAAGTATTGTTGGGTGTTATATATAGTGTTGAAAGGTATTTTTGACTAAAAAATGTCAATGTAGTAACGGAAGGGGTCAAAGTGTAAATGCCTAACAGTTTAGGAGATCTATTTGTATGTTTTTATAATTTAGAGTGTCAAAATGATACTTTTTAATAGTTTAGGAAGTTCATTTATACTCTTTTTTATATAGTTTAGGAGGTCAAAATGATATTACTCAATAGTTTATGGGGGTCTTTGTATCACAACCCAACCCCAGGTGTTTGGGGCTGGAATCGCAACTTGTTAATTAATTCTAATGTTAAATGGCGCAGGCAGAAGCATAAATGAACTAAGAAAATAGTTAAATAGAAGATTTACTTCATTAATTATCATACTTGAAAACAAAAAAGAATACATCCATAGAGTTTTTATTATTTTATTATTTAGTGACAGACTATTAGTTAAAAAAGAAAACAAAATGTAACAAGTTGGCATCAAATTTTGTGCTGGTTCCACTATACGGGGTTATAGTTCTTCCTTACATCTCATCACCTAAAAAGGGTAACAACTATAAGCACATAGCAGAGTGAGAAATATTATGCCAAGAGTATAGGGTACACAAAATAACTATGGATAGTTATTTAAGTTGAAACATTTAAAGTAACTTAATTTGAACAAATAAATTATGTAAGTGGCAAAAATTAAAATCAAGAAATCATGTAAACAAACTAACCACAATCACGGTATAGAACAAAATAGAACAGAGGTTACTGGAGTGACATTCAGAATAGAGGTCAATGCATCTATGACAAATAGAGGGCCACAAAGTGACCAATCAGAAGTCAATGGTTTATTTAAGTTCCCCAAGGCATGTGACTCCCATGATAGTATTTGCAGAAAATAATTGTTTACCAAATCATTATCAAATAATTTCTAAAATTTAAACAAACATATCCATGAGTTTTAATTTAAGCAAATAGAGTTCAAAAAATAATCAACGTAATCGAAATATCAATATAACTTAAAAACAATCTGAATTGTATAAAAAAAGTTATGGTAACTCGAGATATACATAAAATATATTATAGAGACTCAAAATATAATATAACTCACTTTAAAATTGTTCCTTAATCTTTATTTTCCTATTATTCACTTTTTATTTTTGTGATTCCTTCTGAACTTCTTCGTGCCTTACTATTTCTTGTTTAGCAGGCTACTCCTCACGTCCTTATATACACCATCAAATCCTTATATACACCATCAAAGTGATTTAGTAATAATAACTCCACAGGTGGCGGCTTAAGCATCCTTCATCCAGCCAAATCCTCATTTATACTTGGATGATCTTATGCATATTCACCATCTTATGTGCTAGGGTGGTGACATGCCATTATTATTTTTTATTATTTTTATTTTATATAATCTTTAATTTTAATTTAGCCCAACTAGTATTATAATTTCATAATTGTGTCAATTTGACCCCAGATCATTAATCACATATTTGATAATCCAATGCTAAATTAGATATATTTATTTATTTTATTATTATTATTATCATTATTTTAAATTTGTTATTTTCGTGGTGTTAATCCACTTTCTATCCTGTCACCTAGTGTACAAGTACAACCGAAATACTAAGTCCCCTGGTTAAACTACTAGTTGCTAATACTTACCGAACAATTACTGATTAAGGCCGAAATGTACATCATTGAGGCCGTTAATTAGAATCTCTTAACTTCACTTGCTGGTCAAACCATATACTTTATGTGTGTTGAATGTCAATCAGGTTGTACATCGTCGGAGCATAAAATGGGCAAAAAGACAAAATTTGAACAGAGTTGACTTTTTCTGGAAAAGTCAAACTGATGTTTTAAACCTGTTTGGAAATGAGTAGAAGTATAAAAAGAAAAGGAAAAGGTTTTTCTAGGGTTCTGAAATTGTTTTGACCTAAAGGGAGAGGCTAGGGTTTGGAAGGGAAGAAACAAAAAGTTTTAAGGATGTCTCCCATGGTGTTTTCTTCTCCATCTACCTCCTTCCACTCCTCCATGAGTGGCTAGTCTTCTTTTCTAGGGTTTTGATGAAACCCTAGCCATGCAATTATTTAGTTTTCTTTTTGATTATTAATTATGTAAAGGTTTGAACATTTGTATGGTGATTTAGAAGGTTCTTTTATATAATTTTCATTATCTCTTTGAATATTTGACTTTCTGTAATTGTTGAATGTTATCTATACATGTGTTTTCTATTCCTTCACATTCAAGGTATGAGACGAACCATGCTACGAGGAACGAATCGTATCACTACCTTAGTTTAGAGTGAACGATTCGTATTACTTGAGATGGTTCGTGCTCGTACATTGAATGTGATAATTTTCTTGTTAAATGCTTTGAGCTTGTAGTTACGAAGCATTAATCCGTTCAAACCATAGCATAATTGATTTCAATTGGAAACCCTAATTATGTGGTTAGTGGTGAATCTCTACCCTAGGATTTTTTCCCCAATTCAGTAAACCCAATTTCATATATTATTGATAATTTAATTCCTTAGTTTAATTTATTCGTTATTAAATTAGGTTATAAACAACCAATATTTTTATCAAAATTAATTTAGGAATTTGACAATTAAATTAGTTTAATTTCACAATAGTCCATGTGGATCGATACCTGGACTTGCCATTATTCTGAAAGAATTTGGTGTAGTTTAGTATTTAATTTTGGTGTGTTCAACGACCCATCAAATTTTGGCACCGTTGTCGGGGACTTCTGGCGAAATTAGTTAATTTAAAGTTACATTCTTATTTTAATTTTTAGTTTAGGATTTTATGCTTTTGGTGTTGCTAAGTGTGTAGAGCGTTTGAAATTGGAGCTATCATTGAAGTGCAAGCGGAGCGCAGCCGAGCTTAAAAAAAAACTGCAGCACTAAAGTGAGTAAATAGAAGCAAACACTCACAAGCAAAGCACCAAAGTGCTAAAACGAAAGTCAAAGCTCAAACAGAGGTTGGAAACAACGTCTACACGTCAAGCATCCGCAAGACGAGTAAAGCGTTTTCGTTAAACCGCTGTGAGTATTTCTTCCTTTGGTATTTTGCTTTCATACTTAGTGCACAGAGTCGGAACTTGTTGTGTGTGTTTGGGTAGTGTATGCACGGGCGTCGTTCTTGTCGCCCTGAATTGTAGAGTTTGGACCTTGAACTAGAAAGGACCCTTAGGAGACTTAGGGCTTCTACCCGTGTTCCTAGGCTTGAGTATTCATATTCATACATTGAGCCATTAGAGATGGCAGATCCTAATGTCCTGAATGTGCCCAACCGGACACTTAAAGGTTATTTTACACCCACTGCATATACATTACCATCATGCATCCAATTGCCCAACACCACTGCTGCTCATTATGAGATTAAGTCCAGCACCATACAAATGCTCCCATCATTCCATGGACTAACTCATGATGACCCTTATAAGCATTTGAATGAATTTCTGGAAATTTGCTCGACAGTGAGGATCTAGAATTTCACAAATGAGGCCTTAATGTTGCGATTGTTTCCATTCTCGTTAAAGGATAAAGCCAAACACTGGCTAAATTCTTTACCTGCTAATTCAATCACAACTTGGGACCAATTACAGCAACGGTTCTTGGAGAAGTACTTTCCCATAGGTAAAACCAACCAACTTAGGCGAGCCATCATAAACTTTGCTCAAATGGATGACGAGCAATTCCATGAGACGTGGGAAAGGCTTAGAGACCTTCTCCAACAGTGTCCCCACCACCAAGTGCCTGATTGGCAACTTGTTCAAACATTTTATTATGGCTTAACTGAGCCGCACCGCCAAATGGTAGATTCGTCCTGTGGTGGGACATTCATGTCTAAAAATGATGCCGAGGCATGGCAATTGTTTGAGAACCTAAGTGATAATTCCCTTCACCATGCCTCTGCAGCCTGGCAAGTCCGGCAACCAGTAGTTGGAGCCTCGAAAAGAGGGGGCATTTATGAGGTCGGGCAAAACCTAGAGTTAGCCCAACAAGTAGAGGCACTGTCCTGCAAGATAGACCACTTATTAGCTACGGGACATGCCCCTACCCAGCAAGATTAGCCTTAATTCCGTGAGGCATGTGTTATATATGCGAGCCCTGCTCATGACTTGAGTGAGTGCCCTTCGGCATCACAATTTCCGGAGTTGGTCCAAGAGCATGTGAATGCGGCTCAAGAATTCTCCAACCCGGGTAATGACCCATACTCCAACACATATAATCCGGGATGGAGAAATCACCCTAATTTCTCATGGAGACCCCCTTCACAAGGCACTTCTTACAATCCTCCACCACCAAGGCAGAATTTCAATAATTTTGCCAACCAATCATCCTACTGACCACCGCAACCTTATCGACCCCCACAACCGTACCGGCAACCACAACCCCCGCCTGTTCCTCAGGGCAACTCTGCCTTTGAGACTCAGGTGTTGGAAGTTCTCTCAGAACTTAAGGGGTTAGCACCGATAGTTCACTTCCACACTCACTCTATTGCCAAGATAGAGACCCAATTGGGTCAAATGGCTAACAACATGAGTCGGAAAGAGGAGGGAAAATTACCAAGTCAAACTGTGGCCAACCCTAAGGGACAATACGGGGCAGAGAGTTCGGGTGGGAATGGTAAGCGACATGAGCAAGTGCAGGCGGTGGTTGCTTTGAGAAGTGGTAGGGAGTTAGAGCCTCAGTCAGTTGCGTCTGATGCAACTAGAGTTAAGAAGGGTGACCACGGGGGTACACCTAATGAGAGCAAGGGTGAGGGGGAAACACTTAAGAGGGATGACTTAGTCCCTAGCACTCCATATGTGCCTAAGGCACCCTTTCCCCAATGCCTTGATACACCGTCCCCTTTTAATAAGAATGTGGCATCTATGGAGGCAATGATGGATGTCTTTAAACAGGTAAAAATCAACCTCCCCCTGTTGGAGGCGATTAAGCAAGTACCATCATATGCCAAATTTCTGAAGGACCTTTGTACGCAAAAGCGTAAATCTAGGACACATGTGTCCCAAAAGGTCCTACTCACGGAGCAAGTAAGCTCCATCTTGTTGAATGACACACCTCCTAAGCTTAAGGACCCGGGTGCCCCAACCATTGCATGCATTATAGGGGACTATTTCATTGATAGGGCCTTATTAGATTTAGGGGCTAGTGTCAATTTATTGCCGTACTCTGTGTACGGGGAATTTGGGCTTGGCGAGTTGAAGCCCGCTACTGTCACTCTTCAATTGGCTGACCGGTCCCTCAGAGTGCCATGTGGCATGATTGAGGATGTGCTAGTTAAGGTTGATAGGTTCTACTTCCCTGTTGACTTTTTGGTGTTAGATATGGAACTGGTAGCCAGTTCTAAGAAACAAATCCCGGTGATCTTAGGTCGACCTTTCTTGGCTACGGCCAATGCATGCATCAATTGTCGGACCGGGGTTATGGAAGTTTCATTTGGCAACATGCAAGTGAAACTTAATGTTTTCCAAGCATCCCAACAACCTCATGAGAGAGAGAAGTGCTTATTAGTGGATGTTGTGGATGATATTGTGGAGGAGGCTTTGCCCTCCATTCTTGTAGAGGACCCTTTAGAGGCTTGTCTAGCTCATTTTGGGTTTGAAAATTTTGATATTGATGGGTCAGTTAAGGAGGTTTTGAAATTGTTGGATGCGAGTATCATATACCCCATCTCAGATAGCAAGTGCGTGAGTCCCACACAAGTGGTGCCCAAGAAATCGGGCATCACCGTTGTTGAGAATGAGGGAGGAGAGTTAGTCCCCACACGAACCACTACTGGGTGGCGAGTGTGCATTGATTATAGAAGACTAAATTCCTCAATTAGGAAGGATCATTTTCCTTTACCCAGGGGTTTGATGGACCCATTTTATTATGATTGATAGATTGATTCCTTTATTTTTTATTTTTTTTTCTTTTCCTTCTATGTTATTCTGTTTTTCTTTATTCTCGTTATGCTTTATTTGCGTCTAGGAAACTTTAAATCCTCTAAAGGTGTAATTCCTTTGGTGTTAGCTGTGCCCGAACGGCATCTGACAGTCTGGTATAGCCACCTAACCGTGTTTGTAGTGAGTTCCTAGGAGACCAACTAAGACGGTGGAAACTAGAGTTCGAATGGCAAAGCCTAGAACACAAAGGTTTGGGATTTCCGAGACTAAAGTCTGGTTTAAATACCCAGGGGTGTGGAGATTGCTTCAAAACTACCTCGGCTTGAACTTTGTATGGCAGCCCCATAGGTTGAGGTAGCTTTATGCGCCTCGATTCTGGATACTGAATCAACTTAGTCTGTCACCCTGTTGGAGAATAGGGAAAGTTACAAACACAGTTAGGGAGAAAAGTAGTACCCGTGGTTTTTGCGTGAAGATTATACCTTTAGTGGGCATTCCGTTATGTTTTTATATGCTATATTTATTTCGGATGTCAATTGAAGGTAGAAATGGTTAAGTATATTCGGATTGTACTAGCCTGAAGGCTATATAAACTACGCTGGGTTTTATTACCTGAGGGATTCTGAAGTGGCAACTTTATGCCATAACTCTGGAGCCTCTGAGAGTTAGTTAAAAAAAAAAAGAAAAAAAAAAAGAAAAGGTTATACTTGTTCAATTTAAAAAAAAAAAATTTTTAAAAAAAAATTGTTGTTGTTATACATGTTCAATTGTAAACAAATACAAATTTAAAATATTAAAAAAATAAAATAAAATTTGTGACTTTGAACATTTGCCCCCTGCTTTAAAAGCAGGTGCGGGCGGTGGTGCACGAACCAAGCCGCACGTGCGGGACGACGTTTCAAAAAAAAAAAAAAGCGAGGGGGGCAAATCGCCGCACGTGCGGCCGGGGCCCCGCACGTGCAGGAAATTGGATGAATGGCAAATCGCACACTGCTTTAAAAGCAGGTGCGTCAGTGGTGCGGGACTTTTCCCAAAAAAAAAAACCAAAAATGTTTTGTTTTGTTTTAGTTTTCTTTTTATTATTATTTTATTTTTTAATTTCATTTTTAATTTATTTAAGTAAATAAATACATAAATAAATTTTAAAAATAAATAAATAAATATACATTTATTTTATTTATAATTTTTTCTAAAAAAAAAACGTTTTATTTATTTAGTTATTTATTTATTTATTTATTTATTTATTTATTTTTATTTTCTATTTTCGTAAAAATAAAATAATAATAAAATAAAAAAATAAAAAAATCGGTTAGTTTAGGTTATTTTATTCTATACTTTAGTCTCTTTTGTAGTTTAGTTATTTTATAGCTTAGTTTAGTTTAATTTAGTTTATAATTTAGTTAATTTAATTTAAGGTCATTTTTTATTCATTTATTTAATTATTTTCGTTTTTATTTAAAAAAAAAAAAAGAAAAAAAAAGAAGGGGGAATTGCATGTGGGACATTAGTGGGCCAACTTGTGCTTTCATATTTTATTTTATTCTCATGATTGGCTCTACGGTTTTGCGTCTATTTGCTTTTAGTGTGTGCAGGATATGGGTCGACGTATATCTACTCGGGCCTCCAAAAAGGCCAGAGGTTCCACCTCTTCGGCGCCACCACCGCCACTGGCTTCCCCATAGTACCCACCTATATATTGCTTTGTCTCTTTTATTTTTATTTTTATTTTTAGTTTTTTCTTTTCTTCAAAAAAAAAAAAAAAAAACAGTGTGAAGTGTCTATATGTTACTCTCTGCCTACCTGGATGTGCACCTACAATTTTGGTAATATTCTCTCATTTCTCTTTACTTTTTCATTGAGGACAATGTCATATTCAAGTTGGGGGATGAGGGTTATATTTTATTTTGTGCATTTCTATTTGGCTCATAATTCATGCGTATACCTGTTTCACTTAATTGCATTACTTCACTTGATGTGACTTTTTGCTAGCAGAGTGATGATATTTGCATATATTAATTGGAGAGCATAGTAGACTTATATGAAAAGAGTTTATTGGGTAGATACTTGCATGCGATGTTTGCACGAGGAGAGTTGCCTGTGTTTGTAGTATTAGTACACTTGTCATGAGTATGCCTTAATTCACATGAACACACTATCATAGCGGTGATCTTTTTATTATAATCCCTAGTGTATATCATTGATAATAGCTAGAGTTGCAGAAAAGAATAAATGAGGAGCCAAGATTCTTTAAAAAAAAAAAAAAAAAAAAACCACTTGACTAGTTTGGGTTCGTAGCCTTTTTAACTCGAGTTATTAAGCCCGTAGGGGTGTCTTTACACCTAATGCCCTAAAACCGTCTGGTTTGGGAGTCATTGGCCCAAAACTTGCTACATGGGTTAATTAGAAAGTTTAAGGGACTTGGACATTGCACAGTTAAGGAAAAATAAGAAGAATGACTAGTTCGGGTTCGTAGCCTTTTCAACTCGAGTTATTAAGCCCGTAGGGGTGTCTCTACACCTAATGCCCTAAAACCGTCTGGTTTGGGAGTCATTGGCCCAAAACTTGCTACATGGGTTGATTAGAAAGCTTAATGGATCAGGACATTGCACAGTCATTTAAAAAAAAAAAAAAAAAAAACAACAACAACAACAACTTTTGAAAATCTTGGCTGCAACAGGTTAGTTTTTCTGTATATGTTGGGTGTTATTATGAGTTACATTGGGCTATTATAGTGGATAGTTAACTAATATGGAGATTGCACATTACACCGAGGGTACTCATGCCTTGTCTACTAGCATGCACAAGTATAGGGAACTTTACTTTTGTATTAACTGAATTGTGGTTTTGACTCAATAGGTTCCTTCATGCTTGTCCACTGTGTCATTAATGACTCATGATGCCTCAATATCACACTATAGTGGCACATAAGTTGATTGTTAGGTGGAGTAGTGTGGTCATTTGTTGTTGAGTATATATGAATATGTTAATGTTTGTGGGTATCATTTCTGGAAACCCTCACGAGACTTTACTCGTCCACTTGGGGTAATCTTGTGGTTTAAAGGCTTGTTGCATATGCTAAATGCAACCGTTTTCCCACGAAAGAGGAAATAGATAGATTTTGTTTAATTTTATTTTATTTTACTTGCTTGAGGACTAGCAAGTAGTAAGTTGGGGGATGTGATTAAGGCCGAAATGTACATCATTGAGGCCGTTAATTAGAATCTCTTAACTTCACTTGCTGGTCAAACCATATACTTTATGTGTGTTGAATGTCAATCAAGTTGTACATCGTCGGAGCATAAAATGGGCAAAAAGACAAAATTTGGACAGAGTTGACTTTTTTTGAAAAAGTCAAACTGATGTTTTAAACCTGTTTGGAAATGAGTAAAAGTATAAAAAGAAAAGGAAAAGACTTTTCTAGGGTTCTGAAATTGTTTTGAGGCTAGGGTTTGGAAGGGAAGAAACAAAAAGTTTTAAGGATGTCTCCCATGGTGTTTTTCTTCTCCATCTACCTCCTTCCACTCCTCCATGAGTGGCTAGTCTTCTTTTCTAGGGTTTTGATGAAACCCTAGCCATGTAATTATTTAGTTTTCTTTTTGATTATTAATTATGTAAAGGTTTGAACATTTGTATGGTGATTTAGAAGGTTCTTTTATATAATTTTCATTATCTCTTTGAATATTTGACTTTCTGTGATTGTTGAATGTTATCCATACATGTGTTTTCTATTCCTTCACATTCAAGGTATGAGACGAACCATGCTACGAGGAACGAGTCGTATCACTACCTTAGTTTAGAGTGAACGATTCGTATTACTTGAGATGGTTCGTGCTCGTACATTGAATGTGATAATCTTCTTGTTAAATGCTTTGAGCTTGTAGTTGCGAAGCATTAATCCGTTCAAACCACAGCATAATTGATTTCAATTGGAAACCCTAATTATGTGGTTAGTGGTGAATCTCTACCCTAGGATTTTTTCCCCAATTCAGTAAACCCAATTTCATATATTATTGATAATTTAATTCCTTAGTTTAATTTATTCGTTATTAAATTAGGTTATAAACAACCAATATTTTTATCAAAATTAATTTAGGAATTTGACAATTAAATTAGTTTAATTTCACAATAGTCCCTGTGGATCGATACCTGGACTTGCCATTATTCTGAAAGAATTTGGTGTAGTTTAGTATTTAATTTTGATATGTTCAACGACCCATCAATTACCCTGAACCAAACCTTGACACATACACAGAACACTTACAAGTTTTTCAAAGTCATACTATCCTAACTTCAGAGAAGAATGAAAGAAGTTCTCAATCTCCACCACCCGAGTCACAACTCTACATTCCCTACTACTTGCTCAACCAACCTAGAATATTACTTGAGCCCAAACAGGGCCCACCTCCAAAGACAATCGCCTCCTCACCTTCATTCCAAACCTCGACCAACAAACACAGCACTACTCCTGTCACTACAAGACATAACCCTCTAGCCTTCCCAAGAAACTTCCACCGCCATAAATTAAAATTTATACCTCTAACATAAACCAACATCAACCAAACCGAATATACTGACTGGTATAACTCCACCCTCGCAATATTCTAGCTAATCATAATCACCCTCAAAATACCCATCACATTAAGGAAAAACTCAAAATTACAACATATCCACTGATCAAAATAAACAACCCACAATGCATACATACATAAACAAAAGTCGTAATATTTCAACGGTCCACACCGTACCGGTTATAAAACAAAACGATCACATAATAATTGCAATCGTTTACCCTCCAGTTCATAAAGCAAGATACTCAAAAATAACTGCCCAAAACAACTATCCCTCCGCCAACACCACTATCACATTCTTATCCTGATTGCCGAGACGGGTTATTCTCAACCCCCGGAACACTCCTTGAACTACGACACCAAGGACAAGAGCTATAGATGTGACCTAGCTGGCCACACTTGAAACAAACACGTATCTCCCTACTCGAATAAAAGTTCGACCCTCCAATGGCCCTTGAAGTCTGGCTTACTCGATTTTGGTATCGGTATTGCCCCTGCCCAGACGGATAAGTTTGAACCCGACTAGATTGCGGGTTACCAAAAGAGGTCCCCCGTTGCGTACAAAAGCGCTTAGTATGACCCAGTTGATTATATTAATAGCAAATAGGCGGTCCCTGAATACGTGACTGGTTAGAAGTCTGAACTGGTAAGAATTCCGATGACTGCTCCCCCTGTGAGCACTCTATTGCCTCAAGTCCTCGTTGGCTAGATTACCCTGTTGGTACAATTATTGGTTGAGGCAACAACCTTACTTCTCCTTTGGTTCTTACTTGGTCTATGTAGCGATCCCAATTTCGATCATTCTTTCATGTTTTACCACTTCGACTGGGCCGGTCGGGGATAGAGTTGCCCAGTCAGCTCGCGGGGGTCTAGGGGGCAGCGCCCCTTGGAGGGTCCAAGGGCAGCATCCTGGCGGGGTCGAGGGGCAGCGCCCTTGAAGCAAAAATGCAAAATGCATTCGAAGGTGCTTGTCCGCTCGAGCAGCCGTTTATGCGCTCGAGCGGAGAATGTTTGGTTTCAAAAGTTTGACCTGTCTGCAAGAATACTGGGTTAGTGTATTTGACGCTCGAGCGGGGCTTTCCACTCTTGAGTGGACCATGTTATATCAGTTTGTGAATCTGATATTTCAGATCACTTTTTCAGTCCTCTCTCTCTCTAAAACTCTCCAAAATTCCAGATTGAGAGCTTCTCTCTCTAGAAGTCATCTTCTCTCTTTGATTTCTCCAAATCCATTGGGATTTAGACCTAAGTTCTTCACCAAAGTTGGTTATCTTCTCGAGGGCTTCGTTGTGTACGGTGAAGATCGAGTTTCAACACCGTTAATTTTGGGGGTTTCATCTCATTTCTTCTTCAAAACTTGAGGTAGGGATTTTCTTAGAGTTATATATATGTTTTTGCAAGATCTATATGATTTTCGAAATCATCTTTCGATAACTTTGAAACTTGATTGTTGATTCAAGAAGTTGAGCGATTTTGAAAGTGGGTTTGTTTCTTGTTCTTTTAATGATCTTCGTTGATTGAAGAAAAGATGATTTTGAAAAGTTTTCTTTCAAAAGATTTGAGTTGTATAGTTTTGGTGAGAAAACCTAGAATTTGGAGATTTTTTTTAAGAGACTGAAAATCCATTAATGATATTGTTATATTTATTTTGTGTGTCAAAATAAATGGATCTTTGAAATTTTTTTTATTTATATTTATATAAATGATGAATTTCAGGAAATATGAGAATTATTGTTCATTTTGGAAATTATTGTTCAAAACGTTGAAATAGTCTTGAAATGACTAATTGTTGAGGACACTTGAGAAGAGGGAATTGTGTTATTCCTTGGATGATGAATTGGAATAAAAGTATTGATATTTTTCTTGTGTTATTGGCATATCAATTCATTTGATTACATTAAATTTTGAAAGTTGATTTGAAAACTTGCATTGAGAAAAGAATGTTGAGAAATAAGTTTTCATGGAATGGTTTTGGGGCAAATACGTTGGTAAGTCTTGATATGTGGTGTGGATGATATTGAATAAGTTGGCCTGAGAGTTCGGGGTGAAAGACCGAAAACCCGCGCAGATAGGTGTCGAGCCTTTCGGTTAATACCGGTAAAAATGACAAATTGGTAGCATTTGTGTAGTCTACTTGCAGACACCGACCTATGGATTACCAGAGTCATATTTACCGCTCTTGAAATAAATTGTTAAGTTTTGAACAATTGAAATTGCATGATATCATTGAGCATGATGGTTTTCAAAAGATGAAAATGTGATTTATCTTCAAAAAGGGCATAGCATGGCATGTGCATTTCATCTCTTGAGACTTGTATAAAATGTATATACTTTGTTAAGAATTTCCTACTGGGCTTTATGCTCACCATACGGGATTTTTGTGGAGGAAAAGATGTGGTGATCCCACCCAACTACGGGCGTGAAAGCATGTGTGTTGGGAGTATAATGCTCTCATTTTGCTCTGACTCTGTGTGTAAGCTAAGGGCTGTGTTTGTGTGGGTTTGAATAACCGTTTTGTGTAACCAGGCTCTAGCCTTGGAAACTTGTAAACCCTTAGGGGTATTTATTTGTTTATTTACTTGTTGTTGGATTAATGTATTGTTGCATAAAGAACTATTGTATCATGTAATGTAAGTTTGGAGATTGTCACGACCCAAACCCGCCCCTATGGGTTTAGCTTCGTAACCGGCTAGTAATCCGTGATTACCAAAGGCCTGCTTAACAGTAATGACAGTAATACAGAGTAAGGGGCTGGCAGAAGCCAAACAGTAAATAAAAAATGTCCAATGAGCTATGAAATACTGAATGCACAAAGACTTTATGAACAAGTCACATTCATAACCAAAACATATACACATATTAGACATAGACATAACATCCAGGTTAGGGACCTAATCCCTTCACCATAACTGTACAATCAAACTTATTCAATCAGTACAAAACAGAGACAAAAAGGGTGAATCTAGAACACCCCAAAACAGCATTGGCTTGAACAGATTTGGAACCTCGAAGTGAGGCACAAAGGTTGGCTTGACAAAACATGAGCTAACCCGACGCTCTTAGCTCCGGTCCGGTGCCTGGACACCTACATACCAAGGTTTTAAAAATCGGACCGGTCAACGAACCGAAAAAATGATTGGGTGGACGGGTCACCGGTTCAACCGGTGGGTTGAACCGGATCGAACCGTGATGTCATAATTACGTCATAAATATTTTAAAAAAATATAAATTAATAATTTTAAATATTAAATTTTCGATTTTTTTTAAAAAAAATTCTTAAATATTTTTAGTGATATTTTTCTATACTTCCAAAAAAAATAAAAAATCATGAATATAAGCCATAACACTTCACATACTAACAACAAATTCAAGATGAAAATTTAGCCATCAAAAACAACAATCACAATTAATTGTTTAGGTTCTGTGCTCATTGTAATTTATTTATAATTTAAACAGAGCCTGAAGTTTAAATTAAACAATACATTGTTTAGATTAATTGTCCTTTAATCTAATCAATAAATTGTTTAGATTAATTGTTTAAATTATAAATAAATTATTTAAAAAAATGAAAGGACTGTAATTTTTTTTCAGGCCCTGAACTTCATCATTAAAATTAAAATTAAACATCTTCTTATGATTAAAAAACAGAGCCTGCACTTCATCATTAAAATTAAAATTAAAATTGAACTTCATTACAATACATTATTTATTGATTAGATTAAAGGACAGAAACATAGAAACCAAACAAACAATTTAAAATGAAAGGACTTAAATTACAGAGACAAGGTTTTATAAATAAGAAGCAAAAAGCCATAGGTTATAAATAAGAAACAAATCAAGCACATAATTAACAGAGACAAGGTTTTATAAATAAATTACTTTATAATTTATAATTTTAATTTTAATTTTAAAATGAAAGTAGAAACCAAATACAATTTAAATTTTTGTTTAATCTTAGCTTTAAATCATAATAAATTTCATCATTAATAACTAACTTAAATTTCATCCTAAACAGAGCATAATAAATTTCATCATAAATCATAATAAATTTCATCTTCTTCTCCTCTCTAAAAAAAAAAAAAACAGAGTATTTGAGATACCTGTGCTGTGTGTGTGTTGATTCAAGTCAAGAAAAAAAAACAGAGCCTTCGGTTCGGAGATACCTGTGTGTTGATTCAAGTGTTGATTTTGTAGACCCAAAATAGAGATCAAAGACCAAAGATCGGCTGTCGGAGGAAATAAACAAAAGTAGATCTGAAAATAAAAGAAGTGAAGAAAAAAATTAGAGATCGGAAATGAAGATCAGAAAAAAAAAAATAAAAGAAGTGAAGATCCATCAATTTGATTCGTTAATGGTGGAAAAAAAATAGGGAGACAGATCGGAAATGAATGAATGAAGAGGAAGAGAAGAAAGAGTACCTGCTGTGTGAAGAAGAAGGGAAGCCGAAGAGCCCTAGCGCCGCTGCTGTTTGAGATGAAGATTAAATAAAAATAAGAACTGAATTTTTTTTTTTTTTTATATATATAGACAGCAACCCGTCCCGGTTCAATCAACCCGGGACCGGGTCACACGGTTCACCGGTTAAACCGGTGGGTTGACCGGTTTTTGTTAAATATCCCGGTTTTGATACAGGCCGGTTTTTGGTGGGCTGACCGGACCGGAACCCCAGCCGGTCACCGGTTCAACCGGTTGAACCGGCCGGTCCGGTCCGGTTTTTAAAACCTTGCTACATACATATAGAAACAGTGAGCTAAAGCTCAGTGAATAACAACTGTGTAAAGAGGTTAAGAATGAATGTCCTTTCAGTAATTAAACAGCCATATTAGTCATTTAGAAACCATAGCAGTCATATGTGGTACATTCAATAGCAGAACAGTACAGTAGGTCTTAAAAGACCGAACAGTCAGTTGATGGCCATCAGAATAGTATACAGTATTGGTTCCAAGTATTGGAATCGACAGAGATCTCTGTGACAGTAGCAGTAACAATACAATACAATAGCAGTAACAGCAACAGTAACAGTAAGTTGCTATGGATGCCACGAGTACAGTTCATAAAACAGGACAACCATTCATTCAGTAAACAGTGTCACTTCAGAAACATTACAGTTGATCGTTCAGAAAATAATCATAATTGAATATATCTTTACAACATTGTTACTCATAGAGTACTGGGCTACAGGCAGGCTAATGAGCGTCCTCGGATGCCAACCCTACACAGTAATAGGACGAACACACACTAAGTTACACATTCGGGATTAACAACTTAGCCCCTATCTTGACTTGGTGTGGTTCTACATCAATATCCTCATTAAGATGTCTTAAACATGGCCTAGGAATGCCTAGGATGGGATGAGGATGCAAAAATGCACTATAAAACACTTTTCAAAATTTGCTGAACACAGGGGTCTCGCTCGAGCGTGGCTTTCTATGCTCAAACGAGCTTACCAAAACAGAGGGGTCGTTCGAGCGTGCACTCCTTTGCTCCAGCGGTCTGTAAAAACATGAAAAGTACTGGTTGCTGAAAATCTCCGCTCGATGCTCGCTCGAGTGTGGAGACACAGTCCTCGCTCGAGCGTGCGTCTGCACACGCAGAAAACCTAAGAGCTTGCAATTCACGCTCGATCCAACATTCCGTCGCTCGAGCGGATCTTTGAACACAAAGGTGCTCGCTCGAGCGTGGAATCCTTCACTCGAGCGTGAAAGCCAAATTCTGGGTTTTCCAGATTTGCCTCCAAAGCTCAAACCAAGCATTCAACACATCAAAACTCAACCTTTTGGCCAATTTTCTGGAAAACACTTGGAAACTCATAATACAACATGTTTTGAAGATCAATTGATAAAATCAAAGCCCAAAAGTTTGCCAATTAAACACCAATTAAATGCAAACATGAAGAACAATGCAAAATCATACATGCATGAGTTCCCATGAACTCTAATGTTTCAAAACATGACCAAATGCAAGATTTAACTCAAAATCATGGTGAATTCATAGACTTCAACCAAAATATGAACATGCATGTGGAAATTCTTATGAAAACAACCTCAAAACTCAAGAATATGTACATGCATGCATGAAATCACTCTTAACTCAACACTTTAACCCAATTCTTGAATCTAAACACTAATTTACCATGGACCATGCAAGAAATAACTTAAATTCACAATTGAGAGGATGAATTCCTCACCTTAGGTCTTGAATTCCAAGTAGGTTAGTTCAATTTTGCAATTATCCTTCAAATCTCCTAAGTTCAAGCAAAATCTAGGTGAATTCAACCTTTTTCTCCTACTCTCCCTCTCTCATACGGTTTGGTCTAGGGAAGGAATGAAGAATGGTGTATGAATTGAGTTCCAAACAAGATTTGTAGAAGTGGCCCACCCAATGGCAATAAAGTAAATAACTAGGTCCAATTAATTAAACCTTATTTAATTTAATCTAATTAATCATACCAAATCAAATTATGCAATTAATTCAAAATTTCATCATAATCAATTACTTATCATGCTTAATCAGAGATTAGCACTAATCAGAGGTGAGGGTTGTCACAGAGATTTATATTCGGTTTTCCTTGAAAGAGCCATGATTGTTGTATTATCATTTGGGCTAGAAATTTGAGGCGTTACAGTCTACCACGACTCCCAGCTGTACGAGTTGCCGAAGTGGCCCCCTTCCCACTCTATTCCATGACTAGGACTACGGCCTCCACGTGAGCCGCCGCTTCTACAAGTGTACGATAATTCCTATGCCAAGACCTAACAATCCTTCCCCTAACATTATCACAGAACCTACTCTCAAACTCCTCACAATGGAGCTCCTCAGTTTCTAGCAACTCCGGAGCGAACCTCGACAGATTGGTAAACCATGCCTCAAATTGTGCCAAAGGTGTAGTACCTTGGCGCAACTCCAGAAATTGCTTCCTCAATTCTTCCCGTGTAGAAGGAGGAAATATGTCATATCCTCGCCTAGACATCCTAATCAAAACAAACATAACAAATTTAGCACACATCTAATAGTATCCTTAACAAAATCTCATACACTCTAACATTAAACACACAACATATCACCTATATAGCACACACAAAGGTACCTACTCAATGTTTACTACCACCGCCCAAAACGTCTTTATTAAAGAGAAAACACGCAACCTAGGATACAAGTACCCTTCATCGAAATACTAACACGGTACCATCATATAAGTAAATACTCAAACAACGACATTTAGACTCCAACCAACTCACACATCAACTACCACATAACATGTAACACATAATCCAACTAAGCCTACAAAGATAATTATTCGTTCTAGTGCTCCCTTAGAATTCTCCTTAAAAACAACGTCAATCAAGCGTGTGTTTCCAATAAGACCTCCAAGTTAGTCAACTAGACACCGAATAATATCCATGTGTCTCAACACCATACTCACATAAATGCAACACATAAACATGTTATCACTTAACACACAACATGCAAATGTCCTCACCGAGCATGATAAACCCACTATAGCTAACCATTTCCCGCGAGCCCAAGGTTTTTAAACCCGGTTAGCTCTGATACCAAGTTGTCACGCCTCGGATTTACGGAGTCTAGCCCACGTGAATAAATTACCCATCGATAAACAATAGATAACAATCCTCATGCAGATGTATATAATATAATCACACAATACATGTGTTTATCCGATTTCATACATTCCTAGATACAACATCTAAGTCGAATAGGTGCTCTGTAATTAAAACATACACAGATATTATAAATTAAATTGAAAGCCCAGAGGCTTACATCATATACAAAGGGTGTAACCCTTACAAGAATGCCATACAACCAATAAATAACATGAATGGCCCATGACCTATAAATAACAGAACCACCCTACAGGGTTTCGAATAGAACTTCACGTCTCAGTCCACATCTACACATGTACACTTGAAAAACATTTTCAGCTATGTAAGGTGAGCATAAAGCCCAGTAGAGAATATTTCAAAAACTAAACATACTCTACTAGCATAAATGATCATGATGCAATACGTATATATACAATATGCCCAAATGTATTTTCAAATCCATTTGACTTCTCAACAAAATCCTTTCTTTCCAATTACCAAAACCTTACGTTTAATCAAAATGATTTCTGAGTTCGAAACATCTGTTTGATATAAAATCCCTTTCTGAAAATCAATCCAGGTATCTCAATACCAACCAGCAAATATATTGTTAAATCAAATGCAAATACATCGCTAAACAAAAGCAAATACATTGCTAAAACCACATCCAAACATTATGTTCCGAAAACCAAAATGATAATAAGTAAAATGGGTAAATCTCCTGGGTTAGTGTTCATACGAGTAACTATACAAGTCACAAGGTCATTTTTACCGGTGCTAATCGGAAGGCTTGACACCTACCGCGCGGGGTTTAGATCTTTCACCATGTACACACGGGCCAACTTAATACTACTTTAACACCCCTTCATAGCTTTACCACTTTATTTACCTTTTTCCAATAGCACAATACGTGTGATTCAAAATATTGTTTTCCAAAACAATACAAATGTCCCAAGACAAAATATGAGAATTTCCAAAACCCCTTTCCAAATATACAGTTTCAAATTCCAAAAATCTATTACATGCCCCAGGATATGAATGATTTCAATTTGCCTAATCTACATGTAATTTCTAACACATGGCAATGCTATCCTCCACCGAAAGCCAAAATAGTTATTTCTAATGCAATAATTAATAGATAACAATACGGATATACAATCCAATAGTTTCAACAATCACCTTTCTAGAACATTTCCAAAAGAGTATTTAATACTCGGTGTGTTTCCAAAACATCAGCATATTTTTCCTAACCAAATCCATTTTCCATAACTCTACCCAAATTTCCAAAATCAACATCATTTAGGATTCTTCCACAAATTGGGGTTTTTCTCTTTTAGAAAAATCATATGCAAGTTTTGTATATCAAAAATACATTTTAATAGCAAAATCGGAACCAACAACCCCCAATTTGGACAAATCCTCAACCCACAAAATATATCCCAAAAATCAATCTAAGCACCATAAGATCTATATATCAAAATATACCACAAATACACTAACGAACTCACATCGAGTTAAGGAAATAGACCCTACCTCTTGAAGTAAAGAGGAGATAAGTTGGAAAGACCGTTGGCACTGAAAAGATGATCCGCTCAGATTAAATGAAAGCCCTTGCCAAGCTCTACATTTTTGACAATGAGACTAGGGTGAAGAAATCAATGGATCTAGGTGTATTTGTAAAGAGAAGGTGAGTTCTAGAGAGAGAGACTCTAGATTTAGGATTTTTAGAATGTTTAGAGACAGAGAGAGAGAGAGATGAAAAAGTGACTTTTACGAATTGATATACGCGCAGACTGCTCGAGTGCAAGAAGTGTTGCTCGAGTGACCAGACACAATAAGTGGGACCGCTCGAGTGCACAAGTGACCGCTCGAGCGAAGAATACCAACTCTCAAAAGTTTTATAGACAAAGGACCACCGCTCGAGTGTAATAAAGATCGCTCGAGCGAAGAATGCCACCCTCCCAGTATCTCTGCAGGCCTTCAAAGTATTGAGAGTTCTTAAAGATCGCTCGAGTGCAAGAATCACCGCTCGAGCGAAGAGACCAAAATCTAGGCAACAATCGTTTTGAAAAACAAGCTACCAACCTGTTCCAAATGCCACCAAGACACTCCAACAACCAAACTTAATGAAGTAAAAGATGAATGAGACATGAACAACTATATAGGACAATGAAACCAGGATCTAGAACACCAAATGAGTCGGGTCTAAACCAGAATCACTATAGGTGCGTTGTAATATTCTCAAAATAGGAAGGATAATAAAATAATTTTCCTCAAATGTAATCATTAAACCATACTTCAGGCTAAATTCATTAAAATAAAGAAAATCTAAATTTATCATGAACTCCAAGAAAGTGACCAAATTATCTAAAAGGCCTAAAGCAACAATGAAGTATCAAGAATAATAGAAAGGCAAAATGGAAAAAAAATACGAATCTCAACCAGGTAAGCACTTCTTATATATATATATATAAATATAATGATTAAAATAATAAAAAAAATTAAAAACTAAGACATGTCAGTTATTAACTCAATTTTGTAGATTCGAAAGGAGTACAATTACATACCAATTTTTAGTGTCAAAAGGGCCACCTCAAAATTGATAATTTGGGTCTAGATACTCTAATTCAAGATTAAAATGAGTTTTATATTTTGGTGTCGTCTAACACGGTGCAAAATTTATGCATAAGTAAAATACTAAAAGATCAAACAGAGGAAATAAATTATCAAGTAAATACCATAAAAGTTATGCATTAGTGGAATTAATTTTGTTGGACAAAATAGTAATTGTGATAGTAGATGGGGAATACTGTAATTAACATGAAGCACAAGAGCCAAAGTCTGAAAGGCCATGGGTTGCGTGCACAGTGTTGTGCGGCCCATTGGGTTCTTATCCCAAATCTATTTTGATGATCCAAACCGTTTATGTTGTAAGGTTTGTCGAACATATTATTCATGTGAAAAATCAAATTAATCAGACATGTTTAATCCCATGGTCAAGTCATAACTGTTTTAAAATAAATTATCAAAGTTATATTAACTATTTATTTATTGAAAAATAAATGTGGTCTTGTTTTAAGGTTATATATAACCAATTAATTTGATTTTTTTCATGAATAATCTATTCAACGAATTTTATAATATGAACGATTCAGATTAATGACATGAGCTCGGGATAAGAACTAGCATCGTGCTGCCCTAATCCCATATGTCAAAAGCATTGATGGTCCGTAATTTATAGGCACTTGTGGAAGACAAAAAGCAAGCCTTGAAAACCAAAGCACCATTCCATAATTTATAACACAAAGGAAGGGCACTTGTGGAAGACAAAAAGCAAGCCTTGAAAACCAAAGTACCATTATTCAACGAATCTTATAATATGAACGATTTGGATTAATGATATGAGCTCAGGATAAGAACTAGCATCGTGCTGCCCCAATCTCATATGTCAAAAGCATTGATGGTTCGTAATTTATACCACAAAGGAAGGGCACTTGTGGAAGACAAAAAGTAAGCCTTGAAAACCAAAGCACCATTTCGTAATTTATAACACAAAGGAAGGGCACTTGTGGAAGACAAATGCAAGCCTACAAAACCAAAGCACCATATATATATATATTGTTTTAGGTTTTGACTTGTCTCATGTTCACATCTCAATATTAGAGGTACCACAACTCCTATTTCGATAACCCAACCATTCATTTTGTAAGGTTGATGTAGGCCAAAAGGTACCACATTGAGGCTGCTTAAGTTACATTTATAGTCTTTGAATTTTGTTTATTTGGTGGAGATGATGTGTTTTGTGCACTTGTACAGATTTGGCAAGCAACATGCAAATTCAAGCAAAAAGTGGCACAAAAGCAAATTCTTTGTGCGAGTAGTGAAAATTCTCGGCCTGCCACCTCGTCGCATGTGCAGCCAGGCTCCACCATACATGCGGTCCACCACCGCTTGAGCGGAAAGTAAGGGTGCTCGAGCGGCCCACCTAGGGTTGCGTGTGCAGAAATTCAAGTTTGTTTTGTTGGGAATAAAAAGAAAAAAAAAAGTGGCTGCTCTTAGGGGTTCCGAAACTTCCAAAAGAGAGGAGGGGCTAAGGTTTGAAAAAGAGAGTTCTCAAGCTTCAAAAACATCTTTCATGGGGGTTTCTTCTTCTTCCACCTCTTCCCACTTCTCCATGATGGCTAGGCTTCTATTTCTAGGGTTTTGATGAAACCCTAGTCAAGTAAATAGGGTTTTCTTTTTGGTTTTCTTTTATGTAATGGTTTGAACATTTGTATGGTATTCTGGAAGTTTTCAAATATATTTTCTATTATTTCTTCAAGTATTCTGTTTTCTGTGATTGTTGAATGCTTTCCATGCAATGGTTTTCTATTCTTTCATGTTCAAGGTATGAGATGAGACATACTACGAGGGATGAGTCGTGTTGCTACCCTAGTTTAGACCGAATGATTCGTACTACTTGAGATGGTTCGTGCCTATACATTGAACGTGTTAATTCTCTTGATCAATGCTTTGAGCTTGTAGTTGCGAAGTATTATTTGGTTCGGACCGTAACATAATTGATTTTCAAATTGAAACCTTAGTTATGTAACTAGTGATGAATTCATTGCCCTAGGTTTTTCTAACAATCAGTAATCCCAATTTCATTTTTAATTGATAGTTTAATCTCTTAGTTTATTTTATTTATTATTATCATTAGGTTATGAACAACCATCTCTTTCATCAAAACTATTTAGAAATTTAATAATTAAATTAGTTTAATTTCCTGTTTATCCTTGTGGATTGATACCTAGACTTACTATTATTCTAAGGAATTTGGTACAATTTAGTGTTTATTTTTGGTGTGTAAAAGGGACCTAGACATTGCACTGTTAGGGAAAAATAATGAAAATGACTTGTTCGGATCCGTAGCTTTTTCAGCTCGAGTTATTAAGCCCGTAGGGGTGTCTTCACACCTAATGCCCTAAAACTGTCTGGTTTGGGAGTCATGGGCCCAATGCTTGCTACACAGGTTGATTAGAAAGCTTAATGGATTAGGACATTGCATAGTCTAAAAAATAAAAAATAAAAAATAAAAATAAAAGAGAGAAAAATTTGAGAATCCTGGTTGCAAAAGTTTAGTTTTTTTGTATATGTTGGGTGTTATTATGAGTTACACTGGGCTATTATAGGGGACAGTTAACTAATTATGGGGACTGCACTTTATACCATCGACACTGATGATGTGTTTACTAGCATTCGCAAGTACATGAGACTTAACTTTTGTAATACTGAATTGTGGTTCTTGCTTAATAGATTCCTTCATGCTTCTCCATTGTGCCTTCAATGACTCATCATGTGTTAATATCACACTGTAGTTGGCACATAAGTTAATTGATAGTTGTAGTAGTGTGATTACATATTGTTGAGTAAATGTGAATATGTAGATGTATGTGGGTATCATTTTTGGAAACCCTCACGAGACTATACTCATCTATTTTAGGTAAACTTGTAGTTTAAAGGCTTGTTGCATATGCTAAACGCAATCGTGATCCTTGAGAAAGTGGCTTAGAGTATTTTATTTTTCTTGTTTCTATTGTTTTGCTCGAGGACTAGCAAAATGTAAGCTGGGGGATGTGATATAGGCCGAAAGGTACCACATTGAAGTCGCTTCAGTTACATTTATAGTCATTGAATTTTGTTTATTTGGTGGAGATGATGTGTTTTGTGCACTTGTACAGATTTGGCATGCAACACACAAATTCAGGCAAAAAGTGGTGTAAAAGCAAATTCTCTGTGCGAGTAATGAAAATTCCTAGCCTGCCACATCACCGCACGCGCGGCCCACCACCGCTTGAGTAGAAAGTAGGGGCGCTCGAGCGGCTCAGCTAGGGTTACGTGTGCAGAAATTCAAGTTTGTTCTGCTGGGAAAAAAAAAAAAAGATACTGCTTTTAGAGGTTCCGAAAAATCCAAAAGAGATGAGGGGCTAAGGTTTGAAAAGGAGAGTTCTCAAGCTTTAAGAACATCTTCCATGGGGGTTTCTTCTTCTTCCACCTCTTCCCACTCCTCCATGAGTGGCTAGGCTTCTATTTCTAGGGTTTTGATGAAACCCTAGTCAAGTAAATAGGGGTTTCTTTTTAGTTTTCTTTTATGTAATGGTTTGAACAGTTGTATGGTATTCAAGAAGGTTTCAAATATATTTTTCATTATTTCTTCAAGTATTCTGCTTTCTGTGATTGTTGAATGCTTTCCATGCAATGGTTTTCTATTCTTTCATGTTCAAGGTATGAGACGAGCCATACTACGAGGGACGAGTCGTGTTGCTACCCTAGTTTAGAGCGAACGACTCATACTATTTGAGATGGTTCGTGCCTATACATTGAACGTGTTAATTCTCTTGATTAATGCTTTGAACTTGTAGTTGCGAAGTATTATTTGGTTTGAACCGTAACATAATTGATTTTCAAATTGAAACCTTATTTATGTAACTAGTGGTGAATTCATTACCCTAGGTTTTTCCAACAATTAGTAATCCCAATTTCATTTTTAATTGATAGTTTAATCTCTTCGTTTATTTTATTTATTATTATCATTAGGTTATAAACAACCATCTCTTTCATCAAAATTAATTTAGGAATTTAACAATTCAATTAGTTTAATTTCCAGTTTGTCTCTGTGGATCGATACCTGGACTTACCATTATTCTAAGGAATTTGGTACATTTTAGTGTTTATTTTTGGTGTGTAAAACAACCCATCAAAGGTCCTGAATGTATATCATCTATGAAAAAAATTAGTCCGATTCGATAATCACAACTTTTTTAGTTTATTGCATTTGTCTCCGAAAAAATGGACGGCAAATGCATTTTGAAAATAAACCATTCATTGTTTAGAAAGAAACACGATAAAATGAAAATGTTACGATTATCGAATTGACATAATTTTTTTCAAGGATGATATACATTGAGTACTTTATAAAATGAACGATTTGGATCATCGAAAAGGAAAAATTATTTTGTGTATAGGAAAGAAATGGAACAACTTGTTTTTTCCCAGGGGAAGAGTGCTTCTACTTGCATCAGTACACACTTAATTTTTTTTATTATAATTTTTTTGCCTATTTAAAATTACTAAAAAATACCCATACTTTGAAAATTCAAAACCATAATTTCTCATTCCGCCAAATCCTTCCACACAATCTCCACTACATCACCACCATACCATTTCTCCTTTTCTCATCACTCCTTTTGTTGCCACTCCACTATATCCTCCTCTAGTTCTCTCTCTCCTACCCACTACCCTCTAGCCATCCCTCATTCTTCTTCTTGAAATCATAGAACTAAAAACCATCCACTAGACCTGAAAACCTAATCTCTCTCGATCCTAGATCTCTCTCTCTCTCTCTTAAGAGGTTGTCAAGTGGAAGGTCACGAGGGTGGGGTGGTACATTGTGATAACCCTATCACGTAGTATACTTATATTTATTTAATTTTGAATGCTAATTATGTGTTTGGTGTGTAAATTTGTGCATATCTGTTCATTTGATGAATTATCTGTTATGATTTCTGCTTTAAATGTGAAATTGATAGTCTTAATGACTTTAGAAACCAAAATTGATAAGTTTAGCTAGGATGGTATGATTTTTAGAACCAATTGGGAAGTTTGATTAAAAATTGATTCAGTTTAGCAAATTAAATTTTGATTAACTAACTTAAGCCATAACTAGTGCTTAATCCTTAATTAGCACCCTAATCTAATAAATTAGTATATATATGATAAGAGAAGAGTGAGCTAATGATTTTGAGTTCGAAAATCTGCTGAAAATACATTCTAGAGAGAGAGAGAGAGAGAGAGAGAGAGAGAGAAAGAGAGAGTTTAACTTAAAAAGAGAGCAGTTTAATCTTGAAGAATTTGCTAGAGATTTGAAGAACTAAGGAGAGGAACTCAAGGAATTGCTAGAACAAGCCTAATTCAAGACTCTAGGTAAGTGTTTGATTTTTAATTCATGAATTTAAGTCACCAGGCATGTGAATTCAAGAAGATATGAGCTTAAACTCAAGAATTTGGAGCTAGAACTTATACGCATGCATAATTTTGTGAAGTTTCAACATTTTGAGCATGATTTTAATGTCTATGTTTGAATTAGAAGTTGTATCATACATGTATCCAGGATTTAAAGAGTATTGAAGTTAATTTCAAGTTTTTAAAGTTGTAGAAGAAGAATTTGAAACAAGTTCATACATGCATGAAGGTTTGAGTTCCATTTGTAAAGAATTTGGGAAGTTCAAGTTCCAATTTGAAGAAATCATGGAGTTTTTGAGCTAAGGGTTTGATATTGGTTTCATGTTCATATTTTTCCAAGTGTTTTCAAGCTATAGACTGAGCCATACAAGAGTTTTTGCAAGTTTTGACTTAAGGACTCAAGTTTTGAAACACACAATTTTGTTTTGGAAACCCAGATTTCGGCCGCATCGCTCGAGCAGTGAAGTTACCGCTCGAGCGCACATTTCATGCATCCAGAAGTTTTGCAGACCGCTCGAGCGACCAAAAGGTCATTTTGCTCATGGCTCGAGCGACCATCAAGCCTAGATTTTTACATCCAGTACTTTTACAGACTGTGCAGACTGCTCGAGCGACCAAAGGACTGCTCGAGCAAATTGCTCTATTTCAACTTATTTTGAAAATTTATTTTCTATTTATATTTTCATTCTTATATCTCTCTGAGCATTATTAGGCATGAGTTGAGCCAAATGAATTAATGAGTTAGAATTAGACTTAAAAGAATTGGATAAGTTAAGAAGGATTCGATTAAGCAATGTGTTCCAATATGTGTATGTGTTTATGTATTGTGTAGGTTAATCCACATAGACGTATCAACAATCTAATCACTATGAGTAATATCTTAGTTAAGATACTTTTTTATATTCTTTTTTCTAAACATATAATGTGGTAAGCTTTTCTGAACTTATGATTTTGTGAATATGAATGAGCTTCTATCTGTTTGATCAACATGATATCTGTTAATGGAACTGATTAATTGTGAATGTATATGATGGATCCAAGGTCATTCTGTATATTTGATAAGGTGGACCCAAGGTCATTCTGATTATTTGATAAGTCTAAGATATCCGTTATGTGTTGACCAAATGGTCATTATACAGCTGTAATCAATTGGACCCAAGGTCATTCTATCAAGTTATGATCTGTTTGCTCTGTACATCTATTATATGTTAAACTAGAGGTCATTCTGTTATGTATTGTTTATCGAACCAGAGGTTGTTCCGTTATGAAATGAATATGATATGAAAACGATTATGTTAAGTAATAGAACTCATTCATGTAACTCCTTTTACTTTGATGTTATTCATTAGACTCTAGCTCACTCCGTTATGTAGGTGCGCAGTGGGATGTCCAACCTTAGAGAAGTTTTAGTGATTATCCGAGTTTTTGTGAAGTCAACTATGGAGTGCCTCACGGATGAGGCTTTTACCTTTGTCATTTGTTTTGTTTTGTTGGTCATGTTTGACAGTTTTTGTATATAAGCTTTTGAGTTTTGTAAGATAATAACTTGTATTTCATGGAAGGTTTTGTATATGCAGATATGATGAACAAGTATGTATTGGATGTGAGTTATTAACGAATGAAATTTCTGTTTACACTATATATGAACAGCTTGGACAACTTTTATTATTTTGCTTTCGCTTGTGGCCTTATATACATAATTATGTTTTGAATTTTTGTTTGAGGTTGTAGGTAATCTCATGATTACCGGTCGATTATGATCCAAACATCTAGGGGCGGGTTCGGGTCGTGATATGCATGGTGGCGGCGACTGCAGAAGTGGAAGTCTCCAAGGCAATGGTTAGAGATGGAGGAAGTAGTGGTTGTTCGAGTGGGTATAGAGTTAGGGTTTAAAATGTTTAGGGTGTAAAGAAAAGATAGGAGATTAAGGATAAGAGTATGTTTGGATTATAGAGGGTGTAAGGAGATTATTTTTTTTATTTTTTTTATAATTTTTTTTGAAAATGAGTAATTGAGAAGTGGGTGTAATGAATTATTGTACAAATAGAAGCTTTCCATGTAGGGATGGCAACTGGATAAGGTGGTGGTAGGTTTGTAATATCCCACCTGCTTACCAAATCTAATTGGGAGCGAAGCAAATCAAGGAGTGGTTAGGGCATGGATGGGTTAATTTTGTAACATTAAAGTACTAATAAAAAAAGAATTGATATAATATATTACGAATAATGATTTGTAAGTAATGGGAGTTAAAAAAAAAAATATGAGATAAAAAATGAAAAATGAGTGTTAAGTATAATATTGGGAAAATTATAAAAAGAACCATATATAGGGTTTGACTCCTATAATAAAATAAACCTTAAGTTTTTAATTTGTCAATTTAAACTTTAATATTTTGATTTGTCTTCAATCCAAACTATTTGCTTAATTTTGTTAATTAAAACTAACATAAATGGGTTATGTTAGTTATTAAACTCAATGGAAAAGGGTATTGTAGACTTTTTATTACACTTATATTGAGTATAATGATTAAAATATATTTTTTCTATCAATTTTATTTAATAAAAATAAGAAAATAGTTTAGATTGAAAACAAATTAAAAGATTAGGGTTTAAATTGACAAAATTAAAAACTTAAGAGTTTATTAGAAAGCTCAAATTTTGGGAAAAAAAAAAATTTTGGTGTAATTTTTCCTATAATATTTTAGTGTTTTGGTCTTATTATATTTCAAAAAATAAATAACAATAACAGGATTCTAGGCTAATGGCATCCAACCTCTATACAAGAGAGGTTGAAAGTTCAACACTTACCAGAGATGAGGTTAGGTTGTACTAGTAGCAATTATTTACCTTATATTTGTACAAGTTGCCACCTATTTCAACAGCCATTTAGCAACTCCCTTTCCCCACACCCTTAGGAGTAGACTAAATTACTAAAATATATTTGAAATTCTAAAATATTAAAAAAAATAAAAATAAAATAATATATCATAAATATGATGGGAAGGAAAATACTTCATGTCCCGTTTCTCATTAGATAGGGAAAACTCATGCAAAATAGAATGAAATTGGCATCCCTATATCCAAGGGAAAGGAAATTTTATTTGCACACCACTATTTACTTCAGTATACACTACTTGCTCAGTCCATACCGTACACAATTAGAATTTTTAATTTTTTTCTCAATTCACACTATCAATTTTTTTGATAATACTTAAATACTCTCATTTCCTCCAACTTACAAACACTAACTTAACCTAACCTAAACCTTAACCTAACTTGTCATTGCCCCTTCCTTCCCCTGGCCCCCTCACTTACCTTCCTCATTGGTGTTGCAAAACATAAGTCTAAGGTTTTCAAATTAGGGTTTAGAAGAAGATGAAGATCTAAGGTGGCTAGGTTGTAATGGTGGCTGTGGGTGTCATGACCCAAACCCACCTCTGTAGGTTAAGGTCATAACCGGCCAGTAATCATGAGATTACCTACGGCCTCAAATAATAACAAACATATTTTATAATAATAATGGGGCCAAAACGGAAGCAGACTTAAAAATTTTGTTCAAAGAGCTGTGCTTACATGGCATATCAAAACATCTCACATATATTCATTAATAACTCACACCAAAAATCAAACTTAGAATCTTGTACATACAGGATCATTCAAACTTATAGTCAGCCAAACCAAAAGTTTATATGCATAAGTGATCTGACGGAACCATCAAGGTAGTAAGGTGCAAAACGGAAGGACAAGTACAAGAAACAAAGTCTCGTGCGTGAGACGTTCAGGCTGACTGCACAAAACTTGACTTCCTCTCACACCCTTCACTGAGGCTGGGTTTGGATATCTCTTTACTCACCTACATACATATAAATGAGAGTGAGCGAAAGCCTAGTGAATAATATCAAAGTAAAAAAGTTACATAAATGAAATTCTTAACAAACATATCAAACGACCTTAGGCCCAAACATATCAAACGGCCTCTGGCCCATCATATCAAACGGCCTTGGACCCAATTCATTCATGTCAGACGGCCTCAGGCCCAATTCATTCACGTCAGACGGCCTCGGGCCCAATTCATTCATGTTAAACGGCCTTGGGCCCAATTTATTCATGTCAGACGGCCTTAAGCCCAATTCATTCATGTCAGATGGCCTCAAGCCCAATTCATTCATGTCAGATGGCCTTGGGCCCAATTTCATTCATGTCAAATAGCCTTGGACCCAATTCATTTATATCAAACTGCCTCGGGCCCAATTCATTCATGTCAGACGACCTCGGGCCCAATTTATTTATGTCAAACGACCTCGGGCCCAATTTATTCATGTCAAATGGCCTCGGGCCCAATTCATTCATGTTTATGCGTATTTCATATTTGAGATCATAATCATAATCGTATTCCGACGGCCTTATTCAGTCATTGGCATAACGAATACTCGTTCACAATTCAAATTAACAAATCCGTGAAACTTATTCAGAAGTAAGCATTTGGAAAGTAGCATACTTGAAAATATCTTTACTAAGATATTACTCACAGTATTCTGCCGATGGATTTGCCCTTGCGCTTGACCCTATACATTTCATAACATATTGGGTCACAAGTGATTCAATCTGTTCTTAATTTTTTTACTTCTCTTAGGCCTTTTTCTTATCCCTTTAGTTCATTTACAATGTTCAATCATGCCTAAGAATGCTTAGAAATGAAAGAGAACGGAAAACGAAACATAAAATAACTTTTCAAAATTTCTGAAACAGGGCTTTCCGCTCAAACGCAGCTTTGGTCGCTTGAGCGGCCTTCAAAACTCTGTAAAAGTACTGGTTGCATATATTTTACGCTCGAGCGAGATTTCTGACGCTCGAGTGAGGAGTCTTGCAAAACAGGGTTCGCTCGAGCGCAAGGTTTGCTGCTCGAGCTACCGTGCAATTCTCTGTAAAACTTCTAGGAAACATTGAGTAACATAAAAACTTAGGTAATTTGAAATCAATTATCCACAATCATGGTCCATTTCCAAAATCATTCCAAATTTTTCTTTGCCAATGTCAAAACTTACGCATTCAAGCTTCATACCTTCATGAATCATGTATGCATGTTAATTATTGACTCCAATTACACTTCAAATGGCACAAATGATGCTCAAAATCATGAAGCTCAACAAAATTATGCATGCATGTAAACTTTGGTGCACAAGTCTTCATGTTTAGCATGCCTTATGCTAGATTATGCAAACCAAGCGGTATCCAAATAAATGCCCTAAAGGCTTACATATTACTAAGGGCTTTACCTTGTTACAATTAAGAAAAGGGTTTTAACCCGAATACAAATTAAGCCCAAGGTTTTACAAAAAATAAAAAAAACATGAGCCTTAGCTCCCAAGATCTTCCATATCCTTTATCTCGGTAGAGGCACACTGTCAACACTTAAAAATGGTTTTTCACATAGAGATGAACATAGCCCAACATATATAATTTTAACAAAGTGCATGAGTTTTAACATAACCATGGTCATGAGATGCAATATCATGCCATGCTTAAGATGTAAGTTTTGTTTTTCGAAAGAATCGGCCATGCACTTTCCAAAACACAATTGATTCAATAACTTTCATCACATCAAAATTATTAGGTGGTAAATATGCTAAAAATTCCTAGATACGTGTCTGCAAGTAATCTATCAAAGCACTACAAAATAATCCCACTTTACCAGAAGGAAATTGGAACTTATCTCACGTGATTTTTTGGAGTTTCACCGAGAACCTCAACCCAACTTAATTCTCATAACCATATCTACACACCCTAACCGAATTTACTAAGGTATTTACCTCAATTCTCAACATTTTTCCAAAATTTAACGAATTAACACAACACATTTCTCAGATGCGATCAGAGGTAAGATCATGAAATCATGAGTATGTCAATGCTATGCAAGCTTTTCCAACTAGTTTCAATTCTCCTAATTCCATATGAATTCTAAATAATCAATGCAATCATCCACCGATTGCCAAAAGAATTATCTCTATCAAAAATTCTAATGAGACAATATTTAAAGTATAATTCTATAATTCTCAATACTTTCAAAATAAAACATGTTCCTAAGAATTTCATCACTTCTCAATACTTTCCAAATGTTCATAATTTTCCAAGAATTTCTATGAATTCCTCAACACATAAGTTACATTCCCAATCCCCACATGCCCTAGGGTTTGGAAAATTTGGGGTTTCTCATTCAAAGTCTAGAATTCTCAAATTTGCCCAAGGATCCTCTGTCCCCAAATAACCCTGTTCCCCTATCTCAAATCACTCACAACTCTTGGATATGTCTTAAGAATCCCAAGATATGAAAATCTTAAGATATATTCAATGGTTGTGAGTGATTTGGGATAGAGGGACACGGTTATTTGGGGGCAGAGGATCCTTACTGCTCAAATTCATATATCAAGAATCAATTATAAGAAAGCAATTGAAAGGTTTTGCAAAGAATTTGAGGAATTTCCCAATTTGTGCAATAATAAGAATATTAACAAAATCCTAATTTTCCAAACAATCATAACTATCAAAATATCACATAATCTTGCTAAAATACGTACACAATGTTAAGAAAATTCTTACCTCCAGAATTGAGGAGGAGAAGGAAGAATTTTAGGCTGTGTTTGGTGAAGCTTTATAATCATAATTCTACCATTCCATTTGCACCCTCCGGTTGGATAGAGTTTTGAAAATATGATTCCACCACACATTTTAAAATATATTTCTCTTTCACGTTTGACGTATCTCTCTCTTTCGTCTTCTCCATTCTGAGAAGCAGAGGAGTTTTTGAATTTTGTGTCTACCCAATCATCCTCTCGGATGTCCCCCGGACGTCCAGCTGGTTGACTGGAATAGTGTAATTTTTTTTTTTTTTTGCAATTGCCAATCGCCACCTGTTATTTGGAAAAAAAAAAATTATATTTGTTTTTGATATTTTTTAAATATAAAATTTATTTTTTTAGACCAAAATGACATTATTTTTTTGAATTGAATGTTAAAAAGAGTCTGATTATGAGTTTTGAATAGAATTTGTAATAGAGTTTTAAGTTATGCGTTTGGTTATGAGTTATAACTTCTTGGAATTAAGTTCTGAAAACTCTTTTCAAAACTCATAATCAAACAAATTTTCTCAATTTATATGTCACATCAAAAATTTAAAACTAAATTCAAAAATCTTTTAAAAGCTCATAACCAAACAAATTTTTTCTTTTCAAATCATAATTTCAAAACTCATAAATTCAAAATACAATTCTATTCTCAAATCATAATTCTAAAACTCTACCTAGCGCACCCTCAAATTTTTTTGGAGATGGCTGGATTAATGATCACTCTAATCAAAACAATGCCCACTTTTGCCCAACGAACGAGGGCGAGATTGTAACTCAAAAAGGTTGGATCAAGGAATTTGTAACGTTTCATCCTTAAGCCCAAAATTCAAAATCTAATCACACGAAAACATTAGGAATACAACACATGGTTTTAATCACGATCATTAAGACATTTAAATAATACGAGTTCAAGTACATCATAAATTAAATCTATTAAATTCTTAAAATAATTATAAAAATAAAACATATGTCCATAAATATTATAAATTAGTAAAAGGCCCTATCTAATTAAGATTTTATTACAAAAAAAAAATCTTAAATTTTTATTTTGTCCTTAAAAGGTGTTTTATTTCGTTGTGTGTTTAAATTAGTATTAGAGTCTAGTTTCTCAATCTTGCCAATAAAATTATGTAAGTATTAGATATATTGAATAAGTAGAATTAGATAATTCAAATAATAACACTTCACTACAAATAATAATAGAACAAATAATACATTAATTAAGTTATAAAAAGAACTTGGTGAAAAACTTAAAAACAATCAATTAGAAATTATAAATGAAATCTAGCATATAATACTAGATAAATACAAGTGTGTAACTATTGTAGAAAATAAGTAAAAAAATGCTATAGGTAACTACCCTTACCCTTATAAATAAAATTCACCATAAGAACTGACATCCATTTTTTTAAAACTACAAAAATTTAATTTTTTTTGAATAAAATTTTAACTATATGGGGTATTTTACTAATTTATAATATTTATATGCTTATATTTTATTTTTGTAATCTTTTCAAGAACTAAATAGGTTTTGATTTATATACTTTAGCGACTTAGTAGATTCAATCGATAGTTTATGAATTAAGTAGACATTTTAGTAATAATTTAGAAGTATAAAATGTAATAAACCCTTAAAAAAATGACAAATGATATGTACTAAAACCATTGATGACGTAAATACAGAAATAAAGCTTTCTTAGCCAAATAACTAAAAGAATAATACTATATGTACTAATTAGTATACACACTAGTATACCATTAGATGATGTGACATAATTTTAGAGGTCTTGAGTATTTGTAATTTATATAATAAATAGGGTCATTAATGATATCATAACACTAGTCAGTATACTAATGTGTACACAAATTGATAACAGTTACACCATATTTATCATCTAACACAGCTGTTATCATATCTAGGATATTCATGGGTCGGTTTGGTTTGTTTTGGTGCTAAATAGAATCAGTGCAATGATGATTGGCTTCAAATTTGTAGATTCAAAACTAAACCAATCATGTATTAAAACCAATCCCCAACATAACTCGGGTTAGTTCAGATTGGAACTAAAGATCCACTATATGAAAAGGAATTGAGTCAATTAATAATAAATAAGTTTTTAACATTTAAACATCCACAAAAAGCAAATTTTTTTTTTTAATGCAAATCAAATCAAATTCAAACTTAAACATAATCAATACAAATTAAATAAAGAGCAATGATTCATCCCCCCTTTTCCCCCCACCCCCTTTGACCCCCTCTCTCTCTCATTGGTCATATTTTTTTTTTTCTTTTTTTTTTTTTTCCTGCTCCTCCAATCACCACCCGCCACGTGGCAAAGGGGGGTGAGGGGGTGACCCCCACAAGGGGGTCCCAAGCATTATTCTTAAATAAATTACATAAATTACGAAATCTAACTTAAACTTCTAGTACTTCTTTGTTCACAATAATTTTTGTATAATGAAAATTATTAAATGCAATCAAATTCATTGTAATAGACTAATTAAGTGAAGATAAGATAATATAAATAAATTTTTAATATATACATATATAGGTTCGATTCGGTTTAGGTAAGGTCTAAATAAAAAATCAATCCAGTCCTATCGATTTGATAATTTGAAAATACAAAACCAAACCAATACATTCAAAAATTAAACCAACTCAACTCAACTCAAAGAAGTTCATTTGTTTCGCTTCTTTGATTTATTGGTAGTTTAAACACCTCTAATCGTATCCAAGAGTTCTAAGCCATCAAAGGGCGCACCACTTCCACAAATCACAATTTTTCTGTTTGGTTCCAATTTTTTAACACAATTTTTTTGCAAATTGAGTTTTTTTTTTTTTTTTTTTTTTTGGTTTTAGTAATTTTTTTTAATATTTTAATCAAATTTAACGTAAATGCATCTAAAAGTAAAATAGTTATAAAAACATATTTTAAAAATTAATAAATACACTAGATATTTTTGTATTTTAGGTATTTAGTGATTTTTTTTTAAAAAAAATTCACAAATATTGTACTTTTTAAATGTATTTATGTTAGGTGTATTTAAAAAAATTAAAAAATTTGTTTAAATATTAAAAAAAATATGAAAAATAAAAAATTTAATTTTTTAAAGAGTGAATTCAAAATTCTGAAACCAAACAAGGTAAATAGTTTTTCCATATTTGGTAGGTGAATGGGGATGCTTATGAATAAATAACTACAAATTTTAGATAATTTATTATTAAAATAAATTACACCGTTGGTCTCTCTAGTTTAAGTAAAATTTTCATTGAACTTGCGGTTTCCATTTAAACAAATTTTGTTATAATGTAGTGCTTCCATCACTTACTATTAAAAGAAAAAGAAAAATCACATATAAAACTAAAGAGACAAAAGTAAAAATAAATAAATAAATAAAATTACAAACTATCGGTATAATAAATAAAGGGCAAATTTCACTTTACTTTTATATGGTTTGAACCATGTGCAGTTTACCTTCCTAAAGTTTGGAAATGAATACATAACCCCCACGTGATTTGTAGTGCACCATTAAACATTCCATTTAATGTAACAGCAAATGTGAAACATGTGACAAACATAAAGGGTTGTATGCTCATTTTCAAATTTTAAATGGGATAAATTGCACATGAAATAAAGTTATAGTATACTTTACCTTTCAAACAAATGATAAAAATATTCGTAGTTCACACACTTAATTTAGTTATATGCAAGGGTATTTTACTTTTCATTAAATCGTTAACCAGTTTAATAGTGTACTTTAGTTCGCAAACCATTTGAGAATTATGGGATTATTTTAAAATATTAGGGAGATAAACCACACATGATTCAAACCATAAAGAATAAAGTGAAATTTGCCCATAAATAAATTATACTTGTAGTCTCTATAATTTCTTTTTAATTTCACTTTGGTCATGATTTTTTCTATTCAAAAATTAACTACATATGATGAAGTGACAACATTGCAACAAAATTAAAAATAAGGTGAATTACACTAACAATCCTTATAGTTTGAGGTTTGTGTTACTTTGGTCCATGACTTTTCAATTGTGAAACATTTGGTTTCGAATTTTGAATCTTATTTCAAATAAGGACAATTCAAGATATCTTTGCTCAATTTCAATGATAAAATATAAACTAATTTGACAAAAATAAATGTCAAAAAAAATATTTTTGATTTTTTTAAAATTATATCTACCCACCAAAAATAAAATTATGTAAAATTGATAAGTCTTTTACGCATTTATTTATTTATTTATTTTACCAAATTAATTTTTATTATGTGTTTGGATGATGATCATGTAAGGTGTGCTTTGTTAAACTTTTAATATGTAATCAATATATTTAATATATGAAATATTTTTAATTTTGAATTTTTTAATTTAATGGATTAATTTAATAATAATATCAAAGTTGTTTCCATATTTGAGTTTTGAAAAAACATAAACTAATTTAATGAAAGTGAAAACAACCATCCATTACATGATCATTATCCAAACATATAATAAAAATTGATTTGGTAAAATAAATAAATAAATAAGTGTGTAAAAGACTTATTAATTTTACATAATTTTATCTTTGATGAGTAAAAATAATTTTTAAAATTTCAAAACTTCTTTTTTTGACATTTATTTTTATCAAATTGACAATTTTATCCTTAAAATTGAATAGTGATATCTTCAATTGTCCTTATTTGAAACAAGATTCAAATTTAAAATCAAATGTATCACAATTGAAAAGTCAGAGACCAAAATAACACGTCCCAAATTATAGTAACCGTTAATGTAATTTACCTTTAAAAATATAATGTTCAAATGGTTTCAAATTGAAACTACGGAGAAGTGACATCTTGCTTAAATTACAAGAGTAATAGTGTAATTTACCCTTATTATCAACGAAAAATAATAAATAACTAAAAGGGAAAAATAATAGAAAGATATGGAATTTAAATCCAGAACTGCACATAGATAATAATAGGATGAGTCATAGAAGCATTTTCAGTACTGCACATGATCAAGTTGTTTTAATAGATTTCTAACAATACAGACTCACTACTTGTTCCATGCAGCCAATTGCTTCATAATAATTGAAAATAAAAAACTACAAGAAAAAAAAATCCATAGAGCATGAAGATCAAGCTAAGTAGTCTTCCATTGCGCCACTCTTAGCATCATATCATCTGCAATTGAACCAATTAACTGCATAAAAATAAAATAAAATAATTGTGAAACAATGTCAACATAAACATCTTTCAAATTTGAAGCATTAAAAATACAACATAAGGAAATTACATATATTACCCACATCATCAATGTTTTTATTTGTAAAGCTAAAACCGTGCCATCTCGAATCAACTTTCAACTTGAATGCAGTTTTCAGTACCAAAAGTCAATTTACAGAGGAAAATCTTGACAAGATGTCTATATCTATTAATGTCTTTCTATCACATGAACTACCGAGATTCACAACCCATTGCTATAAATAATCAATCACAAAGTCAAGTTACTATTCCTATTATTATTACTAATTTTTTTTTAAAAAATGTCTTGATTACATTTTAAGTGAACTCATCTCAATAGAGCCTAAATCTGAAGTACTTGGCTTTAGCACACAAGTCCTTTTGCACTACTTCTCATAGAGCTAATAAGACTCTAAGCATAAAAATCCAGCAAGCAACCGCTACAACTATACATCTATATCACCTTAATGGGATGGACATCAAAAGACTGACTACTTCATGCTAAAAGTAAAGAAAACCAAAGCATTCAACAAGCACCCAATGGTTTTCCATAAAAGCAGCCTTGACTGTAACCAGGGGCTACTGCTTTGTGCAGTGATAAAAACTCAGTCCATTGACCATTATTGTGTATTCAAAGGATGAGTGCAACTACTTTGGCAGAATAACCATTGAGGGTGTGCTTTATTTTATTATGCCAAAGATTAGGTACATATCCAATCTAACTTTTAAAAAAAAACCTCAATTTTGGGGGTCAACACTGGGGAATGGCCTTTTACCTAGACTATGAAACCCTTACAAAGACAAAGCAATTGAACAAACCATAGGTGGAAAATTAGCCTCAACTCAAACTGAGATCCACTGAGCTGAGGTTATCTATTTGGATCCTGGGGTGTTGTGTTATTATAGAACCTATTCTTCCTTGGCACAACGTCTGTAGTTTAAGGCTTTGATAGCCAATACCTATGCTCTCTGACTACAGTTGTTCCCAGTTCACAATTCACAAAAGCCACACATTCCCCCTTATACAAGTCGCCTTCTGCTACTGCATTGAACCCCCATTTTAAAACACCTAGGTTATGTTTGGTTACATTTTCAAATCAATTTTTGAAATGAAAATTCCAAAAAAAACTTGTTTGGTTTACAAATCTTGAAAATTTGTTTTCAAAATTGTTCTCTCTCCTCTCTCCTTCTCTCACATTCGATACATCTCTCTCTCTCTCTCTCTGTCTCTCTCTCACACACACACACACACACACACACACACACACACACACACATTCTATGCATCACTCAATCAATTTTTCTCTCACACCCATCTATTCAACTACACAAAAAACTACAAATCATCCAAAAACTATTTTCAAAATATACAATCCAACAAGTTTTTAAATTTTGCGAACTCTTTAAAAAAAACCTACCTTCCAAAATTAATTATTAAAACTTAACCAAATGGAGCCCTACTCTCTTCTACTATGTCTCCCCTCCACTCTTTGAGAGCCACCCCCTAAGCTAGTGAGGGTCACCTTCTCTCTCTCTCTCTCTCTCCCCTTTCTGCAAACGAACTCCCCATTGACCTAGCTGACGACTCCACAAAAACTCTCCTTTCCTCTTCTGTTCTCAACCAACTCAGCCCCCACCACTTTCGACACCCACCCTCTCCACAACAGGCCCCCATATCCATCATAAAACCTTTATCCATTCTGGCAAGCCCTCGTGATTTCAACAGAACTTAGCTTCCAAGGGTACAACACTAAAAACTGAACCAGTTCCATAACCAAGCTCTAGAAAGAAAAACAGCCCGATAAAGATCCACCGAAAGTGAAGGAAAAACAACCACACAGAACAAACGAAGAAAATCAAAGAGGACACGAGAAAAAACCGTAGATAAAACAGAGGATCATGTGAAAAGAAATGAACCATAAGAAAATGGCAGCAGTTGAGGAAGAACAAGGGATTTTTGAAAGAGAACGAAGGGGAATGAAACAGCGAAAAATGAAGATTTAAGTCCCTCTAAGCAACCATGACACCACCAAGACAAGACTTCATACTTAATACACAAGCCATCTCACAAGAAAAAACACAATGGCATTTTTGCATAACATGACACCGCATGGCAATAATCTATGCATCATGATCAATACCCAGATAGTTAAAGTCTAAAAAAATTATATAACTACAAAAATGTTTTAACCTTATTTATTTATAAATAGTCAAAAAAATATATAATAAATGTTTTAGAAAATAAACATTGATATTTTTATAAAGAATAAATAATATCAATATTATATAATAATATCTAATTTATAATATAATTATATAATAAAAGGTTGATGTCAATTATGCTCCTGCATCACCTATCCAGAGGAATGGTGAAAGCCAGAGGAAGGACGCATGTAAACCTCCTCAGTGAGATGGCCATTAAGAAAAGTATTCTGAACATCCATCTGATAAAGAGACCAATGACAAATAGTACCAATAGAGATCAAAGTACGAACATTAGTCATTCTGGCAACAGGGGCAAATGTCTCCTCATAATCAATACCATACTCCTGTGAGAAACTTTTGGCAACCAAGCAAGCTTTGTAGCGCTAGAGAGAACCATCAAAATGAGTCTTGACTTTATAGACCCATTTACAACCAATCAGATTCTTGCCAGCAGGCAGAGGAACTAGCTCTCAAGTACTAGTCTTCTACAATACTAGTCTTCTACAATGCAGACAACTCACCTTCTATAGCTTGAATCTAATTAGGATCCTAAGAGGCCTCCTTGTAAGACTAAGGTTCTGAAAAAGAGTGAATAGCAGACAAAAACGTACAATATGAAGGAGAAAAACATGTGTTAGCAAAAGACTACTTGTTTACGGATGCAAAGGGGATACTTACGGTTAGCAAGATCAGAGTTGTCAGAATCAGGAGGATTAGCAGCAGGGGTAGAGACAACTGGTAGAGGGAGAGCCTTGCGACGAGAATAGACTAACAGCGGAGAAGAAAAAGGAACAGGCGGAGGAGGAAGTGGAGAGGATGGAACAGGCTCATGGGGGGACAGTGGACAGGGAATCAACAAGTAGTAAGAGAAGAAGAGAGAATAAGCTCATGAGGAACAGTAGAGATGCACTCATCAGGGGAGAACTCAGAAGGAAATAGATCAATGTGAACCAAATCCTCTTTAGAAACCGGAGTAGTGAGAAGAGGAAGCTGAAAGTAAGCTAAACGTTCTAGGAAGGCAACATGGTGGGAGATATAAAAGCAGCGGGAAACAGGATCTTAACAACAATAGCCTTTTTGAGTAAGACTGTAACCCCAAAAGATGCACAGGACAGACTGTGTACTAAGTTTTGTCCTATCTTTTCGAGGAAGAACAAAACATGCAAATCCAAAAACATGAAAGTAATTGGGAAGTTGGGAAAATAAAGCCTTACAAGGAGAACGACTAGAGAGTTGGGGGTAGGCATACGGTTGAGAAGAAAAGCAGCTGTAAGAACTGTTTCCCCTCAAAAGGAGGCCAGAACAGAGACAAAAAGGAGAGACCTAGTTGTCCAAAGGAGACGATGGTGTTTACGCTCAGCACGACTATTTCGGGCAGATGTATCAATACAGGAAGTTTGGTGAATGATACACAAATTGGCTAGATACTCACAGAACTCAGTTTTAAAATATTCCCCACCTAAGTCGAACTGTATCAATTTAATGGTAGACCCAAACTGTGTAGTGATCATAGACTGAAAGGTACGACATATTTGGTAGAAGTTAGATTTATGAGTCGTAAGATAAATCTAAGTATAGCCGGTGCAATCATCAACAAAAGACACATAGTATGCAGAACCCCCTTTAGTGAGAACAGGAGAGGGTTCCCAAAAATCAATATGTACAAGAGAGAATGGAGAAACAGAAATAGAAGTACTTTTATTAAATGGTAAAGCTGACATTTTGGCAAGTTTAAACCCCCTGACATTCATCAATTTGACTAGGAGAAACTTTACTTAACAATTCTGACTAAACTAAAGACCGTAAGCGGTCGACAAACAAATGACCTAGGCGAGAATGCCATAAATAAAACTGACTCGACTAAAAATCTAACTGAAACAAAAAAAGTGCAACTGGAGAGGTGGATAGAGGGAGATGTAAGCTTTCTACCACATAGAGATCTCCAACTCTACAGCCGATCCCAATCTACTTCTTGGACATCCGATCCTGCAAACAACAAACAAAAGAGGAACAGATAATATCAAAAACCAAAAATATTAAGTTGACTGATAGATAATAAACTGAGAGATAGTTGAGGAACATAAAGAATAGAGAAAATAGTAACAACAAACATGGCAGAAGGTAAGACAAACCCAATAGGTAGAACGGACATACCAAACCCATTAGCAGTATTAATAGTAATAGGAATGGGAAGGGGAATACAATTTTGAAGTAAGGAAAGGTAAGAAGTCATATGATGAGAGGCACCCGAATCAAAAAGCCAGACAGAAGAAAAGATACCTGAAGAGGACTCAAGCAAACCTGAATGAAGAGAGGTAAGAGCGGATGTAGATGGGGATGGCCAAGAGATGGACAAGATATGCTGAAGTTGAGCAATTTGAGCACTTAAAGAAGCCAAGTCTGGATTTGGAACAGGAGCAGTATAAGTGGCAAGAGGCCTGAAAGTACTCGAAGCAGGACTGCGGAATTGTGTTTGAGGTGGTTAAGAAGATGGAGCAGGCTAGTTGTACTTCCAATGACCTTTTTGATGGCAGAAAGCACACTCATCTAGACTTAATGGTCCTTTTTTGGGCTTTGTAGTGGCCTGAAGCTGATGAGGAGGTGGGGTCAATACCAAAGGAGGCTTAGCAGGAGCCAAGAAGACAGAGGGAAGCATAGTCTGACTAACCGTCTTAAGACGGGCTTCCTCAGAGAGGAGCTCATGAACAATAACATCCACAGAGGGAAGAGGAGACCGATGAAAGATGCCACCATGAATAGCCTTATACTGAGGGGAGAGAGCCGTTAAGAACTACACTAAACGACCCTGCTCCCGAAACTCAATATACGAGTCTAGTACCTTGAGACTAGGTGGTTCCATGAGAGATAAATAATCCCAGAGACTTGTCATCTCAATATAAAAATCCTGAATAGTCTGATTCCATTGACGAACACTCTGACTAGCTATTTCCAACTCATATCGCTTGGCAAAGTTGGATTGTTGATAAACACCCAGTAAATAATCCCACACTTCCTTGGTAGTACTGTACTTGGAAAACATCATTCCAATACAGTCATCTACAAAATTATGAAACTACGTCAGAACTTGAGAATTATTACAATCCCAAGTATCACATGAAGTCAGATATCCTTCATTCTTCGGGTCCATTGGACGAGGAATAGAACCAGAAACATAGCCCCATTTTCTTTTGACCAAGAAGAAAATTCTTCATAACACTGGCCCAATAAGTATAATTGGCACCAGTGAGTTTGCATCTGATAGATTGGATTTTGGTGTCCCACATTATAATAAAACAAAGTGATAGAATTTCGGGGCCAAAATATAATAACTAAGAACTGGAGAACCAAGCTGAAATATACCATTATCTTAATACTCAGAACACGTAAGGGAGAGAGCCAGACTTCAGACGAGAGAGAGAGAGGGAGCGAGTAGACTTCGCATGAAGCACGTGAGAAGCAGAGGTAGCCAACCGGAGTTTTCTTCAACTCAGATGGGTTGGGACAAGGGTTTCTTGGGATTAGAGATACAAACCAAATGAAAGATGACTCGTGGCCTTTGATCAAACCAGATGAACACAGAAGATGAGGGAGTTACAACTTGCAACTCAGAAGGATAACACTAGAGGACTAAATTTTTGAGAGACACGATCGCGGTGAAGAGAGCACCTATGATCATGACTCAGTGTGATTCTGATGAAGAAGACGACATAACATAGAGACGACTTCCAGGGTGTTTGGGCTCAGAGACGACCTCTGATACCATGTAAGGAATTATGAAGAATTTGTATATTCAATTGAATTATTCACAAAATACACAACTATTTATATAGCCCTAAGACAGATTAAAAAAAGAAATAGAATCCCTATACAATCAAAGGGATATCAAACATGCCTAATATAAAAGATACAAAATATATACTAATATACAGAATATATACGAATATTTTCTGACAACTGCCTCATTCCACACAAGCAGATTTTACAAGCTTAACAAATCTACACGAGCAGATTTGCTAGCATATTTACCCCGATTTAATCCTTAACGCTCGTTTTGATGCACCGGACGTCATTATACTCTTTTGAGACCTAAAATAGGATTGATTAAGGCTTAGAAACTGACTTAACGTAAGAGTAGTTAAGAAAGAAAATCGAAGTTAAGTTGACGCATTCATTTTGCATTTCTCTTTATCGATGTTTGTATGCTTGTTTGTGTAAGTTGAGCATGTTGGAGAAGAAACCCTTATTCAAGAGCCATTTGTGAGTAGTAATTTAGTAACGCTATATTTGATAAACTAGATTTCAAACCTATTTATGTTTATGAAAGCTATGCTATGATTCGTTATGAATGAGCATCCAATATTTTTGTATCATGTATTAAGATGACATCCTCAGAATACGATCTTACCAAGGGTTAAATCGGGTATGACCTTACCGAGGGTTCACGCCAGGTACGTCCTTATCGGGGGATTTATACCAACGTCCTTATTGGGGGACTCATGCCGATATCTTTGGAATGTTCATTGCTATGTAAATGTTTACAAGTCAAGTTTTGAATTATTCATGCTCAAGTTATTCATGCTCTAGAATGGGAGGCTCTCTACCCTACGATAGGTTTTCTAGATCTATATCCTAGTTTCTCTAGATCTTTCCATGGTTTTGTGTATGCCCATTTTCTCTTCCTACACTGGTTTGTCATCTTTTGTTGTGCTTCTTCTGGTTCTCTAGTTGTGTTTTGTAGCTCCGTTCCTACCTCCCCTTTCCTCCTTTTCGATTTCACCTTGAAGCACACCCCTCTCCCTTATGTCCTCCTTTTTCAGGTGTCTTGCTCTATGTTTGCGAGGCGATGGCGGGTTCGTCAAACTCTGCCCCTAATCTAGAGTTCATTACTCTAGAAGATGGAGATGAAAGTAGTGATGCAATGTCTCACCGTTGCCTTATCAGAAGATTCTAGCTCCCAAGCAGCTCAACAACCCAACAGTCTCGTCCATTATCAAGGGCGCTTGGAAGATGAGATCATCCTTCTCAATCTTGTCGTGGAATGATAATCTTTTCCTTTTCACCTTTGAGGATGAGGAGGACAAAAGGTGGGTGCTCCAAGAGGCACCGTGGTCTATCATGGGACATTTGATGATTCTCCAACAACCCCAAAAGAAAGGAACCCCTGCACCTGATATGGAATTTCTATGGAGCCCTTTCTGGGTCCAAGTTCATGGTCTACCTCTAGAGAAATTTTCGAAGGCTAATGGGGAGTTGATTAGTAGAAGGATTGGTCATCTCATTTGCGTTGAAGCTAACTGTGATGGTCTGTTGCTCTATCAAAATTTTCTTTGGATAAGGGTGGAACTTGACATCTCGAAACCTCTTCCTCGTGGCTTTTTTCTTCAGCAAAGTGGTTCTCATGTAGGGGTTTCCTCAAACCCCTGGATTTCTTTCAAATTTGAAAAGTTATCTGTTTTTGCTTGGATTGTGGAAGAATAGGCATGCAAATTTGTTATGCGAGAGGAAGGAATTGGTTCGGGGATATGGGCCTCACTTGCACACTGGTATAGCTCGGAGCACTAGACTGTCGGTGAATCATTACAAAAAGTGTGGATGAGATGGATGCTAGGCTCAAACCTCTGTTGAATCGGTTCAAAGAACAAAACCCTAGGCCGACCGCTACGGTGGCACAATAATTAAGCGGCGGTGAGAAAGAGGACCAGCCTGCTGAGGGGCGAGTGCATGGTGGACCTGTACAATCGACAGAGCATGTTCCTGGTATCGTTGTGGAGATCATAGAGAAGAGGGAGCTCACAAAGGACAATCCAGGTATGATAAAAAATAAGGACAATTCAGATATTCCTGATAGTGCTATGCAGGTGAAAAGGCTAGGTGCAAATCACTCTTTTGGTAATGACAATTCAATACCTCCTAGGCCTGGTCTGAAGGAACCTCATCCAATGGGGGATGCAAATAGCTTGGTTAGGCCCAAGGCCCCTAGTGGGCCTCACTACCTTGTTACAGAGCCAGTTGAGCATCAAATAATTCCAGCCCATAGGACAACCATGATCAAAACCAGCTCTAACCCAATTGGTATTGAAGAGATCAGCCCTTCCTCAAGCCCAACCTGCACTGATTTGAAGACCGTTGTAATTGATGAGCGTATGGCTACTGTTTTTAATAGTTTGACCTTAAAACGTGAGGCCTAAGAGGAAAGTGAAAATCTAAGGTTGCAACAGCTCCTTGTACAACTGGGGCTATCTTTGCCTCTCTTTTTTCACTGTCAATTCATGCTCGCAACTACTCTCCTTCTAGAGGAAGAGGAAAGAGGGAAGTAGGTAAAGCAAAGAAAGGGGTGCATAGTGAATTATTTGAAGTCAAAGTGGTCACAGATGAGTCCTCTCTACCATCCCTGTTGACGGTCCCTTCCTCTACTAAGATTGACGAGTGTTGTTCATAAGTCCCCAGTACATATCCTCTTGCTCATGCTTGTGATTGGGCTTCGGTGGCTGGCCCTAAATTAGCCTCAACCACGATGTTGATCCTGAGCTGGAACTGTCAAGGGTTGGGGCAACCGCTGATAGTCCAGGTCCTCCAAGAGTTGGTTTCAACCCTTCATCCCAAAGTGGTCTTTCTCATGGAAACTAAGAATAAGTCAGTGGCACTGGAGAGGATTCGAAGACACCTCCAATTTACAAATAAATGTTACGTAGAACCTAAAGGTCTTTCAGGAGGGTTAGCATTATGGTGGATGGATGATTTTTCAAATGGATGTTAAGTTCAAATCAAGGTACATGATTAGAGCAGTTATTTTTACTTTAAGTATTTCATCTAGTTGGGCTATTTCATTTGTGTATGCACCTCCGCAAAGGTCACTTTGTAGAATTTTTCGGGGTCAGTTTAAACAGATGACTTTTGCAAATAGTTATCTGTGGGTGTGCATAGGTGATTTTAATGAGATTGGTTTGCTTGGGGAGAAAGAAGGGGGAGCAGAATGTCGAATGAACCAGCTTCAATTTTTCCTAGAACTCCTCTGTGACTATGCTCTTTTGGATTTGGAATTTAAGGGCTGCCCTTTTACTTGGTCGAATAATCAGAGGAGGTTAATAATGTGCGAGAAAGATTGGATAGGGCTGTCGCGAATGTGGAATGGAGAACTCTTTTTCAATGTGCTCAAGTGTTTCATGAGCTTCAAATTGGGTCAGCACTGTCCTTTAGTGCTTAATTGTTGTGTTCCTCTTAAAAGGGTTCCCGAGAATTTTAAATTTGAAACAACGTGGTCTACTAGCCTATCATGTGTAGAGGTGATCCGAACCAAGTGGGCAAAAATTCAAACGGGTTCTCCTATGTACCAAATGCTCCAAATGCTTAAACTATGTAGGGAAAGCCTTAGAGCTTGGAGTAAAGAACACTCCGGCAACAATCAAACCCAAATTTCTCGGCTTAAGTCGGAATTGGCAATTCTTCAAGCACAACCATTTTCAGATGACAATTTGGGGCATCAGCTGAACATAAAATCTGATCTTGAAATGCTTCTTGCAAGGGAGGAAATGTTCTATCACCAAAGATCTCGCATCCGCTGGCTTAATTTTGGGATAAAACACTAGCTCCTTTCATGCATCTATGATTCAGCAAAGACAAAGAAATCAAATTCTTCAACTCCAAACGGAGGATTGGACTTGGCTTGCCTCAGACACTCAGATTAATCATCACACGCAAGGTTTTGTCACTAACCTATTCACTAGTGTTGGCCATAGAGATTTTGGGGAGGCCTTATCGGTGGTTGAGCCGTTAATTTCGGATGATATGAATCGCCAATTGATCCGCCCAGTTTGTGATGAAGAAATTAGGGTGGCTGTTTTTCAGCTAAGAGCATTCAAATCTCCCGGGCCAGATGGTTTTCCGGGTTTTTTTCTATCAAACCTATTGGGAGGTTGTGGGAGAACGTGTGTAGAGCGGTGAAAAGTTTCTTTTTGGGAGGTCATTTGCTCAAAGAACTAAATCAGACAAATTTAGTCCTAATCCCTAAAGTTGCCAACCCGGTAAAGTTGTCACAATTCCGTCCTATTAGTCTTTGTGACTTTAATTTAAAGATCATTACCAAAATCGTTGCAAATAGACTGAAAAAATTCTGAAGGGTCTTGTCTCTCCAAACCAATCTGCATTTGTTCTCCGGCACATGATTCAGGATAACATTATAGTTGGCCATGAGGCTCTCCATTTTTTGAAGCTTAAGAAAAGAGGGTATGTTGGGCAAATGGCCATTAAACTTGATTTCAACAAAGCCTATGACCATATTGAGTGGGATTTCTTATCAGAACTTATGCAGAAGATGGGTTTTCACACTGATTGGATCCGATGGGTTATGGAATGTGTGACTATGGTCACTTTCTCTATTTTTGCTAATGGTGAAACGAGGGCATCCGTAATTCCGACTCGTGGGTTACGTCAAGGTGACCCATTATCCCGTATCTGTTCATTTTGGTTGCGGGATGTGTTCTCTCACCTCCTAAATCGGAGTTTTAGAAATAATATGATTTCTGGTTTGAAGATAGCGAGGCGATGCCCTACCTTATCCCGTCTTTTGTTCGCAGATGACATGCTTCTATTCCTCAAAGCTGATGTGGATGAGTGTCAACATGTGCTGGACATTCTAAAGATACACTGTGAAGCCTCGGGGCGGTAAGTAAATTTTGAGAAATCTAGGCCTTGTTTGGTTTGTGTTTCCCAAAAATTTTTGGGAAAAATTCTCTACAAATAAGTTTTCAAAGTAATCAAACCAAACAAATTTTCCCAAAACTTGTTTGGTTTACAAGTTTTCCAAACAAATCTCTCTCTCATACACATCAAATCAATCACTTTTTCCAAAACTTTCTCTCAAAATAATTTTCCAAAGCATCTTTTGAAAAAAACCAAACCAAACAGTTTTTCGTACTTTTTATCTCTAAAACTCATCTCCCAAACTCAAACCAAACATACCCCTAGTGTTCAATTTTCCTCCAAGACTCCCCTGCCATTAGCACCTCTATTTGTACCTTGGCTGGCCTCAAAGTGTCTCAACCTAATGCGAAGTACTTAGGATTACTATCATTCTAGGGAAGATCAAAAGCGAAAGCCTATAAGTTTGTAATTGAGAGGATTCTCTCCAAATGGCAAGGTTGGAAATAGAAATGTTGTCACAAACCGGGAAGGAGACCTTGATTAAGGCAGCGATTCAGGCCATCCCAACATATGCAATGGCGTGCTTTGCCTTTCCCAAAAAATTTTGTGCTAAACTCAACTCGTATATTAGCAATTTTTGGTGGGGTAGGGGATTCATTGGCTGAATTGGGGTTATATGATTTTGCCGAAACATCAAGGAGGTATGGGTTTTAGAGACTTTAATTCTTTCAATTTGGCGCTTTTAGCTTGTCAAGGGTGGCGATTATTGAAGTATCCGAATTCGCATTGTGCTTGCTTTTTGAGAGGAATTTATTTCCCCAATACTTCTTTCTTGCAAACTTCAAAGGAAAGGAGAGTGTCATGGGCTTAGGCCAGCATTATTCAAGGCCGTCAAATTCTACAAGGTGTTCGATGGCAAGTGAATGATGAGGCTGCCACTAATTTCTGGGAAGACAAGTGGATCCCATCCATTACTGGGTTAAGTATTTTCACCGAAACCTGATGGGTCTGTGATTCAACAAGTGCAGGATGTTATTGATGCCCAATCAAGGAGTCGGAGGATTGAGTCTATGAAAAATCTGGTATCCGAAGCCTAAGTTAATGCTATTAGATTAAATAGAGAGCATGCATCAATCTTTCAATCTGCCTACCTCCTTTCAGCCCCCTAGTAACTTTTGGAAGCTGATTTGGCCTTTAAAGGTTCCTCCCAAACTCAAACATTTTTTGTGGCGGGTGTGTAAAAAGGGGCTCGCCACCAAAGATAATTTGTATAGGAGGCGATGTGCTTCTACGAATCTATGCTCGATCTATCAAGAATCTTGAAACCGTTGAACATCTCCTTTTTGGGTATGAATGGGTCCAAGCAGTTTGGTTTGGATGTGATCTCAAGTTTCCAGTTGTTAGAGGTCCTAGCTGCTCGGTTTTATATTGATCCTGTGATCTGTTAGAGCAGTCTCAATCAGTTAAAGATTAGGAGAATTTTATCAGCTTTGTTGTTTGGATTGGATGGTATATATGGAAAGATCGAAAAAAAACTACGTTTTCAATATCACTCTATCGAGCCCTCCTCGATTTTATATCGAGCTCGAGTGGTGAAGGAGGAATTTGATTCAGCCACTGATTCTGTGGCTGAGAGGCAACACCAGATTTCAACAGAAATTCCACCAAGGGTCGCTGGTTGGCAGACCCCTAATCCTGGGTCCTTCAAAATCAATTGTGATGTGGCGTTAAAAAAGGGCTCACAGTTGGCTTTGACTGCGGTTCTGCTTAGAGATGCAAGGGGTAAATTGATTGACGGCCAAACTAGGAGCTGGAGGGTCACCTCTTCTTTGCAAGACAAAGCATTAGCTTGCAGAAGTGCACGTCAATTAGCACTTGCTTCTAACCTCAACTCGGTGAAGATCAAAGGGGACAACAAGGATGTCATTCGCTTGTGCATCTCTAAAGATGTCCCACCGAGGGAGTGTGGAGCAATTTTCAAGGATATCAAGCGGCTAGCAGCTCAAGGGCACCTCTTGTTTAGCTGGAGACCGAGAACTGCCAACAAAGCAGCTCATTGGGTGGCCTAAGCTTCCCTCCATGTCTGCCTCCCCCCTAATTGGGTTGGAAATCCACTGGCTACTCCGGAGTCGTTTCGTAGAGTTTCTTAGCCTTTCTCTTCCTACTGTCGTTCTAGTTTTTGTAGGGGTGAAAGAATAATCACTAAAACCAAACCAACCTACTGCACCGAACGAAACGGCCGGTTTATGGTCTGTTTCTCTGTAATTCGGTCGGTCCGCGTGATTTTTCAAAATTTTCGATTTTCAATTCGGTCAGGTTTAGGTGAATTTTACACCTAACCGCACCGAATTAGACTCCCATCTTAGCGATCCACATGTTTTAATCCTAGCAGCCCACTCAATATAACATAATGACACAACTTTTGGCCTTCCAAGTTCCCACGGTGAAAAAAGTTGAAACACTTTTTTGCCCTCTCTCTCTCTGTCTTCCACTTCAAAGTTCAAACAAATTAGGGTTTTTTTTTACTAAGGATGAGAAATCAATAAGGGTTTTTTACTAAGACACTCTTAGATTCACCACCTCTATCATCCATTACTCAATTGAAATCTTGAAGCAAAGTTTTGGTACCAAGTAAATTTCATCCCTAATTTTTTATTTTGAAAAACCTATTTTCTATTGTTTTACTTTTTGAACAAACCCTATTTTTTTTATATTAAAAACACTGTTTTTTTACACAAATCCCTAATTTTTTAAACACTTTTCAAAAGGCCCTAGTGTAGACTGACTTTTGTGTTAAAGCAAACCCTGTTTTTGACCCCGTTGATATATATAATATAAATATGTATAATATTTATGATGTTTTCAAAAGGGTTTTAATGTTTGTAAATCACTTGATTTGATGGTGTTTTGGATCTATAAAAAGATAATAATGTTTGACATTATTTTTGACACACTGCTCTTAACATACAAATGTAAAATAAAAAATATAAAAAAATTGAAGATTTAATTTTTGTTTATTAATTTTTTTTTTCTTTTAGTTAAAATTTGTTCTTGTTATTATTATTATTTTATTATGATTTTTTTCTTTTAGTGGTGGTAATATATTTTTTCTGTTAATAGGAGGATTAGGGTTTTTTTTTTTTTCTTAGTTATTATGTTTAGATGGATGATTTTAATTTTTGTTAGTTAAAATTTGTTCTTGTTATTATTATTATTAAAAAAAATATTTAAAAAAAAAAAACTTTGACAATGTATTTTTCTATTAGTTAAAATGTGTTCTTGTTATTAATATTATTTTATTAGTTACTATTTCTTCTTCTTTTTTTTTTCTTTTTTTTTTCTTTGATAAATCAAATATTTCTTCTTGTTATTATGTTTAGATGGATGATTTAATTTTCCCTATACAAGGGCCAGTGAAACACAAGAACATAAGAATGAAAGCACAAAAAATCACAGTGCCAAGAGTAAAAGAGAAAGATCTTTAGATGGATGATTTTAATTTTTGTTATTTAAAATTTGTTCTTGTTATTATTATTATTATTAAAAAAAATATTTAAAAAAAAAAAAACTTTGACAATGTATTTTTCTATTAGTTAAAATGTGTTCTTGTTATTAATATTATTTTATTAGTTACTATTTCTTCTTCTTTTTTTTTTCTTTTTTTTTTTTTTGATAAATCAAATATTTCTTCTTGTTATTATGTTTAGATGGATGATTTAATTTCCCCTATACAAGGGCCAGTGAAACACAAGAACATAAGAATGAAAGCACAAAAAATCACAGTGCCAAGAGTAAAAGAGAAAGATCTTTGGTTTGGGATCATTTCACGAAATTGAAGTGTGAATCTGGTAAAAGACCTAGAGCCTCTTGTAACTATTGTGGTACAACTTATGCATGTGATCCAAAAATTAATGGGACAACATCAATACGAGCTCATATAGAATCAAAGTGTAATAAGTATCCCCCAACGCAAGATGAAAAGCAAACTACACTAGGTTTTAAACCAAAAGATGAAACTGGTGAAGGGGAAACAGTTGGTAATTGTTGAATGTATAGATGAGAAGAAGAAAAAGAAGAAGAATAAGAAGAAGAGATAGAACGAGAGAAAGCTGCTGTATAATATTGATTCAAAAAGTATATAGGGTTTCCCCCTTACACATAACTACTTATACTAATAAGAATAATACATAAAGACCAACCTACCTCTAACACTTAACACTCCCCCTCAAGTTGGTGCAAAGATGTTTCTCATGCCCAACTTGCAACAAATAGGGTGAAAGACTTTACTACTAAGACCCTTAGTAAAAACATCAGCCAGTTGATCTTCAGACTTAACAAAAGGCATACATATCAAACCCTTATTCAATTTCTCCTTAATGAAATGTCTGTCAATCTCAATATGCTTAGTCCGATCATGTTGAACAGGATTGTGTGCAATACTAATAGCAGCCTTGTTGTCGCAATACAAAGTCATGGGACCACTCCAATCAAGCCCTATATCATGCAACAAAGATTGAAGCCACATTAGTTCACATGTTCCATGTGCCATAGCCCTGTATTCAGCTTCAGCACTAGATCTAGAAACGACCGCTTGCTTCTTACTACGCCATGTGACTAAATTTCCCCCTACAAAAGCACAATAACCGGAGGTAGAGCGTCGGTTATCTATAGAGCCTGCCCAATCTGCATCTGTGAATGCTTCCAACCGCAAGTGACCATGATTAGAGAACAAAATTCCTTTGCCAGGGATAGATTTAAGGTACCTCAAAATGCGATAGACTGCATCCAAATGAGTTGCACGAGGATCATGCATAAACTGACTCAGTATCCCAACTGCATAGGCAATATCTGGATGAGTATGAGAGAGATATATCAGTCTTCCCACAAGTCTTTGGTACCTTTCCTTCTCCACAGGCTCACCAATTCCACTACAAAGATGATGATTAGTCTCAATTGGTGAATCAGCTGGTCTACAGCCCAACATGCCCGTTTCCTCAAGAAGATCTAGAATGTATTTCCTTTGAGAAATAAAGATGCCTTTATCAGATCGAGCAACTTCAATCCCAAGAAAGTATCGCAATGGACCAAGATCTTTTATCTCAAACTCCTTGGCTAACTGCATTTTGAGATGGGTCACCTCCTCCTCATCATTACCTGTCACAACTATGTCATCCACATATACAATAAGCACTGTTACCTTATGTACATTGCGTTTGACAAACAAGGTGTGATCCGCATTGCTTTGCTGATACCCAAATCCCAGCATTGCCTTGAGGAATCTACCAAACCAAGCTCTAGGAGATTGTTTCAAACCGTACAAAGCCTTCTTTAATCTACAAACATTTCCAACTGTAGACTGAGATGAGAATCCTGGAGGTACATCCATATATACCTCCTCCTCCAAGTCCCCATGAAGAAAAGCATTCTTCACATCTAGTTGCTGTAGAGGCCATCCCAAATTAGCCGCACATGACAGAATAGCCCGAATGGAATTCATCTTTGCTACAGGGGCAAAAGTTTCTTGATAATTGGGTAAATCCCTTGGCTACTAGTCTTGCTTTGTACCGTTCAATCGTCCCATCTGCATTGTGCTTAATGGTGAACACCCACTTACATCCGACTGGTTTTTTCCCATTTGGAAGAGACATCAACTCCCATGTGTTATTTTTACTCAAAGCTTGCATCTCTTCTACCATAGCTACCTTCCACTTAGGATCATTGATGGCTTCTTTCCAACCCTGCGGAATACACACAGAAGAAAGGGACGAAACAAAAGCACGATACGGAAAAGACAACGAATCATATGACACGAATTTAGAAATAGGGTGTTGAGTACAAGCTCTAACCCCCTTTCTGAGAGCAATAGGAAGACTCAAATCATCCGTAATAGGACCATCAACAACAGGTGAAGAAATGAGATGAGGATCATTACCTAAAGAGTTAGTGGACACTAGGTGTGGAACTGGCATAGGAGATGATGTTGACTTGGTGGCACAAGAGAAGCCGGCTCTTTCTGACGCCGTGAATAAGTCTTAAGATCAGCTTTGTCTAAACGACCACCGATATTCGACTCCTCATCAACAGAACTTCTAGGCTCCCCCTCACCACAAATAACAGCCCGCTGAGTAGAAAGGAAAAAAGACAACTCATGCTGATATGATGCCGTCTCATCCGCAATCTCATCAATACCACGCTCCCCCTGAGGAGATGGCGGAGGACTAGAAAAGAATGACTCAGATTCACGGAAGGTGACATCCATGCTAACATACAGCTTATGAGAGTGAGGGTCATAGCATTTGTAGCCTTTCTGAGTAGCAGAATAACCAAGAAAGACACACCGGACAGCCTTAGGATCAAGCTTCCCACGAGTACGAGGGTGAAGATGAACAAAACAGACACAACCAAAAACCCAAGGCGGAAGGGAAGAGGTGTGATAAGTCACAGGAAGAAGCTCAAGAGGAAGTTGGAAGTGAAGGACACTAGATGGCATACGGTTAATAAGGTAAGCCGCGGTAAGAACTGCATCCCCCCGAAAGGACTTAGGAACGTTCATGGTAAACAAGAAAGAGTGAGCAACCTCAAGGAGATGGCCATTCTTACGTTCAGCAACTCCATTCTGTTTAGGAGTGCCAACACAACTAGTTTGATAAAGAATGCCATGCTCGTCGAGATATGCCCGGAAAGTGCCATCAACATACTCAGTCCCATTATCACTCCTAAGAATTTTGATAGTAGCATGGAAGAGATTGGATACCATTTTATGAAAACTTTTGAAGCAAGAGAAAACCTCATTTTTTGTACGAAGTAAATAAAGCCAAGTCACACGGGAATAACAATCAATAAATGTGACAAACCAACGATAACCAGAGGTAGAAACAACAGGGGAAGGACCCCACACATCGGTATGAATAAGCATAAAAGGAAAAGTACTTCTTTTATTAATTGAAAGATAACAAGTACGTTTATGCTTAGCAGGCTCACAAACAAAGTTATTCCTAGGACAATCACGAACTAATAAAGGAAAAAGTTTCTCTAAAATGCTAAATGAAGGATGCCCCAAACGGCGATGCCACTGATGGAGGAGATGAAGGGAGGAGCCAGAAGCACATTAAAGAGCCTGAGAGGATAAAGGTGAAGCAGGAATGGCATCCAGAAAGTACAGACCACTTTGTGCTCTACCACTGCCAATCATTTTCCCTGTAGCCAGTTCCTGAAAGACACAATGAGTCGGAAAAAAGGTTACAGAGCAATTGAGAGCAGTAGTAAGGCTACTAACAGAAAGTAAGTCAGTTGAAAAATTAGGAACATGAAGAACAGATGAAAGCGAAAGTAAAGAGGTGCAATGAACAGAACCCTGGTCGGAGATAGAAGATAAAGTGCCATCAGCCACTCTAACCTTATCTTGCCCAGAATTAGGTGAATAAGAATGGAAAAAACTAGAAGTACCCGTCATGTGATCAGTAGCTCCGGAATCAATGATCCAAGGAAACGACGAAGAGGCACTGAGTGCACTAGCAGAAATACCTGTGTGAGCAAAGTTGGAAGATGCAGAAGAGGAAGAAGCTAAGGCAGATGAAGAATCAAGTCGAGCCATCAAACGTCTGAGAGTGTGAAGCTCATCCGGGGAAATATGAGAACCAGCATCATTCGAGGCACTAGCAGTAGTCTCAGAAACATGTGCTTGAGGACGAACACCACCACCACGACCACGGCCTCGAGTAGGGCGGCCATGCAACTTCCAACAGTGTTCTTTATCATGTCTATCTTTCCCACAATACTCACACTTCAACCGGTCCCGATCAACCAATGGACCCTTACCACCACCTGGAGGCGGAAAAGGCGAAGTATCACGTGACTTGGGGCCGACAACCATTGCTGACCGATCTGAAACAGGAGCATGCACCATAGCACTACGACGACTCTCCTCCTGCTGAACCAGGGCATAAGCCTCACGCAATGTAGGAAACGGAGAGCGACCCAACACCTGAACCCATATCTGATCATACTCCAAATTCAGACCAGCAAGAAAGTCATACACCCGCTCCTTCTCCACAGCCTGCTGAAACATAGTGGCATCTTTGGAGCAAACTGGCTGGAAACTCTGGTAAAAATCTAGCTCTTGCCACAAACCACTCAACTCAGCATAGTAGACTGCCAGAGAGCGATCCTTCTGATCCAAACCCCTAATCTTCTTACGCAATTCATAAGCCTGTGCATCATTCCCTTGTTGAGAATATATCTGAGAGGCTGCTATCCAGATCTTATGAGCAGTATCAATCAAGAGAAAAGTCCGACTAATGGTAGGCTCCATAGAATTGATGAGCCAGGTCATAACTAAAGCATTCTCAGAAATCCATTGAGCAGATAAAGCACTATCCTCAGTAGGTGGCTCGGTACTACCAGTAATATAGCTAGTCAAACGCCGGGCGGCAATGGCAAGGCTACAGGAGCGGGACCAAATCAAGTAATTAAAACCATTAAGTTTAACCGGACTAATCTAGAGAGAAGGACTATCACCAAGAGTCAGACCACGACTCAGTCCACTCTCCTCCTTGCCCTTAAAGTCCTGACCCATGTTGTCAGCCATGAGATGAGAAAAGAGGGTGCAAAAAACACAAGCTGGATATCAAACAAGTCCAGAAAACACCCAACCAGCACACCAAAAACACCTTCTAAGGCTAAAACAGTCCAAGAGAAGTCCAAAACAGTGCAACCAGATCAACTATAAGCCAGAAAACCGAAGCAGAGCATCTGAACAGCGATAAAAAACCAAGATAGGGCCAAAATACATCAAACCAGGGACAATAAACCCCTCTAGGGTTCCAGTCGGCTCCCAAGGATAGGAGAATAAGGGACAGAACCAGAAAAAAAGGGATCAAACAGTGATTTTCGAAAAATCACCCAATTTTGACGAAAAATCAAAAAAATTAGAAAACTCAATCAATAATGAACAAACAATCAAAATGAGATTATAGGGTGATTACCCATTAATTTTCGAGCATACTGTATTTTTTTCTTTTTTTTTTTTTTTTCTTTTTTTTTTTTTTTTTTTTTTTAGCTTTGCTTTGCTATAACAGACGTACCAGGAACAGTATAAAGCCTAAGGAACAATCTTCAGGGAGGAAGATAGTGCTCTGATACCATGTTGAATGTATAGATGAGAAGAAGAAGAAGAAGAAGAAGAATAAGAAGAAGAGATAGAACGAGAGAAAGCTGCTGTATAATATTGATTCAAAAAGCATAGGGTTTCCCCCTTACACATAACTACTTATACTAATAAGAATAATACATAAAGACCAACCTACCCCTAACACTTAACAGTAATCTTGTGGTTGTAAGCTTTAGTCTTGATGCATGTAGAAAGGCCCTAGCAAAGATGATAATAATAGATGAATTGCCATTTAAATTTGTGGAGGGGGAAGGATTTAGGCAATTTGTGTGTGTGGTGCAACCCAAGTGGTTAAAAATCCCATCTAGGATTACCATTGCCAAAGAATGTATGTCAATATTTGTGAGTAAGAAGAAGACTTTGAAGAATCCACTTAGAGGTCAACGACTATGTCTTACCACAAACACTTGGACATCCGTGCAAAACTTGAATTATATGTGTTGCACATTTTATTGATTGTGATTGGAAACTTCATAAAAAAATTTTAAACTTTTGTATAGTTCCAAATCACAAAGGTGACACACTTGGCAAGGTAATTGAGGATTGTTTGGTAGCATGAGGAATTGATAAGTTTTTCATAATCACGGTTGATAATGCAAGCTCAAATAATGGTCTCATTAACTTTTTGAAGTGAAAGACGAAGAGAAGAAAGAATACCATATTAGAGCATGACTTTTTACATGTGAGGAGTTGTGCTTACATATTGAATCTAATTGTTTGTGAGAGATTGAAAGAAATTGATGATTCCATAACAAAAATTCGGCGTGTTATAAAATTTGTGAGATCCTCTCCATCTAGAATGGCCAAGTTCAAATTATGTGTTGAAAAAGAGGGCATTGAGTTTAATGGTAAACCTTGTTTGGATGTGGCTACCCAGTGGAACTCTACATATTTCATGTTAGAACAGGCTATACAATTTCAACAGGCTTTCCAGCAGTTAGATGATGATGACACCCACTTTCGCTCGAATCTTAGAGAGGATGAGGTTGGTGAGGTTGATGAGATTGATGAGGTTGGTGAGGAGGGCAAAGTTGGTGACACTGGTGAAGAGGATGAAGTTGCTTTAAGTAATAATGGGAAAGGAAAAGAGAGAAGAAAGACAACTGGGTCGCCTACGAAACATGATTGGAAGAAGGAAAAATTGTATGTCAAGTTTCTAAAATTGTTTAACAATGCCACATTACGTTTTTCAAGTTCTTTATATGTCACTTGCAATGCATTTTTTATTGAGATTATGTTGATAAAAAATGCAATCATTGATTTGTGTGAGAATGAAGATGTAAGCTTGCATTTAATGGCATGTGGCATGAGTTCCAAGTTTGATACATATTGGGGTAAATTTGACAATGTTAATTTGCTATTGTTTGTTGCGATTGTTATTGATCCCCGTTACAAACTCAATTATATTCAATGGTGCTTGGAAGAAATTTATGAAACTAAGCATGTTGATGATTTGATGATGAAATTAAAGAATGAGTTGACACAATTATATGATTGGTATGCTTTGAATGTTCAAAGTGGTAGTGTGCAAACACAAACTGTGGGGGAGTCATCAAGGTCAATGGATTTGGATGAAGAATATGACATGGATGTTCCGAGCAAAAATGAAATCCAAGAATGAGATGCATTTGGAGAAACAAGGTAACCTGGTTAACAAATCTGAGTTGTAGAATTTTTTGGTGGATGATTGTGAAGAAGATAATGATGATTTTGATATCTTGGGTTGGTGGAAGGCTAATTCCACTAAGTATCGCATCCCCTCTCTCATAGCTTGGGATGTTCTAGCTATCCTCGTGTCTATGGTTGCCTTAGAATATGCTTTTAGCAAAGGAGGCCATGTGCTTGGTCCATTCCGTACCTCTCTATCACCGATCATGGTAGAGGCCCTCATTTGTACACAAAATTGGTTACGTTCCCCATCTTAAATCAGTCTTAGAGATCAATTGGATGAATTGGAAGAGATTGAATCAGGTACATTCATTGATTAATAAATATTTCTTATTTTCGTTCTTTTATATTTTATGAGAGTAATATGTTTAACACTTGAATTTCTTATGTTTTCCTTCTTTCATTTTTTTTTTTTTTAGTGCTTATGGAAGGATCAAGCAGCAAGGATGTCAACATCATTGATTGATGTTAGAAAGTAATGGTAACAAGTTGAATATTTAATCTTTTTTTTTTTATTTATGTTAAATTCAATTCTTTTGAGATTATTTTTATTGTTTTTGCAAGACTTCTTTTGTTTTATTGGTTGGAAAATATGTCAAATTTCTATAATTTCAGTTTTTGATTTTTGAGATCGAGTATTAATCGTCAAAAAGGTTAGAAATTGCATAATTCATTTAGATTTTTTTTTTTATGTTAAATTCAATTATGATTATAATAATTTGGTTTGTTGAAAAATGCACTCTATCTACATTTTATTTTCATTTTTTTAATATTAATAGATTATAATATTTGGTTATGGATATATGGTTTTTATTTAGTTTTGAACAGAAAAAAAATACTTGCTTGATATATGGTTCCTATTTGTTTTGAACAGAAAAATAGTTGCTGAATATATTTTGGTACATTTGGTTTGTTGGATATGTTTGGTGCTTGTTAGATGCATTTTTATTTTTTAATTTTTTAGCTCTTATTGGACAAGGATTTCAAAGCCTAATTCAACTATTTGTTTTTGGTAAATAAAGCCCAATTTAATTTGATAAAGCAGGCATATGCAAAAATTATGCTTAGGTGTTGTTGGACTTTAGTTTCCAAGGCCCAAATTCATTTTTTGTTATGAATAAAAGTAGGCCTAAAATGTGAGGCCCAAAACCGTAGCACTGCACTGCACTGCACCGCACCGCACCGCACCAAACCGAAACAGCATAAAACGGTTTGGTTCGGCTTACAGGTGTATTGCGGCTAGGATTTCGTAATACTTCCTTTGATCAAAAAAAAAAAAACAAAAAGAATAGATTGGGACCGGCTGTAGAGTTGGAGATCTCTATGTGCTGGAAAGCTTACATCTCCCTCTCCAGTTGCACTTTCGTCATTTTAGTTAGATTCTCAGTCGAATCAGTTTTATTTATGGCATTCTCGCTTAAGTCATTTGTCTGTTAACCGCTTACGGTCTTCAACTCAATCAGGATCAAGCAAAGTTTCTCCTAGTCAAATTACTGAATGTCGGGGATATAAACTTGCCAAAATGACAGCTTTACCATTTAATAAAACTACTTCTATTTCTGTTTTCTCATTTTCTCTTGTGCATACTGATGTTTGGGAACACTCTCCTATTCTCACTAAAGGGGGTTCTACATACTATGTGTCTTTTGTTAATGATTGCACCCACTATACTTAGGTTTATCTTATGACTCATAAATCTAACTTCTACCAGATATACCGTACCTTTCAGTCTATAATCACTACACAATTTGGGTCTACAATTAAATTGTTACGGTCTGACTTGGATGGGAAATATTTTAAAATTAAGTTCTGTGAATATTTGGCCAATTAGGGTACCATTCACCAAACTTCCTGTACTGATACACCGGCCCAAACTGGTCGCGTTAAGCGTAAACACCGTCATCTCTTTGAGACAGATAGGTTTCTCCTTCTCTATGCATCTATTTTGACTCCTTTTTGGGACGAAGCAATTCTTACTGTTGATTTTCCTCTAAATCGTATGCCTACTCCCCTACTCTCTAATCGTTCTCCTTATGAGACTCTATTTTCCTAAATGCCCAATTACTCCCTCCTGTGTGTTTTTGGGTCTGCTTGTTTTGTCCTTCTTCCCCGAAAAGATAGGACCAAACTTAGTGCCTAGTCTATTTTATGTCTTTTTGGGCTACAATCTTACCCAGAAAGACTATCGTTGTTATGACCTTGTTTCTCGTCACCTTTATGTCTCTTGCCATATTGCCTTTCTCGAATGCCTGTTTTATTTTCAGTTTCCTCCTATCAGGGCTCCAATTTCCAAAGAGAATTTGGTTCACATTGATCCATTTCATTTTGAGGTCCCTCATGATGAATACATCTCTACTGTTTCCTATGAGCTTGTTCGATCTTCTCCTCCTACCACCCCTTCCGCTAAGTCCCTCTCCACTGTCCCCCGTGAGTCTGTTCCCTCTCCTCCCCCTCCAGCTCTTCCTCCTCTGTTGTTAGTCTACTCTCGTCACAAGGCTCTCCCTCTACCAGTTGTCTTTGCCTTACTACTAATCCTCCTACATCTAACGACTCTGATCTTGCCAACCGTAAATATCCCCCTCTCATCCATAAACAAGTAGTCAAACTTAGTTTTGTCAAAACATGTTTTTCTTCTTCACGCTGTACGTTTTTGTTTGCAATTCACTCTTTTTCATAACCCCAATTTTACAAAGAGGCATGTCAGGATCCTAATTGGATTCGAGCTGTGAAGGATAAGTTGTCTGCATTGTAGAAGACTACTACTTGGGAGCTGGTTCCTTTGCCTACTGGCAAGAATCTGATTGGTTACAAATGAGTCTATAAAGTCAAGACTCATTTTGCTGGTTCTCTCGGGCGCTACAAAGCTCGCTTGGTTGCCAAATGTTTCTAATATGAGTATGGTATTGATTATGAGAAGACATTTGCCTTGTTGCCAAGATGTTTACTGTCCATACTTTGATGTCTGTTGTTGTTGTTTGTCATTGGACTCTTTATCAGATAAATGTTAAGAATACTTTTCTTAATGGTCATCTCACTAAGAAGGTTTATATGCGTCCTCCCCCTAGCATTTACTATTCTTCTAGACCGATTTGTCGTATTCGGCGTACTTGGTATGGTTTGAAGCAATCTCCTAGTGCTTGGTATGATTGCTTTCAAATAGTTGTTCCTGAGCTTGAGTTTCATCCTTATGCTTAGGACTCTGCTTTGTTTCTCCTCTACACAACTGTTGGTTTTGTTGCCCTATTACTGTATGTAGATAATATGATCATCATTGGCTCTGACTCTTCTGCTATCTCTGAGGTTAAGCAACATCTCTTCCGCACCTTTGAAATGAAGGATCTATACCCATTGCGGTATTTTCTTAATATTGAGGTGGCTTCGTCTCCCAAGGGGTACTTTCTGTCTCATGCCGAGTGCGCTAATGAGGTTATTCACCGCACCGGTCGTACTGACACTAAAATTTCTGATACCCCCATTGAGCTTAATGTAAGACTCAACACTATTGATAGTGTCCCTCTAGATGATCTTACTTTATATCGAGAGCTTGTGGGTTGCTTAGTTTATCCGAAGGTTACTCAACATGATCTTGCCTATGTTGTTCTAGTGGTTAGCCAATTCGTTTCTGCTCCTCACTCTACACATTGAGCTGCTTTACTTCGAATTATTCACTATCTTCGCAGTAATATCTTTTAGGGGTTACTGTTATCTTTTACTTCTTCCTTGGACTTGGTGGCCTATGTTAATGTTGATGCTAATGCTAATTGGACTGGTGATATTAATGATTGCAAATCTACTTCTAGTTTCTTGGCAATTCTCTGATTTCATGAAAAAGCAAGAAATAAACTGTTGTCCATTCTACTGCCAAAGTTGAGTACCATGCTATGGCTCATGCTACTGCTAAAATTATCTACCTTCGTTGTCTCTTATTTGACTTGGGTGTCCCTCAGTCTTCTCCGACCTCTCTTTATTGTGACAATCGAAATGCTATTCATATTGTCCATAACACTATCTTTCATGAACGGACGAAGCACATTGAGATTGATTGTCACTTCATTCGTCAACGCCTGCAATTTGACTCTATCTCACTCCCTTTTGTCATTTCGACTCTACAACTGGCTGATTTATTTACCAAGACTCACAATACTGCTCAGTTTCGATTTTTTCTTGGCAAACTCTCAGTATTTTCTGCTAAAACATCTTGAGTTTAAACAGGGGTATGAGAATATATTACGTATATATCGTATAGGAATTAGAAAAGATTGTGATGTAAATATTCCAATTGATTGTATTTCCCTTTTCAGTCATAGGTTTAGGGCTATATAAACTGATGAACCATTTAAAAATTCTACACAATTGAATATACAAATTCATTCAGAAATCTTACAGTGATTACAAAGGAATTATTATATCAATTTACCCTTTTTTCGAAAGACTCAATCAAAACTTAACATGCTCACCCGTTGCATACTTCTTTTGAGAGTTCTTTTGAAGCCCCTTTCTAACGCCCTTTTTTTTTTTTTCCTCATTGGCAATGATTCTAGATTCTAAATGGATGTCCCAATTGGGTGAATTCTTAAATTGAGATGAATTATTGCCCAAAAAATACGAAAAATGCTTGGTAGCGAAAAGGCTTTTCCAAAGAGCAACTTCCTTTTTAGGAGGTGCCCTTATTGATATTTAATCACTCTTAAACAAGGGTGGCAAGTGAGTGCAAAAAAAACCAATCCAGCCTTTAATTCAACACGAAGTACCATTAGTGTGTCCAATGTGATAGAATGTGATTCTGAGTGATAAGACGTAGGATCAAAGGTATAGGATGGAACCAAATCAAGCATAACCGAGAGCAAAGACTGCAACTCTAACAACACTAGAGGATGAGGGAGTAGGATCCAGTGGGAAGGATTGGGGAAGAGGTGCAAAAACAGGATCTGAGGTAATGTTGGAGGGATGAGAAAGGGGATTGGGGGCGATGGCACCTTTGGATAGTTCAAGGAAATGTACTATCTGCAGAAGAGGAGAGTCTACCGCATACATATTTTCCTACATAAAAATTTATAGATTCTTATCTTAGAAGTAGGGATTGGAGACACAATTTAGTCCGCACTACCTATCTGTAATTAGTTTAGCTTAGAGCTGTTTGCTGACACACGCTACTACCACTCTAGTTGCTACTTTCACTCATGCTTGATATAATAGGGAAGAGAAGGTGGGAGGGAGGGAAGGGGGCTAGGTGTGGTAGAGTCTGGGCTTGGAAGGCAGTGGCCGGCGGTGGAGTGGCTGGTGGAATGGTGGTAGGGTGGCTGGTGAGATGTGTACTAAGAAATTGAAGAAAGGGGCTGGTTTGTATGTAAAGATAATTTGATTAAAGGATAAAATTGTGATTTAAGAAAAATTACCGAGTGTGAGCACTATAGGGAATTGGTGTGTGAAATAGAAGCCCCCTCTTACGGGATAAATAATAAGCATGAAACTAAACCAAAGAAATGAAGGCTGAATAAAATTACTCGAAAGTTGAAACTGATAGAATGGGAACAATTTCTTGTATGTGGGATTATTGCTTGGAAAGCCCCCATTTCTAACCATAAATCCCTTACGGTGTGTTTGGTTGGGGGATTTGGAGAGGGATTTGGAAAGGGAAATGGAAGAGGTAGGTGAAATGTGAATAAATTATGCCTATATTTCACATAGTTTCACACACATTTTCCCTTTCCTTTTCCAAATCCCTCTCAAAATCCCCAAACCAAACACAGCATTAAGGATGCAACTACCATCCAGTAATTTGATTTGTTGTCTCCATGCGCTGCTACTTGTAGATTAACAACCACTTAAAGAAATGATCCTAGGCCCTTTTTGGATGCCAATTTTATGGTCTGGTACAGTATCTTATGCAACAAACAAGAATATTCCTAGTTCGCAGTATGAACAAGCTTCTTCTGTAGGAAATGCTCTTTTACACCAGAGTAATGCATGGAAACCAAAAATAAATAAATAAATACTTGCCTCGTCTATAGTTTTAATTTCAGTTGTCCCCAAAGGGACCTGGAATGACATTTTTCAACTATTGTTACAAGAACTATTATAAGCCACAGTGACCAGATTGTGAAACAATCAACACTATCAATGCAAAAGGATCAGCAATTCCAATAAATCATTTTGGTAAAACTGGTACAAATTCTAACAAAGTGAGCCTGTAGTTGTACACTACAATTCTTTTTCCCCCAGACCAAGAGCTTTAACAGAACCCACCAACAAGAACATGAGAAAGACAGCATAAAGTTCACATGACAATTTTGCAAATAATTTGAAGGAAATTGCATACCAAAATCACCAAAACACGAAGAAAAATAGGTTTTTGAAAATAAAAACCACAGTAAGAGCATATAAATCTCTGCATAATCAACACTCACACTCCGTTTGGACTGAGGGATTTGGTGAGAAAAGAAAAGAAATGGGGAGAATGAAGTTTCTCATCACTTGGTAATGAGGTGCGTAATGGTAAAAAATGAAGAGAGATAGTGAGAAACACAAATCAAATCAAACCAAACTTAAGTACTGTTTCTCACCAAAATGGTGAGATTTAGTGAGAAACCAAAATTACTCATTTAATAATAGTTAATACAAACAAGAATATGAGAAATCACAATCATTTCATTTTCTTCTCTCTAATCATTTCTTTTCTCATCAAAATCCAACAGCTTAACCATACTCATCAAGCATTAGAGGTAAAGTATAACCCAATGAGAGCGGGGAAAAAAAATGTGATCTTTGAATGAATGACCAAATCAAATCAAAAGCTCAAACCACAAAATCACAAACCCTAGATATGCAAAAAAGAATTGAAGAAACATACCCTTGGCCATCAAGATTCCCCTGCCCACTGCTCCCTCCGCTGGCATACGACCCATCGTCCGTCGCCGTCTGCCACACCGACTGCCACGCCTGCGACGGCGGCGGCTGCACATACATCCCTGGATCAACACCGGGCACCGCCGGGCGTCCGATCATGACCCCCGGCGGCGCCGGCTGCCCCATTGGAGGGTAGTAGTAAGGGACTCCACTGGCGGTTGGCCCAACCATTCCAATTCCGGTGGCCTCGTCCTTGATCTCGTCCCTGGGGACAATGTCGACCAAGAAATCGAAAATGTCAGTGCGAGTGATGGCGGCGGCGATGTCGTTCTTCTGGAGGGTACGGCGCTTGTTCTCCTCGGCGTGGAGCCAGGATCGGATGGTGAGTTCGAGGATGAAGAGCTCGCAGGCCTTGGCGAAGAGGATTGGAGCCTCGGCGGAGATCATGCGAACATCCTCGTCGGCCTTCATGATCTTCTTGATGCGAGCCAAGGGTAACTGGTGGTTCTTGAAGTCGTTCACTTGCTCGATCTCTTGACGCTGGTATGTCCAGAACATCTGGAGTTGTTGCTGCTGCTGCTGGAGGAGGTGGTGGTACGGCGCCTGAGGAGGGTACGGCGACGACTGCACAGCCGCCGCCGCCGGCGGTGGTGGTTGTTGTTGTTGGTTGTTCTCCATTTTGGAATGTTGTGATTTTCTGGGAAAATAGTTTTGGTTGTGTTTGTGTTTGGGTGTGTGTGAAGAGAGTGTTTGGTTTGATGGAAAAAAATTTGGGGGTTGTATTTTGGGAGGGAGAGGATAAGGTACAGTAGTTTTAGTACAGATTCTCATGTGATATGACCTGCCCTTTTTCTGTTGCTTTTTAATCTAACTCAGTCCTTTTTTCTTTTTCTTTTTCTTTTCCGCTTTTACTTTTTTTAATTTGGGTGATTAGAATCTACATTTCATTATTGATAGAGAAATTACATTCAGCGTTTTTTTTTTTTTTCTTTAAATGTTTTATTAAATTTTTTTTTATATGAATATAGAATCTACATACATGTAAATTTATGTGAATTTCACATTTATATGTGAGATTTGATAAAATACTTAATAAATTATTTGAAATTTATAGTATTTTTCTTTTTTGCTTCAATTTTTTATATTTAATTTGATTTTTAAATTGAATTTTTTTATTTTTCATATATATTTTTTGTTAAAAATTTTAAGTAATTTTTTTATTTTTTAAAATATATCATAGTTAAATATATCTAAATAGTAAAATATTTATGAAAAAAATATTTTAAAAAGTTAATAAATACATAAAAATACAAAAAACGTACTGAATTTTCATTTTTTTTTTTTGTATTTTTGATATTTACTGAATTTTTTTAAAAAAAAATTTACAAATATTATACTTTTTAAGTATATTTATGTTAGGTGTATCTAAAAATTAAAAAAAAATTACTTAAATATTAAAAAAATTCGATGAAATAAAAAAAATATAGAACACAAAAAATTAATTTTTTCTAAAAAGTGAATAGTAGAAATGGAAATCGATCAGAGTGATTGATTTTTTTTGAAATTTGTAAAGAGTATAATTATATTAATTTTTTTAATAAGATTAAAAAAAATTAAAATTTATTTGGATTATAAATATATTAAAATATATATTTTAATGTAAAATGAATAATAATAATATTTTTTTATTCATATGACTAAGATATTAAAACATATCTAATGGTAAATGTTATAATAGTATTGTTAAAATTATAATTTGATAATGAACAGTAGCAAATTGTCAAATTATAGCTATGGTACTTCAATGGTCACATGTCATTTTCACAAATTTCAACCAATTTTTCTTCCAAATTTGTAGGTGTTATTTGAATATAAATTTTTTAATAATTTTTTATTAATTATTTTTTTTGTCTTTTGTGACTTTTTAAAACTTTTTAAAAAAAGAATTAAATATTTACATTTTATCCGACTAGACAAATATAAAAAATTAAAAAATATATAAATATAATACCCCATCCACTATTTACCCACCATTCATTTGCCAACAACCACCTACCAACAAACACCCATCATTCATCCACCATTCACTCACCAACAATCACCCACCAACAACCATATATCATTCATTTACCATTCATTCACCAACAACCACTCATTATTCACTCACCCATAATTTTCTCTATAACTACAACACAATGTTTTCTATAATTTTCATATTCACCCACCAACAATTTTCATATCTTCTAAACTCTCTCTTTCTCTGAATTATTACAATGAACAATTTCATTAAAGCCATCTTTAATAAAATTTTTGATAAATCTTCATCATTTGATGATGATATAATAATAATGCAATTGTTAACAACGCAACAACAAAGAAAACAAGCATTAATCCAAAACTAACGAACTAGGCATGTTTGTTCCACAAGTGGTCGTTGATACATTAATCGTGAGAGGATTAAAGGCAATGAACAAATTTATAGAGATTACTTTGCAAATAATTATGTCTATCCAGAAGAATATTTTCGAAGACTTTTTCGAATGAGGTGGTCATTATTTCTTAGTATCTTACATGATATTCAACAACTCTTGGATTATTCGGTGCACAGAAGATGACTGTTACACATCGGATCCTTCAATGCGACGTATTTGCTGATGCTGTGGACGAGTACATTAGAATTGACGAAACTACTGCAATTGACTTATTGAATTTGTTTACCAGAACGATTGTTGCAATCTATAAAGGCGTATACTTAAGATTCCTAAATGAGACAAATATTGCCAAATTATGGAAGAGGGAGAGCAACGTAGATTTTTTGGACTGTTAGAGAGTTTGGATTGTATGCACTAGCATTGGGATAAATGTCCAATCGTTCAAGCCGATGCTCACACTGGACATGTACACAAACTAACAGTTGTACTCGAGGCAGTCGCCTTTTACGACTTGTGGATTTGGGATTCTTTCTTTGCATGCTTGGCTCTCTTAATGATATTATTGTTCTTACCATACCGCCTCTATTTTCTCAATTAACTAGAGGACATGCCCTTGCTGCCAACTATAACATCAATAATTAAGTGTACACCATGGGATATTATCTTGCTAATGGTATCTATGGGTGTCACGACCCAAAACCACCCCTATATGTTTAGTGTCGTAACCGGCCAGTAATCTTGGGATTACCAAAGGCCTTTAAACAAATTAAACAAAATACAGGGGCTAGCGGAAGCAAATACAAACATACAACGTCCATAGAGCTGCGTAGACATACATGGGACAGAAAATTTAAAATTGTAATTTCCATAATTAAGATGTCATGCCCACATCACCAGTCATACATACAGACCAACAAAAGACTTGTTCAAACTTAACAAAAGAAATACAAAAGGATCTTTAACATGATTTACAAAAGCTTGACCACTGCAAAAAAGGAACCTCCTCGGGAGGCACTGTGGCTGTTTGACAAAAAGGAACTCCAGACCATCAACTCTAAGCCTGGTCACCTACATACATACATACATAATAATAAGGTGAGCTGGAGCACAGTGAATAACAACAGAGTAACGGATTTATGAATAATGTCCAAATAATCTCATAAATCAGATTTCATATCAGAAACAAATTCAGGTCCATATACCTATTAGAAATCATAAACAATTATATGTGGTACATTGTAGCTCGACTTTTTCACGCCTCCCTTTCGAAAGTTCAAAATAAGCCCTACAGTTCAGACCCCCGTAGTTCTGAATCTAATCTCACAAGTGCAATGTGAAATTGATAAACACCAAAGAGTCCAAATCTGGCAAATCTTTTGAAAAATCGATTTTGAATTAAAAATGCCAAAAATGGACTGCTTTGCCAGTTACAGAGTTACCACCTAAATATTTTTGGAAAATTTAGGAAACCCATGATTCGTGCCAAAGGCCACGTGTCCGTCATCACCAAGATTGTCTCGGCTCGGGAACTTAGGTACGAGAAGGGAAGGTCATGAATTGAGCACCCCCGCTCGTCCGATCAAAGATCGGCCTCTACTAATCATGATATGAATCTTATGTACATTATATACTCTTGTTTCGGTTTATTTAGGCTAGCATTACTATATGATGCGCACACACAAGTATAGACTAACTTGTAAAATTTGAAACACTTCGAGTCATGTTTGTTTTGAAAATTGTTTCGAAATATGTACCACTTGAAAAAGTGATTGCATAAAAACATTACTCAAATTATTCCAATTCAAGCAATAAGCCTTCACCCACACGCATTCAAGCAGTTTATCATTTAAGCGCTTAGCCTTATGGCAAGCATGCTAGACATGACAACAATCACATACATGCAATATGCTAAAGCGAGTAAAGGCTTACCTAATACTCCAAGCCAAAAATAAACAAAAGAGTTAGAAAAATGCATGATTCCTAACTTATGCAATATGACTAATACAACACATGCAAAAATGCAACCAATAGGCTCGGCTACTAATATGGCATATGGAATAATTTTGATAACATGCGGTCTAAGTACGTATTCAAATAAGTATTAAACGAACAATACAGTTAGAATGATGAACCGAGCCTCGGTGCATACAATACAAATGGATGCAAGCATGAAGTATGCTAAACAAAACATGATGTCCCTAAACTAGCCATCATAAGCCAGTAAATAAAATGGAGAAAGACGTGGGGTTGGTAAACATACACGTTATTACAACATTGCGCTCTTACAAAGGAGAGTCCGAATAAATAAACTAAGCTAATTAACCAACTACTTAAAGCTAAGCTAGTTAAGCTAATTATTACAAAACAAATGAAATTATACTTAACTAATTATTACAACAAATTAATCAACTAACTAATTACAAAACGAAATTGAATGACTAATTAACTAACTAATTAGTTACAACACTTTACAAATTAACTAGCTACAACTAATTAATTACAATAATTTAAACTTAAACATGCCCGGCGCACGAGGAAGGCTCATGCATATGCTCGGTTTCCACCCGAAAAGCCATTGTTTTGCTTCCGGAGAGCCTCTGTTGCACAATAGAACACTAACATTGTTGCTTATTTCCAGAATAACTCTGCTCTGCCTCACAAACATGCTGCTGAAATTTGCATCAACGGCCGGCCGGCCAGTGATGAAGCTTGCCGGCCACCAGTGATAGCCAGCCAGCCATCAAAAGTGGTCTGTCGGCTACCTGCTGGCCACTGCTACCCAGTTCTCCTTACTGTAATAGAGGACAAATAGAGCATATACAGGGTATTTCAAGGGTTTGTTTGCACAACTCACCCTTCCTTTTCATGAACAAATCAAAGGAGTAGTAAACTTAAGCCACAAATCACCAACTCAAGCAATTTCCTTGCATGATGGCTTGTGAACGAAAGTGTGCAAGTTCAATAAATACAACAAAATAAGACTCTCAAAAACCACCTCACTATCGTAAAAGATCAAGGGAAGTGATGACCTTGAAGACTTGAATCATTTCATCACTAGCAAGTATGAAATGGTCCAAGTTCTATGTGTTCAATTAACGTCTGATTGAACACAACCAAATTATTATCTTTCACTATTTTAGTCCTAATTTTAATTACTCCATTTGAGTTACCAGCCATCATTTAACCAATTGAGTCCAAAGGGTGAGTTTAAGTCCTCTAAATGGAAAGAGAGCTCAAACCAAAAGTTGTTCTAGGCATGAAAGAGACATCATACCATTGGTAATGAACCCCAAAGGGATTAAACCATTAAGCATGACACCTCAATCTCATGTTTTAAACAAACAAGTAGTTTGAACCACTTTCAAAGCAAAACAAAAAGCCAAGAAAGGAGGGAGGTTGCAGAGATTATTAGTATTGAAAATGAGTAAGAAAAGCATAAATAAATGCTATCAACTCAAATAAAATGGTGTCTAAGGCCTAAAACACTAAGCTCATGAGGACAATTATACTACAAGCATGCAAAACAAAGCTCAAATGCAACCATCAACCAAAAATAGTGCTAAAACAGGTCTAATATAGTCCTAAAACATGCTGGAATTGAGCTAAAAATAGCTAGATTAACATGCTAAAATATGACACAAACTAGGCTAGTAAGCAAGACATAAGGAGGGGAGGCTAACCCCTCTAAATTTAGATTTCAAAACATGATTTTGGCCACTAAAAAAGCTCTGAAAATCAGTGTTTAAAAGCTTAGAAAAAGATAGTAAAAGGGTAGGAAACACAAGGGCAAAGGCCTCCAAAACAAGGTACAAAGAAGGGTGAAACACCCCTTAACCTTTAATGGCCTTAAAACCCAAGTTTCAGCCCAAAAATACAGGAGTTTTACAGCCCAAAAACAATTGGAAAACAACAAGAATAATAGTAGAGAAAGCAAGTAAAGGGGCAAAGCCTTATACCTCTTGAAGAGGAAATGAAGTCCAAGTTATAAAACCAAGCAAACAACACCCTCAAGAGCTCAAACCAAGCTCAAAAGTACCCCAGCTGAAGGATGAGAAGATTTGGTTAACGGTGTATAGGCAAAAGTTAAGGATCTGTTGGCTAAAGTGTAAAAATTTGCTAGAAAGAGAGAGAATTGAAGAGAGAGAGGAAAAATTTTGATCTCAAAATTTTCTAAACTTAAAACATGAGAAAGGGGTCTCCTATATGTAGAAAACATGAATTCCCTACAAGGACATCCAGCCCTACAGGTGGGTGAAGATGCATGCATCTGTGCTAATAGCTGGCACAAAATATCTACAAAAAAAACTGGTGACCGGCAGCCCAAAAGTGATGGCCAGCATCCTCAAAAGGTGGCCGGCAAGCCACCAGAAGCTGCAGGCTTGAAAGACCAAGGCTTGGTCCAAAAATGAGGTAATAGGAGTGTAGGGTTTGAAAGGCTCAAAGCTATGACATTCCACTGAGGACTTCGAGCATTGGATGAGCATATACGTTCATCATCGGGTATGCATGCAATGGTGTCCAAGTCGTAGAGCCGTAAAAAATAGGGCGTCTACGTACATCCATTAGCCATCATATCATCTTAGTCCTAGGATCCATATGCATAGTCGGTACCGATGACCCTAAAGGTCCATATCTTGTGCACAAGTAGCCGTGGTATTGTTTTCCCAAGGCAAGGGCCATGTATAAATCCCGATATTGTTTCCCCCGGGTAAGGGCCATATGATCATAAGCCACGGTATTGTTTCCCCTAGGCGAGGGCCATATAAACATATGTCACGGTATTATTTTCCCCAAGTGAGGGCCATGTGAACTAAGGATGCCACGTGAACTAAGGATGCCACAAATATATTTCATAAAATTAGATACTCATTCACTATTCATAAAATAGCATTTCATAAAATAGTTCATATCTTATCATTCTGAAAATACTTATAATCAAACCTAGCTTTATAGAGTTATTACTCACAGATAGCTCCGATAGCAAAATGGACAAAGCAGATAGATCGGATAGCTTATGGCGCGTGACCTACACAAACACATAACACATGCGCATTGAACATATGCCCGGAAAACACATAACCCATTTTTTTTTTCTATGTTGGCATGTTTCTAATCTTTATCCTCATTACTATGTCTTAATTAGGGTTTAAGAATGCCTAAGATGCAATGAGGATGCCAAAATGTGCTTCAAAACACTTAGCCAAATTTTCAAAAACAAGGCAGTCTGCTCGAGCGCACTTTAGTTGCTCGAGCAGTCTGCAAAGTCTGCAATAGTACTGGTTGCTTGATTTTTTTGCTCGACAGACTCTCAATGGTCGCTTGAGCGCAAGGCTGAGTAAAAAGGGTCTCTGCTCAATCACAACTTTGGTCGCTCAAGTGGTCTGCAAAAGTTTATAAAACTTTTAGGAGCTCTCATTTTACGCTCGAGAGCAACTTCGGTCCCTCGAGCGGAAGGTCAAAAATAAGGGTGGCCATTCAAGTAGAGATTATGCTGCTCGAGCCAACCCCCAAACTCTGCAAAAGTACTAAGAGCTCGCATACTCCACTCGAGCGCAGACTCCAGCGCTCGAGCGGAGGGTGCAAATTTTGGAATTTCCAGATTGTTGATTCAAGTTCAAAACTCAATTCCAAAGCTTCAAATCACATTCTTTTGGTCCAAAACTTGGTAAAACATTGAGAAACTCATAGTATGTGAAGAATTACAAACCATTTCGCAAAATCAAGCCCAAAAGCTTTGCCAATTGTACAAAACAAAACTCAAAACTTTGAAACATAACATGCATGTATAGAATTGAAATCTGTTCTTCTCAAAACATAAATTCATAAAGTGAAAAGTGTAAAAACATGAAAAATCCTTCAAGTCTTTCTACAAAAGCCTCATGCATGTGAGAGTTAGTTGAAATTCAAACTCAAAATGGGATTAAAATGCATGCATGCATGATATAATCTTCCTTTCTATTCTATCAACTCAATTCTTGCATTACTCAATTTAATTCTTTGAATTCATGTGCTAAGTGACTCGATTACAAGGCTAAAAGGTTGAATTGTTACCTTAAATGATCAATTATGCTTAGATGCTAAGTTGGTTAAGCTCACAAGTCAAATGCTCCAAATTTCTTCCCAATTCAATCTCTCTTTCTCTTAAACTCAAGCTCCTACATTTAAACTCTCTCTCTCTCTCTCTCTCTCTCTCCCACGTTTTTGCTATCTAAGATGACAAAATAAGAGTGTCGTAACCAAGAAGCCTTATATAGGCTTGGTTTAGTGGGCTTAATTAAGCTAGGCTTAAGTTAACTAATTTGCATTATTTAATTCTAATTATTTGGTTCCGAATCAAATTTCAATTAAACCTACCTTAATTTTCCAAAAATTCCCAATGACACATAACCCAAGTCAATTTCGTGATTAGATACTGATAAGATCTTCAATTCGTAGAACAAAACAAAAACACAAATAGATATTTCTACGATAGTCAGATATAAATACAAATAACATATAACGCATGCAATTAACGTAGAATTTCATCTTAATTACTTATTAAGCCTTCTTAATCAAAAGATCATTAGCTAATCAAAGGTCGGGGTTGTTACAGTCTTCCCCCCTTAAAGAGTTTGGTCCTCCAAACTCGAATTACCTTAGTTTTGAAAGAATATCGAATCCAAAGGGAACAAGTCAGAGTATCTCTTCATCATATCCTCTTCGGTTTCCTACATTGCATAAGTTCCTCTATGATTTTGCCAATCAACCTTCACCAACAGAATTTCTTTGTTTCTTAGTCTTTTGATTCGGCGGTTCACAATCTGGATTGGTTGTTCCACGTACATATAATCATCTTTCAAAAGCACATGAGTCAGCTCAATCACATGTAACAGATCTCTCAAATAATCCCAAAGCATTGACACATGAAAAACATTGTGTATATTCTCCATAACTGGAGGTAAGGCCACTCGGTATGTTACTAAAATGATTTTCTCTAGAATCTCATACGGGCTAATGTATCTCAGAGCCAACTTTCCTTTCACCCCAAATCGTGTTTGCCCTTTCATAAGAGTTACTTTAATAAACACATGATCCTCGACTTCATATTCTCTATCTCGTCTTCGAACATCGGCATAACTCTTTTGATGACTTTGCACAGTTTTCAGTCTCTGTTGAATCAGTCTCACTTCCTCTATTGTCTCTTGCACAAGTTCTGGTCCCAATAATAGTCTATCACCTATTTTGGCCCAACAAATTGGAGATCGGCATTTCCTACCATACAACGCTTCATAAGAAGCTATTCTAATGCTTGAATGATAGCTGTTGTTGTATACAAATTCGGCCAGAGGGATGTAAGTCTCCCAATTCCCTTGGAAATCTAACACGCACATCCATAACATGTCTTTCAAAGTTTGATTGGATCATTCAGATTGGCCGTCCGTCTGTGGGTGGTAGGCACTACTCAATTGCAGTTCAGTTCTCAAAGCCTGTTGTAAACTCTGTCAGAATCTTGACGTGAACTTAGAATCTCTGTCAGATACAATAGATACTGGCATACCATGCAATCTCACAATCTCATTCACATAAATGTTTGTTAACTTATCCACATTATAAAAAGTTTTAACAAGCAAAAAATAGGCAAACTTAGTTAAAACAGTCAACAATGACCCAGATAGAGTCCATACCTCGAGAGAAGTGAGGCAATCCAACAATGAAGTCCATTGTAATGTACTCTCATTTCCATTCCGGTATTAGAAGTGGCTGAAGTAATCTAGCAAGTCGTTGATGTTTAGCTTTTACTTGTTGGCAATGTAAACACCTAACCACAAAATCAGCAATACTTTTCTTCATTCCAGGCCACCAGAAATTATGTTTCAAGTCATGGTACATTTTGTATTCCCCAGATGCATAGCAAATTTAGAGTTGTGAGCTTCGGTCATAATACATTTTCTCAGTTCAGAATGGTCCGGTACACAAAGTCTACCCTGAAATTTCAACACATTGTTTTCATGCACAAATCCCGGCCTCGTTTTTTATTCATTTCCTTCAACAATCTTTTTCAGGAATTCATCTTGTAGTTACTTTTCTTTAACTTTCTCAACTATGGCCGGTTGAGCAGAAATGGCGGCTAGAACTCCACCCTGTTCACGTAAAACAACTTCAATTTCATTTCTTTCTAGATCACGTAACAATTCTTTCTGACCGGTGAGCAAACATGACAAATTTCCAATTGATTTTTTACTCAATGCATCTACAACAGTATTTTCCTTTCCTGGATGATACAGAATTTGCAAGTCATAGCCTTTTATCAACTCAAGCCACCGTCTCTCTCTCATGTTCAATTCCTTTTCCGTAAAGAAATATTTGAGACTTTTATGATCAGTGTACACTTCACAAGTCACACCATATAGATAATGTCGCCAAATTTTTAAGGCAAACATCACAACTGCTAATTCAAGGTTTTGAGTTGGATAGTTCTATTCATGAGGGCGGAGTTGCCGAGAAGCGTAGGCAATTACCTTTCCGTTTTGCATTAGCACATATCCTAAGCCTTTGTACGAAACGTCACTATAAATCTGAAACCCATCAATACCATTTGGCAAAGTCAGAGAATTGGTGCAGTTACCAATCTAGTCTTTAGTTCTTGAAAGGCTGACTCTCATAGATCATTCCAATCAAATGGTACATTTTTTCGTATCAACTGTGTCAATGGCATAGCAAGTTTCGAGAAATCTTTCACAAATCTGCGATAGTAACCTGCAAGCCCTAGAAAGCTTCTGATTTCTGACACATTGGTTGGTCTCGACCAGTTTACAATAGCTTTAATTTTCTGTGGGTCCACTGATATGCCATCTTTGTTGATAACATGTCCCAGAAATGTCACATTGTCCAGCCAGAATTCACATTTGGAGAGTTTTGCATACAATTTCTTTTCTCTTAGAATTTGTAACACAGTTCTCAAATGATTTTCATGATCTTCCCTGCTTTTGGAGTAAATCAAAGTATCATCAATGAATACAACAACAAATTGATCCAAAAATTGTTTAAATACCCTATTTATTAGGTCCATGAAGGCGGCATGTGCATTTGTTACTCCAAATGGCATTACTAAGAATTCATAATGTCCGTATCTAGTTCGAAAGGTAGTTTTCTCGACATCTTCTATCTTAACCTTCAACTGATGGTACCCAGATCTAAGATCTATCTTTGAAAACGCTTGGGCTCCCTGGTGTTGGTCAAGCAAATCATCTATCTGGGGCAATGGATATTTATTCTTGACAGTTACTCTGTTCAATTCCCGATGATCTATACATAACCTCAAGGACCTATCTTTCTTTTTAACAAACAGAACTTGAGCACCCTAAGGTGAAGTACTCAGACGGATAAATTTCTTATCTAACAGTTCTTGAAGTTGGACTTTCAATTCTTTTAGTTCGGAGGTTAACATTCTATAAGGGGTTTTGGAATTGGTTGCGTTCCAGACACTACTTCAATAGTAAATTCAATTTCTCTATCAATCAAATCACTGGGTAGTTCATTTGGAAACACATTAGGAAATTCATTAACTACAGGAATAGCTTCCACATTAGGACTAGCAGAGGTCACATTTATAACATTGCACAAATAACCCCTACATCTTTTCCTAAGTAATTTGACGGCTTTCAAAACAGAAATCATATATGGAGGTGGAACTATCCCATTCCCAGCAAACACAAATTCAAATAAGCCAGGTGGTCGGAAGACAACAGATTTATTCACATAATCAATAGTTGCACAGTACTTAGTCAACCAATCCATACCCAATATGCAATCAAAATGAGTAATGTCCAATGGCAGCAAATCAACACATAATAACACATCCCCAATCATGATGACACATGCAGGATACACATAAGCACAGATCATAGAACCTCTAGAAGGTGTAGTTACAGATAACCAATAATTCATAGGTTCTAGGGGTCTAGTCAATTTTCAAGAAAAAGCATGCGACACGAATAAATGTGAAGAACCAGAATCTATCAACACATACGCATTTTGAGCACAAATAGGGAGTATATCTGACACCACAGATTCAGTGTTTTGGATGTCACCAGGCACAAGTGCAAAAACTCTACTAAGCTTCAAGGGTTCTTTTCCAGCATTAGTTCTTATATTTGATCTTGGTACAAAAACAGATTCGGCCGAACTTGCCACAGGACGATTGGCATTTTCAGTTGTGAGTGGGCAATCCTTCATCATGTGGCCAACCTTGCCACACCGGAAGCACGCACCAGAAGCACGATAACAAACACCCTTATGTTTTCTTCCACATTCTGAACAAACAGGTGTACATCTACTACTCTGACTTGAGTTGCTAGTAGATCCCGTGTTTTGCTTATTGTTCATAACAAATGAACAACCCTTCTTGAACTTGTACCCATATCTCTTGCCCTTCTATTCAATTGTTAGAGCTTTTGTTTGTTTCATTGCAGCCAGATTGGCTTCAGCTATTAAAGCTCTATCAAGTACATCCACATATTTGGGTAGTTTTAAAACACCTACTCGATCAAACACATCTAGATCCAGTCCTCCTTTAAATTTTTGAGCTTTCTTATAATCCGTGTCCACCATGTGTGGGGCAAAACGGGCTAATTCAGTAAACTTGGCCTCATACTCGGGCACTGACATATTGCCTTGCTTCAATTCTTGGAATTCAGACACCTTTCTATCTCGGAAACGTTGAGGAAAGTATTTTTCATAGAAAATCTCTTTGAATTGATCCCAAGTCATGGCCTTATTGGTGTCTCGGATAAGCATCCACCAATTTCAGGCTTTATCTTTTAAAGTATATGTTGCCAACAATACTTTTTGAGTTTTGGAGCACGGAAATACCTCAAATAATTTCTTAGTTTCTAACATCCACGTTTCAACTTTCAATGGTTCAATACCACCTAGAAAAGTAGGTGGTTTCATCTTGTTAAATTTTTTAGTCAAGCTGATGATGTCATTATTTATCGGTTCTGCTTGGACTAGAGGAGGTGAAGGAGGCAATGGTTGTTGTCTTTGTTGTTACATCATTGCTTCTGTTAAGGCTTTAAGCATTCGTTCCATTCGGTTCATTCTGGCCTCAAAAGATTCAGTAGTACCATCATTTCTTGGATTTTCCATTTGCTATAGGTAAACAAGGCACTAATAAACACAAGCAAATAATTCCTTTTCATGGTGTTCAATTTCAGTTCAATTGCTTCAGATATGTTCACTTGATATCACACACTCACACATGCAGATATAATGTCCCTAATTCTTACTAAGACATCCTATAGCTCATATGGACTTGGGTGTGCTATAGAACACATGCTCTGATACCACTCTAACACGACCCAAAACCGCCCCTATAGGTTTAGTGCCATAACCGGCCAGTAATCTTGGGATTACCAAAGGCCTCTAAACAAATTAAACAAAATACAGGGGCTAGCAGAAGCAAATACAAATATACAACTTCCATAGAGCTGTGTAGACAAACATGGGACAGAAAATTTAAAACTTTAATTTCCATAATTAAGATGTCATGCCCACGTCACTAGTCATACGTACAGACCAACAAAAGACTTGTTCAAACTTAACAAAAGAAATACAAAAAGATCTTTAACATGATTTAAAAAAGCTTGACCACTACAAAAAGGGAACCTCATCGGGAGGCACTGTGGCTAGCTAACAAAAAGGAACTCTAGGCCATCAACTCTAAGCCTAGTCACACTCTGGTCACCTACATACATACATAATAATAAGGTGAACTGAAGCCCAGTGAATAACAATAGAATAATAGATTTATGAATGATGTCCAAATAACCTCAGAAATCAGATTTTATATTAGAAACAGATTTAGGTTCATATACTTATAAAAAATCATAAGCAATTATATGTGGTACATCTATTGGCCATCATGCCATCTTGGTCCTGGGACGTATATGCATAGTCGGTACAAACGACCCCAAAGGTCCATATCTTGTGCACAAGTAGCCATGGTATGGTTTTCCCTAAGCAAGGGCCATGTATAAACCACGGTATTATTTCCCTTGGTAAGGGCCATATGATCATAAGCCACGATATTGTTTCCTCCGAGGGCCGTATAAACATATGCCATGGTATTATTTACCCTGGTGAGGGCTATGTGAACTAAAGATGCCACAAATACATTTCATAAAATTGGACATTCATTCACTATTCATAAAATAGCATTTCGTAAAACAGTTCATATCTTATCATTCTGAAAATACTTATAATCAAACATAGTTTTACAGAATTGTTACTCATAGATAACTCTGATAGCAAAATGGACAGAGCAGATAGATTGGATAGCTTATGGCACGTGATCTACACAAACACATAATACATGTGCATTGAACATATGCTCGGAAAACACATAACACATTTCTTTTTCTATCTTGGTGTGTTTCTAATCTTTATCCTTATTATTATGTCTTAATTAGGGCTTAAGAATGCCTAAGATACAATGAGGATGCCAAAATGTGCTTCAGAATACTTAGCTAAATTTTCAAAAAATAGAGCAGTCCGCTCAAGCGCAACTTCGGTCGCTCGAGTGGTCTACAAAGTCTACAAAAGTACTAGTTGCTTGAATTTTTCGCTTAACAGACGCTCGATGGTCGCTTGAGCGCAAGGCTGAGTAAAAAGGGTCTTCGCTCGAGCGCAATTTTGGTCACTCGAGCGGTCTTCAAAAGTCTATAAACTTTTGGGAACTCTCATTTTACACTTGAAAGCTTTGCCAATTGTACCAAACAAAACTCAAAACTTTGAAACATAACATACATGTATAGAATTGAAATCTCTTCATGAAAAATCCTTCAAGTCCTTCTACAAAAGCCTCATGCATGTGAGAGTTAGTTAAAATTCAAACTCAAAATAGGATTAAAATGCATGCATGCATGATATGATCTTCCTTTCTATTCCATCAACTCAATTCTTGCATTACTCAATTTAATTATTTGAATTCATGTGCTAAGTAACTCAATTACAAGGCTAGAATGTTGAATTGTTACCTTAAATGATCAATTATACTTAGATGCTAAGTTGGTTAAGCTCACAATTCAAATGCTCCAAATTTCTTCCCAATTCAATCTCCTTTTCTCTTAAACTCAAGCTCCTACACTTAAACTCTCTCTCTCTCTCTCTCTCTCCCACATTTTTGCTCTCTAAGATGACAAAATGAGAGTGTCGTAATCAAGAAGCCCTATATAGGCTTGGTTTAGTGGGCTTAATTAAGCTAGGCTTAAGTTAATAATTTGCATTATTTAATTCTAATTATTTGGTTCTGAATCGAATTTCAATTAAACCTACCTTAATTTTCCAAAAATTTCCAATAACATATAACCCAAGTCAATTTCATGATTAGATGCCGATAAGGCCTTCAATTCGCAGAACAAAACAAAAACACAAATAGATATTTCTATGACAGACAGATATAAATGCAAATAACATATAACACATGCAATTAACGTAGAATTTCATCTTAATTACTTATTAGGCCTTCTTAATCAAATATCATTAGCTCATCACAGGTCGGGATTATTACATTGGGCAATGATTGCCAAAACAATATCTCAATCTCAAGGTTTAAAAAGACAACTATTTATGATGATGCAAGATGAATGTTGGAAGGATGTCAAAAGGGCATTTGGAGTGCTCTAAGCATATTTTAATATTGTTAGAGTTTCGACAAGATGTTAAAGTAACGAGGTTTTGTACTACATCATGAAAAAGTGCATTAATATAATCATTGAAGACGAGCATGATATTCTTGAAAATCAACGCAGTGCAGCACTAGTGTAAACAAACACCACTAATACCCCATGTCAAATGTCACGCAATCCAAACTAGGAGTATACTGAATTTATATTGAATCGCCAAAGAGTTAGATCTACTGAAACCTATAATGTAATTAGCAATGATCTAGAGCCTTTGCTCTTGTTTCGATTGATGTTCAAAATACTAAGGCTATGGTTTCAGGTACACTTTCTATCAATGGCCAACCTGCTCATGTGCTACTTGACTCGGGTTCCACTCATTTCTTTCTTTAAAAAACATTTGCTCCTCATTTTGAATAAATCTATGGAACTGCTGCATTATGTGTTGTGTGTGTCTTTACCTATATGTTATGTGCTTCTATTTATCCTGCATGTGAGCTTTTACTTGGGGATATTCCATTATGTGCTAATTTGATGCCCCTTGACATGGTTCACTTTGATATAATTTTGGGAATGGATTAGTTAACTAAGTATCATGCAACCATTGATTGTGTGTCTGAGCAAGTTGTTTTCCGACCTCCAGGACAACATGAGTTTACTTTTGTGGGACATGGGGTAATTCTTCCACTCTATTTGATATCGGCTATGAAAGCTTGTAAACTACTCCAGAAAGGTTGTAAGGGTTATTTGTGTAGCATCCTGCATGTAGAGACAACCGAAGTGGGTGTTAAAAGTATCCCAATTGTTAGAGAATTTTTGGATGTTTTTCCTAAGGATTTGCTGGGGAATTTGATAGACCGTGAAATTGAGTTTATTATTGATATTGTGCCAAGAACTCAACGATTTCAAAAGCTTCTTACAGAATGTCCACGACAGAAATGAAGGAATTGAAAGTACAGCTACAAGAGTTTCTTGACAAAGGGTTCATCCGACCTAGTACATCGCCATGGGGCGCACCCGTTTTGTTTGTGAAAAAAAAAGATGGGACCCTCCAATTTTGTATTGATTATCGAGAACTTAATAAGGTAACTGTGAAGAATAAATATCTTTTATCGTGGATTGATGATTTATTTGATCAATTACAGGGGGCACAAGTGTTTTCTAAAATTTACTTGAGATTCGGGTATCATTAGCTGAAACTCAAAGCAGAAGATGTTGAGAAGACCGCCTTCCGAACCAGGTACGGTCATTATGAGTTTTTGTTCATGCCATTTAGGGTTACGAATGCACCAGCAGCTTTCATGGATTTAATGAATCAAATTTTCAAACCGTATTTGGATAAATTTATGGTGGTATTTATCTGAGCATGAAAATCACTTCAGACTAAATTGAAGAAATGTGAATTCTGGTTAAATGAAGTTGTCTTTTTGGGGCATATGATTAATAGAGATGGGGTGTTAGTTGATATAAAAGCTATTGTGAATTGGCCTACTCCTACTAATGTTTCGAAAGTACGTAGTTTTATGGGTTTGGCAGGTTACTACAGAAGATTTGTTAAAGATTTCTCTAAAATTGCAGTACTACTTACCCAATTGACTCAAAAGGCATTCCATTTGAATAAAAAAAACAAAGGGAGTCCGCTTTCCAGGAATTGAAAACAAGGCTCACAACCGCACCGGTCCTTGCCTTACCGTCAAGTATAGAAGGATTTGTTATTTATAGTGATACTTCTTGTAAGGGATTGGGGTGTGTACTTATGTAGAATGGGAGAGTAATTGCGTATGCATCTCGACAATTAAAGTCGCATGAAAAGAATTACCCTATGCATGATTTGGAGTTAGCTGTAGTGGTATTTGCATTGAAGATATGACGACATTATCTTTATGGAGCAACATGTGAAGTCTACATCGACCATAAGAGCCTCAAGTATTTCTTTACTCAAAAGGAGCTTAATATGCGGCAAAGACAGTGGTTAGAACTCATCAAAGATTATGACTTGCAGATTCATTATCATCTTGGCAAAGCTAACATAGTAGCGAATGCTCTTAGTAGAAAGTCAACAGGAAATCTAGCATGTTTGCTTATGGAGCGGAATGAACTATTACTTAACTTGGAAAGAATGAAAGTGGAAATTGTGCTACACAAACAGGATAGAATGTTAGCTGCAATGGCGGTACAACCGGCTATTATTGAGGAAATTAAACAAAGACAATTGGAAGATGAATTTCTCAAGAAAATATGTAATGAAATGTGTGACGGCCGGGTTCCTTTCCTTTCTCTTTCTTCTTTCTTCGCTTTGTTCTCCATTTGCCTTCATTGGATTTGAAATGTCCGGGATGGTTCTCTTGTTTGGAGTTCTAGTGTTTTTCTTTTCGGTGTTAGATTTCGCTTATTCCGGAGGATGCGCGGGTGAGTTTGGAGTGCTAGAAGCGAAGCAGAATTTTTGGGTGGTTGGGCTTGGACCGCACGTGCGGGGCCCTAGGCCGCACGTGCGGGACTGGGCCGCTCGAGCGGTGGAGGCTTAGACCCAGAAAATTCGATTCTGCCTAGAGCGCACGAGCGGAGAAAATGGGCCGCACGAGCGGTCAAGGTGGGGTGCTCGAGCGGTGGAGAAGGCCGCACGAGCGGCCAACTGGGCAGTCCGAGCTCTGTTTTTATATAACATTTTGGTCCGAATATATCATCCATTATACACATTCCTCTCTCACTCTAAACCCTATTTCTCTCCCTCTTCTCTCTAGAAAGCTTCCTCAAACACCAAAACACTTTGATTTTGCAAATTCTTGGGTCAAGATCTTCATCTTCTCCCTCTAAATCTTGAAGATCAAGAACTTGGGCTTCACTTGGGTTGAAGAAATCAAAGCTTTCTCTCATCTTTCAAAGCTAGGGTTTCATCTCATCTTATTCTTCATCAAGCTTTGAGGTAGGGATTTCTTGAGTTATATATATAGTTTTGCTATTTGGGTGTTGATTTAAAAATATTCTTGTAGTTTTGTGCTAAATTTTAGATTTTGGTTTCAAAATGTTGAGAGTCTTGAAAATGGGTTTGAAATCTCTATCTTTTACTACCTCTTGGGGGTTTCCCTCTATAAAACTCGTGATGAATGATTTTGATGGAGTTTCTCTTAGAAATGATGAAATTTTGCTTTCAATGGAAACCCTAGAAATTGGGGCTTTTTGAAAAATAATGAAGATGCCTTGAAATTATTTATTTTCTTGTATCAAGAGGAAGTATGAGATTTGTTCTCACCAAATGTCTAACAAAATAGCAACTTCATTATGTATATATGTGTTGGAGACTAAGTCCTCTTTTAAAATCCTTTAATAATTGTATATTTGTGTAAAGCGGTAAGATGGCAAGTTGTTAAGTGCCATATGTGACGAGAAAATGCTTAATCGTAGTGTAGTGGAAAAGTGAAATGAATGATGGCATGTTAGCCATATTGAAAGTGTGGTCATGATGAATTAATGTTGAGGAATTGTTGTGGTGTGTCGAAGACACATGTTGTGCGAAATGAGAAATTGTTATCATGCATTGGAAACGTATGGGTATCTTGTGGAAGAACATGTTAAGGAGGAAATGAAAATGTGATGTTGAATATTGTTGTAGGCATGTTTTTTAATATAAAAGTATGCTATGAGTTAGTAGTTATTGCATCATATTTTCAATTGTTTTAATGTCATTATTGCACATCATGACATGAGTTGGAAAAACATTCATTTTGAGAAAAGATCGTTGTAATGAGAACTAATGGAAATGTGTATGGGGTAAATACATTGCTAAGTCCGAATAGGGGGTGTAGATGAATTTGATAAGTTGGCCTGAGTGTCCAGGGTGAAAGACCCGAAAGCCGCGCGGATAGGTGTCGAGCCTTCCGGTTAATACTAGTAAAAATGACAGTTTGGTAGTATTCGTAGAGTCTAGTTGCAGACACCAGCCTAGGGATTACCAGTGTCGTATTTACCGCCCCTGTTGACTTAAATATTGAAAGTTTGAAATTGATGAGATTGCATAACATTATTGAGAACATGGTGATTTCAAAATAGTGCATTGAATATTATTGAGAACATGGTGATTTTGAAATAGTGCGTTGAATATTATTGGGAACATGGTGATTTTGAAATAGTGCATTGAAATAAAAATTTTCTTCAATATTGGCACTTGCATGGCATTACATATGCATTTTTTTTTTTAACGTTGATGGTAACATAACTGTATATGCTTTGTGAGGAATCTCTACTGGGCTTTATACTCACCTCTATGGGAATTGATGCAGGTTAAGATATGGTGACCCCGCCAAGCTAAGGGCGTGGAGATGTTTTGAAGAAGAGTAGTTTAACTCTTATTTTGTTGTGTTATCTTTTGTAAGCCAAGGGTGTTTGGGTCCGTGAGACCATTATGTGTAACCAAGCTAGTGCCTTGGAACTTATAAGCCCTTGAGGGCCTTATTTGTTATGATTTATTGATTTCCTTTATATGCTATAGATTTATGTACTAGTTTGTAAATAAATGTATAATGGCATGTGAGAATACTTGGTAAACATTTGGAACTATGTAAATGAATTTGGTTAATATCTCATCTTTGGAAGTGGGTTAATGTAATAGTTATGTGGGATTATTTTCGGGGCGTGACAAAATGGAAACAAAGCCAAGACTGGGATTTTCTTGGGAAGCTCAAGTGTTGAAGTTTAAGGGAAGACTGTGTGTTCCAAATGTCCTAGAAATTAAAGGAAGAGTTTTGGAGGAAGCTCACAAATCCAAATTTGCTATGCATCCTGGAAATACCAAAATGTATCAAGATCTCAAGCAAGATTTTTGGTGGCCTAATATGAAGAGAGAAATTGCGAAGTTTATCTCAAGATGCCTTCAATATTAGCAAGTGAAAGCGAAGCATCAAAGACCGGCGAGTTTACTTCAACCTCTCCCTATTCTGGAATGGACATAGGAGCACATAACTATGGATCTTATTGTGGGCTTACCCCGAACACCCCGAGGTATGGATTCTACATGGGTTATTGTGGATAGATTAATTAAGTCCACTCACTTTTTGCCTGTGAAAACTATTTATGATGCTGATAGACTTTCTACTGTGTACCTTGTGAAGATTATTCGATTACATGGTGTTCTAGTTTCCATTGTATCGGATAGAGATTCTAAGTTTGTATCAAGGTTTTGGCAAATCTTACGGAAAGCATTGGGGACGGAATTGAGGTTCAGTACCACATTTTATCCACAAACTGATGGACAATCTGAAAGAACTATACAAACATTGGAGGACATGCTCCAAATGTGTGTTTTGGACTTCTGTGAAAGTTAGGAAACTTATCTATCTCTAGCTGAATTTGCATATAACAAGAGTTTCTACTCCAGTATAGGGATGGCACCATATGAAGCTTTGTATGGGAAGAAATGTCAAACTCCAATTTGTTGGACCAAAGTCAGGGATAGAGCATTGATTGGACCTAAAATTGTGTAAGTTACTACTGAGAAGATTAAGATGATCCAACAAAGATTGTAAACTGCTAAATGTTGACAAAAAAGCTATGCAGACCAAAGAATGAGAGACTTAGAATTTGAGGTTGGGGACCATATTTTTGTCAAAGTCACTCCAATGAAAGGGTAAACAAGATTTGGGTGAAAATGAGAAATTGTCACCACGATACATAGGGCCATTTCAAATTTTAGAGAGTTTAAGTCCGGTTGCCTATCGAATTGCATTACCACCGGACATGGAACAAGTACATAATGTGTTCCACGTATCTATGTTGTGAGGCTACCTTCGGGGATCCTGCTCACGTAATTGACTATCAACAGATTGCTTTAGATGACTATATGATTTATAAGGAGAAACCTGTTCAGATCTTTGACTGGCAAGTCAAGCAATTAAGGAACAAGATTATCCCAATGGTAAAAGTTAAATGAAATGAACATTATGGAAATGAAGCCACTTGGGAACGAGAAGAAGAGATAAGGCAACGATATCCTAAGTTGTTTTCGACTTGAGGTAAATAAGTTTGGAAGACCAAACTTCCTAAAAGGGGGAAGACTGTGATAACCCAACCCGTATTATGCTTAATTATACATGTATTTATGTGTTTGATATGAATTTGCAAGTTTAAGTATGTGAATTATGTGATTTTAGATTTATATCTGTTGAATGTAGAAATATCTGTTGCAATTACAACTTTGAATGGAAATTGGAAGCCTTAGAGGCGCCAAAAACCAAAACTTACTTTATATTTGTGATTAGCATGATTTTTAGAGCTTACGGTGAAATTTTGCAAAATTGTGATTCGTAATGATTAAATTGAGTTTTATGAGTTAAGTTATATATGTATATTGCTCGTGTTAATCTTTTGTGGAGAGACTTGCTAGAGAGTGAGTTAGAGAGAGAGAGAAAGATGAGAAGCTAGGATTTTGCAAGAGATTCAATGGAAAAACCCTAGATTGAAGCTAAGGTATGGAAATTCATTTGAAATCTTTGTTTTTAGCTCATCTTTGACATGAAATCAAGAAGAAATTGGAAATTTTGAGCTAGGGCTTTAGGTTGTGTAATGGGTTGAACTAAATGCAAGAAATCTCTTCATGTTTGTTTAATTTGAGTCCAATCTTGTGATTAATGCATGAAACGAGCTCTAGATTGTGCATACAACAAAGTTTTGTTGAAGGATCATCCATGTTTTTATGTATTTGAGCTTGATCATGAAATTCATGAAGTTATAAAAAAGATGAGACCTTGATTTTATTATTAAAGCAAGATTGATGTGTTTGAGATGTAATTACCCTTAAATCATGTTAGTATACCATGTTTTTGAATTGGTTTTTGCCTTGATTTGGGCTTGGAGATGGATTTGGAAAGTTTACATTTTGTGCCATTTTCGGACTGGTTATTTGTGCTTAGACGCTTGAGCGGCTATGGGCTCCGTACGAGCGACCCATGGCTCAAACCAGACTTGTGCGTTCTGCTCGCTCAAGCGGCCGAGGGTTCCGCACAAGCGGAGCATGAAGTAGGTTTGGGGATTTCATTTTGCATGCTCGAGCAGCTCACACTTTTGCACGAGCGGAGCATGATCGCTCGAGCAGTTAGACCCGCCGCATGTGTGGCCAACATGGGAGAAAAATTTTGCTTTCTTGTGTCGACCTCCCCGACCTCCGGAACGCATTCTCAACCTTATTTAAACCCTTTTGGAAGTGAAATGATGATTGGAAACCATTGAAAAAGGTTGTGAATCACTAAAAGAAAAGTGTACGGAATGAACGAATTATTTATCGAATGTGTTTGTGACATGTTTGTGTAGGTCGTGTGCCAGAGGAAATGCTGCAAAATCGAATGTATTGTGAGTAATAGTATTTTAAAGATATGATCTTAACTGATTAGTTTGAGCCATGAATGGTGATTTGCACCGACATTGTGTTTTGATTGAAATGAATGAAGTTCATAAATGTTATATGACATGTGCAATGTGGACCTAAGGTCGTTCTGTTTATGCTATGATATGTTTGGGTCCGTGTTCGTTCTGTACATGTGTGGGCCCGAGGCCGTTCTGTTAATGATATGATCATATGTGATTGGACCTGAGGTCGTTCTGAACAGCTATTAATATGTGGGCCTAAGGCTGTTCTTAACCTTATGTGGGCTTGAGGCCGTTATGTTTATATGATGGGCCTAAGGCTGTTTCGTTTATATGATGGGCTTGAGGCTGTTCCGTATTATGTTGGGCCCAAGGCCGTTCCGTATTATGATTATGGATATTGTGAGAACCTTATGCTCATTTATTTACACTGCTTTACGTTATTATTACTCATTGAGCTTCGCTCACCCAATATTATGTATGCACATGTAGGTGATCCGCAACATGGAGCCCATCATTAGAGTCAGCTTCAGGAGCTATTTTGTGACCCTGTCGAGTCATGCCTCTGAGATGGAGTTTTGCCTTTGAGTCACATCACGCTTTGACTTTGTTTTGTTTTTGCTACTTTGGTCTTGGGTTATGTAACCGATATGTATAATTTCTTATGATACCTAAATTTCTTTGTATGGGCATATAAATGTGTGAATGTGTGTTGATGTAAGCTTTATTATTTTCCTTATATTGGCACAGCTCAATGGACTTCTTCATTTGTTGTATGCTTTCGTTTATGGCCCCATTATTATAATTATTCCGTATGTTTGTATGAGGCCGAATTTAAGCAAGTGATTACTGGCCGGTTGTGATGCAAACTTTTAGGGACAGGTTTGGGTCATGACACATTCTCAAGCCTCGGTGAATCCTCTTGAGTATATGTATCTTTCAGTGGTAATTGCTAAGCACTACTTAATCCAATGCACTATCACCCAGTGCTAAATGCTACGTAAACCCATCAAATTTATCGGCTTCTAATTGGAAGGACCTTGGCACCTATGCCACATTTTGGTCTTTCAATATAGACTATCAAGCCAAATTAACCTCTATCTCATGACCCAAATTCACCACTGATAACCGATTAAAACCATGATGTTTTAATGTAACTAATGTAATAATGCAACATTCAATTCTTGACAAAACGTGCTCTGTGCACTTCTGTTCAATAATAGATTTTTATTCTCAATAAACAATTCAATGATACAATTGAAATGAATTCCTTTTCATCATCATATTACAATGATTTTCTCAATAATTTAATTTCCATAGATAACCCAACAGTCATTTCCAATCAACAATACATAATTCCTTAAATTATATTCCGAAATTTCCAAGTTTAATCTAACATTTCAAATTTCAATTTAATATCATAAATTCCAACATAATATGTTCAATTTCAATATCCCAACCTCAATTTCTCAATTCGTAAACTCTCAATTTCTAGGTTTTTTTATTTATTTTTTATTTTTTTATTTACAAATCGGGGTTTTCTTATTTTCTTGTAACTACATGCAATATTAAATAGGAAAACTAGGTTTACTAGCAAATATAGAGAGAACTACCTAATAAATTTCACAAACCCTAAACCCTCATGTTATTTTCCCCAAAATCTCTAACAACTCAAATAATTTGAAGGAAAATACCACAAACACATCCACAACTCATATTAAGTGAATAAAACGAAACCCTACCGCTTGCAGAGAAGAGGAGACGATAACTCTCAAGATGACGACCGAAACAACTTTCCGTTGAGATTAAAGCGAAGCCTTCACCGAGCTCTACAATATCCGTGTCAGATTGGAGATCAAATCTCACTCTAAGCACTCCAAAAGTTTGGTTGAAGATGAGAGTTATGGTGGTGGGTGTGTAAATATAGAGAGATGGAGGAGAGAAATAAAGAAAAAGAGCAAAAGTTGTGTTACAAATGAGAGAGAGGAGTTGATGGCTTAGGAATAACAAAAGGGGTATCAAAAAGACTAGGTTGTGGTGCAGCCATGTCCACACATTTCAGCATTGGCCACTCATGGTTTAGACCTCACTGCTTAATGACCGCTTGTACGGCCAAATTATGCTGCTCGTGTGGCCAGTTTTGGGACATATTTGAGTTTTAAAGTATTTCAATGCCTCCACTTTTCATTCTTATGCCCGAAACAAAATTGATCAAAAGCGTTATGCGCTAAACAAGTTTATTAACATTTCAATTAACTAAACAACAACGTAATCCATCAAGTCACAAGCCCGAGAATGTGTCAGGGCATCCATATACATGGTTTCAAGTTGGACGAGGACACTACAGACTCTTCGGGCCCAAAATAGGATGTAACAATGTTAATATAATATAATTTACGAAGTTTAAAATATTTCAGTGAATTGGGAATCATGATGTATTGATTGCCTCATTTTACAAGTATGCAAGTCTAATTCGATTTGAGATTCTTGAGATTTGACTCTCCAAGCATGGTAATTATTATTTATATGCTAATTAGGTGTATATGACAACCCTGTTCCATATTAAGCTATTATTTCATTAACTATACATGTGATTATGTGTTTAACGTGCTTTTCAAAGCTAATTATGTGTTTTGCAAGAGTTTTGACTCTATATTTGTTCATCGTAGGAAAATCTGTTCCGAATTCTATTAAAATTTGAAATTGAGAGCCGAAAAGGCGACAGAAACCAAAATTGTTTAATTTATTGTGATCAGCGTAATTTTTAGAGTTTATTTGTGAAATTCAATTAAAAATTAATTCAGATAAAATTAATTAGATTAAATTCAATTAACATAAGCTCTAATTATTTAGCTAAGCTTTGATTAACTAATCAACTAATTGAGCCTATATATGATGTATATGCGTTTAAGCTCATATTCTTGAGCTCAAAATATGAGGGAGAACTCTAGAGAGAGAAAGAGAGCTTAGCATGAATATTCTTGCTTGAAGCTTAAAGAATTAAAGAAGATAATTCAAGATTTTGCTAGAATTGGTGCCATTAAGGACTCTAGGTATGTAATTGAACCTTAAGCTGTGAATTGAAGTCATATAGTTTGTGAATTCAAGAAGAACTTGCGATTAAGTGTAAGAAATGAACTAAGATGAAGGAATTGGGATGAATCATACATGCGTGTAAGAAATTACCATGGAATCTCATTTTTGAGCATGAACATGTATTCTATGTTGAAGTAGAGTTGTATCATTCATGAGTTCATGGAATTTAAGTTTAATTAAGAAGAATTCAAGCTTAATTGGTAGCTTTAGGGAGTAATTCAAGTAATATATATATATATGTATGTATAAGATAAGGAAGAAATTGGATGAATTGAGATATTGAGATTGGGACTCAAATATGCTTGTTTTATGATTTTACACTGCAATTCAAGAATTTGATCTTTTGCATGGAAATTGAGTTTTGATTTAAAGATATGATTTTTGTTTAAAGTTAGATATGTTAAATTCAAGATGTTTTTAAGAGTTTTGGGCCTTGAAAGCCATGAAATTGAAGTTGGTTTTGCAAAAGAGTGAGTTCCAATTCAAAGATAATTTTCGAATTTGAGGAAACCTAGAACAACACGCGCGACTAGGAGCCCCGCACGTGCGGAAAATAGAACACACCAAAGTTCCAACACTATTTTAATTGCACGTGTGAAGCACACGTGCGGTGGTAGTTCCACATGTGCGACCTGGCCTTCCGTATGCGCGGTTTTTAGGATGATTTTCAGTTTCATTTTCTCTTCATTTTTTCGATGTTCGGGCCTTCATTTGCACGATTTTAACACATGTTTTAAACTCGTATGCTTATCATGATCACGGAGGAAATTAAAGAACAAATAAAAAAGACTTTACAAATTTGTAATGAATGAATCGAAGGTTTAAGAACCGACTGAATGAATAGAATGTGTCTTGAGAGATTGTGCTTGAATGTGTTTTTGTAGCTCAGACACCGCATTCTAATCCAATTGTGAGTAACAACATTGTAAAGATATGTTTGAATTATAAGTATTTTCTGAATTATAAAATGCGCTGTTTCTGAAATGATGTTTTTTGACTGATTGAATGATTGTCCTATTTATGAAATGTATTTGTGGCATCCATAGCATCTATTACTGTTACTGTTATTACTACTATTACAGAGATCTCTATTAGTTTTAATCTTTGGAACTACTGTTTGCTGTATTGACGGCCATCAATTATAACTTTTTGGTCTTATATGGCATACTATATTGTTTTGTTATTGGATGTACCACATATGACTGCTATGATTTTAATATGATTTGATATGTTATGAGATACTAATTCACTGATGAAATTGACTGTTTAAAATTACTAAAAGGACGTCATTCATTACCTCTTTACACCGTTGTTATTCACTAGGCTCTAATTCACTGTTTTATATATGTATGTAGGTGATCAAGTGCAAGATCGGACTTAGTGGCGTTGACCTTAACTCTGTTTTTTGTCAAGCTAGCTTTTTTGCCTCACTTCGAGGTTCTGACCGGGTCAAGCTTTACATAGGTGGTTTAGAATTCACCATTTTATATTTGTGAACAAGTGTAAAGAATTTGTTTAAGACTGGTTTGTTATCGAGACTTAATCCTTAAGTTATGTTTTGTTTTTGTACTTCAGCTTGACATGGACTTATGTGTATATGTATATATAAAGGGCTGTTTTGTTCATTTAAGTCTTCACATCTCATTGGACGTTATAATTTATTATTTAAGGCTTCCGTCAGCCCCTAGTATTGTATTACTGTTAAGTAGGCCTTTGATAATCTCAGATTACTGGCCGATCACTTCTCTAATCTCTTGGGGCAAGGGTTGGGTCATGACAGAGTGGCATCAGAGTACGAATTATACCGCACACACGCGTCCAAATTAGTTATAGGATGTCCTAGAAAAGAAATTAGGGCATTACATCAACATGTGTCAGTGTGTGTGGAATTGTTATGTACATACTTAATGTGAATGTGAATGTTACTTTTCCTATGTTTATTATTACCATGTTTACATATAGATAATGGAAAGAACAAGAACTGTAGATGAAAAGAAAAACAAAATGAACCCGAATCCTCTAATGCTCGAATTGACCGATCAGAAAGATTGAACGGTGGAAGTTTTAACCGGAATAGTAAGACAATTGACATGAATTATGTGCAAAATGGTTATATGGAAATTAGTGTAGGAATTGTACATTCCTTGATTCGATATAAATTTTGATCATGCTAACTAAACTCAGTAAATTAGACGCGGCCTACTAATAGACTTGTGAATTTGTGAATGTACAAAACACGAAGGAATCGAATTTTGTATTTTGAATACTCTTGAGCAATATTGATGGACTTATAATTTTGGGAACCTATCTAGTTAAATCTGATGTGGAACTATTAGTTATGACAATGATTTTACAAGAATGGATGGGAGTGAGACTAGTTTGTCATCATATTGTGTGTTACTTAAAATATGAATTTCGAATGGATATTGCTAATATTAGATTGATAGTTGCCCATGGGAATCTCTGATAACGTGAATGTGTTTATTATCATCTGCTTATATGGAATGGTTAAACTATAAGACTTACTCACTTGTGTGACACTTGTAGCTTATGTAATTACTAAATGATTTGTCTCACCTAAAGTACTTTGGACTGCGTGTGAAAGCATCAAATGACTAATAATCTGTCAATCTATTGTGAGAAACAAAACCCTAATTGTGCTACATTACCAAAACATGATTAAAAATCTTTTCGGCGACAATTGAATGCCTGACTTCATTTGTAATCAGTCCGCAAGGGACCTCATGGGTTATAGTTCGGACTCAATTTGTCACGGTTCTTAATCTTGAACCAAAGAGTCCAAATCCGGCAAATCGTTTTGAGAAACAGATTTTTGAAAGAAGTGCCAAACATGGACTGCTTTGCCAGATACAGAGTCGCCACCTAAATATTTTTTTAATGGGAGAATTTAGGAAACCCTGACTCGGTGCCAAAGGCCACATGTCCGTCATCACCAAAGTTGCCTCGGCTCGGGAACTTGGATATGATTGGGGAAGGTCAGCTATGAGCACCCCCTCTCGCCCGATCCGAAGATCGGCCTCTACTAATCGTGATATCTTATTTTGAAAACGTTAGGTGTTCTTATTTCGGTTATTAGCCTAGAATTACTATGTTATGCGCACAGCAAACAAGTATAGACTAGATTGCCTAATTTGGAATGAAACATTGCATATCCGTTTGTTTGGAAAACGCTTTGGAATTTGCTACTCGCAAGTAGGCTAAAACACGGATTTCAATGAGCTGTTCCAACTCAAACAATCCAATCTTCACCCACAGGCATTCAGGCAGTTATATCACATAAGCAACTAGCCTCATGGCAATCATGCTGTCATGGCAACATTCACACGCATGCAAGGATGCTAAAACAAAAGAACTTATAGGGTACTCCGAGCCAAAACAGAAACTAGTTAGTTAATCATATGCATGATCCTAGTTCATGTTAAGGTGGCTAATGCAACGCATGCAAAATGCAACTATAATAGGCTCGGCTATCCTAAAGATGGCATGTGAAATGCTGCAACTAACAAGTACTCAACCTGGAATTGAAATACAAATGCAGCTAGCATGATGTACCAAGCCCGGTGCATGTAAGACAAATGCATGAATGCACGCATGCATAGCATAAGGTATGCTAATTAAAATATGCCCTAGTCTACCATCATAATCGGGTAAATAAAAGGGAAGAAAGAAGCGGGATTGGAAGACATGCACACACTCACCCACACTTATTACACAATTGCCCTCGCTCGGAGGGTCCAAATAAATATCATAGTCCGAATAAATAAGATTAAATTAATTATTACAAAACTTCTAATTAATTAACAAATTAAATGTAAATAGAAAGTGGCCACAGCCCCGCCTCGGAATGCGTAAATGATGCACGCTTGACTCGTACTGCCCAGAAGCTCGCTGCCATAGCATTGCTGCCTCTGTTTTCATTGCCTAGCTCCTCTGAAGACTACACAAGTCTCAGGACAGATTCTATGCACACTGTGGAACACCACCGGCTGGGAGGAATGGCCACCGGCCATGGGAGATGGCCACCGGCCATTGATGAAGCTATCGGCCATTAATTGATGGCCGGTCGGCACTGGAGATGGCCGGGCCGACCAAAACTTCCTGCAGAAATCAGTTTTGACAGCAACAGAGGGCAAGCAGTGTATGGCATGGAATTTTCAAGCAAATGTAAGCATGGTCACACTCCCTATCATGCAATAGACTCAAGGGAGCATGACCCTCGACTCTCGGGCCATCAATTATGCATGATGGCCTAATAAGCCAAGTTTGCAACTTAATGTAAAAATGCATGCAACAAAAAAAGAGATGAATGCCAACACCCTATCATGTTGGGGTCAAGGTGATTGGCGACCAAGGGTTGAGGCGTGTTTTGTCACTTGAAGTACAAACACTCCTCACCCCTTAAGTTTGGCTTGACACCCCAAACCAAACAATGTAATGCATGTATACAAACTTGGCTCAAAGGTGCAACATGAGTAATGCAATGTGCCAAACATATAAGATGTAATGCTATGTAACTCATCATGCAAACTATGACATGAAATGCAACTAGCTAACAATATGCAAGCATGCAATTATGATACTAGGCAAACATGAAATCAAAGCAATGCAACATGACCATGCAATGCAAAGGGGCAAACCTCAGCCCACCCCAAAACAGTGACAAAAGATGCCTAAAATGATGAACCAACACTCATGTAAGCATACACACCAATAGGCCCAAGATTAAGGCATAACAAAGGAGTGTTCTACTACCACTACCCCAAGCAAACATGGCATGAACTATACAACTAAAAACAGAGTTTGAGTGCACTAAAATAAGTCCTAAAACCCACAGATATGGCAGCCCCGAAGGCTTAAACACTTAGGCATGCACAATGCTCATTTCGAGGCATAAAAGGACACATCTTCAAAGCATGAAAGAGGCGATGAATGCAAGCATACAAGCATGATTTGGGGACTGAAATGACATGGAAAATGACTCCAACTCATTGAAATAGACCAACTAAGGTATGTTTATGACTCACACGCTTAGGGCTCACAAGCCAAAATGCATAACAACCATATCAAACATGTCAAATATGACCAAATCAGTAACCAACGGACCTTAAGCATGGAAAAATAGTGCTAAAACCTTCGTAGGACCAAACCAAAATCATGCTCAAATGATATGCTACAACATGATACACTTTAAGCCAAATGATGGGATTTCAAAGCAAGTGTATTATACATGCAAAAGGCCAAAAAACCAACGTGGGGCAAAGACAATACATGCTAAATGAGCACCAAATAAGCTCTGAAATAAAGCCAAACAAGACTAGGCATGCATGCTACCATATTGAGCCAAATATGCAAACAAAAGAGAGACCAAGGGAGAGGGGTGTCCCTCCCCTAAGCAAGACCTCAAAACCTCTTCTTCACCACTGAAAATCCATTGGATTTCAGTGGTGAGAAGGCTAATACACAATAGTAACCAAGGCTCAACAAAGAAAGCACAAAAGGGACCAAACAAGGCCTAAGAGGGGGAGGTCGACCCCCAACACCAAAATGACCTTAATGAAACATCTTAAGCATGCAAAAATAAGACTTTTTTCAGTTATACACAAAGTCTAAAACAATAAGCAAGATAGGCAAAAGTCTAGTGCAAGATTGGGGAATCTAAAGTAAAAAGGTTACCCTTGAAGGACCCTTGATGAACAGCAGGTGCAGCCTCCTTCTTTTGGTCAAAACCAGTCCAAAAACTCAAGGACAAACCCTCCAAGCCTCTCAAGGTCGAAGCAAGGTGTGATGGTGTGTGTCTTAGTGCAAAACTAAGGTCAAAACACACTTTTTAGGCCCCAAAACACACACAAAAGAGGAGAGAGAGAGAGATATAGAGAGAGAGAAGATGTATTTAACAGATATATATATATATATATATGTATAAGCTCTGGTGTTTTGTTCAACATTAACAACCCCCAAGAATGGAGGAGGAGAAGTTCTTATATAGGCAATGCAAAAGCTTGAAGCTTCTCAAAGAAGCTAAATAAGAAAGGGGCAAAGGGGGCAAGAAGCAGCAAAAGAGGTCACCGGTCAAATAAAGTGCCGGTCGACCATATAAAGTGCTGACCGGCCGTTGGTATCAAGAAATCATGGCCGGTAGCCTCAAAACATGGCCGGTGGCCTCAAGCCACGGCCGGTGGGTGTCAGGGGTAGCTAAAAAGCTACTCTATACCCTCAGAAACAAAAACACAAGTGTTTGGTGCAGAACCGAACACAGAACAGTCGAGTTGAGAGATCCTGAGGCAAGGCGCGCAGCCAAGATCTCTGGGAACTCAAAACGAAACATAAACGTGGGTGATCACCGAGTGTTCAAGCGGTGACGTCCAAGTCTTGAGGACGATCAAAAATGGGGTGTCCACATCATTATACTCAGAAGAGTTATGCAAATATTGATGATACACTTCAGTATATATACAAATCTTGAATTTTGATAATTTGCTAGGTTGATTCTTCACACCAGACTTAGACAATTTACTATGAACTGTTATGCATGACATTTTGAACTATGCTAAAAATGAATGGACATGGGAACATATTATAACTAACTATGTTATGGAGATATCGTAAAACCTTTGATATAAAGTGAACATATTTCCTAGCATTTGTTTATATGAAATAACGTAATTGTAAGAACACTTGCTTTTAAGATATTCGATGGACTGATAAGAACTGCTTGGGATGTAGAGTAAGGTTGAGAATTTGTTTGCTACAATATCGAACTGATCTTGTCGATGACTGTTAATTATGACACTGTGAATGAAACTATTGTGATTTACTTATGCCAAATGACTGAACTACACGAATGATTTGCGTGTGTGATATTCGGGAATTATATGGATTTTTTTTTTTTTTTTTTGTTGAAACGTACCACGTCATGTTATTAAAATTTTGGGAAGGATTGAGAAACTTCGCTTGTTTGTTTGCTGGATTAATGTAATCATGGGTTTTGAATATGGGAAAATTTTGGTCAACCTCGTGTACCATAGTATAAAAAGAGAAATTATTTGAGCAACAGAAAATGAAATGATAAACGGGACCCGAATTCGATTTGTGATATGGTAAGAGAAACTATTAATCAAGGAAGAATATTTGCACTCACCCCAGAAAACACCCAAAATACTAAGATTGTTATCTCAGGTACCTTTACTGTTGTGAATGATCATCTATGAGTTAATTGACTTTGGACTTATATATATACCTTTGCTCGGAATGATTGTTATATTACTAGTTTCTATCGACTGGACTATCAAGACCATGATTTTGTGAGCATGTGATCTGCATGGATACCCCGAATAGTGAATTTATATCATGTAAAATTGTGAACCTATACGCCTACATGTGAGACATTTGAGAATTGCTATCCTGAATATAACATGATACCTATTGATGTGACTTGAGATTATATGAACCATTATGACATGACTTTAATATAACTGTGAGAACTGGTGGACTTAGAACAATTGTGAAATTGCTAACTGTTTACCTAAACTAATTGATTGTGACCTTTGGAATGAAACTTTGTTTGAGACTAATGGGATAGAACCTTTATCTGATTTAATCTACTAGGACCCTTATTTGATTGGCTGTGATTCACTATTTACCTGATTTGAGTTAATCAGAACCTCTATCTGATTTAATTTCATTATGAGTGAATTATGAACCGATATAACAAATGACCAGATTGTAGAGCTCAGAGAAATTGAATTGCCTGAATGTTTACTTTATGATAAGAATTGCATATGGACTGCTAACAACAGAAAGATCTAATCATGAACTCTATTGAGGACTAATCATTGACTATAAGGGATAAGTGTGTTATAGATGAACTAAATTGTGTAAGTCAAGTAAATGATTGTTTTAGAGAATGGATGTTTTTGTGTTACCATGATTTAAACCCAATGCTATGAGAATTGTTAATCGTGAACTATATTGATTATGAACACTACTTGGGATTAAAAACTTTAACCATCTGGAAATATATGAATTCAGTACATCTGGTGATTGATTACCTCGGTATTATATTTGTTGTTATGGGGTTAATATATGGATTTGCTTGATATTCTTGATGACCACCCGATAATGTCAAAAGACTGTTGTGGAATACAAATTGAGTCGTAAGCTGTTGAATAATTGAGAGCATTTGTATTATGCTAGAGATTGACTGTTTATCGAATTCTACCATTTCTGTTATGGGGACATACCAATTATGTACATCATGTGACTAATTGCTTCGGTATTACCTTTGCTATCATGAGAGTAATGTCTAAACTCACCTTATAATCCTGATGACTTCTAAATGATTTGAATGAATGAAATGGATCACTGAATCAAATACCGAATTGAATTGTGAATTGTTGAATGACTGAGGAATGAACCAAGTTTCTATAACAGAGTTGAATGGAGAATAATATGAACCTAAGACATTTGATCTGTATCCGATATAAGGCACCTAAGTTTGGAGGATCAAACATCCTAAAGGGGGAAGAATGTGACAACCCTATCACGTATTAAGCTATTATTTCATTAATTATACATGTGATTATGTGCTTAACGTGTTTTTGAAAGCTAATTATGTGTTTTGTAAGAGTTTTAACTTTGCATCTGTTCATTGTAGAAAAATCTGTTCTGAATTCTACTAAAATCTGAAATTGAGAGCCGCAAAGGCAACAAAAACCAAAATTGATTAATTTATTGTGATCAGCGTAATTTTTAGAGTTTATTGTGAAATTTAATTAAAAATTGATTCAGATGAAATTAATTAGATTAAATTTAATTAACACAAGCTCTAATTACTTAGCTTAAGCTTTGATTAACTAATCAACTAATTGAGCCTATATATATGATTTTATGTGTTTAAGCTCATATTCTTGAGCTCAAAATATGAGAGAGAACTCTAGAGAGAGAAAGAGAACAATATATATATATATAGAGAGAGAGAGAGAGAGAGAGAGAGAGAGAGAAAGAGAGCTTAACATGAATATTCTTGCTTGAAGCTTGAAGAATTGAAGAAGATAATTCAAGATTTTGCTAGAATTGGTGCCATTAAGGACTCTAGGTATGTCATTGAACCTTAAGTTGTGAATTGAAGTCATATAGTTTGTGAATTCAAGAAGAACTTGTGAGTGTAAGAAATGAACTAAGATGAAGGAATTGGGATGAATCATACATGCATGTAAGAAATTACCACAGAATCTCATTTTGAGCATGAACATGTAATCTATGTTGAAATAGAGTTGTATCATTCATGAGTTTATGAAATTTAAGTTTAATTAAGAAAAATTCAAGCTTAATTGGTAGTTTTATAAAGTAATTCAAGTAGTGTATATATATATAGATAAGATAAAGAAGAAATTGGATGAATTGAGTTCATAAACATGACATGCATGGCATAATTTCATGGAATTCTTGTTCATACATATAAAGTCTTGCATGGTTTTACAAATTTGAGAAGAAAACTTCATGGATATTGAGATTGGGACTCAAATATGCTTGTTTTATGATTTTACACTTCAATTCAAGAATTTGATCTTTTGCATGGAAATTGAGTTTTGATTTGAAGTTATGATTTTTGTTTAATGTTAAATATGTTAAATTCAAGATTTTTTTAAGGGTTTTGGGCCTTGAAAGGCATGAAATTAAAGTTGGTTTTGCAAAAGAGTGAGTTCCAATTCAAAGACAATTTTCGGATTTGAGGAAACCTAGAACCGCATGTGCGGCTAGGAGCCCTACACGTGCTGTAGAGACTCTAATTTTTGTAATTACCTTTAAATCTCGAACCTTGAGTTTCTTTTATTAAAGCCCTCGAATTTACACTTAATTGCGTTTTAAATCCTAGAATCAGAAAGAATTGCAGATTAATCCGAGTAAACCCTAATCGAACCCGGTAGATTAATAATCACCTTTAAAACTCTAGTATTAATTATTAGACCCTGTAATTATAGATTAATTACTTTAAAATATTAATTCCCAGTAATGCCATTTTCACTTGGTTTCTTACCTTTCTTTGCGCTTTAATTGAGCGGGACCCAAATTTATTATTTCAACTTTTCTAATATTAGTATATTAATAATAAATATCAAGGTTTCATAAATTTAGACTTGGTCCCTATATACTTGTGCCTATTATTTTATGTTTATAAATACAAATATATCCTATATATATATATATTTCTTGGAGTCCAAGTAGTTGACCATGTGATGGATGAAAGGTCCTTGATGGTTTTGATGGACAACTTTGACAAATTTGAACTTGTAAAACTTAGTCCCTAAGAAACCTCCCAATCCTTTCTCTATGTATATGCACACTTCTCCCTCTCATTTTACACATTTTCAGCAATGCATTAGAGGAGTGACAGAGAGTGATCTTGGAAAAAAAGAGTGAGAGAGAGAGAGAAGAGAAGAAGAAGAAAAAGAAGAATTGTATATACAACAAAGGTAAACCTACATCACCTCTTCTCTCAAGTTCTTTGACCACTTGTTTTTCCGCTCCTAATACATGCTATTTGTATATATATATTGTAGTTGTGGAGAATAGAACACACCAAGGATCCAACACTGTTTTAATTACATGTGCGGAGTGCGCGTGCGGTGGTAGTTCCGCACGTGCGATTTTCAGGATGATTTTCGGTTTCATTTTCTCTTTGTTTTTCTAATGTTTGGGCTTTCATTTACATGGTTTTAACACGTGTTTTAAACTCGTATGCATATCATGATCACAGAGGAAATTAAAGAACAAATAGGAACGACTTAACGAATTTATAACAAATGAATCGAAGGTTTAAGAACTGACTGAATGAATCGAATGTGTCTTGAGACATTGTGCTTGAATGTGTTTTTGTAGCTCAGACGCCGTATTCTAATCACATGGTTCAAGGAGCTAACTGTGAGTAACAACCTTGTAAAGATATGTTTAAATTATAAGTATTTTCTAAATTATAAAATGCTTTGTTTCTGAAATGATGCTTTTTAACTAATTGAATGATTGTCCTATTTATGAAATATATTCGGGGCATCCATAACATCTATTATTGTTATTGTTACTGCTACTGTTATAGAGATCTTTGTCAGTTTCAATATTTGGAACTACTGTTTACTGTATTGATGGCTATCAATTATAACTGTTCGGTCTTATATGACCTACTGTACTGTTTTGCTATGGGATATACCACGTATGACTATTATGATTTCAATATGATTTGATATGTTATGAGATACTGATTCACTAATGAAATTGACTGTTTAAAATTACTGAAAGGACATCATTCATTACCCCTTTACATCGTTGTTATTCACTGGACTCTAGCTCACCATTTTATATATGTGTATAGGTGATCAAGTGAAAAACCGGACTTAGGGGTGCCGACCTTAACTCTGTTTTTTGTCAAGCCAGCTTTTATGCCTCACTTCGAGGTTCTGACGGGATCAAGCTTTACATGGGTGGTTTAGAATTCACCTTTTTATATTTGTGAACAAGTGTTATAAATGTGTTTAAGACTGGTTTGTTATTCGGACTTAATCCCTAAGTTATGTTTTGTTTTTGTACTTAAGCTTGACATGGACTTATGTGTATATGTATATATAAACGGTTGTTTTGCTCATTTAAATTTTCACAGCTCATTGGATGTTATAATTTATTATTTAGGGCTTCCACCAGCCCCTAGTATTGTATTACTATTAAGCATGCGTTTGATAATCTCGAATTACTGGCCGATCACTTCTCTAATCCCTTGGGGCAGGGGTTAGGTCGTGACAGTGTATTTAAATTATATTAGATGACCTAATGAATTTGGCGAATGATTATGGAGAAAACATATAATAACTATATTAATTTTGTGGAGTTTTGAAGTGGGATTTTGGTGAAAAAGTATAAAGTCCCTATAGATCAAATTCTTGTATTAATCTGAGTTCTACAAATTTGTTTTTAGTAAAATTAATATTTATGAATTCTTCTTAAGATCTATATTGATTGTGAAATTTAATAAATAAATAAGACAAATACGTCCATCTATGCACTTTTAAATCATTTTTAAATTAAAAAATGAAACAAATTTTCAAATTAAAAAATGGAGACATATGTACCTATTTGTATACTTTTAAATCGCTTTAAAATGAAAAAAATGAAAAAAAAAAAAAAAAGGAACAAATAGATCCAAATATTGAGACAAATAGATTCAAATATGGAGACATATAGATATGTTTAAATATGAGAAACTATAGGTAAAAATATGAAATCCCCTTGGAGTGAGTCTCTCTCTCTTTGATGAGAGCTTTTCCAACCTAGGGATTTTCCCGTGGGTTTCTTTACAGAATCCATAGCCCTTCTTCTTTCCCTTCATCTCCATTCACCCTTAATCCCTTGCCCAACCCCTGTTGTCTCCACTCTATCCTTCTTACCACTCTTTCACCCCAAGCTCAACCTCCACTCTCCCTTTTCATCTTAAACCTTTCTATCATGTTCTGCCCATGGCCTCTTCCTTTAATAGCCCTGCTCCGGAGGAGCTAGAGTTGTTTGACAGTCCGGACGAAGTGGACGTTGCCTCCAGCCTGTGTTTATTGGGCAAAGCCTTAGCATCTAAGCCCCTGAACCACAATGCTGTCTCATCCATTATCAAAGGGGCATGGAAAGTCAGAGGAGAGCAATCAATCTTACCTTGGCTTGAGAATACCTTTCTCTTCCAGTTTTCAGAGGAGGATGACCGCAATCGCATCTTAAGAGATAGTCCATTGTCGGTTATGGGTTCTCTATTGGTGCTTCAAACTCTTTCTACAGGACAAACCATTGACGAAGTGGATTTCCACAGGTGCCCTTTCTGGGTTCAAGCACATGGGCTACCCAAACAGAATGGAGAAATTATTGGCAATTGGATCAAGAAAGTGATTAACGTGGAAGCCCCTAAGGAAGGCCTCTTGCTTCATCGAAGTTTTTTACGCATTCGAGTGGAAATCAATACCCAAAATCCTCTTCCTAAAGGTCTGTGGCTAAAACGTTCCCATGGTGGCAATGAGGTTTGGATTTCCTTCAAATATGAAAAACTTTCAGATTTTTGTTATGATTGCGGACGTATTGGTCACGAGAACAAGGTTTACAAGTTTGTTTCTAAAGCAGTCGAAAGCCAATCGGGGTATGGGCTTGACCTTCGTATGGGGGTGGCCAGGAATATTGTTTCTCTGGTGAATTTTGCCAAACAATCTGATGTCCCGCCAGAAAATAGCCGCATCTATCTCAGCCCAAACCAACGGAGAAATATCGGCAACTCATCGTAGGCATCCATGGCAGCGCATGGGTTAGGGGCACACACCCACAGTACTACGGATGAGCCTCCTCAGTACAACTCCCCTCCACATCCAGAGTCATGCGCACACACCACTGCTTATTCTCATATTACAACCAGTGGCACACGTAATTCTCCTCCACGCAGCCTCCAAACAGAGGCAGTATGTGAGCCTACTCCTACTCCGATAGAGGCCTTCTCTAGTAAGTCTCTAATTCTGCCCATCCTTCCTACTAAACATTCTCTTCAGCGCTTTGGCCCACTTAAAGAAGCAAGCCTTTTGAATGAGGTTACTCATAAGCCCACTTATTTCGTGACTAAGCCACCAGAAAGCCCACGCACACCCGAAAGCCCAAAAGAGCTAGAGCCTACTCCACCTCCTAATGATTTGGGCCTCACTGATGTAACTACAATTTTACAAACACCTAGCCCAACTCTCCAACCTCTAGGCCCCTCCTCTACTCTGGACTTGTGCCTTTCAAGAGCAATAAACACTTTATCTCTTAAGAGGAAAGCTACCGAAGATGATCTCACTCCAAACCACCCCCTCAAGTTGCTCAAAGCTACAGAAACTCTACCAATGAAGAAACTAACAAATTTTCAATCCTCCACTACTCCACCGAGGGGAACCACAAGTTGCCAATTAGCAACCCCAGCATGAAATTGGCCAATGGACGAGTACAGAAACTTATGGCCACCCCAGTTCTAGGACATGGCAAAAGTGAGCTGGTGGATGTCAATGTTCAAATTGAGAAGGCAACAGAAAATAGTAACTCTTTGGTACCCATTGAGGTTAGTCCGTTTACATATGAATCTGATTTTTTTGAGTCCTAAGTCCCAAGTACTTTTCCAGTTTTGAATTCCCTTGATCAGGTGGTGGTGGCTGGCCCTAAACAGCCACCACAGCCATGTTGATTTTGAGCTGGAACTGTCAGGGGATTGGGCGACCCCTGACATTCCAGATCCTTCGAGGGTTATGTAATACCCATCGCCCTACAATAATTTTCCTTATGGAAACAAAGAATAAGTAGATTAAGTTGGAAGGAATTCGACGAAGGCTCCATTTCCCCAACCATTACTATGTTGATCCCGTTGGCTTATTAGGCGGTTTAGCTCTTTGGTGGTCAGATGAGGTTAACCTTCAGGTCCGTCACAAATCCCCCAACATCTCTAGATGCATCATCTCCAAAGGGGTCATTACTGAAGATTGGATCACAACTTTTGTTTATGCACCTCCTAGATGGACAGAACGACAAGTCTTTTGGAAGTACCTTAAAAAAATTGCTTCAGAAAACAAATATCCTTGGCTTTGCATAGGGGACCTAAATGAAGTGGGAATGTCATGGGAAAAACAAGGCTCGGTAGCTTGTAACAAGTTCAGAATGGAACAATTCCAGGATCTACTATCAGTTTGCGAGTTCATGGATCTTGAATTTAAAGGGGCCCCGTACACATGGACTAACAATCAACGGGGGGAGTGCCACTTGAGGGAAAGACTGGATAAAGCCTTTGCAACCGTAGAATGGCGTCTTATGTTTCCATTTGCCCAACTCTACCATGAAGCTTTTGTGGGCTCATATCACTGCCCAGTGCTACTTAATTGCATCATCCAACCAAAAAAGGTACCCACCAATTTAAGTTTGAATCCATGTGGATGACGAAGTTGGAATGTGCTGAGATCATTGCGTTCAATTGGCAAAAACATCAATCAGGTTCTTCTATGCACCAATTTACACAAAGACTGGCTTCTTGCCAATGGGGCCTCACCATTTGGAGCAAAGATGCCTTTGGAAATAACATAATCAAGTTGAGTGACTTAAGGGCCAAACTACATTATTACCAATCTCTTCCCTACTCGTTGGATAATGGATCACAGATTCGTCTAATCCAAGATGCGATAGAAACAACCTTACTTCAAGAAGAGATGTATCAACATCAACGCTCTCGAATTAACTGGCTTAGTTATGGAGATCGAAACTCGGCCTTTTTTCATGCAACAGTGGCCCAACGCCGACAAAGGAATCAATTGGTCAAAATCAAGACTGGAAGTGGAGTATGGCTAGAGACGGATCATGAGATTAACCAACATCTTCATAATCACTTCTCCACTTTATTCAAAGCTAAGGATCCACTACATTTTGAGGAGGCACTTTCAATGGTAAGCCACATGGTCACATCGTAGATGAATGCTAATCTACTGAGGCCAGTCACTGATGGCGAAATTAAAAATGCTGCTTTTCAGCTAGGGCCTTTAAAGGCTCCGGGACCTGATGGTTTTCCTGGGCTATTCTACCATAAGAACTGGGATGTAGTGGGTCCAACGTTGTGTGTAGCAGTCCGAAGTTTCTTCACAAGTGGGTCCCTCCTTAGAGGCCTTAATCATACCAATCTAATTTTGATTCCCAAGGTGGCTGCCCCTATTAGTCTCAATCATTATCGCCCCATAAGCCTCTGTAATTTCAGCATGAAAATCATTACTAAAGTCATGGCCAACAGATTGAAAAAGATTCTGAAGCATCTCATCTCACCTTAACAAGCAGCTTTTGTCCCCGGTAGGCTTATTTAAGATAGCATTCTCATAGCTCACGAGGCCTTCCACTTTTTGAAGCAGAAGAAATCGGGAAAGCATGCAAACATGGCCCTTAAGCTGGACTTCAACAAAGCCTATGACCGTATCCAATGGGACTTTTTACAAGCTGTGTTACTGAAAATAGGCTTTCATGGGAATTAGGTGAAATTGGTTATGGAATGTGTCACAACAGTGAGGTTTTCAGTTTTTGTCAATGGAGCCAAACGCACTTCTATCATCCCCTCCTGTGGACTTCGTCAAGGCGACCCACTCTCACCTTATCTTTTTCTAATGATGGCTGATGTGTTCTCTAACCTCATAACTCGGGCTCTATGTACCCAAGGGATTTCGGGGTTGACAATGAGAAGGACTTGTCCAGTCCTCTCTCACATTTTCTTTGCTGATGATGCTATACTTTTCCTCAAGGCCAATCAGAATAAATGCCACAGCATAATGGCCACTTTGAGGATGTACAGTGAAGCTTCAGGACAAATGATCAATTTTGACAAGTCAGGAGTGATGTTCTCATCCAATGCATCTGCAACAATCCGTAGCTCCATCTGCTCTTCTTTGGGTGTTTCACAAGCCAATCTTACAGCTAAATATTTAGGCCTACCTTCTTCATGGGGCAGATCTAAAGCTAAAGCTTTTGGGAGTCTGATTGAAAAGCATTGGGCAAAATGCAAAGGTGGAAACCAAAGCTTCTATCTCAAGTGGGTAAAGAAACACTAATCAAAGTTGTCGTTCAGGCTTTACCCTCCTATGCCATGTCCTGTTTTGAAATGCCAAGATCTTTTTGTGCTAAGTTCGATTATCTTGTCCAAAATTTTTGGTGGAAAGGGGATCCGGATAACAAGGGCATCCCTTGGGCAAGTTGGGATCATATGACAACCCCCCAAAAAACAATGAGGTATGGGCTTCAGGGATTTCAAAGCTTTTAACCAAGCCTTACTGGCTAAGCAATGATGGCGCCTCCTTATGAATCCCAATTCTTTCTGGGCTCGTGTGTATAAAGGCCTCTACTTTCCAAATTCCACTTTCTTGCAAGCATCCAAGGGAAAGAGAACATCTTGGGCATGGACCAGCCTTCTCAAAGGAAGGGAACTCCTCCAGAATGGGCTTCGGTGGCAAATCCAAAACGGCAAACTTGCGCAGTTTTGGGAAGATAAGTGGGTACCCTCTACCAAAGATTTCAAAATTGCTTCACCTAAACCATCTATTTGCAACATTCAAAAAGTTGCTGAAGTCATTGATCCCACTCATAAAACCTGGAGCTGTGCACTTCACATCGAGTGGCTCTCGAAAGAAGATTTACAGGTTGTTCTAGCCATCCCAATTGCAGCGGTCAATAGAGAAGATTTTTTAATATGGCACCACACTCCATCGGGAGTTTATTCAGTCAAGTCGGGCTATGTCCTAGCCAAACGGATCTACCACAATTCCAATGTTTCTAACAAACCTTCGGGATCTCTCACCCTTGGCACAATTTTTTAGAGTTCAATTTGGACACTTGATGTTCCACCTAAAATCCGACACTTCTGGTGGAGAGTCTGCAATAATTTGTTGACCACCAAGCTGGGTTTGTTTAGGCGCAAGTGTGTATCTTCAAGTGAATGTCCTATTTGTAGGCAATGTGATGAATCCGTGGAACATCTTTTGTTTGATTGTCCCTGGACCAAGGCTATTTGGTTCGGCAGCTCCTTAAATATGCGAGTGGATCAAGGCTCGATAACAAATGTGACCAAGTGGACCAACGATCTGTTGTAAGGCGGTACTCCGAAGAATGAATCCAAACACCTCATCAGTATAGTTGCTATTGTTGCCTGGCTCATATGGAAATCTAGAAATGAATTTGTCTTTAATCATCAAGCGGTGGACCCTCATGTCACTTTGCAAAAGATCACTCATTTCTGGAAGGAACAAGATGCTCTGACTAGCCATCTCAACCCTCCCAACCAGGCCTTAGCCGTCCCCAACCATAACCCTCGATTAAGTTGGCAGCCAGCTTCCCATAGTAGAGTCAAAATCAACTGTGATGCAGCTTTTTGTCAACACTCTTCATCAGCTGCACTGGTTGTGATTCTTAGAGACTCAAAGGGCAACCTATTGGATGGTTGTGCTAAGTCTATTGCGGCTTCCTCTACAGCACAAGCCGAGGCACATGCAGTGCGTATGGCGTGTCTCATGGCTCAAGCCCTCAATCTCTCACAAGTGGAAATCGAAAGTGACAACAAAATTGTGATCTCTCTTTGCGTTTCCGAAACAGTTCCACCATGGGAGTGTAGTGCTGTTATTATGGATATTAGAGCTCTTGCTCCTCCAAATTCTATTTTGTTTTCCTGGACCAGACGAAACAACAATGGTGCAGCACACTGGGTTGCAAAGTCTTGTCTTTCTAAGTCCTTACGTGTAAATTGGGTTGTATGCCCACCTGCTGCTCTTGTCTCCATACTCAACTCTGATGTATCCCAATTTCCTCTTTAATTGAAAGTTTGGGAGTTCAAAAAATAGGTTAAAATATGTTGATAGATAAGTTAAAAATATGAAGGCAAATAGGTTTAAAATATAAGGACATATAGGTTCAAAGATGAGGATAGATAGGTTAAAAATATGAGAACAAATAACTTCAAACATAGGGACAAAGCAATTAAAAATATGGGAGCTGAAGGGTTAAAATATGGAAACAAATAGGTCCAAATATGAGAATAAATAGGTTAAAAATAAGTCTGTCTGTCTATTTTTTAAAGCCTATTTGTCCATTTTTAAGTTAAAGAAGGGATAAACAGACCTATTTGTCTATTTTCAAGGCCCATTTGTCCATATTTAAACCTATATGTCTATTTTTAAAACTTATATGTTCATTTTTATGTCATTTCAATGCTTATTTGTCCATTTTCAATTTTTGTTTGTCTCCCATTTTATATGTATCTATCCATTTTCGATGTCTTTAAAGAACCTAAATCTGAAAGTACTCAAAAAGGAATTTGAAACTATACAACTGTGAATACAAAATAATAATAATAATAATAATAATAATTTAAGATTTATTCATTTGGAATTGCCAAAGGCTATTTTGCATGCTCAGTTTTGCAAGAAAATGTTGTTTTTTACTCTGAATTTGCATTTTTTCGCATAAATCATCAAACACTAGACCGAAAAACCTACCTATATTTATTATTATCTTTTTTGTGAAATTTTATATTCAATATTGATTTTATTTAAAGATCTTGAAAAGGCAATTCCAAAAATATTAATGTTATTAAAAACGGATTTATTAAATTCAAATTATAACATTTTAAAGCATTTTTGCACAAAATAGACATAAAGAGTAAAAATGTCAAGAATTATCCTTACCATCACATGTTAGGACTTACTGACCCAGAAGCACCATGCGTGTACCAATAAAGATAAAAACTTAGACCTTTATTCCAAAACACTCTATGGGGTGGTTTTTCACAAATTTTTTCATAAATTAAAGGCAATAGATAGGTTTTTTTAAAATTTTTTTTACATGGATTCTTATGTTCTCTTTGGTTGTGCTCTCTTACTTCACCTTAATTTTGTGACCAATGATGTACCTTTTTTTCACAAGCCATTTCGATACTTCTTGTTAGTGGAAGATTATTTTGCACTCCATCATTAAGTTGTGTTTGATTTGGGAATTTGAGGAGGGATTTGGAAAGAGAAAAGAAAAAGGTGTGTGAAACTAGATGAAATATAGGTATATTTTATTCACATTTCACCTACATTTTTAATTTTTCTTTCCAAATTTCTACTCAAATCCTCTTGGGACTATTTTGAAAAGATGGTTAAAAGCTGCTTTTTGGTTAAAAATTGGTTAAAAGCTATTTTTTTTTAAGAGGGGGAAGTGGGTTAAAAGTCCCAAACACAATATCAGTGTATGTTTTGGTAGTTAGTTGTATGAGAGACTGGGTCATATCCACCTTCTACAGTTTATAATAATTTGGGAAGGAAAAAAATAATTGATGAAAATTGTAAAATTTTGGGAAATAGTAATTTAAAATGGAAGTACATATTCTCACAGAATTATGTTGAATGGTCAAATATGGCATATATATCTTTTGATCAAAGAATATGGTTTATGTGTGGACTGCCTCAGACATTCTTTACCAAGATGTTATTCCTTTTCCACACACAAAAAAAGTCTTTTGAAGCAATTCAAAATATGTGCCTTTTTGCAGTACTTGTAACATATTTGTTCTGGAATCTCATTTGTTGGGTTATTCAAAGTTGAACATACTTTAAAACATAACTTTCATGACTTCTCACCAATTGACAGAACTACAGTTTAAATTTAGGTAAGGGAAGTTGTGAATCCATAACGCTGTGTTTGGTTGGGGGATTTGAGGAGGGATTTAGAAAGGGAAAGGGAAAAGTTAGGTGAAATGTGAATAAAATATACCTACATTTTACCTAGTTTCACACACCTTTTCCCTTTTCCTTTCCAAATTCCTCCCCAAATCCTCCAACCAAACACAGCATAAGAGTCTCAGTAAAAGAAAAAAAAAAAAAATCCTATTGACCTCCTTTAAAACATGAAAAAATATACTAAATTTTACAGTTTGGCATAATAATATCACTCTTCTTTTTAATAAGGTTAAAGAGACCATAATTAATGCAAATACAAAGATACATAATGTAAAATATACATTTTAATATAAAAATGATGATAATATTATTTTTCTATCCTTATGACTAGCAAATTTCTTATGGAAAAGGAAGTTATGTTTTATGTGAATTAGATATTATATTTTCTGTAAATTTTTTAAAAACAAAAAAGAATCAATATAATTTACCACAATGGTAGGTTTCTTTGTAAGACCACAATTTATCACATAAAATTTGAACTACCTCCATTCCAATAAGAGAGAAACATAGTTTACTCTCAGAGAGAGAGAGAGAGAGAGAGAGAGAGAGAGAGAGGAGATTATTCTATTTGGTTTTTGAATTTTCAAATTTTTTTTTTTTTTGAGTTTTCAATTTATAATTTTTATTTTTAGGGAACTTTTTTAATATTAGATTAGATTTTTTTTTTTTTTACTTTTTAGATCCACTTAATTTAGATAAATTTTAAAAGTATAAATTTGTGATTTTTTTTGAAATTCAAAAAATAATAAAAATGCAATACATTTTTGTATTTATTGATTTTTTTTTTTAAAAATTCACAAATATTTTACTTTTTAAATACATCTAAATTAAGTACATATAAAAAAAATAAAAAAAAAATAAAATGGACTAAAATATTTTAAAAATTGACTAAAAATAAAATATATATAAATTAAAAAATTCAAAACTATTTTTAAAAATTCAAAACCAACATTTTTCACTATAGTGATCTCATGAATGAGGCCAACTAGAACAAACAGTTGGTCTGTTTGTTTTGGATTTATACCAATTACATTAAGAGTTATTTACATAGAGACCCCTAAACAATTAAAAAAATATCACTTTGACTCTTAAATTATAAAAACGTACAAATGGATTCCCTAAACTATTAAGAAGTATCGCTTTGCACCATAGCCTATAAAAACGTACAAATCAACCTCTTAAATTATTGGCATGTTTTACTTTGATTCCTTTCATTAAAGGTCCAATTTGCATGTTTTTATAGTTTAGGGGGTCTATTTCTAGGTTTTTATAATTTAGAGGGATAAAATAATACTTCTCAATAACTTAGGAGATCTTTGTGTAAATAACCCTTACATTAACTCATATCAAACTATAATTTAAATAAATAAATAAATAAAAGAGTGGGCACGTATTAATCCCTATTTTATATGTAGATGCACAAAAATATACAAATATATAAATTTTCACTAGTATCTTATTAGGTAAATTACACTAACAATTCCTATAATTTAGAGTTTGTGTCACTTTGGTCTCTGACATTTCAATTGTAATACATTTGATCTTAAATTTTGAATCTCGTTCTAGATAAGGACAATTAAAGATATTGTTACTCTATTTCAAAGGCAAAGTCGTCAATTTGATAAAATATAAACTAGTTTAACAAAAATAAATGTCAAAAAATTATTTTAAAATTTTTAAAGATTATTTCTACTCACCAAAGTAAAATAATATAAAAATGATAAATATTTTACATTTTTATTTTTTTATTTTTTTATTAAATTAATTTTTAGTATGTGTTTGGATAATGATCATGTAATGGATGATTGATTTTATTGATTTTTTTTATGGTTATCGTGTAATAGATGGTTGTATTTGTTGTTAACAGATATTTTTTTAATGGTTATTAGGCTTTTAATATATAATCGATATGTTTAATATATAAAATATTTTTAATTTTGGATTTTTTGATTTAATGGATTGGTTTAATAATAACATTAAAGTTGTTGCCATGCTTGGTTTTTTAAAAAATAAAAACTAATTTAGCGAAAATAAATATATAAAAAAAATATTTCTACCCTCCCAAAAGATTAAATTATATAAAAATGATGTGTTTTTAATTTTTTTTCACCAATTTAATTTTTAGTTTCTTAGAAAAAATTTCTGAAAATAAATTTTGAAAACCAAACCAAACATATCTTTATAACAAAAAAAGTTCCAATATTATTTATTAAAAAATACTATTATATTTCAAACAACATATAAGTCCATCAATACAAAATAAATTGTATGACGACGTTGCTCTTCAAATGGAACAACAATATCTTTAATTGTCCTTATTTGGAATAAGATTCAAAATTCAACAATATCTTTAATTGTCCTTATTTAGAATAAGATTCAAAATTCATGGTCAAATATATTACAAGGTCAAGGATAAAAGTGAGACAAGTCCCACATTATAAAGACTGTTAGTGTAATTCGTCATTTAATTGTAAGGAAAATGATATAAAAAGTTCACTATTTAAACATATTTTTAAGACCTTGTGATTGTGTAAAAGAAATAATTGACTGATAATTAAAAAAATATGTAAAAGAAAATTGCTTCAAATATTTTAAAAAGTGAGCCTAACTTAAGTAGCTATTTGAAAATGGCCATTTGTATTTCGTGATTTCGTATAATCATCCATTGTAAACATTTTCATTAAAAGAGAAAGAAAAACCCAGGCTTATATCATCTAGAAAGTTGCATATTTGAATTTTATGAATGCTAAACATTTTAAATCTTGAAGTTTTTGGAGGTTTGTTCGGTCGTTAATTTCAAGACCTCAAAATTAGTCAAGGTGCACATAAATTAGCCAACCATCTGATTAAAAAAAAATATATATATATATGTTGTAAGCTTTCACCTTCAACATTTTGCTCGGATAGAAGTTGAAGTTAGGAACAAAATGAAATTCAAAACATCATGTACTTGTTGGATATGACAGGGACTTGCATTAAAGCAAAATCAAGGGTTTTGATGGAGAGAAAAAATTAAGGGAAAGTCTGAGAACAGCGTAAAATTTTAAAAACAATTATGAATTAATGATAATTTTTGTCAATATTTATAAATAAAAATATAAATTTTGTTTATACATATGTATTAACTTTTTTAAATTTCTTCTGGATGGTAATTTTTCCAAAAAAATAATTGATGAAAGTGGACCAAATCCAAAACTCCCTTTTGGGTCTTTTTTTTAAGTGAAAAAGACGGTCTAAATTTTTTTAATTTGTAAACTCCTTACCAAAGAAGGTCAAACAAATTTATTTTTAGTTTTTTAGGGATAATTTTGTCGTTAGCAACTAATTTTATATTTCAAATTTTAAAATAATATAACTTTTGATTTATATGTTGATTTTTAATCAAATTAGTACTTTTAAAATCTTCTCATCAAGATTTATCAAACAAGATTCATGTTAGCTATGAAGTTTTTAAGAAAATAAATAAATAAATTTTTTCTGTCGAAACTAATGTCAACAAAAATTAACTCTGATTCACAGTAAAAATTTTATTTTGATTGGAGTTTTGTTTAGTGATAATCTATTTTATAAATGACAGTAGACATTTACTCTGGCCAGAACTCTCTTATTTATTAACAATTATAGTGGTTATGATGATGATGATATTTTATTATTTAAAAATTAAAATTTTACAACAAAATTTTCTTTGAATCAGAATAACATTTTACTGTAAGATAGAGTAAAATTTTACTGTTGATGTTAATTTTGATAGTAAATTATTTTTTTTTTATTTCTTAAAGAATTTCATGGCCAACCTGGATTTTATTTGATAGATATTGATGAGAGGATTTTAAAAATACTAATTTTATTAAAAAGAGACATCTAAATCAAAAGTTATATAATTTTAAAGTTTAAAATATTAAATTACTCATTAAAGATATTTTGGTAATAATAATGTGTGTTGGATTTTCCAAAAAAATTATTTTTGTGTTTGCCCTTAATGCATGAAAGTTTTATTATGAGGGAGTTTGACCAAATTTCCAGAAACAAATAAAAGACCATGTTTGATTTGGGCTCTCAAAACAATTTTTGAGAGCTAAAAATTGAAAGCTCATTTGTTTAACTCTATTTCCAAAACTATTTTCAAAATTATTCTAAATTTATCTCTATTCGCTAAACTATTTTGAATTTAGTTTAAATTATCTCCGTTTCCAAAACTATTTCAAATCAAATTTATCTCTATTACCAAAGGTACATTAATTGAACCAATATGTATGTTGAAATATGTGGTAGATCAATTTTCAAGTTAATTGAACTTTTTTAGATGAAACTTTGTAAATAAATTATTTGTCAATTCATATAAAAATTTAAAACCAAAATGAATTTCTATTCGAATTAATAAAAAAACATTTTTGAAAATAGTGAAAAAATATGTTAAATTTAAATTTGGACGATGAGTGTGGAATGAGTAAAATACGAATCGGAACTCAAAAATTAATTTTAACGACTCAAAAAGTAAAAAAAAAATTGACTAAAATACAAAAAAAAACATTTAGATTAGGTGCATCTAAAAAGTGTAAAAAAGAAAAAAGAAAAAAAAATAATTGAGTAAAATATGAAAAAAGTTCATTAAAGACAACAAAACACGAAAAATAAAAAAACTCAAAAACTAATTTTGAAAAATCAAAACCAAAAAAGTTTTGGATTTTCAAATTTCTAAAATTATTTTCAAAATATTCAATCAAACAAATTTTAAAATTTTATATTCTTTCAAAATTGATTGTGACAATTAAGTTAAACAGATAAAGAGGGTTTGGTCGGGTGAAAAAATCTTGGGTGTTACATCCAAGGTTTCAAATCGACTCCCTCTGAGGTTAGTCATTTGGAAAACAGTACACAAAGTTTATAGGACGAGTCTTTTAGGTCTAGTGAACTGTGCCTAGGGCTGCAAACAAACTGAGCCGAGCCGAGCCGAGTTTTAGTATGTTTGGGCTTGTTTATTAAGATTTTAACAAGCTCGAGTTCGAGGCCGAGCTGAATAAAAATTTAACGAACCAAGCTCGAGCCGAGTTGGCTTAGGCTCGATTCGAGCTCGAGCCTGTTCACGAACCTTAACGAGTTAAAAAATTTATAAATTCATACTTGCATGTGAGACTAAAGTTACAATTAAAACTTTGATTATACAATTATATATACAATATATATAAACATACTTAAAAAAAAAGTCCATATTTTACTAAAATAATAATATCTACTGCCACTATTATATAAATGTACTATCTATAGTTAACTATTTTTTACATTTATATTTTTTAAATATATGAATAGCATATTTCTCTTATTTTTTATACATATTTTTATATTATTTAATATATAAATAATTAATATTAAACGAGCCAGCTAACGAGCCGAGCTTACGAGCCGAGCTTTAGGATGTTTGGGCTTGTTTATTAAAAATTTAACGAGCTCGAGCTCGAGCTCGAGCTTGAACGCAAAAAAAAAATTAACGAACCGAGTTTGAACGAGTTCTTACCGAGCCGAGCTCGAGTCTGTTCACAAACGACTCTGTTCATTTATGTGCCTAGTGTTTGAAGTGTAGGTTTGAATACCTACTTATGTACAAGTTTGCAAGTTATCAATATATAGTTCAGAAGTGTAGGTTTGAATCCCTACCTATGTACGAGTCTGCTACTTACTAGTATACAGTTGAGAAGTATAAGTTTAAATCCCTACCTCTGTACGAGTCTATGACTTACCAGTACAGAGTTGAATGACTATGCAATATAGCACCACTAAGGATCCTTAGGTCCCTTAGGATCTAACTTGTTACTCATCTATGGTTAAGGTTTTTTTTTTTCTTTTTATATGCTAAAACAATACTTGACGATAGAAAGTAAGTAAAAATGGGGATAGACATAAGCCTATCATGTAGGAGTGCAATTCAGGCAGGTTTAAACGGATTGAGAGGTTGTCCAAGTCTAACTAAATTGTTCTCAAACTTACCTAGTTTACCCAAGCTTGAATTGTAATCCAAGGTTGTCTGCTCAAGCCCGACCTAAGTTAAACTCAAATTACCTGAATTACACATATATTTTAGTTTTTTTTAAATTATTAATTTTTTAAAATTAGACTCTATTTATATATATATTTTTTAGAAAATCATTAATAATATCAAAATAAATCATTGGTAGTCTTTACAATTTATGAGTGAGAATGAAAAAAATAAGATTTTGTATTGACTGCTAGTGTAATTCGCCATTTATTTGTAAGGAAAATGATATAAAAGTTCACTTTTTAAACATATTTTTAAGACCTTGTGATTGTGTAAAAGAAATAATTGACTGATAATTAGAGAAAATATGTAAAAGAAAATTGCTTCAAATATTTTAAAAAGTGAGCCTAACTTAAGTAGCTATTTGCAAATAGCCATTTGTATTTCGTGATTTCGTATAATCATCCATTGTAAACATTTTCATTAAAAGACACAGAAAAATCCAAGCTTATATCACCTAAAAAGTTGCAGATTTGAATTTTATGAATGATAAACATTTTAAATCTTGAGATTATTGGAGGTTTGTCCGATCGTTAATTTCAGGATCTCGAAATTAGTCAAGATGCACATAAATTAGTCAATATCGGATTAAAAAAAAATTAATGTAAAGGCTTGTAAGCTTTCACATTCAACATTTTGCTCGCATAGAAGTTGAATTTAGGAACAAAATGAAATTCAAAACATCATGTACTTGTTGGATATGACAGGGACTTGGATTAAAGCAAAATCAAGGGGTTTGATGGAGAGAAAAAAAAAAAGAAAAAAAAAGGGGGAAAGTCTGAGAACAGCATAAAATTTTAAAAGCAATTATGAATTAATGATAATTTTTTATCAATATTAATAAATAAAAATATAAATTTTGTTATACATATGTAATAACTTTTTTAAATTTCTTCTGGTTGGTAATTTTTCCAAAAAAAAATTGATGAAAGTGGACCAAATCCAAAACTCCCTCTTTGGGTCCTTTTTTAGTGAAAAATACAGTTTAAATTTTTTTAATTTGTAAACTCCTTACCAAAGAAGGTCTCTTTCATGAAGGACCAACAAATTTATTTTTATTTTTTTAGGGATAATTTTGCACTTAGTAACTAATTATATATTTTAAATTTTAAAATGATATAACTTTTGATCTATATGTTGATTTTTAATCAAATTAGTACTTTTAAAATTCTCTTGTCAAGATTTATCAAATAAGATCCATGTTAGATATGAAGTTTTTAAGAAAATAAATAAATAAATTTTTTCTGTTGAAACTAATGTCAACAAAAATTTACTCTGATTTACATTAAAAAATTTTATTCTGATTTGAGTTTTGTTTGGTGATAATTTATTTTATAAATGACAGTAGACATTTACTTTGGCTAGAACTCTCTTATTTATTATAGTGGTTATGATGATGATGATGATATTTTATTATTTAAAAATTAAAATTTTACAATAAAATTTGTTTTGAATCAGAGTAACATTTTACTGCGAGATAGAGTAAAATGTTATTATTGATGTTAATTTTGACAGCGAATTTTTTATTTTTTATTTTTTAAAGAATTTCATGGCCAACATGGATCTTATTTGATAGATATTGACGAGAGAATTTTAAAAATACTAATTTTATTAAAAAGCGACATCTAAATCAAAAGTTATATAATTTTAAAGTTTAAAATATTATATTACTCACTAAAGATATTTTGGTAATAATGTGTGTTGGATTTTTGAAGAAATTATTTTTGTGTTTACCCTTAATGCATGAAAGTTTTATTATGAGGGGGTTTGACCAAATTTCCAAAAACGAAATGAAAGACCCTGTTTGATTTGGGCTCTCAAAACAATTTTTGAGAGCTAAAAATTGAAAGCTCATTTGTTTAACTCTATTTCCAAAATGGCTCAAAAAGTAAAAAAATTGACTAAAATACAAAAAATACATTTAGATTAGCTGCATCTAAAAAGTTAAAAAAAAGAAAAAGAAAAAGAATTGAGTAAAATATGAAAAAAGTTCATTAAAGACAACAAAACACAAAAAATAGAAAAACTCAAAAACTAATTTTAAAAATTTAAAACCAAACAAATTTTGGATTTTCAAATTTCTAAAATTATTTTCAAAATACTCAACCGAACAAATTTTAAAATTTTATATTCTTTCAAAATTGATTGTGAAAATTAAGCTAAACGAATTACGAGGGTTTGGTCGAGTGGAAAAATCTTGGGTGTTACGTCCGAGGTCTCAATTCGAATCCCCTTGAGGTTAGTCATTTGGGAAACAATACACAAAGTTTATAGGACGAGTCTTTTAAGTCTAGTGAACCATGCCTAGTGTTTGAAGTGTAGGTTTGAATCCCTACTTGTGTACGAGTCTGCAAGTTACCAATATATAGTTGAGAAGTGTAGGTTTGAATCCCTACCTATGTACGAGTCTGCGACTTATCAATATATAATTGAAAAGTGTAAGTTCAAATCCCTACCTATGTACGAGTTTACAACTTACCAGTATATAGTTGAATGACTATGCAATATAGCATCACTAAGGATCCTTAGGTCGCTTAGGATCTAACTTGTTACTCCTCTATGGTTAAGTTTTTTTTTTGTTTTTTGTTTTTTTACACACTAAGACAACACTTGATGATAGAAAGTAAAAATGGGGATAGACATAAGCCTAACATGTAGGGGTGCAATTCAGGCAGGTTTAAATGGGTTGAGAGGTTGTTCAAGTCCAACTTAAATTGTTCTCAAACTTACCTGGTCTACCCAAGCTTAAATTGTAATCCAAAGTTGTCAATTCAAGCCCGACCCATATTAAACTCAAATTGCTTGAATTACACATAAATTTTAGTTTTTTTTCTAGCTAAATTATTAATTTTTTAAAATTACACTCTATTTATATTTTTTTTAGAAAATCATTAATAACATCAAAATAAATCATTGGTAGTTTTTACAATTTATGAGTGAGAATAAAAAAAATAAAATTTTGTATTGTGGTACTTGTGTATATAATATATATTCAGTATGATTTAATGATTTAAATTAGTTTAATATTATGTAATGGCTAATAATTTACATATATTTAATATTTTTATATATATATAAGTTGGATTTTAGGTTGCTCGGGTTATTTGATGTTTTTGTCCAAGCCCATCCAAATTTAATTCGGACTTCTGAATTTTTGTCCAAATCCGTACCGAATTCAAAAATATCTTACTCAAGTCCTAAAAAATTTTGGAGTAAGCTCAGATTGTTCGGATTGAACCTGCCTAAGTTGCACCCCTGCTGACAGGCTCATTATTTAGTTCACAATTTATAGGATTTGAAATTATAATTTAGGCTCATAAATTTAAGTTCACAATTTATAGGATTTGAAGGCTCATAAATTTAAGTTGGTCAAATTTTTTCAACCCAATTATAATGTGGATTGAGTTTGAAAAAAGTGCTTCAAGCTCGGCCCAACCACAAATTATCATTATACATATTTATATGTATGATTTAAATTGGGTACGTTTATTTTTTATAAGTGATTATTATAATAAGAAATTTATCATAATTGCCAGGACATCACATAATTTTGATAATGCCCTCCTTTTCTTTTTAAACATTATCCGTTAATAATTTTGGCCAAAAAATTGTTGATGTCACATATTTTATCTCCTTAGTTGCTGAGAAAGCCTTATTTTGCACCTTCTGCTCTCTTTCTTCTCTTCTGCTCCTTTCCATCGAGCTTGTCTTCCCCTTCACCATTCACCTCTTCTTGCACAGGCCACATGCCAAACCTTACCACCAAAATCAGTGAATTCAGGCACCAAACAACCCTTGTTTGGTGACAAAATTGAAGCTTTTGTTGGCAGCATCACCACCAAGGACGGAACTAGGAGAAAACTATGGGAGGCCATGTTTCTGTGAATATTATTGTTTGTCATAGAATTTTAAATATATATGTATATAAATCATTTTATATATGAAATGACCCCCAATATAAAAAAAATATATGTCTTCTGCTTTCATCTTGAATTTTCTTTCTATTCTATATATCAAAAAAAAATAAAATTATTCATCCTAGTAGAAATTACTTATACGGTATTTACAATTTCTATATATATAATTTATATATCATATATACATACATGTGTATTCTAGTTATATGGTGAAAAAAAATTATTTTTCTTTTGGCCCCTCCGGTAATGAAATCTTGGTTCCGTCCCTGATCACCACCAGCACACAAAATACACTGCACTACCACCACCAGCACAACCATCATAATACACCAGTAGCTAACACTAAGGAAACAAAAACACCAGACACCTAACTCAAACAATGCTTTCAACAGCAGATTCAACATAGCTGTCCAAAAAGAGCATCACTCAGCATGAATATCATCAAAATTCATAACCCACCGGGATGGGGCAAAAACATCAGCAAAATTCAACACTCAACTTGCCAAAACCAAAAGCAAAACCTTTCAGGACAGCAAAACATCAGCAAATTCAGCAGCAGCAAAAAATCAGTAAGCAGACCTTATTGCAATGCCAAAGCAATAGGAATATCCCAACAACATCAGAAAGGCATCTGGGGGTCAAACAAAACAGTGAGTTTGATTGGCCATGGAGGTGTCACCACATGACAAAACCCAATTCACCAAGAAACATGAAGACAAATTTCCAGTATCACATAATCAGCATCTAGCAGAACTCCACACTAGGCGTCTAACCAAACCATGAGCAACAGACCCCAACATATAAATTCCGACCTTACACTTAATCCATTTCAATGAAATTTATTTTTCGCATTTTCTTGTTCAGAACATTTTTCACATTTTTTTAAAGCTTGGCATGATGAATAACAAAATTCAACAGAGAGACCAATATGCTTTCTATATTTTAAAGGCAGAATTTTTTTTTCCAAACCTAACCAGATATATCAAACTTTGTCTTACCAATATCACACTATCACCACCACCACTGACATAGGGTAGCAATCACACAGGAAAATATTTTTCAATAGAAGCTTTTCTCAAAACACTATTTTTCCACTATAAAAAATAGGGGAACTTAAGCTTGTTCCATTGTCAAATTTACGGAAAGAACATTACGGTCAGGATTTCAAAGGCCTTCCATTATTCCATCCCTATGAACCTTCGCAATCTTAGTCTTACAGCACAACTATTGACCAGCCAAAAAGCCCTTGTATTTGTATGGTCAGTTTACACATTTAAGGCCATTCCTCGATAGTCACTGCCTCACAGGACCACTTACGAAAAAACACATATTGCAGGACAAAAAATAGGAACCACAGAACAATGAGCAAAATTTTCATGTGGTAGTAACAATCATCAGCATGACTCAAGAAAGAGAAGAGAGCACAATGAACTGTAAATACATTTATAAAAAATATGAATCAACTAAAAGCAATAGAAAGAAGCAGAAATTTCAAATTCAAGAAGTCTATTTGATGTAGGGGATCAGGATCCCGCCCAAGACCTTATAGAAATCATACCAAGCAGAAAAACATGCCCACACAGAAGGAGACATCATATTTAACGTGGTTCAGCAACAAAGCCTACGTTCACGGGAGAGTAACCAGTTATCACTATAACAATAGAGAGATTACAGAAAGATTACAATAGAGGAGGAGCTCACACTCTCCTCACTCACCCACTCACTCATCTCCCTCGCTCACACCGAGAGAGACGGTCTCTCTGCCTCACATCTCTCACTCTCTTTGGTTTGCTCTCTTAGTTCTCTCAATTTTGCCAATCCAACACCTCCTCCATTTAAACACAAATGAGGGAGAACCTCATTGGTTGCCACCTACCTTCTTCCACTCTCTAGTGGGTTGGAGTTGGTGAGCCATTTGAGTAGTGGGTTCTCCATTCACATGGGGTGATCCAACACTTGAGCATTACAAAAGTACATGAAAAAGATCCATAGCTCATACTTACAGAATTCTGTGTATTGGTAAAAAAAAAGTCTACTCTAGTCTAGTCATTTCTAAAAGGTTTTTCCTTTGTATTTAAAACAAAAGAAAAATGTAAAAACAGCTATTACATGCTGCAAATTAAATTACGAGTGCACTTTCAAAACTGTTTTTTAAGTTGCAGAAAAGAGCTGCGACTTCAAAAGAAAACTGTATGGTCTCCAAAACTATACCGCGGTGATTGTGAATACTGCTGGATCGGTTTCAATATGGTTGAGGGCTTTAGGCAAGACATTGTTTGACTGACAAGATTGAAAAACAAAAGAAACAAAACAAAACAAAACAAAAAGCAAAAAAAAAACTCTAGTTTCTTACAACTACCTAAGGTGGGTAATTTTCAGATTTCTAATTCTATTCCACCTGACCATTGGAGATTGAATGAAAACTGGAACTACTGATTACTCAACACAAACCAGCACTGTTTATTCCTTGGCTTAATTGTTTTTTTTTTTTTTTTCTTTTTCACCATCTCTTACCCTTGCTGATTCCTTGGCTTCAGCCTTCATTGGTATCCTTCACAATCTCTTCTTCCTCGGATTCCTTTGCATTGCTTGACATTGCTTTTGCGTGGACATTTTTCAAATCTTCAATCATCCCTTCTTGGTCAGTGCTTTTGCCACTATCCTCCAAATGCAAGTCTTCCTTAGCTTTTCCAAAACTCTCCACCCCATCTTCTTTGGTAGCCCTTTTAGCTGTTTCTACTTCCTTGGCTTCTGTAATGACCTTGAGAAGTTCCGGAGGCATAGCTGCTGTATCAAGCTCCAGGCAACCCTTGGGAGTATTTTTACATTCTTGATCATTAAGCATGTACGAAGGGACCTGATGAGAGAAACGAAACATCTCCTCTCTAGGAATTGTCTTCGTTGCTTGTGGGTCCAAATTCTGGTGAAACACTGACTTCAAGCCGTGAACTTTAATTAGTGGAGCAACAGTTACACCTCTCTCCCCATTATAATCTTCAAGCACTTCTACCATGTCATATTTGTGTATCACCTCATCTGGTGTAAACACATTCCAATCAGGAGACCAGTTACTGTAAAGAGCCCAAACGTCTCCTTTTCTGGGAAAAATTTTAATGGCCCCTCTTTTGCCTTTCATCCACTTGACCCTGTGCGAGAAGGAATTGAGATTGCTAAAGCTTACATGCTTGCCCACCCTGAAATCCCCACTAGTCTTGGTAAAGCCAGAATCAACCCAATTTAGAGGGCCCAGGTCAGCATTACTTTTAGAGGTCAGCCAACTAATCTGCAACTTGAAAGGACGCTTGGATTCCACACTATGAACCAAAGCATAGTATCGAGGCATTCCATCGTCGTCATCATAGGCTGCCCAAACATGGTTTTTACCAAAGCATTTCGCTTTCCGATCCTTGTCAAAGTCATAAAATTCTGGATCTGTAACAATCATTGACTTGGTTTCAGCAGCCTTTTCATTGGAATCAATATTAGAAGCGACAAGGGAAGACTTTCCGGGTTGGACTGAATTCTTAGTTTCTACAAATGCAGCATTTTTATTTCCATCTTTCTTCCCACCATTTGTTTTTTCCATTACCATCTTCTTACCATTTTTAATTGAAGCCTTCAGTGCAGCTTTCATATTCCATTCATTGAGCTTCTTCCTGATCTCCATCTTGGACTTTGCAATCAGCAAATTGCGAATTTCTAACTGTGACGTCTCCTTTGCGCTGTTATTCTGGATAGTTTCAGAAGTGCCGAACCTTTCTGTTCCTAAGCTAACCTTCTGATTAGGCATTGCCATTTGGTTAGGCATCTCTCTTCCAGTAACATTCACCTGAATGCAACTCTTTTTCATAGGCCCAAAAGTAGAAGCAGCATTGGAAGCTAACCTGGCACCTGTTTTCTTAGAAGCACCACATTTCCTCTGAGCAGCCACCTCTCCCATCTGTGCCACCTCACTCACTCCCTTCAAATTCTGACTTGTATTTTCATTTTGACCAGCTGAGGAAGCTGATGCTGGCACACTTCTAACACCACCTGGTGTTGAAAGTAAACCCTGCTTCATGTTTGGACTATTGATTGAACCAACACCTATAGACCCTGGTTTTCCCATATTTGGAGCAGAAGTGTTGTTTTCCATGTGACGGTTTACATTTTGCTGCTGGCAGTAGGAGGGCGACGGGGTGGACAGGTTTGGATCATTTTTAGGGTGCACCTCCACAGAGTAAAAGGCCTCATGACAACTAGGACAGCGAAGCTTTCGATTGAGGTAAGCTCTTAAATACTCATATTGCATCTTGCATCGGTTGCATGCAGTCCAAAATGTATTTGGTTTTGCAGGATGAGGTGCAATGGGAATAGGTTGGGGAGTACCATCACTCTTTTGATCCTTTACACTTGAATCATCATTGTGGGTGGAAGTATCCAAACGGTTCTTACCGGCAGGCATTGATGAATTTCCAGTTTCATATTTATGATTCCGCTTCTGGTCATATGCTGCTCTTTTAGTCTTATCAGACAACAAACTCCATGCTTCAGTGAGCATTTTGAATGCCTCCTCAGCCCCAACTGACTTGTTTTTGTCAGGGTGAAGAGTGCGAACCAGTTTCCTGTAGTGTCTCCTTAATGTTTCATAATCAGAGAACGGATTCACGCCTAGAATCCCATACCTGTCTACTTCACCATTTATCTTTTTCTCTGCAGAAATGTACACATCAAGGGTCGCCATGAATTCATGAAGACCTTCAAGCACAGGAAACAAGTTTTGAGCTTTCAAAGCAAAATTTTTGGCTCCATCAATGTCCCTCTCTGTCAACTTCTGCTCCGCAATTTCTTTTGCCCTAGCAGCAGTGTCTTTATTACACTCCATTTCTTCAATGTTTAACGGTCTCCGTTTCTTATTTAATTCTTATGTTCCTCCTCTGTGTGCAAGCCCTATTACACCAAAATAATGAATTGCCAGTAGGAACCCACTTTTGGCAAAAAAAGAGAATAACGACATGAAATTATCGGAGTATAATTAGGTCATTATTGTTAGTCATAACCATAACCATAAAATCAAACACATGAATAAATGCATCTTCCTATTTACCAAATCCAAGGCTTTTCTATCCTTACGTCAATAGATTGTTAATGAGCAACCAACAAAACTGCAAAGGTAATGATCATAATTGACTAACTAGAATACCAAACTTTTGGAAAACCTAGATCAATAGGTGGTAAGAAGTTCATAGAGCACTATTTGAACACAAAATTATCTGCTCATGATTAGGTATACCATAACAATAAAATCAAACACTCGAATAAATGCATCTTTCTATTTACAAAATCCAAAGATTTATCTATTGTTACATCAAAAAGTTTTAATGAGAAACTGGCAAAATTGCAAAGGTAATGATGATAATCGACTAAATACTTAATGAGCATATCTCACAAAATTGCGAAGGTAATGATGATTAATCGACTCACTAGAATACCAAACTTTTGAAAAACCCAGATATACAAATTCCAAAAATTATATATCCTTTGATCTAGAAACCTTCTTAACGACCAACCATTAAGAAAATAAACTAACTAAAATACAGATCATTTGAAAAACACAAATCAATTGGTGATAAGAAATTCAAAAAACAGTACTTTGAACACCATCGGCATCAACAACCACCGTTATGAAAATGATCTAACAAAAATACTGATCTTAAAAAAAAACACGAATAAATTGGTGATAAAAAAAATCAAAGAACAGTAGTTAGAAAAGCCATCTACATTAATCATTCCTACCAAATTTCAGTGATCATAGAACAAATTCAGAGAAAATGACAACAGAAAAACCCTGTGTCTCTTCCGGACTGAACCAATGATGGATCTACGGGGGGCTGGGGGGCGGCCGCACCCCCAAAAATTTGAAAAATATCATATATTATACTATAAATTTTAAAATAATTTAAAATTATAGGAGTTCGCACCCCCAATTTTTTTTAAACAATTTCGAAATTATATAGAGTAGCCCTCCAATATTTTAAACTATAGAGTAGGCCCCCAAATTCATAATCCTGAATCCGTCCCTGGATTGAACCAACAGAATAGAATCCAAAACTGAAGAAAGAAGAAAATGCACAGGCATTAACTACTCACTTTTACTTGCAAAAAGCAAAATTAACAAAAACCCATCAATCAGAATCTGATATACTTGAGATTTCACATCTACTGTATGTGACTAAACCCTAGAAAGTCCTTATTTATCATCAATGCGCAATCTAAAAAACCACATTGAATTATTAAAATTACTTCCATGCAAAGCACAAATCAAAGACAGTGTATATAGATATACAGATACAGATACAGATACAGATATAGAATTCAGATTAAAAACAGAGATACGATTGCTTACCTTATTTGAGAAATGAGAACTGTAGATAAGACGCCATTGATGAATTTCTAACAAATTAGATTCTGTTCTAATTTTTTTCCACCCAAATCAAACATAAAAATAATAATAATTCTCAGAACAAGATTTATTGTGACAATTTCACAAACCCTATTACAGATTTAAAACAGAGAAAATATAACAAAATATATATATATATAGAAATAAAAAGTAGTATATTTTTCCTTCTATTTATACCAAAGCATTGGGTTAGTCCATTAATTATCTAAATTTGGTAGTTTAATTATACTCTGAATATTCTAGAACTCAACATTTATTTATTTTTTGTCATTACTAGAAAATTACAATAAAAAAAAGTTGGTAAGTAATAATAACATATTTATTGTTTCTTGTAAATTTCCAATAATTCTTTTGTTTTTCAAATTTGAATTATCTTATAATGCCTGTGTTTTTTCAAAGTTGAATATGTCTAATTTCAAATTTGAGTTTTGTTCTTCAGCTTTAGTGAATTTCACATAAATAAAGTTTATTATATCTGTTGACATACTGTATAATAGAAGCAAGATGAAATTTCTTTTGTATTTCAAAGTAGAGGACAGCCGAGTCGTGCAGTATTTTGTTTAAATTTGACTTGAAAATTTAATGAATTTCAAAACACATTTAAATTTGAGATGTTTACTTTTTGAGTTGATCTCAAACGAGTTGTAATCAAGTTGCTCACGAAACTTGATTTTTTAAAAGTGTATAATTAAATGGAGATGAGTAATAAGTTGTTCAAACTTGATTTGTTTACCTAATAAGCTAATTTTAAATGAACTTTTAACAAGTTGAGTTGGATTAGAGTAGTTTAAATTACAATCTTATCAAAATATCATGCCAACCATAGTGAATTGTTGTGCTTGGTCTAAATTTGTTAATATTTTGCAGGGTTGGCTCTTAAACTATTGGAATATATGTATGGCAACCATGACCATATGGAGAAACTTCATTAAATTTTCACCAAAACAATTGGTTTACTTTATTTTCTTCCCTTATTTTCTACTCCATTTTTTCTACTTTACAGTCCAATGTATGAGTACAATGATTTTATTTATGTTTGATATAAGTACAGTGAGTTGAGATTTCCATCAATGATTCATTGAACATGTCTATTTTAGTAATATCATTACTTTTTAACTTTAATGAAAAACTCATCCAGATTTTGATAATGAAAAAAAAGAAAGAAAATAATTCTAATGCAACGCTTGAGTGGGACCCGCATGGGCGGTGTAAATGCAGAATATTCTAACCGAATAATCTTTCCAAAGCACCAACTCAGCACATTAAGGTCCACATTGCATTAAGGTAAGTTGAATGAGATATGAGAGAAGCATGCGCTGCCAATATCTCAATGACAGTAAAATATGACTGTTACATTAGACAGATAGATGATTCTACAATTTCATTCATCCCTGAAGATAATTACTAGTGATTGTGCTCCTTGGTGTTTTTATAGGGAAAGTCTCAATACATTCCCCAGAAAACTTGAAACATTTTCTAACCATCCAAACAAACAAACATACAACAGCTTCTTCTTTCACACAGAAAGCCGAGTTCAACAAGTGATGAGTAGACACATTATTAGATTTCTAAGTGAATTCAAAATTCCCAATCTCTGCCTACATATATATACCTAACTTAAAAGAGCCACAAACCACAATTTTCACATTCATCAAATGGCAAATCATTTGGCTTAGCAGTCACTAAAATTTTGTAAATATTCCACTGGAAGCTAGAACTCAAAGAATGCAAAAAAGAAAGAACAAAGAAAAAAGGGACTTGAAATAAATGTAATCGGCAATTCATTAATATATAATGATAATAGAATAAGCTGCTAACACAAATTACAAAGCCATGTCCTCTGGCTCATGGTTCACAGAAGAATGAAAACAGCCTTGATATCTGAAACAAACTGGTACAAATCAATAATCATGTGGTTTATTTTTGGGTTTTTTGTTTTGGGAACACAGAGCAGCTAAAAGTTGGCTTATTGTTGGCCCCATCTTAATTTCTAAGGGAAAATGTTTTCAGCAAAATAAGAAAGAGACGAGGGTATTTTCCTTCACCCTTGTGCTCATGCAAAGACCATCTTTAGCAGCATCTCAAGCTTGTGACTTTCCATAGAGTTGTGTGTACACACTCCTAGTCCGATACACAACAATCAAACTCAGCACAACTGCAATAGCGCAAAGTCCTGACATAATACCACAAGTGATTGAATAGCATATGATACCGGAACAAGAGAGTGATTCATCCTCCATAAGAGGTATTCCCGACACTAGCTGTTTGAGAGAAGCTTGTTTCTCTGCTTCATAGTCATAAATGCCACTGGCTATGACACCAGAGAAGATTAAAGAGCCTACAGGACTTGCCAGTGTAAGGAAATTATATAATGCACCAAAACTTTTCAAGCCAAACAGTTCTGAGGCTGCAGCGGGCACAATCGCCCAGTGTGCTCCATATCCAAGTCCTATTAACACCGTCACGACATAGATTGCCCCAGGCCAACCCATGGCATAATAGAAGAGCCCAAATGACATTATGACCTGAACAACAGCCATTGCCACTGGCCTTGGATAGGCATAGTTCCTGGCAAATGAAGAACACAAAGAGGGATGAAGAAAATATGCAATTTCTTTTTTCTTTTTTTCTTTCAAAGAAACCAACAAGGGGCAATTACACTATTAGTCCATGTAGTTTAAGCGAAGTGTTACTTGAGTCCTTGTAGTTTCAATTTGAACCCCATACTTTCAGTTTTGTTGTAACATTGGTTCAAAATTTTAACAGTAACGGACGGATTATATTGTAACAAAATTGAAAGTGTAGGGTTCAAATTGAAATGACAAGGATCAAATTGAAACTTGGCTCAAATTAGAAGGACCAACAGTGTAGTTTACCCAACAAAGAAATAGAAAGCATGTTGTAACTTGGCAAAGAATGGGATCGCGTCACAAACCTAATGATGATCTCAGAGAAGTATCCTCCACCAACACGGCCGAGAAAGTTCCAAATGCTAATCATGGATACAAATATGTGTGTGTCACTAAATCCCAGAGATTCACTCATCTGACCCATATTATCAACTACTGTCAAACCAGAACCGGAAGCCAGTACAAGGGAGAAAAATATAAGCCAAAAATCAGCCTTTACTAATGCCTGCATTAAAGTGAAATCCTCGCCTCTACGTGGGCCCTTCTTCCGCTTGACCCTTACCGCTCCTTCAGCAGCTGCTTGAAACAGTTTTGCTTGCAAATGAGCAATTCGTTTTTGTCTTTCTAATACTGGAAGCAAGTCTACTTCTGCAGATTTCTCATCTTCAACCTCACTTAAAATGACCTCATTATTCCGTTCCTGCTCGGATTTACTTGATTCTTCTCTTTGAGGCTCAGCAAGAAGGCTCTCCTCTATCAGAAAACCAATTTAACAGGAATTATAATCGGAAGCAATATGATAATGATCAATACAACTGTAAGTATTGTGACAACTGTCTGGTTCAAATCAACAAAATCGTCGAGCAACAAGACGACCAACAAATAACCTGCTAGAACAAGACAGATGCTATAGGTGAAGAAGAAGCTTGAATTATCGGATGGTTTAACTTGTCTGTGACCTCCCACACGTCTAATAATGAACATCAAAGAAATAATTACAATTGTTGGCCAAACTGCAACCATCAAGATCAGTGATGCTTGATTAGAAGCATTGATCATGGCATAAAATTGAGTTATAATTGCACCGCTCAACCCCGCAAATCCTTTCAGTATCCCCACTATAGGACCACGGCTTTTGGGAAAGTTCTGCACACAGGACACCAAAACTCCTGTGTTGAAGTAGGTCTCTCCATTTGTTCCCACAAAAATGGAAATACACATCTGCAGACATAAATGGAGTTGACATCTTTATTAGAGAAAAACGATTAAGTACCCATATTTGTAGTCAGTTAAAGACAAATAATGCATGCCAATCAATCAACTAATCTACTGCCATTCGAATCAATCAATCAATCAACTATGCCCCATCTCTCACTTACTCACATTCTGGGAAGCATAGCAGAGATACACATGCAAAAACTAATTTCCAACCTTAGCTCAAACATTTGTTAGGCATGGAATCAACTTTAAAAAATATAATGAAATCAAAATTAAATGGATTAATATATTTATTTCAACTCAAATTGTGAGAATGTGTTCAATCCTACATTCAATTGACAACAATTTATATTCAGTGCCTTGCACATATTGAACTTACCGTACTACATGTGGCAGAAATATACTACTGTAATTACACATCCCATAAAATCTGAAAAAAAATACTACAATTGACAATATATTCAAAGTACAATGCACATATTTGTTTTTGCAAGTCCAATGCATCAAAACCAAAATAGTACTAATCTGATATCTGTAGACTAATTTTAAGATCTTGAATGTGGTGACTTTGACATCATGAAATAAAAAAAAAATCAATAAACTAACTATTGCACAGTGAACCTTGAGTACAACATGGTGACCTCCGTAGCTTCAATTAATGGATGAGTTCAGAAAATCTTAATAAACCTATTGAAGCCTTCACGTCTCTATATCTTGCCACATTTAGATTCATTTCACCTCTCTATATCTTTCTGCATTCCATCAATCTAGAACTGTAATATGAATTACACTTTTCACTTTACCAAGCTAGACAAAATTAATGACAAAGATCTATAATATAAAAACAATCCTCAGATTGGCAGAACACAAAATGACACTAAGGCAGTGTTTGGATCATCAATTTGGGTAAGAATTTGGAAAATGAAAGGAAAAGATGAGGGAAATCTGATAAGTGATCCATGCTAAATCAATAAATACAAAAAATAGTAAGTGCTGGATACTTACTACAGAGTTTCTACTGCCTTTCTTGGTTGCTCAGGAAAATAAATAAATAATAAAAATAATTTGAAGGAATTGCAATTTGAAACTAGTGATATCTGATCCATGCACAATCTCTATGCAACTAAGTCTAGTACATCAATCAGGCAAATTTGAGTTTATTATTATTCTTTTAATTCTTGAAAACCAAATTACTTTAGAAGATGAGATTAAAAATTTAATTTGTTAAGTCTTCATCAACCAAACAGATCATGGACGATTAGAGCCTGCAGAAGAACCCTGCTGCCAAAAAAACGAAAAGAGAACAACTGAAGAACCAGACCACTTTTCAATATAATGACGAGAGAGAGAGAGAGAGAGAGAGAGAGAGAGAGAATACATTTCATATTGCAAAAGTCTGCCTCAAAAACTTTCAAGTTTCAATATATTGGATGGAAGAGAAAACTTAGAGGCAATTTGAAGAAACTATGGACCTGTGATTCTCATTCGGTCAATCGATCAGAAACTATGGGTCTATTAGTGCAAACTTTATCAAGAGACTAACTATGGTTGAAAAAATCTAATCCTAATCCTGTCATTTTTTTAACTCGTTTGTTTCTCAAAATCAGTTCTCAAATCAGAAATCATGTCACCAAACCAAAATACCCAACTTGAAACTAAAAATCCCCAATCTAAGGCTTCGTTTGGGAAGCCAAACCTTGGGCTTTTTTGGTTAAAATTGCCACAAAAAATAAAATAGGTTTTTTAGCCACAAAAAACAAAACATTACATCTAACCCATAATCATTACATTATTTCTCTCACAAAAAAGTTAAAAAAGCTAAAAAGACCAAAAGTCCTTCCCAAATGAGGATTTTTAGCCCCAGGCTAAAAAAGTCAAAAAAGCCAAAAAGCTGACCCACTTTCCAAATGAACCTAGTATGCATCATAATTTCCTTTCATGCATCTAATTCATCAAAATCGCAACAACCCAAACACAGTACCAGCAAATGAATCCCAAAATGCCAAAGAAAATTGAAAGAAAAGGGACCCAAGTTCACATTTGTAGTCATCAAGTTAATTTGCATTTCATCAACAACAATTGAATGTTCAAACAAATAGAAGGCATAAGAAACAGAACCCAACAAAAAAAAAAATCTCTCAAGCATCTATACCACAATCAACATTTGTATTTATCTGCCGAGAGAGAGAGAGAGAGAGAGAGAGAGAGAGAGAACTGATCACCCACAAAGGCAAAGTAGGCAATCTGTGAGTGACAATGAGCCAAACAAGACCATACCCAACAAAATTCTGAGCAACACCAATGGAAAAAACAGCCCAAATGGGCAAAACCTCGATCAAAGTACCAATACCAAAACAAAGTCTATAAGCTATTTTAATGCCATTAAATAGGAGAAATTACAAAACAAAATTTCATTCCAAAAGCAAGCTAAGCAAAATTTAAAATTTTGAAAATTTTCATTATTACATAATACATCTTTCATCTGTGGCACATTAAGTAAAGAATTTATAATTTCAAGTAAATAAGAATTAAATAAGAATTCTCTAATAAGTTAAACATATCCCCACCAATATCCCATAACTTGGTGTACTTCCAATGTATCCATAGAGTACCCAACTACCAAAGGATGTATAAAAAGTATCCGGTACGTATTTCGAGTACCCGGTACTCATGCAACCCTATCAATACGAGTACCACTACCCGATAAATATCCAGTACGAGTACGCCAATATTTCCGAAGTACCCATACTTTATAGATGCACAATCTCTATGCAACTAAGTCTAGTACATCAATTTGGCAAATTTGAGTTTATTACTATTTTTTTAATTCTTGAAAACCAAATTACTTAAGAAGATGAGATTAATAATTTAATTTGTAAGTCTTCATCAACCAAATGGATCATAGACGATCAGAGCCTGTGGAAGACAAAACCCTGCTGCCAAAAGAAAGAAAAGAGAACAACTGAAGAACCAGACACTTTTCAATATAATGACCAGAGAGAGAGAGAGAGAGAGAGAGAGGATACATTTCATATTACAAAAGTCAGAGAGAATACATTTCATATTGCAAAAGTCTGCCTCAAAAACTTTCAAGTTTCAATATATTTGATGAAAGAGAAAACTTACAGCCAATTTGAAGAAACTATGGCCTGTGATTCTCATTCAGTCAATCGATCAGAAACTATGGGTCTATCAGTGCAAACTGTATCAAGAGGAAAACTATGGTTGCAAAAATCTAATCCTAATCCTGTCATTTTTTGTTGTTTCTCAAATTCAGTTCTCAAATCAGAAATCATGTCACCAAACCAAAATACCCAAAAAATCCCCAATCTAAGTATGAATCATAATTTCCTTTCATGCATCTAATTCATCAAAATCGCAACAACCCGAACACAGTACCAGCAAATGAATCCCAAAATGCCAAAGAAAATTGAAAGAAAAGGGACCCAAGTTCACATTTGTAGTCATCAAGTTAATTTGCATTTCATCAACAACAATTGAAAGTTCAAACAAATAGAAGGCATAAGAAACAGAACCCAAAAAAAAAAACTCTCAAGCATCTATACCACAATCAACATTTGTATTTATCTGCCGAGAGAGAGAGAGAGAGAGAGAACTGACCACCCACAAAGGCAAAGTAGGCAATCTGTGAGTGACAATGAGCCAAACAAGACCATACCCAACAAAATTCTGAACAACACCAATGGAAAAAACAGCCCAAATGGGCAAAACCTCGATCAAAGTACCAGCAATGAAGCCAATACTGTCCCCCAAATCTTTAGCCACACCCAAAATGGCAACTTGTCTCTGATTGTAACCCATAGTGCTCTTTATCACAGGTGATATACTCCCAAACAAGTACCCAATTCCAGCACAAGACTGAACCCACATTGAAGCCACAAACACAAGCCATCTGTTGTTGAAGAAAGCTCTGATTCTCTCCTGTAATTGCTGCGGCATCGTCTCCGATCAATCAATCAAACAAACAAAAGCCTTTCCAGATCAAGAACAGTGAATGAATTGATAATGGAGCTTCTTCTGATTCTTTAGCTTTGTGGGTTTTGTGAGATTTTAGAAAAAGATAAGATGTATTTCGGTTTGGCTGTCAATAAATGAATAATAGTGTCTTTGTTGCGTGATGTGATTTTGTTTGTGATCTGTCTCTGTTCGGAAAAGTAAGACTGGTTACAAAAAAAATATGATTTAAAAATTAAAACGTGATCTTTTTTACTTCTCTTCTCTGCTTTGTGTTTTTCTATTTATGTATTTATGTGGAGTGGAGGACATACTGACAGTGACAACAACGTTTGAATGGAAGAATTGCATCAGTTGGGTGTCCGTGGGTCAGGACCCTTTGTCACTCTGCCCCGCACGGAGAACTGTTCGGTGCATATTCGGCCTCGCTTTTCACGTTTTGACTTTCTTTTCTTTTTGTTTTTCATAATTAGTAAAGAAAGAATATTTGACGCATTTAATTTATTATTTTTAAAAATTATTTTTAACCATGTATTTGATAAATCTAAAATTTAAATTTGTCATATATTTCATTATATGAGGTATAACTAATGATTTAGAAATGATAAATTATGAAAATGTAATATTGTTGTAGAAAAAATTAGAAAGACATCCCTCTATAAATTTACTTAAGAATTTAAGAACAATGATAATTTATTTGTTAAGCTTATTTTGAAAAGTGAATTAAAAGTCATTTCTTAACTTTTAATTTACTTTTTTGTCTCACAAAATTTTTTTTAAAAATTCAGAAAATAACTTTTAATCATCTTTCCAAATCACTCACCAGTTAAAAGTTCCTAAAATTTTGAAGGACGTTGGGCGACAAATTTAGGAGTTGTTTGAGATGATCTAAATAAGTACATTTTTTTACTTTTTATGAAATATAGATTGGGTATGGGTTGAGTTTGAAGTGATGTGATAGAAAGATGATATAATTTAAATAGAATGATATGACTTGAATAAGATAATGACTTTTTAATTTTTAAAATTTTTTAATTCATGCTAAACAATTCGTTAATTTTGAATTTTGTTTTCTCGCAGGTGAAAGCTGTCAAACAATTTATCTTAAGGATAAATTAATTCTTTTAAAATGACCAAATTACCCCTAGTATATATATTTCAAACAGACCTGTCACTTGCACACGATTGTCAAACAGACCCTCTCTCTCTCTCCCCATGGTCTCTGTCTCTCTATTCAAACCAGACCCCCTCTCTCTCTCTCTTGGAGCCGCCGGAGTCGCATTCAACCTTGTGCCGCCGCCTCAGACGCTGTAGATCTTCAAACCCACTATCTTTCTCTTAGTCGCCGAAGTCGCCGAGCTATAGATCTGAGCATGCCTCACGCCGCCGCTCCACAACGTTGTTTCCGCCGCCGACGATAGAGATCTGGAAGGTCGTAGATCTACAGATCTTCTCTTTTTCTGTCACCGATCTGAGCTGTAGATTTTTCTTTTTTCTGTCACTGATCTTCTCTTTTTCTAATCGTCTCTTCCCTACGGATTCGGATTCGGTTTTTGGAATATTTGAAAATATTAAAATATTTTTAAAAATCTTGAATATTTGTTTTATGAATGAACGAAGGATTCTAGATTTTTTTTTTTTAAAAATAACTAGAATTTTTTTTAGAAATATTCTAGATTTTTAGACTCAACCCTAACGATTCTAAATATTCTATATTTTTTTTAAATGTTCTAATAAAACACTAACGATTCTACGTATACAGAGACGTTCATACGTATGAACACAAATGTTCTCTTGAAACTTTTGATATGTGATGATGGTGGTGGTGTTAAATTGAAACTAGTTGTTGAATAAATAGTTATGTAACGTTTGGTTGTCGGGAAAAAGGTAAGAAAATAAGAAATCTGAGATTTGAGTCTCAGATAACCAGATTTACTATGTTCAGGTTTTTGATCTGTGATTTGTTGTTGCTGTCAAACATATAAGTTCAAAAATTGAACCTTTTTTTTTTTGGATGGTGAACATATAGAATTTGGTGATGTTGTTGTTGATGAACAGATAGGATAGGATTTGTTCTTGATGATGTTTTTGAACAGATGAGTGAGTGAGTGAGTGAGAAGGGGGGGGGGGGGGGGTTGGGAAGAAGTATTTGAACAGATAGAAATTTTTGAACAAATAGGATTTTGTTTGGCTTGATATTTCAACAGATGAAAAATTAAACAAAAATTAAACAGGTAGAATATGTAACATATAAAATTGAATAGATAGATAAAATTTAGGAAAAAAATTAAACAGATAGATAAAATTTAGGAAAAAAATTAAACAGATAGGGGGGAAAATTAAATAGATAGTTAAAAGATAAATATAAATTTGAACATATAGACAAACAAATTTAAACAGATAGATATAAATTTGAACATCTAACATAAAGTCAAATGGATTAAAAAAATAGTCAAGAGGTAAATTGGAAACAAAATGTTCTTTAGGACTTCTCACTAAACTTTTTCACAAAATGTGAACCTTTCATCAACAAAAAAATTATCTCTTAGACCTAATGTCTTATAACCTTCTTAAATTAAATTTATCTCCAATTAACCCAATTTTAAATTATAGAAGAATAAGGAAAAAATTTGACATAAATGGATAAGACTATCTCTACAAACATTAAAAAAAATAATAATAAATAAATAAATAACTCAAAAACTCTTTTTATCGTCTCTTTGTGCCTCTGTCTATCGGTCGCTTTCTTTCAATTTCTCTCTCTACCATCGTTGCTGTTGCTACCATCGCCATTCTTTATGTCATTTTTAGATCTCTACATCTGTCTCTTCTCTCTCTTTCTCTAACTCTTCTCATACATACAATTCTTTTCTCTATATTTCTATCTTTGTCCTTTTACCAGATCCACTTGTGAGAGCCAATGAGACGACTTATCATTCGATGTAATCATGTTCTTGGATTGTTCACTACTATTGAACAATGACGTGAAGATACCCAATAGTCCGATTGAGAATAATTAGTGTCTGGCAAGAGTATATAATGACCCAGATGAGTTGGAACTAGTTTTTGGTGATAAAACCTATCAAAACATCTATTTTATTGCTTTTTATAGATAAAGGCCTTTTTTGAGATAGTCATTTTTTGACTTTTAACTTATTTTGAATCATATCATCTCTTTATTTTTACACACTTTTTGTTTTAAAAAAAAGCCAAAAGCCAAAAAATTAATTTTTAATCAACTTCTCAAAACAATCCAAAATATGTGAAATTACAAAAGTAAATTGTTAGAAAAATTTTATTGACCTTGACTTGGACTAGAGTAAGTGAAATTTCTCTGACCCTGTGCAATTTTATTGAATTCAAACTAAAAGACTTAATCATTTGTCTTTAAAATTTACTTGACTTTCAATTTTATAACTTTTAATCATTAATTGAAAATTTTCTTATGTTAGAAGCTATGAAATTTCTGGTATATAATTGTGTTAACTAAGAAAAAAAAATCACTATTAGCTTTTTTCTTTTTTTTTTTTGGAAATTTGTGAAATTTCACTTCATTGGAAAGTCGCTGAAAAAATATCATTAGAAATTGATAGTGGTCATCAACGGCTAGAGGTGGCTGTCAAAAATGGTGGCAATAAGAAATGATGAAATAATGAAACTAAATTAAGGATAGTTACTTCTCAAAAGGAGTTAGCGTCCTTGAACTAACAAACATATTTTATAGGGAGCTAAATAGACAAAAAAAAAAAAAAAAAAAAAAAAATTTAAAAAATATAAAAGCCCTAAAAGCTATGGATGTTCCCAAGAAAGGCAAATTAATACTACGATTGTAAAGTAATTGACTCAACTTGGTTTGACATAACTTACCGAAGTAAAAAAATTATTAAAAAAATTATTAAAAAAATTAAAAAGTTTATATTATTTGGGACGAGTGATTATTCAGTATTTTCAGAGTATGGATACGTGGTGCTCCATAAGGTTTTGATTGGTAAAGAGGGGTAGGGTCCCACGATTTATGTTGGGGATGAGAGAACAACATGTGGCTAAATAATTGGTGATTGATTTGGAGTATGGTTACGTGGTGTTCCGAGATTATTGAATAATTTCCCATTTGAAGCTTGTGGGGGAAGCCTAGAGGGCAAAATTATTATTTTGCCATTTGAATTCAACTACTTAAAAGTCAAAAAGTTAAAAGTCAAAAAGTCAATAAGGATAGAATGATCATTTTGATTATATTACATATCGTTTCGTAAAAACTCAAAAAGTTATCCCAAACGTACATATTTTTTCTTTTTACTTTTTTAGTCAAAAAATTAAAAATTACACTTATATAGTACATTTCAAACTACCCAATTTAACTTATTTGCATAACAAGTCGTCCATCTCTAACAAGTAACTAATCAAATATGAGCTGAGTTCGAATAACGCTATTTTATATATCTATATATAGATATATAAAATATAAAGTTATCGAGTTGAGTAGTAGATTTTTCAAGTTTGATTAGAATTAATATATAAATTAATCGAGCCGAGTAATAAATTGTTCTAATTAATTTAAAAACTTAACAAAGGATTGGACTTTTCTTAAGTTCAAATATCAACTTGAAAGAATTTGAGAGACCCGTGGAGCTTACCATAAGTCTCATTTCGATAATCTGAACCATTCATTTTGTAGGACCCTCTACATATCATCTATGAAAAAGTTAAGCTAGTCCGATATTCGTAATATTTATTGTATTTGTCTCAAAAAAATAGAAGATCTATTTTTAAAAATATATTTGTCATCTATTTTTTTTAAAAGACAAACGTGATAAAATAAGAATGTTATAATTATCGGATCGACTTAATTTTTTTTTTTGTGAATGATATAGATGGAGAATTCTACAAAATAAATAGTTCAGATTGTCAAAATAAGATCTATAATAAGCCCCATGGACTCCTCAAGTTCTCTCAAGTTAAAATATAAATATGAAAGAAGTCAAATCTACAAAGAAAATGCTAGAATTGTTAATATTGAAAAAGTATGTAAAAAAATTTATGCACATATTGCTATTCCTTTGTTAACAAATCCATTTAACTTATTAAACCATGATTTGAGTTGACTATAACAATTTATAATGCAATCCCTTTAATAATAATAATAATATGATGTTAAATTTTTTTTTTATATCATAATATGTTTATTATGTGATATGTTATTATTATATTAATTATTAACATGAATGATGTTTTTCACTAAATCAATAGATGAGAATAAATTCAATTCGCCATAATTGCTGTTAGTAAAATTTTTATTCAGTCACAATCAATAATGCCTTCACATAAATTCTCAAACAATGATCAGGTTGTGTGTTGATATTTGATTTGGCTGGATAGATTCAAGAACTATTTTTGAATTAACAGAAAGGAAATGAAGAACTAAAATTTAACTTTTATTGCTAACCTTCTAAAAATTGTATTGAGTTTGAAAGGTACATCTCTAAAACTACTTCACTATGCTAATGTCTAATATAAGCCAAACGATATTTTTTTGTGTTTCCCTTTCTTCCTTTATAATTCCTCTCTCTATCAATTGTCAACTCTTGAGCTTAACTACCAATCATGACAATTCTTATTTATAGCTCATTCATGAATGGATTTTTTTTTTAATCTTTTATCTTCTTCATTTTATGTATGTAATAGGGGATTCTCGTTTCATATTTAACTAGTAATTAACCCGAGCGATGCACAGCCTAAACATATTTTTTTATTATATAAAATTTAGTTAAATTATTTATATTTTTGAATATATAAAATATTTAAAATAATCATTAAATTGGAGAAAAAAAGAAACAATAATTTAAAATTTAAATAATGATTCTAATTATTATTTTAATCGTATTGTTCCATAAAAGCGCTACTTAAATCAACGTATTAATTTTAAATAAATTATTTATGTTTATTTTAATAATTTTAGCTCTATCATATTATAAGAATATAACTTACATAAATATATATATATAATAAATTTCATAAAAATAAATATTTTTAATATTTAATTTAAAAAAGTGAAAAATGTAGAATAAAATTAATTTGTAAAATATTTTTAGTATGTATAATTCTATTAAGTTTTGTTTATGGGTAATAGTTTAAGTAGAAGTCTATTGAATATTAAATTCTAGAAAGAATTTTGGTAAGGGTATTGATCTAGAAATTTAATAAAAAAAGAAGAAAAAAAGAGAGATGCGCCATGTACAGAGAGCAAATAATCTTCACTTCCGTACTCATTGCCTGCGTATTTTGTTCACTTTAATGGCGTCGTTTCTCCTGGAAACATAACATAAGTGAGCTAACCAGCGGGTGTATCATCGAAAAACCCTTCCAACGGTCAAGTTAGTACCCTTAGAGAATATAAGAGAATGAGGGAGTTCTTTGGCTTAAGATTGCTTACCCTTCAAAATGGACTCGTAGGCTTTATATAGACAACTTGTCTCACTTCTCCATGTAGTGCACATTATCCCCATTGTCTTGGGGCAAGGATGTTATGTTCTGTTATTCCTTTATACGTATGTACTTGTCAGGGACAACATTAACTTGGACAGGTCATTGTTTGTCCTCCACAAATCGTTGGGGCACGAGAAGCACTCAACCGAGCATCCCTTGGCTGAGCCACCAACAGCTCAGTTAAGCCCGTGATCTTTGCCCGTGAATCCTGTGCCATGTTGCCACTCAAAACAAGGATCCAATTCTGCTCAGTCCTATACAGCACGGTTGTCTTAGCTTGATCCACATGAAAAACATCTCAGCCAGTAAGAGGGAGCTCGGCTAGTTCTGTAAGGCAGACTCAAGTCCATCTTTAGTGGCCCAGCTAACCACAAAGTAGTGGGTCGGGCTTCGCCCATCATAGCTCGACCCCTTTAGCACAACACAAAACTCTCCTCTCAATTTTCCCTTAATCTGGTTTGCTTCAGCATGAGCCGGATTGCCCATAATTGGTCGAGCTTGATTCTACGCCCAGTTCATTGATATGCCCGGTGCAAATCTGACGCATCAGAGAGCTTGGGTCCCTCCATTACTCTAACGCAACATCTTTTTAGGGGGACGCGCATCATTTTGTCATGATGATGGGCGCGATTCCCCAAGAAGTTTTTCAAATCCCCTCATTCGAGTGCAAGACATATATACTGTTGTCGTCTCCCCATTTACTCTTCACTGTTCATCACCATTTCAGATGGAATACCTAGTGAACCAAAGCATATAGCCTTGATTTCTTGCGTCCAATGCCCAACTTAAAGCATTTCCATCGGAGATTCTGTTTCATCTCCATCTTCAAAGCATTTCCCACCGATGGAAGTGCCAATTGGAGTTTTAACCTCAAAAACTCTCCATTTTCGTAAGGACCCGTTTGTTTTCAGAGGTAGAATGAAGGGGATTGATAATGAGGGGATTATTAGTGAGAGGATTGATAGTGAAGGGATTAAGTAAAATTGTATTTGTTTTGATGATAGTTGTTAGTGTAGGGATTATTAAATTATTTTTATATAAAATAATAAAACAAATAAAAAAAATGCAAAAACATTAAACATTAATGTTTTAAAAAAATGCCCAACATGTAAAAGATTTTAAAAAAATTTCTGACGGTCAAGTTAGTACCCTTAGAGAATATAAGAGAATGAGGGAGTTCTTTGGCTCAAGATTGCTTACCCTTCAAAATGGACTCGTAGGCTTTATATAGACAACTTGTCTCACTTCTCCATGTAGTGCACATTATCCCCATTGTCTTGGGGCAAGGATGTTATGTTCTGTTATTCCTTTATACGTATGTACTTGTCAGGGACAACATTAACTTGGATAGGTCATTGTTTGTCCCCCACAAATCGTTGGGGCACGAGAAGCACTCAACCGAGCATCCCTTGGCTGAGCCACCAACAGCTCAGTTAAGCCCGTGATCTTTGCCCGTGAATCCTGTGCCATGTTGCCACTCAAAACAAGGATCCAATTCTGCTCAGTCCTATACAGCACGATTGTCTTAGCTTGATCCACATGAAAAACATCTCAGCCAGTAAGAGGGAGCTCGGCTAGTTCTGTAAGGCAGACTCAAGTCCATCTTTAGTGGCCCAGCTAACCACAAAGTAGTGGGTCGGGCTTCGCCCATCATAGCTCGACCCCTTTAGCACAACACAAAACTCTCCTCTCAATTTTCCCTTAATCTGGTTTGCTTCAGCATGAGCCGGATTGCCCATAATTGGTCGAGCTTGATTCCACGCCCAGTTCATTGATATGCCTGGTGCAAATCTGACGCATCAGAGAGCTTGGGTACCTCCATTACTCTAACGCAACATCTTTTTAGGGGGACGCGCATCATTTTGTCATGATGATGGGCGCGATTCCCCAAGAAGTTTTTCAAATCCCCTCATTCGAGTGCAAGACATATATACTGTTGTCGTCTCCCCATTTACTCTTCACTGTTCATCACCATTTCAGATGGAATACCTAGTGAACCAAAGCATATAGCCTTGATTTCTTGCGTCCAATGCCCAACTTAAAGCATTTCCATTGGAGATTCTGTTTTATCTCCATCTTCGAAGCATTTCCCACCGATGGAAGTGCCAATTGGAGTTTTAACCTCAAAAACTCTCCATTTTCGTAAGGACCCGTTTGTTTTCAGAGGTAGAATGAAGGGGATTGATAATGAGGGGATTATTAGTGAGAGGATTGATAGTGAAGGGATTAAGTAAAATTGTATTTGTTTTGATGATAGTTGTTAGTGTAGGGATTATTAAATTATTTTTATATAAAATAATAAAACAAATAAAAAAAATGCAAAAACATTAAACATTAATGTTTTAAAAAAATGCCCAACATGTAAAAGATTTTAAAAAAATAAAAAATTTCTAGAAAAAAATAAAACAAATAAAATAATGATTTTTACTTAACAAAAAATACAAAAAAAATTAAACATTAATGTTCAAAAAAAAAAAAAAAAAATGCCCAACATGAAAAAAATAAAATAAAAAATAAAAAATTTCTAGTCCAATGGACTATTTTTCTAATACCAAGTCTTGGAGGCCCATCCGAATCCCCTCCTCAAAGGGGATTCATAATCCAGAGCTCACTATCAATCCCCTCCCCATCTCTGAAAACAAACACAATGTTAATGGGTCCCACCTCACTACCAATCCCAATCCTCCCTTTAACTCTTCAAACAAACGGGGCCTAAGTGTTCTTCATTGCCCTCTATGAAATTTTTCCTGTTCTTCATGCCTTTGAGTTTAAACTATTATTATCCACCTTCAAATCATGATAACAACAAACAAATCTTGCTAAAAACACGTGTTTATAGGGGTTTCGAACCACCCCTAGTGTTAAATGGCCTCTAAGCCTTGGCTATTCATCTCACTGTTCATCTCCTAAGATAAACATGGATAGATCTAGGCCAGACCAAGCAAAAACCCAACTTTTAATCCAAAATCACAACTCGGCCAAGCAAACTTCATGTTTGTCATGTCTAAGGAAGAAACCGAGCTATGAACAAAGTGACATAAAGGCCTCGCGATCGAGCTAAAAATCTACGCTTGGGGTGGCTAAGCTAACTCCACACCTATCAGGTTGATCGAGCTAAGACCCTACTCAATACAAAATTGAGCTGCAATTTGGCTCATTTGTCAACTGAGCTAAAACCTAGCTCGTCTGTGCGGCTGAGCTAAAATCCAACTTATCTGCAAGATCGAGCTAAAATCGTGCTTATGTGTACGACCGCGTTGTCACTCGCACTTAATTGTGCTTTTTCACTATGCAGAATCCTAGGAGATCAGGCACACCAACACAAGCGCTCTCAAAGACTGAGCAGTCGCTGCATAATTTAACCAACACGCTCTGCCGAGCAAATCACACCAGGCTACATAGGGCGACATCGCTTCTCGGTAAACACGCCGGACACATTAGCCAAGTTTCATGAGGAGTACGGCGTCCCAACTGACGTGTTGTAGCTTGACTTTTGTGCTCCTTTCGGATACGATAGCCCTACAGTTTGGACTCCCGTGGTTCTGAATATGATCTCACGAGTGCAATGTGAAATAGATAAACACAAAAGAGTCCAAATCTGGCAAATCTTTTAGAAAATCGATTTTAAAGCAAAATGCCAAAAACGGACTACTTTGCCAGATATAGAGTCGCTACCTAAATATTTTTGAAAAATTTAAGAAACCCGAGACTCATGCCAAAGGCCACTTATCCATCATCACCAAAGTGTCTCGGCTCGGGAACTTAGGTACAAGAGGGGAAGGTCATGAATTGAGCACTCCACTCGCCTGATCAAAGATCGGCCTCTACTAATCATGATGTGTTTCTTATTTACATTACATGCTCTTGTTCTGATTATTAGACTAACTTTACTATGTGTTGCATACAAGTATAGACTAATTTGCAAAAATTGGAACTCTTTGATCCCATGTTTGTTTTTTGAAAATTGTTTCGAATATGTACTACTTGAAAAAGTGATCTCATATGCACATTACTCAAATTATTCAAATTCAAGCAATTAGCCTTCATCCACAGGCATTCAAGCAGATATAGCATTTAAGCACTTAGACTCATGGGATTCATGCTTATCATAGCGACAATCACACGCATGCAATATGCTAAAGCAATAAATGCTTGTCCCAATTCCCGAGGCGAGCCAAAAGAGAAACTAGTTAGAAAAATGCATGGTCCTAACTAATACAAAATATGTCTAATGCAACACATACAAGATGTAATTAAGAGGCGCAGCTACTAATATGGCATTTGAAACAACTTGATAGCATGCAGTTTCAACACATTTTCAACAAAGTATGTAAACTACAATGCTTAGTTAGAATGATCAGCCGAACCTCATGCATGTAAAACAAATGGATGCAAACATGGGAAATGTAAAAGAAATATGATGTTCTAAGCTACCTATCATAAGCGAGTAAATAAAATGGAGAAAGACGTGGGGTTGAAAGACATACACATTATTACATTTTTGCCCTCACACATGAGGGTCCGAATAAATGCCCTAACTAATTACTACGAATTAACTAATCTAGTACAACCCAAATAAAATAAATTAACTATGCTAGCTAATTATTACAACACCACAAATTAACTAACTACTTTAGCTAATTAATTAAGTACAACACAAAACTAACTAGCTATTTTAACTAAACTAACTAATTAGTTATAAGTCCACTACTTTAAGTACATCATACTACTATTACAACATTAGTTTAACGGATCCTGAGAATTGAGGGATGGTTCATGTATGGATGTGGATTTCTACCAAAAAATGCTCTCCATTTTGTTACTGGAATGTTTCTATTGCATAGTCAAAAGATTGCACTGATTTTTCACCTCAGTTTTTGCTATGTTTAGCAGGAAACAGTATACTGCCTTGTTGGAAAAAGTGGTTGACAGGCTAGAAGTAGTGGCCTGCCGCCCAGTAAAGGTGGCCTGCCGACCATTAATGTTGGATTTCTCTTGCTGTAACAAAAAATAAACAGAGCACAAGCAGAGCATTATCAGGGGATGTTTGTCCACCATAACTCTCTTTATCATCAAACAGCTCAAAGGAGGGGTAGGCTTGATTCGCAAGCCATCAATCGGCACAATTTCATTACGTGATGAATTATGAACCAAGGGATACAATTTCAATAAATGTAAGAAAAGACCAACAAAACCTCCTCCCTATCATGAATTGATCACGAGAAGGTGTTGACATTGACTCTTGAATCGTTTTTATCACTAACAAGTATGAAACGACTTAAGACTCAATAGTTTCAATTGAGGTCTTATTGAACCCAAACCATTTTATTATCTTGCTTCATTTTAATCCCAATTTTATTACTCCATTTTAATTACCTTCTATTCATTAGTCAATTAAGTCCAATAATGAGTTTTAAGTCCACTATTAGAGAGAAGTGTCAAACCAAATGTTGTTTTAGGCATGAGAGGGAGATCATGTTGTTGGTAATGAACCGCCAAAGGGATTAAACCATTAAGCACAATATCACCCTTCAAGCTTAAACAACACTCCTTTTGGAGCAACTCTCAAAACAAAGAAAAAAGGCCAAGAAATGAGGGAGATTGCAGAGATGCTTAGAGGTGAACACAAGTATGGAAAGTAAGAAATAAATGCTATCAACTCAAATAGGTTGGTGGCTAAGGCCTAAACCACCAAGCATATGAGGACTATTACACTACAAGCATGCAATACAAAGCATAAATAAAACTAACACATAAAAACAGTCCTAAATTAGCTCAAAATAGTGCTGGAATTAAAGTAAAAATAGCTAAAAGAGTAAGCTAAAAACATGGAACAATTAAGCTAATAAACAAGCACAAGGAGGAGAAGCTACCCCTCCATTTTCGAGACTTCAAAACATGATTTTTAGCCTCTGGAAAACTCTGAAAACTAGTGGTAAAAAGTTCAAAAAAAGTTGATAAAAAGGTGGGAAACACAAGGGTAAAAGCCTATGAAACAAGATTCAAAGAAAGGTGATCCACCCCTCTACCTTTAATGGCTTTAAATCACAAGTTTCAGCCCAAAATAAAGATGATAAACAACTCAAAAATAGCAAGAAAAGATGAGAAAGAGATGGTACAAAAGAACTAGAATGTATACCTCTTGAAGAGGAATGATCCCTTGAATTCCCAAACCACTAATTTCACACTCTCAAGTGCTAAAATGCAAGCTTAAGCACCTTAGCAAAGATCCCTCAAGGTTTGGTTTAGAGTGTCTAGGCAAAAGCTATGTAAGTTGCAAGAGAGAGAGAAAGAGAGAGAAATGTAGAGAGAGAAATATTTTCCAAAACTTTTGCTCTCCAAAATTTTCTAACCCTAAAAAAATGAGAGAGGGTCAAGTATATATAGAAATATATAAGACCACCTCAGAAATATCTACACAGACATAGCTGGTTTAGTGCATGTATCTGTGGAGACAACTGGCACAGCTGGCAAAAAGATCTGAAATTTTACACAAGTGGTCGGCAGGCCACTACTAGTGGGCGGTAGGCCACACTAGTGGGTCTGCAGGTCCCTGGATGCCCAAGCCTGAAAAACTACTGTTTTGGTCCAAAACAAGGCATAGGGTTTGTAGGCTCAAAACTGAGGTTTCCTGTTGAGGAAATCAAGCATTTGACAAGTGTACACATTCATCATTGAGTGATTAATCAGTGGCGCCCAAGTCTTAAGGGTCGTAAAAAATGGGGTGTCTACAGTTGCCCCCTCTTTGACAGAGCTCGGAGTCATGAAATGACATGAATGAATGTCAAAGCTCGAAGACGACCCATTTTGACAAGGCCTTAAGACTTAGGCAAATAATCAAGACATAAATTAAATTGGTTGAGCTCGCAAGCTACCTACGTATCCTTTTACAAGGAATTAAACCAATGTAGTTCAGGGGCAAGATGCAACTGATATGCACAAAAAATATACTTTGAAAGCTGGACTTACACGTTTTGCGAAGCCAACTATTTTGAAAATTCATGATCATGCAAGATGATGCACCAAGCAATAACAGATGCAATAATCAATAACAAGATAACAACATATGAATGACCTTTAAGCTTAAATTGAAATGGGTTTCACGCAAAAAGAACTAAAAACGAGCAATCTAACCATGCTTAAGTCGTGAAAAGAGGAGAGAAAAACCGCTCAAGGTCGCATTTCACGCATCTTGAGATAACTTTACCCACGCTGAAATCGTGAGAAGAGGAGAGAAACCGCTTAGGGTCACGTTTCACGTGTCTTGAGATGCTCTAATCATGCTGAAATCGTGAGAACAGGAGAAAAACTGCTCAGGGTCGCATTTCATGTGTCCTGAGATAAAATCGCTCAGGGTTGTGTTTCACGAGTTCTGAGATACTCTAATCACATTGAAATCGTGAGAAGAGGAGAAAAATTGCTCAGGGTCGCGTTTCATGTGTCTTGAGAGAAAAACCGCTCAGGGTCGCGTTTTATGTGTCTTGAGATAAAAACCGCTCATGGTCGCGTTTCACACGTCCTAAGATAAAAACCGCTCAAGGTCGCGTTTCACATGTCCTGAGATACTCTAATCACGCTAAAATCGTGAGAAGAAGAGAAAAACCGCTTAAGGCCACATTTCACGCGTCTTGAGATAAAAATCGCTTAGGGTAGCGTTTCATACGTCCTGAGATACTCTAATCACGCTAAAATCGTGAGAAGATGAGAAAAACCACTTAGGGTCGCGTTTTACGTGTCCTAAGATAAAAACCCCTCAGGGTCGCGTTTCACGCATCCTGAGATACTCTAATTACGTTGAAATCGTGAGAAGAGGAGAAAAACCGCTTAGGGTCGCGTTTCACGCGTCTTGAGGTAAGAACCGCTTAGGGTCCCGTTTCTTGAAATACTCTAATCACGCTGAAATCGTTAGAAGAGGAGAAAAACCGCTCATGGTCGCGTTTCACACATCCTGAGATAACTCGATACATGCAAAAAGTGGGTGGGTGCGATAGATGGACAAACTAAACAAAATTGAAAATCAATACAGTGACAACGCATGTTCTATGCAAGATAGACAACCGACATATGACGTTAATTAAAAGCACGTTCCATGCAAGAATCGAAAGCATGTTCTCTGCAAGATTACAAGCATGTTCTATGCATAAATTAAAAACATGTTCAAAACGAAAGCAAGTTTTATGCAAGATTTGAAAGCAAGATAAAAAATCATGCGAAAGTACACGTTTTATGCAAAAGAAAATAATAGATATGTAACTTGACAAAATGAAAAAAAGCGATGTTCAGAAACAACCTCCGACTTACCAACTTTACAAAATGCTAAAAAAGGATACGCCTTGTTCATATTGGCAAGTAGAGCACGTTCGCGTGCCGGAACACAATGGGTATTGGGAACGGCGTAATCGGAACACAGTTTCGAGCTCCTCAAAAATCAATCTGGACCCAAAAGAGAACCTCTCATACACTGTTAGGGAAAAAGAGGAACAAAACCAGCACTAGGCCACAAAAGAGGGTTGTCGGCCACAAATGAGGCCTACCAACCACTAATGCAATTTCGAGGACAGATTTGTCATTTCGGCACGGGTCTTTTTAAACACATCACCACACCTCATTTTCTCACACACCCAAGGCCGAAACCACTCTCCCTATCAAAACCCAACTTGCCGCTAAAAGTTTGGGCATGATCATCCTGAAATTTAGCCTCGGAGTTAAATATTCTTAACTATATTCCCTGTGGGGCCTGAACGGAAGCAAATATAATATCAAAATAAACATCCATTGAGCCGTGCCTATATGCCAGGATCATGTCACATTATACATCATATTTACATATATATATAGAGTCCATACATGAGTGTTTGTACATAAAGGGTGGCAATCCGTAGGCTATACATTACAACCATCTAAGACAAGTCACCCAAAGCCATCAAAACATGCCATTACCTATCCATATATGGGACCTCCCAAAAAAAAAAAAAACAAAAAGGGTCCCAATTATACAGCAAATGTCCATAACGGGCATATTATGAAACAAGTACAGTGAAAGGCTCTTGAAGCTGACCTAGGGTTGATCTCCTCGTTGATGGCCTATACACACATACATAAACACAAAGTGAGCAAGGCTTAGTGAATAATAGCAATGCAGAAAAGATAATCGCATAAGCACAAGGGTTAGAGATTATATATAAACTAGGTACAGGTCTTAGTTGTAAACATACTTCAGAATGGCCTTAGGCCCATAATTTGATACAGAACGGCCTCAGGCCCACATAGGTTACAAAACGGCCTTAGGCCCAATACAGTTCGGAATAGCTTTAAGCCAAAAATTCAACAACTGTCCAGATCAATGTAGGGTAGATGGAACATCGACATGTCCCCACCTCCCTTGGCCTTAACGCCATTGGTCACATGTGATCCATATCGTTACAAAGTAGATGGAACATCGGCATGACCCATCTATCTTGGCCTTTGAGCCGTAGGTCATAAATCATTAACCATTCATATCATAATGGCCTTGGGCCCACCTTTATTCCCTGGTTCTCAACGACCTCAAGTCTATGGTAGTGACATTGTGCAATTATCCCAGTTAGTTCCAATCATGTAGTCAAATCCATCACATATGCTATTCATGAACAAAAGCATGATCAAAACAATAAACAAAACATAACTTATACTACTATTACTCACAGTGATGTGGTTACACGCTACTCTCTTCCGATATGCGACCTACACACAGCACACACTTGTAAGCATTCTCTTCTTCTTTAGTCTCTTCTTGTTCACTTGTTATTCGATTCGTTAAGTTCTGTTTAATTATACACATGACAGAAGAGTCAAATGGACATTTTAACATATTTAGAGGGTTGAGAAAAGCATAAAAAGTCAACAAAATTTCTCTCCTCAAGCCGCACGTGCGGAAGTCCCTAGCGGCACGTGCGGGAAGGTACGCCGCACGTGCGGCCCGTATGTGCTTTTATTTCAGAATGCCATCTTCCAGTTCCCTTGTTTTTTGCATGTGCGGCTGTGCCCCACACATGCGGCCATGGGCCCCGCACGTGCGGTCATGGGCCCCGCACGTGCGGTCAGAGCCTCTGTTTTGTGCACTCCGAAGTTCAACAAAAATCCAATCCTTCCAAGGCATCCCAAGGCTCAATTATAAGCAAAATTCCTTCATTATCACAGCATATAACATACTAAACATGACTTTGACAAATAATTAACTCATAACTCATGCAAAAAGGAGTTCCTATAATTTGATCATACTTTATTTCATAGCCACAAGAGATGTAAACATCTATAGAAAAGAGACACACATAGGAAGATCATAATATACAAAACTTGGAGATTGAAAGATGAATTTCCCTCAGCTATCTCAAAGTAATCCCATACGTCATCATTTAACCCCTAAATTAAGCAAATACAAGGAAAATTGGTGAGTCTCATGTTTATCCTCTCAATGACATCCAAAACCCTAGTCTAAAGAGTGAAAAACCTCCTTCAAATACTTGAGAATAAGGAATTAAAAGTAGTTTTAGAGTAATTAGGTTGCTTACACTTACTTGGAGTTTCAAATCCTTGAACTCTTCCTCAAATCTACCAAGCTCCTAGTTGATTTGCCCTTTGCTTTCTTTCTCTTTCTCTTCTCTTCCTTTCTTTCCTCCAGAAGATATTTTTCTCTCTTTTTGATTCTAAGTCCCCTACATTTCCTATATCAATCCATATGCTTAAGTCATGAGTCCCAATAAGCTTAATTTGAGAATTGGGCTCAATTAAATTGATTTAATTCGTTACGAATTAAATTTTTATAAAAATTCACATGACGGCTTAAAAATCATGGTGATCAAAACTGTAAAGTCAATTTCGGATTACTGCTCCTCTAAGGCTTTCAATTTCCAATCCAAAGGTCTCGATTTTAACAGGTTTTCTCACAACTGACAAATATAATTCTAAAATGGAAACAACGCTCATAATTAAACACAAATTCACGTGGAATTTCACATCAAGCATATAATTACCCAAATAATTAAAACCTAAAGCAAATAAGAGGGTTGGGTTATTACACTCCCTCTCTCTCTAGGTGCTTCCTCTCTCTAGATTTGTGCTTTACATGCATTTTCCAACACCTCATGCAAACTTTATTTGTAAACCCTCTTTGATCCTCTACACTTTGAACTGATCAGATTTTGATTTCATTGATTTTCTCATGTTTTCGACACTTTGGGCTTGTTTTCCTCGAGTTTCTCTTGGGTTTTGTGAATTTTCCCAAGTTTTGACTTTTTCTCTCATTTTCTCTCTTCTAGGGTTGACTTTTTCCAAGTTTTTCCTCTTTTTCTTCATTTTCTTCGCTTTTTTGCCAGTCTTCACCCACTTTTCAGATGGCATACGACATTTCTCATGATGATGCCCCTCCCGAGGTTCCACGTGTACTTTTGCCCATAGAGGTCGAGAAGCCGACAGTCGCTGAGGCCGACGAGGCGGCGGAAGACATTGCCGCCGACTTCAAGGTAGAGTTTGCTCTAGGGCTCGAGCCTGAGCCACTACCATTGAGGATAAGGCCCTTTGATCCTGTCACTTATTACCCTTGTACGCACATGATGGCACATGGAGCATGATGTGCTTTGACGATTTTGCTGATAGCATGCTGGAGGATATCTTGCTGAGAGAGCCAGACTCCCACCTTTCCTACGGTGCTACCGAGGTACAAACTTTATTTTCATGCTCTCTTACCTTTCATTTGATTGTATTTCTTGCACTGCCTTTCATCTGACTGCTCTTTTATCATTGTCTTTCATCTGATTCACTCTTTGTTTGCTATAGGGGAACTCTCATTCTTGCAGGGGTTACGGGGTGCTGATGGCCAGAGATTGGTATAATGAGCTCCCGCCCAAGGTCCACGACCTTGTTGATGAGGCTGACTTTGGCTTATTCTACACAGGGCTCTCACGGCATATGGCTAGCTAGGCCCTACTCGGAGCATTGGTGGAGAGGTGGTGGGATACTACTATCTCTTTCCACTTCTCTTCCGCTGGAGAGATGACGATGACCCCCTACGACTTCTCGATGATCACAGGCTTAGGAGTAGGGGTGATCCGATCCCCTTTGACATGGATATAGGCGAGTGGGAAGCGGCTTGGACGTAGAGTAGTACGTCTTGGGCTTCTTGATGTTCCTCCTCAGTACCACCTTGTTTGCGAACAGGTGGAACACCGTGGGTTTGTATTTACTGAGTGCCCTTGTGACCCTACCTCGGGTCTGATTTTACGACTGGAGTGGAGTTGGCCTTGCCACACTCTATGGCTATATGAGTTTCACTTTCCACATGAAGGAAGAGTGGGTCGGAGGCTACTGGAGAGCCTGGGAGGTATGCACCACACTTTTCTTCTTTTGCACTTTCTGTTGACACATTGTGCTTTCTGCTTTGCACTTTTCTATTTTATATTTGTTGACACATTGTGCTTTTTGCTTTGCACTTTCTATTTTATATCTGTTGATACATGGTTGATAACACTGCTGACCTTTTCTTGCAGTTATGGGTTTATGCTTATTTCCTGGCTCTGGCTCTAGAGCCAGTGGATGAGATCCCTCCAGCTGTGCCTTACTCGCGACGATATGACGCCTGATGCCGGCGCCAGAGCCACGACGATATGTGTAGACACCCAATTTTTGACTGCCCTTAAGACTTGGGTGCTACTGATAGTTTACTTGGTGGTGAAAGGTATGTAGGGCAAAGGTTCGATTTCTTCGGCAAGAGGAGAGTTAAATCCTAACCTCACACCCCATTTTGGACCAAACCTATTTTGGATGGTTTTTAGACCTTAAAACCCTCTCTTTCAAAATATTTTTGAAATGATGTTCCTACGATGTTCTGAGGCTCGCATTTTGTCAAATGTTGCGCTTTTCGGTAAACCGAGCAAGGACAAAGTGGAAATGAATGAAAGAGAGGTGAAATCTCTGAAAAATCTTTCAAAACACCTTGTTTAGGGGTTTGGAGTTGAAGAAAAGAGGAGAAGAGAGAAGAAACCAAGTTGGAGAAGAAGATGGGCATGAATCGCTAAGAGAGAGTCGAGCAGCCCTCGCTAAATCAGGCCTATCCTTTTGAATACTTGGATTTCAGCTATGAGGCCACCACTGTTGGAAAGCTTACTTCTGGGGCTTCATTTTGCACTTAAGAATCTCCCAAAGCCGAGTCTGGATGGGGGAGATATGATTGGTTGAAGTTAGGCATCATTCTGGTTGGACTGAAACTGAGTGGCTTCACCAAAAGAGGCATAACTTTTTGCACAGTTGGAAGTTTGATGCAAGGCTGCATCATTGGAAAGCTTACTTCCGGGGCTTCAATTTGGACACAAGAATGACCTGAAAAGGAGTCCATATGAAGGAGTTATGCCCATTTGAAGTTGGACCTGCAGAGCAGAATTTCTTGTCGGCTACAAATATATGCTGTCAGCCACAAAAGTAGCAGATCGGCCAAATAAGTAGCAGACCGGCCATCACAAGTAGCAGACCGGCACTAAAGATGGCTGATCGGCCAAAAGTGACCCAAATTCATTTTTTTTGAAGATATTTCATCTCCAGCTGTTTCTAGCAAGCTCTAGCTGTCCTATAATCAGATATTTTCGACTAAAAGCTTATTTGTGCTATATATGAACCTATATCTCCCATTTTGCAAGAGAGAACTTCTTGGGCAAGTTTGGGAGCCTCTCTCTCTAAAAACTCCTCTCTCTCTAGAATTTTCAGACAAAAACCTCTGCCTCTCTCTCTAGAGCCTCTCTCCATTGCCCTTTTGTGCATAGAAGTCCATAGAACTAGAGAAATACTTCTTGTTTGCATATACTTCCTTCATCAAAGTTGATCACCATTGGCTTGAGGTCTGTTGGAACCTATTTTTGGGCTAATTGAAGGTTGTTTGGCTCAGAAAAGTGATTGTTTTGCTGCTGTCCTTCAAGGTTCTTCAAGGGTAAGAAACTACCCTCTTTATTCCCCATTTTTGCACAAGCTTTTAGCCTATCTTGCATGCTGTTTTGAGCTTAACTTATAATTGATAAAAGTTCTGATTTTGCATGCTTTTGATCTTTGTTTAAGATCACTGTTGTGTTTGGAGTTGTTTACCCCCTCTTAGGCCTTGTTTGGCCTCATTTTTGTGCCTTTTTTGTGAGCTTCGGGACCACCTTGTATTGGCCTTCTCACCACTGAAATCCAGAGGAATTTCAATGGTGGGGATGGTGTTTTGAGGTCCTAAGAAGGAGAGGGCCATCCCCACTTTTTGTTGTCTTCAATACTTGTCATATTTGCCTCACATGTGAGCACCTTTGTTAAGTTCATGTTGGCCATGTCTTAGCTGGTATTTGTAGTTATTTTTCTGTCATATGCCACTGCTTTTGCCTATCTTGGTCATTCCATGCTTGGTTTATACACTCGTAGTGTAAATTTTGCAAACTAGTCTTGTATGCTTCATGTTTGAGCGTGTCCTTCTAGCTCATGTTGACCTCATTTCAGTGGGTTTTTGGGGTTTTTTTAGCATGTCATAACTCTGTCTAAAGTTGGTTTAATAGCCCCTTACATACACCATGCACTTGTAGTGCATTTCTATGAAATTGCCCTAACATGCTTTGTGCTTTGAGCCTTATTTTTAGCATGATTTTGGCTTGACCCAAAGAAGATTTTAGCCTTGTTTTACCATGCTTAAGGCCTGTTTGGTGTTGTTTTGGTCATGCTTGCATTGTTTTGTATAGCCATGGTTCAACCTAGCTTGTTGGCTTTGAATGTCCAAGTCATTAGTATGCATTGCTAGGACTATTCTTATGATTTGGCATCATTCCATATGATATATCAGTGCATATTTCATGGTCATACACTTGCATTTGTCACTCTTTCATTGCTTTGAAGAGTTGTTGTTTTGTGTTTCAAGAATGGACCATTGTGCATGCCTTTATGCTCAGGCCTTTAGGATGCCATCTCAGTGGGTTTTTGAGTTTATTTTGACATGCCATAACTCTGATTTTCATTAGTTAAGCCATGCCATGTTTGGTTGTAGTAGGTGTAGTGTAGCACCCCTTTGTTGGCCTTGCATGCCTCATGTTTTGTGCTCACCTTTCTAGCATGTTTTGGCCATATTCCATGCATGTTCTAGCCTTGTTTTGGTCTACCTTGGGATTGTTTTGGTTCACCTTAGCCCTTTGGAGCTTGGTTGATATGGCCTTGGTACAAGCTCCTTGGCTAGCTTTGAGCTTTAAGTCCATTAGCATGCTATGCTTATCCTATGTGCATGATTTGGCATCACTCTTGACATGATTTCAGAGCTTATTGCATCGTCATATTCTCATGTTTATCCCATCTTGCTCATGTTTGAAGATTGTGCATTGTGGTCTAGCTTATGGACCAATGTATGTGCGTGCATGCCTCTCCTTTTGGTCCTTTGATTTGGGTGTTTTGGCCATTGATTAGGGCATGGCTGAGGTTCCCCCCTTTTTGGTTTAAGTCCATTAAGCATGTTTGCTTTCATGATATTTGCATGCTTTGCATTTACATGGTCCGTTACCATTGCATACTTGCTCCAAGATGTATTATTGCATGCTTCCTCTATTGTATTGGTGATCGCATGTTTGGGCTGTTTGCATGATTCTTGACATGCTCATGTTACATTGACTTAGCTTGTATGCTTAGGTTGATTGCATTGGGTTGCATTGCTCATGTTGCATTACATTAGTTGCATTGCTTTGCATTGTATCTGGCATACATACATTGCATTATGTTTGGTTTGGGGTGTCAAACCAAACACGAGGAACGAGGGACGTTCGTACTTAAAGTGACGAGACGTGCCTCAATCCTCAGTCGCCGACACTCTTGATCCAACATGATAGAGTGTGTAGCATTCATTTGCTTTGTTGCATTCATTCTACATTAATTTGCACACTTGGCACCTTTGGCCATCATGGATCGAAATGCGTGATTTGTGGGTCGAGGGTCGAGAGCCATACTCTCTTGAGTTCATAGCATGATAGGGAGGGTGGTCGTGCACACATCGTCTTGTAAGTTCCTTGCCATGCACTGTCTGTCCTCTACTGCAGCAAAAACAGAATTTTGCAGGAAGGGATGGCCGGTCGGCCACATTTAGTGCCGGCCGGCTAACAATATCTGGCCGAGATCCCTGCTTCTGGTTGATGACCATTTTCCCATGGTCGGTGGCCTTATATCTTGGTCGGCGGACTCTCAGAACGTCCCCAAGGTGGTTCAGAAGTGTCATAGAAGCTGGAATAGTTTTCAGAGGTGCAAAGCAGTGCAAACAGAGGCAACATGTGGCATGGCAATGGGTTTCCGAGCGAGGCGATCGAGCATGCATCATCCAATCATTTCGAGGCAGAGCTGCGGCAGCCTCTTTAATTTCATACTTAGATTGTTTTGTAATTAATTTGTTAATTAATTAAAGGTTTTGTAATATTTAATTAGCTAGGGTAGTTGATTAATTATTCGGTTTGTATTATTTATTCGGACCCTCCGTCGAGAGGGCGAATTTTGTAATAAGTGTGCATGCGTGTGTGAATGTCTTCCAACCCCACGTCTTTCTCCCTTTTACTTATCTGCTTTTAAATGGTTAGTTTTAGGTCATGTTTCAATTAGCATACTTATGTCAGCATGTTTGTATACATTCATTCGTATTGCACGCACCGGGCTTGGCGCATCATACTAATTGCATAGTATTTCAATTCCAACTTGAATACGTGTATCGAGTTGTCGCATTTCACATGCCATTCTTAGATTAGCCGAGCCTACTCTAGTAGCATTCTGCATGCATTGCATTAGCCATCTTAACATGAACTAGGATCATGCATGATTTCTAACTAGTTTCTTGTTTTCGCTCGGAGTACACTGTGAGTGTTTATGCTTTAGCATCTTGCATGTGTGTAATTGTTAAGATGACAACATGCTTGCCATGAGGCTAAGTGCTTATATGATATAACTGCCTGAATGCCTGTGGGTGAAGGTTGGATTGCTTGAATTGGAATAATTCATCGAAATTCGTGTTTTAGCCTATTTGCGAGTAGCAAAATTCAAACCCATTTCCAAACAAACGGATATGCGATGTTTTGTTCCAAGTTAGGTGATCTAGTTTATACTTGTTTTGCTGTGCGCATCACGTAGTAAAGATTAGCCAATTAATCGGAATAAGAATGCATGTGTTTTCAAAAACTCGATATCATGTTTAGTACAGGCCGATTTTCGGATCGGGCGAGCGAGGGTGCTCATAGCTGACCTTCCCTAATCGTACCCAAGTTCCTGAACCGAGGCAACTTTGGTGATGACGGACAAGTGGCCTTAGGCAACGAGTCAGGGTTTCCTAAATTTCTCCAAAAATAAAATATTTAGGTGGCGACTCTGTATCTGGCAAAGCAGTCCATGTTTGGCACTTCTTTCTTAAAAATCAGTTTTCCAAAACGATTTGCCGGGTTTGGACTCTTTGGTGATTTATCAATCTTGCATTGCACCTTGCGAGATCAGATTAAGAACCATGACATTTGAGTCCGGACTGTAGTAAGCCCAAATGAACAAAACGGGATTTTTCCCAGGACATTCGGGGACGTCTACAATATGACATTCGCCTTCTACCACTGATACTTCGATACAGTGGTTGCCCGCGAGGTAATTCGAAACTCACAGTCATTTTTGCTTGTATTCTGATTCATACTTTAATAACTGATGGCAACTAACGATCTGTACATTCTCTATTTACAGATGACGTAGTAGCCTTGGCCGACGATACCAGCTGGAGTGAGGGACTAGTATGTTGAAGCTTGGGCCACGTCTCGATACCAGATTTTACTGGAGGGCCCATTCTGCTGGGCTTGGTTCCTGGGTAAGCGTTGCATGCGCCAGACTCTAGGCTCACCCGTTCCAGTTGTTCCTATGTCACCCCCAACATCCATGAGAACAGCTGATAGCCTCTCAGTCAAGGCTAATATTCAGTTTATGGTGGGGTTGGATGCCGATTATTTCAGAGTGGAGGGAGATTATGCGACCTTCGTCCAGACTCATCTCATGCAGCCTCTAACTGGAGTTCATGCGGGCGATGTAGCAGGTGCTCCCTTGGCGGGTGAGGCTGCTTAGAAGATCGAGGCCGATATTGCGGGGGCCCTCTCGTTGTGCAGGTTGCTGGTTGGCGGCCGATCGGGACAGCCTGTCAGATTCCGATAGAGCCACCTGAGGTAGGGCATGGGTATGTTAGAGCTCGGGGTGCACCTCAGGTATGGACTGCACTTTACAGCTTGTAACTGCACCCTCCCTTTTCAAATATTGATTATTCCAGATACTGATCATTCAAATACACTTGTAGGCACCTACTAAGTACACAAAGGGCCTGCTCTAGGTGGTTGCTTCTCTGGTTGGCATGGTGCAGAGGAGAGAGACGTTGCTTGGTCTCCACAGTATCCAGGTATTTTCTCCTATTTTTCGCTTACATTTCATTGCTACCTCACACTGTTGTGCACCACACCATCATATTCCCACTGGTACACTGATACTCATACTGTAACATTTATACCATCCCACACTACACTAATTCATTGCACTGACACACTGTACTCATACTGTAGCTTTTGCACTCATTCCGCATACTACATTTAGTAACGACAATATATACACTGTATTTGATATGTCGACACTTGTTTTTCAGATCCCATCAGTACCGAGGACACCAGCATTGGTAGCACCTCCTCCAGCAACAGAGAGGAAAAGTAGACAGGCCGTAGCACGTAGCCGAAATGAGTGTCGAGGTCGAGGCAGAAATAGGGGTGCTCAGGGCCGGAGCTGCTCCTCAAAGCTAGTTTTGGGTGGCTATGATATCGAGACCAGTGACTCCGAGGAGGCAGTGAGCCGATGCTCTAAGTTTGAGAGTGGGGACGATGATGTTAGCTCGGGGTTAGGGAGCGGAGATAACGCCGAGGCTGGCTCTGAGGCAGGGATCGGAGATGATGATACCAGCTCTGGCTTAGAGTCTGATTCTAATAACGATGTTGATGGAGAGTCCTCTCCGAAGAAGAGGGCGAAGAGGGCCTCTCGAGCTTGAGATGATTGGCACCAATTTTTGTACTTTTTTGCTTAGTTTCTTTTATTTTGGTAGTTCAGCAGATGTATAACTTCAGTTAGGCTTTTACTTTTGCTTTTGAAAACTCGTACTCCCTTCTGTAAAAACTATGATCGACAAAAACTCTATAGTTTTATTGAAAGAGTTATTGCTTTTGCATCATGAACACCACATAAGCATAGCATAAAAACAGATTGTATTGGAACAATGTTCTTAATCAGATAATGAGCCGACCAACAACCAAAATACAACTCGATAAGTAAAAAAACAAAGTAAAAACAACTAAACATAGCTATGTACACATGCTAAAACCAAAAGACTCAAAATAAGACCTTAAAACACAAAGATCAAGACAAAACCAGACTGCAAAAACTGCTAGGCCCACAAGTGGATGACAGGCCACACAACTGGGTGACAGGCCATAAAAAGTGGGTGGCTGGCCACTTGTGATGGATCTACTAGACGGCTGACAGCTGGCCTCCACTCACAGCCCTATCTTCTACAAAAAGTCTTTCTTTATGATTTCTTCACCAAAACCTCATTTTTTCTGCTATTTCTTCCACAAATGGAGATATTTCTTACCGAGAAGCTCATGGATTAGATAGCCACATTACACGGCATGAAAAAGGTAAATTTCTGAGGTTTCGGTATAAATGCGCTTTTTTTGTTAAGTCGTACTCCAATTTGTTTTCCGTTTCTCCATGTCGCGGTCCGATGTTGGGACCCAGTTATGCATGTGTTTCGCTTCGACGCACAGGAAATGTGCCCGACTCTTGAAGAATTTCAAGCATTGATGAAAACTCGGCGATATAAGAAAATCATGCTTTAGCCCATTTTTGGCCATGCCCAGGCTTTGGGACAAATGTGTGGGCACACTTTCCACGAAGCTTGATCTTTGGCCCATGACGGAGAGCTAGATATACCTAACTTGATTCATCAATTTTCTGACATCGGTGACAGAGGCGACCCTCTCTAGCGAGGTTTTTGGCAACATGCCCTCTGTTTATGCATGCTTGCATATTTTTTTCTTGCCCCTAGTTGCGGCGGAGCCAGCATTTGGTTGATCAAAGTGACCCAATGCCTAAAAGACGGTAAGAGTTGCATCAGTTTAGCACTAGTCGAGACCTTGATAGGTTTAGATGCTTTTCATTAGTGAGAGACCACCAGATTTTGGGGAGTTCACTACTTTTTCAAATATTATTTCCCACCCTTTCTAATATATGTCTCGCACATAACTCGACACTCATGCTCTATTTTCTCTCAAAGCTCTTTCTTTACTTTTCTCTCCACACACATCTCCCTATTCTTTAATCTCTTTTATTTTTCATCCCTTTCTAGGTATGAGTCATGGATAAGAAGAAAGTGGTGGACCCTTGCCCCGAATATTCAACTCGAGTTTACTTCTTCCGCCAGCGACTAGTGGACTTTCCCAATGAGGGATGGTGGAGCAACTAGATGTGCAGCAGATCTGTAGCTGACATAGCTTGGTGTTACCCCTAGCTTAATCTGACTGAGATGATTTACAGTATGTCTTGACAGCCAGGCATACAGTTGATTGGCCTCACACACTGCATGTTCTACTTTCCCTTCCGGTTTAGACGCCATTTTGGGCATGATCAAACCCGTCCAGACGAGGGGGTAGAATACTCGGCTTCCTTTCCGATTCGTGCTTCACACTTAACTCGGTACCTTGCTGCCTAGAGGACAAGAGAGCTTCTGACCCCTGCCGCTAGTTTCAATTATGCCTTTTCTGGTGGGTGCTTGGCTTGGTTCGAGGATGAGGCACAAGCCGGGCCAACTTTGGCTACAGAGGTTTCCGTAAGCACGAGTAGAGGACGCAGGAGCACCTGACTCACCTATGCCCCTAGTTTATTACTTTGACCTTTCTTTTCAAGTTTTATGATGTAAAAGCAACTTTGATTTAGTTTAGAGAGCTGGAGAATGTACTTGTGTTGAAATCAATGGAATTAAAGTTGTGAGCACTAAAAATTGTCCTTTTGGTCCCAAAATGGTCCAAGTTGTAAAAGGCAAAATTTTGAGAAAAATCAACTTTTATTAAAACTTTTCAAAACCATTCTAAAAAATGATCATTACCTGACACGCACAGAATCAGACCCTCAAGATGTACAACCTCGAATCAAAAGATTATAACTGTCCCTGATTGCATACCACTATTGCTCTACATTATAATCAGCTTTTTTTCCCAAAATGAAGATCACAACCAAACTAACAGACGATGAACAAAGATGACCTGATCAGACAAACAGATAGGATAGTTGAGTTGGAGATGGTTACAGATGAACTTCAGGATGAAGTTGCCTACGTATCCCAAAGATGGAAATCAAGCCTTATGTAGTTTAGTTCAGGTTCACTCGAGTATTAGCTCTCTCCTTTTGCGCTCTAACTTTTGCGAAAGTCGCCCTTTAGGGTTTTCAACCTTGCGAGCTTAGTTTTTCTTTGTTTCTAATTTTTCATGCTCTAATTTTTGCCTAGGTCGCCCTTTTGGGTTTTCAGCCTAGCAAGCCTCTCAGGGGTAGTATTTCTTTAACTTGTCCATATTGATCGGTTGTGAAAATTCCAGGCCACCTAGGCCATGAGAATAACTGCTCCACCCGACCAGATAGATTTGATGATGTAAGGACTAGTCCAATTGGGTCTGAACTTGCCCCTAAGGTCATGGATGAGAGCTTGGTTGTCTTTTAGTACCATATGTCCTTCCTGGAGATTTTTGGACTTAACCTTCTTGGTAAAAGCCCTAGCAATTCTGCGCTGGTAGCCCTGAACATGATACAATGCCTTTAGCCTACTCTCATCAAACAACATTAATTTCTCAAACCTTCTCTGTTGCTAGTCCACCTTCGCTATCTGACACTCAGGCATAACTCGCAATGACGGGACTTCAATTTCAATTGGCAAAACGGTTTCCATCCCATAGACAAGAGAATAAGGAGTTGCCCCTATGGATGTTCGGATTGACATCCGGTAGCCTCGAAGTGCAAACAGCAGTTTATCCGGCTAGTCCTTGGAGGTCTCAACCATCTTCCGTAGGATGTTTTTGACGTTCTTGTTTGCGGCCTTAACAGCTCCATTGGTTTGTGGTCTGTATGTCGACGACTTGTGAAAAGCCACGTTGCATTTCTTGAGCAGATCCACCACCTCTTTTTTGAAGTGTAAGCCATTATCAGATATGATCTCGTTCAAAACTCCATACCGGCAGATGATATTGTTTCTAATAAATTTGGCCACATGCAATGCCTTCAACACTGCATAGAATTGAGTTTCCACCCACTTCGTAAAATAATCAATCGCCACCAAAATATACTCATGTCCATTCGACCCTTTTGGTGAGACTGCACCGATAAGATCGATTCCCCAAACTGAGAAAGGCCATGGCGAAGTCATGTTGTAGAGCTTTCACGGCGGATATTCATGCGATTAGCATGAATTTGACACTCGTGACATCGTCGTACAAAACCAATACAATCCTCCTCCATGGTGGACCAGTAATACCCTTGTCTGAGGATCTTCCAAGCTAGCATCACACTATTCATATGCGCCCCGCATTCTCCACCGTGGATAGCCTCTATAAGGCACTTCGATTCCACTTCCTCCACACACAGTTTATGCATTTCCCAATAACCTCTTTTATACAGCTTATCCTCGCAGATGATAAATTGGACAGCCAGGCACCCTATTCCCCATTTGTCTTTAGTATTTGCCCCTGGTCGATACATCTCCTATTCTAGAAAGTTCCAAATATCGTAATATCAGGGGTTTTTGTCTTGCACTTTATCTATCGCGGCAATGGTCTCATAAGCCGGCGTGTATTTCTGTTCGATGATAATCAGACGCATCCGGACCCCAAGTGAGATGTCTACTATAGAGGATAGAGTTGCCAAAGCATTAATGAACTTGTTGTTCTCTCTCAATAGATGCGTGAATATCAACTTTTCAAACCTCGAAATCAGAATATCCAAGGCCTGATGGTAAACCTTCATAGTCTCTTCTTTGACTTTTCAGTCTCTGTTTGCTTGAGAAACAACCAACTTTGAGTCCCCAATGACATCCAACCTTATTGCTCCTAGTTCTAGGGCAGCTTCTAAACCAGCAATACATGCTTCGTATTCTGTTTCATTGTTGGACACCTTGAACCAAAGTTTGAAAGCTAAAGATAAATGGGAGTCGTCGGGTGCTATCAATAACACACCTATCCTATAACCGTACTGATTGAACACTCCATCAAAGTACATCGTCCATGTTTCCTCTTCCACATGCAGAATGTCTTCATCTGAGAACAAGTATTCCACTGCCTTATCTCCTTCTACCGGGTGGTCTGCCAGGAATTCTGCCACAACTCTTCCTTTAACTGACTTGCGAGCAACATATTTGAGATCAAATTCAGAGAAAAGAAGCAACCAACAAGCCAGCTTACCCGTAAGCACTGGTTTCTCAAAGAGATATTTGATGGGATCTAATCTTGAAACTAGGATTACAGAGTGAGCTAACAAGTAGTGCCTCAACTTCCTGGTAGCCCATACCAAGGCTAGGCAAGCTTTCTCTAAGGGAGTGTAGCGGGTCTCATAGTCTAGCATCTTCTTGCTTAAATAGTAGATAGCCTTTTCCACCCTATCTTCAGATTCCTGAATGAGCATACATTCCATGGTCGTATCTGTTACTGACAAGTACAAAGTCAGAGGTTTCCCCGGCTCCAGTGGTGACAACACATGTGGATTCTGGAGGTACTGCTTAACCTGTTCAAAGGAAAACTGACAGCGATCGTCCCAACATAATTTCTTTCCTTTCTTCAGGAGACCAAACAGTGGTTCACAAGTCGAGGTCAATTTGAAAATAAACCGTCTTATGAATTGCACTTTCCCCAGAAAGCCACGCACGTCCTTTTCAGTCCTTGGTGGTGGCATTTCTAAGATGGCCTTCATCTTGGAAGGATCTTCTTCAATTCCCTTTTGTGTAATCAGAAATCCCAGCATTTTTGCTACTGTTACCTCGAAGGTGCACTTCTGTGGGTTCAACCTCAATCTGTATTCCCTGATTCGCTAAAAGAATTTCTCCAGCGTGGTGTAGTGGCCCTCTTGTTCTTTGGACTTGACAATCATGTCATCCATGTACACCTCAACCTCTTTGTGGATCATGTTGTGCAGAATGGTGGTCGCAGCCCTCTGATAGGTAGCTCTGGCATTTTTCAACCCCAATGGCATAACCCGGTAATAGTAGGTACCCTACGGAGTGGTGAATGCGGTATTTTCTCTATCCTCGGGTGCCATCAAAATCTAGTTATACCTAGAAAACCCATCCATAAATGATAGCAATGCATGGCCCACAGTGAAGTCTACCAATTTATCAATATGCGGCAGAGGAAAGTCATCATTCGGACTGGCTTTGTTCAAGTCTCGAAAGTTGACGCAAACCCGAGTTCTACCATCTTTTTTCGACACTGGGACGATATTGGCCAACCAGGTCGAATACTTGGATACTAACAAGAATCTTGCATCAATCTGCTTAGTGACCTCTTCCTTGATTTTCAATGCCCAATCTGGATGAACTCTATGTAGCTTCTGCTTGACTGGTCAAACCTCAGGGTCAAGAGGGATCCAGTGTTGTACAATCTTGGGATCGATCCCAAGCATGTCTTCGTAGGACCATGCAAAAACATCTTTGAATTTTTTTAATAAAACGATTAAACGCTCGCGTTCCTCCGAAAACAACGTGGACCCGATCTGGACCAGGCGCGGATCCTTTTTAGTACCCACATTAATGGCAATGATTTCATCAATACAGGGTTTAGCAAACCTCTTATCCTCTTTATTAATCAAGTTTTTCAAAGCCAAAGGAGTTTCTTCCCCTTCTTTTTTATTAAAATTTTGAAAATTTTGGTCAATACAATAAACCAGCGGCACAAAAAAGTACACAGAATTTGTAGAGTTTTCATTCAAAAGTTCCAGATCTTTGGTTATAGACTAAAAAAAAAAGCTGAATAAAGACCTAGACAAGACTTTGGTATCCGGGTTACCACCTCAGAAATACTAGACTCAGACTCAGAAGAACTTGAATCTGATCCCGACCCCATAGACTCAGTGAAATCAAATTCTGGCTCATCACTCGATTCAGAACTGGAAAGATAGCCTTTCTCCAGCTGCCAAGTAAGATGTGGTGCCTTTAATTCATCTAAAATGCCACCAGCCGGGTCCACACTAGGTTCTTCCCCGATTATGGAAATAGTAAAGTTATCTCCCAACTTCTCCAGGTCGGCTGCAAGATCTGTTAGGAGACTAGCCAGTGCTACCTCTACTCTAGGCTCTCTGTTATCTAAGTTACCTTCCGTGCTTTGTTCAGCTTTGATACTTGGTTCAGCCCTTTCCTCATCATCACTATCCTGCAGCTGATGGTCAAAGAAGATCTCGAACTCAGGGACACACTCGTTTGAGGAATTTACCCAAGGCTCAGGGAAGCCACAAAAAGGGAAATCCTCTTCTTCCTGAACAAAATGGCCATTCAGTGTCCTCCAGATTGGCCTGTGGATGAGTTCATAGTGTTTTCCGGCTTACTTGGCCTTGGCTTTGCCTTTCATTTCTTCCCCCTTTCTAATCCAGTCTTCTCTGGTGGGCACATAGCCCAATCCAAAAGCATGCGGGTTGTGTGGCACCTCTGCCAGTGCTGCAACACCTTTCCAACCACTCTTTCCAAGTCCCATTCCTGGAATGTGTCACAGTTTGTTTATAAAATAGATGGACTAAGCGCTAACGTATATGTCTTCGTCTGCGGCTAGAATGGTCTACACTACTCGAGCTTCAGCTAGGGTGAATCCCGAGAGGAACATATCCTCCTCACCATATTTGATCTCTAACATTGGTGTAGTCACCTCTGGCGGCGGATGGATAGATGAATTCCCAAAAATAATTGTCACTCCTCCCCCATGAGGGTACTTCAACATCTGATGGAGAGTGGAGGAAACAGCCTTCACATGGTGCAACCAAGGCCTTCCTGACAGCAAATTAAAGGTAGCTGGCACATCCAAGACATGAAACTTGATCTCTTGCTCTGATGGGCCCACCTGAACTCTCACTTGCACTGTACCCATGACCTCTCTACTTGTGTTATCATATGCCCGTGTCACCTAGGTTGTGGGAACAAAGTCCGCCAGTTTGAGGCCAATTGCGTAGGTAGTACGGGAAGGACAAACATTAATGGCAGAACTAGTATATACCAACACGACTGGCGCCCATTTCTCTTGACATTCCACGGAGATATATAATGGCTTGTTATGAGCCAAGCCTTTCGGCAACTGCTTTTTGTCAGAGAACGTTAGCATTGGCTTGGCTCTGCTTGGAAAGACCAGGCCCACAAGTTGCTCGAGCGTAGTATCAATGGACAATTTAGCCTTGTCCATTGGCGACAATACTGCCTGTCGGTGCACCCATGAGGCCATGAGAAGACCCTAGATAGAGATATCAGCTTGGATTTTCTTAAGCTGCTTCAGCACTGACTCCTTTTCTAGTTATTTCTCATTTTGTTTTTCGGCTTCTTTGTCCTTTCCAGACGCCTTTACTTAATCTAGGTGCGATTTAAAATACCGTCCACTGCGAGTGAGATGATCTATCTCCTCAGCATACCATGTATTATTCGGGGCGCAATCGCCCCAGTCTTCATCAGTATGGGCCAAATGCAAATCGTTATCGTCCCACCATTCGCCCTCAGCTGCCGACAAACAGTTGTTCGGCTCTGTTTGTATCATCTTCACATCATAAGTGTCCCTTACAGGGTGCCACGCAATTACGGTTCCCCGGCTGTCTTCAATTCTTTCTCGTTCAAACTACCTTAGTACAGCTTCCTGTTCGGTGTCCGATAATCCGAATCCAGTTAATCCGTTTATCAAACGGATTGAATATGTAAAAATCTGATCTGATCCAATAATTCGATAATCCAATCCGATTATTCTGAATTTGAATGAAGAAAATACAAAATGAAAAAAATATCAAATTATATAAAATTGTAACTCAATAAATAAATAAATGGATCGGATCGAATCGAATCAAATTATCGGATTGGATATCCGAAATCATTGGAGTCAAATTCGGGTGATCTATAATCGGATATGGGCTAAACGGATTCGGATCGGATTTGGGTTTGTCTTAATTGGGTCATATTCGGATTTTGACGGATCCGATCCGAATTTGATCCATTTAGAGACCTAGTGTGTACTGAGAGGATTGATGGTGTGTAAATAAAATCACCTTTAAATTTAAACTTGAAAAGCTCATGAAACCTATCACAGATCCTGTTTTAATAATTCAAATCATTCATTTTGTTAGACATCTGTGTATATCATATATGAAAAAAATTAAGTTAATCCAATAATTGTAATCATTTCATTTTTTCGTTTTTATCTCCAAAAAATAAACGGTAAGGAAAATTTTGAAACTAGACCATACATTTTCAAAGACAAACTCAATAAAATAGAGTGATTATGATTATTGGATAGACATAATTTTTGTATGGATGAGACATGGAGGGCCCTAAAAAATTAATGGTTTAAATTATCGAAACGGGACAACAAAAAAAATAGAACACAAATATATTTTTAAAAATTGACCATTCATTTTTTAAAAAACAAATACAATAAAATGAAGTGACTATGATTATAGGATTAATCTAATTTTTATTTTTATAAATGAGATATACAAAAAAATCTTACAAAATAAATAATTCGAACCATCAAAACGAAACTTATTATAGACCCCCACAAGCCCTCAAGTTCAAACCCTCTAACTCTCTTTTATTATCTTCATTGTACTGTACACTTATTAACACCTTTTTTTTTTTTTTTTTTTTTCGAACGCACACACTTAATAACACTTGACACACGAAAATAGACCTCACTTTCTATCAATTTTTTTTTTATTTATTATTTATTTTTTTATATTTATCATAGGACATATTTTAACATACAATTTTAATTATAGAAATAAAATTTTAACCACTCCATTCCAGATCTCACTTTTGTTTCAGAGTGATACACACTAGGGGTGCTTAAGGATTGGATTAGGTCGGGTGATCTCTCATTTGTCATCCATTTAAATTTAGGCAGATTGAAAAAAGTTAATTTACATTCGTTTACTTAGTTAGCAAATGCGGATTGAGTGGGCCGTGCGAGTTGAAAGGTAGATGCAAATTGATTTTGCTATTTGGGATTTACTGTTTTGAGCATTTTTTCAAATTATTTTTCAGTAATTCTTTATTGTTTTTGCATCCAAAATTTTGTATTTTTCATTTTTTATAATGAAAAACCAAACTGTCATATTTCATAACTAGCAAATATAATTACTAAATAAAAGTTTTTTTTAACACAAAGTATAAAAGTATAATTTCATTTTCTTAAGTGGGTTGGTAGATCGGGTTGGATTGGATGGCTTCCCATCCATCATCCGTCCAAACTTAAGCGGATTGGGAAAAATACATCCTCCGCTCAAACAATTGAAACGATCAATTTTGTAGAAGATTGATTCGAGTCACTCTATTTTGGTGGATCATATGAATGTTTATCCACCCCTAACACACCATTTGATTGTGGTGACTCCCTTCAATTGAGGCCTCTTTTGACAACTAGGTTAAAAGCTAGTTTATTGAATTTTTTAGCTTTTTTGGATCACATCATTTTTCTACTTTTTTTTTTGGACATTTTTTCAAAAAAAAAAAAAAAAACAAAAAAAAAAAAAACCAAAAAAATCCCAAAAAGTTAGCTTTTAACTTACTTTTCAAAATAGGCCTCCCTATCCCTTTGGCAAGTGAGGTTTGCAACTAAAAAATCAAAAAGTCATTATAATTTATCATATTACTCTGTTTACTTTTTGTTCATCCTTTTATAAAAAATCAACTAAAATAGCCCATTCGCAGGTGTATCTCTCTGTAAATTATAGTGTTTATTTACAGTTAAAAGCCGGACAGAATTAGTCCAGTGTTATCTGCCAAATATCTTCACAATTTACGTTTTGAAGTGTATGTCTTGAAACATTATACACTTTTGTTTTAAAATAGAAAATTTAGCAATTTAATGCATTCCAAATTTCTTTTTACATATTGCCTTAAATTGAAAGTATTCTATAAGAGGGATAAAAAATTAAGAAAAATGGCTAAGACCCCCAGTGGGGGTCACTGGGGGTCGCCCCTGATTGGTCAGAAAACAATTTTTTTTTTTTTTTTTTTTTTTTTTGAGATTCCAGCAATGGCAGTGTGCCACCTGCCACTGGGGGTCACTGGGGGTGCCCCCAGCTGGGGGTCTGTAGCACAGCTGAAAAATTAAATGTAATCAACTAAAATCTAGATACATGACCACAAAAAATATAAAGAACTAAATAAATGGCCCATATTATTTATAGAATTGTGTTTTTACATTATTAATTTGTAATTATTTTATTGAAAGTCTAACTCTTAAAATACAATTACTATCATAGTAGTCTCTTAAATTCTATTTGTGTGATCTATATAACCCTATCCTCATGTATTTTGTTTTAGAGCATGTGACGTACCATATTCTCGGTCTTGGTCCCGGTCCCAGTCCCAGTCCCATTATGTCTCGTTCATTGTACTGAAACAATTCACGGTTTAGGTAACATAGATTTAATCTGAACCAATATATTGTAACACATGACATGATATAAATCCTTTTCCTCGAAATATTCTCGTATAGTTTTTACAAATAAGTTTTTTTTTTTTTTTTTTTTTTTGGGGGGGGGGGGGGGTCCAAAAACCATATGAATGGATAAAATTTATTAGTGGGCCTCACTTATCAAAACTCCTAATTGTTCAGTTATTTTTTGTATTTAATTTTATGTTTTTAGATGTTTTTATTATCATTATTATTATTTTACCACTATCATGATATTTTGCCACCAAATTTTTTTGAAAAAATACTGTAGACACATTTTTGTGCAGCAATAGTAATAATAATAATACAATGATGATGATCATATATTTTTTTTAATATAACTTGTTCATCACATGATGTGTCATTCTTGCATTAGTAACAAATATGAGTAATACAACCTATTAAATACGTGGTAATACATTAAATGATTAATAACTTTTGATACATAAATATAGTAAACATTAGTAAAAATTTTTTTTAAAAAAAATTCCAAATGCTGTGCTGATAAGTTTGATCTCTTTAGGATAAGGCAAAAAAGGAGCACAATATAGAAGATAACGAAGAAAAAAAGAAAGAAAAGGAGTTTGGATTGTTGCAAAGTCCCATATTAACATCCAGGGCTCCACAAAAAAGAATATTTGCATACCATGTCCAACAAGTTATTATTACTGTATATTCTTCATATTGCCACAGCATGTTATTTTCAAGATTTCTCATCAATTCTCATGAGAACTAACTACATGGAATGTTAGCCCAGCCTTGGTTTTTCATAATTATTTTTCTCTTTCCAGCCTTGCTTTCAAAATTATTTTTCTCTTTCCATTTTGTGGAGGGTAGACGAAGATATGAGTATGAATGACCCTCCCAAGATAAGGCTAAAGGAGCTTTCACATCTTCACCAGATATGCGCCTGATTATTTGTCTTCTTTCATTTTGTTTTATTTTGCATTTGGTATAATATTACTGAGTTAATACATTGTCACGCCCAAAATTTTATTATCCGGATACATTATCAAAACCTTTAATTTAACTCTAATTACATGGTGTAAATAGGAATAATCATTACACTTGAGTAACTATGAAATATTCTCTCTCGAATAAATACAACAGTAGTACATGCTCAAAAATTAGATCGAAATATTCAGGTTAATTAATTACAGGAGTAAGGAGTCTCAATTAAGGACTAAAGTCAGATCTTAAATTGATATCATGTTAAATTATCAATTATGCCAAAAGCTTAGGTTGTTAAGAAATGGGCCTAACAATGTATATTAAGCTATTTAACAAATAAGAGTTTCTAAATAGAAATGAAAATGCCTAAACCTACCAAATCCTTATTTAAATTGTTGACAAAATTTTCATCTATTGTTGGAAAGTACTGATACACTTTTGATGCTATAGACTCGACTATAAGTTGACTTGATTCTGTTCAGCATCCCGCTGTTGTTGTTTGTTCTTTGTCCTTCAGTACCTAGTTTTTCTTTGTTATCAAGACTAAAATTTCCCTTTGCGAAAGACCTTTCATTTCCTATCTTCCCAAACAGGGCAACTAAAGAAGAAAAGACAGAAACAGTTCTTGAGAGAGTTCTTGCAAGATCTGCAGCACTCTTTGACTCAGGACTAGTTGAACTTGCTTGAGGGCAAACTGAAGATGGCACAAGAACAACAGAAAACTGTGAGCTCTGATTCGAGTTTCATGATCTAGATGGACCATAGCTGGGAGAAACTAATGAAATAAAGCGTCGGGAAATGCCTGAGGGGAAAAAGATAAACTCGGATGCAAGGTTGGATAAAGGATTGAAATAACAAGAGAAAGCAATATAATCATTAAAAAAAATTTAACTTCCTTGCCTAGTTTTTATATGAAAAATTTGGTATGGAGGCTACGATTTGAGCAGTACAAAAAACGGTAGCAATAGTAGCTCTGGCTATAACTGTAATATTTGAGATGTTCTCCATCATCATAGCCATGGTGTCAAGAATTGGGCTTGCTTCTCCAACCTGTTTGTCAATGGCAATTCAATATCAAATCTCTCAAAATACAGTTACAAAATTCTTTTAAAAGTCTAGGACATTTAGAACAAGTGAAATATTTAAAAATTCAAATACAAATTAGAAACCAAAATGTAGCATCACAAGTATTTCCAGCTTGAGATCCAAAGAACTACAAGTCCATAACATTGCAGGTGTATTAAGGAATATTAAGAGATAAATGATACCTTGAGTGATAACTCCACAAGGCACTCATCAACTACTTCTCAAAATTTTCTGTTCCAATTGATTATCTCAGCTCCTAAATTTCCATCATCAAGTGAGTAATGAATGCTTTTCCGTAGGTGCCTCATAACATCTATTGTTCGTTTGAACTGATTTTTTTTTTTTGGTGTGTGGGTAAAGGGATAAATCATTTATTTTCATAGTACATAGCACACCTTAACCATTTGGTAATGCAAGCTTTAAAATCTTATTGTGAACTGAGAATTGTATGGTCTAGAAAGAAGGGTTCTTCTTTTGAAATCAGATTCATGACAACACAGTTCCCCCACCGGTCCTTTCAAATACAAGGTCTGACATGAATTTCCCAAAATATGCTTAAGAAATAAAGGAAAAGAAAAAAAGAAAATTAAGTTTATGTTTTCACGTTTGTCTAATTTTCCTTCCCAAGACTGAAATTCAGCTCAAGGGAATGCTTAATCCAAATTGGAATCTCTCGAAATATGCTTAATCCACTCACATTTCTCCCTCTCCCTCTGTTTTGTTTTGTTGCTAAGAAATGCTCGAAAAGAAATTCGGTTTCATGTTTTATGTTTGTTTAAAGTTGCCCCAAATTTGAATTTTATGCTTCATGTGGATCTGATCATATATCTTGATTTTGCCTCCATTATTTTGTTGCCTTTTTGTTTGGGGCTATGTTTTTGGTTTTGGATGGAGATTCTCTTCCTTTGCTAATCCCAACCAATTGCATGGTGCTATTGGATAGCCACCATGGAATCCATCTCAAATCACTTCAATCATTTATTTTCTATTATTTGAACGGATGACTTCCACAACAAATTTAATTAATCGGATACTTATAATTGCGAAATGCTAAAAATCCATACTTATTATAAATTTGCACATAAGAATGTGATAAGAGAGTTGAGTTGATGTGTAATAAATTAAAAATTGATCCTAATCATACCATAGGTCAAATTGTGAATCTTTTTTTTAAGTCTCAAACATATTTCCTTTTAATTACATAAAAACATCTCGAATAATGTTACGCATCATGAAATATTTCATGAAGATTTTTCATCATTTGATTAGTGTGTGGTATTTTATTGTATGTGTAATCAGAGGGTGGAGAATCTTTATGAAATTTTTCATTATATATCTTTCATGATATCTAATATTACTTTTATTATATTATGGATATTATCTAGTATGAGTAACTACATTGTTTTATAGATACTTCTACTCAAGAATATGACCTATTAAATGATGTAATCAGTATCATATAATTACATTAAATGGTATCAAATGTGATCATTCTAAATTGTAAAAAAAGAATACTTTTTTTTTTCCTTGAAAAAGACAATAAATATCAAGGATTGAAGACAAATGAGATTTTAGGGGTAACACTAGGGAAACATATTTTGGTAATGTATTGAAGAATTAAAATGTAAATAATTGCACTTCTCATTCCTTGCTTTCCTTTCCTTTTCTTTTATGAATTTTGTTAATGAATTGCTTAGAACATTTGATTAGAAATTTAAAATGTTTATACATGATGCATAAAAATGTGTGTAATATGTAATATACAATTAATTTAAACATTATTAATCAATATTTTAAGGTACTTGCTAATCAAAATTTTATTTTATTAACAGCAATGCTACATTCACACAATTTGTTTCCCAAATAATTCCTTAATAAGGTGATAAGACATAACGCATCTAAGTAGAGTTTTGAAGAAATATTTAAATGTACGTCAACTTTTCAAATTTTACTTGTCACGTCATTCGAGAATTTAAAAGAAGAAATTGTGTGTATGAATTATTTTTCTATTTTATTACAATAATAAAGTACGCGAAAAGAAATCAAAGGATAGAAATTTTTTCCATTTGGTAAACTTTATCAGCCCACCACCGACTTAGCTCTGTGATTTGAATTGTTCACCCTTTAAGTTGATAACTACGGGCCATTCCAAAAAACAAAGAAAGAAAACAGAAAAGTGAAAAAAATATAGCTTCTTCTTCTTCATTTTTTTTCCCTCTACAATTTCTTCTCAAATCTTTAATCCAAAGACATTTTGAAGGGTCAAGAAATTAACATGCTTATGAGGTTTACAGTTTAATTTAAGTAATGATATATAATAGAATTTATGTACTTGTTTTTTATACAAAATAATGTGATTTTTTATGGTTCTTTTATTTCAAATGAAAGTATAAATTATTTTAATTCATAATTTTAAAATTATTTCATATAAATCACAACATGTGAAATGGATAGCTTCATTTACAAGGCTCTGTGTTCATGATGCCCAAAAATGGGATTTACCTTGACTGATCTGGGATGGCCATTTTAATCCATGGAGCAAACCATATTTATCGTAGTTCTCTAATAATGGATAGCCAAAGCTAGTGGAAATCCTTAATAGAGTAAGACTTAATTTGGAATTAAGATTTGGAAAGATATTTGTGGGGTAAAATTTAAATGAAATATAAAAGGCTGATCACAGAATGATTCATATAAAATGCAATGGAGGGCTAGGATAAAATCTAGTTATGGAAGGGCTACATTCAGAATAAATCTCAGCCATTCATTATTTTTTCTTCTATTCTGTTATGTATTCTTAGCATTATTGGTACATATTAGTTCAAAACAAACTTCTGATTCAAGGATCTCAACTTAGTAATCCATTGCAAAAAGTGTATGTTTACCAAAAAAAACACGGCTTATATCTAATAAATGAATATTACAATTGGCAATTTGCTTTTCAAATCACATCAATATGAACTTTGAAAAGGTAGGGAAGGCTACTATGTGACTTCAAATTATCATGATCTAAACATAATTATGGATTTACAAAATTGTATTTTCCCCACTATTTTTGACTTAGGCTATGTTAAAAAATAAATAAAATTCATAATTTAAAATCAACCACACTTGGTTTTGGGTTTGATTTATTAGTATTTTTATTTTTTAATAAGGTTTGGAAAAGTTAAATGTGTTTTTTAGTAGTATATATGGAGTCACACTTAAAGAGTGGGTCAACAATATATATATATTTTGATTTGTTGAAATAGTGAGACCTATCATTTTGAATGGGGTCATTTATACTTTTTGGGTAAGAGGTTTACATTTTTAGACCAATCACATTTTGTATATTAGGGTTTAGTGTTCATTTTCATATATATCTATGGCTTAAGGTTCATTTGAGAATTGATATTTTTAGTAACATTTTGATTTTTTTTATGAAAGATGTGTAAAAAAAAGTAGAAAATAATTTGACAAGTTATAGTGATTTTTTTGGCTAAAAACCTTACTTCACAAACATGCCATTAGTTTTTTGGTGACTAAAAAGTTTTTTTTTTTTGACATTTTTATCTAAAAACAAGTAACTTGAGAAACGATCCTTTATATATGATTATTTTTTTTTGGCAAAACTAGATTAACCTCATCGGTGTTAAAGAACTTAAGATGTAGACAAATTTGTTTTCAAGGAAAAAGGAAAATGGAAATTAACAAAATTTTAGCATTGAAATAAACGCCACTGATTATTGATTAAGATGGTATTAATACATCTATATTTCTATTCCCAAAATAAGTTAAAAATTTTGAAAAACGGAATGATTGGTTAATACACGAATAATAAATTTATAAGGATCAAAAGGTTAAAATTTTAGTTTAGACAAGTAAAAGAGAGATTTGAGAAAAAAATAATACATTGAGAACAATATGAAACATGTATGCAACAGATATATATATAAAAGATGCTGGATATATAATATAACGATATTCATTCAATTTGAAAGTCAGGTGTATATGCGCGTAACTATGTACAATATAGTATTTACATCATGAGAAATCCTATGATCAGTAATATATACCATATATATATGACTATACTAAGCAACCCAGTATATAACATAACCCTATCCTAGCTAGACTGTATACGTATCAGACTACGGAAGAGGAACCGAATGAGCCATAGAATCATAAATAAGATCATCAGTGACATCTTGGAAATACAACCACTTGTGATCCAGCTGGTCGGGCATAGTGCAGAAGGGGCACTCGAGTACAATCTTCTTGTATTGTTGTCTCACCTCAATCAATGGTAGTAAACCGAATTCATGGTAATCATATAGCATGGCATAATGATGATGATGGCGTGGCTCCCAGAAAATCTTGTGACCCATGATGGCTGCCGTGAGCAAGAGTGAGGAAACTGAGAACTTGAGTGATACTTTCAATTGAAGCATTGAAAAAAAAAATTGCACGAGAGCACTTATCAAGCCAAATAAATCGAGAAATCTAACCGAAATGTGTTTTTTCTTCATCCAAACGATTTCTCTAATGGCAAAGACCACAGTCACTAGAGCAGTACCAATACCAAGAAAAAAAAAAAGTTTTCTTCCCTCCCCAAATTGTTTGAAGGATGCACTTAAAATTTCAAAAATTACATTTGCGGCGGCACAATACTTATCAAACTTGGTTTTTCTTATCTTTTGGTAAATCTTAAGAAAAATCTCTTTCATCTCTCCTTCCATGGTTGATTAATATCGGTATGAAATGGGTTTTTCAAGGTCACCGGGAAATGGTGAATCTCACCTAAAATTTGGAGGAGAATGTGAATTTCGTTGAAAATGATGAATTTTGTTGGAGATAGAAAGGAAAGGCTAAAGATTTATCAATGGTTGAACCAAATCAAAGAGAAGAGATAGTAGAGAGAGGTGGTTGAGTGAAAGGCAAAGCAAGCATGAAAAGAGAGAGAAAATGGTAGAGCATCCCTTTGTATATTTCCAAATTCCATTCTCTCATTCACACATATGATAATATTGACCCAAAAAAATCAAAAAGAGCCTATTTTAATTTTAATTAAAAAAAACATTTGAGGGTTCTTCACCAATCTAAATAAATAAATAAATAAATAAATAAATAAATAAAAATGATTTCCATTATTTTGTTGTCTGTGCTTGAACAAAGAAAAGAAAAAAATGTATACTTGGAGCTCACCCTTAGAATGTTGAATGCCTTACTCCCAATGCAACAAACTCTCGAAGTATCACGTGTCTATACTCCTTCACTTATCATCATTCACCAAAATCATAAGTCTCACCTTCTCCACCAATTATAACATACTATTTGTTTATGGTGCGTGGGAAGAGGGATAATGAAAGAAATTTTTGGCTTATAATTATCTTTACAGGAAATTTCCGGCTTATATTTATAGGAAATTTTCAACAAAGGGGTTGAAGGAAATCTTTATAATTATTTATACCCATAAATCTTTCTTTATACCCATAAATCTTTATAATTATTTTTTAATTATCTATAAATAAATCGTTTTATTTTCTGATTTTTTTTATTTTGAGTCAATTTTTATGGCTTATAATTATACAAAGATTTCTGTCACTCATAAATCTTTAAATTAAATCTTTATGGCTTATAAAGATTTGTGGCTGCCATAAATGTTTATTTATACCCATAAATCTTTATAATTATTTTTTAATTATTTTTTAATTATCTAGAAATAAATGAACTAATTATGAGTATTCATATAATTATCCATAAATAAATCTTTATAACGATTTATGGCTTAGAAAGATTTTGAGATTTATAAGCCATAAATCACTAATTTATTTTTAATTCTGATCTTTTTATAATTATACAAAGATTTATGGCTTATAAAGATTTATGTCACCGATTTATGGCTTATAAAGATTTTGTAAATTTTTTGATTATTTTTTTTTGAAATTTGAGTGAATTTTTTTATTTTTTAAGTCTGTCGTGACTAGACCATTCTAAAATTTACAAAATTTGAGTCAATTTTGAAAGGAAAAAAATTTATCCAAAAACAAAAATAAGCCAAATTATATATATAATTACGAAAATTGGCTTACCTTTGTATTTTCTGTTTTTTTTTTAATTTAAAAAATTTGACATAATTTTTTTTAAAAAATCACCAAACACAAAAATAAGTTGAACTAAAAAGCCAAAAAAGGATACTCCCAAAAGAAGCCAAAGTTTTACATCTAATGATGACTTATCCAAATTCTTCACAATCACATATACCAAGGATTCCCTAGACTAGTCCTCCGTGATTTTTATTTCTGAGAGATTTTTGAAGTAGAACTATCATCTTTCTTAGATCCAGAAACAGTTTTGGAAAGGGGTGAATCAGTGTCAACTGCCTGTAACTTGAAATCCTCCACCAAATGTAGGAACGGATCCACCTGAGAAAATATAAACATAGTAAAGCATATATGTGTGAGAATAATATTAGTATAGTACTATACTAATATTATTCTCACAATACGAGGTAGTATTCATGATGTAAATGAGAATGTGGATGCAAAAAAAAAAAAACCCAGAAAAAATTGGCATTCAGCAGCATTGATTGCTTTAGGAAATAATTGACAAGGATGTGGAAATAAAACCCTGATCTACAATGAACCACGTACCATTTTATCTATAAGAGCAGCCTTGACACAGGGAAGAAGGGGAAGTATATTGCAGGCTTTGGATGAAAGGATAATCATCTAAGTTGCCAAAGTAAAGAGGGATCTGCATTGTGACAATAGCACTGGCCTTGTGGAAACAACAGGACATGTCTTGAGTTGGCACAGTTGATGTCTCATTAAGTCAATCTTACTCATTCATTACATCGCCATTATGACATTTCATTAAACAACAAAAATGGAAATAAAGAACAAAGCATATATAAAAATATAAAAAGTAAAAATTAAAAGAAGAAGAAGAAGAAGAAGAAGAAGCACCATATATAGGCAAATTAAATGCAATTCCATCCAACCTACAAAAATATAAGCATAATAGTTGGTTTGGATGCTAACCTCCTTCAATGAGAGAAATTCTTTTCAAGGAAAAAGCTAGCTGAAAACTTCGGACTAGAGTCTCTTGACTGGAGTTCTGCAAACATGATGAGTTGTAATAAGAAAAGGCCTACAAACGTATACCCAAAAAAAAAAACAAAAAAAAAAAGGGCCCAAAAAAAGATATTGAGGCAGACAAAGGATAATTATGCTTATTATGTATGGCGAATTAACATAATTAACAAAATCTACCATAGACTACCAGGTTACCACATGTCATGGAAAATCTGATTTAACATGCTTAAGGATCCAATGAATGAATTTCCAAAATCACAGATCTCATGGGGAACTATATCTGATAAAGGAAGTTCCACAATAGCCTCGAAAGCTGCCATGACACTTGTTTTTTGGCAACCAAGGGGCAGAAAGATGGCAGTGGAAAAACTCCCACCTGGCAGAGAGTGGTTGGTCGGGATGGTTTGTAATAATTTTTTATCAAATAAATATAAATAATTGTTAAAATACTACAAAAGAGGAAGAAGAAAAAGCTGTTGTACGGTTTCTCTTATAACAAAGGCAAATTATTGCAAAGTTGAATAATATGAAACTTAAAGATGTAATGAATCACTGATGAATGAAAGCACAATGTGAATGTAAATCATAGCAATATCAAGACATGTGTTGTTGAGTGAATAAGGGGAAGACTAAAGATAGCAAAAGACGAGGGAAAGAGTAATGGAGGAAAAAAAAAATGGGGAAAGTGAGAAAAGCAGGGGAACCAAGACAACATTTAAATACGCATACATGCTATTAACAAAACTGATCGAAGCCAAATCTACAAGATGACATTAATTAGTTCTAAAAACTAGATTAGCTATATGGCGCAAGTTTTATGCTCTAGTTGAAGGAACCATGTCTCTACAAGGGTCGAGGGGAGGCCAAACAAATTCAAAAAACTAAGCCTCCTTATTTAGGATTTTAATAGAAATTGTGATGCAGATGTGTTATGAACATAAATGAAACTTCCACAACCCAAATAATATTCTAGAAAAAAAAAAGAAAAGAACATCAGAATAAATCGTAAAGCCAAATACAAATCAACAATTACCTTGCCACGAGAGAACAGTAACACTAGGCTGTATGTATGAGCAATTGCTTCATAGTTACCAGGCATATTTGCAGGAGAGATGGATTGTGCCCAAACTGAAGAAAGTAGGAGGCTAATCTGGCGGCTACTCAGCCTAAGAGAAGTTACTTCCTGGTATTGAAAGAATAAAACAATGGTCATATGAGTCAACAATCCAAAATATATGTGACTTGATACCTATAAGGAGTCTCAATTAAGGGCTAAAGTCAGATCTTAAACTGGTACCATGTTAAGTTATCAATTATGCCAAAAGCTTAGTTTGTTAAGAAATGGGCCTAACAATGTATATTAAGCTATTTAACAAATAAGAGTTTCTAAATAGAAATGAAAATGCCAAAACCTACCAAATCCTTATTTAAATTTTTGACATAATTTTCATCTACTGTTGGAAGTACTGATACACTTTTGATGCTATAGACCCAACTATAAATTGACTTGATTCTGTTCAACATCCCGTTGTTGCTGTTTGTTCATTGTCCTTCAGTAACTAGTTTTTCTTTGTTATCAAGACTAAAATTTGCGGAAGACCTTTCATTTCCCATCTTCCCAAATAGGGCAGATGAAGAAGAAAAGATAGAAATAGTTCTTGAGAGAGTTCTTGCAAGATCTGCAACATTCTTTGACTCAGGACTAGCTGAACTTGCTTGAGGGCAAACTGAAGATGGCACAAGAACAATAGAAAATGGTGAACTCCGATTCGGGTTTCATGATCTGGATGGACCATAGCTAGGAGTAATTGATGAAATTAAGCCTCAGGAAATGCCTGAGGGAAAAAAGATAAACTTGGATGTAAGGTTGGATAAAGGATTGAAATAACAAGAGAAAGCAATATAATCATTACAAAAGTTTAACTTCCTTGCCTTGTTTTCATATGACAAATTGGGTATAGAGGCTACGATTTGAGCAGTATGAAAAATGGTAGCAATAGTAGTTCTGGCTATAACTGTAATATTTGAGATGTTCTCCAACATCACAGCCATGGTGTCAAGAATTGGGCTTGCTTCTCCAACCTATTTGTTAATGGCCATTCAATATCAAATCTCTCAAAATACAGTTACAAAATTCTTTTAAAAGTTCAGGACACTTAGAACAAGTGAAATATTTAAAAATTCAAATACAAATTAGAAACCAAAATGTAGCATCACAAGTATTTCCAGCTCGAGATCCAAGGAACTACAAGTCCATAACATTGCAGGTGTATTAAGGAATATTAAGAGATAAATGATACCTTGAGTGATAACTCCACAAGGCACTCATCAATTGCTTCTCGAAATTTTCTATTCCAATTGATTATTTCTGCTTCTAAATTTGCATCATCATGTGCGTAATGAATGCTTTTTCGAAGGTGCCTCATAACATCTGTTGTTTGTTTGAACTGTTTGTGTGTGTGTGTGTGGGTAAAGGGATAAATCATTTACTTTCTTAGTACATAACACACCTCAACCGTTTGGTAATGCAAGCTTTAAAATCTTATTGTGAACTGAGAATTGTATGGTCTAGAAAGAAGGGTTCTTCTTTTGAAATCAGATTCATGGCAACACAGTTCCCCCACCGGTCCTTTCGAATACAAGGTCTAACATGAATTTCCCAAAATATGCTTAAGAAATTAAAGGAAAAGAATAAAATAAAATAAATTTTATGTTTTCATGTTTGTTTAATTTTCCTTCCCAAGATTGAAATTCAGCTCAATAGTATGCTTAATCCAAATTGGAATCTCTCGAAATATGCTTAATCCACATTTCTCCCTCTCCCTCTGTTTTGTTTTGTTGCTAAGAAATGCTCGAAAATAAATTTGGTTTCATGTTTTATGTTTCTTTTAAGTTGCCCCAAATTTGAATTTTATGCTTCATGTGGATCCGATCATATATCGTGATTTTGCCTTCGCTATTTTGTTGCCTTTTTGTTTGGGGCTATGTTTTTGGTTTTGGATGGAGATTCTCTTCCTTTGCTAATCCCAATCAATTGCATGGTGCTATTGGATAGCCACCACAGAATCCATCTCGAATCACTTCAATCATTTATTTTCTATTATTTGAACGGATGACTTCCACAACAAATTTAATTAATCGGATACTTATAATTGGGAAATGCTAAAAATTACACATAATAATGTGATAAGAGAGTTAAGTCGATGTGTAATAAATTAAAAATTGATCCTAATCATACCACAGGTCAAATTGTGAATCTTTTTTTCAGTCTCAAACATATTCCCTTATAATTACATAAAAACATCTCGAATAACGTTACGTATCTTGAAATATTTCATGAAGATGTTTCATCATTTGATTAGAGTGTGGTATTTTATTGTATGTGTAATCAGAGGGTGGAGAATCTTCATGAAATTTTTCATTATATATCTTTCATGATATCTAATATTACTTTTATGATATCATGGATATTATCTAGTGTGTGTAACTACATTGTTTTATGGATACTTCTACTCAAGAATACAACCTATGAAATGATGTAATTAGTATCATATAATTATATTAAATGGTACCAAATGTGATCACTCTAAATTGTAAAAAAAGAATACTTTTTTTTTCCCTTGAAAAAGCCAATAAATATCAAGGATTGAAGGCAAATGAGATTTTAGGAGTAACACTATAGCGATCCCAGTTTTCCCTTTTTGTTGTTGTTGTATTCCGGACTCTGTTCCGTGGAGTTGGTAGTTGTGTCTACCTTGTTGTCGTCCTTTAATTCCGTATGTTTGAGTTTTGGGATGTTTTGGGCAGGTGTGTTACAGGTTGGTTGAGCCTGAGTCTCAAATCTAGTTGTCCAAGTTTTTGGTGTTACGCTCGAGCGGGTTATTCTGCGCTCAAGCGGATTTTGGTTTTTGGTTGTCCGCTCGAGCGGGCCTTCTTGCGCTCGAGCGGGGTTTACACACTTCCAGTATTTCGTGCCTCTGTAAAACTTCTGCAGGTGTGTTTTTCACGCTCGAGCGGGTTTATTTACGCTCGAGCGGGTCGCGCTTGAGTGGGTAGTATTTTGTTTGTGAAGGTTCTGGGAGGGGGAAATCTACGCTCGAGCAGACTGGTTTTCGCGCTCGAGCGGATGTGCTTTATTCTTGTGTCTTGGTGCTCGAGCGGGCCTTCTTACGCTCAAGCGGACCTAGTTTTTTGTTCTTGACGCTCGAGCGTTATGTTTTCCGCTCGAGCGGGAATGTCGTATAGTAGAGGGCAACTGGGCATTTTTGAATCATTTTCTACACTTCCTTTCTCTCTCTTATTTTCCCAAAAACATTTTTGAGAGCCTCTCTCTCTAGAAACTCCCTTCTCTCTAGGGTTTGATCTAGTTAGAGTGCTTCCCTTCCCTTTGGCCTTTGTAAAAGTTGTGTTGATCGTCGAGGGCTTCGTTTTGATCCATGGATCTTGGAGTTTAGAGCATTTTGGTTTTCTTCATCTTCTTCCCTTGGGCTCCGAATTTGAGGTAGGGATTCCTACTCACTCTTATGGGTTTAAACCTAGATTTTGAGCTTGTTGTTTAAATGGTTTGATTTTGGGATCTAGGGTTTCAAAATGTTGAAAGGGGGTTTTGTTATTTTGATTCTAAAATGTGTATTTTGGGTTTCAAGATAATGATGTTGTTGTTGGTTGTTGAAATATAGACCATTGGGTCAATATTGAGAAATGGGGTAGAAAACCCTAATTTGTTGTATAAATTAATTGGTATAATTAATTTGGGAAAATTGTGGTTATTTGGAATTGAGTTGGAAATAATGAAATTGGCTCATTGTATTGTAAAATGTTAGAGTTGGAATTATTAATCGCTCACTTTTGAAAACATTGATATTTTATTTGTTGGAGCTTTTATTATCTGTTTAGAAATAATTGCTTGGGCTACCGGTGGAGGGTAGTTTTGATTGTTGTAGACAATGCATAATGATTAGGCAAACTAAAACTAATCAATTGGATGTGTTATAGAGTATGACGGTTGATAGAATACATTAACGTTATGTGTTGATTGATTATGTATATGACCTATGTGTACATATGTTGTGTGTGTGTGGGAGGAGATAGGGGATGTACTCCACGGTTTAGGGGAAGATGGGAGATGGACCTTTAAACCGGATGTTGTTTGGGAGGAGATAGGGGATGGACTCCGCTGATACAGCTCATATGCTTGTCAGTTAATGTGTTGATATAGCTCATATGCTTATCTATGGAAGTATTGATATAGCTCATATGCTTATCTGTTGAAGTGTGGATATAGCTTGTATGCTTATCTATTGAGATGTTGATATAGTTTATATGCTCAGCTATGGAAGTGTTGATATAGCTAGTATGCTTATCTATTGTGAAATGGGAAATGTTTAATATGAGTCACTATCTCATATAGATTGTTGGCCAGGTTCTGAGCCGTCGTGGTAAATTGTGAACATGATAAGAAATAGAAAATGAAATGAAACATAGACATAGTGGTCATGAAATGGAAATGGGTTATGAATTGATTTATGGGAATTAAGCATTTATCAATTGCTAATGTCTTAGTTACTGCTCATACTGTGTTTAGCATATCTCTACTGGGCGTTAGCTCACCCTATATGGGACATTATTTTCAGGTACAGGTAGCATGCCACCTCCAAGGACTTAGCTTGGATGGATGTGGGAGTTGAAGACTCTTTTTGATTATTTTGTTTGTATTACATGTATATCAAGCCAAGGGCTTATTTTGTATAGAGTTAGTACTCTTCTTTTGTGTAACCAAGTGTTGACTTGGAAAGCTGTAAGCCCGTAGGGCATTTGCTTTTGTTGTTAACATGTAATACTGTTGTAAGAACTACTCTGATGAATGGAAAGGTGTTGATTTTTCTTATATCACTGCATGTCTGAATGATGGGTATTATGTATTATTTTGAGGCGTTACAACTTGGTATCAGAGCGTACCAGGTTCGAATACTTTGGGTATGTGGGAAGTGATTAGTATCACAATGGGTTTGTCTCGCTTGTTGGAGACTTAGATGTAATGTTATATGCTTATGTGATAACATGCTTATGTGACTACTTGGGTATGAGATTTGATTTCTAGGATATTGATTGGATCCTTGGGTTTCTGTGAGTCTTGTTGGAAAAGCACTTGATCAATCACGTTTCTAACCGGAACTCTATTAACGCCTCGGGACTATCATTATCTGGGAATGAAATTCGTAAGTGCTTATGTGTTTATGTGCTTACGTGGAGTGAATTACAGTTGTCCATGCATTAGGACGCGAGTGTTTAGTTTCGGCACATTTATGAATGTGCTAACGTCTTCGTTACCTTTAATAGGATGTCAGGACGAGGACGAGGTGGTAGGCGTGGTAGGCCTAGGAGGCAGGAAGTGCCTTTACCGGATGACGTTCCGGTAATGCAGGAGGGAGTTGGTCAGGCCAATGTGGCCGAGCCAGCGGGTCAGCAGGCTATGGGTGCCTTAGCCCGAGAGATAGCAGGAGCTCTGGGTATTCTCAGAGCTGAGAATCAGGTTGTTGTGGCAGGGCCTTCTTTCTTGAAGAGGGAGTTCTTCCGGTCAAATCCGGACGAGTTTATTGGGGATTCGAAAGAGCCACTTAAGGCTGACGAGTGGTTGGAACAGATGAGTAAGACGTTCGAGATGCTTGGCATCGAGGACGGAGCATTGTGCCTGTTTGGCAGAGCTTAATTACAGCTTATTTCAGCTTTCAGCTTAATTTAAGCTATTTTGATGTGTTTGGTTTAGCTTATAGATTATAACTTATAGCTTTTTGGAAGTCAGAAATCAGCTTATTCTTTGAGTGGGGCAGGAGATGCTTTAAGAATAAGCTGGAAATCAGCTTATGGTCATAGTTATAAGCTATAAGCTGTTTAGGCATAAGCTATAAGCACTTTCCCACAGCTCTACCAAACAGGGCCATTGAAGGTGACCTTGGCATCCTTCCAGCTTAAGGGAGATGCGGGTCAATGGTGGAAGTACGAGAAGGGCCGTGTTGGTGGTACATGGGGGGCTTTTGTAGATGCCTTCCAGGAGAAGTTCTATTCTTCAGTTGCTAGGGAGAAGCTGAGGGAACAATTTTGTCAGCTTAAACAACAGGGCTTGTCAGTGGCTGAGTTTAAGGCTATATTTACCAGTTTGTCCAGGTTTGCACCTGAACTTGTGGCGTCCGAGGAACGCCGTTGCTTTGAGTTTGAGCGGAAATTGAGGCGTGGACTCAAGCTGAGGATTGGAGGGTCTTTTATTCAAGAGTATAGACGCCTGGTGGATCCTGCAGCTCATATGGAGATTATGATGCAGGAGGAGGAGGAAGGGCAGAGAGGCTCCAAGAGGAGCCAAGATAGTCAGGATGATGGCAAGAGACAGAGGGGTTTTAACCCTCAGTAGTCTCAGGGTGGTTTGGCTAGATCGACCTTTCTAGTGCTGAGTGCAGGCTCCGGGAGAGGTAATCAGGGAGGTTTGACTTGTTTTACGTGTGGCCAGCTGGGTCACAAGTCTTCGGTTTGCCCGCAGAAAGGAGGGGGTCAGCGAGCTGCTTCTTCTTCAGCTAGACCTCAGGGCCAGAGTCAGGGCAGGGGCCAGCCTTTGTCTTGTTATCAGTGTGGTCAGCCCGGGCACCTGAAGAGGTTTTGCCTTCAGTTAAGTGCCACTTCGGGGTCGTCTGGTTCTAGGCAGACGCAGAGTTATCAGCCAGCTCAGTCTGTGCAGGCCTCGAGGGCCAATCCGGGAGCTCGTCATCCCAGTCAGTGCAGCAGTCTTTTGCTCCTAGAGGTGAGCAGGTGGATCAGGGACCTACAAGGCGCGTGTATGCTGTTACCGCGCAGGACCTAGTGCCGGCTCCATCAGTTGTGAGAGGTACCTTTCTGTTTTGCAACTTGGTTGCTAGTGTGTTGATTGATACGGGTACGTCTCATTCTTTTGTATCTGCTGCATTTGCATCTGTGTTGGAGTTAGAGTTGGCGCTATTAGCATCTCCTATTTGTGTAGTATCACCTGTTGGGGGTGAATTGATTTTGAAACCCGGATGTAGAGGTTGTGATATAGAGGTCGCCGATCGTAGGCTTCCTTTTCCTTTTGTTGTTATGCCCATGAAGGGTTTTGATGTTATTTTGGGTATGGACTGGCTATCGTCATACCGGGCTGTTATTGATTGCTATCGCCAGAGGGTCACAGTTTGTACCTTGAGTGGGGATTGTTTCTATTTCTTGGGGGATCGGGTTGGTAGTGTGTTGCCACCGGTGTACGATCCGCGAGGGCGGAGTGAGCTTAGTGGTCTACTTGCTAGCTTCATGAGTAGTGAGTGTGATGAGACCCAGATTGTATTACCGAGAGTGGTTTGTGAGTATTCGAATGTTTTTCCCGAGGATCTCGTTAGTTTGCCACCTCATTGAGAGATTGAGTTCTCTATTGATTTAGTGCCCGGCACGGCGCCGATTTCTATGGCACCTTATCATTTTGCCCCAGCCGAGTTGAGTGAGTTGAAGATTCAGCTCCAGGAATTGTTGGATAAGGGATTTGTTCGCCCTAGTGTTTCGCCGTGGGGAGCACCGGCCCTCTTTGCTAAAAAGAAAGATGGTGCCTTGAGACTATGTATCGACTACCGAAAGTTGAATCGGGCTACGGTTAAGAATAAGTACCCTATGCCCCGTATTAATGATTTGTTTGACCAGTTGAAGGGTTCCCGTTGTTTCTCTAAGATAGATTTGAGATCGGGTTACCACCAGTTGAGGGTCAGGGAGGAGGATATTCCGAAGACGGCATTCCATACACGGTATGGCCACTATGAGTTTCTGGTGATGTCGTTTGGGCTTACCAATGCACCGGCAGTCTTTATGGACTTGATAAACCAGATCTTCCGAGAATTCTTAGATCGCTTTGTGGTCATTTTTGTGGACGACATTCTTATCTATTCGCCTTCTGAGGAGGAGCATGAGGTACACTTGAGAGTGGTGCTTGAGTTGCTTAGAGCCCATAGGCTGTATGCCAAGTTTGGGAAGTGTGAATTCTGGCTAGGAGAGGTCAAGTTCTTAGGCCATGTGGTATCCGGGGAAGGGGTGTCTGTTGATACATCCAAAACTGAGGCAGTGCAAGATTGGGCACAGCCTAAGAGGGTTTTTGAGATCCGCAGTTTTCTGGGATTAGTTGGGTATTACCGCCGGTTTGTGAAAGATTTCTCCAGGCTAGCTTCGCCGTTGACTAGATTGACTCGGAAGGGAGTCAAGTTTGTGTGGAGTGAGACTTGTGAAAAGTCGTTCCAAGAGTTGAAGGTTAGATTGACCACCGCTCCGATCTTGATTATTCCGGAGAGAGGTTTGGGTTATGCGGTTTATTGTGATGCCTCACGAGAGGGTTTGGGTTGTGTGTTGATGAAAGAGGGGAAAGTGGTAGCCTATGGCTCATGTCAGTTGAAAATACACGAGAAGAATTACCCTACACATGACCTAGAGTTAGCAGTAGTGATCTTTGCCTTGAAGGTTTGGAGGCACTACCTTTATGGTGAGAGGTTCGAGGTGTTCCCGGACCACAAGAGTTTGAAATATCTGTTTACACAGAGGGACTTAAATTTGAGGCAGAGAAGGTGGATGGAGTTCATTGAGGACTATGATTTTGAGTTGCACTATCACCCGGGAAAGGCCAATGTTGTGGCCGATGCCCTTAGTAGGAAGTCCATTAGCGATGTAGCTTGTATAGCCATCCGGGAATGGGAGATGTTGGGTGCACTTGGCGAATTTGATTTGCTTCTAGGTGAATCCGTTGAGGCTGCCGCTTTGTTCTCTGTTGTTGCACAGCCTACACTCGTGACTCGAGTGTTAGAGGCACAGAGAGATGACCTTGAGGTAGAATCCCTCCGAGAGAAGATCTCCAGTGGGAAGGTTGAGAAGGGTTTGGCTGAGTATCCCGACCAGAGTGTGAGATACCGAGACCGTTTGTTTGTGCTGGAGTCTTGCCAAGAGGCAGTACTCCGAGAGTTTCACCATTCACGCCTTGCGGTGCATCCGTGAGGCACTAAGATGTATCGGGATTTGGGTTGCCAGTTCTGGTGGCGGGAAATGAAGAGAGATGTGGCAGTTTTTGTGTCTAAGTGCCTTACTTGTCAGCAAGTGAAGGCCGAGCATCAGAGGCTAGCGGGTTTGTTGCAACCCTTGCCTATTGCCGAGTGGAAGTAGGAGCATGTCACTATGGATTTCGTTGTAGGTCTTCCGAGGACTCAGCGGGGTAGTGATGCTAGTTGGGTGGTTGTAGACTAGTTGACTAAGTCGGCGCACTTTATCCCTATGCGTGTGAGAGATTCGGTAGATCATCTTGCCGACTTGTATATTCGGGACATAGTGAGGTTTCACGGGGTCCCAGTGACGATCGTCTCAGATAGAGATCCTCGTTTTACTGCTAGGTTGTGGCAGAGTTTGCAGAGTGCCTTGGGCACTATGTTGACCTTTAGTACGGCTTATCACCCTCAGACTGACGGGCAGTCCGAGCGTACTATTCAGATCCTTGATGATATGCTTCGAGGTTGTGTCCTTGACTTTAGTGGGATGTAGGAGAGGCATTTGCCCTTGGTGGAGTTTGCCTACAACAATAGCTTTCAGTCTAGTATCGGTATGGCACCGTTTGAGGCCTTGTATGGCCGACCGTGTAGATCTCTAGTTTGTTGGGCCAAGGTGGGTGATGCACCTTTGTTGGGCCCGGAGTTGGTTAGAGAGACGACGGAGAAGGTTGAGCTTATCCGTAGGAGGCTTGTTATAGCCCAGAGTCACCAAAAGAGTTATGCCGACCGTAGGAGGAGGCCTTTGGCGTTTGAGGTAGGTGATCATGTTTTCTTGAAAATATCACCTAGGTGGGATTTGATGAGGTTTGGGAAGAGTGGGAAGTTATCCCCTCGGTTTATCAGTCCCTTCGAGATCCTTGAGAGGATTAGGGAGGTTGCTTATCGTTTGGCTTTGCCACCACAGTTGTTCGGGGTGCATGACGTGTTTCATGTTAGTATGCTTTGGAAGTACGAGCCGGATCCGTCCCATGTGTTGGATTGGACCGATTTGGAGGTAGAGGAGGATGCCTCGTATGAGGAGAGACCGGTTCAGGTCTTGGATAGGCGGGATCAAGTCTTGCGAGGCAAGACCATTCCCTTAGTAAAGGTTTTATGGAAACGTCACGGAGTGGAGGAAGCCACTTGGGAACGTGAGTTGGAAGTCTGTGAAAAGTATCCGGACATGTTTGTTGATGTGTAATCATGTATTGAAATTTTGTAATAATATTGAACTTTAAGAACATTACATGTGTCTTAAGTTGCAAAACATTGTAAATGTTTTGGTAAATGGAAGCTATGTTAACATTGTGTATGTTAAGTATATTGTGAAAATGCAAGCATGATATTAATGTTGCATGTGTTATGGAATTGTGGAAAATGAGTTGAAATTGGTAAATTTCCAAAGAATGCATGTTGGTAATACAGGTGGTTATATGATGAGATTTTCCTCTAGAAAGAGATGAGATTGACCGGTAATGGGTCGGATTGCTTAATATTATGTTGTAATATTGTTGGGAATGGAGAAAACTTGTTTTTGAAAACTTGTATTTAATTTCGGGGACGAAATTCTTTAAGGGGGGGAGGTTATAGTGATCCTGGTTTTCCCTTTTTGTAGTTGTTGTATTCCGGACTCGGTTCCGTGGAGTTGGTAGTTGTGTCTACCTTGTTGTCGTCCTTTAATTCCGTATGTTTGAGTTCTGGGATGTTTTGGGTAGGTGTGTTACAGGTTGGTTGAGCCTGAGTCTCAAATCTAGTTGTCCAAGTTTTTGGTGTTACGCTCGAGTGGGTTATTCTGCGCTCGAGCAGATTTTGGTTTTTGGTTGTCCGCTTGAGCGGGCCTTCTTGCGCTCGAGCGGGGTTTACACACTTCCAGTATTTCGTGCCTCTGCAAAACTTCTGCAGGTGTGTTTTTCACGCTCGAGCGGGTTGCGCTCGAGCGGGTATGTTGGCGCTCGAGCGGGTAGTGTTTTGTTTGTGAAGGTTCTGGGAGCGGGAAATCTACGCTCGAGCGGATTGGTTTTCGCGCTCGAGCGGATATGCTTTATTCTTGTGTCTTGGCGCTCAAGCGGGCCTTCTTACGCTCGAGCAGACCTAGTTTTTTGTTCTTGACGCTCGAGCGTTATGTTTTCCGCTCGAGCGGGAATGTCGTATAACAGAGGGCAACTGGGCATTTTTGAATCATTTTCTACACTTCCTTTCTCTCTCTTACTTTCCCAAAAACGTTTTTGAGAGCCTCTCTCTCTAGAAACTCCCTTCTCTCTAGGGTTTGATCTAGTTAGAGTGCTTCCCTTCCCTTTGGCCTTTGTAAAAGTTGTGTTGATCGTCGAGGGCTTTGTTTTGATCCGTGGATCTTGGAGTTTGGAGCATTTTGGTTTTCTTCATCTTCTTTCCTTGGGCTCCAAATTTGAGGTAGGGATTCCTACTCACTCTTATGGGTTTTAACCTAGATTTTGAGCTTGTTGTTTAAATGGTTTGATTTTGGGATCTAGGGTTTCAAAATGTTGAAAGAGGGTTTTGTTATTTTGATTCTAAAATGTGTATTTTGGGTTTCAAGATAATGATGTTGTTGTTGGTTGTTGAAATATAGACCATTGGGTCAATATTGAGAAATGGGGTAGAAAACCCTAATTTGTTGTATAAATTAATTGGTATAATTAATTTGGAAAAATTGTGGTTATTTGGAATTGAGTTGGAAATAATGAAATTGGCTCATTGTATTGTAAAATGGTAGAGTTGGAATTATTAATCGCTCACTTTTGAAAATATTGATATTTTATCTGTTGGAGCTTTTATTATCTGTTTAGAAATAATTGCTTGGGCTACCCGTGGATGGTAGTTTTGATTGTTGTAGACAATGCATAATGATTAGGCAAACTAAAATTAATCAATTGGATGTGTTATAGAGTATGACGGTTGATAGAATACATTAACGTTATGTATTGATTGATTATGTATATGACCTCTATGTACATACGTTGTGTGTGTGTGGGAGGAGATAGGGGATGTACTCCACGGTTTAGGGGAAGATGGGAGATGGACCTCTAAATCGGATGTTGTTTGGGAGGAGATAGGGGATGGACTCCGCTGATACAGCTCATATGCTTGTCAGTTAATGTGTTGATATAGCTCATATGCTTATCTATGGAAGTGTTGATATAGCTCATATGCTTATCTGTTGAAGTGTGGATATAGCTTGTATGCTTATCTGTTGAGATGTTGATATAGTTTATATGCTCATCTATGGAAGTGTTGATATAGCTAGTATGCTTATCTATTGTGAAATGGGAAATGTTTAATATGAGTCACTATTTCATATAGATTGTTGGCCAGGTTCTGAGCCGTCGTGGTAAATTGTGAACATGATAAGAAATGGAAAATGAAATGAAACATGGACATAGTGGTCATGAAATGGAAATGGGTTATGAATTGATTTATGGGAATTAAGCATTTATCAATTGCTAATGTCTTAGTTACTGCTCATACTGTGTTTAGCATATCTCTACTGGGCGTTGACTCACCCTATATGGGACATTATTTTCAGGTACAGGTAGCATGCCACCTCCAAGGACTTAGCTTGGATGGATGTGGGAGTTAAAGACTCTTTTTGATTATTTGGTTTGTATTACATGTATATCAAGCCAAGGGCTTATTTTGTATAGAGTTAGTACTCTTCTTTTGTGTAACCAAGTGTTGACTTGGAAAGCTATAAGCCCGTAGGGCATTTGCTTTTGTTGTTAACATGTAATACTGTTGTAAGAACTACTCTGATGAATGGAAAGGTGTTGATTTTTCTTATATCACTGCATGTCTAAATGATGGGTATTATGTATTATTTTGAGGGCGTTACGAACACTAGGGAAACGTATTTGGTAATGTATTGAAGAATTAAAATGTAAATAATTGCACTTCTCATTCCTTGCTTTCCTTTCCTTTTTCTTTTATGAATTTTGTTAATGAATTGCTTAGAACATTTGATTAGAAATTTAAAATGTTTATACATAATGCATAAAAATGCGTGTAATATGTAATATACAATTAATTTAAACATTATTAATCAATATTTTAAGGTACTTGTTAATCAAGTTTTTATTTTATTAACAGCAGTGCTACATTCACACAACTTGTTTCCCCAATAATTCCATAATAAGGTGATAAGACATAAAGTATCTAAGTAGAGTTTTGAAGAAATATTTAAATGTACGTCAACTTTTCAAATTTTACTTGTCACATCATTCGAGAATTTAAAAGAAGAAATTGTGTGTATGAATTATTTTTTATTTTATTACAATAATAAAGTATGTGAAAAGAAATCAAAGGATAGAAAGTTTCCCCATTTGGTAAACTTTATCAACCCACCACCGACTTAGCTCTGTGATTTGAATTGTTCACCCTTTAAGTTGATAACTACGGGCCATTTTTTGAGGGTTCACCAAAAAACAAAGAAAGAAAACAGAAAAGTGAAAAAAAATATAGCTTCTTCTTCTTCTTCATTTTTTTCCCTCTACAATTTCTTCTCAAATCTTTAATCCAAAGACATTTTGATGGATCAAGAAATTAACATGTTTATGAGGTTTACAGTTTAATTTAAGTAATGATATAGAATAGAATTTGTGTACTTGTTTTTTATACAAAATAATGTGATTTTTTATGGTTCTTTTATTTCATATCATTCACAACAAGTGAAATGGATAGCTTCATTTACAAGGCTCTGTATTCATGATGCCTCAAAATAGGATTTTCCTTGACGGATCTGTGACGGCTATTTTAATCCATGAAGCAAACCATATTTATGTTGTTTTTCTAACAATGGATAGCTAAAGCTAGTGGAAATCCTTAATAGAGTAAGACTTAATTTGGAATTAAGATTTGGAAATATATTTGTAAGGTAAAATTTAAATGAAATATAAAAGGCTGATCACAGAATGATAACTATAAAATGCAATGGAGGACTAGGATAAAATCTAGTTATGGAAGGGCTACATTCAGAATAAATATCAGCCATTCATAATTTTTTCTTCTATTCTATTATGTATTCTTAGCATTATTGGTACATATTAGTTCAAAACAAACTTCTGATTCAAGGATCTCAACTTAGTAATCCTTTGCAAAAAGTGTTTGTTTGCCAGAAAAAAACACGGCTTATATCTAATAAATGAATATTACAATTGGCAATTTGCTCTAAATCACATCAATATGAACTTTGAAAAGGTGGGGAAGGCTACTTTGTGAATTCAAATTATCATGATCTAAACAAAATTATGGGTTTACATAATTTTATTTTCCCCAATATTTTTGACTTAGGCAATGTTAATAAATAAATGAAACTCATAATTTAAAATCAACCACACTTTGTTTGGGGTTTCATTTTTTAGTATTTTTTTTTAATAAGGTGTGAAAAAGTTAAATTTGTTTTTTAGTAGTATATATAGAGTCACACTTAAAGAGTGGGTCAACAATATATATATATATATATTTTGATTTGTTGCAATAGTGAGAGTTATCATTTTGAATGGGGTCATTTATACTTTTTGGGTAAGAGGCTTACATATTTAGACTAATCACATTTTGTATATTAGGGTTTGGTGTTCATTTTCATATAGGTCTATGACTTAAGGTTCATTTGAGAATTGATATTTTTAGTAACATTTTGATTTTTTTTTTATATGAAAAGATGTGTAAAAAAAGTAAAAAAATAATTTGACAAGTTATAGTGATTTTTTGGCTAAAAACCTTACTTCGCAAACAAGGAAGTTTTCTGGTGACTAAAAAGTTTTTTGGTTTTTTTTCACTTTTTGACATTTTTATCTAAAAACAAGTAACTTGAGAAACAATCCTTTATATATGATCATTTTTTTTTTGGCAAAACTAGATTAACCTCATACGTGCTAAAGAACTAAAGATAGTAGACAAATTTGTTTTCAAGGAAAAAGGAAGATGGAAAACTAACAAAATTTCAGCACTGAAATAATGCCACTGATCATTGATTAAGATGGTATTAATATATCTATGTTTCTATTTCCAAAATAAGTTCAAAATTTTGAAAAACGAAATGATTGGCTAGTACAAGAATAATAAATTTATAAGGATCAAAAGGCTAAAATTTTAGTTTAGACAAGTAAAAGAGAGATTTGAGAAAAAATAATACACTGAGAACAATATGAAACATGTATGCGATAGATATATATAAAAGATGCTGGATATATAATATAACAATATTCATTAAATTTGAAAGCCAGGTGTATATGTGCGTAACTATGTACAATATAGTATTTACATCATGAGAAATCCTATAATCAGTAACATATACCATATATATATGACTGTACTAAGCAACTCAGTATATAACATAACCCAACCCAAGCTAGACTGTATACGTATTAGACTACGGAAGAGGAACCGAATGAGCCATAGAATCATGAATAAGATCATCAACGACATCTTGGAAATACAACCACTTGTGATCTGGTTGGCTGGCCATAGTGCAGAAGGGGCACTCGAGTACAATCTCTTTGTATTGTTGTCTCACCTCAGTCAATGGTAGTAAACCGAATTCATGGTAATCATATATGTAACGCCCCAAAAATATCCAATATAAATTAACTACGTCAACCAAAATCCACTAAATAATAATAGCAATTTTCCCATCTTTACATCATTAATCTATAAAGTTTATACAAAAGTTCCACATGCGAATTATACATTCAATGGTATGAAAAACACATGAATCTATAGCATGTGAAGCATCTAGTCTCAAGTAATTAAAATGCCCTTAAGGGCTTACATCTTCCAAGGCATAAGCCCGGTTACACAAAATGGTCTTTCGGACCCATACATGTTTAGCCCTTGACTTATAAAAATTCACAATCACAACAAAGAGCCTTGTGCTCTCAAAACATATTTCCACGCCCTAATTTGGCGGGTTCACCAGGTCCTTTCCTGCACCAAAACCCATAAGGGTGAGGCTAAAGCCCAGTAGAGAATTCTCACAAAGTATATACAGTTATGCAACCTTCCAATGTTAAATGCAAATGCCATGCAATGCCATTTTAAAGAAAATTTTCATTACATGCTCTTCTTGAAAATCATCATATTTCAATAACAATTTGTAAATCTCAACAATTCCGACACTTCCAATTTTAATCAATAGGGGCGGTAAATACGACTCAGGTAATTCCTAAGTTGGTGTCTGCAAGTAGGCTCAACAAGCACTACCAAAAACCCCACTTTACCCGTTGCTAACCGGAAGGGAAGTGGTACCTCCTCCGCGCGTGTTTTCGGTCTTTCACCCCGGACACTCAAGCCAACTTCGTCAGTTTCATCTACACCTCCTATCCGGACTTACCAACGTATTTACCACAAAACATTTCAATAATTTCATTTTGCATTATTCCTTTCTCAAAGTAAATGATTTCACATCTCAACTCAAAACTTGCAACAGTATAATGCCTGTAATGTCTATACACTTGCCAAAGCTAAATAATAATCTTGTAATGTTCGATTGAATGAATATGCAATGCCATAATTGTCCACTTCCAACATTATACCAACAACATACTATCATGATCAAATTTCCTTTTTCTCCTTGCAATGCTATTCTACAAATAGCCCAAAGTTTGTTACCAATTATCAATAACATAACATGTCCCCAATTCATGCATTTCCATCCTTTTCACCATTTTAAGGTTATGGCAAAAATTAGACAACAATCTCCAATTTCAATAGTTCCCATGTGTAGAAAACCCAACATCAATATATATATACACATTGCAATAAAACAAGGAAACTCTCCACTTTCTTTACTTAATATGACATGAAACTATGAATTTATGTATATATACATATATAGCACCCCATAAACCCTCATCTTCCTTTATTCAAGAAAAATCCCCAAAATTTCTAGGTTTTCTTCTTTTTTTTTTTACAAAACACACGCACACACACACCGAACCTTTGAAAGAGATACCAATGAAGTCACTATTCCCTTGACCAAGATGGTTTCAACCCTTAAGACATTATCTTTAAAATTTTTTTTTGAGATTTTAAAACCCCCCTTTTGAAAGAAACTTATATTCATGAACAAAAATCAAACCCTCATATTATACCCAAAACAAATCCAAAACCCTCATCAATCCTTGCAAAACCTATATATATAACTCAAGAAATCCCTACCTCGAGTTTGATGAAGAGGTTGATGAAACCCTAGAGCCAAAGATGAGGGATTTTTGAGTTCCACCACACAATGTGAAATTCTAGCTTTGATCTTCAAGACTTGTGATGATGGATCTAGACCCAATGGATTGCAAGAAATCAAAGATTTTGAGTGTTTGGTGAGGGTTTTTAGAGAGTTGTAGAAACTATGAGATGCATTCAGCCCTAAAAGATAAAAAAAATAGGGTTTTCGAACTGCCCAGCGTCCTGCATGTGCGGAGCCTCATTTTCACACGTGCGACATTCGTCCCCGCACGTGCGGCCATCCCTACACGCACCTTGCTCCGCACTTGCATATATTGCAGTGTGCTGCCCCAAACCTCCCATGAATTCCGCACGTGCGGTCTCACCTCCTGCACGTGCGGCCCCTCTACGCACGTGCGGTCCACGTGCCCTGCACATGTGACCCTGGTTCTCCAGACCAGAATTTCCTCACCTCAAATCTAGGCACTCCGGACCCGACCTCACACTCTCCGGGACAAGTGAAAGTCAATACCGAATAACAAGAACAAGTATTCAATTGAGAAAAACCCTCCAGACACCACAAACCCCAAACCTCACCAAGGCTCCAAGTCAATCCCGACACTCTATTAAGGCAAATCCAAGGTTAAACAAGGAAGAGTGAAACTAGTGACACACCCGGTCATCACAATATAGCATGGCATAACGGCGACGATGGCGTGGCTCCCAGAAAATCTTGTGACCCATGATAGCTGCCGTAAGCAAGAGTGAGAAAACGAAGAACTTGAGTGATACTTTCAGTTGAAGCATTGAAAGGAAAAATTGCACGAGAGCACTTATCAAGCCAAATAAATTGAGAAATCTAACCGAAATGTGTTTTTCTTCATCCAAACGATTTCTCTAATGGCAAAGACCACAGTCACTAAAGCAGTACCAATACCAAGAAAAAAAAAAATTTATTCCCTCCCCAAATTGTTCAAAGGATGCACTTAAAATTTCAAAAATTACATTTGCGGCGGCACAATACTTATCAAACTTGGTTTTTCTTATCTTTTGGTAAATCTTAAGAAAAATCTCTTTAATTTCTCCCTCCATGGTTGATTAATATCGGTATGAAATGGGTTTTTCAAGGTCACCGGGAAATGGTGAATCTCACCTATAATTTAGAGGAGAAGGTGACATTCATTGAAAATGATGAATTTTGTTGGAGATATAAAGGAAAGGCTAGAGATTTATCAATGGTTAAACCAAATCAAAGAGGAGAGATGGCAGAGAGAGGTGGTTGAGTGAAAGGCAAAGCAAACATGAAAAGAGAGAGAAAATGGTAGAGCATCCCTTTGTATATTTCCAAATTCCACTCTCTCATTCACACATATGATAATATTGACCCAAAAAAATCAAGAAGAGTCTATTTTAATTTTAATTAAAAAAAACATTTGAGGTTCTTCACCAATCTAAAAAAACAAATAAAAAAATAAATAAAAATGATTTCCATTATTTTGTTGTCTGTGCTTGAACAAAGAAAAAATAAAGAGGTATACCTGTAGCTCACCCTTGGAATGATGAATGCCTCAGTCCCAATGTAGCAAACTCTCGAAGTATCACGTGTCCATACTCCTTCACTTATCATCATTCACCAAAAATATAAGTCTCACATTCTCCACCAATTATAACTTACTATTTGTTTATGGTGCAGGGGCAGAGGGATAATGAAAGAAATTTTTGGCTTATAATTATCTTTATAGGAAATTTTTGGCTTATATTTATAGGAAATTTTCAACAATGGGGTTGAAGGAAATCTTTATAATTATTTATACCCATAAATCTTTGTTTACACCCATAAATCTTTATAATTATTTTTTAATTATCTACAAATAAATCTTTGTATTTTTTGATTTATTTTTTTTAATTTTGAGTCAATTTTTATGGCTTATAATTATAAAAAGATTTCTGTCACTCATAAATCTTTAAATTAAATCTTCATGGCTTATAAAGATTTGTGGCTGCCTTAAACCTTTATTTATACCCATAAATCTTTATAATTATTTTTTAATTATTTATGAATAAATGAACTGATTATGAGTATTCATATAACTATCTATAAATAAATCTTTATGAAGATTTATGGCTTATAAAGATTTTGAGATTTATAAGCAATAAATCACTGATTTATTTACAATTCTGATCTTTTTATAATTATACAAAGATTTATAATTTACAAAGATTTCTGTCGCTGATTTATGTTTTATAAAGATTTTGTAAATTATTTGATTTTTTTAAAAATTTTGAGTCAATTTTTAAAATTTTTTAAGTCCGTCGTGACTAGATCATTCTAAAATTTACAAAATTTGAGTCAATTTTGAAAGAAAGAAAGTTTAACTAAAAACAAAGATAAGCCAAATTATATATATATATATTATAATTACGAAAATTGGCTTACCTTTGTATTTTCTGTTTTTTTTTAATTTAAAAAATTCGACATAATTTTTTTAAAAAAATCATTAAACACAAAAATAAGTCGAACTAAAAAGCCAAAAAAGGATACTCCCAAAAGAAGCCAAAGTTTCACATCTAATGATGACTTATCCAAATTCTTCACAATCACAGATGCTAAGGATTCCCTAGACTAGTCCTCCGTGATTTTTATTTCTAAGAGAGATTTTGAAGCAGAACTATCATCTTCCTTTGATCCATAAACAGTTTTGGGAAGGGGAGAACCAGTGTCAACTGCCTGTAACTTGCAATCTTCCACCAGATGCAGGAACGAATCCACCTGAGAAAATATGAACATAGTAAAGCATATACGTGTGAGAATAATATTAGTATCGTATTTACTATACTGATATTATTTTTACAATACGAGGTAGTCTTGATAATGTAAATGAGAATGACGATGGAAAAAAAAAAAAAAAGAATTGGCATTCAGTAGCATTGATTGCTTTAGGAAATAATTGATAAGGATATGGAAATAAAACCCTGATCTGCAATGAACCACGTATCGTTTTATGTATAAGAGCACTTGACACATGGAAGAAGGGGAAGTATATTGTAGGCTTTCGATGAAAGGATAATCATCGAAGTTGCCAAAGTAAAGAGGGATCTGCGTCGTGACAGTGGCAATGGCCCTGTGGAAACAACAGGACATGTCTTGAGTTGGCAAAGTCGATGTCCCACTAAGTCAATCTTACTCATTCATTACATCACTATTATGGCATTTCATTAAACAACAAAAATAGAAATAAAGAACAAAACATATATAAAAATATAAAAATATAAAAAGTAAAAATTAAAAAAGAAGAAGAAGAAGAAGAAGAAGAAGCACCATATATAGGCAAATTAAATGCAATTCCATCCAACCGGAAAAAATATAAGCATAATAGTTGGTTTGGATGCTAACCTCCTTTAATGAGAGAAATTCCTTTCAAGGAACAAGCTAGCAGAAAACTTCAGACTAGAGCCTTTTGACTGGAGTTCTGCAAACATGATGTGTAACATCCCCAAAAGTATATAATAAATATAATCCGACAGCATATATGAATGACAGCATAAATAAATGCCCTATGGGCTTACACCTTTCCAAGCCTTGACTTGGTTACAACAAAATGAGACTAACTCATACAATTTTAGCCCTAGGCTATACAAAAATAAAACAAAACAAGAAGCTCTTGTTTTCCAAAAGTCCCTCCAGTGCTATTGCCTTGGTGGAGGCATGCCATCATTACCTGAAAATGTTTTTCCCAAATAGGGTGAGCCACAACCCAGTAGGAATAATCTAACATAATATATGAGATTTAACAAAGGTATAAGTGCTATGTGCATATACAATGTCCAGAATAAAACATTCATACTTTATAGTGCCGTAGAATTCCAATTTCATGGTCCAATATGTTTTCCTCCAATTCATTTCAACATATAAGTCAATTTCATTATTTTTTTCATAACCTAAATGAGACTACAATTCAACGGTTCTACGATCACATCATGAACGTATCAACACTTCAAATTGCCATTTTACGGATATTTCATCCGCGGGATCGGCACCCATGTATAAAATTTCAATTTGCCATTTTAAAGATATTTCGTCTGCGAGATCGGCACCCATGTATAAAATTTCAGGACTTTCACCCGGGACACTTCGGCCAACTTAATTATAATGGAGTCCATCCACTTTCTCCTCCCAAACATCATACATATGCAATGTATTTAAACACATAATCACACATGGAGTACATCCCCTTTCTCCTCCCAAATAACCATACATATACAATGTGTTCACACATAATCATATTCAATGACAACCAACGAGTGATTAGTTTCAATTCACCTAATCCACATGCAGTTTCTACAACAATCAAAGTTATCCTCCACTGATAGCCCAATACAGCATTACAATCTCATGACAGATAATTTAATCAAAATTTCCAAGGGTATGAGGCATTATATTTTCAATTCCATCATCTATTTCAATACTCACTCAATTCCATGTTTGCAACACCAATTTTAACCATTTATACAAAATAGATATGATAATCATTTTAGGGCAAATATCCCCCTTTTCAAAATACCAATCCAAACACCAAAATCACTCATTTTGACACAACATGACTTCATTTTCAAACGCCATGCTCATTTATTTTGTTTCCACCAAAAACCCCTCTTTTACATTTTACCCAAACCCTAGGTTTGGCTCAAAATATCCCCAAACCCCACCGTTGTTACACAACCACAAAATAACTAAGTTAAAAATCATAACAAGGTGTAGAAAATCCCTACCTCAAGAAGAGAAGACCAAGTGAAGCAAAGTTGATACTCCAAAGACACCGAAATCCAAGTTCGTTCGGATCAAAATGAAGATTTTGAGAAGCTCAATCTTTCTATCAAAGGAAGTAGGGTGAAGAGATCACTAGATCTAGATGAAAAAGTAAAGAGAAGGTGGGTTTTAGAGAGAGGGGCTCTCACCTTTAGGGTTTGGGATGAAAAAATATGAAAAAGTGATGTAAAAAGTCACTTTTGTGATCTGATATACGCGCAGTCCGCTCAAGTGGTAGAGTTGACGCTCGAGCGTCAGACACAAAAAATTTGTTTCGCTCGAGTGCGGAATACACATGTTCAGTACTTTTGCAAACAACAAACAAACCACTCGAGCACAAGAATGGACGCTCGAGCGTCCACCCGCTCGAGTGTGGAAAACACTCCTCCAGTACTTTGCAGACGTGCAAAGTACTAAGTGTTTGCAAACCCCGGTCGAACGCAAAAAGGGCCACTCGAGCGAAAGACCAAAATTCTGGGCAACACAAGGTTTGAAAACTAAGTAACCAACCTGTTCCAAACACACTCAAAATGACCAAATAACCAAATTTAAGGAGAAAAAAAGAGCAAAAGAAAATGAACAACATTTAGAAACCATAAACCCGAATCCGGAGTAAATCAAGTGACGGGTCAAAACCAGAATCGCTATATGATGAGTTGTAATAAGAAAAGACCTACAAATGTATACCAAAAAAAAAAAAGAAGAAGAAAGAGAAAGAAAAAAAAAATAGGGCCAAAAACAGATATTGAGACAGTCAAAGGATAATTATGCTTAATTATGCTTATTACATATGGTGAATTGACCAAATTTAACAGAATTAACAAAATCTACCATAGACTACCAGATTACCACATGTCATGGAAAATCTGATTTAACATGCCTAATGATCCAATGAATGAATTTCCAAAATCACAGATCTCATGGGGAACTATATCTGATAAAGGAAGTTCCACAATAGCCTAGAAAGCTGCCATGGCACTTGTTTTCTGGCAACCGGGGGGGGGGGGGCAGAAAGATGGCAGTGGAACAACTCCCACCTGGCAGACAGTGGTTGGTTAGGTTGGTTTGTAATAATTTTTCGTAAAATAAATATAAATAATTGTTAAAATACTACAAAAGAGGAGGAAGAAGAAGAAGCCGTTGTATGGTTTCTCTTATAACAAAGGCAAATTATTGTAGAGTTGAATAATATGAAACTTAAAGATGTAATGAATCACTGATGAATGAAAGCACAATGTGAATGTAAATCATAGCAATATCAAGACATGTGTTGCTAAGTGAGTATGGGGAACACTAAAGAGAGCAAAAGACGAGGGAAAGAGTAAAGGAGGAAAAAAATGGGAAAAGAGGGAAAAGCAGGGGAACCAAGACAACATGTAAATAAGCATACATGCTGTTAACAAAGCTGATCGAAGCCAAATCTACAAGATAACATTAATTAGTTTTGATGTATGGCACAAGTTTTATGCTCTAGTTGATGGAACCAAGTCTCTAAAAGAGCCGAGGGGAGGCCAAACAAATTCAAAAAACTAAACCTCCTTATTTAGGATTTTAATAGAAATTGTGATGCAGATGTGTTATGAACATAGATGAAACTTCCACAATCCAAATAATATTCTAGAAAAACAAAAAAAGACAAAAAGAAAACAAAGAACATCAGAATAAACCGTAAAACCAAATACAAATCAACAATTACCTTGCCACGAGAGAACAACAACACTAGATTGTATGTATGAGCAATTGCTTCATAGTTGCCAGGCATATTTGCAGGAGAGATGGATTGTGCCCAAACTGAAGAAAGCAGGAGGCTAATCTGGCGGCTACTCAGCCTAAGAGAAGTTACTTCCTGGTATTGAAAGAATAAAACAATGGTCATATGAGTCAACAACCCAAAAAATATGTGACTTTAAACACTCATCAATCCCAAATTACAATACATCTTTCATTCACACTTTATGTGACAAATACACATAAAAGAAAATAGACTTCTCAAATCTTCAAACCGGCGTTTCCGACTGAGTTCCTGAAAATGGTAAAAATAATGTGTGATGAACAAATATGTCTAGTAGGGATCTACACTGATTCTCAATAACATATGACTAACAATTTTAACACACTTTCCCTCCAACATTAGGAAATATTACAAGTTAAAACTACTAAGCATTTTCAAATAAATCTGGATACTTGGAGTGGACCTCCGCTCCCCGTTCCCAGGTTGCCTCCTCAACCCCATGGTGCCTCCACAATACTTTCACTAATGGTATAGTTTTACCCCGTTACACTTGCTCCTGGGTATCTAACATTTGAACCTATCGCTCTTCACAAGAGGCATCCTCATCCACCTCCAAATCAACCCAATCAAGCACGTGAGAAGGGTTAGGTTCGTACTTCCTAAGCACAGACACATGAAACACTTTGTGAACCCCCGAGAGTTGTGGTAAGGCTAATCGATATGCCACTTCCCCAATTCTCTCCAATATCTCGAAGGGCCCAAAAAACCTCGGAGACAACTTTCCATTCTTACCGAATCTCATTAAACCCCGCCTAGGTCAAATCTTAAGGAACACATGATCCCCCACTTCAAAAGACAAAGGTCGTCTCCTCTTATCGGCATCACTTTTCTGTCGGCTTTGGGCTGTAGCAAACCCTTTCCGAATGAGAGCAACTTTCTTGGTTGTCTCTCTAACAATCTTCGGACCTAACAACGGTGCATCTCCAACCTCGGGCTAACAAACTGGTGATCTACAAGGTCGGCCATACAAGGCCTCAAATGGTGCCATCTCGATACTAACTTGATAACTATTATTGTAGGCAAATTCAATCAACGGTAAATGCCTCTCGCAAGACCCTTTGAAATCTAGGACACAAACTCTAAGCATGCCCTCTAAAATCTGAATAGTACGTTCCGACTGCCCATTGGTTTGAGGGTGATAAGCGGTGCTAAAAGTCAACTCAGTTCCCAATGCCTCTTGAAGGCTTTGCCACAGCTGGGCGGTGAAACGAGGATCCCTATCCGATACAATGGTTACTGCAACCCCATGAAGTCGAACTATCTCTCTAACGTACAACTCTACCAAGTGCTCAACTGAATCGCCGGTACGCATCAGAATGAAATGTGTAGACTTAATCAACCTATCAACAATCACCCAAATGGCGTCATTGTCCCGCTGTGTCCTAGAAAGCCCAACTATAAAATCCATGGTAACGTGTTCCCATTTTCACTCGGCTATTGGTAAGGGTTGTAACAAACCCGCTGGTCTTTGATGTTTGGCCTTCACTTGTTGACAAGTAAGGCACTTGGACACAAAGGATGCGACAGCCCGCTTCATACCCCTCCACCAAAACTGATGGCTAAGGTCACGATACATTTTGGTGCCTCCCGGATGTACCGCAAGGCATGAGTGATAGAACTCCCGAAGCACTTCCTCTCTACAAGACTCAGGTACAAACAAACGGTCTAGGTAGCGTACACTCTAATCCGAGTGAATGTTCAAACCTTTTTCTTCCTTCTCATTGGCGATTCTGTCACGAATTAACTTTACTTTACGGTCCCCTTGTTATGCCTCTACAACTTTGCTAATTAAGACAGGTTGAGCATTCAAAGTAAACAATGTTGCACCCTCTTCGGACTCACCCAAATGCAATTCAAACTGGCCTATATCCCCCAACATAACCCATTCTCGAATGGCCACACTTGCCAAACTACTCACGGGTTATCGACTTAAGGCGTCGGCCACTACATTGGCCTTCTCCGAGTGATAGTGTAACTCGAAATCATAATCTTCTAAAAACTCCATCAACCTCTGTTGACGTAAATTCAAGTCCTTTGTGAAAACAAGTACTTTAGACTCTTATGATCGGAGAAAACCTAAAACTTCTCGCCATACAAGTAATGCCTTCAAATTTTCAAGGCAAACACTACTGCGGCTAACTCTAAATCGTGGGTAGGGTAATTCTTCTCATGAGTCTTCAATTGCAGTGAACCATAAGCTACAACCTTTCCCCCTTGCATCAAAACACAACCAAGCCCATCCCGAGACACATCACAATAAACGGTGTAACCCAAACCTCTCTCCAGAATGATCAACACCGGTGCTGTAGTCAATCTAGTTTTAAGCTCTTGGAAAGACTTTTCATAAGCCTCACTCCACACAAACTTAACCTCCTTCTTAGTCATTCTAGTCAAAGGCGCGGCTAATCTAGAGAAGTCCCTCACAAAAAGCTGATAATACCACGCCAATTCCAAGAAACTCTAGATCTCAAAAACATTTTTAGGTTGCTCCTAATCCTGTACAGAGTCTATCTTTGAAGAATCTACAGTTACTCCCTCCCTTGACACTACATGGCCCAAAAACTTCACGTCGGTGAGCGAAAACTCACACTTCTCAAATTTGGCATACAATTGATGTTTTCTAAGCAAGTCAGGCACTACCCTCAAGTGAATCTCTTGTTCCTCCTCGGAAGTCGAATAAATTAGAATGTCGTCTACAAAGACGACCACAAAGTGATCCAAATACTCTCTAAAAACTCGGTTAATCAAATCCATAAATCAAGCTGGTGCATTTGTCAACCCAAATGGCATTACAAGGAACTCATAGTGGCCATAACGCGCACGAAAGGCCGTTTTTTGGATGTCTTCCTCCTGGACTCTCAACTGATGATACCCCGACCTCAAATCTATCTTTGAAAAGCAACAAGACCCTCTAAGTTTGTTCTTGATGGTAACTCGATTCAACTTGCGGTAATCAATACACAACCACAACGACCCATCCTTCTTCTTTGCAAAGAGAGCCGGCGCTTCCCAAGGTGATGTACTAGGGCGAATGAAACCCTTGTCTAAAAGCTTTTGGAGTTGATTCTTCAACTCATGCAACTCTACAGGTGCAAATTTATATGGCGCCATAGAAATTGGTGCCATTCCAGGCACTAAGTCAATGGTGAACATAATCTCCCGATGTGGTGGCAAACTAGAAAGCTCCTCGGGAAATACGTCCGGATATTCACAAACTACCCTTGGCAACTCAGCACGAGTCCCATCACTCTCCCTATCCAAGAGAGTAGCAAGAAGGCCACTAAGCTCGTTTCTACTACGAGGGTCAAATACTGGCAACAAGACCCTATCAACCCGGTCTCCCAGAAAGTAAAAACAATCACCACTCGAGGTGCACACTGTGACCCTCTGACGAAAACAATCAATCACTGCTCGATACGAGGACAACCAATCCATGCCTAGAATAACATCAAAACTCGACATGTCTAGAAACACAAAAGCAAACGGGAGTCGGCGCCCGGCAACCTCTATCTCACAAGCACGACACCCCCGATCTAAGTCAACTGTGCCCCCAACCGGTGACTCTGCTCTGAGCGGAGAAGCTAACTGTGCTATCTATAACCCCAATGCAGATGCGAATGCAGCAGATATGAATAAATGAGATGCACCCGTGTCTATCAACATATTAGCCAAAGAATTACACACAACAAAAAATACCTCTCACAACTGAGGATCCTGGCAACTGTTCTGGCACGGTAACAGCATACACGCGCCCGTGTGGCCTCTGGTCAACCTGCTCGTCTCTCGGAGCATAGGCCTGTTGTACTGACTGAGCCGAAGCGGCTCCCTGATTAACTCACGAAGTCTGAACTGAGTGAGCCTGCTAGTGGCTCTGAGTCTGCCTCGACCCTGATGCACCAAGTGCGCCTCCCAACTGCGGGTAAGCTCTCTTCATATGCCCTAATTGACCGCATTGATAGCAAGTAAGCCTCGGCCCTCTACTCTGAGACTAACTCTGAGATCGGTTAGGTGGTGGTTGGGGCAACATCTGTTGTCCTCCTCCCTTCTGTGGACATGCAAAGGCCTCGTGACCCGGTTGGCCACACTTGAAGCAAGAAAACCCACTCGGTGCACTCCTTCCCGAGCCTGCAGTAGGCAAGGGAAAGGTAGATCTAGACTGTTGTGGTTGAGATTGGGATAAAAAGGTGTTTTTGCTCTTCTTGTTGGGCCTATAGTCCCCTTGTGACCCTTGGCCCCTAGACCTCGAACTCCGAAGTCTCTCATCCTCAGCCTCCACGATAATCTCCACATGCGCAGCCGCCTCCAGAAGATGGTCATAGTTCTGGATCATGTTCCCGGCAACCACGAACAAGATCTTGGTTCTGAGTCTTTTCTCAAACTCAATGCAACGACATTCTTCCGTTGCTACCAACTCCGGTGCAAATCGGGACAAACTAGAAAAGGCTGCTTCAAACTTGGCCACGGACATATTGAGTTGCTTAAGGTCCTGGAACTCCTACTTCAACCTCTCCCTAGTAGTGGGAGGTAGATACTTGTCTTGGAAGGCCACCACAAATGCCTCCCATGTCGGTTCTATTCGGCCTTTAGCATATTTCCACCATTGACCCGCGTCCCCTTTGAGATAGTAACTCGCAAGAGTCACTCTAAGCTCACTATCTTCTATGTGAAGCATCTCGAATTCTTCACTGTCTATTCAAGCCATTCATCTGCTTCCTTAGGTTCAGGGCCACCATAGAACTCATCCGTCTTGGCCCGTAAAAACTCCCTCATGAGGAAGCTCGCCCTTGTCTCTATGGCATTCTTCCTAGCTTGGTTCTCCGCCCTAAGTATGTTCACGGACTCCCTCAATGTCTCTGCTATTTCTTGGGCTAGGGCCCCCATTGCGGTTTGACCCGCTTGCCTCGGTATCTCAGCTTGCCCCACTTGCTCGGCCATATTAGCTTGGCCTAATCACTCATTTTGCACCAGAACCTCATGGACCGGTACCCCGTGCACATCCCGGTGACCTCGACCATGCTTTCCACCTCTGCCACCGTGAGTTTGACCCCTTCCTGACATCCTAATTGAGAATCAAGATAAACAATTTAGCACATAATTCCAAATGTGCTCGTAACTTGCCTCACACGTTAAACTACAACAATCATATATACTCTACCACACAAACAATTCAATTCACTCCTCATAAGCACTTAGTCACGTAAGCACATACGGATTATCCTTTAGTGATGAGCTTCGTCCCACGAAAAACCAAGAATTCTTAGTAGAACGAGTATTGATCAAGTACCCTTCTAATAAGACCTCAAGGAATCTAATAGGTGCAAATAACATCCCAAAAGCCCAATCCCATACCCATATAGTCACATAAGCATGTTATCACATAATCACGAAAAACAAAACATTTGCTAATCATGCAAAACGAACCTATTGTGGCAAAACAACTACTTCCCGCGAGCCCCAAGTATTCAAACCTGGTAGCTCTGATACCAAGTTGTAATGCCCAGAAAATATCCAATATAAATTAACTACGTCAACCAAAATCCACTAAATAATAATAACAATTTTCCCATCTTTACATCATTTATCAACAAAGTTTATAAAAATGTTCCACATGCGAATTATACATTCAATGGTATGAAAAACACATGAATCTATAGCATGTGAAGCATCTAGTCTCAAGTAATTAAAATGCCCTTAAGGGCTTATATCTTCCAACGCATAAGCCCGGTTACACAAAATGGTCTCTCGGACCCATACATGTTTAGCCCTTGACTTATAAAAATTCACAATCACAACAAAGAGCCTTGTGCTCTCAAAACATATTTCCACACCCTAATTTGGCGGGTTCACCACGTCCTTTCCTGCACCAAAACCCATAGGGGTGAGGCTAAAGCCCAGTAGAGAATTCTCACAAAGTATATACAATTATGCAACCTTCCAATGTTAAATGCAAATGCCATGCAATGCCATTTTAAAGAAAATTTTCATTACATGCTCTTCTTGAAAATTATCATATTTCAAGAACAGTTTGTAAATCTCAACAATTTTGACACTTTCAATTTTAATCAATAGGGGCGGTAAATGCAACTCAGGTAATCCCTGGGTTGGTGTCTACAAGTAGGCTCAACAAGCACTACCAAAAACCCACTTTACCCGTTGCTAACCAGAAGGGAAGTGGTACCTCCTCCGCGCGTGTTTTCAGTCTTTCACCCTGGACACTCAAGTCAACTTAGTCAGTTTCATCTACACCTCCTATCTGGACTTACCAACGTATTTACCGCAAAACATTTCAATAATTTCATTTTGCATTATTCCTTTCTCATAGTAAATGATTTCGCATCTCAACTCAAAACTTGCAACAGTATAATGCTTGTAATGTCTATACACATGCCAAAGCTAAATAATAATCTTGTAATGTTCGATTGAATGAATATGCAATGCCATAATTGTCCACTTCCAACATAATATCAACAACATACTATCATGATCAAATTTCCTTTTTCTCCTTGCAATGCAATTCTACAAATAGCCCAAAGTTTGTTACCAATTATCAATAACAAAACAACATGTCCCCAATTCATGCATTTCCATCATTTTCACCATTTTAAGGTTATAGCAAAAACTAGACAACAATCTTCAATTTCAATAGTTCCCATGTGTAGAGAACACAACATCAATATATATATATACACATTGTAATAAAACAAGGAAACTCTCCACTTTCTTTACTTATCATGACATGAAACTATGAATTTATGTACATATACATATATAGCACCCCATGAACCCTCATCTTCCTTTATTCAAGAAAAATCCCAAAATTTCTAGGTTTTCTTCTTTTTTTTTTTTTTTTTTTTTTACAAAACACACACACACACACCAAACCTTTTGAAAGAGATGCCAATGAAGTCACTATTCCCTTGACCAAGATGGTTTCGAACCTAAAGACATTATCTTTAAAAAAAAATTTGAGATTTTAAAACCCCTTTTGCGAAAGAAACTTATATTCATGAACAAAAATTAAACCCTCACATTATACCCAAAACAAATCCAAAACCCTCATCAATCCTTGCAAAACCTATATATATAACTCAAGAAATCCCTACCTCGAGTTTGATGAAGAGGTTGATGAAACCCTAGAGCCAAACATGAGGGATTTTCGAGTTCCACCACACAATGTGAAATTTTAGCTTTAATCTTCAAGACTTGTGAGAGATGATGGATCCAGACCCAATGGATTGTAACAAATCAAAGATTTTTAGTGTTTGGTGAGGATTTTTAGAGAGAAGGAGGAGCAAAAGTGTTTTTAGAGAGAGAGAGAGAGATGTAGAAACTATGAGATACGTTCAGCCCTAAAAGATAAAAAAAAAACAGAAAAGGGTTTTTGGACTGCCCAGCGTCCCTGTAGACAACCCATTTTTGACCGCCCTCAAGACTTGGGCATTACTGATGGTTTGCTCGGTGTTGAGAGATGTGCAGGGCAAAGATTCAATTCCTTCGGCAAGGAGAGAGGCGAACCCTTCAAAACACTTTGTTTAGGGGTTTAGAGTTGAAGAAAAGAGGAGAGGGGGGGGGGAGAAAATAGGTTGGAGAAGAAGTTCGCCATGAATCCGGGTAAAAGAAAGTCGAGCGGCCCTCGCTGAATCAGGCTTATTCAATTGCATACTTGGAGTTAAGCTATGAGGCCACTACCATTGGAAAGAAGACTTCCGGGGCTTCATTTTTGGTTCAAGAATCTCCTAGAGCCAAGTCAGGGTGGAGGAGATATGATTGATTGAAGCTGGGCATCATCCCGGTTGGATCGAGTCTGCGCGGCTTTACGGAAAAGGGCATAACTTTTTGCACAGGAGGAATTTTGATGCAAGGTTTGCCCCATTGGAAAGCTAACTTCCGGGGCTTCGATTTGCATACCCACCGGCACTTTTTTGGCCTTGGAATCATCTGTCGGCACTCTATTTAGCCGGCCGGCAATATATAGTGCCGACCGGCACTTTATTTTGGCCGATGATCAAACCTTCTGGCCGACCTGAACCCTTTGCACCCCCCAGGCCTGGTGCATACCAGCTGTGCCAGCTGGGATGCACAGAACCAGATCCACGTGCATACATGTGCCTATTTTGCACCCATTTGAACCTTTGAACCCCCCTTTCCTTCTAGAACCTTGAACCCTTTGGCCAAGCTTCTTGGGGAAGCTTGGCCAGCTATTTTAGCTTCTCCTAGAAGCCTTGGACCATTTGCACCCTTTGCCCCTTTTCATTTAGCTTCCTTGGGAAGCTTAAAGCCTTTATTTTGTCTATATAAGAGCTCTTCTTCTCCTTGGCTTAGGGTTGGAGACTTTGGAACAAAAAACCAGAGAAATATATGTATATCTGATATATACATATACATCCTTCCATCTCTCAATATATCTCTCTCATTCCACCTCCAAACACCCTTGTTCTTGGGCCATTCCTTCACCACCACCTAGCACCACCACCACCACTCCATTTCCAGCGGCTTGGAGGTCTTCTCAGAGGCTAGGAGGCATTGTTTTTTAGTCAAAAGGGCAGCCAAGAGTTAGTCTTCAAGGGAATTTAGTGCCGACCGGCACTCTTTAGTGCCGACCGGCACACTTTTTGTGCCGATAATCTCAATTGCAGCCGGCGGCTAAACCCTGCAGCCGATGGTCCAACCCTTCAGCCGGTGGTAATATTCAGGGTATGTGGAAGGTGTCCCAGGACTCTGGCAATTTTGCAGAGAGGCAGGGCAGCAAAAGCAGAGGGAACAGAGGCATGGTGCGGGTTCCCGGGCAAGGCGGACATTGAGCATGCATCATTCGCGCATCCCGAGGCGAAGGGCTGTGGCCCCCTTTTATTTCACATTTATTTATTCAGTAATTAGAATTTGTAATATTTATTCATTTATTTTGGGACTGTATTATTATTTTGGTCCCTCCGAGTGAGGGCGCAATTGTAATAAGTGTGGGTGAGTGTGTGTATGTCTTCCAACCCCCACTTCTTTCTTCCCTTTTATTTACCTGCTTATGATGGTAGATTAGGGCATATTTAAATTAGCATACCTTATGCAATGCATGTGTGCATCCACGCATTTGTTGACATGCATCGGGCTCGGTACATCATACAAACTGCATCGTACTTTCAATTCCAAATTGAATACGTGATAGTTGTAGCATTTCACATGCCATGCTTAGGATAGCCGAGCCTGCCTAGATTACATCTTTGCATGTGTTGCATTAGACATTTCAGTATGCTTAGGTCCATGCATGGATTTCTAATAAGTTTCTGTTTTGGCTTGGAGTACTAGGTGAGCTTTTATGCTTTAGCATATCGCATGCGTGTGAATGTTGCCATAATAGCATGACTACCATGAGGCTAAGTGCTTATGTGATATAACTGCTTGAATGCCTGTGGATGGAGGTTGAATTACCTAAATTGGGACAATGCATTAAAACTGTGAGTTTTAAGCCCACTAGATAGTGGCAAAACCTTCTTTTATAAAAGCCCACTTGAGGGTGGCAAAACCTGCATTTTAGCCTACTTGCGAGTAACAAAACATTTTTAAAATAAACATAAAATATTTTGTTCCAACTTAGGCGATTTGGTCTATACTTGTTTGCTGTGCGCATAACGTAGTAATTCTAGGCTAATAACCGAAATAAGAACATATAATGTTTTCAAAATAAGATATCACGGTTAGTAGAGGCCGGTCTTCGGACCGGGCGAGAGGGGGTGCTCATAGCTGACCTTCCCCGATCGTACCCAAGCTCCCGAGCCAAGATCACTTTGGTGATGACGGACACGTGGCCTTCGGCACCGAGTCAGGGTTTCCTAAATTTCCCCATTTTAAAATATTTAGGTGGCGACTCTGTAATCTGGCAAAGCAGTCCATGTTTGGCACTTCTTTTCAAAATCTGTTTTTCTTCAAAACGATTTGCCAGAGTTGGACTCTTTGGTTCAGATTTAGAACCGTGACAAATTGAGTCCTTTGAACTGTAGTGAACCCAATGTGAACCGAACGGGAGTTATCCTCCCGGGGCGTTCGGGGGACGTCTACAGTTTCTGGCGACTCTGCTGGGGATATTTAGAGAGCTTGACTCGAACTCGTGATATCCTGTTTTGACTACACTTATGTGTTTCTTTGCATTGCATGTGCATTGGTGCGCTTAGGACACCGTGTTGGCCATCTGCTATTCCTGAGCGGTTTGCCGGAGGCTTGTCTTGTCAAGGCATGTCCATAAGGCTGACCGGTTGCGGGCTCTGCCAGTATGGGAACACAAACCCCGGTTTTACCGGGGCACCCTTTTTGACCATTCGACCTAGTGCATATCGAAATCCGTAGTGACCATTCCAAGCTAGGACAGGTTGCTCACCCGATCATAGGTTGTTTGAAACCGCTGTGTGCGTAGTGAAGCCCTAGCTCCTGACAAAAATAGGACAGGGAAACCCTACCCCAACATAGGGGTGTATTGGCTCTCATTTACTTGCTATGTGCTTTTAGAGTGTATCTCTACAGGGAATGCATATACCAGTTTGCGAGTCTGGGTATCCGGCCTGCGGGCACCAGTATTAGTATTTTTGAGAATCAGTTATATCTGCGGGTATCAGATTCAGATTTGGGGCAGTGATTTCGGGGAACAGTGATCAGTAATAGAATATAGTCGTTCAGCTCTGCTCATACCCGTTCCAGTGAAATTGGGCTGAGATGCTGTCTATTTTCTCTTTTGCTAGGGTAGTCCTGGAACTATAGCTTCAGAAGGCTCCACTATCCCTCAGGTACATTGGACTCGTGTTGATAGACTTTGTCGGGTCAGAGATTCAGAGATTCGGTTTGCCAAAGGCAGAGTAAAAAGGGCCAGTCAGGCACGGGTCACCGGTTCAGCAGTTACCAGATCAGTAACCCTTATCCACCCCACCAGTGAACAGTCAGGCTGAGGCCTCAGTTTTTTTTCACAGAGATAGATATACCCGTCAGTCAGATGGATCAGCAGAATACATCAGGGATGGAGGCAATGATGCGTCAAATGCAGGAAACTATGAAACTCATGCAACAAGACGCTGTCCGCCAAGCGGAATTTTCCAAACAGCAAGCTGCAATCATGGCTCAGCAGGCTGAGCTCATCACCAGGCTACAACAGCAAAGCGGCGTGTCTGCTTCACAACAAGTTCCTTCCCCAGCAGGAGCTCCAGCACCTGGGGAGACGCCAAATGGCCAAAATGTCCAAGAGGATGCAGACCTTCCAACAGGGCCAGCTCCACCCCCGATCCTACCGCAACTATCCAAGGCACCCACGCCTATCAATGCACCGGACTCTCCCTTTGAGTTTGAAGTGGATCCCACAGCACTGAAGTTGAGCAAGCTTGAAAAGCTGTTCAAGAGATCCCAGGGAGTCAAGACCATCCCTGACATTGAAGATGGATACACGGACACAGCTGTGACATTGCCAGACAGGTTCAAGATGCCTCACATCGACCGTTTTGACGGGTCGGGAGATCCCATGGTCCACTTGAGTTTGTTTTCAGATGTTCTGCGCCCGATGGGCTTGACAAGATCACAGAAGCTCTCCCTTTTTAGCAGGACCCTGTCGGGTATCGCGGCCATCTGGTACGCCAAATTAGAAGACTCAGTGAAACGAAGCTGGGAAGAGATGTCCGAGGCCTTCGTCGCACAATATTCATACAATACCTAGATCGAGATCACAACCCGTGATCTTGAGACAACCAGGCAAGAGCCGAAAGAGGGCTTCTCTGACTTTGTAACCCGTTGGAGGGCCAAGGCTTCTTCGATGACCACTAGGCCGGTCGACAAGGACCAGATACGGATGATTGTGCGCAATCTCCAACCCAGGCTGATGCAGAAGATGATTGTCCTCCCCCTACCCACCTTTGCAGACCTCCATGAGATTGGGGTACAAATCGAGGATGCTATAAAGCAGGGCCTCATTGACCAGGAGAAGGAGCAGCCCAGGAGGGCGCTTACCCGCAGTTCGAATGCGGCCACCAGTGGTGATGCAGCTGCAAGATCTTCTGAAGTGGGCATGGTCACCAACACCACATCACAAAAAGCTACCCCATTCACCGGTGCATCCGGAAGTAGCTCACAGCAAACCAAATACCCACCCCGAGTCAAGAGGGTTTTCACCCCACTTTATATGCCATTGTCAAAGGCTCTGGAGGTCTTAATCCGGAAAGGGCATCTGAAACCATTGGAACAACGGCCTTTACCTGATCCTCTCCCTCCAAAGCACGACCGGACTAAGTACTGTGCGTACCATCAACAAACCGGTCATGAGACCGATAGCTGCTTTCGTCTGCGCCATGATGTACAAGATTTGTTTGACAACGACGTCATCACCGCACCAACTCAATAAGGTCTATCGTCACTGGGGGATAATACGATATGATCAGGGGATGAACCACCTACGGGCAACGTTCAGTTTACTTCAGATGTGGTGGACAGCATGCACTGTTTTGAGCAATGTACAAATGCTGTTAATTTTGCTTTCTGACTTGGGTATTGGGTCAGTCTTGTCTTTTTGTATTGAGTCAGTCCTTTCATACTGAGTCAGTTGGGTCTGTCTTGTTGTAGCGAGTCAGTCCTGTTTTGTTAGAGTCGGGTGATTCCGGGGGTGTTACCTCGAGCATCACCATTTTGTTTTGTGTTTGTCTTTTCAGTTTCTTTTGAGTCTGTTTCTGCCTTGGAGCCAGTTACACCAGAAGATCTGAATGAAACAACAGTGATTTTTACGCTCTCGCGTTTGCTTCTGCCGTGTGCCAGTTGTGCCAGAAATTCTGAATGAGATGGAAGTATTTGACTAAGAACTCTGTCTTTTCTGTGCCTTGAAGTCATTGCATTGGCCTAAATTTTTCAAAACTTTTTCAAACGCTGTGGTGAAAACGAAGAGGAAGGAATTCCTTGGGATTTGCAAAAATTTGATCAATTGAGAGAAAGAGAGGCGTGCTAAACCCTTAATGAATGAAATCATGCTTGTTAGTGTGAGTACTGAGAAGGACCCTAGCTTTGATCCAGATTGGTTCTACACTGTCTTCAGCGCGAGCGATTTGTCGCTTTCTTAAAAACTTTCAAAAATGTTTTGCGCGGTCCTGCGAAGACATGTGTGGAATCGCTCTTGAGATTGTGCAGCCTAGGATCGCTCTCAGCCTCGAGACTTGCCCCCCCTTTGCTTTCAAACCTTGAACTTGCATTCAGAACGTTCAACGGTCAACTACAATGTGAGGCCTGTGTGGCTAGATTTGAAGCAGCGCTCGAACAAGAGGCAAGGAAAGTCAGATCAAGAAGATCAGACCTCATCAAAAGAAGCTTGCAAAGCTAGATCAGAGGCACCCCTCGAACTAGGGGCAAAAAAAAAAAAAAAAAAAAAAAAACATCCGATGTGCTCGAAGAGCCAAAGGTGGATCCTTCTGCACAACAATACAAACGGCCATTCTCCTGGATACAGAAGGCTTCAATCTCAAAACCATTTGGCATGGACAAAGCTACACTTTTACCCTTGAGAGGCTCGCTGGGCCGAAAACCCGGAAGGGCGACCCAGGCAAAAGTTAGAGCGAAGAAAAAAAGAATGAAAAGAAAAAAGAGAAAAAAGAGAAAAAATGCAAAGATACAAAAAATGCAAAAAAAAAAGAGAAAAGAAAAGAAAACAAAAGAGAAGAAAAGAAAAGAAAAGAAAGAAGAACAAAGCTCGCAAGGTCGAAAACCTGCAACAGGGGCCTTGGCAAAAGTTAAAGCATAAAAAGGAGAGGTTAAATACCCGAGTGTACCATTAACCCCGAACTACGTAAGGCTTGATTCCCATGTTTGGGATACGTAGGCAACTTCATTCTGAAGTCCAGCCATAAACACTTCAAATTCGATTATGTCCATGTGATGGTTCTGGTCTTTGTCTTCACTGTATCCGAGGGTTTGGTTGTGTTCATCACTCTGAGGACTGCCTACAATGCGCTGCGGTGCCATTCAAACAAGGGGCAACTTTCCGTTGCCATTCAATGCGCTGCGGTGCCATTCAAACAAGGGGCAACTTTCCGTTGCCACGCAGTGTCCTTCAGACAAGGGGCAATTTTCCATTCCTTCGAATCTGAGGTTGTGCATCTCGAGAGTGGGTTCTATGCTCGTTGAGCAGTGGCCGTTTGCAAAAATAGTTTTTGAGAATTTTTACTGAGGTTGACTAATTTTCTCGAAAATTGTTTCATCTTTTCCAAAAACTGGACCATTTCTTGGACCCAAAAAAGGAAAATTTTCAGTGCTCATAGCCTGACTTGCATGATTTCAAAATCAAAAAGTTGAATAAGCATGTTAATCTAACTTTCATGTTGGTCAAAATTGTTTTAAAACCAAAAAAAATGGTCAAAATGATGAACTAGGGGCACAGTTGAGTCAGGTGTTCTGTCTTTTCCCCATCATCAACATACTTGCCAAGAAGGGCACTCTACCTGCCAGAAGAGGGCACAACTGAAGTCAACAGCAAAGGGCTGAAAGCTGTCTCATCCTCCAAGCAACGAGGTATCAAGCCAAGTGCGAAGCACGAACCGGACTGGATCAAGATGTTCCACTTCCTCACCTGGACAGATCTAACCATGTCCAAACTCCCCAGCAGGGCATCATCAACCGATGTCAGCTGCAGGTTTGCTACACACCCAATTGTAGCACAGCCCCTCTGTGGAAGAAACTCACTGTTGTGAACAAAATCTAGCAGAATGCTAGGGGCAAGAGCCCGTAACTTCATATCTATCCATCAACCACTCAGGGGAGGGATGAAAAATGAGAGATTGAAGAATAGAGAGGTGTGCGATGAGAGAAAAAGTGAGCAAATGGGTTTTGAGAGAAAAACCGAGCCTGAGGGCCGAGTGATGTGAGAATCATAAATGAGAAAGGGTGGGAAACAATACCAGGGAAACTGGCTCCTCGTGCACCGAGAGGTCTCTTGTCTTTGTAACACATCCGAGTGTTGTGTTTGTGTCTTTGTTTGTCTCAATTCTTGTTTTGAGTCGTTTTGAGTGTCAACGGATGTGTTTAGGTTGTTTACCTTTTTGTTTTCCGTTGTTGAGTCGTGGTGCGCTGTGTCCAGTAGTAGACTCAATACCCAGTTGAGAACTCATTTTCAATTTCAATTTCAAAAATAAAATCGTTTTGTGCTCAGAGTGCTATGCCATTCTCCACGTTTGTGCAAAAAAGGAATTCGCTCTTTCGAAAACTGCAAGGTCCACCCCCGATAAGTGTGAACAGTAAAACCAGGACCTATCTGAAGCTATATGGTTCCGGACTACAAAGCAAAAGCAAAAGAAGAAAATGTCGGGCATCTGAGTTTGTTCCAACTTCAGTAAGTTCCGAGACTACATCCCGTGTGTACCTCTTCAGGCCTTGCCAGTGCTCCGAAGTATGAGTGTACCTCTACCTCAAGCTCAAGATCAAGTCTGCTTCAAGCCAGAATAGTGTATCAATCACACCTCATTCCCATAGTGTATCAATCACACTTCATTCACTTAGTGTATCAATCACACTTCATTCATTCAGTGTATCTAGCACACTTTATTTGCTTTAGTGTATCAATCACACTCCATTCACTTCGTGTATCTATCACACATAGTCATTTGCTCCACTTAGTGTATCTAACACACTCCATTTGCCTTGGTGTATCAATCACACTTCTTTCATTTTGTGTATCTATCACGCACATTCCTATTTTGTGTATCTATCACACACATTCTCGTTTTGTGTATCCATCACGCACATATTCACTTTTGTGTATCTATTACACTCTCACTCAATGTATCAATCACACTTCACTCACTTTGTGTATCTATCACACCATTCTTCTCTTCATATCACATGTTTGCTTTGTGTATCAATCACACTCTATTTGCTTCATGTATCTATCACATGTTCACTCAGTGTATCAATCACACTTCTCTCATTTTGTGTATCAATCACACACATTCTCATTTTAGGTATCTATCACACCCATTCTCATTTTAGTGTATCAATCACACACTTTATTGCGTTCAGTGTATCAATCACACACTCCATTTCATTTAGTGTATCAACCACACACTTCATTACATTCCGTGTATCAATCACACTTTCTTTCACTTAGTGTATCAATCACACTTTCATTCTATGTATCTATCACACACAGGTTCACTTCAATTACTTTAGTATATCCATCATACTTGTTCACTAAGTGCATCTATCACACTTTGTGTTCACCTTTAGTATATCCATCATACTTGTTCACTAAGTGCATCTATCACACTTTGTGTTCACCTTTAGTATATCAATCATACTTGTTCACTAAGTGCATCTATCACACTTCGTGTTCACCTTTTAGTGTATCAATCACACTCTGTTCACTAAGTGCATCTATCACACTTTGTGTTCACTTTTAGTATATCAATCGTACTCCTGTTCACTAAGTGCATCTATCACACTTTGTGTTCACTTTTAGTATATCAATCATACTTGTTCACTAAGTGCATCTATCACACTTCGTGTTCACATTCAGTATATCCATCATACTTGTTCACTAAGTGCATCTATCACACTTTGTGTTCACCTTTAGTATATCAATCATACTTGTTCACTAAGTGCATCTATCACACTTCGTGTTCACCTTTTAGTGTATCAATCACACTCTGTTCACTAAGTGCATCTATCACACTTTGTGTTCACTTTTAGTATATCAATCGTACTCCTGTTCACTAAGTGCATCTATCACACTTTGTGTTCACTTTTAGTATATCAATCATACTTGTTCACTAAGTGCATCTATCACACTTCGTGTTCACATTCAGTATATCCATCATACTTGTTCACTAAGTGCATCTATCACACTTCGTGTTCATCTTTAGTATATCCATCATACTTGTTCACTAAGTGCATCTATCACACTTCGTGTTCATCTTTAGTATATCCATCATACTTGTTCACTAAGTGCATCTATCACACTTTGTGTTCACCTTTAGTATATCAATCATACTTGTTCACTAAGTGCATCTATCACACTTCGTGTTCACATTCAGTATATCCATCATACTTGTTCACTAAGTGCATCGATCACACTTCGTGTTCACCTATTGTGTATCCATCACACTTGCTCACTTAGTGCATCTATCACACTTTGTGTTTGCCTTTTGCGTATCCATCACGCTTTGCTCACTTCATTCATTTAGTGTATCAATCACACTTAGTTCATATAGTGTATCTATCACACACTCGCTTTGTATCTATCACGCACGCTCGCTTTGTGTATCAATCACACATGTCCCTTTGTGTATCCATCACACACATTCGCTTAGTGTATCTACCACATATTTGCTTAGTGTATCCATCACACTCGTTTTGCTTTGTGTATCTGTCACACTTTACTTCACTTAGTGTATCAACCACACTTCATTCATATAGTGTATCCATCACACTCTCTTCACTTTGGTGTATCCATCACACATGTTTGTTCACTTAGTGTATCTATCACACTTCGTTCACTTTTGTGTATCTAACGCACATGTTCGTGAGAATCGCATAATTCTCTTACATCCTTTCTGCATTGTAGTGTAGTCTGGTGTATGCTAGCTTAAAACTGTTGCATGTGTGCTTCGTTACAGCATCCTTTACATGATCATAAGTTATGCACTTGCATTGTGCATCACTTTGCATCCTGCCCCCGAACTACGCTGGTTTGATTCCTTGCAAAGGGATACGTAGGCAGCCTCCGGGCACAACCATTTATCTATCTATATTTTGTTTGTTTGTCCAAGTCTTCGGCCTTATCAAAAATGGGTCGTCTCGGGGCTTTGACATTCACTCCCGTCATTGTTATGACTTCCGAGTTCTGTCAAAGAGGGGCAACTGTAGACACCCCATTTTTGACCGCCCTCAAGACTTGGGCATTACTGATGGTTTGCTCGGTGTTGAGAGATGTGCAGGGCAAAGATTCAATTCCTTCGGCAAGGAGAGAGGCGAACCCTTCAAAACACTTTGTTTAGGGGTTTAGAGTTGAAGAAAAGAGGAGAGGGGGGGGGGGGGGAGAAAATAGGTTGGAGAAGAAGTTCGCCATGAATCCGGGTAAAAGAAAGTCGAGCGGCCCTCGCTGAATCAGGCTTATTCAATTGCATACTTGGAGTTAAGCTATGAGGCCACTACCATTGGAAAGAAGACTTCCGGGGCTTCATTTTTGGTTCAAGAATCTCCTAGAGCCAAGTCAGGGTGGAGGAGATATGATTGATTGAAGCTGGGCATCATCCCGGTTGGATCGAGTCTGCGCGGATTTACGGAAAAGGGCATAACTTTTTGCACAGGAGGAATTTTGATGCAAGGTTTGCCCCATTGGAAAGCTAACTTCCGGGGCTTCGATTTGCATACCCACCGGTACTTTTTTGGCCTTGGAATCATCTGTCGGCACTCTATTTAGCTGGCCGGCAATATATAGTGCCGACCGGCACTTTATTTTGGCCGATGATCAAACCTTCTGGCCGACCTGAACCCTTTGCACCCCCCAGGCCTGGTGCATACCAGCTGTGCCAGCTGGGATGCACAGAACCAGATCCACGTGCATACATGTGCCTATTTTGCACCCATTTGAACCTTTGAACCCCCCTTTCCTTCTAGAACCTTGAACCCTTTGGCCAAGCTTCTTGGGGAAGCTTGGCCAGCTATTTTAGCTTCTCCTAGAAGCCTTGGACCATTTGCACCCTTTGCCCCTTTTCATTTAGCTTCCTTGGGAAGCTTAAAGCCTTTATTTTGTCTATATAAGAGCTCTTCTTCTCCTTGGCTTAGGGTTGGAGACTTTGGAACAAAAAACCAGAGAAATATATGTATATCTGATATATACATATACATCCTTCCATCTCTCAATATATCTCTCTCATTCCACCTCCAAACACCCTTGTTCTTGGGCCATTCCTTCACCACCACCTAGCACCACCACCACCACTCCATTTCCAGCGGCTTGGAGGTCTTCTCAGAGGCTAGGAGGCACTGTTTTTTAGTCAAAAGGGCAGCCAAGAGTTAGTCTTCAAGGGAATTTAGTGCCGACCGGCACTCTTCAGTGCCGACCGGCACACTTTTTGTGCCGATAATCTCAATTGCAGCCGGCGGCTAAACCCTGCAGCCGATGGTCCAACCCTTCAGCCGGTGGTAATATTCAGGGTATGTGGAAGGTGTCCCAGGACTCTGGCAATTTTGCAGAGAGGCAGGGCAGCAAAAGCAGAGGGAACAGAGGCATGGTGCGGGTTCCCGGGCAAGGCGGACATTGAGCATGCATCATTCGCGCATCCCGAGGCGAAGGGCTGTGGCCCCCTTTTATTTCACATTTATTTATTCAGTAATTAGAATTTGTAATATTTATTCATTTATTTTGGGACTGTATTATTATTTTGGTCCCTCCGAGTGAGGGCGCAATTGTAATAAGTGTGGGTGAGTGTGTGTATGTCTTCCAACCCCCACTTCTTTCTTCCCTTTTATTTACCTGCTTATGATGGTAGATTAGGGCATATTTAAATTAGCATACCTTATGCAATGCATGTGTGCATCCACGCATTTGTTGACATGCATCGGGCTCGGTACATCATACAAACTGCATCGTACTTTCAATTCCAAATTGAATACGTGATAGTTGTAGCATTTCACATGCCATGCTTAGGATAGCCGAGCCTGCCTAGATTACATCTTTGCATGTGTTGCATTAGACATTTCAGTATGCTTAGGTCCATGCATGGATTTCTAATAAGTTTCTGTTTTGGCTTGGAGTACTAGGTGAGCTTTTATGCTTTAGCATATCGCATGCGTGTGAATGTTGCCATAATAGCATGACTACCATGAGGCTAAGTGCTTATGTGATATAACTGCTTGAATGCCTGTGGATGGAGGTTGAATTACCTAAATTGGGACAATGCATTAAAACTGTGAGTTTTAAGCCCACTAGATAGTGGCAAAACCTTCTTTTATAAAAGCCCACTTGAGGGTGGCAAAACCTGCATTTTAGCCTACTTGCGAGTAACAAAACATTTTTAAAATAAACATAAAATATTTTGTTCCAACTTAGGCGATTTGGTCTATACTTGTTTGCTGTGCGCATAACGTAGTAATTCTAGGCTAATAACCGAAATAAGAACATATAAGGTTTTCAAAATAAGATATCACGGTTAGTAGAGGCCGGTCTTCGGACCGGGCGAGAGGGGGTGCTCATAGCTGACCTTCCCCGATCGTACCCAAGCTCCCGAGCCAAGATCACTTTGGTGATGACGGACACGTGGCCTTCGGCACCGAGTCAGGGTTTCCTAAATTTCCCCATTTTAAAATATTTAGGTGGCGACTCTGTAATCTGGCAAAGCAGTCCATGTTTGGCACTTCTTTTCAAAATCTGTTTTTCTTCAAAACGATTTGCCAGAGTTGGACTCTTTGGTTCAGATTTAGAACCGTGACAAATTGAGTCCTTTGAACTGTAGTGAACCCAATGTGAACCGAACGGGAGTCATCCTCCCGGGGCGTTCGGGGGACGTCTACAGTTTCTGGCGACTCTGCTGGGGATATTTAGAGAGCTTGACTCGAACTCGTGATATCCTGTTTTGACTACACTTATGTGTTTCTTTGCATTGCATGTGCATTGGTGCGCTTAGGACACCGTGTTGGCCATCTGCTATTCCTGAGCGGTTTGCCGGAGGCTTGTCTTGTCAAGGCATGTCCATAAGGCTGACCGGTTGCGGGCTCTGCCAGTATGGGAACACAAACCCCGGTTTTACCGGGGCACCCTTTTTGACCATTCGACCTAGTGCATATCGAAATCCGTAGTGACCATTCCAAGCTAGGACAGGTTGCTCACCCGATCATAGGTTGTTTGAAACCGCTGTGTGCGTAGTGAAGCCCTAGCTCCTGACAAAAATAGGACAGGGAAACCCTACCCCAACATAGGGGTGTATTGGCTCTCATTTACTTGCTATGTGCTTTTAGAGTGTATCTCTACAGGGAATGCATATACCAGTTTGCGAGTCTGGGTATCCGGCCTGCGGGCACCAGTATTAGTATTTTTGAGAATCAGTTATATCTGCGGGTATCAGATTCAGATTTGGGGCAGTGATTTCGGGGAACAGTGATCAGTAATAGAATATAGTCGTTCAGCTCTGCTCATACCCGTTCCAGTGAAATTGGGCTGAGATGCTGTCTATTTTCTCTTTTGCTAGGGTAGTCCTGGAACTATAGCTTCAGAAGGCTCCACTATCCCTCAGGTACATTGGACTCGTGTTGATAGACTTTGTCGGGTCAGAGATTCAGAGATTCGGTTTGCCAAAGGCAGAGTAAAAAGGGCCAGTCAGGCACGGGTCACCGGTTCAGCAGTTACCAGATCAGTAACCCTTATCCACCCCACCAGTGAACAGTCAGGCTGAGGCCTCAGTTTTTTTTCACAGAGATAGATATACCCGTCAGTCAGATGGATCAGCAGAATACATCAGGGATGGAGGCAATGATGCGTCAAATGCAGGAAACTATGAAACTCATGCAACAAGACGCTGTCCGCCAAGCGGAATTTTCCAAACAGCAAGCTGCAATCATGGCTCAGCAGGCTGAGCTCATCACCAGGCTACAACAGCAAAGCGGCGTGTCTGCTTCACAACAAGTTCCTCCCCCAGCAGGAGCTCCAGCACCTGGGGAGACGCCAAATGTCCAAAATGTCCAAGAGGATGCAGACCTTCCAACAGGGCCAGCTCCACCCCCGATCCTACCGCAACTATCCAAGGCACCCACGCCTATCAATGCACCGGACTCTCCCTTTGAGTTTGAAGTGGATCCCACAGCACTGAAGTTGAGCAAGCTTGAAAAGCTGTTCAAGAGATCCCAGGGAGTCAAGACCATCCCTGACATTGAAGATGGATACACGGACACAGCTGTGACATTGCCAGACAGGTTCAAGATGCCTCACATCGACCGTTTTGACGGGTCGGGAGATCCCATGGTCCACTTGAGTTTGTTTTCAGATGTTCTGCGCCCGATGGGCTTGACAAGATCACAGAAGCTCTCCCTTTTTAGCAGGACCCTGTCGGGTATCGCGGCCATCTGGTACGCCAAATTAGAAGACTCAGTGAAACGAAGCTGGGAAGAGATGTCCGAGGCCTTCGTCGCACAATATTCATACAATACCCAGATCGAGATCACAACCCGTGATCTTGAGACAACCAGGCAAGAGCCGAAAGAGGGCTTCTCTGACTTTGTAACCCGTTGGAGGGCCAAGGCTTCTTCGATGACCACCAGGCCGGTCGACAAGGACCAGATACGGATGATTGTGCGCAATCTCCAACCCAGGCTGATGCAGAAGATGATTGTCCTCCCCCTACCCACCTTTGCAGACCTCCATGAGATTGGGGTACAAATCGAGGATGCTATAAAGCAGGGCCTCATTGACCAGGAGAAGGAGCAGCCCAGGAGGGCGCTTACCCGCAGTTCGAATGCGGCCACCAGTGGTGATGCAGCTGCAAGATCTTCTGAAGTGGGCATGGTCACCAACACCACATCACAAAAAGCTACCCCATTCACCGGTGCATCCGGAAGTAGCTCACAGCAAACCAAATACCCACCCCGAGTCAAGAGGGTTTTCACCCCACTTTATATGCCATTGTCAAAGGCTCTGGAGGTCTTAATCCGGAAAGGGCATCTGAAACCATTGGAACAACGGCCTTTACCTGATCCTCTCCCTCCAAAGCACGACCGGACTAAGTACTGTGCGTACCATCAACAAACCGGTCATGAGACCGATAGCTGCTTTCGTCTGCGCCATGATGTACAAGATTTGTTTGACAACGACGTCATCACCGCACCAACTCAATAAGGTCTATCGTCACTGGGGGATAATACGATATGATCAGGGGATGAACCACCTACGGGCAACGTTCAGTTTACTTCAGATGTGGTGGACAGCATGCACTGTTTTGAGCAATGTACAAATGCTGTTAATTTTGCTTTCTGACTTGGGTATTGGGTCAGTCTTGTCTTTTTGTATTGAGTCAGTCCTTTCATACTGAGTCAGTTGGGTCTGTCTTGTTGTAGCGAGTCAGTCCTGTTTTGTTAGAGTCGGGTGATTCCGGGGGTGTTACCTCGAGCATCACCATTTTGTTTTGTGTTTGTCTTTTCAGTTTCTTTTGAGTCTGTTTCTGCCTTGGAGCCAGTTACACCAGAAGATCTGAATGAAACAACAGTGATTTTTACGCTCTCGCGTTTGCTTCTGCCGTGTGCCAGTTGTGCCAGAAATTCTGAATGAGATGGAAGTATTTGACTAAGAACTCTGTCTTTTCTGTGCCTTGAAGTCATTGCATTGGCCTAAATTTTTCAAAACTTTTTCAAACGCTGTGGTGAAAACGAAGAGGAAGGAATTCCTTGGGATTTGCAAAAATTTGATCAATTGAGAGAAAGAGAGGCGTGCTAAACCCTTAATGAATGAAATCATGCTTGTTAGTGTGAGTACTGAGAAGGACCCTAGCTTTGATCCAGATTGGTTCTACACTGTCTTCAGCGCGAGCGATTTGTCGCTTTCTTAAAAACTTTCAAAAATGTTTTGCGCGGTCCTGCGAAGACATGTGTGGAATCGCTCTTGAGATTGTGCAGCCTAGGATCGCTCTCAGCCTCGAGACTCGCCCCCCCTTTGCTTTCAAACCTTGAACTTGCATTCAGAACGTTCAACGGTCAACTACAATGTGAGGCCTGTGTGGCTAGATTTGAAGCAACGCTCGAACAAGAGGCAAGGAAAGTCAGATCAAGAAGATCAGACCTCATCAAAAGAAGCTTGCAAAGCTAGATCAGAGGCACCCCTCGAACTAGGGGCAAAAAAAAAAAAAAAAAAAAAAAACATCCGATGTGCTCGAAGAGCCAAAGGTGGATCCTTCTGCACAACAATACAAACGGCCATTCTCCTGGATACAGAAGGCTTCAATCTCAAAACCATTTGGCATGGACAAAGCTACACTTTTACCCTTGAGAGGCTCGCTGGGCCGAAAACCCGGAAGGGCGACCCAGGCAAAAGTTAGAGCGAAGAAAAAAAGAATGAAAAGAAAAAAGAGAAAAAAGAGAAAAAATGCAAAGATACAAAAAATGCAAAAAAAAAAGAGAAAAGAAAAGAAAACAAAAGAGAAGAAAAGAAAAGAAAAGAAAGAAGAACAAAGCTCGCAAGGTCGAAAACCTGCAACAGGGGCCTTGGCAAAAGTTAAAGCATAAAAAGGAGAGGTTAAATACCCGAGTGTACCATTAACCCCGAACTACGTAAGGCTTGATTCCCATGTTTGGGATACGTAGGCAACTTCATTCTGAAGTCCAGCCATAAACACTTCAAATTCGATTATGTCCATGTGATGGTTCTGGTCTTTGTCTTCACTGTATCCGAGGGTTTGGTTGTGTTCATCACTCTGAGGACTGCCTACAATGCGCTGCGGTGCCATTCAAACAAGGGGCAACTTTCCGTTGCCATTCAATGCGCTGCGGTGCCATTCAAACAAGGGGCAACTTTCCGTTGCCACGCAGTGTCCTTCAGACAAGGGGCAATTTTCCATTCCTTCGAATCTGAGGTTGTGCATCTCGAGAGTGGGTTCTATGCTCGTTGAGCAGTGGCCGTTTGCAAAAATAGTTTTTGAGAATTTTTACTGAGGTTGACTAATTTTCTCGAAAATTGTTTCATCTTTTCCAAAAACTGGACCATTTCTTGGACCCAAAAAAGGAAAATTTTCAGTGCTCATAGCCTGACTTGCATGATTTCAAAATCAAAAAGTTGAATAAGCATGTTAATCTAACTTTCATGTTGGTCAAAATTGTTTTAAAACCAAAAAAAATGGTCAAAATGATGAACTAGGGGCACAGTTGAGTCAGGTGTTCTGTCTTTTCCCCATCATCAACATACTTGCCAAGAAGGGCACTCTACCTGCCAGAAGAGGGCACAACTGAAGTCAACAGCAAAGGGCTGAAAGCTGTCTCATCCTCCAAGCAACGAGGTATCAAGCCAAGTGCGAAGCACGAACCGGAATGGATCAAGATGTTCCACTTCCTCACCTGGACAGATCTAACCATGTCCAAACTCCCCAGCAGGGCATCATCAACCGATGTCAGCTGCAGGTTTGCTACACACCCAATTGTAGCACAGCCCCTCTGTGGAAGAAACTCACTGTTGTGAACAAAATCTAGCAGAATGCTAGGGGCAAGAGCCCGTAACTTCATATCTATCCATCAACCACTCAGGGGAGGGATGAAAAATGAGAGATTGAAGAATAGAGAGGTGTGCGATGAGAGAAAAAGTGAGCAAATGGGTTTTGAGAGAAAAACCGAGCCTGAGGGCCGAGTGATGTGAGAATCATAAATGAGAAAGGGTGGGAAACAATACCAGGGAAACTGGCTCCTCGTGCACCGAGAGGTCTCTTGTCTTTGTAACACATCCGAGTGTTGTGTTTGTGTCTTTGTTTGTCTCAATTCTTGTTTTGAGTCGTTTTGAGTGTCAACGGATGTGTTTAGGTTGTTTACCTTTTTGTTTTCCGTTGTTGAGTCGTGGTGCGCTGTGTCCAGTAGTAGACTCAATACCCAGTTGAGAACTCATTTTCAATTTCAATTTCAAAAATAAAATCGTTTTGTGCTCAGAGTGCTATGCCATTCTCCACGTTTGTGCAAAAAAGGAATTCGCTCTTTCGAAAACTGCAAGGTCCACCCCCGATAAGTGTGAACAGTAAAACCAGGACCTATCTGAAGCTATATGGTTCCGGACTGCAAAGCAAAAGCAAAAGAAGAAAATGTCGGGCATCTGAGTTTGTTCCAACTTCAGTAAGTTCCGAGACTACATCCCGTGTGTACCTCTTCAGGCCTTGCCAGTGCTCCGAAGTATGAGTGTACCTCTACCTCAAGCTCAAGATCAAGTCTGCTTCAAGCCAGAATAGTGTATCAATCACACCTCATTCCCATAGTGTATCAATCACACTTCATTCACTTAGTGTATCAATCACACTTCATTCATTCAGTGTATCTAGCACACTTTATTTGCTTTAGTGTATCAATCACACTCCATTCACTTCGTGTATCTATCACACATAGTCATTTGCTCCACTTAGTGTATCTAACACACTCCATTTGCCTTGGTGTATCAATCACACTTCTTTCATTTTGTGTATCTATCACGCACATTCCTATTTTGTGTATCTATCACACACATTCTCGTTTTGTGTATCCATCACGCACATATTCACTTTTGTGTATCTATTACACTCTCACTCAATGTATCAATCACACTTCACTCACTTTGTGTATCTATCACACAATTCTTCTCTTCATATCACATGTTTGCTTTGTGTATCAATCACACTCTATTTGCTTCATGTATCTATCACATGTTCACTCAGTGTATCAATCACACTTCTCTCATTTTGTGTATCAATCACACACATTCTCATTTTAGGTATCTATCACACCCATTCTCATTTTAGTGTATCAATCACACACTTTATTGCGTTCAGTGTATCAATCACACACTCCATTTCATTTAGTGTATCAACCACACACTTCATTACATTCCGTGTATCAATCACACTTTCTTTCACTTAGTGTATCAATCACACTTTCATTCTATGTATCTATCACACACAGGTTCACTTCAATTACTTTAGTATATCCATCATACTTGTTCACTAAGTGCATCTATCACACTTTGTGTTCACCTTTAGTATATCCATCATACTTGTTCACTAAGTGCATCTATCACACTTTGTGTTCACCTTTAGTATATCAATCATACTTGTTCACTAAGTGCATCTATCACACTTCGTGTTCACCTTTTAGTGTATCAATCACACTCTGTTCACTAAGTGCATCTATCACACTTTGTGTTCACTTTTAGTATATCAATCGTACTCCTGTTCACTAAGTGCATCTATCACACTTTGTGTTCACTTTTAGTATATCAATCATACTTGTTCACTAAGTGCATCTATCACACTTCGTGTTCACATTCAGTATATCCATCATACTTGTTCACTAAGTGCATCTATCACACTTTGTGTTCACCTTTAGTATATCAATCATACTTGTTCACTAAGTGCATCTATCACACTTCGTGTTCACCTTTTAGTGTATCAATCACACTCTGTTCACTAAGTGCATCTATCACACTTTGTGTTCACTTTTAGTATATCAATCGTACTCCTGTTCACTAAGTGCATCTATCACACTTTGTGTTCACTTTTAGTATATCAATCATACTTGTTCACTAAGTGCATCTATCACACTTCGTGTTCACATTCAGTATATCCATCATACTTGTTCACTAAGTGCATCTATCACACTTCGTGTTCATCTTTAGTATATCCATCATACTTGTTCACTAAGTGCATCTATCACACTTCGTGTTCATCTTTAGTATATCCATCATACTTGTTCACTAAGTGCATCTATCACACTTTGTGTTCACCTTTAGTATATCAATCATACTTGTTCACTAAGTGCATCTATCACACTTCGTGTTCACATTCAGTATATCCATCATACTTGTTCACTAAGTGCATCGATCACACTTCGTGTTCACCTATTGTGTATCCATCACACTTGCTCACTTAGTGCATCTATCACACTTTGTGTTTGCCTTTTGCGTATCCATCACGCTTTGCTCACTTCATTCATTTAGTGTATCAATCACACTTAGTTCATATAGTGTATCTATCACACACTCGCTTTGTATCTATCACGCACGCTCGCTTTGTGTATCAATCACACATGTCCCTTTGTGTATCCATCACACACATTCGCTTAGTGTATCTACCACATATTTGCTTAGTGTATCCATCACACTCGTTTTGCTTTGTGTATCTGTCACACTTTACTTCACTTAGTGTATCAACCACACTTCATTCATATAGTGTATCCATCACACTCTCTTCACTTTGGTGTATCCATCACACATGTTTGTTCACTTAGTGTATCTATCACACTTCGTTCACTTTTGTGTATCTAACGCACATGTTCGTGAGAATCGCATAATTCTCTTACATCCTTTCTGCATTGTAGTGTAGTCTGGTGTATGCTAGCTTAAAACTGTTGCATGTGTGCTTCGTTACAGCATCCTTTACATGATCATAAGTTATGCACTTGCATTGTGCATCACTTTGCATCCTGCCCCCGAACTACGCTGGTTTGATTCCTTGCAAAGGGATACGTAGGCAGCCTCCGGGCACAACCATTTATCTATCTATATTTTGTTTGTTTGTCCAAGTCTTCGGCCTTATCAAAAATGGGTCGTCTCGGGGCTTTGACATTCACTCCCGTCATTGTTATGACTTCCGAGTTCTGTCAAAGAGGGGCAACTGTAGACACCCCATTTTTGACCGCCCTCAAGACTTGGGCATTACTGATGGTTTGCTCGGTGTTGAGAGATGTGCAGGGCAAAGATTCAATTCCTTCGGCAAGGAGAGAGGCGAACCCTTCAAAACACTTTGTTTAGGGGTTTAGAGTTGAAGAAAAGAGGAGAGGGGGGGGGGAGAAAATAGGTTGGAGAAGAAGTTCGCCATGAATCCGGGTAAAAGAAAGTCGAGCGGCCCTCGCTGAATCAGGCTTATTCAATTGCATACTTGGAGTTAAGCTATGAGGCCACTACCATTGGAAAGAAGACTTCCGGGGCTTCATTTTTGGTTCAAGAATCTCCTAGAGCCAAGTCAGGGTGGAGGAGATATGATTGATTGAAGCTGGGCATCATCCCGGTTGGATCGAGTCTGCGCGGCTTTACGGAAAAGGGCATAACTTTTTGCATAGGAGGAATTTTGATGCAAGGTTTGCCCCATTGGAAAGCTAACTTCCGGGGCTTCGATTTGCATACCCACCGGCACTTTTTTGGCCTTGGAATCATCTGTCGGCACTCTATTTAGCCGGCCGGCAATATATAGTGCCGACCGGCACTTTATTTTGGCCGATGATCAAACCTTCTGGCCGACCTGAACCCTTTGCACCCCCCAGGCCTGGTGCATACCAGCTGTGCCAGCTGGGATGCACAGAACCAGATCCACGTGCATACATGTGCCTATTTTGCACCCATTTGAACCTTTGAACCCCCCTTTCCTTCTAGAACCTTGAACCCTTTGGCCAAGCTTCTTGGGGAAGCTTGGCCAGCTATTTTAGCTTCTCCTAGAAGCCTTGGACCATTTGCACCCTTTGCCCCTTTTCATTTAGCTTCCTTGGGAAGCTTAAAGCCTTTATTTTGTCTATATAAGAGCTCTTCTTCTCCTTGGCTTAGGGTTGGAGACTTTGGAACAAAAAACCAGAGAAATATATGTATATCTGATATATACATATACATCCTTCCATCTCTCAATATATCTCTCTCATTCCACCTCCAAACACCCTTGTTCTTGGGCCATTCCTTCACCACCACCTAGCACCACCACCACCACTCCATTTCCAGCGGCTTGGAGGTCTTCTCAGAGGCTAGGAGGCACTGTTTTTTAGTCAAAAGGGCAGCCAAGAGTTAGTCTTCAAGGGAATTTAGTGCCGACCGGCACTCTTCAGTGCCGACCGGCACACTTTTTGTGCCGATAATCTCAATTGCAGCCGGCGGCTAAACCCTGCAGCCGATGGTCCAACCCTTCAGCCGGTGGTAATATTCAGGGTATGTGGAAGGTGTCCCAGGACTCTGGCAATTTTGCAGAGAGGCAGGGCAGCAAAAGCAGAGGGAACAGAGGCATGGTGCGGGTTCCCGGGCAAGGCGGACATTGAGCATGCATCATTCGCGCATCCCGAGGCGAAGGGCTGTGGCCCCCTTTTATTTCACATTTATTTATTCAGTAATTAGAATTTGTAATATTTATTCATTTATTTTGGGACTGTATTATTATTTTGGTCCCTCCGAGTGAGGGCGCAATTGTAATAAGTGTGGGTGAGTGTGTGTATGTCTTCCAACCCCCACTTCTTTCTTCCCTTTTATTTACCTGCTTATGATGGTAGATTAGGGCATATTTAAATTAGCATACCTTATGCAATGCATGTGTGCATCCACGCATTTGTTGACATGCATCGGGCTCGGTACATCATACAAACTGCATCGTACTTTCAATTCCAAATTGAATACGTGATAGTTGTAGCATTTCACATGCCATGCTTAGGATAGCCGAGCCTGCCTAGATTACATCTTTGCATGTGTTGCATTAGACATTTCAGTATGCTTAGGTCCATGCATGGATTTCTAATAAGTTTCTGTTTTGGCTTGGAGTACTAGGTGAGCTTTTATGCTTTAGCATATCGCATGCGTGTGAATGTTGCCATAATAGCATGACTACCATGAGGCTAAGTGCTTATGTGATATAACTGCTTGAATGCCTGTGGATGGAGGTTGAATTACCTAAATTGGGACAATGCATTAAAACTGTGAGTTTTAAGCCCACTAGATAGTGGCAAAACCTTCTTTTATAAAAGGCCACTTGAGGGTGGCAAAACCTGCATTTTAGCCTACTTGCGAGTAGCAAAACATTTTTAAAATAAACATAAAATATTTTGTTCCAACTTAGGCGATTTGGTCTATACTTGTTTGCTGTGCGCATAACGTAGTAATTCTAGGCTAATAACCGAAATAAGAACATATAAGGTTTTCAAAATAAGATATCACGGTTAGTAGAGGCCGGTCTTCGGACCGGGCGAGAGGGGGTGCTCATAGCTGACCTTCCCCGATCGTACCCAAGCTCCCGAGCCAAGATCACTTTGGTGATGACGGACACGTGGCCGTCGGCACCGAGTCAGGGTTTCCTAAATTTCCCCATTTTAAAATATTTAGGTGGCGACTCTGTAATCTGGCAAAGCAGTCCATGTTTGGCACTTCTTTTCAAAATCTGTTTTTCTTCAAAACGATTTGCCAGAGTTGGACTCTTTGGTTCAGATTTAGAACCATGACAAATTGAGTCCTTTGAACTGTAGTGAAAACAAGGTGAACCGAACGGGAGTCATCCTCTCGGGGCGTTCGGGGGACGTCTACAGTCCCACACGTGCGGACCCTCCTTTCTGCACGTGCGGCCTTCATCCCCGCACATGTAGCCATCCCCATACGCATGTTGCTCCGCACCTGTATATATTGCAGTGTGCTACCCCAAACCTCCCCTGAATTCTGTACGTGCGGCCTCTGTTCTCGCACGTGCGGCCCCTCTTCGCATGTGCAGCCCACGTGCCCCGCACGTGCGGCCCTGGTTCTCCAGCCCAAAATTTCCTTAGCTCAAATCTATGCACTCCGGAGCTGACCTCACACTCTCGGGGACAAGTGAAAGTTAGTACCGAATAACAAGAACAAGTATTCAAGTGAGAAAAACCCTTCGGATACCACAAACCCCAAAAACTCAACAAGGCTCCAAGTCAATTCCGACACTCTACTAAGGCAAACCCAAGGTCAAACAAGGATGAGCGAAACTAGTGACACACCCAGTCATCACAATATAGCATGGCATAACGGCGACAATGGCGTGGCTCCCAGAAAATCTTGTGACCCATGATGGCTGCCATAAGCAAGAGTGAGAAAACTAAGAACTTGAGTGATACTTTCAGTTGAAGCATTGAAAGGAAAAATTGCACGAGAGCACTTATCAAGCCAAATAAATCGAGAAATCTAACCGAAATGTGTTTTTTCTTTATCCAAACGATTTCTCTAATGGAAAAGACCACAGTCACTAGAGCAGTACCAATACCAAGAAAAGAAAAAAAGTTTTCTTCCTTCCCAAAATTGTTCGAAGGATGTACTTAAAATTTCAAAAATTACATTTGCGGAAGCACAATACTTATCAAACTTGGTTTTTCTTATCTTTAAATCTTAAGAAAAATCTCTTTCATCTCTACCTCCATGGTTGATTAATATCGGTATGAAATCGGTTTTTCAAGGTCACCGGGAAATGGTGAATCTTACCTAAAATTTAGAGGAGAAGGTGACTTTCGTTGAAAATGATGAATTTGTTGGAGATAGAAAGGAAAGGCTAGAGATTTATCAATGGTTGAACCAAATCAAACAGAAGAGATGGTAGAGAGAGGTGGTTGAGTGAAAGGCAAAGCAAGCATGAAAAGAGAGAGAAAATGGTAGATCATCCCTTTGTATATTTCCAAATTCCACTCTCTCATTCACACATATGATAATATTGACCCAAAAAAATTAAGAAGAGTCTATTTTAATTTTAATTAAAAAAAACATTTGAGGGTTCTTCACCAATCTAAAAAACAAAATAAATAAATAAATAAAAATGATTTCCATTATTTTGTTTTCTGTGCTTGAACAAAGAAAAGATAAAGATGTATACTTAGAGCTCAGCCTTAGAATGATGAATGCCTCACTCCCAATGCAGCAAACTCTCGAAGTATCACGTGTCTATACTCCTTCACTTATCATCATTCACCAAAATCATAAGTCTCACCTTCTTCACCAATTATAACTTACTATTTGTTTGGGGTGCAGGGGCAGAGGGATAATGAAAGAAATTTTTGGCTTATAATTATCTTTATAGGAAATTTTTGGCTTATATTTATAGGAAATTTTCAACAAAGGGGTTGAAGGAAATCTTTATAATTATTTATACCCATAAATCTTTATAATTATTTTTTAATTATCTACAAATAAATCTTTGTATTTTTTGATTTTTTTTTTAAATTTTGAGTCAATTTTTATGGCTTATAATTATAAAAAGATTTTTGTCACTCATAAATCTTTAAATTAAATCTTTATGGCTTATAAAGATTTGTGGCTGCCTTAAACCTTTATTTATACCCATAAATCTTTATAATTATTTTTTAATTATTTATAAATAAATGAACTAATTATGAGCATTCGTATAATTATCTCTAAATAAATCTTTATAAAGATTTATGGCTTATAAAGATTTTCAAATTTATAAGCCATAAATCACTGATTCATTTATAATTCTGATCTTTTTATATTGATACAAAGATTTATGGCTTACAAAGATTTTTGTCGCTGATTTATGTTTTATAAAGATTTTGTAAATTATTTGAATTTTTTTTTTTAATTGAGTCAATTTTTTTATTTTTTAAGTCCGTCGTGACTAGATCATTCTAAAATTTACAAAATTTGAATCAATTTTGAAAGAAAAAAAGTTTAACTAAAAATAAAAATAAGCCAAATTATATAATTACGAAAATTGGCTTACCTTTTGTATTTTCTATTTTTTTTAAAAAAAATTTAAAAAATTCAACATAACTTTCTAAAAAAAATCACTAAACACAAAAATAAGTCGAACTAAAAGCCAAAAAAGAATACTCCCAAAAGAAGCCAAAGTTTTACATCTAATGATGGCTTATCCAAATTCTTCACAATCATAGATGCTAAGGATTCCCTAGACTAGTCCTCTGTGATTTTTATTTCTAAGAGAGATTTTGAAGCAGAACTGTCATCTTCCTTAGATCCATAAACAGTTTTGGGAAGGGGAGAACCAGTGTCAACTGCCTGTAACTTGCAATCTTCCACCAGATGCAGGAACGAATCCACCTGAGAAAATATGAACATAGTAAAGCATATACGTGTGAGAATAATATTAGTATAGTACATACTATACTAATATTATTTTCACAATACGAGGTAGTCTTCATAATGTAAATAAGAATGACGATTCAAAAAAAAAAAAGGATTGGCATTCAGCAGCATTGATTGCTTTAGGAAATAATTGATAAGGATATGGAAATAAAACCCTAATCTGCAATGAACCACGTATCATTTTATCTATAAGAGCAACCTTGACACATGGAAGAAGGGAAAGTATATTGTAGGCTTTTGATGAAAGGATAATCATCGAAGTTGCCAAAGTAAAGAGGGATATGCACCAAGACAGTGGCAATGGCCCTGTGGAAACAACAGGACATGTCTTGAGTTGGCACAGTCGATGTCCCACTAAGTCAATCTTACTCATTCATTACATCACTATTATGGCATTTCATTAAACAACAAAAATAGAAATAAAGAACAAAACATATATAAAAATATAAAAAGAAAAAATTAAAAAGAAGAATAAGAAGAAGAAGAAGAAGAAGAAGAAGAAGAAGCACCATATATAGGCAAATTAAATGCAATTCCATCCAACCTGCAAAAATATAAGCATAATAGTTGGTTTGGATGCTAACCTCCTTCAATGAGAGAAATTCCTTTCAAGGAACAAGCTAGCGGAAAACTTCGGACTAGAGCCTCTTGACTGGAGTTCTGCAAACATGATGTGCAACGTCCCCAAAAGTACATCATAAATATAATCCGAGAACATATATGAATGACAGTATAAATCACAGCGAATAGTCCTTTCATTATATAAAGTTAATGATACAGAATTGTCCAACGTAAATAAATGCCCTATGGGCTTACACCTTTCCAAGCCTTGACTTGGTTACAACAAAATGAGACTAACTCATACAATTTTAGCCCTAGGCTATACAAAAATAAAACAAAACAAGAAGCTCTTGCTTCCCGAAAGTCCCTCCAGTGCTATTGCCTTGGTGGAGGCATCCCATCATTACCTGAAAATGTTTTTCCCAAATAGGGTGAGCCACGGCCCAGTAGAAATAATCTAAGACAATATATGAGATTTAACAGAGGTACAAGTGCTATGTGCATATACAATGTCCAGAATAAAACATTCATACTTTATAGTGCCATAGAATTCCAATTTCATGTTCCAATATGTTTTCCTCTAATTCATTTCAACATATAAGTCAATTTCATTATTTCTTTCATAACCCAAATGAGACTACAACTCAATGGTTCTATAATCACATCATCAACGTATCAACACTTCAAATTGCCATTTTACGGATATTTCGTCCGCGGGATCGGCATCCATGTATAAAATTTCAATTTGCCATTTTACAGATATTTCGTCCACGAGATCGGCATCCATGTATAAAATTTCAGGACTTTCACCCAGGACACTTCGGCCAACTTAATTATAATGGAGTCCATCCACTTTCTCCTCCCAAACATCATACATATGCAATGTATTTAAACACATAATCACACATGGAGTACATCCCCTTTCTCCTCCCAAATAACCATACATATACAATGTATTCACACATAATCATATTCAATGACAACCAACGAGTGATTAGTTTCAATTCACCTAATCCACATTCAGTTTCTACAACAATCAAAGTTATCCTCCACCGATAGCCCAATACAGAAATACAATCTCATGACAGATAATTTAATCAAAATTTCCAAGGGTATGAGGCATTATATTTTCAATTCCATCATCTATTTCAATACTCACTCAATTCCATGTTTGCAACACCAATCTTAACCATTTATACAAAATAGATATGATAATCATTTTAGGGCAAATATCCCCCTTTTCAAAATACCAATCCAAATGCCAAAATCACTTATTTTGACACAACATGACTTCATTTTCAAACGCCATGCTCATTTATTTTGTTTCCACCAAAAACCCCTCTTTTACATTTTACCCAAACCCTAGGTTTGGCTCAAAATATCCCCAAACCCCACCGTTGTTACACAACCACAAAATAACTAAGTTAAAAATCATAACAAGGTGTAGAAAATCCCTACCTCAAGAAGAGAAGACCAAGTGAAGCAAAGTTGATACTCCAAAGACACCGAAATCCAAGTTCGTTCGGATCAAAATGAAGATTTTGAGAAGCTCAATCTTTCTATCAAAGGAAGTAGCGTGAAGAGATCACTAGATCTAGATGAAAAAGTAAAGAGAAGGTGGGTTTTAGAGAGAGGGGCTCTCACCTTTAGGGTTTGGGATGAAAAAATATGAAAAAGTGATGTAAAAAGTCACTTTTGTGATCTGATATACGTGCAGTCCGCTCAAGTGGTAGAGTTGACGCTCGAGCGTCAGACACAAAAAATTTGTTTCGCTCGAGTGTGGAATACACATGTTCAGTACTTTTGCAAACAACAAACAAACCACTCGAGCACAAGAATGGACGCTCGAGTGTCCACCCGCTCGAGTGTGGAAAACACTCCTCCAGTACTTTGCAGACGTGCAAAGTACTAAGTGTTTGCAAACCCCGGTCGAACGTAAAAAGGCCCACTCGAGCGAAAGAACAAAATTCTGGGCAACACAAGGTTTGAAAACTAAGTAACCAACCTGTTCCAAACACACTCAGAATGACCAAATAACCAAATTTAAGGAGAAAAAAAGAGCAAAAGAAAATGAACAACATTTAGAAACCATAAACCCGAATCCGGAGTAAAGCAAGTGACGGGTCAAAACCAGAATCGCTATATGATGAGTTGTAATAAGAAAAGACCTACAAATGTATACCAAAAAAAAAAAAGGAAGAAAGAGAAAGAAAAAAAAAATAGGCCCAAAAAAAGATCTTGAGACAGTCAAAGGATAATTATGCTTATTACATATTGTGAATTGACCAAATTTAACAGAATTAACAAAATCTACCATAGACTACCAGATTACCACATGTCATGGAAAATCTGATTTAACATGCCTAATGATCCAATGAATGAATTTCCAAAATCACAGATCTCATGAGGAACTATATCTGATAAAGGAAGTTCCACAATAGCCTAGAAAGCTGCCATGGCACTTGTTTTCTGGCAACCGGAGGGGGGGGGGGGGAGAGGAGGGGGGGCAGAAAGATGGTAGTGGAACAACTCCTACCTGGCAGATAGTGGTTGGTTAGGATGGTTTGTAATAATTTTTCGTAAAATAAATATAAATAATTGTTAAAATACTACAAAAGAGGAGGAAAAAGAAGAAGCCGTTGTACGGTTTCTCTTATAACAAAGGCAAATTATTGCAGAGTTGAATAATATGAAACTTAAAGATGTAATGAATCACTGATGAATTTAAGCACAATGTGAATGTAAATCATAGAAATATCAAGACATGTGGTGCTAAGTGAGTATGGGGAAGACTAAAGGGAGCAAAAGACGAGGGAAAGAGTAAAGGCGGAAAAAAATGGAAAAAGAGGGAAAAGCAGGGGAACCAAGACAACATGTAAATATGCATACATACTGTTAACAAAGCTGATCGAAGCCAAATCTACAAGATAACATTAATTAGTTCTGATGTATGGCACAAGTTTTATGCTCTAGTTGATGGAACCAAGTCTCTAAAAGAGCCGAGGGGAGGCCAAACAAATTCAAAAAACTAAACCTCCTTGTTTAGGATTTTAATAGAAATTGTGATGCAGATGTGTTATGAACATAGATGAAACTTCCACAATCCAAATAATATTCTAGAAAAAAAAAAAAAAGACAAAAAGAAAACAAAGAACATCAGAATAAACCGTAAAACCAAATACAAATCAACAATTACCTTGCCACGAGAGAACAACAACACTGGATTGTATGTATGAGCAATTGCTTCATAGTTGCCAGGCATATTTGCAGGAGAGATGGATTGTGCCCAAACTGAAGAAAGCAGGAGGCTAATCTGGCGGCTACTCAACCTAAGAGAAGTTACTTCCTGGTATTGAAAGAATAAAACAATGGTCATATGAGTCAACAACCCAAAACATATGTGACTTTAAACACTCATCAATCCCAAATTACAATACATCTTTCATTCACACTTTATGTGACAAATACACATAAAAGAAAATAGACTTCTCAAATCTTCAAACCGGCATTTCCGACTGAGTTCCTGAAAATGGTAAAAATAATGTGTGATGAACAAATATGTCTAGCAGGGATCTACACTGATTCTCAATAACATATGATTAACAATTTTAACACACTTTCCCTCCAACATTAGGGAATATTACAAGTTAAAACTACTAAGCATTTTCAAATAAATCTGGATACTTGGAGCGGACCTCCGCTCCCCGTTCCCAGGTTGCCTCCTCAACCCCATGGTGCCTCCACAATACCTTCACTAATGGTATAGTTTTACCCCGTTACACTTGCTCCTGGGTATCTAACATTTGAACCTATCGCTCTTCACAAGAGGCATCCTCATCTACCTCCAAATCAACCCAGTCTAGCACGTGAGAAGGGTTAGGTTCATACTTCCTAAGCACAGACACATGAAACACTTTGTGAACCCCCGAAAGTTGTGGTAAGGCTAATCGATATGCCACTTCCCCAATTCTCTCCAATATCTCGAAGGGCCCAAAAAACCTCGGAGACAACTTTCCATTCTTACCGAATCTCATTAAACCCCGCCTGGGTGAGATCTTAAGGAACACATGATCTCCCACTTCAAAAGACAAAGGTCGTCTCCTCTTATCGACATCACTTTTCTGTCGGCTTTGGGCTGTAGCAAACCCTTTCCGAATGAGAGCAACTTTCTCGGTTGTCTCTCTAACAATCTCAGGACCTAACAACGGTGCATCCCTAACCTCGGGCCAACAAACTGGTGATCTACCAGGTCGGCCATAACAGGCCTCAAACGGTGCTATCTCGATACTAACTTGATAACTATTATTGTAGGCAAATTCAATCAACGGTAAATGCCTCTCGCAAGACCCTTTGAAATCTAGGACACAAACTCTAAGCATGCCCTCTAAAATCTGAATAGTACGTTCCGACTGCCCATTGGTTTGAGGGTGATAAGCGGTGCTAAAAGTCAACTTAGTTCCCAATGCCTCTTGAAGGCTTTGCCACAACTGGGCAGTGAAATGAGGATCCCTATCCGATACAATGGTTACTGCAACCCCATGAAGTCGAGCTATCTCTCTAACGTACAACTCTGCCAAGTGCTCAACTGAATCGCCGGTACGCATCAGAATGAAATGCATAGACTTAGTCAACCTATCAACAATCACCCAAATGGCGTCATTGCCCCGCTGTGTCCTAGAAAGCCCAACTACAAAATCCATGGTAACGTGTTCCCATTTTCACTCGGCTATTGGTAAGGGTTGTAACAAACCCGTTGGTCTTTGATGTTTGGCCTTCACTTGTTGACAAGTAAGGCACTTGGACACAAAGGATGCGACATCCCGCTTCATACCCCTCCACCAAAACTGATGGCTAAGGTCATGATACATTTTGGTGCCTCCCGGATGTACCGCAAGGCATGAGTGATAGAATTCCCGAAGCACTTCCTCTCTACAAGACTCAGGTACAAACAAACAGTCTAGGTAACGTACACTCTAATCTGAGTGAATGTTCAAACCCTTTTCTTCCTTCTCATTGGAGATTCTGTCACGTATTAACTTTACTTTACGGTCCCCTTGTTGTGCCTCTACAACTTTGCTAATTAAGATAGGTTGAGCACTCAAAGTAAACAATGTTGCACCCTTTTCGGACTCACCCAAATGCAATTCAAACTGGCCTATATCCCCCCACATAACCCATTCTCGAATGGCCACACTTGCCAAACTACTCACAGGTTATCGACTTAAGGCGTCGGCCACTACATTGGCTTTCCCCGGGTGATAGTGTAACTCGAAATCATAATCTTCTAAAACTCCATCAACGTCTGTTGACGTAAATTCAAGTCCTTTGTGAAAACAAGTACTTTAGACTCTTATGATCGGAGAAAACCTCCAACTTCTCGCCATACAAGTAATGCCTCCAAATTTTCAAGGCAAACACTTCTGCGGCTAACTCTGAATCGTGGGTAGGCTAATTCTTCTCATGAGTCTTCAATTGCCGTGAACCATAAGCTACAACCTTTCCCCCTTGCATCAAAACACAACCAAGCCCATCCCGAGACACATCACAATAAATGGTGTAACCCAAACCTCTCTCCAGAATGATGAACACCGGTGCCGTAGTCAATCTAGTTTTAAGCTCTTGGAAAGGCCTTTCACAAGCCTCACTCCACACAAACTTAACCCCTTTCCTAGTCAATCTAGTCAAAGGCACGGCTAATCTAGAGAAGTCCCTCACAAAAAGCTGATAATACCATGCCAATTCCAAGAAACTCTGGATCTCAAAAACATTTTTAGGTTGCTCCCAATCCTGTACAGAGTCTATCTTTGAAGAATCTACAGTTACTCCCTCCCTTGACACTACATGGCCCAAAAACTTCACGTCGGTGAGCGAAAACTCACACTTCTCAAATTTGGCATACAATTGATGTTTTCTAAGCAAGTCAAGCACTACCCTCAAGTGAGTCTCGTGTTCCTCCTCGGAAGTCGAATAAATTAGAATGTCGTCCACAAAGACGACCACAAAGTGATCCAAATACTCTCTAAAAACTCGGTTCATCAAATCCATAAAGGAAGCTGGTGCATTTGTCAACCCAAATGGCATTACAAGGAACTCATAGTGGCCATAACGCGCACGAAAGGCCGTTTTTTGGATGTCTTCCTCCTGGACTCTCAACTGATGATACCTCGACCTCAAATCTATCTTTGAAAAGCAACAAGGCCCTCTAAGTTTGTTCTTGATGGTAACTCGATTCAACTTGCGGTAATCAATACACAACCACAACGACCCATCCTTCTTCTTTCCAAAGAGAGCCGGCGCTTCCCAAGGTGATGTACTAGGGTGAATGAAACCCTTGTCTAAAAGCTTTTGGAGTTGATTCTTCAACTCATGCAACTCTACAGGTGCAAATTTATATGGCGCCATAGAAATTGGTGCCATTCCAGGCACTAAGTCAATGGTGAACACAATCTCCCGATGGGGTGGCAAACTAGAAAGCTCCTCGGGAAATACGTCCGGATATTCACAAACTACCCTTGGCAACTCAGCACGAGTCCCATCACTCTCCCTATCCAAGAGAGTAGCAAGAAGGCCACTAAGCTCGTTTCTACTACGAGGGTCAAATACTGGCAACAAGACCCTATCAACCCGGTCTCCCAGAAAGTAAAAACAATCACCACTCGAGGTGCACACTGTGACCCTCTGACGAAAACAATCAATCACTGCTCGATACAAGGACAACCAATCCATGCCTAGAATAACATCAAAACTCGACATGTCTAGAAACACAAAAGCAAACGGGAGTTGGCGCCCGACAACCTCTATCTCACAACCACGACACCCCCGATCTAAGTCAACTGTGCCCCCAATCGGTGACTCCGCTCTGAGCGGAGAAGCTAACTGTGCTATCTCTAACCCCATTGCAGATGCGAATGCAGCAGATATGAATGAATGAGATGCACCCGTGTCTATCAACATATTAGCCAAAGAATTACACACAACAAAAAATACCTCTCACAACTGAGGATCCCGGCAACTGTTCTGGCACGGTAACAGCATACACGCGCCCGTGTGGCCTCTAGTCAACCTGCTCGTCTCTCGGAGCATAGGCTTGTTGTACTGACTGAGCCAAAGCGGCTCCCTGATTAACTTACGAAGTCTGAACTGAGTGAGCCTACTGGTGGCTCTAAGTCTGCCTCGACCCTGATGTACCAAATGCGCCTCCCAACTGCAGGTAAGCTCTCTTCATATGCCCTAATTGACCGCATTGATAGCAAGTAAGCCTCGGCCCTCTACTCTGAGACTAACTCTGAGATCGATTAGGTGGTGGTTGGGGCAACATCTGCTGTCCTCCTCCCTTCTGTGGACATGCAAAGGCCTTGTGACCCGGTTGGCTACACTTGAAGCAAGAAAACCCACTCGGTGCACTCCTTCCCGAGCCTGCACTAGGCAAGGGAAAGGTAGATCTAGACTGTTGTGGTTGAGATTGGGATAAAAAGGTGTTTTTGCTCTTCTTGTTGGGCCTATAGTCCCTTTGTGACCCTTCGGCCCTAGACCTCGAACTCCGAAGTCTCTCATCCTCGGCTTCCGCGGCAATCTCCACATGCGCAGCCGCCTCCAGAAGATGGTCATAGTTCTGGTTCATGTTCCCGGCAACCTTGAACAAGATCTTGGTTCTGAGTTTCTTCTCAAACTCAATGCAACGACATTCTTCCGTCGCTACCAACTCCGGTGCAAATCGGGACAAACTAGAAAAGGCTACTTTAAACTTGGCCACGGACATATTGAGTTGCTTAAGGTCCTGGAACTCCTACTTCAACCTCTCCCTAGTAGTGGGAGGTAGATACTTGTCTTGGAAGGCCACCACAAATGCCTCCCATGTCGGTTCTATTCGGCCTTTAGCATATTTCCACCATTGACCCGCATCCCCTTTGAGATAGTAACTTGCAAGAGTCACTCTAAGCTCATTATCTTCTATGTGAAGCATCTCGAATTCTTCACTGTCTATTCAAGCCATTCATCTACTTTCTTAGGTTCAGGGCCACCATAGAACTCATCCGTCTTGGCCCGCAAAAATTCCCTCATGAGGAAGCTCGGCCTTGTCTCTATGGCATTCTTCCTGGCTTGGTTCTCCGCCCTAAGTATGTTCATGGACTCCCTCAATGTCTCTGCCACTTCTCGGGCCAGGGCCCCCATTGCGGTTTGACCTGCTTGCCCCGGTATCTCAGCTTGCCCCACTTGCTCGGCCATATTAGCTTGGCCTAATCACTCATTTTGCATCAGAACCTCATGGACCGGTACCCCGTGCACACCCCGGTGACCTCGACCATGCTTTCCACCTCTGCCACCATGAGTTTGACCCCTTCCTGACATCCTAATTGAGAATCAAGATAAACAATTTAGCACATAATTCCAAATGTGCTCGTAACTTGCCTCACACGTTAAACTTTAACAATCATATATACTCTACCACACAAACAATTCAATTCACTCCTCATAAGCACTTAGTCACGTAAGCACATACGGATTATCCTTTAGTGATGAGCTTCGTCCCACGAAAAACCAAGAATTCTTAGTAGAACGAGTATTGATCAAGTACCCTTTTAATAAGACCTCAAGGAATCTAATAGGTGCAAATAACATCCCAAAAGCCCAATCCCATACCCATATAGTCATATAAGCATGTTATCACATAATTACGAAAAACAAAACATTTCCTAATCATGCAAAACAAACCTATTGTGGCAAAACAACTACTTCCCACAAGCCCCAAGTATTCAAACCTGGTAGCTCTGATACCAAGTTGTAACGCCCAGAAAATATCCAATATAAATTAACTACGTCAACTAAAATCCACTAAATAATAATAACAATTTTCCCATCTTTACATAATTTATCAACAAAGTTTATAAAAATGCTCCACATGCGAATTATACATTCAATAGTATGGAAAACACATGAATCTATAGCATGTGAAGTATCTAGTCTCATGTAATTAAAATGCCCTTAAGGGCTTATATCTTCCAAGGCATAAGCCCAGTTACACAAGATGGTCTCTCGAACCCATACATGTTTAGCCGTTGACTTATAAAAATTCACAATCACAACAAAGAGCCTTGTGCTCTCAAAACATATTTCCACACCCTAATTTGGCGGGTTCACCACGTCCTTTCCTGCACCAAAACCCATAAGGGTGAGGCTAAAGCCCAGAAGAGAATTCTCACAAAGTATATACAATCATGCAACCCTCCAATGTTAAATGCAAATGCCATGCAATGCCATTTTAAAGAAAATTTTCATTACATGCTCTTCTTGAAAATTATCATATTTCAAGAACAGTTTGTAAATCTCAACAATTCTGACACTTTCAATTTTAATCAATAGGGGCGGTAAATACAACTCAGGTAATCCCTAGGTTGGTGTCTGCAAGTAGGCTCAACAAGCACTACCAAAAACCCCACTTTACCCGTTGCTAACCGAAAGGGAAGTGGTACCTCCTCCGCGCGTATTTTCAGTCTTTCACCCTGGACACTCAAGCCAACTTAGTCAGTTTCATCTACACCTCCTATCTGGACTTACCAACGTATTTACCGCAAAACATTTCAATAATTTCATTTTGCATTATTCTTTTCTCAAAGTAAATGATTTCACATCTCAACTCAAAACTTGCAACAGTATAATGCTTGTAATGTCTATACACATGCCAAAGCTAAATAATAATCTTGTAATGTTCGATTGAATGAATATGCAATGCCATAATTGTCCACTTCCAACATAATATCAACAACATACTATCATGATCAAATTTCCTTTTTCTCCTTGCAATGCTATTCTACAAATAGCCCAAAGTTTGTTACCAATTATCAATAACAAAACAACATGTCCCCAATTCATGCATTTCCATCATTTTCACCATTTTAAGGTTATAGCAAAAACTAGACAACAATCTTCAATTTCAATAGTTCCCATGTGTAGAGAACACAACATCAATACATATATATACACATTGTAATAAAACAAGGAAACTCTCCACTTTCTTTACTTATCATGACATGAAACTATGAATTTATGTATATATACATATATAGCACCCCATAAACCCTCATCTTCCTTTATTCAAGAAAAATCCCAAAATTTCTAGGTTTTCTTCTTCTTTTTTTTTTTTTTTTACAAAACACACACACACACACCAAACCTTTTGAAAGAGATGCCAATGAAGTCACTATTCCCTTGACCAAGATGGTTTCGAACCTCAAGACATTATCTTTAAAAAAAAATTTTGAGATTTTAAAACCCCTTTTGTAGACACCCCATTTTTTACCGTCCTTAAGACTTGGATGTCACTGATTGAACACTCAGTGATCACCCTTGTTCGTGTTTGTTTTGAGTTCCCGGAGGCCTCGGCTGCGCGCCCCGCCTCAAGATCTCTTAATTTGTTCGTTTAGTGTTTGGTTTTGCACCAAACACTTGTGTTTTTGCCTTGGAAGGCAGGGAATGGCTTGTTGGTCATCCCCACACTCCACCGGCCTTCCCTCTAGCTCACCGGCCATCCATTGTTGCCACCGGCCCTGGTTTCTTGATACCAATGGCCGGTCGGCACTTAGTGTGGCCGGCCGGCACTTTTTTTGGCCGGTGACCTATTTTGCCGGCCGGTGACCCTTCTGCACCCCCTTTAGGCTTGGTGCATGCCAGCTGTGCCAGCTGGAATACACCAACACCACTCCCCATGCATGGGGATGGCTGTTTTGAGCCCTTGACCCCCTAGTTCCTTCTAGAAGGATGAACCCTTGGCCAAGCTTCTTGGGGAAGCTTGGCCAGCTGTCCCAGCTTCTCCAAGAAGCCATGAACCACTTGCACCCTTTGCCCCTTTTGATTTAGCTTCCTTGAGAAGCTTAGAGCCTTTTCTTTGTCTATATAAGGACCCTCCTTCCTCCTTTGTCTAGGGTTAGAAGTTTTGAACAAAAAACCAGAGGTTAGATACATACACATCTGTCATATACTCTCTCTCTCTCTATATATCCCCCCTCTCTCATCCTTTGTGTGTGTTTTGTGGCCTAAAAGTGCATTTTTGCCTTAGTTTTGCACTAACACACTACCACACCTTACTTCGACTTTGAGGGACTTAGAGGGTTTGTTCTTGAGTTTTTGGACTTGTTTTGATCAGAAGAGAGTGGCTGGACCTGCTGTTCTTGAGGTGTTCTTCAAGGGTAACTTCTTTGCTTTAGTTTCCCCAATCTTGCATTGGCTTTTGACCTGTCTTGTATATTGATTTGAGCTTGATGTATAACTGAAAAAAGTCTTATATTTGCATGCTTTAAATACTTCATTAAGGTCATTTTGTGGTTTGGGGTCGAACTCACCCTCTTAGGCCTTATTTGGCCCTTTTGGTGCTTCTATTGTTAGGCTTCATTTCTTGAGTGTTTTGTTCTTTTCACCACTAAAATCCAGTGGATTTTTAGTGGTGAAGAAGAGGGTTTGAGGTCTTGTATAGGGGAGGGACACCCCTCTCCCCTTTGTCCCTCTTTTATCCTTGTTTCGGCTTAAAGAGCAATATGCATGCTTGGCTTGTTTTTGGCTTCATATCAGATGTTTTTGGTGCTATTTAGGTCACATGTTGTCTCTGTTTTTGGTCGGATTTGTGGCCCTTTGCATGCTTAATATACTTGCTTTGCATTCCCTTGTTTGTGCCTAGAAGGGCATCATGACTTTTGACTACAATGCTCTCATATCTTGGCTTTACTTTGTGAAGTTCTTAGCCATATTTTATCATGCTTAAGGTCTGTTGGCCACTGATTTGGTCATGTTTAGCATGTTCGGTATAGTTGCTTCACATTTTGGCTTGTGAGCCTTGAATGTGTGAATCATAAACATGCATTGGTTAGGCTATTTCAATGATTGGGAATCATTTAACATGCTATTTCAATCCCTATACCATGCTTACATGTCTCCATTTATCATCTCATTCATGCCTTGAAGAGTTGGCCTTTCATGACTAGGAATAGGTCATTGTGCATAGCCTTATGTTTGAGGCTTTGGGGCTTCCATATCAGGGGTATTTGGGGCTTATTTTGCATGTTAAAATTCTGTTTTTGGTTGTATGGTTCATGCCATGTTTGCTTGGGGTAGTGGTAGTAGAATGCCCCTTTGTTATGCCTTAGCTTTGGGCCTCTTTGACTTGCATGTTTGTTGTGCATTTTGTCCATCATTTGGGATGCTTTTGGCCACTGTTTTGGGGTGGGCTGAGGTCTGCCCCTTCATGGTTTAAGTCCACCATTGCTTACTTGTCACATGTTTGTTGCATGTTTGATTCATGATGTGTTGTCACATGCTAGTTCTTTTGCATACTTGCGATGACATGTTGCATCGCATTTGGCATGCCTTGCATCTTAATCTTATGTTGCATCTTTGAGCCATGTTTTCATAACATGCATTACATTGCTTGGTTTGGGGTGTCAAGCCAAGTGTGAGGATTGAGAAGTGTTCATACTCCAAGTGATGTAACACGTCTCAACTCTCGGTCACCGAGGCCCTTGACTTTGACATGATAGGGTCTTGGTATTCATTTGTGTGTTGCATGCATTTTCATTGAATTGCAACCTTGGCCTCTTAGGCCATCATGCATCAAAATGCACAATTGATGGCCCGAGGATCGAGGGCCATGCTCCCTTGAGTCCACTGCATGATAGGGAGTGTGACCATGCTTACATTTGCTTGAAATTCCATGCCATACACTGTCTGTCCTTTGTTGCTGTCAAAAACCAGTTCTGCAGGAATTTTTGGCCGACCGGCCGTTTATAGTGCCGACCGGCCATGGATGAATGGCCGATAACATGAAGTCCAGCTGATGGACATCTTCCATGGCCGGTGGGTATTTCCTTCAGCCGATAGTGCTCTACAGTGTGCAGGGAATATGTCCCAAGACTTTGGCAGTTTTCAGAAAAGCAGGGCAGTGTAAACAGAGGCAGCGGTGGCATGGTACGGGTTTTCCAGGCAAAACGGACTCAAGCATGCATCATTCGCGCATTCCAAGGCGAGGCTGTGGCCTTTTCCCTTTTGCATTTATTTTGTTAATTAATTAGGAGTTTTGTAATATTTAATTTGTAATAATTAATTTAGTATTATTTATTCGGACTGTAATATTCATTTGGACCCTCCGAGTGAGGGCAATTGTGTAATAAGTGTGTGTGAGTGCGTGTATGCCTTCTAATCCCACGTCTTTCTTCCCTTTTATTTACCTGCTTATGATGGTAGACTAGGGCATGTTTAAATTAGCATACAGTATGATAGCATGTTTGCATTCATTCATCCGTTTTGCATACATCGGGCTCGGCGCATCATTCTAACTGCATCTGCATTTCAATTTCAAGTTGAATACGTGTTAGTTGTAACATTTCACATGTCATTGTAGATTAGCCGAGCCTATCTAAGTTGCATTCTGCATGTGTTGCATTAGCCATCTTAACATGAACTAGGATCATGCACTTGATTACTAACCAGTTTCTGTTTTGGCTTGGAGTACTTTGTAAGTATTTATGCTTTAGCATACCACATGCGTGTGAATGGTACCATGACAGCATGCTTACCATGTGGCTAGATGCTTATGTGATAAACTGCCTGAATGCTTGTGGGTGAAGGTTGGATTGTTTGAGTTAGAACAACTCGTTGAAATCCGTGTTTTAGCCTACTTGCGAGTAGCAAATTTCAAAACGTTTCCAAACAAACGGATATGCAATGCTTTGTTCCAAATTAGGCGATCTAGTCTATACTTGTTTTGCTGTGCGCATCACATAGTAATTCTAGCTAATTAATTGGAATAAGAACACATAACGTTTTCAAAATCGGATATCATGGTTAGTAGAGGCCGATCTTTGGATCGGGCGAGAGGGGGTGCTCATAGCTGACCTTCCCCAATCGTAGCCAAGTTCCCGAGCCGAGGCAACTTTGGTGATGACGGACACGTGGCCTTTGGCACCGAGTCAGGGTTTCCTAAATTTCCCAAAATAAAATATTTAGGTGGCGACTCTGTATCTGGCAAAGCAGTCCATGTTTGGCACTTCTTTCAAAAAAAAAATCTGTTTTTCTTAAAACGATTTGCCGGATTTGGACTCTTTGGTTCAGATCAAGAACCGATAGCAAAAGGGAGTCCGAACTGTAGCGCGAGGTCCCTCGCGGGCTTGCTACAGTTTCTGGCGACTCTGCTGGGGAGTTTAGAGAGCTTGACTCGAACTCGTGATATCCTGTTTTGATTCCATTTATGTGTCTCTTTGCATTGCATGTGCATTGGTGCGCCTAGGACACCGTGTTGGCCATCTGCTATTCCTGAGCGGTTTGCCGGAGGCATGACTTTGTCAAAGCATGCCAAAAGGCTGACCGGTTGCGGGCTCTGCCAGTATGGGAACACAAACCCCGGTTTCACCGGGGCACCCTTTTCGACTATTCGTCCTAGTGCATATTCGGAATCCGTAGTGACCATTCCAAACTAGGGCAGGTTGCCTACCCGATTATAGGTTGTTTGAAACCGCTGTGTGCGTAGTAAAACCCTAGCTCCTGACAAAATAGGACAGGGAAACCCTACCCCAACATAGGGGTGTATTGGTTCTCTTTTACTTGCTATGTGCTTTTAGAGTGTATCTCTACAGGGAATGCATATACCAGTTTGCAAGTCTGGGTATCAGGCCTGATGGCACCAGTATCAGTTTTTGAGAATCAATTATATCTGCGGGTATCAGATTTAGTGTTTTGGGGCAGTGATTTCTGGGGAACAGTGATCAGTAGTAGAGTACAGTTGTTCAGCTACACCCGTGTTTGATCTGTTTGGGCTGAAATGCTGCTTGCTTTTCCTTTCAGTACAGAGAGTCTGATCCAGAACAGTCAGTGTTTCCTTTTGCTGAGGCAAGCTAGATATCCGATCCGTTAGTCGCCATCCAGTATAGTGAACTTAGAATGACGCAGAATCTGGACGAGATCGTGGTTATGACAGCCGCGTTAGATCAAGGAATCACTCTGCAAAGTGAGACCACTGTTGACATGCCGCATCCACCCAGATCGCCGGTTGCGCACCCGGTCTGGACCCCCCAGCTATATCAGGCTCGCGAGCCTACTACATTTGAACTGATGGGGATGATAGGTGATCTCCAGAGGTCTGTGGCGGATCTCGCCTACGGAATGTCAGTTTCACCCCCAGCCGCACCATATGCCGGGAGTTTTGTACCCCAGGAGCCCCCGCTGTTGGGACGGATTGTGATTAAACTTAGCCAACCGGAGATGGCCTCTAGCTATGGCAATGACGTGTCAACATCAACCCAAACCCTCGATCAGGTTGAGGCCAGAGGTAAGGACAAAATGAAGGCAGATGCCGATCCTATCGAACAACTGCTGTGGGCAGTCGAGGCTTTGAAAGCCAGGGGAATGAACAAGCAACAGGTATCTTCAGTTGTAACAAAAGCTGTGGAGGATGCTTTCCCCGCTCCACCTGAGGGTAGTTCAAGTCAGTCAGAAAACCGGGATAGGCCTCGTCATACCAAAACAATTTCTTCCGCTCCCGACCCTGCATCCGGGAAGGATCAGAAATCTAAGGCCGCACCTGCCGACCCATTCACTAGTGTGTCTAGCAAGAGGGCTCAACCTTCAAAGTACCTGCCCCGAGGACGCAGGGTCTTCCATGCTCTCTACATGCCGTTGTCAAAGGCACTTCAAATCCTAGCTGAAAGGGGGCATCTTAAACCCTTGGAGCCTCGGCCCCTCCCGAAGAATCTCCCTGCTACACACGATGCTGCTTTGTACTGTGCGTACCACCAGCAAACAGGGCATGCTACCGATGATTGTTTCCGCCTCTGTCATGAGGTGCAAGACTTGATCGACAACGAGGTTATCCTCCCGCCCACCTCAGCCAAGTCCGTTACTACCCAGTTATTGGATTTTGAGGATGCTGATACCGCGAGTATGTGATTAGGGTTGGACCACTTGTGGGCGGTACCCAGTATTTTTGATGTGGCGTCTGGCACGCATTTTTAAGCATCCGCAAATGCTAGTCTTGTAAATTCTGGCTTGGGTAGCGAGTCAGTCTTTTGTTTCATTTTGGGTCTGTCTCATTGTCGTGAGTTAGTTTTTTTTGGTGGCTTAAGGGTCTGTCTTATTATAGCAAGTCAGTCCCCTTTGTATAGGATGTCGGGTGATTCCGGGGTTATTGCCTCAAACACCGTTTTGTAAATACCCCTTTTGTTTTTCCTTTTGAGTCTGTCTTTGCTGAGAAACCAGTTGCAGTTGGAAGTTTTGAATGAAACGGCTGCGGCTATCATGTTCCCTTACTTATTATCTGCCTTGAGCCAGTTATGCCAGAGGATTTGAATGGGCTAACAGTACATATCGCTTTCTCTCCTGCGCGCCAAGCTCATTGCATTAACCTGAATTTTTCAAAAAACCCCTTTTGAACACTGCGGTGATAAAAACGAAGAGGAAGGAATTCCTCAGGTTTTACAAAACTTTGATCAAATTGAGAGAAAGAGAGGCATGCTAAGCCTTTAATGAATGAGATCATGCATGTCAGTGTGAGTACTGAGAAGGACCCCGACTTGACTCAGACTGGTTCCACACTATCTTCAGCCCGAGCGATTTGTCGCTTTCTTAAAAACTTTCAAAAACAAAATGTTTTGCGCGGTCCTGTGAAGACCTGTGTGGAATCGCTCTTGAGATTGTGCAGCCTAGGATAGCTCTCAGCCTCAAGATTCAATCCGTTTGTTTTCAAGCCTTGACCACAATTCGGGCTGTTCAATGGTCAACCGCCATGTAAGACCTGTGTGGCCAGATTCAAAGCAGCCCGCGAACAAGAGGCAAGAAAGTCAGATCAAGAAAGATCAGATGACATCAGAAGAAGCTTGTGAAGCTAGAATAGAAGCTCCCCCGAACTAGGGGCAAAAAATGTCAGATGTGCTCGCAAAGCTGAAGATGGATCCTTCTACAAATCAACACAACAGCCACTCTCCTGGATACGGATGGCTTCAAAACCCTAAAACCATTTGGCATGGACTTGTTACACTTTTACCCTTTGAGAGGCTCGCTGGGCCGAAAACCCGGAAGGGCGACCCAGGCAAAAGTTAGAGCCAGGAAAAATATGTACAAAAGAAAAAAAAGAGAAAAAGAAACACACAAAAAATGCAAAAAAAGAAGAAAAAATAATACAAAAAAGAGAAAAGAAAGAAAGAGAAATAAAAAAAAAGATAAAAAGAAAAAAAAGATAGAAAAGAAAAGAAAAACAAAGCTCGCAAGGTCGAAAACCTGCATCGGGCACCTTGGCAAAAGTTAGAGCCTAAAAAGTGAAGGTTAATACCCGAGTGTACCTTAACCGGAACTACGTAAGGCTTGATTCCATGTTTGGGATACGTAGGCAACTTCGTCCTGAAGTCCAGCCCCCAACACTTTTATAGCGTCTCAGTCCATGTAATGGTTTTGATTATCTTTACTTCCTCTGAATTCGATAGTTCGGTTGTGACAACCGGAACCACATAGTCAACTTCCTCTTGAAATCCAACCATCAATGCTCTCACAGTGACTGTGTCCATATATTGGTTCAGACCATCGTCTTCGGAGTTCAGTCGTCATTGGCAAAGACCGTTTACAAAATGCTGCGGCATCATCCAAACAAGGGGCGACTTTCCGTTGCCATGCATTGTCCTAAGTTGCCCTGAGTTGCCGTCCAAACCAGGGGCAACTTTCCGTTGCCTTGTTCCCCCCCTTTAAGCCAGGGGCAATTTTCCATTGCCTCCGATCCAAGGTTGTGCATCTCGAGGGTAGGTTCTGTGCTCGTTTAGCATTGACCGTTTGCAAAAATAATTTTTGAAAATTTTTACTGAGGTTGACTATTTTCTCGAAAACTATTTCATTTTCCAAAATCGGACCATTTTCTTGGACCCAAAAAGGAAAATTTTCAGTGCCACTGCCTGACTTGCAGGATTTTTAAAACAGAAATTGAACAAGTATGTTAATCCGACTCTCATTTTGGTCAAAACTGTTTTAAGAGAAAAACAAACAAAAATGGTCAAAGTGATGAACTAGGGGCACAGTTGAGTCAGGTATTCTGTCTTTCCCCTGCCGTCAACATACTTACCAGAAGGGTACCCTGTTCGCCGGGAGAAGCTTTCCCTATCCGAAACCTCAACTGAATGTCACCAGAAGAAATAGCCGTGAGCTAACAGTGTTGGGCGTGAACCCACGACTTCCTATTCACCCATCAATTACCCTGGGGAGGGATGAAAAATGAGAGAATAAAGAATAGAGAGGTGTACGTCGAGAGAAAAGTGAGAAGAGGGTTTTGAGAGAAAAACCGAGCCTGAGGGCCGAGTGATGTGAGAATCACAAATCAGAAAGGGTGGGGATAACACCCAGGGGAACTGGCTCCTCGAGATCTGAGGTCTTTTGTTTGTAAACACGTCCATGTGTCGTGTCTTTTGCCTTGTTTTCCTCAACTTTTGTTTTGAGTCCTTTCCGAGCGTGTCTCGTCGTGTTTAGGTCGTGCACCTTTTGTTTGAGTCTTTCTCGCTGTGTTTAGTTTTAGGCTCGAGACCCAGGTTTGAAAAACCCTTATTTAATTTCAAAAATTGTTTATGCTCAGAATGCTATGCCATTCTCTACATTTATGCCAAGCAAGAGAAAAAAAACAAGAAGAAGAAAAGAGGAAAATTCGGGGCATCTGAGTGTGTTTCAACTTCAACCGGTTCAACTTTTGTAGTCCGTCTTGTCAGATTGGGCTGTTTGTTCAGGATTTGTTGTGTGCAGAATGAACCAAATACTATGTTATGGGCTGTATGCAGATTAATCCCCAGTGGAGTAAGGGTTGTGTGTTCAGAATCGAGCAGTGGTTGGCTTGGGTTGTTCTGCTATTGGTTGGTTAGTTATCTGACTATTACAGTGACAGTGCAAGTGTTCAATTTTCAGACAACAAATCAATTTCATTTACATTGTGATGTAATATGGTGTGATGCAATACAATGCCAAGTATGAAATGTCAAGAAGTAAACACTTTTTCAGATAAAAAGTTTGTTTCATTCCATCGCCTTTTCAAGTACATAAGTTTTGGAAACAAAAATCTGCCTGTGGTAGTACAAAGTACTCCTAGCTACCAAAAAGGAAAAAATACAGAAAAGAAAAAGAAAACAGCAAAAGTCTGTATCAATGTCAAAAGGTCTCAGGCCTGGGAGCCCATCCTAGTCCTCTTCCTGGACGAAGGTCTAGGAGCCTCATCAGCACTGTCATCTGAGCCCGAGTCCGAGCCGTCTCCGGTCTCCTCCTCTGATGACTTTGCCTCTGCCTCCGCCTCGAACGACTCCTCGTCGCCATCATCTGGAACTGGAGCCCGTGAGCTACTCCCGACGTGAGTGCGCCCCGCCTTGGTGCGGGGGCATACTCTGCCATCCCGGGTGGAAATAGAAGGTCCGGCTGGAGCACCACCCACCGGAGGAATCTGGAAGGGAGGCTGAAAAGTATAAGAGGCAAACGCATCAGAATGCCGTGAGCAGTTTATCAGTGTAGAATGCAGTGTATGAGTACAGTGTGTGAATGCCGTGAGCAGTTAATCAGTGTAGAATGCAGTGTATGAGTACAGTGTGTGAATGCTGTGAGCAGTTTAACAGTATAGAATGCAGTGTATGAGTATAGTGTATGAATGTCGTGAGCAGTTTATCAGTGTAGAATGCAGTGTATGAGTATAGTGTATCAAAATGCCGTGGGCAGTTTATCAGGTGTTGTGTAGTGCATCAGGTCATGTGAGGCAGTTTATGTCTGGTTTGAGACTGTGGTTGAAGAACATACTGGAATACTGTAGAGGGCCAGGAGGTCGAAGGTCCGCTGCAACATCCCCATCATGGAGGCATTCAGCTCCAAGGACTGCCGGGTATACTCGAAAGAAGCCTGCAAAAATATCAGATGCATCAGTATTCTGCTGAATATCAAATAAACTGAAATGAAATGCCAATGCAAGATGCAAAATGAAGTAATACATACCGGAGGCAAGTCGTGGAAGCCGACTAACTCGTGATCAGCCGGGGGAGGAGCAAAGGGGATCTGGTAGGTCGCCCCACCCTGCCCTCTATATGTTAGCGAAGTGGGCAGAGCAGGCCAACCCCCGCCCTCTCTGAACTCCACCCCTGCCGCGGACTCGAGCTCTCCTTGACGCTCTTGCTCCAGCCCCCGCTCCCGTTCCAGCTGCTGGCGCCGCAGGTCTCTCTCGCTCAGCTCGGCGGCCTCCGCTCAGAGGACGCATGATAAAGGTCCGGACGTACTCAGAATAATCGCCCTCGCCTCTGAAGCCATCTGCCTTCCAGCCGATCGTATAATCAACCATCTGCTCGGCAGTGAACCGCTCGGTCTCCCTCATATGCTCAGGAGGGTGAACCGGGACTATCTGCTCTGGTAACCCAAGGGTCTGGCATAGGAAACGCTCGCCCAGGTACCAAGCCCGATAGACCGGGCCCTCCAGCAGAATCCGAAAACGCAAGGTCTCCTTAGCACCGGCAAATCGGTCCCGAATCGTCGCTGGCAACGGAGCCCAAGGCTGCCAAGTGATCTGAAAATGAAATACAGTTTGTTATCTACAGTTGTTGAAAACATACAATGAAAAGCGGAACTTAAATGAACTATAAGTAAAACATACCTCGGCAGGGGTGATAGTATCGAAATAGCGGCGGAAGAAGCTAAACGTCTCCCGGGGCCTCCGCACGCACCTCCCGTCAAAGCGGCGCGAGAATGGGACGACAAGAGGGGTCTCCGCGTCTGGCACTGGGGCTAGCCTAGGAAAGTAGGTGTAGACCCACAACTGCAGGATAAATACCAGTATGCTTATCAGACAAAGCAGAGTATAAGAATGAAGCAAAAATAACAAAGCCATGTATTGTGCAGTGTATTGTGCAGGCAGTGTATTGTGTAGGGTGTACAGTATGAGCAGTGTACAGTCAGTGTAAAGTAGAGTATGTGTGTGCCGTGTGTACAGTATACAGCCAGTATAAAGTAGACTACAGTGTGTGCAGTGTACAGAGTGCAGTACAAAGTACAGATAAAAAGCCGAAATGCAAAGCAGAAAAAAGGAACGTACCTCCCAAGCGCGCCAGTAGCCCCCGAGCAACTGTCCGCTGCCACGGGAAGCTGAACTCATGTACCCATAGAGGGTAGCCAAGGAAGCGCCACCCCAGTCGTAGCGAAAGATCCGCGCGACGTCCACAAGAGCGCTGAGCAAGCAAAGGGGCACGGTGTTCTCCCGGTCGGCGAAAATAGTCGTCCCCAGCAAGAACATGAGAAAGCCGCGGGCGTAGCGCTCCACTGCCTCCTGAGTCATCGAGGCCTCCTCAACTAGCGCTGGCTGGACCCTAAACTGCACCTCAAACCACGAATAATGAACGAAGCCTGGACGGGCAAGAGGTGGCGCCTCGCCAAGTAGATAGACCTGAGCAGCGGTCCACTCGTCCATATCGGTGTCGAAGGGGATCGGATCACCCCCTACCCCGATGCCTGTGAGCATCGAGAAATCATAAGGAGTCATCGTCATGTCTCCCGTCGCAGATAGGTGGAACGAGTCGGTGGTGTCCCACCATCTCTCTGCTAGAGCGGCAAGGAGAGGCCTGCTCGTCGTCAATCTGGAAAGCCCTCTGCAAAATGCGCTGAAGCCGGCCTGGTCAACGATGTGGCGAACCGCCTCAGGTAGCTCTGCGTACCAGCCCTGAGCGGCGATGTTCCCATACCCGCGGACGGTATGGGAATCTCCCTGTTTTCAAGCACACAATTGCGAAGCGATGCTAAATATACCAGTTTTGTAAGGCATGCAGAATTGAGGTAAATATAGCATGCATGCAGTTTTTCAGATTTAAACAGATACCGGGTGTCGCTGTACTCACAGTGAACTACAACGTGCGATGTGTCAACGTGTTTGAGTGGTTCAGTACAAATGTGGCATGCGTGCAAGTTTTTCAGATTCAAACAGGTACCGGGTGCCAGTGACTTTGCGGTGAAATACGGTGTGTCCCGTGTGTTTGAGTGGTTCAAGGCTAAGTGCAGTGTGTGTGCACGTGTCAGTCTCCAAACAGATATCAGTTGCAAGTGCGTTTGCAATCAACTACAGCATACAGTATGCATCAGTGTATCCAGGCTGAAGCAATTAAAGAACCTAAACAGCTATGGCAGTTGGCAGTTTTATATTCTACATTGCAGAAAGTAAAGCAAAAGGAAAGTAGGGCAGCAGAGTATCGGGATTGCTACTGATAACCCCCTCCTTTTTCTTGAGGTCGATACACCACCTGCGCCCTTGTTCAGGGTCAATTATATGGTTTGGCACCTTCATTATTCAAGATGTCGCAAGAAAGCGCACTTTTAAAACATTAGTAGGCTTTCGAGTTGATCTCAAGCCGTATCTTTTTGAGCGACGCTCTATACAAGCGAGGAACATCCCTTCCCATATCCTTTTTGCATCTTGTGAGCTCCACAACACGCTTCGATTGTACTATGTTGCAGTGCTTTGCATTACATGCCTCAAGTTTTTTTTTATAAATACACATTGCTTGCGCAGACCGCATGCTTTACTTACATGTGTTCGAGTCTCTTTTTATACACATTGCCTGCGTAGACCGCATGCTTATATTCAATTTCATTACTTGCGTAGACCGCATGTGTATATTCAATTTCATTACTTGCGTAGACCGCATGTTTGTAATAGATTTCATTGCTTGCGTAGACCGCATGTTTATAACCAATTTCATTACTTGCGTAGACCGCATGTTTTGCTTGCGTAGACCGCATGTTTTGCTTGCGTGGACCGCATTCTTATGTTCAAATTCATTACTTGCGTAGACCACATGTTTTGCTTGCGTAGACCGCATGTTTACAATTAATAGCACTACTTGCGTAGACCGCATGTTTGTAATCAATTTCATTGCTTGCGTAGACCGCATGTTCATGAACAATTTCATTACTTGCGTAGACCGCATGTTTTGCTTGCGTGGACCGCATTCTTATGTTCAAATTCATTACTTGCGTAGACCGCATGTTTTGCTTGCGTAGACCGCATGTTTATAATTAATAGCACTACTTGCATAGACCGCATGTTTGTAATCAATTTCATTGCTTGCGTAGACCGCATGTTCATGAACAATTTCATTACTTGCGTAGATCGCATGTTTTTGCTTGCGTGGACCGCATTCGTATGTTCAATTTCATTGCTTGTGCAGACCGCATGCTCGTGTTCAATTTCGTTGCCTGCGTAGACCGCATGCTCCACTTACATGTTTGTGCCTTCACAGCATTGTTATGCTTCCCACTTGCTTTGCGTTGTCGCGCATTTTCAAGTACATTAATATGCATGTTGCTAATCACATTATACCTGTTAAGTTTGTTTTCTTTGCAGGCACGATATTGTATGTACGGTTCATTTGCGACTGGTGGAACCAGATGAACCGGACAGGTATTGTATCCTCCGCGTGAGACGTATCGAGAATCGCATAATTCTCTTACATCCTTTCTGCATTGTAGTGTAGTTTGGTGTATGCTAGCTTAAAACTGTTGCATGTGTGCTTCGTTACAGTTTTCTTTGCATGATCATAAGCTATGCCCGGCTCTGTGCATCGTCTTGCATTTTGCCCCTACCTCTCACAACTGAGGATCCCGGCAACTGTTCTGGCACGGTAACAGCATACATGCGCCCGTGTGGCCTCTAGTCAACCTACTCGTCTCTCAGAGCATAGGCCTGTTGTACTGACTGAGCCGAAGCGGCTCCCTAATTAACTCACGAAGTCTGAACTGAGTGAGCCTGCTGGTGGCTCTGAGTCTGCCTCGACCCTGATGCACCAAATGCGCCTCCCAACTGCCGGTAAGCTCTCTTCATATGCCCTAATTGACCGCATTGATAACAAGTAAGCCTCGGCCCTCTACTCTGAGACTAACTCTGAGATCGGTTAGGTGGTGGTTGGGGCAACATCTGTTGTCCTCCTCCCTTCTGTGGACATGCAAAGGCCTTGTGACCCGGTTGGCCACACTTGAAGCAAGAAAACCCACTCGGTGCACTCCTTCCCGAGCCTACACTAGGCAAGGGAAAGGTAGATCTAGACTATTGTGGTTGAGATTGGGATAAAAAGGTGTTTTTGCTCTTCTTGTTGGGCCTATAGTCCCTTTGTGACCCTTGGCCCCTAGACCTCGAACTCCGAAGTCTCTCATCCTCGGCCTCCATGGTAATCTCCACATGCGCAGCCGCCTCCAGAAGATGATCATAGTTCTGGATCATGTTCCAGGCAACCTTGAACAAGATCTTGGTTCTGAGTTTCTTCTCAAACTCAATGCAACGACATTCTTCCGTCGCTACCAACTCCGGTGCAAATCGGGACAAACTAGAAAAGGCTACTTCAAACTTGGCCACGGACATATTGAGTTGCTTAAGGTCCTGGAACTCCTACTTCAACCTCTCCCTAGTAGTGGGAGGTAGATACTTGTCTTGGAAGGCCACCACAAATGCCTCCCATGTCGGTTCTAATCGGCCTTTAGCATATTTTCACCATTGACCCGCATCCCCTTTGAGATAGTAACTCACAAGAGTCACTCTAAGCTCACTATCTTCTATGTGAAGCATCTCGAATTCTTCACTGTCTATTGAAGCCATTCATCTGCTTTCTTAGGTTCAGGGCCACCATAGAACTCATCCATCTTGGCCCGCAAAAATTCCCCCATGAGGAAGCTCGGCCTTGTCTCTATGGCATTCTTCCTAGCTTGGTTCTCCGCCCTAAGTATGTTCATGGACTCCCTCAATGTCTCTGCCATTTCTCGGGCTAGGGCCCCCATTGCGGTTTGACCTGCTTGCCCCAGTATCACAGCCTGCCCCACTTGCTCGGACATATTAGCTTGGCCTAATCACTCATTCTGCACCAGAACCTCATGGACCGGTACCCCGTGCACACCCCGGTGACCTCGACCATGCTTTCCACCTCTGCCACCATGAGTTTGACCCCTTCCTGACATCCTAATTGAGAATCAAGATAAACAATTTAGCACATAATTCCAAATGTGCTCGTAACTTGCCTCACACGTTAAACTTCAACAATCATATATACTCTACCACACAAACAATTCAATTCACTCCTCATAAGCACTTAGTCACGTAAGCACATACGGATTATCCTTTAGTGATGAGCTTCGTCCCACGAAAAACCAAGAATTCTTAGTAGAACGAGTATTGATCAAGTACCCTTCTAATAAGACCTCAAGGAATCTAATAGGTGCAAATAACATCCCAAAAGCCCAATCCCATACCCATAAAGTCACATAAGCATGTTATCACATAATCACGAAAAACAAAACATTTCCTAATCATGCAAAACGAACCTATTGTGGCAAAACAACTACTTCCCGCGAGCCCCAAGTATTCAAACCTGGTAGCTCTGATACCAAGTTGTAATGCCCAGAAAATATCCAATATAAATTAACTACGTCAACCAAAATCCACTAAATAATAATAACAATATTCCCATCTTTACATCATTTATCAACAAAGTTTATAAAAATGTTCCACATGCGAATTATACATTCAATGGTATGAAAAACACATGAATCTATAGCATGTGAAGCATCTAGTCTCAAGTAATTAAAATGCCATTAAGGGCTTATATCTTCCAAGGCATAAGTCCGGTTACACAAAATGGCCTTTCGGACCCATACATGTTTAGCCCTTGACTTATACAAATTCACAATCACAACAAAGAGCCTTGTGCTCTCAAAACATATTTCCACACCCTAATTTGGCAGGTTCACCCCGTCCTTTCCTGCACCAAAACCCATAGAGGTGAGGCTAAAGCCCAGTAGAGAATTCTCACAAAGTATATACAATTATGCAGCCTTCCAATGTTAAATGCAAATGCCATGCAATGCCATTTTAAAGAAAATTTTCATTACATGCTCTTCTTGAATATTATCATATTTCAAGAACAGTTTGTAAATCTCAACAATTCTGCCACTTTCAATTTTAATCAACACTGGCGGTAAATACAACTCAAGTAATCCCCAGTTTGGTGTCTGCAAGTAGGCTCAACAAGCACTACCAAAAACCCCACTTTACCCGTTGCTAACCGGAAGGGAAGTGGTACCTCCTCCGCGCGTGTTTTTGGTCTTTCACCCTGGACACTCAAGCCAACTTAGTCAGTTTCATCTACACCTCCTATCTGGACTTACCAACGTATTTACCGCAAAACATTTCAATAATTTCATTTTGCATTATTCTTTTCTCAAAGTAAATGATTTCACATCTCAACTCAAAACTTGCAACAGTATAATGCTTGTAATGTCTATACACATGCCAAAGCTAAATAATAATCTTGTAATGTTCGATTGAATGAATATGCAATGCCATAATTGTCCACTTCCAACATAATATCAACAACATACTATCATGATCAAATTTCCTTTTTCTCCTTGCAATGCTATTCTACAAATAGCCCAAAGTTTGTTACCAATTATCAATAACAAAACAACATGTCCCCAATTCATGCATTTCCATCCTTTTCACCATTTTAAGGTTATAGCAAAAACTAGACAACAATCTTCAATTTCAATAGTTCCCATGTGTAGAGAACACAACATCAATACATATATATACACATTGTAATAAAACAAGGAAACTCTCCACTTTCTTTACTTATCATGACATGAAACTATGAATTTATGTATATATACATATATAGCACCCCATAAACCCTCATCTTCCTTTATTCAAGAAAAATCCCAAAATTTCTAGGTTTTCTTCTTCTTTTTTTTTTTTTTTACAAAACACACACACACACACCAAACCTTTTGAAAGAGATGCCAATGAAGTCACTATTCCCTTGACCAAGATGGTTTCGAACCTCAAGACATTATCTTTAAAAAAAAATTTGAGATTTTAAAACCCCTTTTGTAGACACCCCATTTTTGACCGTCCTCAAGACTTGGATGTCACTGATTGAACACTCAGTGATCACCCTTGTTCGTGTTCGTTTTGAGTTCCCGGAGGCCTCGGCTGCGCGCCCCGCCTCAGGATCTCTTAATTCGTTCGTTTAGTGTTTGGTTTTGCACCAAACACTTGTGTTTTTTCCTTGGAAGGCAAGGAATGGCTTGTTGGTCATCCCCACACTCCACCGGCCTTCCCTCTAGCTCACCGGCCATCCATTGTTGCCACCGGCCCTGGTTTCTTGATATCCATGGCCAGTCGGCACTTAGTGTGGCCGGCCGGCACTTTTTTTGGCCGGTGACCTATTTTGCCAGCCGGTGACCCTTCTGCACCCCCTTCAGGCTTGGTGCATGCTAGCTGTGCCAGCTGAAATACACCAACACCACTCCCCATGCACGGGGATGGCTGTTTTGAGCCCTTGACCCCCTAGTTCCTTCTAGAAGGATGAACCCTTGGCCAAGCTTCTTGGGGAAGCTTGGCCAGCTGTCCCAGCTTCTCCAAGAAGCCATGAACCACTTGCACCCTTTGCCCCTTTTGATTTAGCTTCCTTGAGAAGCTTAGAGCCTTTTCTTTGTCTATATAAGGACCCTCCTTCCTCCTTTGTCTAGGGTTAGAAGTTTTGAACAAAAAACCAGAGGTTAGATACATACACATCTGTCATATACTCTCTCTCTATATCCCCCTCTCTCTCATCCTTTGTGTGTGTTTTGTGGCCTAAAAGTGTGTTTTTGCCTTAGTTTTGCACTAGCACACACACTACCACACCTTACTTCGACTTTGAGGGACTTAGAGGGTTTGTTCTTGAGTTTTTGGACTTGTTTTGATCAGAAGAGAGTGGCTGGACCTGCTGTTCTTGAGGTGTTCTTCAAGGGTAACTACTTTGCTTTAGTTTCCCCAATCTTGCATTGGCTTTTGACCTGTCTTGTATATTGATTTGAGCTTTGTGTATAACTGAAAAAAGTCTTATATTTGCATGCTTTAAATACTTCATTAAGGTCATTTTGTGGTTTGGGGTCGAACTCACCCTCTTAGGCCTTATTTGGCCCTTTTGGTGCTTCTATTGTTAGGCTTCATTTGCTTGAGTGTTTTGTTCTTTTCACCACTGAAATCCAGTGGATTTTTAGTGGTGAAGAAGAGGGTTTGAGGTCTTGTATAGGGGAGGGACACCCCTCTCCCCTTTGTCCCTCTTTTATCCTTGTTTTGGCTTAAAGAGCAATATGCATGCTTGGCTTGTTTTTGGCTTCATATCAGATGTTTTTGGTGCTATTTAGGTCACATGTTGTCTCTGTTTTTGGTCGGATTTGTGGCCCTTTGCATGCTTAATATACTTGCTTTGCATTCCCTTGTTTGTGCCTAGAAGGGCATCATGACTTTTGACTACCATGCTCTCATATCTTGGCTTTACTTTGTAAAGTTCTTAGCCATATTTTATCATGCTTAAGGTCTATTGGCCACTGATTTGGTCTTGTTTAGCATGTTCGGTATAGTTGCTTCACATTTTGGCTTGTGAGCCCTGAATGTGTGAATCATAAACATGCATTGGTTAGGCTATTTCAATGATTGGGAATCATTTAACATGCTATTTCAGTCCCTATACCATGCTTACATGTCTCCATTTATCATCTCATTCATGCCTTGAAGAGTTGGCCTTTCATGACTTGGAATAGGTCATTGTGCATAGCCCTATGTTTGAGGCTTTGGGGCTGCCATATCAGGGGTATTTGGGGCTTATTTTGCATGTTAAAATTCTGTTTTTGGTTGTATGGTTCATGCCATGTTTGCTTGGAGTAGTGGTAGTAGAATGCCCCTTTGTTATGCCTTAGCTTTGGGCCTCTTTGACTTGCATGTTTGTTGTGCATTTTGTCCATCATTTGGGATGCTTTTGGCCACTGTTTTGGGGTGGGCTGAGGTTTGCCCCTTCATGGTTTAAGTCCACCATTGCTTACTTGTCACATGTTTGTTGCATGTTTGATTCATGATGTGTTGTCACATGCTAGTTCTTTTGCATACTTGCGATGACATGTTGCATTGCATTTGGCATGCCTTGCATCTTAATCTTATGTTGCATCTTTGAGCCATGTTTGCATAACATGCATTACATTGCTTGGTTTGGGGTGTCAAGCCAAGTGTGAGGATTGAGAAGTGTTCATACTCCAAGTGATGTAACACGTCTCAACTCTCGGTCACCGAGGCCCTTGACTTTGACATGATAGGGTCTTGGTATTCATTTGTGTGTTGCATGCATTTTCATTGAATTGCAACCTTGGCCTCTTAGGCCATCATGCATGAAAATGTACAATTGATGGCCCGAGGATCGAGGGCCATGCTCCCTTGAGTCCACTGCATGATAGGGAGTGTGGCCATGCTTACATTTGCTTGAAATTCCATGCCATACACTGTCTGTCCTTTGTTGCTGTCAAAAACTAGTTCTGCAGGAATTTTTGGCCGACCGGCCGTTTATAGTGCCGACCGGCCATGGATGAATGGCCGATAACATGAAGTCCAGCCGATGGACATCTTCCACGGCCGGTGGGTATTTCCTTCAGCCGATAGTGCACTACAGTGTGCAGGGAATATGTCCCAAGACTTTGGCAGTTTTCAGAAAAGCAGGGTAGTGTAAACAGAGGCAGCGGTGGCATGGTACGGGTTTTCCGGGCGAAACGGACTCAAGCATGCATCATTCGCGCATTCCAAGGCGAGGCTGTGGCCTTTTCCCTTCTGCATTTATTTTGTTAATTAATTAGGAGTTTTGTAATATTTAATTTGTAATAATTAATTTAGTATTATTTATTCGGACTGTAATATTCATTTGGACCCTCCGAGTGAGGGCAATTGTGTAATAAGTGTGTGTGAGTGCGTGTATGCCTTCCAATCCCACGTCTTTCTTCCCTTTTATTTACCTGCTTATGATGGTAGACTAGGGCATGTTTAAATTAGCATATAGTATGATAGCATGTTTGCATTCATTCATCCGTTTTGCATGCATCGGGCTCGGCGCATCATTCTAACTGCATCTGCATTCCAATTTCAAGTTGAATACGTGTTAGTTGCAGCATTTCACATGTCATTGTAGATTAGCCGAGCCTATCTAAGTTGCATTCTGCATGTGTTGCATTAGCCATCTTAACATGAACTAGGATCATGCACTTGATTACTAACCAGTTTCTGTTTTTGGCTTGGAGTACTTTGTAAGTATTTATGCTTTAGCATACCACATGCGTGTGAATGGTACCATGACAGCATGCTTACCATGTGGCTAGATGCTTATGTGATAAACTGCCTGAATGCCTGTGGGTGAAGGTTGGATTGTTTGAGTTGGAACAACTCGTTGAAATCCGTGTTTTAGCCTACTTGCGAGTAGCAAATTTCAAAACGTTTCCAAACAAACGGATATACAATGCTTTGTTCCAAATTAGGCGATCTAGTCTATACTTGTTTTGCTGTGCGCATCACATAGTAATTCTAGCTAATTAATCGGAATAAGAACACATAACGTTTTCAAAATCGGATATCATGGTTAGTAGAGGCCGATCTTCGAATCGGGCGAGAGGGGGTGCTCATAGCTGACCTTCCCCAATCGTACCCAAGTTCCCGAGCCGAGGCAACTTTGGTGATGACGGACACGTGGCCTTTGGTACCGAGTCAGGGTTTCCTAAATTTTCCAAAATAAAATATTAAGGTGGCGACTCTGTATCTGGGAAAGCAGTCCATGTTTGGCACTTCTTTCAAAAAAAAAAAATCTGTTTTTCTCAAAACGATTTGCCGGATTTGGACTCTTTGGTTCAGATCAAGAACCGACAGCAAAAGGGAGTCTGAACTGTAGCGCGAGGTCCCTCGTGGGCTTGCTACACCTTTTGCGAAAGAATCTTACATTCATGAACAAAAATTAAACCCAAAACAAATCCAAAAACCTCATCAATCCTTGCAAAACCTATATATATAACTCAAGAAATCCCTACCTCGAGTTTGATGAAGAGGTTGATGAAACCCTAGAGCCAAAGATGAGGGATTTTTGAGTTCCACCACACAATGTGAAATTCTAGCTCTAATCTTCAAGACTTGTGGGAGATGATGGATCTAGACCCAATGGATTGTAACAAATCAAAGATTTTTAGTGTTTGGTGAGGGTTTTTAGAGAGAAGGAGAAGCAAAAGTGTTTTTAGAGAGAGAGAGAGATGCAGAAACTATCAGATACGTTCAGCCCTAAAAGATAAAAAAAAAAAAAAAAAAAAAGGGGTTTTTGGACTGCCCAGAGTCCCACACGTGCGGAGCCTCCTTTCTGCACGAGCGGCCTTCATCCCCGTACATGCAGCCATCTCCATACGCATGTTGCTCCGCACCTGTAGATATTGCAGTGTGCTACTCCAAACCTCCCCTGAATTCCGTACGTGCGGCCTCAGTTCTTGCACGTGCGGCCCCTCTCCACACGTGCAGCCCACGTGCCCCGCACGTGCGGCCGTGGTTCTCCAGCCCAAAATTTCCTTAGCTCAAATCTATGCACTCTGGAGCTGACCTCACACTCTCGGGGACAAGTAAAAGTCAGTACCGAATAACAAGAACAAGTATTCAAGTGAGAAAAACCCTTCGGATACCACAAACCCCAAAAACTCAACAAGGCTCCAAGTCAATCCCGACACTCTATTAAGGCAAACCCAAGGTCAAACAAGGATGAGCGAAACTAGTGACACACCCAGTCATCACAATATAGCATGGCATAACGGCGACAATGGCGTGGCTCCCAGAAAATCTTGTGACCCATGATGGCTACCGTAAGCAAGAGTGAGAAAACTGAGAACTTGAGTGATACATTCAGTTGAAGCATTGAAAGGAAAAATTGCACGAGAGCACTTATCAAGCCAAATAAATCGAGAAATCTAACCGAAATGTGTTTTTTCTTCATCCAAACGATTTCTCTAATGGCAAAGACCACAGTCACTAGAGCAGTACCAATACCAAGAAAAGAAAAAAAGTTTTCTTCCTTCCCAAAATTGTTCGAAGGATGCACTTAAAATTTCAAAAATTACATTTGCGGTAGCACAATACTTATCAAACTTGGTTTTTCTTATCTTTAAATCTTCAGAAAAATCTCTTTCATCTCTACCTCCATGGTTGATTAATATCGGTATGAAATCGGTTTTTCAAGGTCACCGGGAAATGGTGAATCTTACCTAAAATTTAGAGGAGAAGGTGACTTTCGTTGAAAATGATGAATTTTGTTGGAGGTAGAAAGGAAAGGCTAGAGATTTATCAATGGTTGAACGAAATCAAATAGAAGAGATGGTAGAGAGAGGTGGTTGAGTGAAAGGCAAAGCAAGCATGAAAAGAGAGAGAAAATGGTAGATCATCCCTTTGTATATTTCCAAATTCCACTCTCTCATTCACACATATGATAATATTGACCCAAAAAAATTAAGAAGAGTCTATTTTAATTTTAATTAAAAAAAACATTTGAGGGTTCTTCACCAATCTAAAAAACAAAATAAATAAATAAATAAAAATGATTTCCATTATTTTGTTGTCTGTGCTTGAACAAAGAAAAGATAAAGAGGTATACCTAGAGCTCACCCTTAGAATGCTGAATGCCCCACTCCCAATGCAGCAAACTCTCGAAGTATCACGTGTCTATACTCCTTCACTTATCATCATTCACCAAAATCATAAGTCTCACATTCTTCACCAATTATAACTTACTATTTGTTTGTGGTGCAGGGGCAGAGGGATAATGAAAGAAATTTTTGGCTTATAATTATCTTTATAGGAAATTTTTGGCTTATATTTATAGGAAATTTTCAACAAAGGGGTTGAAGGAAATCTTTATAATTATTTATACCCATAAATCTTTATAATTATTTTTTAATTATCTACAAATAAATCTTTGTATTTTTTGATTTTTTTTTCAAAAATTTTGAGTCAATTTTTATGGCTTATAATTAAAAAAAAAAAATTTTGTCACACATAAATCTTTAAATTAAATCTTTATGACTTATAAAGATTTGTGGCTGCCTTAAACCTTTATTTATACCCATAAATCTTTATAATTATTTTTTAATTATTTATAAATAAATGAACTAATTATGAGCATTCGTATAATTATCTCTAAATAAATCTTTATAAAGATTTATGGCTTATAAAGATTTTCAAATTTACAAGCCATAAATCACTGATTTATTTATAATTCTGATCTTTTTATATTGATACAAAGATTTATGGCTTACAAAGATTTTTGTCGCTGATTTATGTTTTATAAAGATTTTGTAAATTATTTGAATTTTTTTTTAATTGAGTCAATTTTTTTATTTTTTAAGTCCGTCGTGACTAGATCATTCTAAAATTTACAAAATTTGAATCAATTTTGAAAGAAAAAAAGTTCAACTAAAAATAAAAATAAGCCAAATTATATAATTACGAAAATTGGCTTACCTTTTGTATTTTCTTTTTTTTTTTCTAAAAATTTAAAAAATTCAACATAACTTTTTGAAAAAATCACTAAACACAAAAATAAGTCGAACTAAAAAGCCAAAAATGAATACTCTCAAAAGAAGCCAAAGTTTTACATCTAATGATGACTTATCCAAATTCTTCACAATCATAGATGCTAAGGATTCCCTAGACTAGACCTCTGTGATTTTTATTTCTAAGAGAGATTTTGAAGCAGAACTATCATCTTCCTTAGATCCATAAACAGTTTTGGGAAGGGGAGAACCAGTGTCAACAGCCTGTAACTTGCAATCTTCCACCAGATGCAGGAACGAATCCACCTGAGAAAATATGAACATAGTAAAGCATATACGTGTGAGAATAATATCAATATAGTACATACTATACTAATATTATTTTCACAATACGAGGTAGTCTTCATAATGTAAATAAGAATGACGATTCAAAAAAACAAAAGGATTGGCATTCAGCAGCATTGATTGCTTTAGGAAATAATTGATAAGGATATGGAAATAAAACCCTGATCTGCAATGAACCACGTATCATTTTATCTATAAGAGCAACCTTGACACATGGAAGAAGGGAAAGTATATTGTAGGCTTTTGATGAAAGGATAATCATCGAAGTTGCCAAAGTAAAGAGGGATATGCGCCAAGACAGTGGCAATGGCCCTATGGAAACAACAGGACATGTCTTGAGTTGGCATAGTCGATGTCCCACTAAGTCAATCTTACTCATTCATTACATCACTATTATGGCATTTCATTAAACAACAAAAATAGAAATAAAGAACAAAACATATATAAAAATATAAAAAGAAAAAATCAAAAAGAAGAAGAAGAAGAAGCACCATATATAGGCAAATTAAATGCAATTCCATCCAACCTGCAAAAATATAAGCATAATAGTTGGTTTGGATGCTAACCTCCTTTAATGAGAGAAATTCCTTTCAAGGAACAAGCTAGCGGAAAACTTCGGACTAGAGCCTGTTGACTGGAGTTCTGCAAACATGATGTGCAACGTCCCCAAAAGTACATCATAAATATAATCCGAGAACATATATGAATGACAGCATAAATCAGAGTGAATAGTCCTTTCATTAAATAAAGTTAATGATACAGAATTGTCCAACGTAAATAAATGCCCTATGGGCTTACACCTTTCCAAGCCTTGACTTGGTTACAACAAAATGAGACTAACTCATACAATTTTAGCCCTAGGCTATACAAAAATAAAACAAAACAAGAAGCTCTTGCTTCCCGAAAGTCCCTCCAGTGCTATTGCCTTGGTGGAGGCATGCCATCATTACCTGAAAATGTTTTTCCCAAATAGGGTGAGCCACGGCCCAGTAGAAATAATCTAAGACAATATATGAGATTTAACAGAGGTACAAGTGCTATGTGCATATACAATGTCCAGAATAAAACATTCATACTTTATAGTGCCATAGAATTCCAATTTCATGTTCCAATATGTTTTCCTCTAATTCATTTCAACATATAAGTCAATTTCATTATTTCTTTCATAACCCAAATGGGACTACAACTCAATGGTTCTATAATCACATCATCAACGTATCAACACTTCAAATTGCCATTTTACGGATATTTCGTCCGCGGGATTGGCATCCATGTATAAAATTTCAATTTGCCATTTTACAGATATTTTGTCCATGAGATCGGCATCCATGTATAAAATTTCAGGACTTTCACCCAGGACACTTCGGCCAACTTAATTATAATGGAGTCCATCCCCTTTCTCCTCCCAAATAACCATACATATACAATGCATTCACACATAATCATATTCAATGACAACCAACGAGTGATTAGTTTCAATTCACCTAATCCACATACAGTTTCTACAACAATCAAAGTTATCCTCTACCGATAGCCCAATACAGAAATACAATCTCATGACAGATAATTTAATCAAAATTTCCAAAGGTATGAGGCATTATATTTTCAATTCCATCATCTATTTCAATACTCACTCAATTCCATGTTTGCAACACCAATTTTAACCATTTATACAAAATAGATATGATAATCATTTTAGGGCAAATATCCCCCTTTTTAAAATACCAATCCAAACACCAAAATCACTCATTTTGACACAACATGACTTCATTTTCAAACGCCATGCTCATTTATTTTGTTTCCACCAAAAACCCCTCTTTTACATTTTACCCAAACCCTAGGTTTGGCTCAAAATATCCCCAAACCCCACCGTTGTTACACAACCACAAAATAACTAAGTTAAAAATCATAACAAAGTGTAGAAAATCCCTACCTCAAGAAGAGAAGACCAAGTGAAACAAAGTTGATACTCCAAAGTCACCGAAATCCAAGTTCGTTCGGATCAAAATAAAGATCTTGAGAAGCTCAATCTTTCTATCAAAGGAAGTAGGGTGAAGAGATCACTAGATCTAGATGAAAAAGTAAAGAGAATGTGGGTTTTAGAGAGAGGGGCTCTCACCTTTAGGGTTTAGGATGAAAAAACATGAAAAAGTGATGTAAAAAGTCACTTTTGCGATCTGATATACGCACAGTCCGCTCAAGTGGTAGAGTTGACGCTCGAGCGTCAGACACAAAAAATTTGTTTCGCTCGAGCGCGGAATACACATGTTCAGTACTTTTGCAAACAACAAACAAACCACTCGAGCACAAGAATGGACGCTCGAGCGTCCACCCGCTCGAGTGTGGAAAACACTCCTCCAGTACTTTGCAGACGTGCAAAGTACTAAGTGTTTGCAAACCCCGGTCGAACGCAAAAAGGGCCACTCGAGCGAAAGACCAAAATTCTGGGCAACACAAGATTTGAAAACTAAGTAACCAACCTGTTCCAAACACACTCAAAATGACCAAATAACCAAATTTGAGGAGAAAAAAAGAGCAAAAGAAAATGAACAACATTTAGAAACCATAAACCCGAATCCGGAGTAAAACAAGTGACAGGTCAAAACCAGAATCGCTATATGATGAGTTATAATAAGAAAAGACCTACAAATGTATACCAAAAAAAAAAAAAAAAAGAAAGAGAAAGAAAAAAAAATAGGCCCAAAAAAAGATATTGAGACAGTCAAAGGATAATTATGCTTATTACATATTGTGAATTGACCAAATTTAACAGAATTAACAAAATCTACCATAGACTACCAGATTACCACATGCCATGGAAAATCTGATTTAACATGCCTAATGGTCCAATGAATGAATTTCCAAAATCACAGATCTCATGGGGAACTATATCTGATAAAAGAAGTTCCACAATAGCCTAGAAAGCTGCCATGGCACTTGTTTTCTGGCAACCGGGGGGGGGGGGGGGGCAGAAAGATGGTAGTGGAACAACTCCCACCTAGCAGACAGTGGTTGGTTAGGATGGTTTGTAATAATTTTTCGTAAAATAAATATAAATAATTGTTAAAATACTACAAAAGAGGAGGAAGAAGAAGAAGCCGTTGTACGGTTTCTCTTATAACAAAGGCAAATTATTGCAGAGTTGAATAATATGAAACTTAAAGATGTAATGAATCACTAATGAATGAAAGCACAATGTGAATGTAAATCATAGCAATATCAAGACATCTGTTGCTAAGTGAGTATGGGGAAGACTAAAGAGAGCAAAAGACGAGGGAAAAAGTAAAGGAGGAAAAAAATGGGAGAAGAGGGAAAAGCTGGGGAACCAAGACAACATGTAAATAAGCATACATGCTGTTAACAAAGTTGATCGAAGCCAAATCTACAAGATAACATTAATTAGTTCTGATGTATGGCACAAGTTTTATGCTCTAGTTGATGGAACTAAGTCTCTAAAAGAGCCAAGGGGAGGCCAAACAAATTCAAAAAACTAAACCTCCTTGTTTAGGATTTTAATAGAAATTGTGATGCAGATGTGTTATGAACATAGATGAAACTTCCACAATCCAAATAATATTCTAGAAAAAAAAAAAAAAAGACAAAAAGAAAACAAAGAACATCAGAATAAACCGTAAAACCAAATACAAATAAACAATTACCTTGCCACGAGAGAACAACAACACTAGATTGTATGTATGAGCAATTGCTTCATAGTTGCCAGGCATATTTCCAGGAGAGATGGATTGTGCCCAAACTGAGGAAAGCAGGAGGCTAATCTGGTGGCTACTCAGCCTAAGAGAAGTTACTTCCTAGTATTGAAAGAATAAAACAATGGTCATATAAGTCAACAACCCAAAACATATGTGACTTTAAACACTCATCAATCCCAAATTACAATACATCTTTCATTCACACTTTATGTGACAAATACACATAAAAGAAAATAGACTTCTCAAATCTTCAAACCGCCGTTTCCGACTGAGTTCCTGAAAATGGTAAAAATAATGTGTGATGAACAAATATGTCTAGTAGGGATCTACACTGATTCTCAATAACATATGATTAACAATTTTAACACACTTTCCCTCCAACATTAGGGAATATTACAAGTTAAAACTACTAAACATTTTCAAATAAATCTGGATACTTGGAGCGGACCTCCGCTCCCCGTTCCCAGGTTGCCTCCTCAACCCCATGGTGCCTCCATAATACCTTCACTAATGGTATAGTTTTACCCCGTTACACTTGCTCCTGGGTAACTAATATTTGAACCTATTGCTCTTCACAAGAAGCATCCTCATCTACCTCCAAATCAACCCAGTCTAGCACGTGAGAAGGGTTAGGTTCGTACTTCCTAAGCACAGACACATGAAACACTTTGTGAACCCTCGAAAGCTGTGGTAAGGTTAACCGATATGCCACTTCCCCAATTCTCTCCAATATCTCGAAGGGCCCAAAAAACCTCGGAGACAACTTTCCATTCTTACTGAATCTCATTAAACCCCGCCTGGGTGAGATCTTAAGGAACACATGATCCCCCACTTCAAAAGACAAAGGTCGTCTCCTCTTATCGGCATAACTTTTCTGTCGGCTCTGGGCTGTAGCAAACCCTTTCCGAATGAGAGTAACTTTCTCGGTTGTCTCTCTAACAATCTTCGAACCTAACAACGGTGCATCCCCAACCTCGGGCCAACAAACTGGTGATCTACAAGGTTGGCCATACAAGTCCTCAAACGGTGCCATCTGGATACTAACTTGATAACTATTATTGTAAGCAAATTCAATCAACGGTAAAATTCCTCTCGCAAGACCCTTTGAAATCTAAGACACAAACTCTAAGCATGCCCTCTAAAATCTGAATAGTACGTTCCGACTGCCCATTGGTTTGAGGGTCATAAGCGGTGCTAAAAGTCAACTTAGTTCCCAATGCCTCTTGAAGGCTTTGCCACAACTGGGCGGTGAAACGAGGATCCCTATCCAATACAATGGTTACTGCAACCCCATGAAGTCGAACTATCTCTCTAACGTACAACTCTACCAAGTGCTCAACTGAATCGCCGATACACATCAGAATGAAATGCGTAGACTTAGTCAACCTATCAACAATCAACCAAATGGCGTCATTGCCCCGCTGTGTCCTAGAAAGCCCAACTACAAAATCCATGGTAACGTGTTCCCCTTTTCACTCGGCTATTGGTAAGGGTTGTAACAAACCCGCTGGTCTTTGATGTTTGGCCTTCACTTGTTGACAAGTAAGGCACTTGGACACAAAGAATGCGACATCCCACTTCATACTGCTCCACCAAAACTGATGGCTAACGTCACGATACATTTTGGTGCCTCCCGGATGTACCGCAAGGCATGAGTGATAGAATTCCCGAAGCACTTCCTCTCTACAAGACTCAGGTACAAACAAACGGTCTAGGTAACGTACACTCTAATCTGAGTGAATGTTTAAACCCTTTTCTTCCTTCTCATTGGAGATTCTATCACGAATTAACTTTACTTTACGGTCCCCTTGTTGTGCCTCTACAACTTTGCTAATTAAGACAGGTTGAGCACTCAAAGTAAACAATGTTGCACCCTCTTTGGACTCACCCAAATGCAATTCAAACTGGCCTATATGCCCCAACAAAACCCATTCCTGAATGGCCACACTTGCCAAACTACTCACGGGTTATCGACTTAAGGCGTCGGCCACTACATTGGCCTTCCCCGGGTGATAGTGTAACTCGAAATCATAATCTTCTAAAAACTCCATCAACGTCTGTTGACGTAAATTCAAGTCCTTTGTGAAAACAAGTACTTTAGACTCTTATGATCGGAGAAAACCTCAAACTTCTCGCCATACAAGTAATGCCTCCAAATTTTCAAGGCAAACACTACTGCGGCTAACTCTAAATTGTGGGTAGGGTAATTCTTCTCATGAGTCTTCAATTGCCGTGAACCATAAGCTACAACCTTTCCCCCTTGCATCAAAACACAACCAAGCCCATCCCAAGACACATCACAATAAACGGTGTAACCCAAACCTCTCTCCGGAATGATCAACACCGGTGCCGTAGTCAATCTAGTTTTAAGCTCTTGGAAAGACTTTTCACAAGCCTCACTCCACACAAACTTAACCCCCTTCCTAGTCAATCTAGTCAAAGGCGTCGCTAATCTAGAGAAGTCCCTCACAAAAAGCTGATAATACCACGCCAATTCCAAGAAACTCCGGATCTCAAAAACATTTTTGGGTTGCTCCCAATCCTGTACAGAGTCTATCTTTGAAGAATCTACAGTTACTCCCTCCCTTGACACTACATGGCCCAAAAACTTCACGTCGGTGAGCGAAAACTCGCGCTTCTCAAATTTGGCATACAATTGATGTTTTCTAAGCAAGTCAAGCACTACCCTCAAGTGAGTCTCGTGTTCCTCCTCGGAAGTCGAATAAATTAGAATGTCATCCACAAAGACGACCACAAAGTGATCCAAATACTCTCTAAAAACTCGGTTCATCAAATCCATAAAGGAAGCTGGTGCGTTTGTCAACCCAAATGGCATTACAAGGAACTCATGGTGGCCATAACGCGCACGAAAGGCCGTTTTTTGGATGTCTTCCTCCTGGACTCTCAACTGATGATACCCCGACCTCAAATCTATCTTTGAAAAGCAACAAGACCCTCTAAGTTTGTTCTTGATGGTAACTCGATTCAACTTGCGGTAATCAATACACAACCACAACGACCCATCCTTCTTCTTTGCAAAGAGAGCCGGCGTTTCCCAAGGTGATGTACTAGGGCGAATGAAACCCTTGTCTAAAAGCTTTTGGAGTTGATTCTTCAACTCATGCAACTCTACAGGTTCAAATTTATATGGCGCCATAGAAATTGGTGCCATTCCAGGCACTAAGTCAATGGTGAACACAATCTCCCGGTGGGGTGGCAAACTAGAAAGCTCCTTGGGAAATACGTCCAGATATTCACAAACTACCCTTGGCAACTCAGCACGAGTCCCATCACTCTCCCTATCCAAGAGAGTAGCAAGAAGGCCACTAAGCTCATTTCTACTACGAGGGTCAAATACTGGCAACAAGACCCTATCAACCCGGTCTCCCAGAAAGTAAAAACAATCACCACTCGAGGTGCACACTGTGACCCTCTGACGAAAACAATCAATCACTGCTCGATACGAGGACAACCAATCCATTCCTAGAATAACATCAAAACTCAACATGTCTAGAAACACAAAAGCAAACGGGAGTCGGCACCCGGCAACCTCTATCTCACAACCACGACACCCCCGATCTAAGTCAACTGTGCCCCCAACTGGTGACTCTGCTCTGAGTGGAGAAGCTAACTGTGCTATCTCTAACCCCAATGTAGATGCGAATGCAGCAGATATGAATGAATGAGATGCACCCATGTCTATCAACATATTAGCCAAAGAATTACACACAACAAAAAATACCTCTCACAACTGAGGATCCCGGCAACTGTTCTGGCACGGCAACAGCATACACGCGCCCGTGTGGCCTCTAGTCAACCTGCTCGTCTCTCGGAGCATAGGCCTGTTGTACTGACTGAGCCAAAGCGGCTCCCTGATTAACTCACGAAGTCTGAACTGAGTGAGCCTGCTGGTGGCTCTGAGTCTGCCTCGACCCTGATGCACCAAATGCACCTCCCAACTGCGGGTAAGCTCTCTTCATATGCCCTAATTGACCGCACTGATAGCAAGTAAGCGTCGACCCTCTACTCTGAGACTAACTCTGAGATCAGTTAGGTGGTGGTTGGGGCAATATCTGCTGTCCTCCTCCCTTCTGTGGACATGCAAAGGCCTTGTGACCCGGTTGGCCACACTTGAAGCAAGAAAACCCACTCGGTGCACTCCTTCCCGAGCCTGCACTAGGCAAGGGAAAGGTAGATCTAGACTGTTGTGGTTGAGATTGGGATAAAAAGGTGTTTTTGCTCTTCTTGTGGGGCCTATAGTCCCCTTGTGACCCTTGGCCCCTAGACCTCGAACTCCGAAGTCTCTCATCCTCGGCCTCCATGGTAATCTCCACATGCGCAGCCGCCTCCAGAAGATGGTCATAGTTCAGGATCATGTTCCCGGCAACCTTGAACAAGATCTTGGTTCTAAGTTTCTTCTTAAACTCAATGCAATGACATTCTTCCGTTGCTACCAACTCCGGTGCAAATCGGGACAAACTAGAAAAGGCTGCTTCAAACTCGGCCACGGACATATTGACTTGCTTAAGGTCCTGGCACTCCTACTTCAACCCCTCCCTAGCAGTGGGAGGTAGATACTTGTCTTAGAAGACCACAAATGCCTCCCATGTCAGTTCTATTCGGCCTTTAGCATACTTCCACCATTGACCCGCATCCCCTTTGAGATAGTAACTCGCAAGAGTCACTCTAAGCTCACTATCTTCTATGTGAAGCATCTCGAATTCTTCATTGTCTATTCAAGCCATTCATCTGCTTTCTTAGGTTCAGGGCCACCATAGAACTCATCCGTCTTGGCCCGCAAAAATTCCCTCATGAGGAAGCTCGGCCTTGTCTCTATGGCATTCTTCCTAGCTTGGTTCTCCGCCCTAAGTATGTTCATGGACTCTCTCAATGTCTCTGCCATTTCTCGGGCTAGGGCCCCCATTGCGGTTTGACCCGCTTGCCCCGGTATCTCAGCTTGCCCCACTTGCTCCGCCATATTAGCTTGGCCTAATCACTCATTTTGCACCAGAACCTCATGGACCGGTACCCCGTGCACACCCCGGTGACCTCGACCATGCTTTCCACCTCTGCCACCATGAGTTTGACCCCTTCCTGACATCCTAATTGAGAATCAAGATAAACAATTTAGCACATAATTCCAAATGTGCTCGTAACTTGCCTCACACGTTAAACTATAACAATCATATATACTCTACCACACAAACAATTCAATTCACTCCTCATAAGCACTTAGTCACGTAAGCACATACGGATTAGCCTTTAGTGATGAGCTTCGTCCCACGAAAAACCAAGAATTCTTAGTAGACAAGTATTGATCAAGTACCCTTCTAATAAGACCTCAAGGAATCTAATAGGCGTAAATAACATCCTAAAAGCCCAATCCCATACCCATATAGTCACATAAGCATGTTATCACATAATCACGAAAAACAAAACATTTCCCAATCATTCAAAACGAACCCATTGTGGCAAAACAACTACTTCCCACGAGCCCCAAGTATTCAAACCTGGTAGCTCTGATACCAAGTTGTAACGCCCAGAAAATATCCAATGTAAATTAACTACGTCAACCAAAATCCACTAAATAATAATAACAATTTTCCCATCTTTACATAATTTCTCAACAAAGTTTATAAAAATGTTCCACATGCGAATTATACATTCAATGGTATGAAAAACACATGAATCTATAGCATGTGAAGCATCTAGTCTCAAGTAATTAAAATGCCATTAAGGGCTTATATCTTCCAAGGCATAAGCCCGGTTACACAAAATGGTCTTTCAGACCCATACATGTTTAGCCCTTGACTTATACAAATTCACAATCACAACAAAGAGCCTTGTGCTCTCAAAACATATTTCCACACCCTAATTTGGCAGGTTCACCCCGTCCTTTCCTGCACCAAAACCCATAGGGGTGAGGCTAAAGCCCAGTAGAGAATTCTCACAAAGTATATACAATTATGCAACCTTCCAATGTTAAATGCAAATGCCATGCAATGCCATTTTAAAGAAAATTTTCATTACATGCTCTTCTTGAATATTATCATATTTCAAGAACAGTTTGTAAATCTCAACAATTCTAACACTTTCAATTTTAATCAACACTGGCGGTAAATACAACTCAGGTAATTCCTAGGTTGGTGTCTGCAAGTAGGCTCAACAAGCACTACCAAAAACCCCACTTTACCCGTTGCTAACCGGAAGGGAAGTGGTACCTCCTCCGCACGTGTTTTCGGTCTTTCACCCTGGACACTCAAGCCAACTTAGTCAGTTTCATCTACACCTCCTATCTGGACTTACCAACGTATTTACCGCAAAACATTTCAATAATTTCATTTTGCATTATTCCTTTCTCAAAGTAAATGATTTCACATCTCAACTCAAAACTTGCAACAGTATAATGCTTGTAATGTCTATACACATGCCAAAGCTAAATAATAATCTTGTAATGTTCGATTGAATGAATATGCAATGCCATAATTGTCCACTTCCAACATAATATCAACAACATACTATCATGATCAAATTTCCTTTTTCTCCTTGCAATGCCATTCTACAAATAGCCCAAAGTTTGTTACCAATTATTAATAACAAAACAACATGTCCCCAATTCATGCATTTCCATCCTTTTCACCATTTTAAGGTTATAGCAAAAACTAGACAACAATCTTCAATTTCAATAGTTCCCATGTGTAGAGAACACAGCATCAATATATATATACACATTGTAATAAAATAAGGAAACTCTCCACTTTCTTTACTTATCATGACATGAAACTATGAATTTATGTATATATACATATATAGCACCCCATAAACGCTCATCTTCCTTTATTCAAGAAAAATCCCAAAATTTCTAGGTTTTCTTCTTTTTTTTTTTTTACAAAACACACACACACACACCGAACCTTTTGAAAGAAATGCCAATGAAGTCACTATTCCCTAGACCAAGATGGTTTCGATCCTCAAGACATTATCTTTAAAAAAAAATTTTGAGATTTTAAAACCCCTTTTGTGAAAGAAACTTATATTCATGAACAAAAATTAAACCGTCACATTATACCCAAAACAAATCAAAAACCCTCATCAATCCTTGCAAAACCTATATATATAACTCAAGCAATCCCTTCCTCGAGTTTGATGAAGAGGTTGATGAAACCCTAGAGCCAAAGATGAGGGATTTTCGAGCTCCACCACACAATGTGAGATTTTAGCTTTAATCTTCAAGACTTGTGAGAGATGATGGATCTAGACCCAATGGATTGTAACAAATAAAAGATTTTTAGTGTTTGGTGAGGGTTTTTAGAGAGAAAGAGGAGCAAAAGTGTTTTTAGAGAAAGAGAGAGATGTAGAAACTATGAGATACATTCAGCCCTAAAAGATTAAAAAAAAAAAAAAAGGGTTTTTGGACTCCCCAGCGTCCCATACGTGCGGAGCCTCTTTTCTGCACGTGCGGCCTTCATCCCGGCACATGCGGCCATCCCCACACGCACGTTGCTCCGCACCTGTAGATATTGCAGTGTGCTACCCCAAACCTCCCCCAAATTCCGCATGTGCGGCCTCAGTTCTCGCACGTGCGGCCCTACTTCTCCAGCCCAATATTTCCTTAGCTCAAATCTATGCACTCCGGACCTAACCTCACACTCTCCGGGACAAGTGAAAGTCAGTACCGAATAACAAGAACAAGTATTCAAGTGAGAAAAACCCTTCGGATACCACAAACCCCAAAAACTCAACAAGGCTCCAAGTCAATCCCGACACTCTATTAAGGCAAACCCAAGGTCAAACAAGGATGAGCGAAACTAGTGACACACCCAGTCATCACAATATAGCATGGCATAACGGCGACAATGGCGTGGCTCCCAGAAAATCTTGTGACCCATGATGGCTGCCGTAAGCAAGAGTGAGAAAACTGAGAACTTGAGTGATACTTTTAGTTAAAGCATTGAAAGGAAAAATTGCACGAGAGCACTTATCAAGCCAAATAAATCGAGAAATCTAACCGAAATGTGTTTTTTCTTCATCCAAACGATTTCTCTAATGCAAAGACCACAGTCACTAGAGCAGTACCAATACCACGAAAAGAAAAAAAGTTTTCTTCCTTCCCCAAATTGTTCGAAGGATGCACTTAAAATTTCAAAAATTACATTTGCGGCAGCACAATACTTATCAAACTTGGTTTTTCTTATCTTTAAATCTTAAGAAAAATCTCTTTCATCTCTACCTCCATGGTTGATTAATATCGGTATGAAATCGGTTTTTCAAGGTCACCGGGAAATGGTGAATCTTACCTAAAATTTAGAGGAGAATGTGACTTTCGTTGAAAATGATGAATTTTGTTGGAGGTAGAAAGGAAAGGCTAGAGATTTATCAATGGTTGAACCAAATCAAACAGAAGAGATGGTAGAGAGAGGTGGTTGAGTGAAAGGCAAAGCAAGCATGAAAAGAGAGAGAAAATGATAAAGCATCCCTTTGTATATTTCCAAATTCCACTCTCTCATTCACACATATGATAATATTGACCCAAAAAAATTAAGAAGAGTCTATTTTAATTTTAATTAAAAAAAAACATTTGAGGGTTCTTCACCAATCTAAAAAATAAAATAAATAAATAAATAAAAATGATTTCCATTATTTTGTTTTCTGTGCTTGAACAAAGAAACGATAAAGAGGTATACCTAGAGCTCACCCTTAGAATGCTGAATGCCTCACTCCCAATGCAGCAAACTCTCGAAGTATCACGTGTCTATACTCCTTCACTTATCATCATTCACCAAAATCATAAGTCTCACCTTCTTCACCAATTATAACTTACTATTTGTTTGTGGTGCAGGGGCAGGGGGATAATAAAAGAAATTTTTGACTTATAATTATCTTTATAGGAAATTTTTGGCTTATATTTATAGGAAATTTTCAACAAAGGGGTTGAAGGAAATCTTTATAATTATTTATACCCATAAATATTTATAATTATTTTTTAATTATCTACAAATAAATCTTTGTATTTTTGATTTTTTTTAAAAATTTTGAGTCAATTTTTATGGCTTATAATTATAAAAAGATTTCTGTCACTCATAAATCTTTAAATTAAATCTTTTGGCTGCCTTAAACCTTTATTTATACCCATAAATCTTTATAATTATTTTTTAATTATTTATAAATAAATGAACTAATTATGAGCATTCGTATAATTATTTCTAAATAAATCTTTATAAAGATTTATGGCTTATAAAGATTTTCAACTTTATAAGCCATAAATCAATGATTTATTTATAATTCTGATCTTTATATATTGATACAAAGATTTATGGCTTACAAAGATTTTTGTCGCTGATTTATGTTTTATAAAGATTTTGTAAATTATTTGAATTTTTTTTTTTAATTGAGTCAATTTTTTTATTTTTTAAGTCCGTCGTGACTAGATCATTCTAAAATTTACAAAATTTGAAACAATTTTGAAAGAAAAAAAGTTTTACTAAAAATAAAAATAAGCCAAATTATATAATTACGAAAATTGGCTTACCTTTTGTATTTTCTGTTTTTTTTTAAATTTAAAAAATTCAACATAATTTTTTTAAAAAAAAAATCACTAAACACAAAAATAAGTCGAACTAAAAAGCCAAAAAAGAATACTCCCAAAAGAAGCCAAAGTTTTACATCTAATGATGACTTATCCAAATTCTTCACAATCATAGATGCTAAGGATTCCCTAGACTAGACCTCTGTGATTTTTATTTCTAAGAGAGATTTTGAAGCAGAACTATCATCTTCCTTAGATCCATAAACAGTTTTGGGAAGGGGAGAACCAGTGTTAACTGCCTTTAACTTGCAATCTTCCACCAGATGCAGGAATGAATCCTCCTGAGAAAATATGAACATAGTAAAGCATATACGTGTGAGAATAATATTATATAGTACATACTATACTAATATTATTTTCATAATACAAGGCAATCTTCATAATGTAAGTAAGAATGACGATGCAAAAAAAAAAAGGATTGGCATTCAGCCGCATTGATTGCTTTAGGAAATAATTGATAAGGATATGGAAATAAAACCCTGATCTGCAATGAACCACGTATCGTTTTATCTATAAGAGCAACTTTCACACATGGAAGAAGGGAAAGTATATTGTAGGCTTTTGATGAAAGGATAATCATCGAAGTTGCCAAAGTAAAGAGGGATATGCGCTGAGACAGTGGCAATGGCCCTGTGGAAACAGCAGGACATGTCTTGAGTTGGCACAATTGATGTCCCACTAAGTCAATATTACTCATTCATTACATCACTATTATGGCATTTCATTAAACAACAAAAATAGAAATAAAGAACAAAACATATATAAAAATATAAAAAGAAAAAGTTAAGAAGAAGAAGAAGAAGAAGAAGAAGAAGAAGAAGAAGAAGAAGAAGAGGCACCGTATATAGGCAAATTAAATGCAATTCCATCCAACCTGCAAAAATATAAGCATAATAGTTGGTTTGGATGCTAACCTCCTTCAATGAGAGAAATTCCTTTCAAGGAACAAGCTAGCGGAAAACTTCAAACTAGAGCCTCTTGACTGGAGTTCGGCAAACATGATGTGCAACGTCCCCAAAAGTACATCATAAATATAATCCGAGAACATATATGAATGACAGCATAAATCAAAGTGAATAGTCCTTTCATTATATAAAGTTAATGATACAGAATTGTCCAACGTAAATAAATGCCCTATGGGCTTACACCTTTCCAAGCCTTGACTTGGTTACAACAAAATGAGACTAACTCATACAATTTTAGCCCTAGACTATACAAAAATAAAACAAAACAAGAAGCTCTTGCTTTTCGAAAGTCCCTCCAGTGCTATTGCCTTGGTGGAGGCATGCCATCATTACTTGAAAATGTTTTTCCCAAATAGGATGAGCCACGGCCCAGTAGAAATAATCTAAGACAATATATGAGATTTAACAGAGGTACAAGTGCTATGTGCATATACAATGTCCAGAATAAAACATTCATACTTTATAGTGCCATAGAATTCCAATTTCATGTTCCAACATGTTTTCCTCCAATTCATTTCAACATATAAGTCAATTTCATTATTTCTTTCATAACCCAAATGAGACTACAACTCAAAGGTTCTACAATCACATCATCAACGTATCAACACTTCAAATTGCCATTTTACGGATATTTCGTCCGCGGGATCGGCACCCATGTATAAAATTTCAATTTTCCATTTTACAGATATTTCATCCTTGAGATTGGCACCCATGTATAAAATGTCAGGACTTTCACCCAGGACACTTCGGCCAACTTAATTATAATGGAGTCCATCCACTTTCTCCTCCCAAACATCATACATATGCAATATATTTAAACACATAATCACACATGGAGTACATCCCCTTTCTCCTCCCAAATAACCATACATATACAATGTATTCACACATAATCATATTCAATGACAACCAACGAGTGATTAGTTTCAATTCACCTAATCCACATACAGTTTCTACAACAATCAAAGTTATCCTCCACCGATAGCCCAATACAGAAATACAATCTCATGACAGATAATTTAATCAAAATTTCCAAGGGTATGAGGCATTATATTTTCAATTCCATCATCTATTTCAATACTCACTCAATTCCATGTTTGCAACACCAATTTTAACCATTTATACAAAATAGATATGATAATCATTTTAGGGCAAATATCCCCCTTTTCAAAATACCAATCCAAACACCAAAATCACTCATTTTGACACAACATGACTTCATTTTCAAACGCCATGCTCATTTATTTTGTTTCCACCAAAAACCCCTCTTTTACATTTTACCCAAACCCTAGGTTTGGCTCAAAATATCCCCAAACCCCACCGTTGTTACACAACCACAAAATAACTAAGTTAAAAATCATAACAAAGTGTAGAAAATCCCTACCTCAATAAGAGAAGACCAAGTGAAGCAAAGTTGATACTCCAAAGACACCGAAATCCAAGTTCGTTCGGATCAAAATGAAGATCTTGAGAAGCTCAATCTTTCTATCAAAGGAAGTAGGGTGAAGAGATCACTAGATCTAGATGAAAAAGTAAAGAGAATGTGGGTTTTAGAGAGAGGGGCTCTCACCTTTAGGGTTTAGGATGAAAAAATATGAAAAAGTGATGTAAAAAGTCACTTTTGCGATTTGATATACACGCAGTCCGCTCAAGTGGTAGAGTTGACGCTCGAGCGTCAGACACAAAAAATTTGTTTCGCTCGAGCGCGGAATACACATGTTCAGTACTTTTGCAAACAAGAAACAAACCACTCGAGCACAAGAATGGACGCTCGAGCGTCCACCCGCTCGAGTGTGGAAAACACTCCTCCAGTTCTTTGCAGACGTGCAAAGTACTAAGTGTTTGCAAACCCCGGTCGAGCGCAAAAAGGGCCACTCGAGCGAAAGACCAAAATTCTGGGCAACACAAGATTTGAAAACTAAGTAACCAACCTGTTCCAAACACACTCAAAATGACCAAATAACCAAATTTGAGGAGAAAAAAAGAGCAAAAGAAAATGAACAACATTTAGAAACCATAAACCCGAATCCGGAGTAAAACAAGTGACAGGTCAAAACCAGAATCGCTATATGATGAGTTATAATAAGAAAAGACCTACAAATGTATACCAAAAAAAAAAAAAAGAAAGAGAAAGAAAAAAAAAATAGGCCCAAAAAAAGATATTGAGACAGTCAAAGGATAATTATGCTTATTACATATTGTGAATTGACCAAATTTAACAGAATTAACAAAATCTACCATAGACTACCAGATTACCACATGCCATGGAAAATCTGATTTAACATGCCTAATGGTCCAATGAATGAATTTCAAAAATCACAGATCTCATGGGGAACTATATCTGATAAAGGAAGTTCCACAATAGCCTAGTAAGCTGCCATGGCACTTGTTTTCTGGCAACCGGGGGGGGGGGGGGGGGGCAGAAAGATGGTAGTGGAACAACTCCCACCTCGCAGACAGTGGTTGGTTAGGATGGTTTGTAATAATTTTTCGTAAAATAAATATAAATAATTGTTAAAATACTACAAAAGAGGAGGAAGAAGAAGAAGCCATTGTACGGTTTCTCTTATAACAAAGGCAAATTATTGCAGAGTTGAATAATATGAAACTTAAAGATGTAATGAATCACTAATGAATGAAAGCACAATGTGAATGTAAATCATAGCAATATCAAGACATGTGTTGCTAAGTGAGTATGGGTAAGACTAAAGAGCGCAAAAAAACGAGGGAAAGAGTAAAGGAGGAAAAAAATGGGAAAAGAGGGAAAAGTAGGGGAACCAAGACAACACGTAAATAAGCATACATGCTGTTAACAAAGCTGATCGAAGCCAAATCTACAAGATAACATTAATTAGTTCTGATGTATGGCACAAGTTTTATGCTCTAGTTGATGGAACCAAGTCTCTAAAAGAGCCGAGGGGAGGCCAAACAAATTCAAAAAACTAAACCTCCTTGTTTAGGATTTTAATAGAAATTGTGATGCAGATGTGTTATGAACATAGATGAAACTTCCACAATCCAAATAATATTCTAGAAAAAAAAAAAAAAAGACAAAAAGAAAACAAAGAACATCAGAATAAACCGTAAAACCAAATACAAATCAACAATTACCTTGCCACGAGAGAACAACAACACTAGATTGTATGTATGAGCAATTGCTTCATAGTTGCTAGGCATATTTGCAGGAGAGATGGATTGTGCCCAAACTGAAGAAAGCAGGAGGCTAATCTGGCGGCTACTCAGCCTAAGAGAAGTTACTTCCTGGTATTGAAAGAATAAAACAATGGTCATATGAGTCAACAACCCAAAACATATGTGCCTTTAAACACTCATCAATCCCAAATTACAATACATCTTTCATTCACACTTTATGTGACAAATACACATAAAAGAAAATAGACTTCTCAAATCTTCAAACCAGCGTTTCCGACTGAGTTCCTGAAAATGGTAAAAATAATGTGTGATGAACAAATATGTCTAGTAGGGATCTACACTGATTCTCAATAACATATGATTAACAATTTTAACACACTTTCCCTCCAACATTAGGGAATATTACAAGTTAAAACTATTAAGCATTTTCAAATAAATCTGAATACTTGGAGCGGACCTCTGCTTCCCGTTCCCAGATTGCCTCCTCAACCCCATGGTGCCTCCACAATACCTTCACTAACGGTGTAGTTTTACCCCATAACACTAGCTCCCGGGTATCTAATATTTGAACCTGTCGCTCTTCATAAGAGGCATCCTCATCTACCTCCAAATCAACCCAATCTAGTAAGTGAGAAGGGTCAGGTTCGTACTTCCTAAGCATAGACACATGAAACACATTGTGAACCCCCGAATGTTGTGGCAGTAAGGCTAATCGATATGCCATTTCCCCAATTCTCTCCAATATCTCGAAGGGCCCAAAAAACCTCGGAGACAACTTTCCACTCTTACTGAATCTCATTAAACCCCACTCGGGTGAGATCTTAAGGAATACATGATTAACCACTTCGAAAGACAAAGGTCGTCTCCTCTTATCACCATAACTTTTCTGTCGGCTTTGGGCTGTAGCTAACCTTTTCCAAATGAGAGCAACTTTCTCGGTTGTCTCTCTAACAATCTCCAGACCCAACAACGATGCATCCTCTACCGCGGCCCAACAAACTGGTGATCTACAAGGTCGGCCATACAAGGCCTCAAACGGTGCCATCTCGATACTAATTTGATAACTATTATTGTAGGCAAATTCAATCAACGGTAAAAGCCTCCCCCAAGACCCTTTGAAATCTAGGACACAAGCTCCAAGCATGTCCTCTAAAATCTGAATAGTACGTTCCGACTGCCCATCGGTTTGAGGGTGATAAGCGGTGCTAAAAGTCAACTTAGTTCCCAATGCCTCTTAAAGGCTTTTGCCACAACCGGGCGGTAAAACGAGGATCCTTATCTGATAAAATGGTTACTGGAACCCCATGAAGTCGAACTATCTCTGTAACGTATTACTCTGCCAAGTGCTCAATTGAATCGTCGGTACGCATCGGAATGAAATGCGTAGAGTTAGTCAACCTATCAACAATAAACCAAATGGCGTTATTGCCCCGCTGTGTCCTAGGAAGCCCAACTACAAAATCCATGGTAACGTGTTCCCATTTCCACTCGGCTACTAGTAAGGGTTGTAACAAACCCGCTAGTCTTTGATGTTTAGCCTTCACTTGTTGACAAGTGAGGCACTTGGACACAAAGGATGCGACATCCTGCTTCATACTCTTCCACCAAAACTGATGGCTAAGGTCACGATACATTTTGGTGCCTCTCGGATGTACCGCGAGGTGTGAGTGATGGAACTAACGAAGCACTTCCTCTCTACAAGACTCAGGTACAAACAAATGGTCTAGGTAACGTACGCTTTGATCCGAGTGAATGTTCAAACCCTTTTCTTCCTTCCCATTGGAGATTCTATCACGAATTAACTCTACTTCACAGTCCCCTTGTTGTGCCTCTACAACTTTGCTAATTAAGACAGGTTGAGCACTCAAAGTAAACAATGTTGCACCCTCTTCGGACTCACCCAAATGTAATTCAAACTGGTCTATATCCCCCAACATAACCCATTCCCAAATGGCCACACTTGCCAAACTACTCACGGGTTTTCGACTTCAGGTGTCGGCCACTACATTGGCCTTCCCCGGGTGATAGTGTAACTCGAAATCATAATCTCCTAAAAATTCCATCCACCTCCGTTGACGTAAATTCAAGTCCTTTTGGGAAAACAAATACTTTAGACTCTTATGATCGGAGAAAACCTCAAACTTCTCGCCATACAATTAATGCCTCCAAATTTTCAAGGCAAACACTGCTGCGGCTAACTCTAAATCATGGGTAGGGTAATTCGTCTCATGAGTCTTCAATTGCCGTGAACCGTAAGCTACAACCTTTCCCCCTTGCATCAAAACACAACCAAGCCATCCCGAGACGCATCACAATAAACGGTGTAACCCAAACCTCTCTCTGGGATGATCAACATCGGTGCCGTAGTCAATCTAGTTTTAAGCTCTTGGAAAGACTTTTCACAAGCCTCTCCACACAAACTTAACCTCCTTCCTAGTCAATCTAGTCAAAGGCGCGGCTAATCTAGAGAAGTCCCTCACAAAACGCCGATAATACCCCACCAATCCCAAGAAACTCCAGACCTCAAAAATATTTTTAGGTTGCTCCCAATCCTGTACAGAGTCTATCTTTGAAGAATCTACAGTTACTCCCTCCCTTGACACTACATGGCCCAAAAACTTGACGTCGGTGAGCCAAAACTCGCACCTCTCAAATTTGGCATACAATTGATGTTTTCGAAGCAAGTCAAGCACTACCCTCAAGTGAGTCTCGTGTTCCTCCTCGGAAGTCGAATAAATTATAATGTCGTCCACAAAGACGACCACAAAGTGATCCAAATACTCTCTAAAAACTCGGTTCATCAAATCGATAATGGAAGCTAGTGCATTTGTGAACCCAAATGGCATTACAAGGAACTCATAGTGGCCATAACGCATATGAAAGACCATTTTCTGGATATCTTCCTCCTGGACTCGCAACTGATGATACCCCGACCTCAAATCTATCTTCGAAAAGCAACAAGACCCTCTAAGTTGGTCAAACAAATCATCTATTCTGGGTAAGGGGTATTTGTTCTTGACGGTAACTCAATTCAACTTGCGGTAATCGATATACAACCGCAACGACCCATCCTTCTTCTTTGCAAAAAGAGCCGGCGCTCCCCAAGGCAATGTACTAGGGCGAATGAAACCCATGTCTAAAAGCTTTTGGAGTTGAATCTTCAACTCATGTAACTCGGTGAGTGCAAATCTATGCGGCGCCATAGAAATTGGTGTCGTTCCAAGCAGTAAGTCAATGGTGAACTCAATCTCCTGGTGGGATGGAAAACTAGTAAGGTACTCGGGAAATACGTTCGGATATTCACAAACTACCCTTGGCAACTCAGTACGAGACCCGTCACTTTCACTATCCAAGGGAGTAGCAAGAAGGCCACTAAGCTCATTTCTACTACGAGGGTCAAATTCTGGCGACAAGACCCTATCAACCTGGTCTCCCAGAAAGTAATAACAATCACCACTCGAGGTGCACACTCTGACCCTCTGACGAAGATAATCAATCATTGCTCGATACAAGGACAACCAATCTATGCCTAGAATAACATCAAAACTTGACACGTCTAGCTACACAAAAGCAAATGGGAGTCGGTGCCCAACAACATCTATCTCACAACCATGACACCCCCGATCTAAGTCAACTGTACCCCCAACTGTTGACTCTACTCTGAGCGGAGACGCTAACTGTGCCACCTCTAATCCCAATGCAGATGCGAATGCAGCAGATAGGAATGAATGAGACGCACCCGCGTTTATCAACACATTCGCCAAAGAATTACACATAACAAAAATACCTCTCACAACTGAGGATCCCGGCAACTGTTCTAGCGCAGTAACAACATACACATGCCCTTGTGGCCTCTAATCAACCTGCTCGTCTCTCAGAGCATAGGCTTGTTGTACTGACTGAGCCGAAGCGGCTCCCTGATTAACTCGTGAAGTCTGAACTGAGTGAGCCTACTGGTTGCTCTGAGTCTGCCTCGACCCTAATGTACCAGATGCACCTCCCAACTACAGGCAAGCTCTCTTCATATGCCCTGACTGACCACATTGATAGCAAGTAGGACCCGACCCTCCACTCTGAGACTGACTCTAAGATAGGTTAGGTGGTGGTTGTGGCAACATCTGTTGTCCTCCCCCCTTCTGTGGACATACAAAGGCCTTGTGACCCGGTTGGCCACACTTGAAATAAGAAAACCCATTCGGTGCACTCCTTCCCGAGCCCGCACTAGGCAAGGGAAAGGCAGATATAGACTGTTGTAGATGAGATTGAGATGAAAAGGTGTTTCTGCTCTTCTTGTTGGGCCTATAGTCCCCTTGTGACCCTTGACCCCTAGACCTCGAACTCCGAAGTCTCTCCTCCTTGGCCTCCATGGTAATCTCCACATGCACGGCCGCCTCCACAAGATGGTCATAGTTCTGGATCATGTTCCCGGCAACCTTGAACAAGATCTTGGTTCTAAGCTTCTTCTCGAACTCAATACAACGGTGTTCTTTTGTCGCTACCAACTCCGGTGCAAACAAGAAAAGGCCGCTTCATACTTGGCCACGGACATATTGAGTTGCTTAAGGTCCTGGAACTCCTACCTCAACCTCTCCCCAGTAGTGGAAGGTAGATACTTGTCTTGGAAGGCCACCACAAACGCCTCCCATGTCGGTTCTATTCGGCCTTTAGCATACTTCCACCATTGACCCGCATCCCCTTTGAGATAGTAACTCGCAAGAGTCACTCTGAGCTCACTATCTTCTATGTGAAGCATCTCAAATGTCTTCACTGTCTATTCGAGCCATTCATCTGCTTTCTTAGGTTCGGGGCCACCATGGAACTCATCCGGCTTGGCCCGCAAAAACTCCCTCATAAGGAAGCTCGGCCTTGTCTCTATGGCATTCTCCCTAGCTTGGTTCTCTACCCTAAATATGTTCATGGACTCCCTCAATGCCCCTGCCATTTCTCGGGCTAGGGCCCCCATTGCGGCTTGACTCGCTTGCCCTGGTATCTCAGCTTGACCCGTTTGCTCGACCATATTAGCTTGGCCTACTCCCTCCTCTTGCATTGGAACCTCATGGACGGTACCCCATGTACACCTCGGTGACCCCAACCACGCCTTCCGCCTCTACCACCGCGAGTTTGACCCCTTCCTGACATCCTAATAGAGAATCAATATAAACAATTTAGCACATAAATTCAATTGTGCTCGCAACTTGCCTCACACGTTCAATTACAACAATCATATATACTCTACCACACAAACAATTCAATTCACTCCACATAAGCACTTAGTCACGTAAGCACATAATGATTATCTTTTAGTGACGAGATTCGTCCCACGAAAAATTAAGAATTCTTAGTAGAACGAGTATTGATCAAGTACCCTTCTAATAAGACCACAAGGAATCTAATAGGTGCAAATAACACCCCAAAAGCCCAATCCCATACCCATATAGTCACGTAAGCATGTTATCACATAATCACAAAAAACAAAACATTTCCTAATCATGCGAAATGAACCCATTGTGGCAAAACAACTACTTCCCGCGAGCCCCAAGTATTCAAACCCGGTAGCTCTGATACCAAGTTGTAACACCCTAAAAATATCCAATATAAATTAACTACACCAACCAAAATCCACTAAGTAATAATAATAATTTTCCCATCTTTACATCATTAATCAACAAAGTTTATACAAAAGTTCCACATGCGAATTATACATTCAATGGTATGAAAAGCACATGAATCTATAGCATGTGAAGCAACTAATCTTAAGTAATTAAAATGCCCTTAAGGGCTTACATCTTCCAAGGCATAAGCCCGGTTACACAAAATGGTCTCTCAGACCCATACATGTTTAGCCCTTGGCTTACAAAAATTCACAATCACAACAAAGAGCCTTGTGCTCTCAAAACATATTTCCACGCCCTAATTTGGGGGGTTCACCACGTCCTTTCCTGCACCAAAACCCATAAGGGTGAGCATAAAGCCCAGTAGAGAATTCTCACAAAGTATATACAGTTATGCAACCTTCCAATGTTAAATGCAAATGCCATGCAATGCCATTTTAAAGAACATTTTCATTACATGCACTTCTTCAAAATCATCATATTTCAATAACAGTTTGTAAATCTCAACAATTCCGACACTTCCAATTTTAATCAATAGGGGTGGTAAATACGACTCAGGTAATCCCTAAGTTGGTGTCTGCAAGTAGGCTCAACAAGCACTACCTAAAACCCCACTTTACCCATTGCTAACCAGAAGGGAAATGGTACCTCCCCTGCGCGTGTTTTCGGTCTTTCAACCCGGATACTTAGGCCAACTTAGTCAGTTTCATCTACACCTCCTATCCGGACTTACCAACGTATTTACCGCAAAACATTTCAATAATTTCATTTTGCATTATTCCGTTCTCAAAGTAAATGATTTCACATCTCAACTCAAAACTTGCAACAATATAATGCTTGTAATCTCTATACACATGCCAAAGCTAAATAATAATCTTGTAATGTTCGATTGAATGAATATGCAATGCCATAATTGTCCACTTCCAACATAATATCAACAACATACTATCATGATCAAATTTCCCTTTTCTCCTTGCAATGCTATTCTACAAATAGCCCAAAGTTTGTTACCAATTATCAATAACATGCATTTCCATCCTTTTCACCATTTTAAGGTTATAGCAAAAATTAGACAACAATCTCCAATTTCAATAGCTCCCATGTGTAGAGAACCCAACATCAATATATATATACACATTGTAATAAAACAAGGAAACTCTCCACTTTCTTTACTTATCATGACATGAAACCATGAATTTATGTATATATACATATATAGCACCCCGTAAACCCTCATCTTCCTTTATTCAAGAAAAATCCCCAAAATTTCTGGGTTTTCTTCTTTTTTTTACAAAACACACACACACACACACACACACACACACACACACACACACACACACACCAAACCTTTGAAAGAGATCCCAATGAAGTCACTATTCCCTTGACCAAGATGGTTTCAACCCTCAAGACATTATCTTTAAAAAAAAATTTGAGAGTTTAAAACCCCCTTTTTGAAAGCAACTTATATCCATGAACAAAAATCAGCCCTCACATTATACCCAAAACAATCCAAAACCCTCATCAATCCTTGCATAACCTATATATATATAACTCAAGAAATCCCTACCTTGAGTTTGATGAAGAGTTTGATGAAACCCTAGAGCCAAAGATGAGGGATTTTCGAGTTCCACCACATAATGTGAAATTCTAGCTTTGATCTTCAAGACTTGTGAGAGATGATGGATCTAGACCTAATGGATTGCAAGAAATCAAAGATTTTTAGTGTTTGGTGAGGATTTTTAGAGAGAAGAAGGAGCAAAAGTGTTTTTAGAGAGAGAGAGATGTAGAAACCATGAGATACATTCAACCCTAAAAGATATAAAAAAAAAAATGGTTGTTGGACTGCCCAGCGTCCCGTATGTGTAGAGCCTCCTTCTGCACGTGCGGCCTTTATCCCAGCACGTGCGGCCATCCCCGCACACACCTTGCTCCTGCATATGTTGTAGTGTGCTACCCTAAACCTCCCCTGAATTTCGCACATGCGGCCTCACCTTCAGCACGTACGGCCCCTCTCTGCACGTGCGGCCCTAGCTCTCCAGCCCAGAATTTCCTCAGCTCGAATCTAGGTACTTCAAAACCGACCTCGCACTCTCCGAGACAAGTGAAAGTCAGTACCGAATAACAAGAACAAGTATTCAATTGAGAAAAACCCTCCGGACACCACAAACCCCAAACCTCAACAAGGCTGCAAGTCAATCCCGACACTCTATTAAGGCAAACCCAAGGTTAAACAAGGAAGTGCGAAACTAGTGACACACCCGGTCATCACAATACAGCATGGCATAACGGCGACGATGGCGTGACTCCCAGAAAATCTTGTGACCCATGATGGCTGCCGTAAGCAAGAGTGAGAAAACTAAGAACTTGAGTGATACTTTCAGTTGAAGCATTGAAAGGAAAAATAGCACGAGAGCACTTATCAAGCCAAATAAATCGAGAAATCTAACCGAAATGTGTTTTTTCTTCATCCAAACGATTTCTCTAATGGCAAAGACCACAGTCACTAGAGCAGTACCAATACCAAGAAGAAAAAAAAAAAGTTTTCTTTCCTCCCCAAATTGTTCGAAGGATGTACTTAAAATTTCAAAAATTACATTTGTGGCAGCACAATACTTATCAAACTTGGTTTTTCTTAACTTTAAATCTTAAGAAAAATCTCTTTCATCTCACCCTCCATGGTTGATTAATATCGGTATGAAATGGGTTTTTCAAGGTCACCGGGAAATGGTGAATCTCACCTAAAATTTAGAGGAGAAGGTGATTGTCGTTGAAAATGATGAATTTTGTTGGAGATAGAAAGGAAAGGCTAGAGATTTATCAATGGTTGAACCAAATCAAAGAGAAGAGATGGTAGAGAGAAGTGGTTGAGTGAAAGGCAAAGCAAGCATGAAAAAAGGGAGAAAATGGTAAAGCATCCCTTTGTATATTTCCAAATTCCACTCTCTCATTCACACATATGGTAATATTAACCCAAAAAAATCAAGAAGAGTCTATTTTAATTTTAATTAAAAAAAACATTTGAGGGCTCTTCACCAATCTAAAAAAATAAGTAAATAAATAAATAAAAATGATTTTCATTATTTTGTTGTCTGTGCTTGAACAAAGAAAAGATAAAGAGGTATACCTAGAGCTCACCCTTAGAATGCTGAATGCCTCACTCCTAATGCAGCAAACTCTTGAAGTATCACGTGTCTATACTCCTTCACTTATCATCATTCACTAAAATCATAAGTCTTACCTTCTCCACCAATTATAACTTACTATTTGTTTGTGGTGCAGGGGCAGAGGGATAATGAAAGAAATTTTTGGCTTATAATTATCTTTATAGGAGGTTTTTGGCTTATATTTATAGGAAATTTTCAACAAAGGGGTTGAAGGAAATCTTTATTATTTATACCCATAAATATTTATAATTATTTTTTAATTATCTACAAATAAATCATTGTATTTTTTGATTTTTTTTTAAAAAAAATTTTGAGTCAATTTTTATGGCTTATAATTATAAAAAGATTTCTGTCACTCATAAATCTTTATGGCTTATAAAGATTTGTGGCTTCCATAAACCGTTATTTATACCCATAAATCTTTATAATTATTTTTTAATTATTTATAAATAAATGAACTAATTATGAGCATTCATATAATTATCTATAAATAAATCTTTATAAAGATTTATGGCGTGTAAAGATTTGGAGATTTATAAGCCATAAATCACTGATTTATTTATAATTTTGATCTTTTTATATTGATACAAAGATTTGTGGCTTACAAAGATTCTGTCGTTGATTTATGTTTTCTAAAGATTTTGTAAATTATTTGAATTTTTTTTTTTTAATTTTGAGTCAATTTTTTTATTTTTGAAGTCCGTCGTGACTAGATCATTCTAAAATTTACAAAATTTGAATCAATTTTGAAAGAAAAAAAAGTTTAACTAAAAACAAAAATAAGCCAATTTATATATATATATATAATTCCGAAAATTGGCTTACCTTTGTATTTTCTGTTTTTTTTTTTAATTTAAAAAATTCAACATAATTTTTTTAAAAAAATCACTAAACCCAAAAATAAGTCGAAGTAAAAAGCCAAAAAAGGATACTCCCAAAAGAAGCCAAAGTTTACATCTAACAATGACTTATCCAAATTCTTCACAATCATGGATGCTAAGGATTCCCTAGAATAGTCCTCCGTGATTTTTATATCTAAGAGAGATTTTGAAGCAGAACTATCATCTTCCTTAGATCTATAAACAGTTTTGGGAAGGGGAGAACCAGTGTCAACTGCCTGTAACTTGCAATCTTCCACCAGATGCAGGAATGGATCCACCTGAGAAAATATAAACATAGTAAAGCATATACGTGTGAGAATAATATTAGTATAGTATATACTATACTAACATTATTTTCACAATACGAGGTAGTCTTCATAATGTAAATAAGAATGACGATGCAAAAAAAAAAAAAAAAGAATTGGCATTCAGCAGCATTGATTGCTTTAGGAAATAATTGATAAGGATATGGAAATAAAACCCTGATCTGCAATGAACCACGTATCGTTTTATCTATAACAACAACCTTGACACATGGAAGAAGAGGAAGTAGATTGTAGGCTTTCGACGAAAGGATAATCATTGAAGTTTTGAAAGTAAAGAGGGATCTGCGTCGTGACAGTGGCAATGGCCCTGTGGAAACAACAGGACATGTCTTGAGTTGGCACAGTCGATGTCCCACTAAGTCAATCTTACTCATTCATTACATCACTATTATGGCATTTCATTAAACAACAAAAATAGAAACAAAGAACAAAACATATATAAAAATATAAAAAGTAAAATTTAAAAAAGAAGAAGAAGAAGAAGAAGCACCATATATAGCCAAATTAAATGCAATTCTGTAGCACCTGTATCTTTCAAAGCTTTTGGAGTAGTGTATTCGAATCCTTTATTTTTATTTTTGAAATCTTTGGTGTTGTTGTACATTGGTTGTGGAGGAGTATAATCCGATTTAAACTTGTTGGGTTTGGTTGTTTGCACTTATTCTTGTGAAAAGTTCCTTGGAGAGTTAGAAATTCTATTTTAGGGTCGACACCAGCCTTTCTAAAGGTCGACCCTTACCTATTGGTGAAGTTTCTGGGAGTATTGCTGGAAAATAGGGTAGACACCAGACTAGAGAGGGTCGACCCTCTTATGTTTGTGTGTTAGTTACTGGAAGATTGGGTAGACACCAGACTGGGAAAGGGTCGACCCTCTTATGTTTGTGTGTTTGTTACTGGAAGATAGGGTCGACCCCCTCCTGTCTAAGGGTCGACCCCAGTGTGTTTTTTTTTCAGATTTTTGAGGTCCGAATGGGCCCTTTCTAAGGGCGTTTTTGGGCCCATTATTTTATTTGACCTTAGGGCTTTTCCTCACTACTATAAATAGGCCCAAATCATTTTTCTTCCATGAGTTTCCTTCCTTTTTTTCCTCTTAAAGCGTGATTTCTCTCTTCTCTCTCTAAAACTCAACTTTTTCACTTAAATCTCTAGATCTACTCACCTAGAGTGATCTTTTCACCTTGCTCCTTTGAGGGAAAGTGTAGAGCTTATCAACGGCTTCGTTTTGATTGGAGCAAAACGTGGTTTCGTCACCACCGATTTTTGAGCTTTCTCTCTTCTCTCTCATTTAAGCTTGAGGTAGGGATATTCTACTCTTTAATATGAGCTTTAACCTAGATATTTGTCATTTTGTATAAATGGTGGGATTTGGAAAGATTTTGGTAAAAGTTAAGGTTTGGGTTCTAAACTAAAAGGGGGTTTTTCATGTTGATTTAAAAAGTAACCTTGGGGTTTGTGTATGAGGTTCTTTATTGTTGAAGTAGTGAGATTTGGACCTATGAGTTGATATTTTGGAAAAAAATGGAAATTTTTCCCTAAGTTGAGTTAAAATAACTATTTATGTAAATAATGAAATTGGTTTGGGAATTATGAAATTGGGGGAAATGTGATTGAATGGTGTAGTTTGGTTTGATAAATCACACCTATGGAATTTGATAATTTATCTGTTGATAGATTTATTTATCTATTTAGATATATCTGTTTTAGGCTATCGGTGGAGGATAGCTATAATTGTTGTAGAAACAGCATGAGAATTAGGATGATTGAAACTAATCAATTGAAATATGTCATTGAATATGACGGTTTGATTAAACTATTGAATATGTGTTTTGATTAGTCATTACATATGACAAAGTGTTTAAATACATTGTATATGTATCTTTGTTTGGGAGGAGATAGGGGATGTACTCCATTATTTGGGAGGAGATAGGGTATGGACTCCATTGATAATTAAGTTGGCCGGAGTGTCCAGGGTGAAAGTCTCGAAATCTTATATATTTATGGGTGCCGGTTCCCTCGGATGTGGTTCCGTAAAATGGCAAGAAATAGAAGTGTTGGATTTGATGAATGTATTCAATTGTGAACCATTGAGTTGTAGTCTCATATTGGTTGCTTGATAATAATGAATTTAGCTAATTGATTTACCCGAAATGGTAGAATGGAAATGAATTGAGATATTGGTTATCTATATCGATTGACCTTGAAAAGAATATGTGTTGGTTAAGAATGTTGCACATTTATTTGATGCTCATATTTTAGTTAATTCTCATGTATGGTTTAGCATATCTCTACTGGGCTTTAGCTCACCTTACTTGGGAAATCATTTTCAGGCACATGTGACATGCCACCTCCAAGGACATAGCTTGGGAGACTTAGAGGCTAAAGGCTCCACTTTTGTAATTTCATTTTTAGTTTATATGTCTTCTTTTAAGCCAGGGGCTTTAATTGTAAAAGAGCTTCTGACTCTCTCTTTTGTTGTAACCAAGTGATTACTTAAAAAGATGTAAGCCCTTAGGACATTTATTTTGTTGTTCTAAACTAGAGTTACATGCTATGGTTTCAAGATGGATATTTATGAAAGTGTAACATTATGTCTCTAGACCTTATGAATGGTTGATTTGTATAATATTTTGAGGGCGTTACAACTTTGTATCAGAGCGTACCGGGTTTGAAAACTTTGGGTACGTGGGAAGTGGTTAGTACCACAATGGGTTCGTCTTGCTTGTTAGAGACTTGTGTATGATGTTATGTGCTTATATGATAACATATTTATTTGACTATTTGGGTATGGAATTTAGCTTCTAGGATGCTGATCGGGTATATGGGTTTCTAGGAGTCCTGTTGGAAAGGCACTTGATCACTGCCATTTCTAACTAGAACTCTAGCAACGCTGCGGGACGGTCATTATCTAGAAATGAAATTCGTATGTACTTATGTGATTATGTGCTTATATGGAGTGAATTACTGTTGTCCAACGTATTAGGACACGAGTGAGTTAGCTTCAGCACATTTATGAATGTGCAAATCTCTTATTACCCTTATTAGGATGCCTAGATGAGGAAGTGACAATTTCCCTCCTTCCACATGGGAAAAGTTACGAAAATGGTTTATGGAGTTACGCCAAGTACTACACCTTTGGTATAGTTTGAAGCATGGTTTACTAACTTGTCAAGATTTGCTCCAGAGTTGTTGTAACAAGGGAGCAATGTTGTCTTGAGTTCGAAGGGAGGTTGTGTGATGCTATTTGGAGAAGAGTTGCGGGGCAATGCATAGAGATTACCATGCCTTGGTAGAGGCAGCAGCTCACGTAGACACCATTATTGATAGTGTTGGTCAGGATGAGGAGGAAGAGTCCATACTGACAAGTTCAACTGTTTGGAGAGGTAGTAGACCTAGTAAGGCAGGCATAGTTGATGACTCAAGCTACTCTTGTTTCATCAGACTCGTCCTTTGGAGAGTCTAGCCAGACTTAGGTGTTCTCGAGTCAACCTCGGAATAGAGGATCACCTTGGTGTTTTCGATATGGTTGGACAGGCCATGTTTGGCACCGATGTCCTCTGAGGGAGCAGCGCCAGTTTTAGTAGTCCAAGTGGGGACAATAGTGAGGCTGGAAGTGTGAAGGAGTTTTGATTCTTCGCAGTGTTATTTGATATTATATTATGATAGGATGTATGCCTATGAATATTGTTTATATATGTGTATGTGGTTGTAAACCCAAAAGGTGTGGTTATGTAATTAACTTTGTGCTCATTGGTAATGTGTTAATAGAAGTGGTACGAATTGAAAATCCTAGTGTTTTTTATGCTATATTGATGTCGTGGGAAATGGGTTGGCTTGTGATGTCTCAAGTCAGTCACGAATGCCTTGTGAAAAGGCAGGGATGTGTTTTATTTTAGACTTTGAGTCTTGAGGATAGAGGACTGGTGGTTGGGTCGTATGGTATTCGAAGTTGGTTGGCACGTAGTCACCTTGGAAATTGTTCTCGGGTTGTGTTAATGGACTTAGGGGCATGGGGGCCTCGCTTATGGGTGGATTTGATTGGTGTGGTTATATAAAACCCCTTGAATTTGGGCAACGTGTTAATATGAAAATTTTGCAAATGCCTTACGCCATTGAATTATAACGATTAATATTGTTGGTGTTATATTGGTTTGAGACTTCCGTGATTTGGAAAGTTATGTGTGTTGTACTCTATCTCTTGGTATTGGATGTATCTCTATTTATTGTTGTGATAGAAATTTCATGGGAATTAGGTAAATTAAAACTAATTTCTCACCTGTTGTCATTGAATATGATTATATCTTTAAATAAATTGTATATGTATGATGTTTGGAGTCACCGTAGGTGTGATGGTTGTGATTAGATGAAGGTTGAGATTCACCGGATATTGTTGGGAAATAAGTTAGAGGGTGAGTTAGGCTCTGTGGCCTTTTATGGCATTCATTTCAACTGAAAACTCTGATTTGAAATTTCATGGATTGTTTGGAGAAAATGTTTGCAAAACAATTAGTCTCCTTGAGATTTTGGAACAAAATTTTTGTTGGAAAATGATGTAAGTTTGAATAATTTTTTTAGAAAAAGGAGGTAAGTGGTGAAAGAGCCTTTGAAATAACAAGAAAAACCGTTGTTTTAATCAGATTATGTGATTGTTCTATTCAACATTGTAGGGGTGAGATTCCGTTATGGTTGGATTTCAGTTACTAGTTATGTACGTTTTATTTTCTAATCTGTTGTTTCTTGTGAAGGGGTGTTAGTCCCTTATCATAATATTGGTTGTTAGCATCGGTGGGGTGGTGTGTTGTGAGCAGCTGGTAATATGTTTCAGGCAGAGGTATAGTGGAGGTTTCCTAAGTTTTAGGACTCTTTTATTATGTTTGAATGTGATACGTATGTACCTTAATTCTGGTTAAGTTAGGTGATGCTGTCGAAAGGGTTGGTTGGGTATATAACCCGTGGTTAGGGTGTGACCTATGTGTAAGGTCACAATGGTTTGGTGCTTATGGGCAAAGGTTTGGGATAACGGCAGGGAGATTGAGGACTTCATTTGTTCTTCTGGAGAGTTAGGATAAGTCTTTGAAAGCCCTGTCGGTGTTTTGCGTTGGCGCTGGGGCTTAGTTCGGAGTAGTTGTTCAGTAGTAGCAATGGCTAGTGGATTGACACGGAGGCTTAGTATTTTGATTATACTCTTGTGACGAGTGGCGAATAGAATATGGAATAAAGAGTTGACCTTATTGGTCATTGAGGGATGAGGTGTTATGTTTGCTTGTGTTCGATTCAAATGGTTACGTAGTAACGAGGGTGTTGTAGCGTGGTAAGCCTTTGCTAGTTAACTTGGTGTGAGGGAACAAGTGGGTAAATTTCGTTATTTTGAATTTAGTCGAGGTTGTGAATACATCCTCAGAATGAGGAATTCAGTGTGGGTATAGAATATCGTGCATTAAGTGAGAAGGTTTTGCTAGTATGGTATGTGGTGGTGTGTGGTTCATATGTTGTTATTAGAATATGTGCAGAAGGGGATCGGTCACAGGGCAATCCCAGGAGAGTGCCTTGGTAAGGCAATTGTGTAGTTAATGATTAGGTTAAGTAATTTGATGTTTGAAATTGTTGGGTCACTTTGGTGTGCGTGTTTGTCATCCAGTTTGGGTAGTGGAACTCCGAGTGAGGCAGTAAGATTGTGTAGAGTGAGTGATGCACTCTGTTAGAGTTGTTTTGACTTATTCGGTCCTTGTGTGCGTTGACTTGAGATGGTGTATTGAGTTTGACTTGAAGAGTTCGGTTAGGACTCAAATGTGAAGCAAGGATGTGTGTGCCACTTACGCATACGTGTGAGGGGTGAATGAAAAGTCAGAGTACCATGGGGTAACTTTGAAGAATCTGAAGTGATTCATTGAACCGGAGAGGTTGTGTATGGAACTCCATTTAGAAGTTGGCAAGGTTGAGCAAGATGTTGGTGTTGAAGATTGGCACGAGTGAATAAAGTTAGATAGTTGATTGGTCAATACTTGGGTTGGTTGACATATAGTCACCTTGAGAATCGGTCGAAATTGTAGGTTGTGTAATTAAACGGGGTCTTGGTGTGGAATGTAAATCCCTCATGGATAGTTGGAAGGTTGTTTGAGTGGTAGTAACCAGTTTGGGATTTCGGTTGAGAACTTTGGTCTTATGAGCGCTTTGTACCATTATGTGATCAATGGTGTGCAATTTCTTCCTTTATGTTATTGCGTTACTGGCATTTCTAAAATTTATAGGGGTTCTCATTGTGGAAAATCTTGTTTTGGGTATTGTAACACCACCGTGAGTGTGATGGGTTTTGTGGGATGACTATGTTGTGATTTACTCGAGGAATGTTGAAGAATAATTTGGAGGAAAACCAAGTGTTTTGGAACACATGGGATAGATTTAGCATTTTCTTTAACTTGAACGGAATATCTTATACCATGTGTTGAGAAGTTACATTTTGATCTAGCCTAAGTTACTGGTTACACGTTGTATGTCCTTTGGTAAGGGCTTGGAATTGTCGGGTATTGATGTGCCATGACGTTATTGATTATCGTGTTTTATTTTGCATTCTCGTTCTACGAGAGTTGACTGAAAGCCTTGTGTGCGAGTGGTTTCCTTTTTCCTATGTTAGAGTGTTAAACACTCAATGGTGATTCGAGTATTGTAAGTAGTTAAGTCATGGTGGATGTCATGAAGCACAGTTGTTATTGACAACGTTGTTACTATTATTATCGGGGGAATGTGTTCTTGTCTTATAAACCGCCACGAGTTTGGCCAGTTGGGGAGGTAATCATATTCGTTCCTTGTTGTTGAGTCGAGTCTTGTGAAGCAAGACAATTCTATTAGTTACGATATCATGGAAACATCTCGGGATTGAGGAAGCTACTTAGGAGCGTGAATTGGAAGTCCGTGAGAAATATCTGGACTTATTTATTGGTATTTGAACATATGTCGAGATTTTAGTCTGTTAATGAAATGTTAAAACATTGTATATGTTGTGGGTGTCTTGAAAACATGGATTCAATATGAGCATTGTATATGTTCTGGGAATATAGAATATTGTATGTGTTATATCAAATTTGGAAACATTGTATATGTTTTGGATTATGAAAGCATTGTGAATGTTGAATATGTTTCGGAAACGCAAGTTTAATTTGAACATTGTATATGTTGTTTAACTCTTGGAAATGCAAATTTATCACAAACATTGAATATGTTTTGCAAATATGAGATGCACGTATTGAAATTGGTTAAATTCGGAAGATTCATATTGATAATATATGTTGAGATATATCTATTGGGGAATTGTTCTTTTGTGGAAGGATTGAATGACCGGTAGGTGGGTCATGGTAATGAGAATTGAATTGTAATCATTTGAAAATTGGGCAATCATGGTTTTGAAACTTGTACTAAAATTTCGGGGATGAAATTCCCTAAGGTGGGGAGGTTGTAGCACCTGTATCTTTCAAAGCTTTTGGGGAAGTGTATTCGAATCCTTTATTTTTATTTTGGAAATCTTTGGTGTTGTTGTACGTTGGTTGTGGAGGAGTATAATCTGATTTAAACTTGTTGGGTTTGGTTGTTCGCACTTGTTCTTGTCAAAAGTTCCTTGAAGACTTAGAAATTCTATTCTAGGGTCGGCACCAGCCTTCCTAGGGGTCGACCCTTACCTGTTGGTGAAGTTTCTGGGAGTGTTGCAGGAAAATAGGGTAGAACACAGACTGGAGAGGGTCACCCTCTTATGTCTGTGTGTTAGTTGCTGGAAGATAGGGTAGACACCAGACTAGGAGAGGGTCGACCCTCTTATGTCTATGTGTTCGTTACTGGAAGATAGGGTCGACCCCCTCCTGTCTAAAGGTCGACCCCTGCGTGTTTTTTTTCAGATTTTTGATGTTCAAATGGGCCCTATCTAAGGGGGTTTTTGGGCCCATTATTTTATTTGACCTTAGGGCTTTTCCTCACTACTATAAATAGGCCCAAACCATTTTTCTCCCATGATTTTCCTTCTCTTTTTCCTCTTAAACCGTGATTTCTCTCTTCTCTCTCTAAAACTCAACTTTTTCACTTAAATCTTTAGATTTACTCACCTAAAGTGATCTTTTTACCTTGCTCCTTTGAAGGAAAGTGTAGAGCTTATCAAGGGCTTCGTTTTGATTGGAGCAAAACGTGGTTTCGTCACCACCGATTTTGAGCTTTCTCTCTTATCTCACATCTAAGCATGAGGTAGGGATATTCTACTCTTTAATATGAGCTTTAACCTAAATATTTGTCATTTTGTATAAATGGTGGGATTTGGGAAGATTTTGGTAAAAGTTAAGGTTTGGGTTCTAAACTAAAAGGGGGTTTTTCATGTTGATTTAAAAAGTAACCTTGGGGTTTGTGTATGAGGTTCTTTATTGTTAAAGTGGTGAGATTTGGACCTATGGGTTGATATTTTGGAAAAAAAATGGAAATTTTGCCCTAAGTTGAGTTGAAATAACTATTTATGTAAATAATGAAATTGGTTTTGGAATTATGAAATTTGGGGAAATGTGATTGAATGGTGTAGTTTGGTTTGACAAATCACACACCTATGGAATTTGATAATTTATCTGTTGATAGATTTATTTATCTATTTAGATATATCTGTTTTGGGCTATCGGTGGAGGATAGCTATGATTGTTGTAGAAACGGCATGAGAATTAGGATGATTGAAACTAATCAATTGAATTATGTCATTGAATATGATGGTTTGATTAAACTATTGAATATGTGTTTTGATTAGTCATTGTATATGACAAAGTGTTTAAATACATTATATATGTATCTTTGTTTGGGAGGAGATAGGGGATGTACTCCATTTTTTGGGAGGAGATAGAGGATGGACTCCATTGATAATTAAGTTGGCCGGAGTGTCCAGGATGAAAGTCCCGAAATCTTATATATTTATGGGTGCCGGTTCCCTCGAACGTGGTTCCGTAAAATGGCAAGAAATAGAAGTGTTGGATTTGATGAATGTATTGAATTGTGAACCATTGAGTTGTAGTCTCATATTGGTTGCTTGATAATATTGAATTTGGCTAATTGATTTACCCGAAATGGTAGAATGGAAATGAATTGAGATATTGGTTATCTATATCGAATGACCTTGAAAAGAATATGTATTGGTTAAGAATGTTGCACATTTATCTGATGCTCATATTTTAGTTAATTCTCACGTATGGTTTAGCATATCTCTACTGGACTTTGGCTCACCCTACTTGGGAAACCATTTTCAGATACAGGTGACATGCCACCACCAAGGACATAGCTTGGGAGGCTTAGAGGCTACAGGCTCTACTTTTGTGATTTCATTTTTGTGTTTATATGTCTTCCTTTAAGCCGGGGGCTTTAATTGTAAAAGAGCTTCTGACTCTCTCTTTTGTTGTAACCAAGTGATTACTTAAGAAGATGTAAGCCCTTAGGGCATTTATTTTGTTGTTCTAAACTAGAGTTACATGCTATGGTTTGAAGATGGATATTTATGAAAGTATAACATTCCTATTATGTCTCTAGACCTTATGAATGGTTGATTTGTATAATATTTTGAGAGCGTTACAAATTCCATCCAACTTGCAAAAATATAAGCATAATAGTTGGTTTGGATGCTAACCTCCTTCAATGAGAGAAATTCCTTTCATGGAACAAGCTAGCGGAAAACTTCGGACTAGAGCCTCTTGACTGGAGTTCTGCAAACATGATGTGTAACGTCCCCAAAAGTACACAATAAATATAATCTGAGAACATATATGAATGAAAGCATAAATCAGAGTGAATAGTCCGTTCATTATATAAAGTTAATGATACAGAATTGTCCAACGTAAATAAATTCCCTATGGGCATACACCTTTCCAAGCCTTGACTTGGTTACAACAAAATGAGACTAACTCATACAATTTTAGCCCTAGGCTATACAAAAATAAAACAAAACAAGAAGCTCTTGCTTCCCAAAAGTCCCTGCAGTGATCATGTTCCCGGCAACCTTGAACAAGATCTTGGTTCTAAGCTTCTTCTTGAACTCAATGTAACGGCGTTCTTCCGTCGCTACTAACTCCGGCGCAAACTGGGACAAACTAGAAAAGGCCGCTTCGAACTCGGCCACGGACATGTTAAGTTGCTTAAGGTCTTGGAACTCCTACCTCAACCTCTCCCTAGCAATAAAAGGTAGATACTTGTCTTGGAAGGCCACCACAAATGCCTCCCATGTCGGTTCTATTCGGCCTTTAGCATACTTCCACCATAGACCCGCGTCCCCTTTGAGATAGCAACTCGCAAGAGTCACTCTAAGTTCACTATCTTCTATGTGAAGCATCTTGAATGTCTTCACTATCTGTTTGAGCCATTCATCTACTTTCTTTGGTTCGGGGCCACCATGGAACTCATCCGGCTTGGCCCGCAAAAACTTTCTTGTGAGAAAGCTCGCATTTGTCTCTATGGCATTCTCCCTAGCTTGGTTCTCCGCCCTAAGTATGTTCATGGACTCCCTTAATGCCCCCGCTATTTCTTGGGCGAGGCCCCCATTGCGGCTTGACTTGCTTGCCCTGGTATCTCAGCTTGCCCCATTTACTCGGCCATATTAGCTTGGCCTAATCCCTCCTCTTGCATCAGAACCTCATGGACTGGTACCCCATACACACCCCGGTGACCCCGACCACACCTTCCACCTCTACCACCACGAGTTTGACCCCTTCCTAACATCCTATTTGGGAATGAACAATTTAGCACGTAATTCCAAATGTGCTCGCAACTTGCCTCACACATTAAACTACAACAATCATATATACTCTACCACACAAACAATTCAATTCAATTCACTCCACATAAGCACTTAGTAACGTAAGCACATACGGATTATCCTTTAGTGATGAGATTCGTCCCACAAAAAATTAAGAATTCTTAGTAGAACGAGTATTGATCAAGTACCCTTCTAACAAGACCTCATGGAATCTAATAGGCGCAAATAACATCCCAAAAGCCCAATCCCAAACCCATGTAGTCACATAAGCATGTTATCACATAATCACGAAAAACAGAACATTTCCTAATCATGCGAAATGAACCAATTATGGCAAAACAACTACTTCCCGCGAGCCCCAAGTATTCAAACCCAGTAGCTCTTATACCAAATTGTAACACCCTGAAAATATACAATATAAATTAACTACGTTAACCAAAATCCACTAAGCAATAAACATAATTTTCCCATCTTTACATCATTAATCAACAAAGTTTATATAAAAGTTCTACATGTGAATTATACATTCAATGGTATGAAAAACACATGAATCTATAGCATGTGAAGCATCTAGTCTCAAGTAATTAAAATGCCCTTAAGGGCTTACATCTTCCAAGGCATAAGCCCGATTACACAAAATGGTCTCTCGGACCCATACATGTTTAGCCCTTAGCTTACAAAAATTCACAATCACAACAAAGAGCCTTATGCTCTCAAAACATATTTCCACGCCCTAATTTGGCGGGTTCACCACGTCTTTTCCTGCACCAAAACCCATAGGGGTGAGCATAAAGCCCCGTAGAGAATTCTCACAAAGTATATACAGTTATGCAACCTTCTAATGTTAAATGCAAATGCCATGCAATGCCATTTTAAAGAAAATTTTCATTACATGCTCTTCTTGAAAATCATCATATTTCAATAACAGTTTGTAAATCTCAACAATTCCGACACTTCCAATTTTATTCAATAGGGGTGGTAAATATGACTCAGGTAATCCCTAGGTTGGTGTCTGCAAGTAGGCTTGAGAACTTGAGTGATACTTTCAGTTGAAGCATGGAAATGAAAAATTGCACGAGAGCACTTATCAAGCCAAATAAATCGAGAAATCTAACCGAAATGTGTAATAAAACAGGGAAACTCTCCACTTTCTTTACTTATCATGAAACTATGAATTTATGTATATATACATATATAGCACCCCATAAACCCTCATCTTCCTTTATTCAAGAAAAATCCGCAAAATTTCTAGGTTTTCTTTTTTTTTTTTTACAAAACACAAACACACACACACCGAACCTTTGAAAAGGATACCGATGAAGTCACTATTCCCTTGACCAAGATGGTTTCAACCCTCAAGACATTATCTTTAAAAAAAAAAATTGAGATTTTAAAGTCCCCTTTTTGAAAGAATCTTATATTCATGAACAAAAATCAAACCCTTACATTATACCCAAAACAAATCCAATACCCTCATCAATCCTTGCAAAACCTACATATATAACTCAAGAAATCCCTACCTCAAGTTTGATGAAGAGGTTGATGAAACCCTAGAGCCAAAGATGAGGGATGTTCAAGTTCCACCACACAATGTAAAATTCTAGCTTTGATCTTCAAGACTTGTGAGAGATGATAGATCTAGACCCAATGGATTGCAAGAAATAAAAGATTTTTAGTGTTTGGTGAAGGTTTTTAGAGCGAAGGAGGAGCAAAAGTGTTTTTGGAGAGAGACAGATGTAGAAACTATGAGATATATTCAGCAATAAAAGATAAGAAAATCAGGGTTTTCAGACTGCCCAGCATCCCGCACGTGCGGAGCGTCCTTTCCGCACGTACGACCTTCATCCCTGCACGTGCGGCCATCCCCGCACGCACCTTACTGCACACCTGGATATATTGCAGTGTCCTACCCCAAACCTCTCTTGAATTCCGCACGTGCGGCCTCTCTCCGCACCTGCAGCCCACGTGCCCCGCACGTGCGGTCCTGGTTCTCCAGCCCAAAATTTCCTCAACTCAAATCTAGGCACTCCGAACCCAACCTCGCACTCTCCAGGACAAGTGAAAGTCAATATCGAATAACAAGAACAAGTATCCAATTGAGAAAAACCCTCCGGACACCACAAACCCCAAACACTCAACAAGGCTCGAAGTCAGTCGCGACACTCTATTAACGCAAACCCAAGGTCAAACAAGAAAGAGCGAAACTTGTGACACACCCGGTCATCACAATATAGCATGGCATAATGGCGACGATGGTGTGGCACCCAAAAAATCTTGTGACCCATGATGGTTGCCGTAAGCAAGAGTGAGAAAATTGAGAACTTGAGTGATACTTTCAACTAAAGCATTGATAGGAAAAATTGCACCAGAGCACTTATCAAGCCAAATAAATCGAGAAATCTAACCGAAATGTGTTTTTTCTTCATCCAAACGATTTCTCTAATGGCAAAGACCACAGTCAGTAGAGCAGTACCAATACCAAGAAGAAGAAAAAAAAGTTTGCTTCCCTCCCCAAATTGTTCGAAGGATGCACATAAAATTTCAAAAATTACATTTGCGGCGGCACAATACTTATCAAACTTGGTTTTTCGTATCTTTTGGTAAATCTTAAGCAAAATCTCTTTCATCTCTCCCTCCATGGTTGATTAATATCGATATGAAATGGGTTTTTCAAGGTCACTGGGAAATTGTGAATCTCATAGAAATTTTAGAGGAGAAGGTGACTTTCGTTGAAAATGATGAATTTTGTTGGAGATAGAAAGGAAAGGCTAGAGATTTATCAATGGTTGAACCAAATCAATGAGAAGAGATGGTAGAGAGAGGTGGTTGAGTGATAGGCAAAGCAAGCATGAAAAGAGAGAAAATGGTGGAGCATCCCTTAGTATATTTGCAAATTCCACTCTCTCATTCACACATATGATAATATTGACCCAAAAAAATCAAGAAGAGTCTATTTTAATTTTAATTAAAAAAAACATTTGAGGGTTCTTCACCAATCTAAATAAATAAATAAATAAATAAAAATGATTTCCATTATTTTGTTGTCTGTGCTTGAACAAAGAAAAGATAAAGAGGTATACCTGTAGCTTGCCCTTGGAATGCTAAATGCCTCACTCCCAATGCAGCAAACTCTCGAAGTATCACGTGTCTATACTCCTTCACTTATCATCATTCACTAAAATCATAAGTCTCACCTTCTCCACCAATTATAACTTATTATTTGTTTATGGGTGCAGGGGCAAAGGGATAATGAAAGAAATTTTTGGCTTATAATTATCTTTATAGGAAATTTTTGGCTTATATTTATAGGAAATTTTCAACAAAGAGGTTGAAGGAAATCTTTATAATTATTTCTACCCATAAATCTTTGTTTATACCCATAAATCTTTATAATTATTTTTTAATTATCTACAAATAAACCTTTGAATTTTTTGATTTTTTTTTTTAATTTTGAGTCAATTTTTATGGCTTATAATTATAAAGATTTCTGTCACTCATAAATCTTTAAATTAAATCTTTATGGATTATAAAGATTTGTGGCTGCCATAAACCTTTATTTATACCTATAAATCTTTATCATTATTTTTTAATTATTTATAAATAAATGAACTAATTATGCGCATTCATATAATTATCTATAAATAAATCTTTACAAAGATTAATGGCTTATAAAGATTTTGAGATTTATAAGCCATTAATCACTGATTTATTTATAATTCTGATCTTTTTATAATGATACAAAGATTTATGGCTTACAAAGATTTCTGTCGATGATTTATGTTTTATAAAGATTTTGTAAATTATTTGATTTTTTTTTTTTTATTTTGAGTCAATTTTTTTATTTTTTAAGTCCGTCGTGACTAGATCAATCTAAAATTTACAAAATTTGAATCAATTTTGAAAGAAAAAAAGTTTAACTAAAAATAAAAATAAGCCAAATTATATAATTACGAAAATTGGCTTACCTTTTGTATTTTCTGTTTTTTTTTTTAAATTTAAAAAATTCAACATAATTTTTTTTAAAAAAATCACTAAACACAAAAATAAGTCGAACTAAAAAGCCAAAAAAGAATACTCCCAAAAAGAAGCCAAAGTTTTACATCTAATGATAACTTATCCAAATTCTTCACAATCACAGATGCTAAGGATTCCTTAGACTAGTCCTCCATGATTTTTATTTCTAAGAGAGATTTTGAAACAGAACTATCATCTTCTTTAGATCCATAAACAGTTTTGGGAAGGGGAGAACCAGTGTCAACTGCCTGTAACTTGCAATCTTCCACCAGATGCAGGAACGAATCCACCTGAGAAAATATAAACATAGTAAAGCATATACGTGTGAGAATAATATTAGTATAGTATATACTATACTAATATTATTTTCATAATACGAGGTAGTCTTCATAATGTAAATAAGAATGACGATGCAAAAAAAAAAAAGAATTGGCATTCAGCAGCATTGACTACTTTAGGAAACAATTGATAAGGATATGGAAATAAAACCCTGATCTGCAATGACCCACGTATCGTTTTGTCTATAACAGCAACCTTGACACATGGAAGAAGGGGAAGTATATTGTAGGCTTTCGATGAAAGGATAATCATCGAAGTTGCCAAAGTAAAGAGGGATATGCGTCGAGATAGTGGCAATGGCCCTGTGGAAACAATAGGACATGTCTTGAGTTGGCACAGTCGATGTCCTACTAAGTCAATCTTACTCATTCATTACATCACTATTATGGCATTTCATTAAACAACAAAAATAGAAATAAAGAACAAGACATATATAAAAATATAAAAAGTAAAAATTAAAAAAAGAAGAAGAAGAAGAAGAAGAAGCACCATATATAGGAAAATTAAATGCAATTCCATCCAACCTGCAAAAATATAAGCATAATAGTTGGTTTGGATGCTAACTTCCTTCAATGAGAGAAATTCCTTTCAAGGAACAAGCTAGCAAAAAACTTCGGACTAGAGCCTCTTAACTTGAGTTCTGCAAACATGATGTGCAACGTCCCCAAAAGTACATAATAAATATAATCCGAGAACATATATGAATGACAGCATAAATCAAAGTGAATAGTCCTTTCATTATATAAAGTTGATGATACAGAATTGTCCAACATAAATAAATGCCCTATGGGCTTACACCTTTCCAAGCCTTGACTTGGTTACAACAAAATGAGACTAACTCATACAATTTTAGCCCTAGGCTATACAAAAATAAAACAAAACAAGAAGCTCTTGCTTCCCGAAAGTCCCTCCAGTGCTATTGCCTTGGTGGAGGCATGCCATCATTACCTGAAAATGTTTTTCCCAAATAGGGTAAGCCACAGCCCATTAGGAATAATCTAAGACAATATATGAGATTTAACAGAGGTACAAGTGCTTTGTGCATATATAATGTCCAGAATAAAACATTCATACTTTATAGTGCCATAAAATTCCAATTTCATGTTCCAATATGTTTTCCTCCAATTCATTTCAACATATAAGTCAATTTCATTATTTCTTTCATAGCCCAAATGAGACTACAACTCAAAGGTTCTACAATCACATCATCAACGTATCAACACTTCAAATTGCCATTTTACGGATATTTCGTCCGCGGGATCGGCACCCATGTATAAAATTTCAATTTTCCATTTTACAGATATTTCATCCGCGAGATTGGCACCCATGTATAAAATGTCAGGACTTTCACCCAGGACACTTCGGCCAACTTAATTATAATGGAGTCCATCCCCTTTCTCCTCCCAAACATCATACATATGCTGTGTATTTAAACACATAATAACACATGGAGTACATCCACTTTCTCCTCCCAAATAACCATACATATACAATGTATTCACACATAATCATATTCAATGACAACCAACGAGTGATTAGTTTCAATTCACCTAATCCACATGCAGTTTCTACAACAATCAAAGTTATCCTCCACTGATAGCCCAATACAGAAATACAATCTCATGACAGATAATTTAATCAAAATTTCCAAGGGTGTGAGGAATTATATTTTCAATTCCATCATCTATTTCAATACTCACTCAATTCTATGTTCGCAACACCAATTTCAACCATTTATACAAAATAGATATGATAATCATTTTAGGGCAAATATCCCCTTTTTCAAAATACCAATCCAAACACCAAAATCACTCATTTTGACACAACATGACTACATTTTCAAACCCATGCTCATTTATTTTGTTTCCACTAAAAACCCCTATTTTACATTTTACCCAAACCCTAGGTTTGGCCCAAAATCTTCCCAAACCCCACCGTTGTTACACAACCACAAATAACTAAGTTAAAAATCATAACAAAGTGCAGAAAATCCCTACCTCAAGAAGAGAAGACTAAGTAAAGCAACGTTGAAACTCTAAAGACACCAAAATCCAAGTTCGTTCGGATCAAAATGAAGATCTTGAGAAGCTCAAGCTTTCTATCAAAGGAAGTAGGGTGAAGAGATCACTAGATCTAGATGAAAAAATAAAGAGAATGTGGGTTTTAGAGAGAGAGGCTCTCAACTTTAGGGTTTATGATGAAAAAATATGAAAAAGTCATGTAAAAAGTCACTTTTGCGATCTGATACACGTGCAGTCCGCTCAAGTGGAAGAGTTGACGCTCGAGCGTCAGACACAAAAAATTTGTTTCAATCGAGCGCAAAAGAGACCCGCTCAAGCACGGAATACACACGTTCAGTACTTTTGCAAACAACAAAGAAACCGCTTGAGCGCAAGAATGGACGCTCGAGCGTCCACCCGCTCGAGCGTAGGAAATGCCGCTCGAGAGTGGAAAACACTCCTTCAGTACTTTGCAGATGTGCAAAGTACTAAGTGTTTGCAAACCCTGATCGAGCGCATGAAGGCCCTCTCAAGCGAAAGAACAAAATTCTGGGCAACACAAGGTTTGAAAACTAAGTAACCAACCTGTTCCAAACACACTCAAAATGACCAAAGAACCAAATTTAAGGAGAAATAAAGAGCAAAAGAAAATAAACAACATTTAGAAACCATAAACCCGAATCTGGAGTACAACAAGTGAGGCGTCAAAACCAGAATCGCTATATGATGAGTTGTAATAAGAAAAGACCTACAAATGTATACCAAAAAAAAAAAAAGAAAAAAAAAAGAAAAAAAAATAGGCCCAAAAAAAGATATTGAGATAGACAAAGGATAATTATGCTTATTACATATGGTGAATTGATCAAATTTAACAGAATTAACAAAATCTACCATAGACTACCAGATTACCACATGTCATGGAAAATCTAATTTAACATGCCTAATGATCCAATGAATGAATTTCCAAAATCACAGATCTCATGGGGAACTATATTTGATAAAGGAAGTTCCACAATAGCCTAGAAAGCTGCCATAGCACTAGTTTTCTGGCAATCGGGGGGGCAGAAAGATGGTAGTGGAACAACTCCCACTTGGCAGACAGTGGTTGGTCATGATGGTTTGTAATAATTTTTCATCAAATAAATATAAATAATTGTTAAAATACTACAAAAGAGGAGGAAGAAGAAGAAATTGTTGTACGGTTTCTCTTATAACAAAGGCAAATTATTGCGAAGTTGAATAATATGAAACTTAAAGATGTAATGAATCACTGATGAATGAAAGCACAATGTGAATGTAAATCATATGGGAAAAGGGGGAAAAGCAGGGGAACCAAGACAACATGTAAATACGCATACATGTTGTTAACAAAACTGATCGAAGCCAAATCTACTAGATAATATTAATTAGTTCTGATGTATGGCACAAGTTTTATGCTCTAGTTGAAGAAACCAAGTCTCTACAAGGGCCAAGGGGAGGCCAAACAAATTCAAAAAACTAAACCTCCTTGTTTAGGATTTTAATAGAAATTGTGATGCAGATGCGTTATGTACATAAATGAAACTTCCACAATCCAAATAATATTCTAGAAAAAAAAAAAAGAAAAAAGAAAAAAAAGAACATCAGAATAAACCGTAAAACCAAATACAAATCAACAATTACCTTGCCACGAGAGAACAGCAACACTACGTTATATGTATGAGCAATTGCTTCATAGTTGCCAGGCATATTTGTAGGAGAGATGGATTGTTCCAAAACTAAAGAAAGCAGGAGGCTAATCTAGTGGCTACTCAGCCTAAGAGAAGTTACTTCCTGGTATTGAAAAAATAAAACAATGGTCATATGAGTCAACAACCCAAAACATATGTGACTTTAAACACTCATCAATCCCAAATTACAATACATCTTTCATTCACACTTTATATGACAAATACACATAAAAGAAAATAGACTAATCAAATCTTCAAACCAGCTTTTCCGACTGCGTTCCTAAAAATGGTAAAAATAACTTGGGATGAACAAATATGTCTAGTTGGGATCTACACTAATTCTCAATAACATATGATTAATAATTTTAACACACTTTCCCTCCAACATTAGGTAATATTACAAGTTAAAACTACTAAGCATTTTCAAATAAATCTGGATACTTGGAGTGGACCTCCGCTTCCCGTTCCCAGGTTGCCTCCTCAACCCCATGGTGCCTCCACAATACCTTCACTAACGGTATAGTTTTACCCCATAACACTTGCTCCTGGGTATCTAATATTTGAGTCGGTCGCTCTTCATAAGTGGCATCCTCATCTACCTCCAAATCAACCCAATCTAGCACGTGAGAAGGGTCAGGTTCATACTTCCTAAGCATAGACACATGAAACACATTGTGAACCCTCGAAAGTTGCGGCGATAAGGCTAATCGATAAGCCACTTCCCCAATTCTCTCCAATGTCTTGAAGGGCCCAATAAACCTCGGAGACAACTTTTCACTCTTACCGAATCTCATTAAACCCCGCCTGGGTGAGATCTTAAGGAACACATGATCACCCACTTCAAAAGACAAAGGTCGTCTCCTCTTATTGGCTTAACTTTTCTGTTGGCTTTGGGCTGTAGCTAACCTTTTCCAAATGAGAGCAACTTTCTCGGTTGTCTCTCTAACAATCTCCGGACCCAACACCAGTGCATCCCCTACCTCAACCCAACAAACTGGTGATCTACAAGGTCGGCCATACAAGGCCTCAAACGGTGCCATCACGATACTAACTTGATATCTATTATTGTAGGCAAATTCAATCAATGGTAAATGCCTCTCCCAAGACCCTTTGAAATCTAGGACACAAGCTCTAAGCATGACCTCTAAAATCTGAATAGGACGTTCCGACTGCCCATCGGTTTGAGGGTGATAAGCGGTGCTAAAAGTCAACATAGTTCCCAATGCCTCTTGAAGGCTTTGCCACAACCGGGCGGTGAAACGAGGATCCCTATCCAATACAATGGTTACTGGAACCCCATGAAGTCGAACTATCTTTCTAACGTACAACTCTGTCAAGTGCTTAACTGAATCGCCGGTACGCATTAGAATGAAATGCGTAGATTTAGTCAACCTATCAACAATCACCCAAATGGCGTCATTGCCCCGCTGTGTCCTAGGAAGCCCAACTACAAAATCCATGGTAATGTGTTCCCATTTCCACTCAGCTATTGGTAAGGTTTGTAACAAACCCGCTGGTCTTTGATGCTCGGCCTTCACTTGTTGACAAGTAAGGCACTTGGACACAAAGGATGCGACATCCCCCTTCATACCCCTCGACCAAAATTGATGGCTATGGTCACGATACATTTTGGTGCCTCGCGGATGTACCGCAAGACATGAGTGATGGAACTCCCGAAGCACTTCCTCTCTACAAGACTCAAGTACAAACAAACGGTCTAGGTAACGTACGCTCTGATCCGAGTGAATGTTCAAACCCTTTTCTTCCTTCCCATTGGAGATTCTATCACGAATTGACTCTACTTCGTGGTCCCCTTGTTGTGCCTCTACAACTTTGCTAATTAAGACAAGTTGAGCACTCAAAGTAAACAATGTTGCACCCTCTTCGGACTCACCCAAATGCAATTCAAACTAGCCTATATCCACCAACATAACCCATTCCCGAATGGCCACACTTGCCAAACTACTCACGGGTTTTCGACTTAAGGCGTCGGCCACTACATTGGCCTTCCCCGAGTGGTAGTGTAACTCGAAATCATAATCTTCTAAAAACTCCATCCACCTTCGTTGACGTAAATTCAAGTCCTTTTGGGAAAACAAATACTTTAGACTCTTATGATCGGAGAAAACCTCAAACTTCTCGCCATACAAGTAATGCCTCCAAATTTTCAAGGCAAACACTACTGCGGCTAACTCTAAATCGTGGGTAGGGTAATTCTTCTCATGAGTCTTCAATTGCCGTAAACCGTAAGCTACAACCTTTCCCCTCGCATCAAAACACAACCAAGCCCATCCTGAGACACATCACAGTAAACGGTGTAACCCAAACCTCTCTCCGGAATGATCAACACCGGCGTCGTAGTCAATCTAGTTTTAAGCTCTTGGAAAGACTTTTCACAAGCCTCACTCCACACAAACTTAACCCCCTTCCTAGTCAATCTAGTCAAAGGCACGGCTAATCTAGAGAAGTCCCTCACAAAACGCCGATATTACCCCGCCAATCCCAAGAAACTCCGGATCTCAGAAACATTTTTAGGTTGCTCCCAATCTTGTACAGAGTCTATCTTTGAAGAATCTATAGTTACTCCCTCCCTTGACACTACATGGCCCAAAAACTTCACGTCGGTGAGCCAAAACTTACACTTCTCAAATTTATCATACAATTGATGTTTTCTAAGCAAGTCGAGCACTACCCTCAAGTGAGTCTCGTGTTCTTCCTCGGAAGTCAAATAAATTCGAATGTTGTCCACAAAGATGACCACAAAGTGATCCAAATACTTTCTAAAAACTCGGTTCATCAAATCCATAAAGGAAGCTAGTGCATTTGTCAACTCAAATGGCATTACAAGGAACTCATAGTGGCCATAACGCGTACGAAAGGCTGTTTTCTGGATGTCTTCCTCCCGGTCTCTCAACTGATGATACCCCGACCTCAAATCTATCTTCGAAAAGCAACAAGACCCTCTAAGTTGGTCAAACAAATCATCTATTCTGGGTAAGGGGTATTTGTTCTTGACAGTAACTCGATTTAACTTGCGGTAATCAATACACAATCGCAACGACTCATCTTTCTTCTTGGCAAAGAGAGTCGGTGCTCCCCAAGGCAATGTACTAGGGCGAATGAAACCCTTGTCTGAAAGCTTTTGGAGTTGAATCTTCAACTCATGCAACTCTACGGGTGCAAATCTATACAGCGCCATAGAAATTGGTGCCGTCCCAAGCACTAAGTCAATGGTGAACTCAATCTCTCGGTGGGGTGGCAAACTAGTAAGGTCCTCGGGAAATACGTCCGGATATTCACAAACTACCCTTGGCAACTCAGCACAAGTCCCGTCACTCTCACTATCCAAGAGAGTAGCAAGAAGGCCACTAAGCTCGTTTCTACTACGAGGGTCAAATACTGGCGACAAGACCCTATCAACCCGGTCTCCCAGAAAGTAAAAACAATCACCACTCGAGGTGCAGACTGTGACCCTCTGACAAAAACAATCAATCACTGCTTGATACGAGGACAACCAATCCATGCCTAGAATAACATCAAAACTCGACATGTCTAGCAACACAAAAGCAAATGGGAGTCAGCACTCGGCAACCTCTATCTCACAACCACAACACCCCCGATCTAAGTCAACTATACCCCCAACTAGTGACCCTACTCTGAGCGGAGACGCTAACTGTGCCACCTCTAACCCCAATGCAGATGCAAATGCAGCAGATATGAATGAATGAGACGCACTCGTGTCTATTAACACATTAGCCAAAGAATTGCACACAAAAAAAATTCCTCCCACAACTGAGGATCCCGGCAACTGTCCTAGCGCAATAATAACATACATACGCCCTTGTGGCCTCTGATCAACCTGCTCGTTTATCGGAGCATAGGCCTGTTGTGCTGACTGAGCCGAAGCGGCTCCCTGATTAACTCGTGAAGTGTGAACTGAGTGCGCCTACTGGTGGCTCTAAGTCTGCCTCGACCATGATGCACCAGATGCGCCTCCCAACTGCGAGCAAGCTCTCTTCATATGCCCTGACTGATCGCACTAATAGCAAGTAGGCCCCGACCCTTGACTCTGAGACTAACTCTGAGATCGGTTAGGTGGTGGTTATGGCAACATCTACTGTCCTCCTCCCTTCTGTGGACATTCAAAGGCCTTGTGACCCGGTTGGCCACACTTCAAGCAAGAAAACCCACTCGGTGCACTCCTCCTCGAGCCCGCACTAGGCAAGGGAAAGGTAGATCTAGACTGTTGTGGTTGAGATTGCGATGAAAAGGTGTTTACGCTCTTCTTGTTGGGCCTATAGTCCCCTTGTGACCCTTGGCCCCTAGACCTCGACCTCCAAAGTCTCTCTTCCTCGGCCTCCACGGTAATCTCCACATGCGTGGGCGCCTCCACAAGACAGTCGGATCATGTTCCTGACAACCTTGAACAAGATCTTGGTCTAAGCTTCTTCTCAAACTCAATGCAACGGCGTTCTTCCGTCGCTACCAACTCCGGTGCAAACTGGGACAAACTAGAAAAGCCCGCTTCAAACTCGGCCACAAACATATTGAGTTGCTTAAGATCCTGGAACTCCTACCTCAACCTCTCCCTAGCAGTGGGAGGTAGATACTTGTCTTGGAAGGCCACCACAAATGCCTCCCATGTCGGTTCTATTCGGCCTTTAGCATACTTCCACCATTGACCCGCGTCCCCTTTGAGATAGTAACTCGCAAGAGTCACTCTAAGCTCACTATCTTCTATGTGAAGCATCTCGAATGTTTTCGCTGTCTGTTCGAGCCATTCATCTTCTTTGTTAGGTTCGAGGCCACCATGGAACTCATCCGGCTTGGCCCGCAAAGACTCCTTCGTGAGGAAGCTCGCCCTTGTCTCTATGGCGTTCTCCCTAGCTTGGTTCTCCGCCCTAAGTATGTTCATGGACTCCCTCAATGCCCCCGCCATTTCTCAGGCTAGGGCCCCTATTGCGGCTTGCCCGCTTGCCCTGGTATCTCAGCTTGCCCCACTTGCTCGGCCATATTAGCTTGGCCTAATCCCTCCTCTTACACCGGAACCTCATGGACCGGTACCCCATGCACACCCCGGCGACCTCGACCACGCCTTCCACCTCTACCACCACGAGTTTGACCCCTTCCTGACATCCTAATTGAGAATGAAGAAAAACAATTTAGCACATAATTCCAAATGTGCTCAGTACTTGCCTCACATGTTAAACTACAACAATCATATATACTCTACCACACAAACAATTCAATTCACTCCACATAAGCACTTAGTCACGTAAGCACATACGGATTATCCTTAAGTGATGAGATTCGTCCCACGAAAAACCAAGAATTCTTAGTAGAACGAGTATTGATCAAGTACCCTTCTAATAAGACCTCAAGGAATCTAATAGGTGCAAATAACATCCGAAAAGCCCAATCCCATACCCATATAGTCACATAAGCATGTTATCACATAATCACAAAAAACAAAACATTTTCTAATCATGCAAAATGAACCCATTGTGGTAAAACAACTACTTCCCCTGAGCTCCAAGTATTCAAACCCGGTAGCTCTGATGCCAAGTTGTAACGCCCCGAAAATATCCAATATAAATTAACTACGTCAACCAAAATCCACTAAATAATAATAACAATTTTCCCATCTTTACATCATTAATCAACAAAGTTTATACAAAAGTTCCACATGCGAATTATGCATTCAATGGTATGAAAAACACATGAATCTATAGCATGTGAAGCATCTAGTCTCAAGTAATTAAAATGCCCTTATGGGCTTACATCTTCCAGGGCATAAGCCCGGTTACACAAAATGGTCTCTCGGACCTATACATATTTAGCCCTTGGCTTACAAAAACTCACAATCACAACAAAGAGCCTTTTGCTCTCAAAACATATTTCCATGACCTAATTTAGCGGGTTCGCCACGTCCTTTCCTGCACCAAAACCCATAGAGGTGAGCATAAAGCCCAGTAGACAATTCTCATAAAGTATATACAATTATGCAACCTTCCAGTGTTAAATGCAAATGCCATGCAATGCCATTTAAAGAAAATTTTCATTACATGCTCTTCTTGAAAATCATCATATTTCAATAACAGTTTGTAAATCTTAACAATTCCGACACTTCCAATTTTAATCAGGTAATCCCTAGGTTGGTGTCTACAAGTAGGCTCAACAAGCACTACCAAAAGCCCCACTTTACCCGTTGCTAACCGGAAGGGAAGTGGTACCTCCTCCGCGCGTGTTTTCGGTCTTTCTCCCCGGACACTTAGGCCAGCTTAGTCAGTTTCATCTACACCTCCTATTCGGACTTACCAACGTATTTACCCAAAACATTTCAATAATTTCATTTTGCATTATTGCTTTCTCAAAGTAAATGATTTCACATCTCAACTCAAAACTTGCAACAGTATACTGCTTGTAATGTCTATACACATGCCAAAGTTAAATAATAATCTTGTAATGTTCGATTGAATGAATATGCAATGCCATAATTGTCCACTTCCAACATAATATCAACAACATACTATCATGATCAAATTTCCTTTTTCTCCTTGCAATGCTATTCTACAAATAGCCCAAAGTTTGTTACCAATTATCAATAACATAACAACATGTCCCCAATTCATGCATTTCCATCATTTTCACCATTTTAAGGTTATAGCAAAAATTAGACAACAATCTCCAATTTCAATAGCTCCCATGTGTAGAGAACCCAAAATCAATATATATATACACATTGTAATAAAACAAGGAAACTCTCCACTTTCTTTACTTATCATGACATGAAACCATGAATTTATGTATATATACATATATAGCACCCCATAAACCCTCATCTTCCTTTATTCAAGAAAAATCCCCAAAATTTCTGGGTTTTCTTCTTTTTTTTTACAAAACACACACACACACACACCAAACCTTTGAAAGAGATCCCAATGAAGTCACTATTCCCTTGACCAAGATGGTTTCAACCCTCAAGACATTATCTTTAAAAAAAAAATTTGAGATTCAAAACTCCATTTTTGAAAGAAACTTATATTCGTGAACAAAAATCAAACCCTCACATTATACCCAAAAACAAATCCAAAACCCTCATTAATCCTTGCAAAACCTATATATATAACTCAAGAAATCCCTACCTTGAGTTTGATGAAGAGGTTGATGAAACCCTAGAGCCAAAGATGAGGGATTTTCGAGTTCCACCACACAATGTGAAATTCTAGCTTTGATCTTCAAGACTTATGAGAGATGATGGATCTAGACCCAATGGATTGCAAGAAATAAAAGGCTCTGTTTGATTGTGTTTTGAAATTTCATTTCTACCCTATCACTCTCGTTTCACGTTTGGATACCACTTTCAAAATAGAATTCCACCATATAATTCAAACTACAATTTGAAAACCCGTTTGGCAGCTTTGTGATTCATTTCTCCACTTTCAACGTCAGCCTTCTTCCTCTTCCTTTCGAAAAAGCTTCCATGTCCATCGTCTCTGAAAAGCTTCACGTGAACTGATGTACTCATTTTCTTTCTCTGTATCAAATATCACTCTATATCAAATATCAGGACTAAAGATTCGTCATGGGTAGTATTCATAGAAAAATCAGACCATTTTATAAATCATGAATCATGTGAACCCGCTCCCTACTCATACCATCTTACACAAATCAAGTCACTTACAATTTGTGCGTTATGGAAGATTCCTTCTACGGGCAACCAAACAACGACGAGTGCGAGGTCAAATAACTCACAAATTTATTTCACATATTTTCTTGTAGGTCACTAATTTGAAAAAATGTTCCCTAATTTGATTCCCAATTATGTTTTGTCTCAGGTCATATTTATCAAACCTATTGTCGAATCAAATGACGCCCATTTAGTCACTGTATGCACTCTATCACCGGTGATAATTATTCAACTCCCACTAATTTGGTAAATATATCCTTCAATCATCTTGATGTGCAAATGATTTCTGAGAAGTCCAAATGAGTTCTGAAATGATTTCTGAGAAGTCCAAACCAATATAGAGATAGTTTGAGAATAATTTCTGATCTGTTTGAACTCTTTGCACCTTTTCTCTCCTTTATAGCTGAGCCGGCCGTGCCCCGGGTTATCCAGCCGGTCGTCCCTCGAGTCATCCGGCCGGTCGACCTCCCTCTGCGGCTAATTTCTTCTTCTGCTTATTTGTTCTGCTTATTTCTTCTTCTGCTTATCTCTTCTGTGGCCTTCTTCGACTGCTAATTTGTGGTTATATTCTTAGTATATAAATACAAACAATGTTATGTGATTTTTATTTTGCAAATCATCTACCTTTCCTACAGTTATACAATTGAGATAAACATTAATGTTATGTATTTTTATTTTCTCTCTGTTGCCCTTCAAATCATCTACTTCTCGTAACATTATTTAACAAGTTGAAGTAAATAGTTTTTTTTTTTTTTTTTATTTGTGTTGCCCTTCAAACCATCTACTTTTTCCAACATTATTTACCAAGTTGAAATAAATATTACTTTTGGTTCCTATATAAATAATTGTAATTGGTTTTTGCTCTGTTATTTTTTTCTATCCACTCCAGAGTAGTTGGCTCTGTTATTGTTTTGTATCCACCTCATAGTAGTTTAAATATAAATTTTATGTTTATAGATGGATGGAAACAATTCTGATGACAATCAAGATACAAAAATTTGGACTCCCAGAATTGAAATGAAATTAATAAACATGTTACGAGAAGAGGTTAAAAAAATAAACAACGGGCCGCACTACTGTGTGGACAATTAGGCATTGGAATCATTTTGCAAATCAATTGCACAATCTGTATGGATTTTGGTATACAGCAAAGCAGGTGCGACAAAAATATCAACGATTGAAAGCTGATTACCAGACGTTTAAGCGACTCCAGGCACAGACTGGTCTGGGATGGGATCCTATTGTTCGTACTGGTGTTGCAGCCGATGAATTTTGGGATAAGGTTTTTCATTAACCTGTATCATTTTTAAATTTTTTTTTAACATTTCATCACACATACAGTATGCTTAATTCTATATTCTCAATTGTTGTAGGCTACCAGAAATGTAAAGAAGTTTAGGACAAAAGGATTTGAGTATTTCCAAGAAATGGCAGAAATTATTGAAAATTGTTGTGCCACAGGGGCCTTGCCTCGTGCATCCACACAAGGAGCCCTTGACTCAGATGAAGAAGATGAAATGCTAAATAAATTTTGGAACCCTGAAGTTGGTGGTAGTAATGCTACTGAAGCCATTCCTGTTGACTTATTCGACGATGAGTACATGGATCTAGGGAAGGGAAAAAGTCACAAAAGGGGCCATACAAGCAGCCAGACTGACAGTGGCCGTTCCAAGAAGTCACAGTCAAGTGGGTTCGATGATGTGTGCGCAGCTTTCACATCCCACGAACAGGCAAAAACAGAACATTCGCATGCACAAGAAAATGAGATAGAGGCTGTAAGTGCAGGTGGTGATGAGTATTCCCTTGATGCATGTCACGATGCATTGCTAGAGCTTGGGGACATACCACCGGTGCAGTACGTTAGGGCACTGACACTTTTTAAAGACAAGGAATGATGAAGGTTTTTTATGCGTACTCCTACCCATATGCGCCTAGCTATGATCCTCGCTTTGCAGTGAAGTGAGAAGTTGTGTTATGATTGTGTTAGCGAATCTCCTTGTCGTTCTGCAAGATGATTTCATGATTCCTAATTTGATTTTTATTATTTTTTTTTTGCATTCCATGAGATGCTCTTTCTTTTCCATCTTCGTATGTTTAATTTTATTAAACTTTTAAGTAGTTTCTATTTTATTAAAAATATGTTGTGTTATTACAAGATGCATACTATGGACTCGACTTTCTTCGCGCGCCCCCCTTTCGGAGAGGGCGCGAATTGGTCTTCTACAGTTCGGACTCATGTCACGGTTTTCAATCTAATCTCACAAAGTGCAATGTGAGACTGATAAACACCAAAGAGTCCAATCCGGCAAATCATTTTGGAAAATCAGATTATAGATCAAATAATGCCAAAACTGGACTGCTTTGCCAGATTACAGAGCCGCCACCTAAATATTTTATTTTTGAGAAATTTAGGAAACCCTAACTCATGCCAAAGGCCACGTATCCGTCATCACCAAAGTTGCCTCGGCTCGGGAACTTGGGTAGGAGACGGGAAGGTCATGACATGAGCACCCCCGCTCGCCCGATCAAAGATCGACCTCTACTGAACATGATATGTTATTTTATAAACACATGTGTTCTTATTCTGATTATTTAGCTAACTTTACTACGTGATGCGCACAGCATACAAGTATAGACTAAATCGCAAGAATTGGAACCAAACAATTCATGTTTGTTTTTGAAAATGGTTAGAAAGTGCCACCCTCAAGTGGGCCAAAGCGCGAATTTGCCACCCTCAAGTGGGCTTAAAACATGATTTGCCACTTCGCAAAGTGGGCTTAAAACTCACATTTGATGAATTGTCCCAATTCAAGCAATAAATCCTTCATCCACAGGCATTCATGTAGTTTAGCATATAAGCACATAGCCTCATAGCAAGAATGCTATCAGGGCAACATGGCAATCACACTCATGCAAGTATGCTAAAGCATAAAGACTTACCGAGTACTCCAAGCCAAAACAAAAGCTAGTTAGAAATCATGCATGATCCTAACTATGCTAAAAATGCCTAATGCAACACATGCAATAGTGCAACTAAGTAGGCTCGGCTATCTAAGATGGCATATGAATGCAACAATTGATAACATGCTTTGAAACACGTATTCAAATAAGTATTGAAATACAATGCGGTTTGAACGATGCGCCGAGCCTCGGTGCATGCAATACAAATGAATGATGCAAACATGCAAGCATAAGGTATGCTAATGGAAATATGCCCTAATCTAACCATCGAAAGTGGTTAAATAAAAGGGAGAAAGATGTGGGGTTGGAAGACATGCATACACACATGCACACTTATTAAAACAATGTGCCCTCGTGAAGGAGGGTCCGAATGAATAAGCTAAGCTAATTATTACAAAACAACTAATTAACTATTCTAGCTAATTAATTATTACAAACCAAATTGAACAACTAGCTATGCTAAGCAAATTAAGATATTACAAAACAAATTGAATGACTAGTTACACAAACTAAACATAAGCAATGAAATGGCCTCGCGGGCGAGGGAGGCATGCATGCTCGGTTGGCGTCATCCCGAAAATCCATTGCCTTGCCGCTGGTTGTCTCTGTTTGCACTTGCCTTGATTTCTGAAAATTGTGCCAATCTCCATACTACTTTTGCTTCAAAACAAGAACGTTTTTGCACCAAAATAGACTGGTGGCTAGTCGGCCACCAAAAGTGGCTGCTAGCAACTTCAACTAGCCAGTCGGCTACTGCCACTGTCCGGTCGGCTACCTCCTTTCCCAAACTCCTGGTTTTGCCACAACAGAGAACAACAAAGCCAAGACAATGCATTTGCAAAGGAAATGTGCATACTGCCATCCTCCTTATCATTTCTCAAGCTCAAAGGAGTGCGGCGCTTGGCTCTCAAGCCACTAATCAAGCATTTCAATGCATGATGGCCCAAAAAACCAAGCTTGTACAAGCTTAATGAATGCGCACATAAGACTCAAATGGCCACCACCCTATCATGCATGATCAAGGGTGACGGCGACCAAGAAATGTGACACGTTTCATCACTTCAAGTATGAAACGCCCCACATTTCTTGTGTTTGGATTCACATCCAATCCAAACACATGCAATGCAACACACATATGTTTATCTTAGTCATGTTTTACTTGATTCAATTTTGTTTACACATTTTACATTATCGATTAATCCTTTAACCGATTAAGTCCAATGTGAAAGTCCTCTAATTGGAGAGGGGTCAACCGAAGGAGGGTTTAAAACATGAGAGAGATCATGCCTTTGACTAGGAGGAACCCTCAAAAGAGGGTTAAAGCCATTTGAGCACAAACTCTAACTCATGCTTAAACACAACCTTAAGGCCAACAAACCCTCAAAGCAAAAAGGAAAAGTGAAGAAATGAGGGAGGTTGCAGAATTTTCAGTGCTGAAATGGCATGCTCAAGACACTAAATCATGCAAGCAATGCATGCAAGACATGTTTAATGCCAAAAGTATCAAAGCTAGTGAAGTGTATTACACTAGAAGCATGCAATATCAAGCTCAAACAACCAAATCAGTTCTAAACAGAGCTAAATCATGCCAAATCAGTGGCCCAAACATGCTGGAATTGAAGCATAAATGCCAAGAAAAACATGCTCATTTGTTGGCTCGCAAACGAGGCTCAAAGTACAACTCTCAGAAGCAATGAAAGAGTGATATATATATGAGAGTGTGACAGAGGTATATGCTCTGAAATCACATGCCAAATGATGTCATATCATGCAAATAACTCAAGCAAAGCATGCTAGGGGCCTCAAAACACAAAGCTAGTAAAGGCCATTTACACTACAACCATACAAAGCATGAGTCATATGACCAAGACCAACCAAAACAGAGTTAAAACATGCTAAAACATTAGCAAAAACATGCTGAGATGGAGTCCCAAAAGGGTAGAAAAACATGCTCACCTCTTAGGCCAACTACACATGCAAACAAGACATGAAGATGGGGGACCACCCCCTCCCATTTTGGTCCCCAAAACCAACTTTTTGCCACTAAAATTCCCCTAGAATTTAGTGGTTAAAAGGCCAAGAAAAGGTTATTTCAAAAGCTTTTAAAGGTGGCTCAAAAGGCTTTGCAAGCCAAAGAGCAAAGGGGGGGGAACCACTCCCTAACCAAACAAGGCTTAAACCACCATTTTAAAACCTTAAAATCAGAGTTTTTAGAGGTTAAAACTAGCCTCAAAGTAGCATAAAAATATGGCTAAGCACCTAACTAAAAACAAAGCTTAAAAGAGTTAAGTTCTTACCTTTGAAGCACAGCTGCAAAACAGGTACAATTCTGAGCTAAAACCAAGCTTTAGACCTCAAATAGGACTTCCAAGGACCTCAGCTCCAAGATGAAGGTATTTGGTCAAGGGGTTGTAGGCAAATATGTAGAGAATTCCCACTTTCAAGCCTAAAATAAGGAGAGAGAGAGAGAGAGAGAGAGAGTTCTAGAGAGAGAGGGGAAATGTTTGCTCCTAAAATTTCTGAACCCTCAAAAAGGGAGAAGGACCTCCCCTTATATAGAAATACAAGCCTAAGGCTTGTTTCCATCCCTTCATACACGTGTATGGAGGATGGCTTCAGTGATCAACAGCTGGCACATAAAATATCTGAAAAATGAGAAAATGGCCGTCGGCCACTCTAGGTGGCCGACCGGCCACCTCCAATAGCCCACCGGCCACCCTAGGTGGCCGACAAGAGGAAAAAGTGGCCGACAAGGGCCAAAAGTGGCCGACAAGGCCTTTCCTCCCTCCAGGCAAGGGGAACCAAGGTTTGGCCCAAAAACAAGGCCAAAACACAGAGTTTAGAGGCTTAAAGACAAGGTGTTCCGCCAAGAGCGTTGAGCACTCAAAATGAGCACAAACATGCACAATCATCGGGTGCACAAACGATGACATCCAAGTCTTGAGAACGGTCAAAATGGGGTGTCTACAGTTGCCCCTCTTTGACAGAACTCGAAAGTCATGAAATGACGGGAGTGAATGTCAAAGCCTAGAGACGACTCATTTTTTATAAGGCCGAAGACTCAGACAAACAAGCAAGATAACGATATGGATGCGCCCGCAGGCTGGGGCAAAGTGCAAACTATATGCACAATGCAGAACGTAACTTATGACCATGCAATGAAGGCTGTAATGAAACATTTAAATGCAAATGCTATGCAAAGAAATGCTACAGCAAACGAATAAGGTACAACAGTCTCACATGAGAAGAAGTGAGTAAACAAACACGCTACGCGTGAGAATCACGAATCGAACCGCCTTTCACACAAAAAGGATGTAAGAAAATTATGCAATCTTTACTGCGCCTCAGGCAGAAAGAGATAAAGAACAACAACCGTCGAGCGCACCCGAGGCAGCAAACAAAATCCCAACATATGGCACACGCGAGGGAAGAAGTAATGATAACAAGTGAAACACATCCAACCATCATGCAATCGAAATGAAGAGCGATATAAGCATTGGAATCCGTTCAAATGCATTTAACCAAAGCATCCTAACGCACCATGCGTGAGAGGGAAAAGGGAGTGGTGCAAACACTAGAGGGTGGTATAAACATCAGAGTACGCTCCAATGTTTCTAACCAAAGACAAGGTATAAGCGTCGGGCACATGGTCCAAACGCTTCTAACAAAAACGAGGTATAAGCGTCGAGCACACGACCCAAATGCTTCTAACTGGAAGGGGGTGGTATAAGCGCTAGGCACAGGGTCCAAACGCTTCTAACCAAAGGGGTGGTATAAACATCAGGCTCACAACCCAATGCTTCTAACCAACAAAGTGTCGGTGTAAACACCGGGCGTACCCGAATATTTCTAACCAACGTGAGGTATAAGCGTCGGACACACGTCCCAAACGCTTCTAACCAAAATGGTGGTATAAACATCAGGCTCACAATCCAATGCTTCTAACCAACAAAGTGTCGGTGTAAACACCGGGCGTACCTGAATGTTTCTAACCAACGCGAGGTATAAGCGTCGGACACACGTCCCAAACGCTTCTAACCAAAGGGGTGGTATAAACATCAGGCTCACAACCCAATGCTTCTAACCAACAAAGTGTCGGTGTAAACACCAGGCGTACCCGAATGTTTCTAACCAACACGAGGTATAAGAGTTGGACACACGTCTCAAACGCTTCTAACCAGAGCAAGGTATAAGCATCGGGCGCACAACCCAAAATGCTTCTAACCAAAGCAAGGTATGAGCGTCGGGCGCACAATCCAAAATGCTTCTAACCAAAGCAACCTGTCGGTGTAACCACTGGGCGTATCCGAATGTTTCTAACCAAAGCAAGGTATAAGTGTCGGGCACACAACCCAAAATGCTTCTAACCAAAGCAACATGTCGGTGTAAACACTAGGCGTACCCGAATGTTTCTAACCAAAGCAAGGAGTTCAAAAGATAGGAATGATCTTACCCGGAATTCCTATAAATGAACCATACATACAATATCATCTGGTTGCGTCAGCTTTGAATGAACCGTACATACAATATTGTGCCTGCACGAGAAAGAAACTTCAACAAGTATAATACAATAGGAATCCATGTTCAATACAACATCAATAACCATGATACAATGCTTAGGAAGGCATGTTTCATGCACATTATGCTAAAAACAAAACAGAAGCATAACATGAAGCGTGTTCTAGGCAACATCGAATGCATGTTCAATGCAACAAGTACGGAGAATTTCTATACGAATGTAAGAGCATGCACAATGCAATACAACGCGACATGCATATTCTATGCAAACAAAAGAACATGTGTAGTGCAATGAAATGCGACGTACATGTTTTGTGCACAATGATAACAATATATTATGCACATCAATAGCATGCTCAATGCAAAATGTCGCATAAAGAAATACGCGCCTTAACAAGGCCAACTCAGTTACAACCTTCGATTTAACTCTCGGAGGGGCTACAATGTGTTTCAAAAGGATACACCTCGTTCATGCCGGCTGACGATGAATCTCACATCGAAGACATGAATTGAAACTCCCGCGGAGACATTTTGAGTTGAAAAATGAACTTTCTTGCACTTTCCCGAGAACCAGGGACTCAAAATAGTCTGAAAACACACAGGGAGGATATGGGACACCTTCCTGCCACCCTGAAGTGGTGTCGGCCACCTGCTAGATCTGTCGACCACCTAAGTGGCCGGTCGGCCACAAAAACTGGCCAATCGGCCAGTTGTGCTATTTTCAGGATAGTTTTGTCTTTTCACATGGAGGACTTTAAAAACACGCATCCAAATCAGTTTTGCTCACACCCACAAGGCCGAAATCCATTCCTCTTCCTTCCTAGACCCCTTTTCCTCTTAGATCCGGGTTTTACAAGCGTTTTCCAATGCCCCTCGCGAAGTTGATTTGCTAATACCTTTCGGTTTCCTTCATTTTGAACCGAACAAAACTTGTTTTCAGAGCTTTTTTTCCTCCATTTTCAACGTTTGAGCTTTGTTTCCCCCAAGTTTGTTTTGAGTTTGATGCCTTTTCCTGGGCTTTGACTTTCTTTGACTTTTCCCTTCCCGAGAGTTGACTTTTGTTGACTTTTGGCATTTTTCGCCCATTTTGCTCATTTTTGCCTATTTTCACCTTCTTTTCAGATGGCAAACGACGCTCCACATGATGGAGGGTCTCCAAGGATGGAAGGGAAGCCCAACATCATACCGTTGTCGCCCAGGATTCGGCCTTTTGACCTAGTGACGTACCATCCGGAGGTACATGTACTACCGCTTAGTACAGTTCGCCACTTTACCGGGTTTGCACGGCGCGCACCTATAGAGCTTTTACTATGAGAGTCGGGGTCTCACTTGTCTCACGACGCGCTCGAGTTACATACTGCACTCTTTACATTTTCCGCGATGCACTTTATATTCCTTGTATAGCTCACACTTTTGCACTATATTTCACCTGCTCATTCTGAACACATCCACACACTGCATTTCTGCTCATTCTGAACACATCTCACACACTACATTTCTGCTCATTCACGAACACATCTCATACGCTATATTTCTGCTCATTTTGAACACATTCACGCATTGTATTTTTGCTCATTCACGCAGGTAGACTCCCGCTTCACCCGCGGATACGGGTTGACCGGAGCGAGGGAGTGATATATGGATCTCCCTGATGGCATCCGACACATTGTTGACGAGGCGAGATTCGGCCTATTCTGTATGGGGCTCTCGCGTCTCATGGCAAGCAGGGCCCTCTTAGTCGCATTGGTAGAGAGATGGTGGGACACCACTAACTCCTTCCATTTCTCTGCCACCGGGGACATGACGATGACCCCGTATGACTTCGCCATACTGATAGGCATAGAGGTGGGAGGTCGACCGATCTTATACAACTCCGACATGGGTGAGTGAGAGGCCGCTTGGACTTATCTACTGGGAGCATACCTGCCCATCTTCCGCTCAGGGACTGTCAGATATACCTAGTTCTCAGACCACTTCAGAGGGACTGAGCCCGTGACGATCGAGGCTATATAGCAGTACGCCCAAGGTTTCTTGATGTTCCTTTTCAGCACTACATTGTTCGCCGACAGGGCGAACACAGTCGGGCTATACCTTCTGAGCGCTTTAGTGGACCTATCCCAGGTTCGTCACTATGATTAGGGCGGCGCCGGCCTCGCTACCCTTTACTATTACATGAGCTCGACCTCCCGCAGGAGCGGGAACAAAGTGGGTGGCTATTGGAGAGCCTATGAGGCATGCTTTACTTTTCAGTTTTACAGTTTTTACCATGCTTTCTGCTTTGCAGTTTCTGTACACTGCACACTGCACACACTGCATTATCTATATTTTGTACCCTCTACATTCTGTATTTTCTGTGTATTCTGTATTCTGTATTCTGTATTCTCACTGCCACTGTCTTGTTTTTCACAACTGTGGGTATACGCCTATTTCCCAACGCTTGCTCCTGAGCTGAAGGTCGAGACGCCACTCGAGGTACCGTACTCGCATAGATATGATGGTCAGTGCCAGCCGAGGGCCTAGAAGACCATCTCATATCTTCGCGAGTATTTCGACAATGTGAGGGTGACCGAGGTAACTCAAAACTTACAGTTTTTCTTACTTTCAACCTCAATTCATTTTGCATATCTAATGGCAACTAAACAGTTCATGCACTTGTTGTCTGCAGATCACATGGCAGCCTTGGGTGTCGATGCCAAGGTTTGCCCGATTTCATTTTGCCGGTGCTTGGGGTGCTTCCGAGTATTGGATCTTGCTCAAGGGGCCGATAGGCTGAGCCTGGTTCCTTAGCGAGCGCTTCATGAGACAGACTCTGGGCCTACCACTACAGTCAGTTCCCTTACCGCCCCCGCCTTCTATGCATGCCGCAGAGAGTTTCTCCCCCCAGGAGATCACTAATGTCATGCGAGATGCAGATGCAGACCGGTTCATTGGGGAGGGGGACTACATGACTTACCTCCAGACATACCTGATGCCTCCGGTGACAGGTGTTCGTGCTCACACGGAGAGGACAGCTGATATTGCTTCATCGAGCAGGGCTCGGGCAGCAGATGTTCTTTCGACGAGCAGGGCTCAGGCAGCAGATGTTCCCTCGATAAGCAGGGCCCAGGCACCGAGGGGTAGGGCTAGAGAGATACCTCCCTCCAGGCAGAGAGTTAGATAACCTGATCCTCTGACTGAGCTGACCAGTTGGCGGTACTCTGGAGTGCCTTATCAAATTCCACTTGAGCCCCCATTGCCTGATCACTAATATGTCAAGACACTCGGCTCACCACCGATATACTTTACAGCTTCCATTCATTACAGTTTCACTCAGATTCTTATTCATTCATGCACTCATGATTTCAACTTGTGTTTGTAGCCCTCCATAGAGTATGTCGAGGGGTTACTCAAGGTGATGGCCTCATTTAAGGCCATGATCTTGAGGAGAGAGATGATGCTGAACTCCCACGGCATTCCGGTAATTTTTCTGTTTTCTTGCATTTATCATGCTTCTGCTGATACACTGAAACTGACATCTCAACTGAACATTTCCCTATATTGCACTGATACACTGCATATATAGATCGCATCTGACACATTGCATTCACATACTGTATCTGATTTTTGCATGTACTCACTCTGCATAACATACTTGCATCCAATACATATACTTTAGCTGATGTATGCAAACTGCCTTTTCAGGTCACACCCTTACAGACAGGACCATTAGAGCCTTCTCCAGCAGCCAGGAGAGAGATTCCGGCACACAACCGAGGGAGAGGTCGGGAGCCTATCGTGCTCGACGACGATGACAAGACTAGTGAGAACGAGGAGCCAGCGAGTCCCCAATCAGAGTCATCTGAGGATGGAGGTGACGACACCAGCTCTGGTTCTGAGGGTGGCGACGAAGCTGAGGAGGGCTCCGAGGATAGGAGCAAAGGTGGCTCTGATTCCGGCTCTGCCTCCAGCTTAGATTCAGACAGCGGCGCCAACAGTGAAAGCTCTGAGTCCGCACAACCGAGGAAGAGGACGAAAAGAGCCTCTCGATCCTAAGATGGATGGCATTGACTCAGTTGTTTTTGCTTTTGTTTCTCTTTTTTGCTAGTAGTGTTAGCACATTGTATAGCCTTAGGCAGTTTTATTTTCTTTAAAACTTGTACGCCTTGTAAAAAAAATCCATGATTGGAATGAAAACAACTTTTTTGTTCAAAAAGTGTTGTATTTTATAGTCTGAGCATCGCATCACACCATTTTTACACAAAAATGAGATTGATGAAAATTGAATATTCGTGTATTACAAAGTCAGGTAGTGAACCGACACAACAAACATAACATACAAAATAAGACAGCTTAAAGAACTACTCGATAAACAAAACAACAACAACTCGATAAATGAATTGCAACAAAGTCGATAAACAAATTGCAATAACTCGATAAACAAAACAAATACAACTGTTAAACAAAATAGTGGAACGCATCTGAAGTAGAATCAAACTCAGGTTTTCAGCATCCTCAGCACACAGGAAGGCTAAATGTCACGACCCGAACCCGCCCCCATGGGTTAAGGACGTAACCGGCCAGTAATCATGAGATTACCTACGGCCTCAAACCAAACCAAACATATTTTAACAGAGTTAATGGGGGCCAAACGGAAGCAATTTAAAACTTTGTCCATAGAGCTGTGCTTACATGGCATATCATAATACAGATACATATTAATAACTCACATCAAAATAAGTACTAACACAACCTCTGTACATACAAGATCATTCGAATCTAAGTCAGCCAAGCAAAACTATATACAGACGTAAACCAAAGTCCTCGCCAACATGACAATATGACACAAAATAGCAAAAGGGCGAAGACGTGTCTTGTTCGTGAGACACGAGGGTTGACTCTTCGAAACTTTGGTTGTTCCACACATACTTCACTGAGGCTGGGTTTGGACCTCTCTTGGCTCACCTACAAACACATGAATGAGCGTGAGCGATAGCCTAGTGAATAATATCAAATAAAGAAGTCATACAAACGATATGTAGAACAACATACTCCAAACGGCCTTGGGCCCAATTCATACTTCTATTTAACATATATATATACACAATTTAAGTCAAGTGTCAATGATTCGTATCAGGCTGGCCTTCGGCCCATTTATACTTTCATTTATGTCAGAACGGCCTCTGGCCCATCTATTCGTGTCAAAACGGCCTCTGGCCCATTCATTCATGTCAAAACGACCTTTGGTCCTTTCGTTTATGTCAAAACGACCTTCGGTCCATTCATTTATCTCAAAGTGACCTTCGGTCCATTCATTTATCTCAAAACGACCTTCGGTCCATTCGTTCATGTCAAAGCGACCTTTGGTCCATTCGTTTATCTCAAAACAACCTTCGGTCCATTCATTTATCTCAAAACGACCTTCGGTCCATTCGTTTATCTCAAAACGACCTTCGGTCCATTCGTTCATGTCAAAACGACCTTCGGTCCATTCGTTTATCTCAAAACAACCTTCGGTCCATTCATTCATGTCAAAACGACCTTCGGTCCGTTCGTTCGTGTCAAAACGACCTTCGGTCCATTCATTTATGTCAAAACGGCCTTTGGCCCATTCACACTTTCGTGTCAAACTGGCCTTTGGCCCAATCATTCATATCAAAACGGCCTCTGGCCCATTGCAAACTTTCTTATCAGACATTGTCCACCATTCAAATTAATGAACTTACAGACTTACATAGAGGTAAGCAATAGGACAACAACATATTCAAACATCTTTTGTTAAGATATTACTCACAGTGATCGGCTTGTGGATTTGCCCTGGAGCTTGACCCTACACATCACATAACATATACGGGTCACAAATAACTCAATCCATTCTTTAATTTACACATTCCTCTTTAGGCTTCATTCTTATCTCTTTAACTCAATTACAATGCTCAAAGTATGCCTAAGAGTGCTTACAAGTGAAAGAGAACGGAAAACAGAACACAGAATGCATTTTCAGAGTTTCAGAAAACAGGGTTCCCCGCTCGAGCGTGGACTTCCCCGCTCGAGCGGACCCTTAAGCCTGTAGAAGTGCTGGTTACCTCAAATTCCCGCTCGAGCGTGAACTCGGCCGCTCGAGCGAACTGCCTGTCTACATAGCTCCCCGCTCGAGCGTCAACTTCCCCGCTCGAGCGGGAACCATGTCTGTCAAAAATGCTGGGAGCACGATTTTCCCGCTCGAGCGGACACCAAAAATCTGGGTTTTCCAGATTGAGTTCTTGAGCTCCAATTCAATTTTCAACCAACAATTCATGCATGTTATGGCTCAAAATTCACATTTACACATGCTAACATGCTACCAATACAAGATTGCAACATTATGAAGCTCAATTCCTTATGTCATTTACATGCATGTCTCCAATTGATCCAAATTCATCACCAACATATCAAATTCCAACATGCAAAGCTCATACTTCCATGATCTACTCTTGCATGTGGGAAATATACATTCATATTAACTTAATTGGTGAAGAGAGGTTCAAATACATGGTTTTCAAACAATATCCAACATAAATCATACACATTGTGCTCAAACATGGAGATTTATGTCCATTTCTTACATGCATGTGTTCTGAGCCTCTAAATTCAACATATATAACTCAATTCCCTTACATTCGAACTAATTCATGCTCTTGGCCATCTATTAAACTTGAATTCACAAATTTACAAACAAAAAGCCATGAGTTTACTTACCCAAGAGTTCAATCTCCCAAATTATAACAAAATCTTGGGTTTAATCTTCAAGTTCCCCAATCCTTGAGCCAAAATCACCCAATTCCCTCCCCCTCTCTCTAACAGCCGGCCCTCTCTTATCTTCTCTTAGAGTTAATCAGCCAAAATGCACTAAGGGGAGAGATTTGAGGGTGTAGAGTTTATACAACATAACCCACTAACTATTATCTAATAATATTAAATAATTGGGGACTAAATCATCAATATTAATCTGATTAATTTGATCCAAATCAATTTTCAATTAAATTTCACCGTAGGCTCTAAAAATCATGCCAATCACAATGGCGTAATCAATTTCGGGTTCGGTGGCCGATAAGGCCTCCAATTTAATTTCCAAAGCAGATAAATCAAACAGATATCCCTACGGTGAACAGATAGAAATTCAAAACCACATAATGGCACACAAAATCCTATTAAACACATAATCATAATCATATTAAGGATCAATTAACATATTACGGAACAGGGGTATCACACTAAAGGCTCTCTGCTGGAGACAAGAAGTGGCTATCGGCCACTTAGGATCATTGTCGGCCACTTGGAATCATTGTCGGCCACTTGAAGTGGCCGGTCAGCCAGTAAAGGTGGCCAGTTGGCTACTTAAACTGGCCGGTCAGCCAGAAATTTTGAAAATCCCCAAATTGCTACCACCTGTCCTCTACTCAATGCCTTATCTTCTACAAAAGCTCCAGCTTCATGGTTTCTTCATTCGAGCTCTGTTTTTTGCCCCAAATAGAGCCATTCTTTGCCGAACAACTCTCGACTTGGATTGCGAATTTGGATGGCTCAGAAAAATTAAATTTCTGGGGTTTCGGGATAAATGCACTATTCCCACTAAGCCGTACTCCGCTGTGTTTTCCATTCCTCCATGCCGCGGCTAAATGTTGGAATCCAGTTACGCACGTATTTAGCTTTAGGGGACAGGAGATATGTCCCACAATTGAAGAGTTCCAAGCTTTGATGGAATCCTGGCGTGATGAAGAAATCTTGCCCCAGTTTTGTTTTGGTCACATCCAGTCTTTGGAAAAGATGTGCGGGCTCACTTTACAGGATGCCCGATCTTTGGTTCACAATGGGGAGTTAGACATCTCCAATCTCATTTATCAGTTTTCTGACGCTGGCGACCGCGGTGACCACTTTTGGCAAAGTTTTCGGCAACACGCCCTCTGCTTATGTATGTTGGCCCCTTTTCTGCTTGCCCCTAGCTTCAGAGGGTCTAGCATTCATTTGATTGAAGTTACCCAAGGCTTGAAAGAGGGCAAGAGCTGTATTGGCATGACGCTTGCCGAGACTTTGATGGGCTTGGACGCTTGCCATCACCAGGAGACATCCAAGTTTGCGGGGAGTCCACTACTCTTGTAGGTAATGTTTCCTACCCTTCTCACATGTGTTTCTCACATCACTCGACCCTCAGGCTCTGTTTTTCTCTCAAAAACCCTTTCTCACTTTTCTCTCCACGTACACCTCTCTATTCTTTAATCTCTCTTATTTTTCATCCCTCCCCAGGTATGGCTGATGGAGAAGTTGAAGGTAGTGGACACTTGTCCCGAATACTCAGCACGCGGCTATTTCTTCCTCCCACGACTAGTTAACTTCCCAAACGAGGGGTGGTGGTGCCACTGGATGTGCAATAGATCTGCTGTTAACATTGCTTGGTGTTGTCCCTGGTTTGATCTGCCTGAGATGAGCTACAGCATGTCCCGGCAACCTGGTATTCAGTTGATTGGCTTGACACACTGTATCTTCTACTTCCTATTCCGATTCAAGCGTCAGTTTGGTCATGACCAGACTTGCCCGGAAGAGGGAATAGAGTATCTAGCTTCATTTCTGATCTGAGGCTCACAGCTAGCTCGGTATACCACTGCATGGAGAACAAGTGAACTTCTGGCTCCCGCTCCCACTTTCAGTTGTGCCCTTTCTGGCGAATACATAGCTTGGCTTGAAAATGAAGCACAAACCGGGCCTACTTTGGCATTTGAAGCTTCCACAAGCTCTAGGAGGGGACACAGGAACACCTGACTATGCCCCAAGTTTATTAATTTAATCTGTACTTTCAAGTTTTTTTTTTAATGTAATAAAAAACAACTTCAATTTGTATCGAGAGTCGGAGAACTCTGTATTGAAATCAATGAAATTGAAGGTTGTGGGTACTGAAAATTTTCCTTATGGTCCAAAAATGGCCTAAGTTGTAAAATAATTAATTTGAACAAAATCAACTTTTATTAAAACTTTTCAAAACCATTTTCGATATGGATCACAACTGGACAAGCCCGGAAACTATCCTTGAGATATACAACCCCAAATCCAACAACTGGAAAGTTGCCCCTTGTCTGAATAGCACTGCACTGGAGATGACAATCGAACTCTTGAATGCAGAAAAGACAAAGATGACCAGAGCAATCACATGGACACAGTTGACTTGGAAGTGTTTATGGTTGGACTTCAGAATGAAGTTGCCTACGTATCCCAAAGATGGGAATCAAGCCTTACGTAGTTCGGTCAGGTTCACTCGAGTTTTAACACTCTCCTTTTATGCTCTAACTTTTGCCAAGGCCGCCCGTTCTGGGTTTTCAACCTTGCGAGCTTAGTTTTTCTTATTTCAAATTTTTTGTGCTCTGACTTTTGCCCAGGTCACCCTTTTGGGTTTTTGGCCTAGCGAGCCACTCAGGGATAGTATTTCTTCAACTTGTCCATGTTGATCGATTGGGAGAATTCAAGGCCATCTAGGTCCATAAGAATGACGACTCCACCCGACCAAATAGACTTGATAATGTAAGGACCAGTCCAATTAGGTTTGAACTTGCCCCTAGGGTCGTAAATAGGAGCTCAGTTGTCTTTGAGCACCAAATCCCCTTCTTTCAAATTCCTAGACTTAACCTTCTTGTTGAAAGCCCTGGCAATTCTACGTTGATAACCCTGGACGTGGTACAGTGCTTTCAGCATTCTCTCGTCGAATAGCATAAGTTCTTCGAACCTGCTTTGCTGCCAATCTACCTCAGCTATCTAGCACTCAGCCATTACCTGTAATGACGAAACCTCAACTTCGATTGGCAGAACAACCTACATCCCATAAACCAAGGAATACGGAGTTGCCCCAGTAGAAGTTCAAATTGATGTCTGATAGCCCCAAAGAGCAAATGGCAGCTTATCTAGCCAGTCCCTGTAGGTTTCCACCATCTTCTGCAGAATGTGCTTGATGTTCTTGTTGGCAATCTCAACGGCTCCATTGGTTTGCGGCCGATATGTGGATGACTTATGAAAAGCCACATTGTATTTCTCCAACAAGTCAATCACCTCTTTTTTGAAGTGGAAACCATTGTCCGAAATAATCTCATTTGGGACCCCATAACGACAGATGATGTTGTTCCTGATGAACTTTGCTACATGTGACGTTTTCAGCACTACGTAGGAATGGGCCTCGACCCACTTTGTAAAGTAGTCTATCGCCACCAGGATGTACTCATGCCCATTCGACCCCTTCAGAGTAACTGCCCCAATAACGTCAATCCCCCAGACTGAAAATGGCCATGGCGAAGTCATGTTGTACAGCTTCAACGGCGGAATGTTCATGCGGTTTGCATGGATCTGGCATTTGTGGCATCGCCGAACAAAACCAATACAATCCTCCTCCATGGTTGACCAGTAGTAACCCTGTCTGAGAATCTTCCGAGCCAGCATTACCCCACTCATGTGCGCTCTGCACTCTTCTTCGTGGATGGCCTCATCAGGCGCTTAGATTCTTCAGCATCAACACACAGTTTATGCATCCCAAGATGGCCCCGTTTGTACAATTTACCCCTGCAAATGATAAACTGAGCAGCCATTCGTCGTATTGCCCTCTTATCTTTGGCATTTGCCCCTGGTGGATAAGCCTCCTTTTCCAAGAAGTTCCAGATGTCATGATACTAGGGGTTTTGATCTTACACTTCGTCTATTGCGGCAATCAGCTCGTAGGCCGGCACATACCTCTGTTCAATGATGATTGGACACATCAGAACTCCCAAAGGGATGTCTATCATAGAAGATAGAGTGGATAAGATGTTAGCGAACCTGTTACTCTCTCTTAACAGATGGGTGAAGGTTAACTTCTCAAACCTGGGAATTAGAACGTCCAGGGTTTGGTGATAGATTTTCATCCTTTCTTCTTTAACCTTCCGGTCTCCTTTCGCTTGAGACACAACCAGGTTCGAGTCCCCAATGACGTCCAACCTTTTTACCCCTAGTTCTAGGGCAGCTTCCAAGCCAGCGATACATGCCTCGTACTCTGCCTCATTGTTTGATACTTTGAACCGGAGTTTGAAAGCTAAGGGTATGTGGGAATTGCCAGGTGCTATCAGCAACATCCTTATCTCATACCCCGTACAAGTTAGATGCTCCGTCAAAGTACATAGTCCAAATCTCTTCTTCGAGCTGCAGAATGGCCTCATCCAGGAACAGATATTCTACTACTTCGTCCCCCTCTACTGGGTGATCGGCTAGGAACTCCGCTACCGCTCTCATTTTCACAGACTTGTGCGTCATGTACTTCAAATCAAATTCAGAGAGAAGAAGCAACCAACGGGTTAGCCTACTCGTAAGTGCTGGTTTCTTGAAGAGATATTTTATGGGATCTAGTCTCGAAACCAGGATTATGGAGTGAGCTAACAGGTAGTGCCTCAACTTCTTGGTAGCCCATACCAAGGCCAAACAAGCCTTCTCAAGCGGAGTGTAGCGGGTCTCGTATTCCAGCATCTTCTTGCTCAGGTAGTAGATAGCCTTCTCCACTTTGTCCTCAGATTCCTGCGCAAGCATGCAGCCCATCATCGTGTCGGTTACTGACAGATACAGAATCAACGGTTTCCCCGTCTCTGGTGGCGACAACACAGGTGGGTTCTGTAGATATTGCTTGATCTGCTCGAAAGCAACTTGGCTTCGGTCATCACATTGGAACTTCTTTCCTTTCTTCAGGAGACCAAACAATGGTTCAGAAGTCAAGGTTAATTTTGCAATAAACCGTCTTATGAATTGCACTTTACCAAGAAAGCCTCGCACCTCCTTTTCAGTCCTTGGTGGTGGCATTTCTAAGATGGCCCTGATTTTGGAAGCATCGACTTTGATGCCCCTTTGTGTAATCAAGAACCCCAGCAATTTCCCTGCTGTAACACTGAAAGTACATTTCTGAGGATTCAGTCGGAACCGATACTCTCTGATCCATTGGAAAATTTTCTTCAAGGCGATGTAGTGGCCCTCTCTTTCCTTGGACTTGACAATCATGTCGTTCACTTACACCTCAACCTCTTTGTGGATCATATCGTGCAAGATTGTGGTTGCAGCCCGTTGATAAGTAGCCCCAACATTCTTTAAACCGAACGGCATCACCCTATAGCAGTAGGGTTCCCCACGAGATGGTGAAGGCAGTCTTCTCCCCGTCTTCGGGTGCCATCAGAATCTGGTTATACCCGAAAAACCCATCCATGAATGAGAGCAGCGTATGCCCAGCAATGAAGTCCACCAATTCGTCGATATGCGGCAGAGGAAAGTCGTCCTTTGAACTGGCTTTGTTCAGATCTCTGAAGTCCACACATACCCGAATTCTGCCATCTTTCTTTGGCACTGGAACTATATTGGCCAACCAAATAGGATACTCAGATACTAATAAGAACCCTGCATCAATCTGCTTGGTGACCTCTTCTTTGATTTTCAGAGCCCAATCTGGGCAGATTCTTCGAAGCTTCTGCTTAATAGGCTGGGCCTTTAGGTCAAGAGGAATTCAGTGTTGCACAATCTCAGGATCAATTCCAGGCATGTCTTCATAGGACCACGCGAAAACATCTTTAAAATCTTCTAATAAAGCAACTAAGCGCTTGCGCTGCTCCAAAGACAACGTGGACCCGATCTGGACTAGACACGGATCCTTCTCAGTACTAACGTTAATTTAAGTGATTTCATCAACCAAATGTTTTACAAACCTGTCCTGCTCTCGATCAATCAAATGTTTCAAAATCGGAGGAATTTCTTTCTCGTCGTTTTCATCAAAGTTTTAAAAGTCCTGATTAATGCAATAAACAAGCGGCACAGAAAAGTACTCAAAAGCAGCAGTGATACTATTCTCATTAACAACTTCCAGTTCGTCTGATTCTTTGGTTACAATCGACTCAAAAGAAAATGAAAGAGACGACCTGGACAAAACAACGGCATCCGGGTTATCAACCCCAGGAATACCGGACTTTGACTCAGAAGAACTAGAATCTGATTCCGACTGCATAGACTCTGTGGAATCAAATTTTGGTTCGCTACCTGACCCAGAACTACTTGACAAAAAGCCTTCCTCGTACTGCCAAACGAGGGAGGGCACGATAGATGCGTCCAGAATGCCAGAAGAAGGGCCCACAGCCGTTTGATCTCCAATCATGGAAATAGAGAAATCATCCCCCAAGCACTCCGGTGTGATCTGAGGATCTGAGAGGAGACAAGCCAGCGCCGCTCCTATCTCAAGTTCTGTGCCCTCGAACTCATCCTCTTTGCACTGCTCAGCCACAGCTTGTGGGTCAGTCTGCCCTTCCGCAACTTCATCCCCTAGCAACTGTAAGTCCAAAAAGATCTCAAAGCCGGACAAATACCGCCTCTCTAAATTCAGCCATGGCTCTGGAAAGCCGCAAAACGGGAAATCTTCCCCCTCCCAGACAAAGCGTTCGTTCAAGGTTCCTTGTAGGGGTGTCCGCGGTTCGGTTTGGACGGTTTGCGGTTCGGTTTGGACCCGCCCGCATCTATGCGGTTTGGGAAAAAATCAACCCGCAACCGCCCGCAATGCGGTTTGCGGTTTGTGCGGATAGGGTTCGCAGTTCTGCGGGTGGTTGCGGGCGGTTTGCGGTTTGAACTTTTTTTCCAAAAAATTATTTTTAAACCTTTTTTTTCTCCCATTTTGTCAATCTTTATTTTGGACATTTTTTCTCATATTTTCTAAAATGCTCCAACATTAATAATTAATGAACTAAAACTTATAAAAAAAACTTATAAAATAAAAAACACAATAAATTCAATTCGTAAGCTAAACAAATCATTCAAAATCTACATTCTATCATATTAACTTGCATTCATCATATCCTACATTCATCATTCATAATCCAAATAAGAAAATCCTACATTAAAAATTCAACATTCATCATTCCTAACCTCCAAAAAAAAAAAAAAAAAGAGTAATTCTTCATTAACTTACATTCATCCAAAATGCAAAAAAAAATAAAAATTCATTAAGTTACATTCATCCTAAACCAAAACGCAATTTAAAAAAAAAAAATTGTTGTCAAACTTAAACTTCATTCAATACAAACCCATGAAATAAAATTAAAATACTTCTAAGATATCAAACTTCATCTTCATGAATCACATCTAATTCAACTTTCGCAAATTCCAATTCTAATTCCATGCATTTGGTTGATGAACCCTACACAAACAAATTAAAAAAATATAAACTTTAATCTTCAATTATAGATAGTAAGAAATGAAAAAATAAACAAATGTCTATATATTGCATCTCAAATGAGTCAGACACCACTAGGATTCAGCAGGTTAACAGGTTAAAATTTCCAGCATTACAGTATGTTGCATGCATAATAGAATGCACTCTGGATACGAGTTTTGCATCTTCAAGAGTACAGAAAAGTTTTTTTTTTATTTTTTTGGCATCTTGCATACTGAAGCAAACCATTAATAGTCACAGCCTCCAACAATTATAGCCCAGAATTAATACAAGTGATTGTTGTTTCTAATCGAAAACTGCCGGGTTGTGCTGAGGCCACAAATAGCTACATCTTTAGACATCCAATAAGTTAAAATATAAGAGCCAAGAAAAAACGGCAAGTGTACGAAGAGTGGGACAAACTAAACTTATTAACATGCTTTAAAAAATTTCTTCTATTGCAACAATAAAAGTTGTTCTTAAGAAGGCATTCATATATCTGGATCGATCTATGAAATGAAACCTATCAAGTGATTTTATCATAAATGCATTAAGTTCTCATAAAATGTTTCAACAAGGCATTCTATTATCAATAGCAGTAACTAGCTTAGTCTATGTAAAAAGAAAGAGATTCAAAAGGAAGGGTTAATTACAAACTGCAATGCGACAAATAAATAGAACATGGATTGAAAGATAAAACACCTGAAACAGCTTTTAATAAATAAAAAATAAATAAAAAGAATTGATTCCAAAACATTTCTAAGAGTCATGAGCTTCATCAATATTCTGATAAATGAGATCCCAACAGTTTTTATACTGACTGATTGGATGATCAACAAATACAAATCAAATCAACTTTCTAATAAGCACGGGAACAGATGATCAAAAAATACAAATCAAACCATTGTATCACAAATGCCAAAAGCATTGAAGTTCAATAATGACTAGATCATCCATAATAATAATAAAATAAAATAAAAATTAAAAAAAAATCAGATGGAATCAACACAGATCATTATTTATCTGTGTTGACTAGATCATCCATCCATAATCAAATCTAAATCGATAATGATCTGTGTTGACTAGATCATCCATAATCAAATCTAAATCGACCCAACTAAGCAGATCAGATTTTTACAAATCAAATCTAAATCGACCCAACTAAACATATCAACACAGATCATTATTTATCAACAAAAAAAAACAAAATAACACAGATCAGATTTTTACAACATAAGCAGATCAGATGGAATCGGTGTTTCGCTGAGAGAGAGAGAGAGAGAGAGAGAGAGAAGGAGACAGAGACTTACCTGAGAGTTGCCGAAGGTCGATCGGTGCTTCGCTGAGAGAGAGAGATGGAATCGGTCGCTTCGCTGAGAGAGAGAGAGAGACGGAAGAACAAGAGTGAGAGAGTGAGATGAGAAGAGAACTGTGAGAAGATGTTTTGAGAGATGCTTACCTGAGATGATAAGAGTGATCAGTGGTTGCTTTGCTGAGAGAGATAGATGCCTGAGATGATGAGTGTGATCGCCGATCGGTGGTCGTTTCTCGCAGAGACAGAGACGGAAGAGAAGAACAACAGCGGTGCCGTCCTCACCGTGAGAGAGTGAAATGAAATGAAAATTAGAGATTTGTTTTGAGAGATTAGGTTAGGGTTTGTTTAAACGGTCCAGATTTGTTTGGGCCAAAAAAAATCTAGATGAACGGCTCAGTTTTTTCTTAAAAAAAAAAAAAAAAAAATTATATAATGCGGGCGGGTTGTGTCGGGTGCGGGTAAAACCCGCAACCCGCCCGCAACCCGAAATTCTCCCATTTTTCAAACCGCACCCTACCCTTATGTATTTGCGAAACCGCCCATATGCGTGGGGTTCGGATCGGTTCGGGCGGGTTGTGCGGGTCGAATAACCCGCTGCCCACCCCTAGTTCCTTGGATAGGTCTGTGCACTAGCTTGTAGTGCTTCCCGACTTGCTTAGCCTTGGCTCTTCCGGCCATTTCCCTTCCCTTCCTTGCCCAATCCTCTTTGGTAGGCGAGTAACCTAAACCAAAGGTATAAGGGTTGTATGGCACTTCAGCTAATGCAGTGACGCCCTTCCGGCCACTCCTTCCCAATCCCATTCCGGGCATGTGTTGAAGCTTGTTCATGAGGTAGACAGATTGCGCACTGACATACAGTCCCTCATCGACAGCCAGCATATCCTGCACTACCCGAGCCTCAGCCAAGGTGAATCCCAACAAAAAGACATCCTCCACGCCGTGTTCAATTTCCAAAACTGGTGTAGAGACCTCCGGCGGCGGATGTATGGAAGAGTTCCCGAAAACAATTGCTACCCCCTTCCCATAGGGGTACTTCAGCATCTGATGTAAAATGGAAGAGACAGCTCTCACCTGGTGCAGCCACGGCCATCCAAGGAGTAAATTGAAGGTGGCTGGAACATCTAAGACATGGAACTCGATGTCCTGCTGTGCCGGGCCAACCTGAGTTTTAATCCGTACTATTCTCATCACCTCTCGACTGGTGTTGTCATAGGCCCGAATTACCTGGGCTGTTAGTGTGAAATCTGCCAGCTTCAAACCGATGGCGTAGGTCGCACGCGACGGACACACATTGATTGCAGATCCCATATCAACCAGGACAACTGGTATCCATTTTTCCTTACAGTCCACAGAGATATACAGCGGCTTGTTATGTTCAGAGCCCTCATGCGGTAATTCTTTGTCTGTGAAGGTCAGAGTCGGTGAAGCGCCACTCGGGAACACCAATCCTACCAACTGCTCGAGAGTTGTATCGATAGAAAGCTTCGCCTTGTCCATTGCTGAAAGGACGGCTTGTCTATGAACTCTTGAGGCCATGTGCAGTCCCCAGATGGAGATGTCTGCCTGAATTTTCTTCAGCTGCTTCAGCACAGCTTCCTCCTCCAGTAGTTTGTCTTTCTGCTTTTCTGCTTCCTTGTCTTTCCCTGACGCCTCTGGTTGGTCCAGATGTGGGGGCTTGAAGTACCGCCCACTCCGGGTCATATGATCAACCTCCTCGGTGTACCAGGTATCATCGGATTGATTCTGCCCCCAGTCTTCATCAGTATGGGCAAGACCTAAATCATCATCTTCCCACCACATCCCCTTGGCAACCGACAGACAACTGTCCGGTTCCGCTGTAGCTGTTCCCGTGTTCTCAACACATTTTGTCCCCGCAGGACACTTGGCTTTTCTAGCCCTGTCATGATTCTCAATTCTCTCTTGTTCAAACCACTTCAGCGCGGCCTCCTGTTCGGTGTCCACTGTGCACAAACTGTCCAATTCCCGAGCAAAATTCTCCGTACCGGTGCTCTCTGGTAGCTCTCCCTTGTTTTCGACCATTCTGGCCGTTGTTGACATTCCTATTTCTGACTGTCCCTGTCTTGGCTAAGACCCCTCATCAATATTCGGCTCGTCACTAAGCCACCCTGTATTGCCTGTTGCTCTGTTCGCATCAAACCAACCGATATGCACATCCCCCATGTCTTGTTCATCAAAGAATTGCAGGTTGCTGATATCCTTCTCAAGCTCAGCAAGATCATCCAGCCCCTGACTCGGCCCATCCTCCCGGACAACATTTACCTCCACCCTAGTTGGCAACTCCACCCCTGGCCTAGCTTGATCAACTGGTACAATATAACCGCACGGGTTGTATGCTTCTTCAGTTAAGCTCGCAGCGCCCTCAAACATGCCTTCTACCACAGCCACCACCACGGGTTCAGGTTGGAGTTGGGACGTGCTCATCATGCACAAGTTTGTGCTCTCTGGGATGAACAACGCCGGCTTAGGCAGGTGGAAGGGAGTGATGTATATGCTGGGGTCGTATGGAACGGCCGTTGCTTGGATCAAGTTTATTTGCTTGGGTGGAAGAGGGCAGTTGTTATCAGGTGGGAGAGGGTTAGTGCTGATATTTGTCTTCTCGAGAGGCTCAATCACCTTGTTGTCAATGAGATCATGGATCTCATGACGGAGTCTGAAACAGAGGTCGGTGTCATGACCATGCTGCTAATGAAAGGCGTAATACTTAGCCAGGTTATGTGTAGGAGGGAGGGGATTTGGCAGTGGGCATGGTTCCAGGGGCTTCAGATGCCCCTTTCTAATTAGAACCCGCAAGGCTTTGGATAGGGACACGTAAAGTGGGGTGAAAGTCCTCTGGCCCCTACGTGGGTACTTTTCTGGTTGTATGGTGGCTCCAGATGTGCCGGTAAAGGGTGTGGCTGTTTTTGGCGTGGTGGTGACCATGCCGACGTCAGAAGTCCTTGCGGCTGCATTGTTACTTGTAGCTGCATTCGAACCACGTGTAAATGCCCACTTGGGCTGCTCCTTTTCCTGGCCAATCAGACCTTGCTTCATAGCATCGTCTATCTGTACCCCTATCTTATGCAAGTCAACAAAGGTGGGGAGGGGTAAGACGATCATCTTCTGCATTAACTTCGGTTGCAGATTCTGCACGACCATTCTTATTTGGTCTTTTTCGGCTGGCCGAGTTGTCATCATGGAGGCCTTGGCCCTCCACCAGGTGACGAAGTCAAAGAAGCCTTCCTTCGGCTCTTGCCTAGTTGCCTCGAGATCACAAGTTGTGACCTCGATTTGGGTGTTGTAAGAATATTGAACGATGAAGGCTTCGGCCATCTCCTCCCAGTTCCTTTTCACTGAATCCTCTAGTTTGGCATACCAGATGGCCGCAATACCCGATAGGGTCTAACCAAAGAGGGATAGTTTCTGGAGTCTAGTCAAGCCCATCGGGCGCAGAATATCCGAGAACAGCCTCAGATGAACCATAGGATCGCCCGAACCGTCGAAGCGGTCTATGTGAGGCATTTTGAATCTATTCGGTAATGTCACCGCCGAATCTGTGTAACCATCCTCTATATCTGGGATCGAGTTGACTCCCTAAGCTCGTTTAAACAACTTTTCAAGCTTGCTTACTTTCAAAGTAGTAGAACCAACCTCAAATTCAAACGATATGTCAATTGGGAAAGTCGGTGCTTTCAAAGTTTGTGGTGGGACTGGCCCTGTTTGAACGTCCGTATTCTCTTGGACGTTAGCTGTATCCCCGGGGTGTTGGAACCCTAGGTGGGGATGGGTGCGAAGCAGAAGCTCCGGCTTGTTGTGGTTGCTACTGCTGTTGAAGCTTAGCAATTAGTTCTGCCTGCTGGGCTACAACCAATATCTGACGAGCTGTAACCTCCGCTTGGCGAGTAGCATCCCGCTGCATAGCCTCCATGGTCTATTGGAGTTGACGCATCATTTCCTCCATACTATCTGTAAAGTGTTGATCTGTCTGAACAAGTGTATATTCTCTCTCTGAGGTAGAAACAGAAATCTCAGCCCAACTGCGCACAGGTGAGGTAGATAGCGACCACTGAACTGGCCACTGTTGTACTGGTAGTCTATGCATGACTGCCCTCCATCTTGTAACCGGGGGTAATGAAGCAAACACAGGTTGTCCTCCAACTAGATCGTCAGATCGGTGAATCCTCCTAACTTTGGTCCAAAGTGCTCAGGCGGTATCTGCCTCGTCGGAAGCAATTGTGAAACACTACCTTGCAAAAAGAAAAATAAAGCAAAAAAAGAAACAACAATCAGAAAATGGACAGCATCTCGGCTTAGATAAAGACAACACATAGTTGATATCATAAGCTGGACAATATGTACTCAAACACTGATTTCTGCCCCCAAACATTCTGCCTCAAAACTGATACCCTCAAACACTGATGTCCTCAAACTGATACCCGGACTTGCAACTGATACATACATTTCTGTAGAGACGCACCCTAACAACATATATCAAGCAAGGGAGAGCCAAAACACCCATATGGTGGGGTAGGGTTTCCCTGTCCTAATTTCATCAAGAGCTAGGGTTTCACTACGCACGCATGCAGTTTCAAACAATCCTGCATTCGGGTGAGCAGCCTGTCCTAGTTTGGAACAGTCTCTAAGGCTTCCGATATGCAACTAGGTCAAATGGTCAAAAAGGGTGCCTCAGCAAGACCACCTAATATACCTCTCACACCTAACACCGAGAAGTGAAAGGTGGATCAAATGGTACGGCGGTGATCCAGATCCAAGGTTTGTGTTCCCATCGTGGCAAAGCCCACAACTGGTCAGCCTTATGGCACACTTTTCCAAGCAAGCCTCCGGCAAACTGTTCAAGAATAGCAGATGGCAAACACTGTCACTTAGGCGCACCAATGCAAATGCAATGCAAAAAAACACATAAGTGTAAATAAAACATCATATCATGAGTTCAAGTCAAGTTTTCTAAATCCCCAGCATAGTCGCCAGAAACTATGGACTCGACTTTCTTCGCGCGCCCCCCTTTCGGAGAGGTCGCGAATTGGTCTTCTACAGTTCGGACTCTTGTCACGGTTCTGAATCTAATCTCACAAAGTGCAATGTGAGACTGATAAACACCAAAGAGTCCAATCCGGCAAATCATTTTGGAAAATCAGATTTTAGATCAAATAATGCCAAAACTGGACTGCTTTGCCAGATTACAGAGTTGCCACGTAAATATTTTATTTTTGGGAAATTTAGGAAACCCTGACTCATGCCAAAGGCCACGTGTCTGTCATCACCAAAGTTGCCTCGGCTCGGGAACTTGGGTAGGAGACGAGAAGGTCATGACATGAGCACCCCCGCTCGCCCGATCAAAGATCGACCTCTACTGAACATGATATGTTATTTTATAAACACATGTGTTCTTATTCCGATTATTTAGCTAACTTTACTACGTGATGCGCACAACATATAAGTATAAACTAAATCGCAAAAATTGGAACAAAATAATTCATGTTTTTTTTCGAAAATGGTTTGAAAGTGCCACCCTCAAGTGGGCTAAAGCGCGGATTTGCCACCCTTAACTGGGCTTAAAACATGATTTGCCACTTCACAAAGTGGACTTAAAACTCACATTTGATGAATTGTCCCAATTCAAGCAATAAAGCCTTCATCCACAGGCATTCATGCAATTTAACATATAAGCACATAGCCTCATGGCAAGCATGCTATCATGGCAACATGGCAATCGCACTCATGCAAGTATGCTAAAGCATAAAGACTTACCGAGTACTCCAAGCCAAAACAAAAGCTAGTTAGAAATCATGCATGATCCTAACTATGCTAAAAATGCCTCATGCAACACATGGAATAATGCAACTAAGTAGGCTCAGCTATCTAAGATGGCATATGAATGCAACAATTGATAACATGCTTTGAAACACGTATTCAAATAAGTATTGAAATACAATGCAGTTTGAATGATGCATTGACCCTCGGTGCATACAATACAAATGAATGATGCATACATGCAAGCATAAGGTATGCTAATTGAAATATGCCCTAATCTAACCATAGAAAGCGGTTAAATAAAAGGGAGAAAGATGTGGGGTTAGAAGACATGCACACACACGCACACTTATTACAACAATACGCGCTCGCGAAGGAGGGTTCGAATGAATAAGCCAAGCTACACTAAGCTAAGCTAATTATTACAAAACAACTAATTAACTATTCTAGCTAATTAATTATTACAAACCAAATTGAACAACTAGCTATGCTAAGCTAATTAAGATATTACAAAACAAATTGAATGACTAGTTACACAAACTAAACATAAGCAATGAAATGGCCTCGAGGGTGAGGGAGGCATGCATGCTCGGTTGGCATCATCCCGAAAATCCATTGCCTTGCCGTCAGTTGTCTCTGTTTGTACTTGCCTTGATTTCTGAAAATTGTGCCAATCTCCATACTACTTTTGCTTCAAAACAAGAACGTTTTTGCACCAAAATAGACTGGTGGCCGGTCGGCCACCAAAAGTGGCTGCCGGCCACTTCAACTGGCCGGTCGGCTAGTGCAAGTGGCCGGTCAGCTACTGCCACTGGCCGGTCGGCTACCTCCTTTCCCAAACTCCTGGTTTTGCTGTAACAGAGAACAACAGAGCCAAGACAATGCATTTGCAAAGGAAATGTGCGTACTACCACCCTCCTTATCATTTCTCAAGCTCAAAAGAGTGTGGCGCTTGGCTCTCAAGCCACCAATCAAGCATTTCAATGCATGATGGCCCAAAAAACCAAGCTTGTACAAGCTTGATGAATGCGCACATAAGACTCAAATGGCCACCAACCTATCATGCATGATCAAGGGTGATGGCGACCAAGAAATGTGACACGTTTCATCACTTCAAGTATGAAACACCCCACATTTCTTGTGTTTGGATTGACATTCGATCCAAACACATGCAATGCAACACATATATGTTTATCTTAGTTATGTTTTACTTGATTCCAATTTGTTTACACATTTTACATTATCGATTAATCCTTTAACCGATTAAGTCCAATGTGAAAGTCCTCTAATTGGAGAGGGGTCAACCGAAGGAGGGTTTAAAACATGAGAGAGATCATGCCTTTGACTAAGAGGAACCCTCAAAAGAGGGTTAAAGCCATTTGAGCACAAACTCTAACTCATGCTTAAACACAACCTTAAGGCCAACAAACCCTCAAAGCAAAAAGGAAAAGTGAAGAAATGAGGGAGGTTGTAGAATTTTCAGTGCTGAAATGGCATGCTCAAGACACTAAATCATGCAAGCAATGCATGCAAGACATGTTTAATGCCAAAAGTATCAAAGCTAGTGAAGTGTATTACACTAGAAGCATGCAATATCAAGCTCAAACAACCAAATCAGTTCTAAACAGAGCTAAATCATGCCAAATCAGTGGCCTAAACATGTTGGAATTGAAGCATAAATGCAAAGAAAAACATGCTCATTTGTTGACTCGCAAACGAGGCTCAAAGTACAACTCTCAGAAGCAATGAAAGAGTGATATTTATGAGAGTGTGACAGAGGTATATGCTCTGAAATCACATGCCAAATGATGTCATATCATGCAAATAACTCAAGCAAAGCATGCTAGGGGCCTCAAAACACAAAGCTAATAAAGGCCATTTACACTACAACCATACAAAGCATGAGTCATATGACCAAGACCAACCAAAACAGAGTTAAAACATGCTAAAACATTAGCAAAAACATGCTGAGATGGAGTCCCAAAAGGGTAGAAAAACATGCTCACCTCTTAGGCCAACTACACATGCAAACAAGACATGAAGAGGGGGGACCACCCCCTCCCATTTTGGTCCCCAAAACCAACTTTTTGCCACTAAAATTCCCCTGGAATTTAGTGGTTAAAAGGCCAAGAAAAGGTTATTTCAAAAGCTTTTAAAGGTGGCTCAAAAGGCTTTGCAAGCCAAAGAGCAAAAGGGGGAGGGGAACCACCCTCTAACCAAACAAGGCTTAAACCACCATTTTAAAACCCTAAAATCAGAGTTTTTAGAGGTTAAAACCAGCCTCAAAGTAGCATAAAAAGATGGCTAAGCACTTAATTAAAAACAAAGCTTAAAAGAGTTAAGTTCTTACCCTTGAAGCACAGCTGCAAAACAGGTACAATTTTGAGCTAAAACCAAGCTTTAGACCTCAAATAGGACTTCCAAGAACCTCAGCTCCAAGATGAAGGTATTTCATCAAGGGGTTGTAGGCAAATATGTAGAGAATTCCCACTTTCAAGCGAAAAATAGAGAGAGAGAGAGAGAGAGAGAGAGAGAGAGAGAGAGAGGGGAAATTTTTGCTCCTAAAATTTCTGAACCCTCAAAAAGGGGGAGGGACCTCCCCGTATATAGAAATACAAGCCTAAGGCTTGTTTTCATCCCTCCATACACGTGTATGGAGGATGGCTTCAGTGATCAACAGCTGGCACATAAAATATCTAAAAAAGGAGAAAAATGGCCGTCGGCCACTCTAGGTGGCCGACCGGCCACCTCCTCTAGCCGACTGGCCACCCTAGGTGGCCGACAAGAGGAAAAAGTGGTCAACAAGGGCCAAAAGTGGCCAACAAGGCCTTTCCTCCCTCCAGGCAAGGGGCACCAAGGTTTGGCCCAAAAATAAGGCCAAAACACAGAGAGTTTAGAGGCTTAAAGACAAGGAGTTCCGCCGAGAGCTTCGGGCACTCAAAACAAGCACAAACATGCACAATCATCGGATGCACAAATGATGACATCCAAGTTTTGAGGACAGTCAAAAATGGGGTGTCTACACATACATATTAAATAAATTTTCTTCTCGTATACATTTTACTGGATGCTGGTGAATGACTACGACCGACTTTTGATGTAGCCACTTTTGAATTCAGTTTCACCAATAATGGTAAGCGTTACGATATTGTCAAACATTATTTTATAATTATGGTTTTACTATGATGTAGACGAAACCATATGTCATCCAACACAGAAAACAATGTAATGGAGTTCTCATCAGAGGAGGATGAGGTTATTGAAGATTTTATGGATTTTTTGATGATTGCTTTCATGCATGACCATATCAACGCGTCAAGTAGTCGCCGACCGCAGCGAACTTGTCCATTCAAAGGTGATGATTACATCTTCAGTTTATTAAATGGCCATCCAGAAATAATGATGGACATTATGCGAATGGATGCACAAACATTCATTTTATTGAAAGACACCTTACTCCAAAATGGCTTTATCGATCTTGAACATATGCATATCAGTGTAGAGGAATCGCTTGGGATTTTTTTATACACTTTTGCACAAAATGATCACCATCGACTACTGGCAAATAGATTTCAGCACTCCACGGAAACAATTTGTCGGCACATAAAAATTGTTATACAGGCATTGTGCAAGCTTGCATCAACGGTTATCAAACCACGTAACCAAAATGAGATACCGGCAACAATTTTAAATGACATGAGGTTTTTTCCCTGGTTCAAGGTATGAATTTAATGATTGTCCTGTAAGTTCTACATAACAATAAGGACGATATTTTTTTATCCAAGTTTGTTTCTCTTTTAATGTCAACCAAATATCTTTCAATTAGGATTGTGTAGGTGCTATCGATGGCACATTGGTGGATGCACGGGTGCCTGTTTCAAGACAAAATACATTCCGCGGACACAAATCTACAGTATCGCCAAATGTACTCGCAGCTTGCGACTTCGACATGTTGTTCACATTTATTAATTCTGGATGGGAAGGTAGCGCACACGACAATGTTATTTTAGTTGACTCTATTACAAGAGCTGATCTACAATTCCCACACCCACCCAATGGTGAGTGTCATGAAATAACATACAGTACACTTTTTCAAATTATTTTTTTGTTTGTGATATGTTTGATAGAACAGTGCATTCATTATTTACATGTAGGGAAGTATTATTTAGTGGATGCTGGTTTCACTAACATGCCTGGATTTCTTGCCCCATTTCGTTCCCAACGCTATCACTTGCAAGAGTTTCATGGCCGTCATTATTCAGGACCCAGGGAATTGTTTAACCATCGACATTCGTTGTTACGCAATGTCATAGAAAGAACATTTGGTGTTCTGAAGAAGCAATTCCCAATATTGCGGTCTATGCCAAATTACAAGTCTACAAGACAAGGGCCTCTCGTGATTGCATGTTGTGTAGTGCACAATTGGATCTGTTTGCATGCTAATGGACCCATTCTTCATGGAAGCTGATAATGAAATGGCGGCAGAAGTGGAAGCAGACGGGCTTGTTGGACACCAATCTGACTATGTTGACATGTCACAACATGGGTTGACGTACCAATCTAACTTTAGGGATGCACTTGCTACTGCTATGTGGAAAAATCATGTTGGTCATGGCTAGATTTGTGATGTGAACAAGGCAAGTGAATATCGTAGTGACTAATGGTTTTAAATGTATAATTATTTTACTACTTTCAATCATTATGACACCATTATTACATAACTTCACCCACTTTACGTAATTGTGAATTTAATGACTTCTTTCCTCTTTTTGTAGGATAACTACCAATGAGGACAATGATTGGGCTAAATGGCAATTAAAGGAAAGGGAACACAAAGATCATCACATGGCCAATCAACAAAATGTTATTACGTTAATGAAGACACCTAAATATGTTGTTGATGCAATGTATAATATGCAGGGACAAACACTTTATTGTAAGTGATGGTTGAATGATGCATTCAAAATTTGTAGTTTATGATATTCATTCAGTTTATGATGTTCATTAACTTTTTATTAAAAAAATTTGTTCGCAATGGATAGATTTGTTATTAATTTTAATTTTTTTATTAATTTGTATACGACATTTTTTTATTACTTTATATTTTTCATTTTATTGAAATTTTGGCTTTTTTATTAATTTAAATGTCTTTTTATTAATTTTTTTTTCATGTTATTAACATAATGGTTTTGTTAGTGATTGTTATACCAAAAAAGTTTTTATTAATTTTTTTTATTGTTATTAAATAAAATATATAATTACTACTTTTTAACTTTTTTTATTTCATTTTAGCCGAATTCCATTTCCTAATTTGTTTTTTTCATTTCATTAAAATAATGGTTTTTTTATTAATTTCAATTTTTTTAAATTAATTTGTAGACGACATATTTTTATTAATTTACTTGTGTCATTTTAAAACAATTTGAAGCCTATGTTATTAATTTTTATTTCATTTTATTAATTGTTTTTTGTTGATGTTAACATATTAGTTTTGTTATTTTCATATATTATACCAAACAAGTTTTTATTCATTCTTTTTGTGAGGTGTCCTAACTAAGTCCACTTTTTCACTTTCTGGACTGAAAAGTTGAGAAAAAAAATATAGTTGTTTGGGATGATTTTTGTACATTTTACGGAAAAATGTGTATTCAAAAAATTGTATAAATTACTGTAAAGGAGAAAATTGGATGGAATAGGCTGTACGGTGGGCTGAACGCAGTGACAGCGTTGGTAGACTAGAGGCTGTGAGATGTTTCCCTGCTATTCGGGCATTGAATTGGAGGTGTTGTTCGGCCCGTGGGGACCCACCACGGGTCCCATTTTGCTAATCAAAACCGTTCAATGTGTAGAACTCGTTGAGTATTATCTTCTTTTAAAAAATCACGTTGATCGGATATGGATAGCTATCTGGTTGAATTAGTTTGGTTTCAATTGTTAACTATAACACCATCTATTTTATAAATTTAAATTGATTTGATCATATAGTTACCGATATCTGATCAGGATGATTTTTCATAGGCATATAGTACTCCGCGATTTCTACATATTGAAGGGTTCAGATTATTTAAACGGGGTCCGTGATGGGTCCCACGGGCTGAACAACACTGAGTAATTAGTGCACCTAAATGGAAGCTCGTTTCCAAAATTTGAGCCATCCCCATTTTATAAATTGAACTTTTTTTTATTTCATGTTAGCCAATTTTTTTTTCTTAACTTGTTTTTTCTCATTTTATTAAAATAATGGTTTTATTATTAATTTAAATTTTTTATAATTTATTTGTAGACGACATATTTTAATTAATTACTTTTCTCATTTTCAAACAATTTCAAGGCTTTGTTATTAATTTTAATTTATTTTTATTAATTGTTTTTTTGTTCATGTTAACATAAAGGTTTTGTTATTTTCAAATATTATACCAAATAAGTTTTTATTAATTTTTATTTCCTTCTTATTAAAAAAAAGTATAATTATTAATTTTTCCCTTGTTTTATTTCATTTGAGCCGATTATTTTTTTTAAGTTGTTTTTTTCCTTTAAATATGAATAATGATTTTGTTATTAATTTAAATTTTTTGATTAATTCGTAGACTTTTTACATTTTAATTTTAATTTTAATTTTAATTTTTTGCATTTTATTGAAATGAAGGATTTGTTACACATTTATTAATTTTTGTACGAATTTTTTTTTTTAATTTCATAATATAACTCACAAATTGTTATAACATTGTCACTGGTAAATTTTACAGTGCAGAAAAAAAATTCTATTCATTACGTCAATACAAAAGATTACAACAAAATAACAAAATAAAATGACCACAGCAAAATGAGAAAATAAAATAACCACAATAAAATAAGAAAACAAAATGTAACCACAGCATGTGTGAATTTTTTAAACGTTCATCGAAACAAGTTAAACATCATTATCAGGTGGTGGTGGAGGTGGAGAGAAGTAGTAATGGTATACATGAGTGACTCGATGGTCAATCTGATCAATGCGATTCCTTGTCACTTCATCACGTCTCCCTGAGTCTACAAGAAACTCACCAAATTGTTGAATTAGTGAGTTCTAAGCGGCGGCAAATTCATCGAATCGAGTACCCAATGTATTGACTTGATTAGCCATTTGTTGTTCCCATTGTAGGCGCTGATTGTACCGTTCTTGTTTCAACGCTAAATAATCAGTCCAGTATTGGGGTTGTTCATTTGGTGGCATGGCATTGTCATTGGATTCTTCCTCATCAGGTATTGGTTCATTTTCAAAATTAATAGAGCCCAACAAGTTGTCAGCACCACTAGCTCGGGTCAGTGTGTACTCAGAAATTGGTGAAGTGACTCTCACATCTACTTCACCTTCAAGGTTGACATGATGCGCTCTGAAAATTTTGGTTAACAAAGCTCCAAAAGGTAGTGACCGGCCACTCAGAGTACCAAGTTTTGCAACCATCATTTCTCTCAGTAATATGAAGCATAAATCTAATTTTTGTCCAATTTCAAAACAATATAACAAATAAACATTAAAACATGGAACAGCATCAAAATGTCCTTTTTTGGGAGTGACATTTTCAACTATCCATCGATGAAGAATACGAAGGTGGGGTTTTAAATGTCTAGCTTGTAAATTAGTGCCGGTGAATCGGTTCTCACAAATTGTGGTATAAACCTCAGTTAGATCATCAACAAGGTTAGCTAATTGAGCCTCATTTTGAAAATAGCATTGCAAATCTCCTGTTTCAACTCCAATAATTTGTGCGAAAGTGCAAGGACTAAGTGTGATTGCTTTCCCCTTCACATAAGAGGTTAGAGTGAACAGTTCCACTTGTTGCTCAGCAGATGTCAAGTGAACGTAAAATAACTGTACAAGACGGGGATATACCTTATGTGGTAAATTAGTTAAAGGTAACCATCACATTGTATCCAATCTGCCAAGCAACAGTGGATCATATTGAAAAGGTAGATTTACCTTTCTCCACGTAACAATTGGTCGATTAGCGAAATTTGAATAGGCTTGTTCATGATGATATGTGAGAAAATCATTAGCTGGATAGTCATGATGCTGTTACTGTGGTTCACGTTGTACAGGGTTAGAGGTTTTGCCACGTTCGGGTCTCGCTCTTTTTGTTCTGGCATGATGACTGCAAAAGTTAAGAAAAATGTATGTAACAGTAAAGAAAAATGTATAGTAAAATGTATGATGTTGGTGTGAAGTTAAGAAAAATGTATGATGTTGGTGTGAAAAATGGAACAGATAGGCAACAGATAATGAAACTGGGTGTGGAGGGCGAAGTGATGGCTAAACCAGATGACCGGCCAGTTGACCTTCGGGATGACCAGCCAGTTATCCCTGGTGGCTGTTCTGCGCCTGAAATTCGCCTCCCTGCAACTCAGCTCTCAAGCTATCAAGAATATGAACTGTGCGTCAAACTAACCTCTTCTCTCTTCCTTCTACACTACCTTCTACACTTAATGTAGTGAATATTATAGTGTGATGGAGCTGCTGAAGGTGTTGGAATGAGACGGTGAAGATGGTGTGTTGGAATTCTGGATGGTGAAAATAGTGCAGACTCAGATCTTATATAGAGGCTGAGGTTCATAAGGTCCAAAAGGTTTTTTTTTTATTTTTTTTTTCTTATTTACTTTTGATTTCTTGCTATTTTTTTTTTCCTTACTTATTTGTAATTGCATCCGTATACTGACCATGTGTGCAGGTTTTTGTCATCGTCTCTCTTTTCCTTTATTCCACAGTGATAGATAGGAGGGGGTAGGTGTATTGGATATGTGAAATTACAATATTATCCTTTTTATTTTGTTCTTACATAACAACCTGCCATTCAAATTAAGAGGGGCGAATTGGTAATGTCATACATAAATATCACTCCCCCCCCCTCCCCCCCGGCCCAATTATATGACCTTCTGTGGCCTTCACAGGTGAGTGACTTGCAAGAGTACAATAATGCATGCACTTTTTCAAACGAGTTTTTTATTACATTAATAAAATGTAATAAATGAAAATGTTTGGTAACGTTTACATTTTGATTTGTATTTAAAAATATTAAACACACTAATTTATGTTAATTGTTATCGATATATATTCTCCAAAGTTGTTGACTTAAACAAAATTTTTGAAAAAAATTAAAAACGTATTGTATAAAATCTTTGCACAGGCCTAAAAAATGAGTTCACACAAAGATTAATTGACACAAAATAATTGACATAGAAGTTATTTTTTTTTAAAAAAATATTTGACAAAAAAATTATTTAAAAACAATTAATTGAAAAAAAAATCATTTTTTAATTTGAGTATTTTAATAGTTTGGTTATGACTGTTGATCAAAAATACGGATATCGATATATGAGTTGTGTGTTTGACTATCAATTAAAGATTGAATTAAGTTCTAAAAACTATTTTGAAAACTCATCACCAAACAAATTTTCTTATTTCACATGTCACATCAAACTCTCAAAACTCAATTCCACATACAATTCAAAACACACTTCAACACTCTATTCAAAAACAATAACCAAACAAATTTTCTGCACTCAAATTATAATTCCACAACTCACAAACTCAAAATACAACTCATACTCTCAAATCATATTTACAATACTCTACCAAACGCAACCAAAGATTTTCAGTGTTTGGTGAGGGTTTTTAGAGACAAGGAGAGCAAAAGTGTTTTTAGAGTGAGAGGGATGTAGAAACTATGAGATACATTCAGCCCCAAAAGATAAAAAAAAAAAATAGGGTTTGCGGACTGCCCAGTGTCCCGCACGTGCGGAGCCTCCTTTCTGCACGTGTGGCAATCTCCGCACGCACCTTGCTCCACACTTGCATATATTGCAGTGTGCTGCCCCAAACTTCCCTTGAATTCTGCACGTGCGGCCCACGTGCCCCGCACGTGCGGCCAGTCCAAAAGTTCCTCAGCTTAAATCTAGGCACTCCGGACCCGACCTCGCACTCTCTAGGATAAGTGAAAGTCAATACCGAATAACTAGAACAAGTATTCAATTGAGAAAAACCCTCCGGACACCACAAACCCCAAACACTCAATAAGACTCCAAGTCAATCCCAACACTCTATTAAGGCAAACCCAAGGTTAAACAAGGAAGAGCGAAACTAGTGACACACCCGGTCATCACAATATAGCATGGCATAACGGCGACGATGGCGTGGCTTCCAGAAAATCTTGTGACCCATGATAGCTGCCATAAGCAAGAGTGAGAAAACTGAGAACTTGAGTGATACTTTCAGTTGAAACAATGAAAGGAAAAATTGCACGAGAGCACTTATCAAGCCAAATAAATCGAGAAATCTAACCGAAATGTGTTTTTTCTTCATCCAAACGATTTCTCTAATGGCAAAGACCACAGTCACTAAAGCAGTACCAATACCAAGAATGAAAAAAAAAAAAAAAAAAAAAATTTCTTCCCTCCACAAATTGTTCGAAGGATGCACTTAAAATTTCAAAAATTACATTTGCGGCGACACAATACTTATCAAACTTGGTTTTTCTTATCTTTTGCTAAATCTTAAGAAAAATCTCTTTCATCTCTCCCTCCATGGTTGATTAATATCGATACGAAATGGGTTTTTCAAGGTCATTGGGAAATGGTGAATCACACCTAAAATTTGGAGGAGAATGTGACTTTCATTGAAAATGATGAATTTTGTTGGAGATAGAAAGGAAAGGCTAGAGATTTATCAATGGTTGAACCAAATCAAAGAGAAGAGATGGTAAAGAGAGGTGGTTGAATGAAAGGCAAAGCAAGGATGAAAAGAGAGAGAAAATGGAAGAGCATCCCTTTGTTTATTTGCAAATTCCACACTCTTTCACACTTATGATAATATTAACCCAAAAAAATCAAGAAGAGTCTATTTTAATTTTAATTAAAAAAAACATTTGAGGGTTCTTCACCAATCTAAATAAATAAATAAATAAATAAACAAAAATGATTTCCATTATTTTGTTGTCTGTGCTTGAATAAAGAAACGATAAAGAGGTATACCTGGAGCTCACCCTTAGAATGCTGAATCCCTCACTCCCAATGCAACAAACTCTCGAAGTATCACGTGTCTATACTCCTTCACTTATCATCATTCACCAAAATCATAAGTCTCATCTTTTCCACCAATTATAACTTACTATTTGTTTATGGTGCAGGGGCAGAGGGATAATGAAAGAAATTTTTGGCATATAATTATCTTTGTAGGAAATTTTTGGCTTATATTTATAGGAAATTTTCAACAAATGGGTTGAAGGAAATCTTTATAATTATTTATACCCATAAATCTTTGTTTATACCCATAAATCTTTATAACTATCTTTTAATTATCTACAAATAAATCTTTGTATTTTTTGATTTTTTTTTTTTTAATTTTGAGTCAATTTTTATGGCTTATAATTATAAAGATTTCTGTCACTCATAAATCTTTAAATTAAATCTTTATGGCTTATAAATATTTGTGGCTACAATAAACCTTTATTTATACCCATAAATCTTTATAATTATTTTTTAATTATTTAAAAATAAATGAACTAATTATGAGCATTCATATAATTATCTATAAATAAATCTTTATAAAGATTTATGGCGTATAAAGATTTTGAGATTCATAAGCCACAAATCACTAATTTATTTATAATTTTGATCTTTTTATAATGATACAAAGATTTACGGCTTACAAAGATTTCTGTCGCTGATTTATGTTTTATAAAGATTTTGTAAATTATTTGAATTTTTTTTTTAATTTTGAGTCAATTTTTTTATTTTTTAAGTCCGTCATGACTAGATCATTCTAAAATTTACAAAATTTGAATCAATTTTGAAAGAAAAAAAGTTTAACTAAAAGCAAAAATAAGCCAAATTATATATATAGATATATAATTACGAAAATTGGCTTACCTTTGTATTTTCTGTTTTTTTTTTTTAATTTAAAAAATTCGACATAATTTTTTTTACAAAAATCACTAAACACAAAAATAAGTCGAACTAAAAAGCCAAAAAAGGATACTCCCAAAAGAAGCCAAAGTTTTACATCTAATGATGACTTATCCAAATTCTTCACAATCACAAATGCTAAGGATTCCCTAGACTAGTCCTCCGTGATTTTTATTTCTAAGAGAGATTTTGAAGCAGAACTACCATCTTCCTTAGATCCATAAATAGTTTTGGGAAGGGGAGAACCAGTGTCAACTGCCTATAACTTACAATCTTCCACTAGATGTAGGAACGGATCCACCTGAGAAAATATAAACATAGTAAAGCATATACGTCTGAGAATAATATTAGGATAGTATATCCTATACTAATATTGTTTTCACAATACGAGGTAGTCTTCATAATGTAAATAAGAATGACGATGCAAAAAAAAAAGAAAAAAGAATTGGCATTCAGCAGCATTGATTGCTTTAGGAAATAATTGATAAGGATATGGAAATAAAACCCTGATCTGCAATGAACCACGTATCGTTTTATCTATAAGAGCAACCTTGACACATGGAAGAAGGGGAAGTATATTGTAGGCTTTTGCTGAAAGGATAATCATCGAAGTTTCCAAAGTAAAGAGGGAACTGCGTCGTGACAGTGGCAATGGCCCTATGGAAACAGCAGGACATGTCTTGAGTTGGCACACTCGATGTCCCACTAAGTCAATCTTATTCGTTACATCACTATTATGGCATTTCATTAAACAACATAATTAGAAATAAAGAACAAAACATATATAAAAATATAGAAAGTAAAAATTTTTAAAAAAAAAAGAAGAAGAAGAAGAAGAAGCACCATATATAGGCAAATTAAACGCAATTCCATCCCACCTACAAAAATATAAGCATAATTGTTGGTTTGGATGCTAACCTCCTTCAATGAGAGAAATTCTTTTCAAGGAACAAGCTAGCGAAAAACTTCGGACTAGAGCCTCTTGACTGGAGTTCTGCAAACATGATTTGTAACGTCCCCAAAAGTACATAATAAATATAATCCGAGAACATATATGAATGACAGCATAAATCAGAGTGAATAGTCCTTTCATTATATAAAGTTAATGAAAAGGTGTTTCTAGACTGTTGTGGTTGAGATTGCGATGAAAAGGTGTTTCTGCTCCTCTTCTTGGGCCTATAGTCCCCTTGTGACCCTTGGCCCCTAGACCTCGAACTCCGAAGTCTCTCCTCCTCGACCTCCACGGTAATCTCCACATGCGCGGCCGCCTCCATAAGACAGTGATAGTTCCGGATCATGTTCCTGGCAACCTTGAACAAGATCTTGGTTCTAAGCTTTTTCTCGAACTCAATGCAACAGCATTCTTCCGTCGCTACCAACTCTGGTGCAAACTGGGACAAACTAGAAAAGGCCGCTTCAAACTCGGCCACGGACATATTGAGTTTTTTAAGGTCCTGGAACTCCTACCTCAACCTCTCCCTAGCAATGGGAGGTAGATACTTGTCTTGGAAGGCCACCACAAATGCCTCCCATGTCGGTTCTATTTGGCTTTTAGCGTACTTCCACCATTGACCCGCGTCCCCTTTGAGATAGTAACTCGCAAGAGTCACTCTAAGCTCACTATCTTCTATGTGAAGCATCTCAAATGTCTTCACTATCTGTTCGAGCCATTCATCTGCTTTCTTAGGTTCGGGGCCACCATGGAACTCATCCGGCTTGGCCCGCAAAAACTCCCTCGTGAGGAAGCTCGCCCTTGTCTCTATGGCGTTCTCCCTAGCTTGGTTCTCTGTCCTAAGTATGTTCATGGACTCCATCAATGCCCCCGCTATTTTTCAAGCTAGGGCTCCCATTGCAGCTTGACCCGCTTGCCCCGGTATCTCAGCTTGCCCCCACTGGCTTGGCCATATTAGCTTGGCCTAATCCCTTCTCTTGTACCGAAACCTCATGGACCGGTACCCCATGCACACCCCGGCAACCCCGACTACGTCTTTCACCTCTACCACCACGAGTTTGACCCATTCCTGACATCCTAATTGAGAATCAAGATAAACAATTTAGCACATAATTCCAAATGTGCTCGCAACTTGCCTCACACGTTAAACTACAACAATCATATATACTCTACCACACAAACAATTCAATTCACTCCACATAAGTACTTAGTCACGTAAACACATATGGATTATCTTTTAGTGATGAGATTCGTCCCACGAAAAACCAAGAATTCTTAGTAGAACGAGTATTGATCAAGTACCCTTCTAATAAGACCTCAAGGAATCTAATAGGCGCAAATAATATCCCAAAAGCCCAATCCCATACCCGTATAGTCACATAAGCATGTTATCACATAATCACGAAAAATAAAACATTTCCTAATCATGCAAAATGAACCCATTGTGGCAAAACAACTACTTCCCGCGAGCCCCAAGTATTCAAACCCGGTAGCTCTGATACCAAGTTGTAACACCCAGAAAATATCCAATATAAATTAACTACGTCAACCAAAATCCACTAAATAATAATAACAATTTTCCCATCTTTACATCATTAATCAACAAAGTTTATACAAAAGTTCCACATGCGACTTATACGTTCAATGGTATGAAAAACACATGAATCTATAGCATGTGAAACATCTAGTCTCAAGTAATTAAAATGCCCTTAAGGGCTTATATCTTCCAAGGCATAAGCCCGGTTACACAAAATGGTCTCTCGGACCCATACATGTTTAGCCCTTGGCTTACAAAAATTCACAATTACAACAAAGAGCCTTGTGCTCTCAAAACATATTTCCACACCCTAATTTGGCGGGTTCACCACGTCCTTTCCTGCACCAAAACCCATAGGGGTGAGCATAAAGTCCAATAGAGAATTCTCACAAAGTATATAGAGTTATCCAACCTTCCAATGTTAAATGCAAATGCCATGCAATGCCATTTTAAAGAAAATTTTCATTACATGCTCTTCTTGAAAATCATCATATTTCAATAACAGTTTGTAAATTTCAACAATTCCGACACTTCTAATTTTAATCAATAGGGGCGGTAAATACGACTTAGGTAATCCCTAGGTTAGTGTCTGCAAGCAGGCTCAACAAGCACTACCAAAAACCTCACTTTACCAGTTGCTAACTGGAAGGGAAGTGGTACCTCCTCCGCGCGTGTTTTCGGTCTTTCACCCCGGACACTCAGGCCAACTTAGTCAGTTTCATCTACACCTCCTATCCGAACTTACCAACGTATTTTCTCCAAAACATTTCAATAATTTCATTTTGCATTATTCCTTTCTCAAAGTAAATGATTTCACATCTCAACTCAAAACTTGCAATAGTATAATGCTTGTAATGTCTATACACATGCCAAAGCTAAATAATAATCTTGTAATGTTCAATTGAATGAATATGCAATGCCATAATTGTCCACTTCCAACATAATATCAACAACATACTATCATGATCAAATTTCCTTTTTCTCCTTGCAATGCTATTCTACAAATAGCCCAAAGTTTGTTACCAATTATCAATAACAACATGTCCCCAATTCATGCATTTCCATCCTTTTCACCATTTTAAGGTTATAGCAAAAATTAGACAACAATCTCCAATTTCAATAGTTCCCATGTGTAGAGAACCCAACATCAATATATATATATACACATTGTAATAAAACAAGGAAACTCTCTACTTTCTTTACTTATCATGACATGAAACTATGAATTTATGTATATATACATATATAGCACCCCATAAACCCTCATCTTCCTTTATTCAAGAAAAATCCCCAAAATTTCTAGGTTTTCTTCTCTTTTTTTTACAAAACACACATACACACACCGAGCCTTTGAAAGAGATACCAATGAAGTCACTATTCCCCTAACCAAGATGGTTTCAACCCTCAAGACATTATCTTTAAAAAAAAAATTAAGAATTTAAAACCCCCTTTTTGAAAGAAACTTATATTCATGAACAAAAATCAAACCCTCACATTATACCCAAAACAAATCCAAAACCCTCATCAATCCTTGCAAAACCTATATATGTAACTCAAGAAATCCCTACCTCGAGTTTGATGAAGAGGTTGATGAAACCCTAGAGCCAAAGATGAGGGATTTTCGAGTTCCACCACACAATGTGAAATTCTAGCTTTGATCTTCAAGACTTGTGAGGGATGATGGATCTAGACCCAATGGATTGCAAGAAATCAAAGATTTTTAGTGTTTGGTGAGGGTTTTTAGAGAGAAAGAGAGCAAAAGTGTTTTTAGAGAGAGAGAGATGTAGAAACTATGAGACACATTCAACCCTAAAAGATAAAAAAAATAGGGTTTTCGGACTGCCCAGCGTCCCGCAAGTGCGGAGCCTCCTTTCCGCACATGCGGCCTTCATCCCCGCACACACCTTGCTCCGCACCTGCATATATTGCAGTGTGCTGCCCCAAACCTTCCCTGAATTCCACAAGTGCGGCCTCACCTCCCGCACGTGTGGCCCTAGTTCTCCAGCCCAAGATTTCCTCAGCTCAAATCTAGGTACTCCGGACCTGACCTCGCACTCTTCGGGACAAGTGAAAGTCAATACCGAATAACAAGAACAAGTATTCAATTGAGAAAAACCCTCCGAACACCACAAACCCCAAACACTCAACAAGGCTCCAAGTCAATCCCGACACTCTATTAAGGCAAACCCAAGGTTAAACAAGGAAGAGCAAAACTAATGACACACCCGGTCATCACAATATAGCATGGCATAACGGCGACGTTGGCGTGGCTCCCAGAAAATCTTGTGACCCATGATGGCTACCGTAAGCGAGAGTGAGAAAACTGAGAACTTGAGTGATACTTTCAGTTGAAACATTGAAAGGAAAAATTGCACGAGAGCACTTATCAATCCAAATAAATCGAGAAATCTAACCGAAATATGTTTTTCTTTATCCAAACGATTTCTCTAATGGCAAAGACCACAGTCACTAGAGCAGTACCAATACTAAGAAGAAAAAAAAATGTTTTCTTCCCTTCCCAAATTGTTCGAATGATGCACTTAAAATTTCAAAAATTACATTTGCGGCGGCACAATACTTATCAAACTTGGTTTTTCTTATCTTTTGCTAAATCTTAAGAAAAATTTCTTTCATCTCTCCCTCCATGGTTGATTAATATCGGTATGAAATGGGTTTTTCAAGGTCATCGGGAAATGGTGAATCTCACCTAAAATTTAGAGGAGAAGGTGACTTTCATTGAAAATGATGACTTTTGTTGGAGATAGAAATGAAAGGCTAGAGATTTATCAATGGTTGAACCAAATCAAAAAGAAGAGATGGTACAGAGAGGTGGTTGAGTGAAAGGCAAAGCAAGCATGAAAAGAGAGTGAAAATGGTAGAGCATCCCTTTGTATATTTCCAAATTCCACTCTCTCATTCAAACATATGATAATATTGACCCAAAAAAAATCAAGAAGGGTTTATTTTAATTTTAATTATAAAAAACATTTGAGGGTTCTTCACTAATCTAAAAAATAAATAAATAAATAAATAAAAATGATTTTCATTATTTTGTTGTATGTGCTTGAACAAAGAAAAGATAAAGAGGTATACCTGGAGCTCACCCTTAGAATGCTGAATGCCTCACTCCTAATGCAGCAAACTCTCGAAGTATCACGTGTCTATACTCCTTCACTTATCATCATTCACTAAAATCATAAGTCTCACCTTCTCCACCAATTATAACATACTATTTGTTTATGGTGCAGGGGCAGAGGGATAATGAAAGAAATTTTTGGCTTATAATTATCTTTATAGGAAATTTTTAGCTTATATTTATAGGAAATTTTCAACAAAGGGGTTGAAGGAAATCTTTATAATTATTTATACCCATAAATTTTTATTTATACCCATAAATCTTTATAATTATTTTTTAATTATCTACAAATAAATCTTTGTATTTTTTTATTTTTTATTTTTTATTTTGAGTCAATTTTTATGGCTTATAATTATAAAAAGATTTCTGTCACTCATAAATCTTTAAATTAAATCTTTATGGCTTATAAAGATTTGTGGCTGCCATAAACTTTTATTTATACCCATAAATCTTTATAATTATTTTTTAATTATTTATAAATAAATGAACTAATTATGAGCATTCATATAATTATCTATAAATAAATCTTTATAAAGATTTATGGCTTATAAAGTTTTGAGATTTATTTATAATTCTGATCTTTTTATAATGATACAAAGATTTATGGCTTATAAAGATTTTTGTCGCTGATTTATGATTTATAAAGATTTTGTAAATTATTTGAATTTTTTTTTTAATTTTGAGTCAATTTTTTTATTTTTTAAGTCCATCGTGACTAGATCATTCTAAAATTTACAAAATTTGAATCAATTTTGAAAGAAAAAAAGTTTAACTAAAAACAAAAATAAGCCAAATTATACATATATATATAATTACGAAAATTGACTTACCTTTGTATTTTCTATTTTTTTTTAATTTAAAAAATTCGGCATAATGTTTTTAAAAAAATCACTAAACACAAAAATAAGTCGAACTAAAAAGCCAAAAAAGGATACTCCCAAAAGAAGCCAAAGTTTTACATCTAATGATGACTTATCCAAATTCTTCACAATCACAAATGCTAAGGATTCCCTAGACTAGTCCTCCGTGATTTTTATTTCTAAGAGAGATTTTGAAGAAGAACTATCGTGTCTTCCTTAGATCCATAAACAGTTTTGGGAAGGAGAGAACCAGTGTAAACTGCCTCTAACTTGCAATCTTCCACCAGATGCAGGAATGGATCCACCTGAGAAAATATAAACATAGTAAAGCATATACATCTGAGAATAATATTAGTATAGTATACATTATGCTAATATTATTTTCACAATACGAGGTAGACTTCATAATGTAAATAAGAATGACGATGCAAAAAAAAATTTGGCTTTCAGCAGCATTGATTGCTTTAGGAAATAATTGATAAGGATATGGAAATAAAACCCTGATCTGCAATGAACCACGTATCATTTTATCAATAAGAGCAACCTTGACACATGGAAGAAAGGGAAGTATATTGTAGGCTTTTGATGGAAAGATAATCATCGAAGTTTCCAAAGTAAAGAGGGATCTGCATCGTGATAGTGGCAATGGCCCTGTGGAAATGACAGGACATGTCTTGAGTTGGCACAGTCGATGTCCCACTAAGTCAATCTTACTCATTCATTACATCACTATTATGGCATTTCATTAAACAACAAAAATAGAAATAAAGAACAAAACATATATGAAAATATAAAAAGTAAAAATTAAAAAAAAAAAAAAAAAAAAAAAAGAAGCGGAAGAAGCAACCATATATAGGCAAATTAAATGCAATTCCATCCAACCTACAAAAATATAAGCATAATAGTTGGTTTGGATGCTAACCTCCTTCAATGAGAGAAATTCTTTTCAAGGAACAAGCTAGCGGAAAACTTCGGACTAGAGCCTCTTGATTGGAGTTCTGCAAACATGATGTGTAACATCTCCAAAAGTACATAATAAATATAATTCGAGAACATATATGAATGACAGCATAAATCAGAGTGAATAGTCCTTTCATTATATAAAGTTAATGATACAGAATTGTCCAACGTAAATAAATGCCCTATGGGCTTACACCTTTCCAAGCCTTGACTTGGTTACAACAAAATGAGACTAACTCATACAATTTTAGCCCTAGGCTATACAAAAATAAAACAAAACAAGAAGCTCTTGCTTCCCGAAAGTCCCTCCAGTGCAATTGCCTTGCTGGAGGCATGCTATCATTACCTGAAAATGTTTTTCCCAAATAGGGTGAGCCACGGCCCAGTAGGAATAATCTAACACAATATATGAGATTTAACAAAGATATAAGTGCTATGTGCATGTACAATGTCCAGAATAAAACATTCATACTTTATAGTGCCATAGAATTCCAATTTCATGTTTCAATATGTTTTCCTCCAATTCATTTCAACATATAAGTCAATTTCATTATTTCTTTCATAACCCAAATGAGACTACAACTCAATGGTTCTACAATCATATCATCAACATATTAACACTTCAAATTGCCATTTTACGGATATTTCGTCCGCGGGATCGACACCCATGTATAAAATTTCAATTTGCCATTTTACAGATATTTCATCCGCGAGATCGGCACCCATGTATAAAATTTCAGGACTTTCACCCAGGACACTTCGGCCAACTTAATTATAATGGAGTCTATCCCCTTTCTCCTCCCAAACATCATACATATGCAATGTATTTAAACATATAATCATACATGAAGTACATCTCCTTTCTCCTCCCAAATAACCATACATCTACAATGTATTCACACATAATCATATTCAATGACAACCAACGAGTGATTAGTTTCAATTCACCTAATACACATGCAGTTTCTACAACAATCAAAATTATCCTCCACCGATAGCCCAATACAGATATACAATCTCATGACAGATAATTTAATCAAAATTTCCAAAGATGTGAGGCATTATATTTTCAATTCCATCATCTATTTCAATACTCACTCAATTCCATGTTTGCAACACCAATTTCAACCATTTATACAAAATAGATATGATAATCATTTTAGGGCAAATATCCCCCTTTTCAAAATACCAATCCAAACACCAAAATCACTCATTTTGACACAACATGACTTCATTTTCAAACCCCATTCTCATTTATTTCGTTTCCACCAAAAACCCCTCTTTTACATTTTACCCAAACCCTAGGTTTGGCTCAAAATATCCCCAAACCCCACCGTTGTTACACAACCACAAAATAACTAAGTTAAAAATCATAACAAAGTGTAGAAAATCCCTACCTCAAGAGGAGAAGACCAAGTAAAACAAGGTTGAAACTCCAAAGACATTGAAATCCAAGTTCGTTCGGATCAAAATGAAGATCTTGAGAAGCTCAATCTTTCTATCAAAGGAAGTAAGGTGAAGAGGTCACTAGATCTAGATGAAAAAGTAAAGAGAATGTGGGTTTTAGAGACAAAGGCTCTCAACTTTAGGGTTTAAGATGAAAAAATATGAAAAAGTGATGTAAAAAGTCACTTCTACGATCTGATATACGCACAGTCCGCTCAAGTGGAAGAGTTGACGCTCGAGCGACAGACACAAAAAAATTGTTTCATTCGAGCGTAAAAGAGACTCGCTCAAGCACGGAATGCACACGTTCAGTACTTTTGCAAACAACAAACAAACCGCTCGAGCGCAAGAATGGACGCTCGAGCATCCACCCGCTCCAGCGTAAGAAACGCCGCTCGAGCGTGGAAAACACTCCTCCAGTACTTTGTAGACGTGCAAAGTACTAAGTGTTTGCAAACCCCGGTCGAGCGCAAGAAGGCCCGCTCGAGCAAAAGACCAAAATTCTAGGCGACACAAAGTTTGAAAACTAAGTAACCAACTAGTTCCAAACACACTCAAAATGACCAAATAACCAAATTTAAGGAGAAATAAAGAGCAAAAGAAAATGAACAACATTTAGAAAACATAAACCCGAATCCGGAGTACAACAAATGACAAGTCAAAACTGGAATTGCTATATGATGAGTTGTAATAAGAGAAGACCTACAAATGTATACCCAAAATAAAAAAAAGAAAAAAGAAAAAAAAAATAGGCCCAAAAAAAGATATTGAGGCAGACAAAGGATAATTATGCTTATTACATATAGTGAATTGACCAAATTTAACAGAATTAACAAAATCTGCCATAGACTACCAGATTACCACATGTCATTGAAAATCTGATTTAACATGCCTAATGATCCAATGAATGAATTTACAAAATCACAGATCTCATGGGGAACTATATCTGATAAAGAAAGTTCCACAATAGCCTTGAAAGCTGCCATGGCACTTGTTTTCTAGCAACTAGGGGGCAGAAAGATGGCAGTGGAACAACTCCCACCTGGCAAACAGTGGTTGGTCAGGATGGTTGGTAATAATTTTTCGTCAAATAAATATAAATAATTGTTAAAATACTACAAAAGATGAGAAAGAAGAAGAAGTTGTTGTACGGTTTCTCTTATAACAAAGGCAAATTATTGCAAAGTTGAATAATATGAAACTTAAAGATGTAATGAATCACTGATGAATGAAAGCACAATGTGAATGTAAATCATAGCAATAGCAAGACATGTGTTGCTAATTGAATAAGGGGAAGACTAAAGAGAGCAAAAGACGAGGGAAAGAGTAAAGGAGGAAAAAAATGGGAAAAGAGGGAAAAGTAGGGGAACCAAGACAACATGTAAATATGCATAAATGCTGTTAACAAAACTGATCGAAGCCAAATCTACAGGATAACATTAATAATTAGTTTTGAAGACTAGATGAGTTGTATGGCACAAGTTTTATGTTCTAGTTGAAGGAACCAAGTCTCTACAAGGGCCGAGGGGAGGCCAAACAAATTCAAAAAACTAAACCTCCTTGTTTAGGATTTTAATAGAAATTGCGATGCAGATGTGTTATGAACATAGATGAAACTTCCACAATCCAAATAATATTCTAGAAAAAAAAAACAAACATCAAAATAAACCGTAAAACCAAATACAAATCAACAATTACCTTGCCACGAGAGAACAGCAACACTAGGTTGTATGTATAAGCAATTGCTTCATAGTGGCCAGGCATATTTGTAGGAGAGATGGATTATGCCCAAACTGAAGAAAGCAGGAGGCTAATCTGCCGGCTACTCAGCCTAAGAGAAGTTACTTCTTGGTATTGAAAGAATAAAACAATGGTCATATGAGTCAACAACCCAAAACATATGTGACTTTACACACTCATCAATCCCAAATTACAATACATCTTTCATTCACACTTTATATGACAAATACACATAAAAGAAAATAGACTTCTCAAATCATCAAACCGGCGTTTCCAACTGCATTCCTGAAAATGGTAAAAATAACGTGGGATGAACAAATATGTCTAGTAGGGATCTACAATGATTCTCAATGATAAGATTGATAGATACATGTGATCATGAATGCTAAAGGATGATACATAAATAAATAATGTGCCTTTTATACTCAAAATACAATACACATACATGTAGACATCCCATTTTTTACTAACCTTAAGACTTGGACGTCGTCGTTTGTGCACTCGATGATTGTGTTTGTTGTGTTTGTTTTGAGCGCCCGAAGTCCTCGGCGAAACACCTTGTCTTTAAGCCTCTAAACCTATTTTGTTTTGTACTTCTTTTTGAGCCAAACCTAGTTGCCTTTTGCCTGGAAGGGGAAGGGACCTTGTCAGCCAGTTTTTGGCCTTGTCGGCCACTAGTTGTTCTTGTCAGCTACTTTTGGTGGTCGACGGCCACTTGAAGTGGCCGGTCAGCTACTGAGAGTGGCCGATGGCCATTTGTCTCCTTTTTCAGATATTTGTTTGCTAGTTGTGCCAGCTGTTATTCACTGAAGTACATCTCCATACACGTGTATGGAGGGGTGAATACAAGCTTTAATCTTGATTTTCTATATATAGGGAGTGTTCTCCCCCATTTGGAGGGGTTAGACATTTTGGATCAAAATTTTCTCTCTCTCTCTCTCTCTAGAATTCTCTCTCTCTCTTCTTGTTTTGTGCTTAGTAGTTGGTTTTCTCTACACCTTTGCACACTAACCTTTAACCAAATTTGACCACCTTGGAGCTGAGGTCCCTTGGAGCCTAGTTTGAGCTTTTGGAAGGAGGTTTGAACCTAAAAGTGTGGTTGTTTTGTGCTGTGCTTCAAGAAGTATAAGACTTACCTTGTAGGCTTTCTTTTGACTACTTGTTTTGCCATATTTTTATACTGTTTTTGGCCTAGTTTTCAACTACAAAACACTCTAATTTTTTAGGCTTAACATGATGGTTTGAGTCCATTTTGTTTTAAGGGGTAGTCCACCCTTCTTGTTGATTAATTGTGAAGCCTTTTGTGCCATCTTTTAGCATACTCAAATCAAACTTTTTGGGCCTTTAAACCACTGAAATTCAGAGTTATTTTAGTGGTGAAAAACATGTTTTGAAGTCCAAAATTGGAGGGGTTAGCCTCCCCTCCTTGTGTCTTACTTGCATGCCTAGTTAGCATCACATGGTAGCATGTTTTTGTAGACTAACTTAGCTTATTTCCAGCATATTTTTGCCTCTGATTTGGACTGTTTTAGGTCTGTTTTGGGCTGCTTTGGTCATATGAGTCTTGTTTTGCATAGTTGTAGTGCAAATGGCTTCACTAGTTTGGTGTTTTAGGCCTTTAAACATGATTTGCTCAAGTTGGTTGCATGTTGTAGTGTCTTTTTACATGTAATTTCAGCATATATAGCTCTGTCACATGCTCATTCGTTTCACTCTTTCATTGCTTTTGAGAGTCGCTCTTGAGTCTTGTTTGCAAGCCTAGGTAGCTTAACATGTGAGCATGCTTTTCTAGCATTTTGTACCTTCATTTCAGCATATTTTCGCTATTTCTTTGACTGGTTTTAACACTATTTTTAGCTGGTTTGGTCCTTTGAGGCTTGCTTTGTATGCTTGTAGTGCAATTGTGCCTAATAGTTTAGCTTGTGCTATGTTTTGGCCTCTTGTTGTAGCTATTTTTAGCTTACTTCAAACATGTTTTAGGACTCCTTTTAGGCTGTTTTAGGACTATTTTGAAGTGTTTGTACCTTGTGAGCTTTGTATTGCATGCCTATAGTGTAGTGATCTTCACTAGTTTGATGTTTTAAGGCCTTAGATACCACTTGGTTGTGTTGGTTGCATGCTTTAGTGTTGCTTTACACATAATTTCAACACTTTAAATCTATGTAATCTTCCTCTATTCTTCACTCTTTCATTTACTTTGAAAGTGGCATTGAACCCCTTGTTGGCTTAAGTGTGAAATTGAGACACTTATGCTCAATGGTTTTAATCCGCTTTTGAGGGTTTCTACTAACCAACGGCATGAGGTCTCTTTCATACTCAAGGTACTTGTGGTTTAAGCCCTCTTTCCATTAGAGGACACTCACCTTTTGGACTAATCAATTAAAGAATGGATTGGTAAGTTAAAATGTGCAAACAAAATGAACGAAGTAAAAGAGGCAAGATTAAGCATCTTCATGTTGCATTGCATGTGTTCGGATCGGACATTAATCTGAACACTAGAAAATTGGGACATTTCATAATCAAATTGATGAAACGTGCCACTTTTCTTGGTCACCGTCACCCTTGATCCTGCATGATAGGGTGGTGGTTATTTTGGTCTTGTTTGTGCACTCATTTAGCTTGTACAAGCTTGGTTCTCTAGCCATCATGCATTGAAAATTCTTGGTTGATGGCTTGAGAGCCAAGAGCTATACTCCTTTGAGCTTGTGTGATGATAAGGAGGGTAGCAATACATACACTCCTTGAAAATACATTGCTTTGCCTCTGTTTGCTCTCTGTTGCAGCAAAAGAAGAAGTCTAGGGAAGGGGTGGTTGACCGGCCAGAAGCAGTGGCCGACCGCCCAGTTATAGTAGTCGACCACCACTTTTTGTAGCTGATCGGCCACCAATGAATTTTTGTACAAGTGTGCTCCTAAGTTGGAGCAGAGGCATTCTGGCAGTTGATATAATTTTCAGTGAGCAAACGGGTGCAAACAGAGGCATCCGATGGCAAGGCAATGGCATTTTCGAGCGGAGCAACCGAGCATGCATGTGTCCCTCGCCCTCAAGGTCATTTTAATTGTTTTAGTTAACTTAGAATAGCTAGTTAATTCAAATGTTGTAATTATTTAGTTAATTAATTTATTTTGTAATTAATTAGCTTAATTTCGTTTTGTAATATTTAATTAGCTTAGAATAGTTAGTTAAATATCATGTTGTGATAATTAGCTTAGAATAGTTAATTAGTTTTGGTTTGTAATAGTTAGCTTAATCATTCGAACCCTCCTTCGAGAGGGCATAATGTTGTAATAAGTGTGCATGCGTGTGTGCATGTCTTCCAACCCCACGTCTTTCTCCCTTTTATTTAACTGCTTTCGATGGTTAGTTTAGAGTCAAGTTTCAATTAGCATACCTTATGCTCGCATGTTTGCATCCATTCAGTTGTCTTGCTTGCACCGAGACTCGGTGCATCATTCAAACTGTATTGTATTTCAATACTTATTTGAATACGTGTCTTAAAGCATGTTATCAAATTGAATCGACTCAAATGCCATATTAGTAGCCGAGCCTATTAGTTGCATTATTGCATGTGTTGCATTAGGCATCTTGTATAGTTAGGATCATGTATTTTTCTAACTAGTTTTTGTTTTGGCTTGGAATACTCGGTAAGTTTTATGCTTTAGCATACTTGCATAAGTGTGATTGCCATATTGCCATGATTCGCATGCTTGCCATGAGGCTATGTGCTTACTTGATAAATTGCATGAATGCCTGTGGATAAAAACTTGTTGCTTGAATTGGAACGGTTCAACGAATGTGAGTTTTAAGCCCACTTGAGGTGGCAAATCATGTTTTAAGCCCACAATGTTTGGTAGCAAATCCGCATGTTTTAAGCCCGCTTGAGGTGGCAAATTCAGACCATTTTCATAAAACAAACATGAGTTGAATTGTTCCAAGTCTTACAAACTAGTCTATACTTGTTTGTGTGCATCATATAATAAAGCTAGTTTAATAACCGGAATAAGAGCACATAATGTTTATAAAAATGCATATCATGATTAGTAGAGGCCGATCTTTGATCGAACGAGCAGGGAGTGCTCATTTCAGGACCTTCCCCTCTCGTACCTAAGTTCTCGAGCCGAGGCAACTTTGGTAATGACAAACACGTGGCCTTTAGCACAAGTCAACCCCAAAATAAAATATTTAGGTGGCGACTCTGTATCTGGCAAAGCCGTCCAATTTTGGCATTATTTTGATTTAAAATCGATTTTCCAAAAAGGTTTATCGGATTTGGAATCTTTGGTGTTTATCAGTTTCACATTGCACTTGTGAGACTAGATTCAGAACCGCAGGAGTTCGAACTGTGAGGCATTTCATTTTAAACCTTTTGAAAGGGGGCGCGAAAAAAGGCAATTCCACAATTTCTGGCGACTCTGCTACGGATTTAGAGAACTTGACTCGAACTTATGATATGTTATTTTATCTACACTTGTGTGTTTCTTTGCATTGCATTTGCATTGGTACGCTTAAGTCACTATGATTGCCATCTGCTATTCCTGAGCGGTTTGTCAGAGAATTGCTTGGAAAAGCTCGCCAAAAGGCTGACCGATTGCAGGCTCTGCCACGATGGGAACACAAACCTTGGATCTGGACTACTGCTGTACCGTTTGATCCTTCTTTCACTTCTCGGTATTAGGAGCGAGAGATATATTAGGTGGTCTTGCTGAGGAACCCTTTTTGACCAATCTAACTAGTTGCATATCGGAAGCCTTAGAGACTATTCCAAACTAGGATAGGTTGCTCACCCAATTGTAGGTTTGTTTGAAACCGCTTGTTTGCATAGTGAACCCCTAGTTCCTGACGAAATTAGGACAGGGCAACCATTACCCCATCATAGGGGTGTTTTTGGCTCTCACTTGCTTGATATGTGCTTTTAGAGTGAAACTCTATAGGAATATATGTATCAGTTGCAAGTCTGGGTATCTGTTTGAGGGTATCACTTTAGGACAGAAATCAGTGTTTGAGTACAAATTGCCCAGCTTATGATTACGACTGCATGTTGTTTCTGTCTGAGCCGAGGTGCTGTGTGTTTTCTGATTTTTGTTTCTTTTGCTTTATTTTTCTCTTTGCAAGGTAGTGTTTCACAATTGCTTCAGATGAGGTAGTTACCCCCCGAGCACTTTGGACCAGAGTAAAGTGGATTTACCGATCTGAGGATCTTATTGGAGGACAGCCAGTGTTTGCTTCGCTACCCCCGGTTACAAGACGGAGGAGAGTCAGGCATAGTTCACCAGTTCAGCAGTTGCCAATTCAATGGTCACTATCTACTTCACCTGTGCTCAGTCAGGCCCAGTTATCTGCTTCAACTTCGGAAAGGGAATACACACCAGTTCTGACAGATCAGCATCCTGTAGTCAACATGGAGGACATGCTCTACCAACTTCAACAGACCATTGAGGCAATGCAGCTAGACGCTGCTCGCCAAGCGGAAGTTACCACCCGCCAAGCAGAAATTACAGCCTAGCAGACTGAGTTAATCGCCAAGCTGCAGCAAAAGCAGCCGTAATAAGCAGCAGCTTTTGCTTCGCATCCACCCCCAGCCAGGGTTCCAATACCCGGGGTTACAACTAATGTCCAGGAAAATATGGACATTCCGGTAGAGCCAGTTCTACCCCAGACTTCCAAAGCACCGGTCTACCCAACAGAGGCACCCTTTGAGTTTGAGGTCGACCCTACTGCACTGAAAGTGAGCAAGCTTGAGAAACTTTTTAAATGAGCTCAAGGTGTCAATTTGATCCCGGATATAAAGGACGGCTATACTGACTCGGCGGTGACATTGCTAGATAGGTTTAAAATGCCACATATAGACCACTTCGATGGCTTGGGTGATCCCATGGTCCATTTGCGGTTATTCTCAGACATTCTGTGGCCGATGGGTCTGTCCAGACTGCAGAAGTTATCCCTCTTCGGCCGGACCCTGTCGAGTATCGCGGCCATCTGGTACGCTAAACTTGAGGATTCTGTAAAAAGGAATTTGAAGGAAAAGGCTGTGGCCTTCGTACTGTAGTACTCTTATAACACACAGATCGAGGTCACAACTCGTGATCTCGAAGCAGCCCGCCAAGAGCAGAAGGAAGGATTCTCCGATTTCGTAACCCGATGGAGGGCCAAGGCCTCCATGATGACCACCCGACCCGCTGAAAAAGACCAGATCCGAATGGTAGTCCATAACCTACAGCTGAGGCTGCTGCAGAAAATGATAGTCTTACATCTGTCAACATTTGCCGACCTCCATGAAATAGGAGTGCAAATAGAGGATGCAATAAAGCAGGGTCTGATAGACCATGAGAAAGAGCAGCCCAATAGGGCTTTCACACGCAGTTCAAATGCAACTACCGGCAGTAGTGCAGCTGCAAGGCCTTCAGATATGGGCATTGTCACCACCATACCTAAAACCGCTAACCCCTTTGCTGGCACGGCCAATATACCTCCCCAAACTTCCAGCCATCAGGCCCGAGGCCAGAGGGTTTTCACCCCACTCTATATGTCTCTGTCAGCGGCCTTGAGGGTCCTAATCAGAAAAGGGCATTTGAAACCGTTAGAACAACGCCCCTTGCCCGATCCACTCCCTCCTAAACATAACCCGACTAAGTACTGCGCCTTCCACCAACAACACGATCATGATACCGACCAGTGTTTTAGACTTCGTCATGAGATTCAAGATCTCATAGACAACAAAGTGATAGCACCTCCTAAAAAGCCAAACACCATTACAAATCCCCTTCCACCACATAACCAAGCCCCTCCACCTAAGCAAATAAACCTTATCCAAACACTGGCCATCCCTTATGACCCCAGCATATACATCACTCTATCCCACCTACCTAAGCTGGCACTATTCATCCTGGAAAGCATAGACTTGTGCATGATGAACACGTCCACATCCCAACCCAAACCTATGGTGGTGACTGTGGTAGATGAAAGCAGGGTGGCCTTGTTGGAGGATGGGAATGTCAGTTTAGCACTTGAGGGCTCCGTGGACTTATTTGAGAAAGAATACAATCCCTGCCGCTATATTGCGCCAGCCAATCAGGCCGAATTAGGGCTGGAGTTGCCAATAGGGATGAAGGTCAATGTAGTCCGGGAGGATGGACTGAGCCAGGGATTGGATGACTTAACTGACCTCGAAAAAGACATCAATAATCTATAATTCTTCGATGAGCAAGATTCAGGGGACGTGCACATTAACTAGTTTGACTTGAACAGATCAGTGGATAATTCAGGGTGGCTTAGTAATAAGCCGGATGTGGATGAGGAATCTCAACCAAAACTAGAACAACTGGAAGCAGGAACTGCTACAAGGGTCGAAACGGCCGTAGACAAAAGGAAGTTGCTGGAGAGCGCCGGTAATAAGAATTCCGCTCAAGAAATGGGCATCATAAGCACTGTAGACACTGAACAAGAAGCCGCACTGAGGCGGTTTGAATAGGAAAAGAACGAGATTAATCAGGAATCTGGAAAAGCCAAGGACCCTATGGGGAATGACTGTGATGTCAAAGTCATTACAACGGAACCGAACTATTGTCTGTCGGTTGTCGAAGGAGTCTGGTGGGAAGACGATGATCTGCATCTTGCCCACACAGATGAGAATTAGGGCCAAAACCTGCCAGATGACACCTGGTATTCTGAGGAAGTGGATCACATGACTAGGAGTGGGCGGTACTTCAAGCCCCCGCACTTAGACCAACCAGAAGAATCAGGAAAGGATAAAGAGGCTGAAAAACATAAGAATAAACAGTTGGAAGAAGAAGTTGTACCAAAGCAACTAAAGAAGATCCAAGCGGATATATCCATCTGGGGTTTGCTCATGGCTTCGCGGGTACACAGGCAAGACGTCCTATCAGCAATGGATAAGGCCAAACTGTCTATCGAAACAACCCCCGAACAACTAGTGGGACTTGTCTTCCCGGGAGGGGCCTCGCCAACCTTGACCTTCTCAGATAAGGAATTTCCGTCTAAGGGCTCTGCGCATAACAAACCACTGTACATCTCGGTTGAGTGTCGAGAGAAGTGGGTACTGGTTGTATTGGTGGACACTGGGTCCGCAATCAATGTGTGTCTATCCCGCACAGCCTATGCTATTGGCTTGAAGCCAGCGGATTTTGTACCAACGACCCAGGTGATCCGGGCCTATGACAACACAAGTCGAGAGGTGATGGGGACAGTTCAGATCAAAACACAGGTTGGCCCAACGCAACAGGATATTGAGTTTCACGTCCTAGATGTTCTGGCCACCTTTAACTTACTTCTTGGACGACCGTGGCTGCACCAAGTGAAAGCTGTCTCTTCCACTCTTCATCAAATGCTGAAATACCCCCTTGGAAAAGAGGTAGCCATTGTGTTTGGAAACTCATCAATCCATCCTCCGCCTGAGGTCACCACGCCAATACTGGAAATTGTACATGGCTCTAAAGATGTTTCCCTGTCTGGATTTACCTTGGCTAAGGCCTGGTTGGTGCAAGATATCTTGGTTGTTGATGAGGGGTTGTACGTCAATGCTCAATCTGTCTACCTCATGAACAAGCTACAACATATACCCCGAATAGGATTGGGAAAGAGTAGCCGGAAGGGCGTTGCTGCACTGGCCGAAGTGCCACACAACCCTCATACCTTTGGTCTAGGTTACACGCCTACCAAAGAGGATTAGGTAAGAAAGGCAAAAGAAATGGCAGGAAGAGCCAAAGCAAGGCAAAGTGGGAAGCACTATGAGCTAGTGTATAGAACAATTCAAGGAACCCTAAACGGTCGCTTTGTCCGGCAGGGGGAAGACTTCCCATTTTGCGGCTTTCCTGAGCCATGGTTGAACTTTGAGAAGCGGCGTTTGCCCGGCTTTGAGATTTTCTTCGACCTACAACTGCAAGAGGATGAAGCCACAGAAGAACAGACTGACTTAACTCCTGAAGCTGAACATAGTACAAAGGATGAGTCCAACGGCAATGAACTTGAGATAGGAGCAGCGCTGGCTTGTCTCCTTTCGGATCCTCAGATCAAACCGGAGAGCTTGGGGGATGACTTCACTGTTTCCATGATTGGGGCGGACCTAGGTGTGAACCCTTCTACCGGCATTCGGGATGCATCTAATGCACCATCTCTCACTTGGCAGCTAGATGAGGGCTTTTTGCCCGGCAGCTCTGAATCAGGTAGTGAGTCGGAATCTGATTCCACAGAGTTTGTGGAGTCAGAATCAGATTCCAATTCTTCTGAGTCGGAGTCCGGTATTCCTAGGGTTGGTAACCCGGATGCCGTTGTTTTGTCCAAGTCGTCTTTTTCCTTTTCTTTTGAGTCGGTTGTAACCGAGGAATTGGACGAGCTGGAAGCTTTGAATGAGAATGGTACCACTGCTATATCCGAGTACTTCTCTGTGCCACTTGTGTATTGCATTGATCATGACTTTCAAAATTTTGATAAAAACGACGAGAAAAGAATTCCTCTAGTTTTAAAACATTTGATTGATTGAGAGGATGAGAGGTTTGTAAAACCCCTTGTTGATGAAACCATTTCAATTAACGTGGGTACTGAAAAGGATCCGCGTTTGGTCCAGATTAGGTTCACGTTGTCTTCAGAGGAACGCGAGCGCTTAGTCGCTTTATTAAAAGATTTCAAAGATGTTTTCACGTGGTCCTACGAAGACATGCCTAGAATCAATCCTGAGATTGTACAGCACCAGATCCCTCTTTACCCTGAGGCCCGACCTGTCAAGCAGAAACTTCGGAGAATATGCCCGGATTGGGCTTTGAAGATTAAGGAAGAGGTCACCAAGCAGATAGACACAGGGTTTTTACTAGTATCTGAGTATCCCACTTGATTGGCCAACATTGTTCCGATGCCGAAGAAAGATGGTAGGATTCGGGTATGTGTGGATTTTGGAGATCTGAACAAAGCTAGTCCGAAGGACGACTTTCCTCTACTGCACATCGATGAATTGGTGGACTTCACCGCAAGCCATGCACTACTTTCTTTCATGGATTTATTTTTTGGGTATGACCAGATCTTGATGGCACCCGAGGACAGAGAGAAGACTGCCTTCACCACGCCATGGGGAACCTACTGCTATAGGGTGATGCCGTTCGGTCTGAAGAACGCTGGGGCTACTTATCAACAGGCTGCAACTACTATCTTGCACGATATGATCCACAGAGAGGTTGAGGTGTATGTGGACGACATGATTGTTAAGTCCAAGGAAAGAGAGGGCCACTACACCGCCTTGGAAAAATTCTTCCAACAGATCAGAGAATATCGGTTGAGGCTGAATCCACAAAAATGCACTTTTGGTGTCACAGCAGGAAAAATGCTGGGGTTCTTGATTACAAAGAGGGGCTTCGAGGTTGATCCTTCCAAAATCAAGGCCATACTAGAAATGCCACTACCAATGACTGAAAAGGAGGTGCGAGGCTTTCTGGGTAAAGTGCAATTCATAAAACGGTTTATTGCAAAATTAACCTTAACTTGTGAACCACTATTTGGTCTCCTGAAGAAAGGAAAGAAATTCCAATGGGATGATGTAGACACCCCATTTTTGACCATCCTCAAGACTTGGATGTGCTTACAGGTACATCTGGTGACAAGTTTGATTGCTCGCCGAGCGCTCGAATTTCGCAGCAAAACGTCACAGGTTTGAGTTTTCCAGACCCTGTATCCTTTCTGCCCCATTTTTGGACCATGCTTTGGTCCCTCCATAGTGCTTGTTTTGGTGCACTGCCGGCCATGAAATGCCACTACCAGCCATCAATTTACGCCTGCCGGCCATTGATGAGGCCTGTCGGCCATCAATGAGGCACTGCCGGCCATCACTGATGGCCGGCCGGCCACCATTGTTTCAACAGATATTTTTCAGATATTTTTTAGCCAACTGTTTGCAGGATAGACCATCTGCACCAACATGGATGGCTAGATCTCTTCAAGGGGTTTTTGTATCTTCTATATATAGCGCTCATCTATATGCATGCAAGAGGTTACAAGAATTGAGCTGAGCAAAATTTCTCTCTCTCTCTAGAATCCTCTCTCTCTATATTTTAGGCTTGAAAGTGATCTTTCTCTACATATTTGCACTATCACTCTTAGCCAAACACTCTCATATTGGAGCTAAGGTCTCTTGAGGCTTGGTTTGAGGTCTCAAAGTTGGTTTTAGCTCAAGAAAGTTGCTGATTTGTTGATGTGCTTCAAAGGTAATCACTTTACTCTCTTGAGCTTTGTTTTTGTACATTGGTTTGGCCAACCTTGCATTCTGTTTTTGGCCTAGTTGTCAACTACAAAAACTTCTATTTTTGAGTGTTGAAAATGGTTGCTTGAGGCCCTTTTGGGGTTAGGGGTGTTCTCCTCTCTTTTGTGGCTTATTGGCTAAGCTTTGTGCCATGTTTAAAAGCCTTTAAAGCAATCTCTTTTTGGCCTTTTAACCACTGAAATCCAGGGAATTTTCAGTGGCAAAAACTTGGTTTTTAGGACCAAAATAGTAGGGGGGCCTCCCCTCCTTGTTTCTCCTTTGCATGTGTTGATGGCTTCGTAGTTGAGCATGTTTTTCTACTATCTCTTGACTTGATCTAAGCATGTTTTTGTGACTTTTTGAACATGTTTTAGCTCCGTTTTTGGCTGGCTTGGCCACTTCTTGCATGCTTCTTAGCCTTGCATGCTTGATGTTTTAGCTCATTATTCTGGCATGTGTTGGCTCCACTCCAGCATGTTTTTGGCCTTTATTTAGCATGTTCTAGCTCTGTTTTGAATAGCTTTGGTCATGCATGCCTTGCTTTGTATAGTTATAGTGTTGTTGGCCCGTACTAGCTTTGAGTTGTAGGGCCACTAGCATGTTGTGCTTGTGATGTTTGCATGTTTTGGCATCATTTAGCATGTGTTTTCAGAGCATATTACTCCATCACACACTCACATATATCACTTCTTCATGATGTTTGAGAGTTATGCCTTATGCCTTGTTTGTGAGCCAATGCATGAACATGATTTTCTTGCCTTTCATGCTACCGTCTCAGCACATTTTGGCCACTGTTTTGGCATGTTTGAGGTCTATCCATGATTGGTTTGGCCATTTGAGCATTCTATTGCATGGTCCTAGTGTTGTGTCCTTCACTAGTTTTAATGCTTAAGTCTCCTAACATGTTATACATGAGTTGTTTGCATGTTAGAGTCTTGTTTTTCATGCCATTCCAACACTGAAATTCTTCCATCTCCCTCATTTATGCACTTTTGATTTGTTTTGAGGCTTGGTTAGTCTTAAAGATGTGCTTAAGTTATGGGATTGAGGCTTATGCTTAAATGGCTTTAACCCTCTTTTGAGGGTTCCTCCTAGTCAAAGGCATGGCATCTCTCATGTCTTAAGTCATCTTTTGATTGGCCTTCCTCTCATTAGAGGACTTTCACATTGGACAAACCAACTAAAGAATGGCTTGGTAATGTAAAATGTGTAAACAAGAATTGAATCAAGCAAAGTATACCAAGATAAGCATGTTGTGTTTGCATTGCATTGTGTTCAATCGGACGTTATATTGAACACAAGGTGAATTGGTCCATTTCATACTCAAAGTGATGAAAATGAGCCAATTCCCTTTGTCTCCATTGCCTTTGATCTTCCATGATAAGGTAGTGGTCCTAGAGTCTAGTTTGTCTTGCATTTATTGAATTTGTGCAAGTTGGATCCGTGGCCATTATGCATTGAATGCTTGATTGATGGTTTTGGATCCAATGGTACCTCTCCTTTGATGTTTTGAGATGATAAGGAGTGGTACAGTACACACATGTTCTTGGGAGACCCTCCATTTTTTCTCTGTTTTGTGCTCTGTTGCAATTTGGTGTCACATCACACTAGTGGCCGGCAGTGCCACACTGATGGCCGGTACCCTTTCATTGTTGGCCGGTAGATGGCCAGCAGGCACCATTCATGGCCAGCAGGCCACTGGTGCACTCCTCAACATTATTTTGGTAAGTTTCAGCAGAGATTTCTTAAGGACACCCTGCAAACAGAGCCTCTAAAGAGCAAACCGGAGAGCTTTTCGGGATGAAAACTGAGCATGCATCTTCTACTTCTTCGAATAGAGCTAAGGTAGCATAGTTTAAAGCTTTACTTGTTAGTTAGCTTGAATTTGTAACTTAATTAATTAATTTGTTAATTAGTTAAAGTTTTGTAATAATTAGTAAGTAGTTTACTAGTTATTCGATTTGGTTGTGTAATAATTAGTCTAATTAGATTATTAGATTAGTAGCTTAGCTTAGCGTAGCTAGCTTAGCTTATTTATTCGGACCCTCCTTCGAGAGGGCACAATGTTGTAATAAGTGTGTGTACATGTGTGCATGTCTTCCAACCCCATGTCTTTCTCCCTTTTATTTACCTGCTTTCGGTGGTTAGATTAGGGATCATGTTTTGATTAGCATACCTAATGCTTGCATGTTTCCAATCATTCATTTGTATTGCATGCACCGGGCTCGGCGCATCATTCAAACTGCATCGTATTTCAATACCTACTTGAATACATGTATCAAAGTATTGCATTCATATGCCATAATAGATAGCCGAGCCTACTTAGTTGCATTTTTGCATGAGTTGCATTAGGCATCTTAACATAGCTAGGATCATGCATGATTTCTAACTAGTTTTCTGTTTTGGCTTGGAGTACACTGTAAGTGTTTACACTTTAGCATACTTGCATGAGTGTGAGTGTTGCCATGATAGCATGCTTGCCATGAGGCTATTTGCTTAAGTGATTAACTACATGAATGCCTGTGGATGAAGGCTTTAATGCCTGAATTGGAACAACTCGATGATTGTGAGTTTTAAGCCCACTTTACGAAGTGGCAAAATCATGTTTTAAAGGCCACTTGAGGGTGGCAAATCCGTGCTATAGCCTACTTGCAAGTAGCACTTTCAAACCATTTTCAAAAGCAAACATGAATTGTTTTGTTCCAATTCTCGTGATTGAGTCTATATTTGTATGTTGTGTGCATCACGTAGTAAGTTAGCTAATAACCAGAATAAGAACACATATGTTTTTAAAACAACATATCATGCTTAGTAGAGGCCAATCCTTTGATCGGGCAAGCGGGGGTGCTCATTTCAGGACCTTCCTCTCTCGTACCCAAGTTCTCAAGCCGAGGCAACTTTGGTGATGACGGACACGTGGCCTTTGGCACGAGTCAGGGTTTCCTAAATTTCCCCAAAATAAAATATTTAGGTGGCAACTCTGTAGTTTGGCACTTTTTGACGCAAAATTGATTTTTCAAAACCAATTGCCAGATTTGGACTCTTTGGTGTTTATCAGTCTCGCATTGCACTTTGTGAGATTAGATTCAGAACCATGACAAGAGTCTGAATTGTAGGACGACCAATTCGCACCCTCTCCGAAAGGGGGGGCGCGCGAAGAAAATCGGGCGCTACAGATGACCGATGCTAGGTTGCTTTTGAGCAGATCAAGCAGTACTTTCAGAACCTGCCCGTGTTGTCGCAGCCAGAGCCCAGGAAGCCGTTGATTCTGTATCTGTCAGTAATCGACATGACTATGGGCTGTATGCTTACGCAGGAATCTGAGGATAGAATGGAGAAAGCCATCTATTACCTGAGCAAGAAGATGTTGGAATATGAGACCCGTTACACCCCGCTGGAAAAGACTTGCTTAGCTTTGGTATGGGCCACTAGGAAGTTGAGGCACTACCTGTTAGCTCACTCTGTAATTCTAGTTTCGAGATTAGATCCCATCAAATATCTCTTCGAGAAACCAGCACTTACGAGTAGGCTAACTCGTTGGTTGCTTCTTCTCTCCGAATTCGATTTGAAGTACGTGACTTACAAGTCTGTCAGGGGGAGAGCAGTAACAGAGTTCCTGGCGGATCACCCAATAGAAGGGGACGAAGCAGTAGAGTACTTATTCCCAGATGAGGCCATTCTGCAAGTTGAGGAAGAAACTTGGACGATGTACTTTGACGGAGCGTCTAATCAGTACGGTTATGGGATAGGGGTGTTGCTGATAGCACCCGACAATTCCCATATACCTTTAGCCTTCAAACTCCGGTTCAAAGTATCCAACAACGAAGCAGAATACGAAGCATGTATCGCTGGACTAGAAGCCGACCTAGAACTAGGGGCAAAAAGGTTGGACGTCATTGGGGACTAGAACCTGGTTGTATCTCAAGCAAAAGGAAATTGGAAAGTTAAGGAAGAAAGAATGAAAACCTATCACCAAACCTTGGATATTCTGATTCTTAGGTTTGAGAAGTTAACCTTCACACATCTGTTAAAAGAGAACAATAGATTTGCTGACGCTTTATCAACTCTATCTTCTATGATAGACATCCCTTTTGGAGTCCGAATGCGTCCGATCATTATTGAACAGAGATATATGCCGACCTATGAGTTGATCGCCGTGATAGATGAAGTACAAGATCAAAACCCCTGGTACTATGATGTCTGGAACTTCTTGGAAAAGGAAGCTTATCCACCAGGGGCAAATGCCAAAGATAAGAGGGTGATACAGTGAATGGCTGCTCAGTTTATCATCTACGGAGGTAAGTTGTACAAACGAGGCTATCTGGGAATGCACAAGCTGTGTGTTGATGCAGAAGAATCGAAGCGCCTAATGGAGGCCATCCATGGAGGGGAGTGCGAATCGCACATGAGCAGAGTAATACTAGCTCGGAAGATTCTCAGGCAGGGTTATTACTGGACCATGGAGGAGGATTGTATCGGTTTTGTTCGGCGATGCCACAAATGCCAAATTCATGCAAATCGCATGAATGTCTCGCCGTCGATGCTGTACAACATGACTTCATCATGGCCATTTTCAGTCTAGGGAATTGATGTTATCGGGGCAGTTACGCCAAAAGGCTCGAATGGGCATCAGTATATCCTGGTGGCGATAGACTACTTTACAAAGTAGGTCGAGGCCCAATCCTATGCAGTGCTGAAAGCGTCGCATGTAGCCAAGTTCATCAGGAATAATATCATCTGTCATTATGGGGTCCCGAATGAGATCATCTCGGACAATGGTTCCCATTTCAAGAAGGAAGTGATCGACTTGTTGGAGAAATACAACGTGGCTTTTCATAAGTCATCCACATATCGGCCGCAAACCAACGGAGCTGTTGAGGCTGCTAACAAGAACATCAAGCACATCTTGCAAAAAATGGTTGAGACCTACAAGGATTGGCCAGACAAACTGCCATTTGCTCTTTGGGGCTACAAGACATCAATTCAAATATCTACTAGGGCAACTCCGTATTCTCTGGTTTATGGGATGAAAGTTGTTCTGTCGATTGAAGTAGAGGTTCCGTCGCTGTGGGTTATAGCTGAGTACCAGATAGCAGAAACAGATTAGCAGCAGAGCAGGTTCAAGGAACTAATGTTGTTCGACGAAAGAAGGCTGAAAGCATTGTACCGTGTCCAAGGTTATCAACGTAGGATTGCCAAGGCTTTTAACAAGAAAGTTAAGTCTCGGAATCTTAGGGAAGGGGATTTGGTTCTCAAAGACAACTAAGCTCCCATCCATGACCCTAGGGGCAAGTTCAGACCCAATTGGACTGGTCCTTACATCATCAAATCAATTTGGTCGTGTGGAGTTGTCATGCTTATGGACCTAGATGGCTTGGAATTCTCCTAGCCAATCAACATGGACAAGTTGAAGAAATACTATCCTTGAGAGGCTCGCTAGACCGAAAACCCGGAAGGGCGACCTAGGCAAAAGTTAGAGCACAAAAAAATTAGAAATAAGAAAAATTAAGCTCACAAGGTTGAAAACCAAGAAAGGGCGGCCTTGGCAAAAGTTAGAGCGTAAAAGGAGAGTGTTAATACCCGAGTGAACCTGAACCAAACTACGTAACGCTTGATTCTTATCTTTGGGATACGTAGGTAACTTCATTCTGAAGTCCAGCCATAAACACTTCCAAATCAACTGTGTCCATTGTTCTGGTTATCTTTGTCTTTTCTGTATCCAAGAGTTCGGTTGAGATCTTCACTATGAGAGCTGGTTACAGTGCAGTGTAGTGCTATTCAGACAAGGGGTAGTTTTCCATTTTTGGATTTGGGGTTGTACATCTCAAGGATAGATTCCGGGTGTATCCAGTTGTGATCCTTATCAAAAATGGTTTTGAAAAGTTTTAATAAAAGTTGATTTTGTTCAAATTAGTCTTTTTACAACTTAGATCATTTTTTGACCAAAAGGAAAACTTTTAGTACCCACAACTCCAATTTCATTGATTTCAATACAAAGTTCTCTAACTCTCGATACAAATCAAAGTTGCTTTTATTACATTCAAAAGGAAAAACTTGAAAGTTAGATCAAAGCAATAAACTTGGGGCATAGATAAATCAGGTGTTCCTGCATCCCCTCCCTGAGCTTGTAGAAGCTTCAGACGCTAAAGTAGGCCCGGTTTGCGCCTCATTTTCAAGCCAAGCTATCAATTCACCAGAAAGGGTACAACTGAAATTGGAAGCGGGAGTCAGAAGTTCTCTTGTCCTCCATGCAGTAGGATATCGAGCTAGTTATGAACCTCGGATCGGAAATGAAGCCGGGTACTTTACCCCCTCTTCCGGGCAAGTCTGGTCGTGTCCGAACTGACGCTTGAACCGGAATGGAAAATAGAAGACACAATGTGTCAAGCCAATCAATTGAATATCAGGTTGTCAAGACATGCTGTAGCTCATCGTAGGCAGATCAAACCAGGGGCAACGCCAAGCAATGTCAATAGCAGATCTGTTGCACATCCAGTGGCACCACCACCCCTCATTTGGAAAATCAACTAGCTATTGGCGAAAGAAATAGCCTCGTGCTGAGTATGCAGGGCAAGAGTCCACTACCTTTAACCTGTCCATGAGCCATATCTGGAGAGGGATGAAAAAATAAGAGAGATTAAAGAATAGAGAGGTGTATGTGGAGAGGAAAAATGAGAAAGGGTTTTGAAAGAAAAACAAAGCCTGAGTGTCGAGTTATGTGAGAAACACATGTGAGGTGGGGTAGGAAACATTACCTGCAAAAGTAGTGGACTTCCTGCGAACTTGGTTGTCTCTCACTGATGGAAAGCATCCAAGCTTATCAAAGTCTCGGCTAATGTCAAGCCAATGCAGCTCTTGCCCTCTTTCAAACCTTGGGCTACTTCGATCAAGCGAATGCTAGATCCTCCGAAACCCGGGGCAAGAAGAAAATGAGCCAACATACACAAACAGAGAGCGTGCTGCCAAAAACTCTGTCGAATACAGTCGCTGCGGTCACCGGCATCAGAAAACTGATGAATCAAGCTGGGAATATCCAGCTCTCTATTGTGAACCAAGGATCGAGCATCATGTAAAGTGAGCCCACACATCCTTCCTAAAGCCTGGATGTGGCCAAAACGGGACTGTGGTAGGATTTCCTCGTCACGCCAAGCTTCCATCAAAACTTGGAATTCTTCGATTGTAGGGCATATCTCTTGTCCCCCAAAGTTGAAAACATGTGTAACCGGGTTCCAACATCTAGCCACGGCGTGAAGGAACAGAAAACACAGTGGGGTATGACTTAGTGGGAATAGTACATTTATCCCAAAACCCCGAAAATTCACTTTTTTCGAGCCATCTAAAGTTACAATCCAAGTTGAGAGTTTTTCGGCGAAGAATGGCTCCATTTATGGCAAAAATAGAGCTGGAATGAAGAAACTACGAAGTCCCAAACTTTTGTAGAAGATAAGGCACTGAGTGGAAGACAGGTGGCAGCAATCTGGAGGGCCCCTACACTAATGGCCGACCGGCCAGTGTGGGTGGCCAACCGGCCACCTTTTGTAGCCGACCGGTCACTTTTGGTGGCCGACAATCATCACTAAGTGGCCGACAGCCCCTGTTTGTGCCCAACGGAATTCTTTTGGTCTTCCTGTGTGTTGAGAATGCTGAGAACCTGTGTTTTGTTCTGCTCTTGATGCATTCTGCTGTCCTGTTTTAGTAGTTTTGTTGAGTCGCTCTCAAGTTGTTTCAATTTGTTTATCGAGTTGTTTCACTTTGTTTATCAAGTTGTTGTATTGCTTATGGAGTTGTATTTATATTGTTTTGCTTATCGAGTTGTTGCATTGTTCATCTACTTGTTTTATTTTGTTTGTTATGTGTTGGTCGATTCATTACCTGATTAAGCGAATGCCAATACATTACACATAGTTCAAAATCCCGCTGCTCTTGTTTTTATGATGTGTGGTGCAATGTGATGCTCAGAATGTAAAATGCAACACGTTTTCATCAAAAAGCTATTTTCATTCCGATCATGGTTTCTTTTTACAAAGAGTACAAGTTTTTAAAGAAAATAAAGCTGTCTAAAGCTGTACAATGTGCTAACACTACTAGCAAAAAGAAACAAAGGAAAACACATGAATCAGCGCCGACTAGCTCAAACTCTAGAGGCCCTCTTCGTTCTCTTCCTCGACGGAGTGGACTCTATAGAGCTATCTCCATCCGCACCACTGTCTAAACCCGATGTAGAACTGAAACCGGAGTCGTCGTCATCCTCCGCATCAGAACCTGGCTCAGCCTCATCTCCACTAGCGGAATTTGAGTCAGCATCATTATCTCCGCTCTCGGATGAGTCGTCATGCTGATCTGCAGCCTCCTCGGTCTCACTGGTCTTATCATCATCGCTCATGATAGGCTCACGATGTCCCATTCGGCTGCGTGCTAGAGCCTGTCTCTCTCTCCCTGCTGATGGAGGGGGCACTAATGGTCCTACTTCTGTCGCGCGCCGATCCTGTCGGTAGAGGTGTGACCTGAAAAGGTAGTTTGAATATGTCAGCCACAGTATGTGTATCAGATGCAAGTATCGGGTGCGGAATGAGTACATGTAGAAGTCAAATACGGTGTGTCAATACAATGTGTCAAATGTGATCTATACATGCAGTGTATTAGTGCAGTGTGGGGAATGTTCAGTTGAGATGTCAGTTTTAGTATGTCGGCAGAAATATGATGACCGAAATGCAAGAGAACTAAAAATTACCTAAATGTCATGGGAGCCGAATATCGCCTCCCTCCTTAAAATCATGTCCTCGAATGAGGCCAACAGCTCAAGCAATCCCTCGACGTAACTTACGGGTGCCTGCAAATGCAATTTGGAATGATCAATGTCCGAAAGGAATGTATGTCTGAGTATCTGAGCTAGAATGGAAAAAATGAAAACTATAGTACGTACCGGAGGTAAATCAGGTGTCCTGACATATCGGTGACCAGGCAACGGAGGCTCAATCGAAATTTGATTAGGCTCTCCGAAGTACCGCCAGCCTATCAGCTCGGTCGGAAGCTCTGGCCATCCAAAACTCTACCTAGTAGGGGGCATCCCTCTAGCCCTGTCCCACGGTGTTCGGGCCCTGCTCATCGAAAGGGCATTAACTGCCCTCCCTGTATGAGCATGAATACCCGTCAAATGAGGCATGAGGTGCGTCTGGATGTAAGTCGTATAGTCCCCCTCCTCAAGAAAAAAGTCTGCCTCCACGCCTCACATAAAGTCAATGACCTCCTGAGAGGAGAGACTTTCTGTGGCTCGTATGGATGGCAGAGGTGGTATGGGAACTGTCTGTAATGGCAAACCCAACGTCTAGCGCAGGAAGCGCTCGCCTAGGAACCAAGCTCGGCCTACTGGTCCCTCAAGCATGAGCCGATAGCGAGAAGCGCCCCAAGCGTCAGCGAACTCATATCTGACACCCTCTGGCATCATCGCCCAGGGCTGCCACGTGATCTGCAGACAGTAAGTGCATAGATTGATTAGTTGCCATTAGATATGCAATATGAATCGGACCTGAAAGCAGAAAGAACTGTAAGTTTTGAGTTACCTCTGCTGCCCTCACTGTATCGAAATACCGACGGAAGAATGAAAGGGTCTCTCGGGTCCTCGGCTGGCATCTCTCGTCATACCGATGAGAATATGGCACCCTAGGAGGCATCTCGACCTCTGGCTCTAGGGCAAGCGTCAGAAAATAGGCATACACCCATAGCTGTAAAAAGCAAGAGGGTAACAGTGAGTATATAACAGATAAACACAGATAATGTGAAAAGCAGAGTATATGTGCAATGTACAGAAAATGCAGAATGCAGAGAATACAAAATACAGAGAAAATGCAGAAAGCAAGGTGTGTGGTATAGTGTATAGAAAATACAAATGCAGAGCAGAAATTAGACTATGTGTGTGCAGTGTGCGGTGTGTGCAATGTACAGAAAGTGCAAAGCAGAAAGCACAGCAGAGAATGTAAAGCAGAAAGTAAAGCATACCTCACAGGCTCTCCAATAGCCGCCAACTCTGTTCCCGCTCCTCCGGGATGTCGAGCTCATATAGCAGTAAAGGGTAGCAAGGCCAGCGCCACCCCAGTCGTAATGCCGGACCTGAGACAAGTCCACCAAAGCACTTAAAAGATATTGCCCGACTGTGTTCGCCCTGTCGGCGAATAAGGTGGTGCCAGAGAGGAACATCAGGAATCCTCAAGCATACTGCTCGATCTCCTCTACAGTCTCTAGAGCTGTCCCTCTAAACTGGTCTGCAAACTAGCTGTACCGGACCATCCCTGATCGGAAGAAAGGTGGGCGTGTCCCCAGCAAATAGATCCAGGCGGCCTCTCACTCGCCTATGTCAGTATCATATGGGATCGGCCGGCCTTCTACCTCGATGCTCGTGAGCATAGCAAAATCGTACGGGGTCATCGTCATGTCTCTTGCGGTAAAGAAATGGAAAGAGTTGGTGGTGTCCCACCATTTCTCTACCAGCGCGCCTAGTAGGGACCTGCTCGCCATGAGGCGCGACAACCCCATACAGAATAAGCCAAACCCAACCTCGTCAGCGATCTGGCGGACACCGACGGGGAGGTCCATGTACCACACCCTCGCAGATGTGGCCCAATAGCCTTGGGTAAAACGAGAGTCCACCTGTGATCAGAGTAAGCAGATAAAAGGTAGTGTAAGAAATACAATGCGTGAAAGTGTTCGGAGTAAGCAGATGGAAGGCAGTGTAAGAAATACAGCGCGTGAATGTGTTCAGAATGAGCAGATGAAATACAGTGCAAAAGTGCGAGCTATACAGGAAATGTAAAGTACATTGCAGAAAATATAAGAATACAGTGTATACCTCGGAGGCACCATGAGGTAAGTGAGACTCTGGCTCTCACAGCAAGAGATCTGCTGGTGCACCTCATGCAAATCCGCTAAAATAACTAACTGTGTCGGGCGGTAGTACATGCGTCTCGGGGTGGTGTCTCTCCGGGTCGAAAGGTCGGACTCTGGGTGGCAATGGTATATGCTCGGGACCACCCTCCATCCCTGGTGAACCCCCGTCATGAGGAATGTCGTCTGCCATCTAGAAAGAATGTGAGAAAGTAGGCGAAAATGAGCAAAATAGGTGGAAAATGCCAAAAGTCAGCAAAAGTCAACTCTCGCAGAGAGAAAATGGGAGAAAAAGTCAAAGCCCAGGAAAAGCCGCCAAACTCAAGACAAACTCAAGGGAAACAAACCTCAAGTGGCGAAAATGGAGAAAAAGGTGCTGAAAACAAATTTTAATCGGTTCAAGATGGAGGAAATCGAGAGGTTTTAGCGAATCAACTTCACGTGGGGCGTTGGAAAACGCATATAAAGCACAGATCTAGGAGGAAAAAGTGTCTAGGGAGGAAAAGGAAGCAATTTCGGCAATGTAGGTGTGAGCAAACGTGGTTTGGAGATGTGTACTTAAAGATCTCCATGCAAAAAGACCAAAATGGCCCGAATTGCCACAAATGGCCGACAAAATTCCCAGGTGGCCAACACTTCTTCAGGGTGGCCGACAGGCTTTCGGTGTTTTCCCTGTGTGTTTTTATGCTGTTTTGTGTCCTTGGCTCTCGAGAAAGTGCAAGAAAAATTCACTTTTTAGCTCAAAGTGTCTCTGCAGAAGTTTTGAACCATGTCTTCGATGCATGACACATCGTCAACTGGCATGAACGAGGTGTATCCCTTTGAAATATATTGTAACTCCTCCGAGAGGTAAATCGAAGGTTGCAACTGAATCGGTTCTATTAAGGCACGTTTTTTTATCATTGCATAGAGCGTGCGTTTCTTTATTCGGTGTTTTGCATCGACCATGCTATTGATGTTGCATTGAATATGCATTGTGGTTATTTTGCATAGAATATGCATGTTGTGTTGTATTGCATTGTACATGCCCTTACATTCATATAGAAAATGTTCGTATCTATTGCATCAACCATGCGTTTGCTATTGTTGCATTGAACATGCATTTTGGTGTTGTATAGAACATGCTCCAATATGCTTCTGCTTTGTTTCTTGCATGTTGTGCATAAAGCATGCCTCTAACATTGTGTCACGGTTATTCGTCTTGCATAGAACATGCATTCTTATTGTATTGTACCTGTTAAGTTTCTTTCTTATGCAGGCACGATATTGTATGTACGGTTCATTCAAAGCTGGTGCAACCAGACGATATTGTATGTACGGTTCATTCAGAGAGATTCCAGGTAAGATCATTCCTGCCCCCTTTAACACCTTGTTTTGGTTAAAAGCATTCGGGTTTACCACGGTGTTTATGCCGTTCGCTTTGTTTAGAGACACGCGGGCGCGTCCCGGTGTTCTCGTTGCTCTTTCTCCTCTCGCGTGCGATGCGTTAGGACGCTTTGTTTAGAGACGCACGGACGCGTCCTGGTGTTCTCGTTATTCTCTCTCCTCTCGCGTGCGACGCGTTAGGATGCTTTCAGTTAGAGACATTTGGATACGTTCCAATGTTCTCACCATCTTTTCTCTTCTCGTGTGCAACGCGTTAGGACACTTCGGTTTGGAACATTTGGGGTGTGTCCCCATGTTCACCATCCCTTCTTTCTCCTTCCGCGTGCAATCCGTTGGAATCTTGTTTGGTACCTCGGGTGCACCCAACGTTTATGTTATTCTTTATCTTTCCTGCGTGATGCGTAGTTAAGGTTGCATAATTTTCTTACATCCTTTCTGCATGAAATGTAGTTTGGCTTGTGCTTTTCGCGTGTGGCGTGTTTACTTACTTCTGTTCATGTTTGAGTTTGCTGTAGCGTTTCTTTGCATAACGCTTGCATCCAGTTGTTTCGTTACATTCTGATTGCATGATCATAAGTTATGTTGTTGCATCGTGCATATCATTTGCATCTTGCCCCAGAACTACGCTGGTTTGATTCCCTGCAAAGGGATACGTAGGCAGCCTACAGGTGCAACCGTTCTTTGTTTTGTTTGGTTGTTTGTCTGAGTCTTTGGCCTTGTCAAAAATGGGTCGTCTCTGGGCTTTGACATTCACTCCCGTTATTTCATGACTTTCGAGTTCTGTCAAAGAGGGGCAACTGTAGACATCCCATTTTTGACTGACCTTAAGACTTGGACGTTGTCGTTTGTGCTCTCGATGATTATGCTTGGTTGTGTTTGTTTTGAGCGCCCGAAGTTCTCAGCGAAATGCCTTGTCTTTGAGCCTCTAAACCTATTTTGTTTTGTGCTTGTTTTTGGGCCAAACCTTGGTGGCCGACAGCCACTTGAAGTGGCCGACGACCATTTGTCTCCTTTTTCAGATATTTGTTTGCCAGCTGTGCCAGCTGTTGCTTACTGAAGTGCATCTCCATACACATGTATGGAGGGATGAATACAAGCTTTAATCTTGATTTTCTATATATAGGGGGTGTTCTCCCCCATTTGGAGGGGTTAAACATTTTGGATCAAAATTTTCTCTCTCTTCTTGTTTTGTGCTTGGTAGTTGGTTTTCTCTACACCTTTGCACACTAACCCTTAACCAAATTTGACCACCTTGGAGCTGAGGTCCCTTAGAGCCTAGTTTGAGCTTTTGGAAGGAGGTTTGAGCCCAAAAGTGTGACTGTTTTGTGTTGTGCTTCAAGAGGTATAAGACTTACCTTGTAGGCTTTGTTTTGACTACTTGTTTTGCCATATTTTTATATTGTTTTTGGCCTAGTTTCCAACTACAAAAAACTCTTATTTTTGAGGCTTAACATGATGGTTTGAGTCCATTTTGTGTTAAGGGGAGTTATTTCAATGGTGAAAAACATGTTTTGAAGTCCAAAATTGGAGAGGTTAGCCTCCCATTCTTATGTCTTACTTGCATGCCTAGTTAGCATCACATGGTGGCATGTTTTTGTAGCCTAACTTAGCTTATTTCCAGCATATTTTTGCCTCTGATTTGGACTGTTTTAGGTCTATTTTGGGCTACTTTGGTCATATGAGTCTCATTTTGCATAGTTCCAATGCAAATGGCTTCACTAGTTTAGTGTTTTAGGCCTTTAAACATGATTTGCTCGAGTTGGTTGCATGTTGTAGTGTCTTTTTACATGTAATTTCAGCATATATAGCTCTGTCACATGCTCATTTGTTTCACTCTTTCATTGCTATTGAGAGTCGCTCTTGAGAGTCGCTCTTGAGTCTTGTTTGCAAGCCTAGGTAGCTTAACATGTGAGCGTGCTTTTCTAGCATTTTGTACCTTCATTTCAGCATATTTTTGCTACTATTTTGACTGTTTTTAACTCTGTTTTGAGCTGATTTGATCCTTTGAGGCTTGCTTTGTATGCTTGTAGTGCAATTGTGCCTAATAGTTTAGCTTGTGCTATGTTTTGGTCTTTTGTTGTAGCTATTTTTAGCTTACTTCAAACATGTTTTAGGACCCTTTTAGGTTGTTTTAGGACCGTTTTGAAGTGTTTGTACCTTTTGAGCTTTGTATTGCATGCCTATAGTGTAGTGATCTTCACTGGTTTGATGTTTTAAGGCCTTAGATACCACTTGGTTGTGTTGGTTGCATGCTTTAGTGTTGTTTTACACATAATTTCAGCACTTTAAATCTCTGCAATCTTCCTCTATTCTTCACTCTTTCATTTACTTTGAAAGTGGCATTGAACCCCTTGTTGGCTTAAGTGTGAAATTGAGACACTTATGCTCAATGGTTTTAATCCTCTTGTGAGGGTTTCTACTAACCAACGGCATGAGGTCTCTTTCATGCTTAAGGTACTTGTGGTTTAAGCCCTCTTTCCATTAGAGAACACTCATCTTTTGGACTAATCAATTAAAGAATAGATTGGTAAGTTAAAATGTGTAAACAAAATGAACGAAGTAAAAGAGGCAAGATTAAGCATCTTCATGTTGCATTGCATGTGTTTGGATCGGACATTAATCCGAACACGAGAAAATTGGGACGTTTCATACTCAAAGTAATGAAACGTGCCACTTTTCTTGGTCACCGTCGCCCTTGATCATGCATGATAGGGTGGTGGTTGTTTTGGTCTTGTTTGTGCACTCATTAAGCTTGTACAAGCTTGGTTCTCTAGCCATCATGCATTGAAAATGCTTGGTTGATGGCTTGAGAGCCAAGAGCTACACTCCTTTGAGCTTGTGTGATGATAAGAAGGGTAGCAGTACATACACTCCTTGAAAATACATTGCTTTGCCTCTGTTTGCTCTCTGTTGCAGCAAAAGAAGAAGTCTAAGGAAGGGGTGGTCGACCGGCGAAGCAATGGCTGACCAACCAGTTATAGTAGCCAACCGCCACTTTTTGTAGCCGACCGGCCACCAATGAATTTTTGCACAAGTGTGCTCCTGAGTTAGAGCAGAGGCATTCTGGGAGTTGATATAATTTTCAGTGATCAAACTGGTGCAAACACAGGCATCCGATGGCAAGGCAATGGCATTTTCAAGCAGAGCAACCGAGCATGCATGCGTCCCTCGCCCTCGAGGCCATTTTAATTGTTTTAGTTAGCTTAGAATAGCTAGTTAATTCAAATGCTATAATTATTTAGTTAATTAATTTGTTTTGTAATTAATTAGCTTAATTTCGTTTTGTAATATTTAATTAGCTTAGAATAGTTAGTTAAATATCATGTTGTAATAATTAGCTTAGAATAGTTAATTAGTTTTGGCTTGTAATAGTTAGCTTAATCATTCGGACCCTCCTTCGAGAGGGCATAATGTTGTAATAAGTGTGCATGCGTGTGTGCATGTCTTCCAACCCCACGTCTTTCTCCCTTTTATTTAACTGCTTTCGATGGTTAGTTTAGGGTCATGTTTCAATTAGCATACCTTATGCTCGCATGTTTGCATCTATTCATTTGTTTTGCATGCACCGAGGCTCGGCGCATCATTCAAACTGCATTGTATTTCAATACTTATTTGAATACGTGTCTTAAAGCATGTTATCAAATTGAATCGAATCAAATGCCATATTAATAGCCGAGCCTATTAGTTGCATTATTGCATATGTTGCATTAGGCATCTTGTATAGTTAGAATCATGCATTTTTCTAACTAGTTTTTGTTTTGGCTTGGAGTACTCAGTAAATTTTATGCTTTAGCATACTTGCATGAGTGTGATTGCCATATTGTCATGATTCGCATGCTTGTCATGAGGCTATGTGCTTACTTGATAAATTGCATGAATGCTTGTGAATGAAGGCTTGTTGCTTGAATTGGAACGGTTCAACGAATGTAAGTTTTAAGCCCACTTGAGGTGGCAAATCATGTTTTAAGCCCACTATGTTTGGTGGCAAATCCGCATCTTTTAAGCCCACTTGAAGTGGCAAATTCAAACCATTTTCATAAAACAAACATGAGTTAAATTGTTCCAAGTCTTGGAAACTAGTCTATACTTGTTTGTGCACATCACATAGTAAAGCTAGTTTAATAACCGGAATAAGAGCACATAATGTTTATAAAAATGCATATCATGATTAGTAGAGGCCGATCTTTGATCGGGCGAGCAGGGGGTGCTCATTTCAGGACCTTCCCCTCTCGTACCTAAGTTCCCAAGCCAAAGCAACTTTGGTGATGACAGACACGTGGCCTTTGGCACGAGTCAGGGTTTCCTAAATTTTTTCAAAATAAAATATTTAGGTGGCGACTCTGTATCTGGCAAAGCAGTCCAATTTTGGCATTATTTTGATTTAAAATCGATTTTCCAAAAAGGTTTGCCGGATTTTGACTCTTTAGTGTTTATCAGTTTCACATTGCACTTGTGAGACTAGATTCAGAACCGCGGGAGTCTGAACTATGAGGCCTTTCATTTCAAACCTTTCAAAAAGGGGTGTGAAAAAAGGCGAGTCCACAATAGATAACACATTTCTCATGAAAATCTACTAAACTTTTCGAAGAAGACTCTTTATTTTATCTTCATACCATTCTTGTATAATTTCAAATAGTTTTTCTTAAAAATCCCTTGTTAACATTACATAGAGATCTAGGCATAGGAACCATACATTACTAGCAATTATGTATCCTACCTTTAACTCACAACAAGCTATCACACCACCATAATCCACATATGCCAACACTTATTTCAACACGAATCAAATACTCAATCCGTAAAAAACAAATCAATTCAATTCCATCTTTTCAACCTTACACAATTAAATTCTTCATTTCCAATTATCACAATCACACATACAAATCCCATTATAAGTATCTCGCACAAGTCCACAATCAATAACTAGCTCCATTACCAAGCTACATTAACAAACCACACACTTTTTCGGGCGCTACTCCAGAAAGAAGGCGGCACCTCTATCAAGCACCATGCTTTACCAGTCACAAGCTAGAAGGAATGCGGAACCTCCACATATCTCAACAGACTACACGCTTTTTCGTGTGCTACTCCAGAAGAAATACAGAACCTTTATCAAGCGCTATGCTTTACCAGTCACAAGCCGGAAGGAAATGGACCCTTATGCTAATGTCACCATCCATCAATTCATCATGTTATTCATTATTATAACTCATAGACAAAACCAACAATATCATTCATTATTTCCATTACACATTAACCCATCAACACATCCACCATAAGTATAAAGATTTATCTTTAGAAACAATTACAATTTGTTTTCCATTTCATTCTTTACTTCTCCACATTAACATCAACTCTTTATACTCAATCACACAACACAATTGTTATCATACTCTACCCAAGATTTATTGATGCAATTTTCAATATTAGTTTCTCCAACATAACCCTCATATACCATAACTATTTTCACAACAACTACTTATCAGCATTTATACTTCTCTTAACCAAGAATAAACTTAATTTCAAGAATTTATGGTCAATTAAACAATCTTTCATCTTCGTAACAAAAAAAACCATAACTAGAGTTTAACAACAATTGGGAATTTTTACTCTAAAGCACAAAACTACAATCTAGTAACTCCAATTTGTTCATATTCCACTTCAATCATAATGTAATGCCCGAATTTAAATCCCACAAAGCAATCAAAATAGCATGTTCCAAACATCCAAATAATACCATTTCATTCAATATACTTCTTTCTCATTGAACTATAGATTCATTTTACAAGGATTTCCAAATATAAACCTCCGTTCTATGAGTTAGAGAAAGCTACAAAACAATTACATTTTGCCCCTTAATACAAAAATACAAAACTCCAATAAAATTAAGAAGAGGAGTTTCATCATTTCATTACAACTTCAAGTTCACAAAAATTTAAACTGTTACAATAAAAACAAAAGAAATATCTCTTTCCTCTTCTTCTTCGTGAAAGGGTTTTGGGGCTCTCTATTGCTTGAAATGTTAGTAAAATAGGAATGAGCAATTGTCCAGTAGAGAATAACTTTAATCAAGTATATAAGCATTTGATTTAAATATGCATGACCTATAATTAATGCCCAAGAGTTCATTTGTATTTTAAACTTTATTTTACGGACACAATTCACAATCAACCTCCACACCTTTTTCATCCTCACACGGAGGGCATGTGGACGCCTCAAACCTTTCCACATTCGTCGTCCTCACATGAACCGGCCAGTGGACGCCTCACAACATCCCTACATTCACCGCACTCATGTGGACCGGGCAAGTGGGCACCTCAAACATTCCATAACATTTGCATTTTTCACACAATACCAACAATGAGAAGATTCTTCAATTCATAACCATCATCATCTCCAGTTTTGGTGTAAAAGTCTCAAAGTCTAACCTTTCAACATCAAAGTCAAGTAAATACACTTAATTTTAGGTTTTAGAGACCAATTAGGCAAAACCCTTTTTTACTTTTTCAACCATTCATACACATTATACCAGAAGAAGAATTAAATAATGTATATGATGCATGATCTTAAAGTTTTCAATTTCCCTTAGGATGATTTCAATTCACAATAATCCAATAGTTCATATTTCAATCTCAAAGTCGAATAAACACGCCCAATTTCATGTTTTAAAAACCAATTGAGCAAAACCCTCTTTATTGAACAAGTCTCAAAATAAGGTTTGTAGAAAATTGGGGGATTTCTCTCTTTCATGAATTCGAGACTAATTTTTATCATCAACAACAATAATTATCAATAATAAACATAATTTCATCTGTAATCATGAATTATTGCCCACATCCTTCCAAATCATTTACTAGCAAACATAATGCATACATATATATATACACACACATCATTTATCTTGCTAGTTCCATACATCTTAAGATTCACACCTACTTAGATCAAAATAGAAATATACAAGGGTAAAGGTATTCCTACCTCCAAGATGAGAGTAAAGAAGCTAGATCAAGGAGATTTCTTCACAAATCCAAAATCCAATCGATAGGGAGGAAGATCTTCACGTGTACATCATCTTTAATGCAAGATCCATGGTGGATTGTTGGTGAAAAATGGATGAAATCAAGGTTTTGAGGGCTAATGTTTCGAGTATGGAAGAGAGGGGGAGAAGAGAGGAAGAAAGAATGATTTTGGGCTAAAAACTCACTTTATAGTGCCTGATATCGACCTAACCGCTCGAGCGGTCAAAGCTTGGCTCGAGTGGTGAAAACAAGCTCCCAGAATCTCTGAAATTCTTACAAACCGCTCGAGTGATGAAAAATTCGCTCAAGTGAACTTACTTCCAACATAGATACTCAAATTTCAAACAGGCATAACTCCTTCGTCCGGACTCCATTTTAGGTCGTTCTTGTGTCCAAACCAATGTCCCAGAAACAAGAAAGGGGAAGAAGAGAGGAGGAAAGAATTAAGAATTTGGGCTAAAAACTCACTTTATAGTGCCTAATATCGACCTGACTGCTCAAGCGGTCAAAGCTTGGCTCGAGCAGTGAAAAGAAGCTCCCAAAATCTCTGAAATTCAAGCAGACCGCTCGAGTGATGAAAAATTCGCTCGAGCAAACTTGCTTCCAACACAAATACTCAAATTTCAAACAGGCATAACTTCTTCGTCCAGACTCCATTTTAGGTCGTTCTTGTGTCCAAATCGATGCCCCGAAATCAAGATTTCCAATGGTTCTAGCCTAACATCCAAATTCAAATTGTGAAAAGGGCAAAAGAGTAAAGACTACTCATGGGACAATTATCCGAATTAATGTTTTTGGTTCAATCTTACTTAACCATTATGATACCACCTCAATCAATATTCCAAAATGAACCAAAGAGGCTCCAAGTAAAATAATAAGATTTCCACGAGCAAACCCACTAGTCCAAGATGTACCAAGTGTTACAATCTCCCCACCTTAGGAAATTTCGTCCCCAAAATTAAACAGTTTAAGATCTAAAGTTTAGACAAATCCAAATGAAATAGAGATTGAACTAACACTCCCACCAACTAATCACAAGTCACTTCTACTCAATAACAAGTTCCTAGAAGATTCTCCCAACATAAAAGATTCAGTGTGATGAACTAGAAACAAGTTCCATGAAAGAAGATAAGACGACCCAAAATATAAAGGGTAGAACAATCCCCAATAAAATTACAATCACCACTCTAGAATCTAGTTCAAAATCTAAGGTTAACTCTCATATTTTCAGGTTCCACATTAATATTTAGATGACCCCATATGATACGAATAACAACACTCAAGCGGTGTGTCTTTCTTCTAATTTATGCCCAAGGCCCACTCAACCCAAAAAGGCAACTCCCATTACGTACGGGTCCACATTTAGCATGATTAAATAAAATGGTCACGAATACCTCTAACAAGCCACAAGAACCCATCGATTCTATGAAATTAAAAGTCAAGGGTCAATGTCTCACTAACATACCCTACAGTGTTCCTGCCTTAATAGACTAAACTTCCAGAGAATGAATCTTGGTTGTCTAATGACATAGAACTTTAGAAAAATAGTTTTCACATCATATTTTACACTCCAAGAAACAACTACCAATCACTTGGCAACCCAATTGCCAAAAGAATATTGCACATCACCTTAGAAGTCCTCAACCTGCTCTCAGAAAAGAAAGATAAGGAAAAATTTTCTGATAGGAATTCTATCCGCCAATCATGGCCTTTCGACGAGATACAACCCAGCAAAATCAAAGCACCACAGGCTACGTTCTTACAATACTGCTAGTGTCACGACCCAAACTCGCCCCTATAGGTTTAGTGTCATAACCGGTCAGTAATCCTGGAATTAACAAAGGCCTCTGAATGGATCATCATGTAGTACGGGGCTGCGGAAGCAAATATATAAAACATACATAGTCCATTGAGCTATGCAGACATACATAAGACATAATACTTAAAATTTAAATATATATATATATGATGTCAAAATTACATAAGTCGTGCATCACCATACAGATATTATCAAAAGAGACTTAGCCCAGTGTATGGATAAACAAAAACAAAACAAAAATCCTTAACATGATCCACAAAAACTTGACTTCTTTAAACGGGAACAAACTTCCAGGCAGCCATCACTGAGCCTGGTCACGCTCCTGATCACCTACATACATAATATAAATAGTAAGCGAAAGCCTAGTAAATAATAACAGAGTAAAAGGTTTAATGAATGATGTCCCATATCAGATTCGGAAAGCAAAGTTCGGATTAGAAACAAATTCATATTCTTATTCAGAGTTCAGAAGTATGTACTTATTCAACTTCACAGATGATCATACGTGGTTTACCCATTAGTGCTAACAGATCAGATACAGAGCAATAAGCGTCATACTTGACCAGTTCCATAAAGGAACCTCTGGTACCAGGAACAGATATCATACTTAAGCCACGATATTGTTACCCCGGGCGAGGGCCATAAGACTACGGTATTATTACCCCCGGGCAAGGGCCTTGTGCTCATAGACCACGGTATTGTTACCCCAGGGCAAACGCCATATGCCAAGGATACCACGAATACTTTTCAATATATGGACAATCATTCATTGATACAGAACATAGCATTTCATAAAACAGATCATTTCTTATCATATCAAATAGGAAAATACTTAAACGTGAACATAGCTTTACAAAGTTATTACTCACAGATGGCTCCAATGGCAAAACAGATATAGCAGACGGACCAGGTGATTTATGGTGCGTGACCTACACAAACACAAAACAGATACATATTGAAACACACGCCCGGAATTTTTTTAACTCATTTTTTTTCTATCTCGGTGTATTTCTACTCCTTATCCTCATTATTGTGTCTCAATTAAGGCTTATGAATGCCTAAGATGCAATGAGGATGCCAAAATATATGTTGTAACACTTGGTCAAATTTCTAAAAACAAGGTCTTCGCTCGAGCACACCTTTGATCGCTCGAGTGGACTACAAAACTCTGAAAAACTTCTAGGAGCTCTCATTTTACGCTCGAGTGCAACTTTTGTCGCTCGAGCCAAAGTTCAAAAATAGGCATGGTTGCTCAAGCGCAGTTTCCCTTGCTCGAACGGAGGCTCATGTTTGCAAAAGTACTGGGAGCATGAATTTTACACTCGAGCTAACTTTTGGTCACTCGAGCGAAAGTGCAAAACCAAATATGGTGGCTCGAGCGCAGGTTCTGTCGCTCGAGCTGTGATGCAGAATTCTGGAGTTTCCAGATTGTACTCCCAAGTCCAAAACTCAAATTCAAAGCTACAAAATAGGTTCTTTTGGGCCAAAAACTTAAGAAAACATGTGTAAACTTGTAAGCCATGGTGAATTCAAAATCATTTCGCAAAATCAAAATCCAAAAGCATGTCAATTATTCAAAATTCAACTTGAAACATCCAAAACATAACATGCATGACTTGTCATGAACTTAAACCTTCCAAAACACAATCAAATGAGGTAAGATGATGAGAAACTTGGTAAATTGTTAAAACAAAGCCAAGATAGACACATGCATGTGAGATTTGTTTGAAATTCAAACTCAAAATGTAATGAAAATGCATGCATGCATGAATCATGCTCAATTATATCATCTAAGTTTATTTCTTGTATTTAATCTTTCAATTCTCTTGAATTCACATGTTAACTAACTCAATGTCACAAGTCTAAAGTTGACTTCTTACCTACAAGCTTCAATTCCTTAGAATTTTAGCAAGTCTAGTTTTATTCCTCCAATTTCTCCACAATTAGCTAGCAATTCCCTTTTCTCTTATTGATCTCCCCTTCTCAACCTCTCTTCTCTCTCTCCACGTTTTTTTTTCTCTTGAGTTCAAAAGATGAAAAAAAGTGTAAATATGTGTCCTAGCACTCGCATTAGCCTTATATAGGCTTGGTTAGGATTAAGCTAAGTAAGTGTGATTAGTTCTAAGTAATTTATTCTAATTATTTGGTTTCGAATTAAATTCCAATTAATCCTACCATAAATTTCTAGAAGTCCTGAATAACACAAATGAAGCCAATTTCGTAATCGGATACCGATAAGGCCTTCAATTCGCAGAACAAAACAGAAACACAAACAGATATTGTCGTAAATAATGCAACATACATGCAATTAATTCATAATTTCTTCCTAATTACTTATTAGGCATCCTTAATCATGGTTTAATAGTTAATCGCAGGTCGGGGTTGTTACAACTAGTGTTCCATATCCACACATTACTCAACTCCGTTATTGAAATTCTTAAAGGTTAACAATATGTAAAAACAATCTATCTAGACCTTTGAAAATTGAAGGGATTTACGACTGGTATAAAACTATATACATATATATATATATAAATAAAGGAATATTTTAGATACATAATAGTGAATGGCAAAAATGAAGAGTTTGAAAAAGACCAATTTTTGTAAAAATGGTTAAGGGTTATACATGTCATAAGATTCGATACACCCATTTCCTTATCAATTTTTTTTTCCTTTTACTCATTAGTTTATCCATAACAATAAATTCTCAATTTCGGCAAAATAAGGTCTTACCCAATAGGAAAACTCCGTTCTCAAGCATATTTCAACCGGTGACTTCCAAATATCACCCAACTAAGGATTCCATCACTATCACCGCGATGTCACACCCTATCACAATCGTACAGGCAACAATAATTCAAAATAATAACAATCAGGTGAAAGAAAACCAGCAGATAAGTTTTGCTCATAAACTTGGGAAGTCGCATTCCCCCTAACTACCATTACAAATTTCAAGCTCGCAAAAATAATCTTTTGCAACTATCCCATCTTAGGGATCACACACGACCAACTAGAAACAATTATCAAGCAATTTGCACAACTCGTCACTCCCTTGAGGAGTGACACACACTCACCAAACAATCAATTCCCATTCACACACCTCATTTCTAGAATTTAGACAAGTTCTGAGGTGATTCCCTGTGAACCTCTCCTAATGCTACAACAATAATTAACACACTACCCAAGAAAACCTTCTACACTTACATCATCTATCCATACGTGCACAACACACTACATTCCTTAGAATCAAAGCCATGCTATTAACTCTGAAGCTGTAACACAACTCCGCACCACACTAAGATTATGATGTCCCACAAAATCAACCTAAATTCAATACCTTCTATAACACAAACTTACTCAATGACAAATATTTACATCGTTAATAAATAAATTAATCTCATATTACAAAAAAATCTCTCCAAATGAAATTCAATATACCTCTCTCACCAAAATAATACTACGCCTCTGTTACTAATTGCTAACAAAATCATATTTTCAATCATTCCAAAACAATCTCCATAACTAACCAAATAACAAAAAAAATTCGTATCAATTTATTTCCCAATATGGTGTCTGTCAAATAACTTCTAAAATAATTTCACCACAAAACACAATGGAATAAAATTGAAATAAAGAATCATCCTCTATCAAGTTACCCCTTAATTTCACTTAAACTCAAGTACACCCAACTTAAACTCATTGACAACACTAGGATAATATATCAATCAACAAAATTCTCACCACCCTTATAGGAAAACGAAGGACCAATACAAAGGAAATTACAAATTTCACATCAAGGATACAAGACAACTTATGGTCAAAGGTCAAAGGACACAAAATAAATCTACATTTTGGTTTTCTAAACCACATTGTCATTACACACATCAAACTTAACTCAAAATACTCATCTTCACAATTTATAACTTTTAGCTGAGGTAACTTTAAAAAAATTAACATTAATTACTCTTGGTGGACCAATAACAAATTTCCATGTTCAAAATACAGTCGCATCAACTATCCCAACACAACTAGTCACAATCTCTACTGAATCATAACATTTTCACAATTTCATCCAAAATTAGTTTCTTTAAGGACGCTAATTTGTTATCAAAATTACTTATCATCTTGGTAAGCATCCATCTACCACACTCAAGTACATCAACAAACAACTTCAAAACATTTGACTTTACTATTTCCAAAGGCATTCAAAGCTAGCCTACATATCCTTACCTTCAATACTCATAACACAATTTCATAGGTCCTTATTTTCCCATCACTAGAAATTTAATCACACAATGCAACATAAATCAAATTCATTCTTATCCCAAAATTCTTTACCTACTTTGTTCACCTAAAACTTGTTACAAGATTCAAAACTAGATAAACTCTCTGGAAAACACATCTTTTACTACACTCTACAATTTCTTTCTTGTTAACACCACACATAATTCTAAATACATACCGAGATCATTGGCCTAAGACCCAACATAATCCTCATAACTAGTCAATCAAACTATTAAAGCAATCTAACCACAATTAACTTAGTTTATCCCAAAGAAATTTAGAATTAGCTTTACTTATTCTGGCAACATTACTCTAAGACATTTTACTTTAAGTCACTCCATTTATCTTTAAAGCCTTAAGACTGTACTACTACAACTAGTCTATTCCTAACCAGCTCTACCTCCAAAATCCTCATATAGCTCACTTCCACAATTTGATATAAGACTTCAGAAATAGCTACTCCTCATAATGACCAACCATTTACTGTACATCATAGTCTCCACCATTTGATGTCACACATACACCCATAATTCTACAAAACCATTTTGCTTATGATCCAATGTAAATTCTAAATCATATTGACCCATCAGTCTAGCCCTTGTAGTTTATCTTACGCTTTCTCCTAGGGAGAAACATCCTCAAGGTAAAGACAAAATCAATTCACAGTTTAATACTCTGCACAAGTTCCCACACATCGCACATGAGTTAAACATACACCTGTAAATATATCTACACCACATAAGGCTAACCATGCAAGCACATAGTCACATAGAGCATATAGGAATCACTCTTCTAACATATCAACTTGTCCTACAACGTTTAAAGACTTCCAAGTGGAAAAAGCATTGATCAGGTGCCTTTCCAAAAAGATTTCGACGAATGCAATAGGCACAAATTGTATCCTAGAAGCTTAACCACATACCCACATAGCCACATAAACACACAAAGCATGCAAAGCACATAAGCGCCCCATTCTAGCGTATTAAACCTATTATGACAAATGTCACTTCCCACGAGCCCAAGGTATTCAAACCTGGTTAGGTCTGATAACAATTTCTAACGCCCGGATTTAAATCCTACAAAGCAATCAAAATAGCATGTTCCAAACATCCAAATAATACCATTTCATTCAATATGCTTCTTTCTCATTGAACTATAGATTCATTTTACAAGGATTTCCAAATATAAACCTCCGTTCTGTGAGTTAGAGAAAGTTACAAAACAATTACATTCTACCCCTTAATACAAAAAAACAAAACTAAAATAAAATTAAGAAGATGAGTTTCATCATTTCATTACAACTTCAAGTTCACAAAAATTTAGACTATTACAATAAAAACAAAAGAAATATATTTTTCCTCTTCTTCTTCATGAACGAGTTTTGTGGCTCTTCATTGCATGAAATGTTTTGTGAATTTGCAGAGTTGCTGATATGCCGAATAAATAAGCCAAATAAATGACATGCAAAGTAGCTTTGGAGCTTTGCCGAGCAATTGGCTATGAGTTCTCAGAATTGCCGAAATGCACATGTATGGGCTCGATTGCCGAATATAAATGGAAAGTCTTGCTGGATTGCCTAACAGCTCCGTCTGTTTAGCCGAATATTATGGAATTGAGTGTTCCAGTCATTGACAGAACTGTTGGCTGGGCAGCATCATGTCTACACCGAAAGTGAGTCAACTCTCACTTGCCGCAAGCCAATGGTCGGTCTTCGCTTTGGGTTTGACTGGCCGAGAACAAATGTGCAACAATTCCCTTCTTGGCTTGCCGAATACGTGGTCGGCATGTTGGCAACGTGGGCTTGCCGAAATACTTCGATAACTCTGGCCAAGAATGCGTGATCATCGCCGTTTGGCTTTTTTTTTTTTTTTTGGCCGAACAATAACGGTGACCCAATCCAACTCAAACTATGCAAACACTTGAGTAAAGATCATAGTTTTATATAAACAATAAATTGGTGAAATTATAACTAGAGAGATAGAGTTAGAAGTTTAAGGAAAGGAAAAATGATGAGCCTTTATGGTAATTGAAGTGGTCCTAATGTTATCAAATTTTCTTGCCGAGGAGACTTCTAGAGAGGGTGAAGATGGTATAATTGCAATACGTGATTCTTGAACCCAACAGGTGATTAATAAAGTTTCGTATGCATGCAAGTAAATATATATTTTTTTTATTTTTTTTTAAACCTGCAAACGCAGAATTGAAAACATATGAAGCCGAGAGATAAATAAATAAACAATATATGTTGTCTTCATATTATATGGGAAGATCTATTAAATTTAGTTTAGCCGAGAGATAAATAAATAAATAATGACCAGGGGTGAATTTGGATATCTTCGGTTTTGTCGAGATTTTGGTCGGCGTCATCACGAGCCATTCATGACAATTGAAGTTGCCTCCAAATCAGACTGTTGGAATTTATATGCAGATATATATATACACATATAATTAATTAAATAATAATAACATCATTTTTTATCATAACTCATGGTCCATCCTATGGCAATGTCTCTTGCTAGGAATAATTCTAGAGAGAGAAAACCTGAAGACCCAGCCGTTTTGAGAAATAAAGAAGAATAAATAAATGAATGGACAGACCCATGTGTAGATTTAGCCGAACAACTTTATTGAATTGCCGAAAAAATGTTTGCACCAAGAAAGGTGTGAAACCCATTTTTAGAGAGAGAAAACAGCTACAAACTTCATCTTGTTTTGACAACCTTTCTAAGCAATATTAATATTCAACAAGGGCTTGATCAAATCTGTGAGCATAAATAGACACATACATAGACATGTGTATATATATATCTATGTATACCTAAACTTTAGCAAAAAAAAACACATAATCAGAATGAAAGAAGCCAAAAACCCAACTGTGGTCTCTTTTTTTAGAAAGAGAATGGTTAACCTTAATGCTCACTGGTCCAAGTACCTTGGGTGTCGTATTGATTCTTCTCTTCGTTGAATTCTTTAGCACTTTCTCACAGATGGCGCCAATTGTGAGACCATGAAATATCCTCTCACGTGGATGTTGTAGAGATCCAACGAATAGATGAACTTTGTCCCAGTGTGTCTGCAAAGATAAGCACGATCGGTGCCACCCAACCGGGGTTGCCAGCCGGAGACACTCCGATGCTAAAGTTAGTCCTTTGATTGAAAGGATAAAGCTATGGAAATCAAGAGTGTTAGTGTGTAGTGTAGGGAAAGATCACATACCTCTCTTCTGGGATGCCCCCCCTTTATATAGATGGGGAGGTCTGATATTTGTTTGGGTTGGACCCATTCCTTGTTTGGGTTAACCCCAATGAGCGGATATATATTTTTTTCTGGCTCCCACATAGTAAAATAGGAATGAGCAATTGTCCAATAGAGAATAACTTTAACCAAGTATATAAGCATTTGATTTAAATATGCATGACCTATAATTAACGCCCAAGAGTTCATTTGTATTTTAAACTTTATCTTACAAACACAACTCACAATCAACCTCCACACTTTTTCCGTCCTCACACGGATGACATGTGGACGTCTCAAACCTTTCCACTTTCATCGTCCTTACACAAACCGGCCAGTGGACGCCTCACAATAACCCCACATTCGCCGCCCTCATGCGGACCAGGCAAGTGGGCACCTCAAACACAACCCCACATTTGTCATCCTCACACGAACCAGGCAAGTAGGCACCTCAAACATTCCATAACATTTGCATTTTCGCACAATACCAACAACGAGAAAATTCTTCAATTCATAACCATCATCATCTCCAGTTTTGGTGTAAGAGTCTCAAAGTCTAACATTTCAACATCAAAGTCAAGTAAATACACTTAATTTTAGGTTTTAGAGACCAATTGGGCAAAACCCCTTTTTACTTTTCCAACCATTCATACACATTAGTACCATAAGAAGAATTAAATAATGTATATGGCACATGATCTTAAAGTTTTCAATTTCCCTTAGGATGATTTCAATTCACAATAATCCAATAGTTCATATTTCAACCTCAAAGTTGAATAAACACGCCCAATTTCATGTTTTAAAAACCAATTGAGCAAAACCCCTCTTTATTGAACAAGTCTCAAAATTAGGGTTTATAGAAAATTAGGGGTTTTCTCTCTTTCATGAGTTAGAGACTAATTTTTATCATCAACAACAATAATCATCAATAATAAACATAATTTCATCCGTAATCATGAATTATTGCCCACATTCTTCCAAATCATTTATTAGCAAACACAATGCATACATACGTATACATCATTTATCTTGCTAGTTTCATACATCTTAAGATTCACACCTATTTAGATCAAAATAGAAATATACAAGGGTAAAGATATTCCTACCTCCAAGATGAGAGTAGAGAAGCTAGATCAAGGAGATTCCTTCACAAATCCAAAATCCAATTGGTAGGGAGGAAGATCTTCACATGTACTTCATCTTTAATACAAGATCCATGGTGGATTGTTGGTGAAAAATGGATGAAACCAAGGTTTTGAGGGCTAATGTTTTCAGTATGGAAGAGAGGGGGAGAAGAGAGGAAGAAAGAATGAAGAATTTGGGCCAAAAACTCACTTTATAGTGCCTAATATTGACCTAACCACTCAAGCGGTCAAAGCTTGGCTCAAGTGGTGAAAAGAAGCTCCCAAAATCTCTGAAATTCACGTAGACCGCTCGAGTGATGAAAAGTTTGCTTGAGCAAACTTGCTTCCAACACATATACTCAAATTTCAAACAAGCATAACTCTTTCGTCCGAACTCCGTTCTAGATTGTTCTTGTGTCCAAATCGATACCCCAGAAACAAGCTTTCCAATGGTTCTAGCCTCACATTCAAATTCAAAGTGTGGAAAAAGAAAAGGGCAAAAGAGTGAAGACTACTCATGGGACAATTATCCGAATCAATGTTTTTGGTTCAATCTTATTTTACCATTATGATACCACCTCAATTAATATTCCAAAATGAACCAAAGAGGCTCCAAGTACAATAATAAGAGTGCCACGAGCAAACCCAGTAGTCCAAGAAGTACCAAGTGTTACACATAAGTTCAACTCCCATAATTTGGAAACCCTAACTTCCTTTACATGCTTTTATGAAAATTTCCTCAAAATGAAGTTTTTATGCAATATAAATCTTCTATCATCTATCTATAAGAAAATAATGAAGAGAAGCAAAGAAATCCCTATCTCTAGCAAGAAGAAACGAAACTCGAAATTTTAACTTCGATGGAAACGTGATCCACTCGAATGGATAGAAAGCCCTCTATGTGCTCTTCGTTTTTATATAAGGAACATGGGGTAGGAAATGAGTAGAAAGCAATGAAAATCAAGCTTGAATGCCTGAAACCCTCAAAAATAATGGAATGGAGTAAGAGAGAGAGAGAGAGAGAGAGAGAGAGAGAGAGAGAAATAATATGAAAGAATGAAGAAAAGGTGGACCAAAAATGGCTCTTAAAGAGGCTGATCCTGGATAGACCACTCGGGCGACCACTCCTGCGTTCGAGTGTCAGAGACACCACACCGCTCGAGCGAACATCAATAGTTCCCAGAATCTTAGACTTGCAAAAGTACTAGAAGTTTTGCAAGACCGCTCGAGCGATCAATCCGTTGCTCGATCGATGGGAAGAAAATATATTTTTTTTTTATTTTTTTCCCCCAGAGTGCTACAAATTAGGTTAGCCCAATTGCATATTTGGTACTTCTCCATAATTCGAACCCTAAATCTAGAAGTATAAATACCTGAGCTACACTCAAGTTCTACTTTGTTCATATATATATATATATATATAAATATTTCACTAGATAAGACATTAGATGTTAGTAAGTTAGGTTCGTATAGGGCTGTAAATGAATCGAGCTGTTCATGAACAAGCTGGCTCGTTTACTAAATGAACGACCTCGAGCTCGATTTTTAGGCTCATTTATTAATCAAGTCGAGCTCAAGTAACCCTAAGCTTAGCTCAATAAGGCTCGTGAACATAAAAATAAATTAATTAATATTTATTTTTAATAATATATTAAATAAATTTTCAATAATCTGTTTTATTTTTTATTTATGTTTGGTATTTGTGTAAATTACATATTTGATTGGTGAAATTTATTATTAATATAAGTATTATTATATATTTTACTCATAATTTTATATTTTTTTTATCTTAATAAGTAAATTAATTTAATTTTTTTTTCAAAATTGAGCGCGAGCTCGAACTCGGCTCATTTATGTAATCGAGAGAGCTCAAGCCGAGATCAAGTTCAACAAATATTTGACAAGCCGAGCTTGAGCTCGATTTTTGAAGCTTGACTGGAGCCCGGTTCGAGCTCAACCTCGACCTCGACCTCGACCTCGACTAATTGTTAATAAACGAGCTTAAACATTCAAAAACTTGGCTCAACTCGTTTACAGCCCTAAGTTCGTATAATTGGGATTCAACATTTTCCATAAGTTCAAATCTCAAACCTCTTTTAGAAACCTAAAAGTACAACCACTCAAACTACTTTCAAGTTCTAACGACATCTTTAATTAAAGCATAAGAAAAATGTGAATTTTCTCCATTCAAGATAAGAACTTAATTTATTCACCCAAAAAAGATAAGAACTTAATGTTTCCAGAAATGAAAATAAGAAGAGAAAACAAAAAGCACAACCAAAACTGCCGAATTCAAGACCATATTGGTTTTTTCAGGATTGTGATAGTTATCCTTGAACCCATGTTCAGAAGAAAACTTGCAAACAAACACTAAGCCAATATTATAAGACTTTTTTTTCTTCTTTTTTTTTTCCTTCTTTTTTTTTTTGGTGCAACCAATATTATAAGACTTCATTGCCAGATAAAAGGTTCGTTTGGAATGTAGGTTGGCTTTTTGACTTTTTGACTATTTTAATATATGTCAAACAAAGGCAAAATAAACAACGAACTAACAAACGAATTTCTTTAATCCTTGGGACAGCTAAGATTTGCATATTAAAATCAATTGAGAAAGAAAAGTCAATAAATTAGTAAACTTTCCTAAAGTTTATAACCACTTGGATGATGGAGACCCAAAAATTGACTAGTACGCTGGCTAAGCAAGGTTTCTGCTAAATCCATGACAATTCAGCTCACATAGGCTGCCAAATTGAAGCAACTACAAAAATTGAGGAAGTCAAACAATTTGATTATTGAAAGCTACTCTATAACTTTGACAGCTTGTGCAATTAGTACCGCACGCAACTAAAAAAATTGACATGTTGACAATAAAACATGCTCAGTTTAAATTGACTTATCAGTGCTAACACCATTGCTGTTGTATTATTTACTCAACTATTTGTTTATTTCCCAAATCAGCAAGCAAAATCCAAATTCAGATAGGTCCCTCACCCGAAACGGATCCTCAATCCCCCCAAACTGTCCATCCCCAAGTTCTACGGCTTATAATCACACGATTTGATTTTTTTTTAAATAAAAATTAATTCAACGCAAGTAGGGCCGGCCCTGGGCATAGGCCGACCCGGCCATGGCTTAGCACCCCTCAAAATACACTCAAAAAAGGAACCCCCTCCTAGTACAGTTTAGTATGATATATCAGGTATGTTTTAAGTCCAAAAAAAATTTAAAAAGATCCAAACCAACTTAAAATAAATTAATCATATTAACAGGCCCATTCAAAATTAAAAGGGTCCACTCTCTCCCTATCTAATTCTTAACCCTGACTCTTTTGACACAAATCTTTTATCCTTTACCTTCAAAAAAAAATTTGATTGAATAAAAAAAAAATGTGAAGAGCCTCAAATGATCTCGTGATATTTATTAGTTTATCATTAGCTTTGGACATCAAAAAATCTCAGGCCGGGCCTGAATGCAAGATCATGTGATTATGAGGGCATGGCACAACGGGACAAAGACTTTGAGAGGTTCAGAAACCTGTAGAACATTTCCACATCTCACAGAAAGAAAAATTTAAGGTAATTGAGATAAAATGATTTGTTCCAACTAATCTCACAAAAAGCTTTATTATAAGTACAAGTGACATTTTCAAAGTGAAGGAGCTAGAAAAATTCAAGTTTAAAATCCCAAGCAAAACTTGGTGTTTGGGAAGCAACATCCCAAATTTTTTTCTTATTTTTTCCACTAAAAGACAAAAGTTTTGCAAAACCAAAAAAAACACATCCAAACAAAATATCACATCCAACCCCATAATCATTTCACTTTTTTTCTCACAAACATCACATCCAACCACATAAAAACCCAACTATCTTCCCAAACACTAAAAATTTTTTATCTCATAAAAACCTACATCTAATAAAATCTACAAAAAAACTCACTTCCCAAACACCCACTTAGTGTCAAATCTACAATTAAAAAAAATAAAAATGAAACAAACTGTGCATAACTCTGCCAATTTTTCTTAAATGAATAAAAGAATAAGATAAGTGGCATCACCAAACAATTCAAACTTTACCAATCCAACTACCACTCAAATCAGATTAGTTGAAACAACTGAGCAGAAAAAAGGGAGTGAGAATACCTGCAATGTGAGGACATGTGCGCACCACCTGCCAATGCCCCTCGCATATCTGTCATAAGAGGGCCAATTCAAGAGAGTGCTGCCTGAATCATATCCGAGTGAAAGACTTCCTGTAATATGTGTAACATACCCACTACTGGCTGACCTAAATAATTGGGTTGACCAACGATACCCAAAAATTTAAGTCTAAGTTATTTAGTAGTAAGATAATGGTGCTTTATATGGCCAAGATCACTCATACAAACTTCTAATGTGGGACAAAGTGTTACAATATATATGCCTATTATGATCTATGCCATCTGTCTTTTAGACTTCACAGAGATGAAAAGCATTTGTTTTCTAGGATATCAAAATGCTAATCAGCTACTCAAAATCCCATTTGACTCAATGAGATTCGACCATGAGTTTTGAGAGGAATTTAGGGAGGGGAAAAGGAAAGGAATACAAAAAAAAAAAAAAAAAAAAAAAACACCAATGAAACTTAGTTATCAAAGTTTTTCCTTCTACCTTTAATTTTTTGGTTTTTGTTTTTTTTTTTTTTTAAAAAAAAAAAACATGATTCTGACATATATGTATATATGCATGTATTACATTTGTTTCTTTTTTCTTTATTTTATTTTTTTTACATTAAAGGATTCCTAAACCCTAGTTGTAGTTTGTATGATTATGACTAGGTAGCCAAGTTCAGGGACTCAAACTGTGTGTGTGTGTGTTGATGCACAGGAGGCTACATGCTTTTATTTTTACTTTTACTATGTATCTCAAAATAATACCGCTCTCTGGCAGTCATACCACAAAAAAGGAGGGGGGGGGGGGGGGGGGGGGGGGGGGAAGAAAGGGTGCTGAGGCAGTCATACCACCAGAATTTTACCTTGATAGGACAAACTACAAATTAATCTAGTGTTTCTGTCTCTTACATGACACCCCTAGCAGTTGGATGGGTTGGGTCCCACACCCATCGGGTGCTCATAATTCACATGCCAAGGCTAACCTGCTAAGAAGCATGGACAGTTTTAAGAAGATAATGTGTCGTGTCCAACATCATGTTCCACACCGACATGACATGACAGTCGTCGGACACTTCCCAATATTAGGACACGTATGAAACACATTACAAGTTTGAATAAATTAACTACAAATCCAGATAAAACAAAAGCACTGTACATTTATATATATTCTCATCTTTTAGACTTTAAACAATTATTATCTTTGAGTTAAATACTCATACATATATATGACATATAATAGGGGAATGCTAGATACCCCCAGTACGGAGGACCCCCAGCCCCACCCCCAGTGACGTGGCGGCGTGGGGTTGGCCGAAATCCAAAAAAAAAAAAAAAAAAAAAAAAACTGTTTTCAGCCAATGAGGGGCGACCCCCAGTGACCCCCAGTGGGGGTCTTAGCCATTTTTCCATATAATAATTGTTTACCCTTATATATGACATAATAAATATATAAAATTATATATTGTGCATGTGTCTCCCTCACGTTGTGTTCTATATTTTTTTAAAAATTATCGTATCAATGGGTCCATATCGTGTCACATGGTTGTGCGTCTTAGTGCTTAGTTAACATGTCTTGTGGGGTAATGTGCATAACGGGGTTTACGTAGGTGCCGTTTGGTAACATTTACGTTTTCAGTTTTCAGTTTATATTTACAAAAATTGAAAAAACTCAAATAAAAACTTGTTTGGTAAATTTTTTATTTATAAATCGGTGATCTCAATTTATAAATTTGGCCAAAAAATATAAACTCAAAAAATGTGTTTCCGTTTTGAGTTTTGAGTTTTTTTTTTTTACCACCCAACACTAGCCACCACCCGCCACCATTTTCCACCACCGTCTTCCGCCACCACCACCCACCACCCACTTGCCACCATCACTTGCCACCACCACTTACCACCCACCTGCCACCACCACCCGCCGCCACCACCAACCACCTGCCACCCACTAGCCACCACCCACCTGCTATCCACTTGCCACCACCACCACTCACCACCCACCTACCATCCACCCGCCACTACTCACCACCCGCCACTACCATCCACCGCCCGCCACCACCACCCACCACCTACCGGCCGCTACCACCCACCCCCCCACCACCCACCACCATCCGCCATCCGCCTACCACCACCACTCGCCACCACCACCACCACCCACTCGCTGCCACCTGCCACTTACCACCGTCACCCACCCACCCACCCACCCACCCACCACCGTCACCACTTTCCACCACCGTCTTCCGCCGCCACATGCCACCACTTGTCATTTCTCACTATTTTTTATATTTTTAAAATCTTTTTAAACATTTTGTCAATTACCAAACGCGTTCGTAGTTTATATTTTTCTAAAAATAAACAAAAACCAGTTTATAAAATTTTTGTAAATATAAACTGAAAACGTAAACATTACCAAACAGACCCGTATAGCAACCACACATCCAATGTGACGAGTGGTTGGGACCTGCCATCACACCCCCAAAATAAAAGAAAAAAAAGGGGCCCAAATAGTACTCATTAATGTATGTTTGGAAGGGGGAAAGATTAAATACACACCTAACCTTCGACATAGTGCACAAAGTGGTTGATCCGAGATTTGAACCCATCTCTCCCCAAAAAAAAAAAAAAACACTTGCATGCCTTGCGGTATCAGATCAGAGTACTAACCTTGGAGGCTTGGAGCTACTCATTGAAACTTCTTTTTTTTTTCCCTAAGTAGACACATTAAAGCTCTTTTTCACAGAAGCTTGGGCCACTGATATATACGTAGTAGCAAATTATTTCAGAACTTGTTCACCAATCTTATGCATATTTGGCAGCCTCGTGCTAGTATCGTCTTGGGAAGGTCTTTTAGATTTTCATTTTGCAAGATATGGCCGATAAGTTTGATAAAAAATAAGGTAATGTTAATTCCATGAATGCATCATTTCTCAGTCTGCACAATCCATAATTTTGTTTTTTGTACACTTTGTTCAGTATGATAAAACACAATAGCCATAGAGCTTTTTAGGGGCCAACTCACTTCCCAATTATTATGGTTTATAAATAAGGTCCTTTAATCTTCACAAGGAAACCATTTAATAACGAATTTCATGCACTAGCATTTTGGGTATTACATGTATAAGTAGTTGCTCAAGAGAATATCTAATGGTGCAAATAAGAAACACTAGTGACCCCGCTTCCCTGGCACAACGATGATACATGTGTGGGGTTTTTAGATATAGTTCCTTCAATTGACACCTTGTGTACCACATATAATTCTCTGTAACCCAACAATTTTCTCCATGTGCTTGTGAAAAATAAATAAATAAATATCCAAACTTAGTTCTTTCCATTTCCTTCTTAATGATAATTAAAAACGAACAAAGAGAAGCCTCGTTTGGATGCATTAACATAATCTAGATGAGATGATAAACACTCAAGTACGAGCATCATTTCAAAGAAATGGGGAAAAAAAAAATTGCTTCAAAAGTGTAAGACACTACTCATAATTTGTCAATTTGACCTGTTTGGTGCAGCTTATTATTATAAGTTGAAAGCTAATAAACAGAAAGTAGAAGCTAAAAGCACCTCTCCCCAGCTTCTAGATAATCAGCTTTTTTCAACTTCTTTAAGTTGTAAGTAAAAACTACACTAAACAGTGTCTGGTACACACTTTCAAATTAAAATAAGCTATAATTAGCTCATCTAAGCAACAACAAACAACCCCATTGTAGCCACCTTTCGACATCACTAATGTGTTGTCTTAAATGAACAAATCCAATCGTATTAAGATAGAGGGCATGTTGTGTTGGTAGGTGTGTCTATTTTTTTTTTCTTCATTGTATTGTTTTGTTTTATCCATAATTGTGTAGGAAGGTAGTGTTTCTCAACATTTCAATAAAAATGCCTTAGAATTTTGGTTCATCTTTGAAATAACTTCAAATCTAGTTCTACTTATAAATTTATAGATAGTCTTTTATACTGAAAACTATAAAATTTCATTGGAGATATTAATAGAGGTATCAGAAAGTGAGGGGTTCATTTTGCTTATTTCTTTGATTTTCTTTTTATTTTCTTTTTCTTTCTACCTTTGTTTAAACCAGTTTCCCATAATGATAAAAACACTGCTGGAAATAATAAGAACACAGGTTTGAGTATGGAGCAGCTCCGCCAACCTTGATTATCAGGGGGACCAGCATTGGAATAGCATTTTCTTCAGTCTTCAGAGCAGCAATCAAAGAATGCCATATGAAAACCAAACAAAAATTATACAGCAAGGAAGCTTAATCAAATGGGACACTCAAAGTAATGAATGATAATACATAAATATATACAAAAGGTGCTTCTGTTTTTCTGTTTTTTTGTTTTTTTGGCTATGAGATTCTTGAGCATTAACTAACAAAGGGTAAGAGCAAATCAATTGTACGTAACAAATGCCTAAAACTGAATAAACAGGAATTTTTAGAAAAGGGGGTGATGCTAGCATGCTCCATATACAACATAATAATTGAATCATTCTAATCCATGGAATCAAAACTTGGAGCTGACCACCCCAACTGCTCAATGATCTTCTTCATTCTTTCTTCCTGTCCCTTTGAATCCCCTAAAGCTGTGGTGAAGGGGTATATATAGGTTACCTTTGTAGCCATACATCTATAAGTAACCACATCTCCTTTTACCAAAAATTCTAGTACATCTCGGCCGAACCCTCCATCAACCTCAGCTTGCAGATATTTGCCTGAATTTAGTTCCATGATCAGTAAGGATACAGAAACAGTATCACTAACCAGTGCCCCTACCAATACTTTTGAAACTTAAATACAGATAAAGGAGGCCTAAATTGACCATTTTCCAACATGTCTTATCTTCCATTTCTAAAACCATTAGTTCAACTCTTTGTACTCAACTTCATAATTGCTAACAAAAATTACTCTTTTTTAAATACTTTGGGTAACCAACTGGGTTAACTTATTAAGGTCAGATCTGTTTTTTGTTTTTAGTTATTTGTTGGTATTTTGGCTTGTGGATTTGTGTGGCTAGACTAGTTTAACAGTTGATGATATTTGAAATTGTATATATTCTCCTAATGATTGACCAAAAAATTAAAAAATTAAAAAACTTTGGGCTGAATTCAGTTCTAATTACCATCTGGGGTATCTTCAACAACCTGAATCTTGGCGTTTTTCTGCGTTTCTAGAATAGCTTCTTGCAAGTTCTGCAATACAAAAGAAGAACCAAACAATATTCAGAATTTCATATAATTCTTACCTCAAAATGCTAATGAATTACCTGAATAGCATTATCTAGACTATTTTCAGAAATTGTCCAAGGAAATGCGAATGAGGACGATCTTGGATTTGTCGACACGCAGCCCGGGTTTATAGACGGACAGGGTCTGATTTTCCTGCAAGAACAGAGCAAAGAATCTCATCATCAAAAGTCATGAAAACCAAAACACATTATTATTAGGACCAAAATTAGCAAAAACTGGTATTAACCCATTAAAGAAAATGAGAATTGGGAAATACCCATTTTCCAATCCGGTGGCCAAGTTCTTGGATTGAGAGAATGGAGTGGTGAGCAAAGAGGGTTGAGAGTTGAGAGAAGGAATTGCTAGAGAAGGTGGTGGAGGTGGAGAAGATAAGGTGAGGGCAAGGGAGAAGGAGAGGAGGAGATTCTTTAGAAGAGAATGGGCCTTTTTTGTGTTGTATTGTTGAAGATTACATGATGATGGGATTGAAGGGTGAAGAAGAAGAAGAGGGGTTCTGGTGGTTGGAGAGTGTTTGAAGAAAGGAGGGAATGGAGAGAGAAGGTGAGCACTCAAACTCATGTTTGTTATCTATCTATCCCTTGCCCTACCCACTCAGGCATGAGTTTGGATGGAGAGGTAATAAAAATTAAAAAATGTAAATTACTAACCTAGAAGAGATTCGAACAAAATACAATGGTACGTCTCATGCTTTTTGACATGATTTTAGGTTAAGGGTTGGTTTAGTAATGATTTTTTTAGGTTTTGTTTGGAATAAATTAAAAAAGTTAAAAGGTTATTAAAAAATTAAAAAATCTATATTATTCAAGGGTAGCTTATGAGGAAGTCATTAGGACAAAATTATTATTTTGCCCTTTAAATTCAATTACTCAAAAAGTCAAAAAGTTAAAAGTTAAAAAGTAAAAGGGTAAAATTGTCATTTTAATTTTATTATAATATTTTATTACACATCTTTTCGTAAAAAGTTAAAAAATTATCCCAAGCATACATATTTTTTTCTATACTTTTTTAACAAAAAAGTCAAATAATATATTTATATAGCACATCCCAAACAACTACTTAGTTGGCTTTTTGACTTTTTTTACTTTTTTAGACTGAGAACTTTTTGTTTGTTTTTTTGTTTGGTTTTTTTAGCTTTGGAATGACAAACTATTTTGTTAATTTTTTGACTTTTTGATATTTTTAATTCTTTTTTGTCTATATATGATTATTTAGTCCAAAATATTTACCAAATCGGGGCTAAAAAATTAACAGTAGATGGTATGAAGATACAAATGTAAGGTTACACTTGTTTGGTACATTTGATACATTTTTGTAATAAATATTATAGACTCTTTTGATAAAGTTATCACAATTTATGTTTTAAAAATTAAATTACATATTTGTAACAATGTGATATATTCTTTCATTGAAATATTTTAAACCACAAATTTGTAGATTTATTTTAGCAAATGAGTTAAAAGTTAAAACCCTTACTTTTTGAATTTTTTTGGATCATATTACCTCTCTATTTTTTTTTTACACATTTTTTCAAAAAAAAATTCCAAAAAATGAATAAGTAATTATCTTCTATTAGTGCCAATGATTGTAGAAAAAAATAACATATGCAGGTACACATTCACAAGGTTTATCTTGAATCTATAACATATGTTACATAATAGATAAATAGAATGAGGGTTGAACAAATAAGAAATGCCCTAAAGGCATATAGCTTTCTAAAACAGTGCTTGGTTACAACAAAATGGATTTAAATCTAACACAGTTAAAACCCTAGGCTTGTAAAAAGAAAATACAACAAAATAAACAAGATAAAATTCTTGCATCCAAGTCCTCCCAAGCTATTGCCTTGACGGAGGCATATATTTAGCACCTGAAAATGGTTTTCGCACATAGGGTGAGCCAAAATCCAGTAGAAATAATCTAACACAATATATGAATCTTAACAAAGATATAAATGTGAAATGCATATGCAATACTCGTGCCAAAACATTTTATATCTTTTTCCAAAAAAAAGCATATAATGCCAACTTAATATCAAAATTCATAAATTACTTCATTTACCATAAAAAACAAGGCAACGAAGTACACTTTAGGAATCTCAAAACCATTTCAACCTTTCACAGAAATTTCATCCACGAGAAACCGTAAACCGACACCCATATAAACGTAGGCTCTACAAGCACTACTATTGCCATTTCACAGAAATTTTGTCCACGGGATCGGCACCCATATATACGCGCAGTTTTTAGGACTTTCACCATGGATACTCAAACCAACTTAGTTCAAAGAGACAACACATACTTCCCAGATTCACCCATTTTCTCAAAACGATAAATATTTCCCATGTATAAATACGAAATAATACTCGATCCAAATAGATAAAGACAATAGTTTCAATTCTCCTAATTTTTATCCAATCCTCCACTGATAGTCACAAACAGATATTTCTAAACAGATAAACGATTTTTAATAAGGATAAACTTTCCAAATCTCAAGATGTGAGTGATAATACATATCCAACTCCATCATCCTCATCAATATCAATCCAATTTCACATTTTCAACATCAATTTCATTATTTATACAAAATCAACATTATATGTATATATTTATGGCAAAATCCCAGTTTCTTCCAAAACCAAATCCAAGTTTCAAAACCAACTATTTTATCACAACTCAACCTCATTTCAAAGCCCACAACCATTTTCAAGAATCCATTTGAAAATCCCTCTTTTCATTTTTTACCGAAAACCTTAGATTTGTTCAAAAATTCCCAAATCATATATATTATTTTAGGAATAACAAATACCTAAGTTAAAAATCATAAAAAAGTGCGAAGAATCTCTACCTCAAGCTTAGAAGAAGAGAGAAAGAATGGAGATACTTCGAAAACGCTGAAACCTAACTTTGTTCGGATCAAAAGAAAGCTTACGGTGTGCTCTATCTTTTTAACAAAGGGACGCGGGTGAAGAACTCGACGAATCTAGGTGTATTAGAGAGAAGTAGAGTTTTAGAGAGAAAGGGTGTAGATCTAGGGTTTCTAGAATGTTTAGAGAGAGAGAGAAATGAAAAAGTGATTCAAAAGTGGCTTCTTATGAACCGATATATGCACAGATCGCTCGAGCACAAGAAGTGTCGCTTGAGCGACCAGACACAACAAGTTGCACCGCTCGAGTAAAGAATATATACTCCCAGAAGTTTTACAGATAGAAGACTACCGCTCAAGCTCAAGAAGGGCTGCTTGAGCGCAAGAAGTGACGTTCAAGCGAAGAATGTTAACTCTTAGTATCTCTGCAGGTCTGCAAAAGTACTGAGAGATTACAATTACCGCTCGAGCGCAAAAAGTGACGCTCGAGCGAAGAAGGCAAAATCTAGGCAACAATAATTTGAAAGACAAGCTACAAACTTGTTCCAAACGTAACCAACAAGATATGAACAAAGAGAAATAAGAGGAAACAAGATATGAACAACTATATAAGACAATGAAACCCAGATCCAAAACATCTAATGGGTCAGGTCTAAATCAGAATCACTATAATTAACAAAATAACAAATGACATGAAATGAACAAACACATTAGACTAAGGTCCTTAAGCTCATCAATTAAGGCTAAAGCATTTGCTATGGTTCTCAAATCAAATTCTAAGTTATCCCTTAACTCAAGGCATAAAATAAACAAGTTCCAAACATAACCTTTCAAAATTCTTCTTCTTCTCATCTTATTGCTAACAAGCCCTATATCATATAAAGCATATACACAGGTAGCATAAATGTAAGAATAATATAATATACATGATGCATGAATGGTTTGGTTATCACAGATAACCAGAGATATAATCAAGTTTAAACAGATAGAATCAAATTTTCAACAGATAAAGCTGTTCAAAATTTGAACAAATAATAAATTTTTTAAAATTTGAACAGATAAAAAAAATTAAATAGATAAAAGAAATTTAAATAGATAATAAAATTGGAATAGATAGATTTAAACAGATAAATGAAAAAATTGAACAGATAATAAAATTTAGATAGATCTTTGAACAAACAAGGCAAAAAAAATCAAAAAGATAGTTAAAAAATTTGAACAGATAGATAAAAATTTGAACAGATAGTCAACGAAAAGTCAACAGATAAAAATAAATTAACAAATAAATTAAGGGTAAAATTGGAAACAAAATGTCCTTCAAAACAAACAAAAGGACTTCTCCCCAAATTATTTCAGAAATGGTGGACCTCTCACTAACAAAAAAATCCACTAGACCTAATGCCTTAGACAATTGGTAGAGTGGATATATCGGCAATTTTCTAAAAAATTAATGATAATACTTCATGGAGTTACAATCACCTTATTTGGTTTTGATTGATTTTTTAAAAATTGAGCATTTTATTTTTCGTGTTTTGTTTTTAGTAAAATTGTTTAATATTTTAAGTAAATTTTTTACTTTCTAGATGTACATAACTTAGATGCACCTAAAAAATAAAATATTTGTAAAAAAAATATTTAAAAAATTTAGTAAATACAAAAGAATAAAAAAATGCACTGAATTTATATATATATATATATATTTTGTATTTGATGAATATTTTAAAGATTGTTTTTTTCATAAATATTACTTTCTTTTTAAATGTATCTAAAAAATAAAAAAAAATTCTTAAAATATTAAAATTTTTGACTAAAAATGAATAAATACGAAAAATAAAACCAAATAAGGTGAATAATTTCCTAAAATCATTTAAAATTTATAAAAAAAAAAAAAAGAAGAAAAGGAACTGATAACATAGTTTTAATAACATTAACGGGACTTCAACATACATCGTCGATATGTCCGAGTGGTTAAGGAGACAGACTTGAAATCTGTTGGGCTACGCCCGCGCAGGTTCGAACCCTGCTGTCGACGGTTTTTAATTTTTTTTTTTTTTAAATAAATTTGGTTTTCTGTCTCTGATCGCTTCAACTACACTGGAAATTCTTTGCTCACTTGGAGCAATGTCGACATTAATTCATTATATCTTCTTCCATTATACATGCGAGCACTTACATTGGTTTTTAAAATTTCACCCGTGCTGAGTTATTTATTAAATTTTTTTAAAAAGATAATGAAATAAGACTTGAATTTAAAATCACAAATGTGATAGAGAAGTCTCTTGCTACTTGAGATAACAATCAATGGGGAGTGTTTACAAAATTGACTATTTTAATAGGTTATTTTAATTTTTGATTATTTTAATGAATTAAAATAGGTATTTTTTGGAAGATGGCCAAATTTTTTTTTAGTTAGATGTGATGTTTGTGATAAAAGAAGTGAAATGATTATGAATTTGATGTAATATTTTATCTCATTAGATATTTTAACCAATTTTATTTTTTAGCACTATTTTAGTTCAAAAAGCCAAAAAAATCTATTGCCAAACACTCCCAGTATATGTTATATATTTTGGGGTGTTTGGGAATAGTTTTTTTTAGTTTTTTTTTTTGCTAAAATACTACTAAAAGACAAAATATGCTAAAATAGCTAATAAGACAAAATATCACATCAAATCCATAATCATTTCATTTTTTCTCTTATAAACATCACATCCAATTACAAAAAAATCTAACTATCTTCCAAAACAAAAAAATTTTAACCTCATAAAATAGCTAAAAATTAAAATAGCCTACTAAAATAACAACTTCCCAAACATCCACTTTATTTTATTTTATTTATTTAACTTACATACGTATCGTGTGTGCTAGGCGTTAATAATATATAGAAAAGAGAATGAAACAAAACTTAAATTTAAGACCACAAATTTAATTAAAAAAAACTCCTACTAGTTGAGATTACAATTAATATATGCTACATATTTTATTTTTATTTTACTTGGAGCATCCCAACCGTGCATCAATTTTTTTACTAAATTTGATTAAAAATTTGAGAAAAAAAACTCTCTTTGATATTAAATGCTCCAACAAAGGGTTTTGCGGTTTCGTCAAACCATTGGTCGACCGGGCAGACAATTGAGCGGATGTCCGACCGGTCAATCGGCCAGTGCAAAATTTTTACAACTTTTCTTCTTGAGGTTGTCATCCGGGGGGTCGACTAAGCGGGTGATCGGACGATCGATCGGCCAGTGTAATTTTTTCATAAACTTTTGCTTTGATGTGGTCATCTGGGAGGACATCTAGAGGGACATCCGGTGGTGAAAATATAACAGCAATGAATAGTGATTTGATGAAAGACACATTGATTCCCAGTTTGATGAAAAAAAAATGAAATCCTGGATTTGATACCGATTTGATAAAATTGTTAGAGCTGAAAAAGGAATAATTTTTTATCAAATTTAAATTTGATGATAAGTTTGATAAACGGTTGAAGATGGTCTTATTTAACTTATGCCAACCACAAATAACATATAAAAAGGAGAAGGGAATAAAACTTTAACTTAGGACATCTCTAACAGGTTATCTCATTTATTTTTTATTTTATTTTTTATTAAATTTGAGTAAAAACTTCTTTTGATATCAAGTACACTCCAAGGGAACTTCATCAAACTACCAGCCTATCTGATAGACAATCGGGTGGATGTTTGGCCAGTCAATCGGTCAGTATAAATTTTTCATAAATTTTTACCTTGAGATAGACATCCGATAGTAAAAATTTAGTGACAATAAATATGAAATGATTTGATAAAAGACGCCCCCGTTCTTAATTTAATGAAAATTTTGAAAAATCCTAAATTTAATGACAAGCAAAAAAAATAAAATGTAACTTTTTTTTTAAAAAAAAATAAAATTTAAATTTGATTGAAGAATGGAAAAACTCTAATCACTTGAGATTTATATGTCACATATTTTATTTATTTGTGTGCCAACTGCTAGTACTGCAAAGCAAGCAGTTTTGAATCAATGGAAGAGAAGGGTTTGATCTGGAGCGCCAAGAGCACACAAGAGTTTGGCAATGGAGCTTTGCAACTCAGCAGCAAGCCAAGTAATGGACATCTTCAATACCGCCTCCAACGCCGTACTCGGCGACGCTTCCTCTGATTCCTCGCATGACAAAGGTATGTAAACCACTTTCAAATTTCAATACGCACGCCTACATACACCTCTTCTTCTTGTTACTCTGTGCACTCTGTTTGCTTCCCGAGAAAATTGGGGAAAATTGGCATTTTCTTATTTAAATCTTGTGTTTGTGTTGTTCTCATCGGAAAAGTAATGCAACCTAACATATGAAACCTAGGTTTCTTTAACTTGGATCATTAGACATGGTTGATAACATATGTAACCTAACTCCTTTGGAGGTTGATGATATTGAAAAAGAGAGATATGGGATTCTCTGCACTTTAATGCATTGCCTAAAAAAGAGTTGTGTGGGGAAAAAAATATACCACATAGAGAGATTAACGAAGGAATGACCAACGTGCAATGAATTTGCAAAAAAGAGCACTGCCATTGTTGCACTTCGATGCTTAAGTCCGCACCACCTTCATGAATATAATGATTAATCAATTTACTGTAAAGTTTGTGTATTGTGTACTTGACCCTTTGGGATTGTGCTCTTTATATTGTGCATGGATACCTCCACATGGAATAATTAACTCAAATTGTTGCTTTATTAATTGTGGGATAGTGCCCCCGTATTTGAAAGTAATAAGCATTATCCAGGCATAAAACTGTTGGGATTCTCCTAGATTGTCTCTATCAAAATGGCCTAATAGAGTGGCCAAACAGTGCAGACAGAGCATCCAAATAGAATATTTGGAAAGAGTAGAGCAGCCAAACAAATGACTGCCTGGACATACAACCAACTTGGCCGAACAAAGTATTTTTACCTACCACTATTGTGCCATGTGTCTGCGCCTGGTCCCACATAATTCTGTGCTATTTTTGGCTCTCACAACTGTGTAATTTTATGAATGAGAGATTAGGTGCTCAATGCTTGGGAAGATGTTTGGGGTCAAAAGACTTAGAATGTTACTTCGGTTATCACAAAGGTGACGTGCTCTATATGGCCAACATGTTTTTAAGAATAGACCATCCATTTGTTATAATATATATGTGATTTGATCATGTGAAATACTTATGTCTGATCAAACTCATTTTTTGCATTCATGTTATTCTTAGCTTGTCATATGAGATGAACGGTTTAAATTATAAACATGAGTATAGATTTGTCCCATAATATGCCAACTTTACTTATGAAGTTGAGATCTTCAACTTTAGCAAATCCAAACTCAAATGGGGGTAGGGTAGTGTGCAATTAGTAGGGCCGAGTGGATAGGCCTTACGGGCAGACTGGATTTTGGATTGGATTGGACTGGACCACCATGAGCTTGGTTGGTCACCTTTGACCGAGTGCCCTCAGAAGTGACAATACATAGAAGTAGACTTAGGACCAAGGAAGAACTAACCAAAGTGCCTATGTAAATTGGAGATGGTATGTCCATGGAGAGGTCTACACCACGAAAAGTTCTTGAACGAAGGAGTAGCATGGAGAAGATGAAGGACAAAGGCCTTGCACAACCAAAGGTGCAAACGGAATGAAACCATGCATAAAAGCTCACTTCGGGCACATGGGAGTGATCTGAGATGCACCACCGTTTCGTTACCGGTGAGACCTCTCACCACCATACTCTTGAGAAGGGCTGGATCAACATATAAACCTTGACCATATACTTAATTTGTTTCGGTGAAAAATAATTTTCACATTTTCTTAGTGAGAATTGCTTTTCACATTTTTTAGTGTTTAGTGCGATAAATAATGAAATTCAACAAAACAATTTTTGTTGTCAATGAAAAATGTGTTAATTTGGACAAAAAATATTTTCTATATTTTACAGGTGAATTTTTTTTTTTTCAAACCTAATGAGACAGAACAAAATCTTACCAATGTCACCACCTCCATAATACACCACCTTGGTTTTAAAAAGCGTCCACAATCGTTACGTAATGGTTTCGGTAGTTATGGCCACTATAGTAGTGTAATAGAAATTTTCAACTGTAATGGCCGCCGCTGTTACATAAAGGCTATTACAGTACTGTTACGATCGTTATGCTTCTGTTTTCAACATATTTTGTATATAAGTGATGTAGGACAAGTTTTTAAGAATTTTTGTGTTTTTAGTTTTAATATTTTTGATATATTATTTTATTAGGATTCTTGTAATTTAGTATAAATATTTTAGAATTAGGTTTCTTAATTTAGATTTATTTTGTTTTCCTAATTTGTGGGCTACTTGTTTCCCAAGAATTAGACTAGTTGGATTGTTTCTTAATTTTAGATTTCTTGGTGTCTAGGAATACTTGGTCTCCAAGGTTTAGGCTATTATAAATAGTTATGCAAGCCTTGTGGAAAAATAACTTTTATTCAATAATATTAAGATATTTTCTCTTCCTTGTGAATTCAAGGTTCTATTTTCTTGAGGATTTGAGAGCCTTTTTCGTCTACTAGAACAATAACTAGTCTCTTGTGTATTCCGCTGCGTTAGTAAGGCCACCTTTTATAAATTTTTTTAATCATTTGTTAAAATCATAGAAAAGGCACATAGAACTTATGTGAAAATTTTAAATCTACATGCTTTGGGTGTCAAATCTTTAAATTCTACAAGACTTAAGTTTCTATCATAGTTAGATGAGCTTAGTTCTTTACCCCCTCAAACTTTCATTACTTTTCTCATTTGATTCCATTCCTTCGTTATTACTCTAATAGTTAGATTCCATTCCTTCGTTATATCTATTTAGTTTTAGATTAAATCTTTCCTTCATTTCTATCATATTATATCTCATTTGATATCATGTTATGTATTTTTACACTAGTAAATATGTTGGCATTTTGTAACTATCATTTTTAATATTAAACATTCTTTATTATTATTATTTTTTTTTCTCATTTCAAGGGAGAAGTTATTCATAGCCACATATACAATCAGTAAAGTTATAGGAAAAATTTCTATAGAGGCTTAAGACTGGAGTAAAAAATTAATACATATATTAGATTATGTTAAAGAACTAAAAAAAACCCACAAAAATCTATCTTGAACCTTACTAAATGTGATTTTGAAATAAGAACATATGTATCGGCAAGTTTTTCCAAAGTTGTGAGAAAAAGTAAAAAATTCATGGCTATGGTTGCCGTTACACTACAACTGTTACACCCCGCAACCATGTCAACACCACAGTTACTGTTATGGTGGCCACTACCATTATTGAAAACCTTGTACACCACACTACGTAGGGTTTCAATCAAACACAAGAAAAACATTTTTCATAAAATAAAAAAAAAAAAAAATTCTCAAGAAAATATTTTTGGCCCAAAAAAGAAAGAAGGGTCATAAGCTTCTCCTACTGTCAGATTTCCGGCAAGAACTGTTCAATGAGTATTTCAAAGGGCTTCCTTGATTCCATTCTATACCTATGAACCTTCTCTGTCTTACAACACAAATAGTGACCAGCCGAAAAGCCCTCATATTGTATGGTCAGTTTGAACATCCAAAGCCATTCCTTGATGGTCACAGGACAGGACCACTTAGAAACACAAATATTCAGCAACCAAGCAAATCAGGCAGAGTATCAGAACACAAATCAAGCAAATAAGCTATTACATACTGCAAACTATGGGCTAAGCTTAACAAAGATTCAGCTGTTAAGCTTCCACAAACTCTGTATGCCATGCAAGTACCCCTTCCAAACTGTCTTTTAACTAGTAGAAAAGAGTTGTGACTTCAAAAGAAAACTGTAGGGTCTCCAAAACTATAAAGCAGTGACTGCAAACACTGCTGGATCAGTTTCAGTATTGTTAAGGGCTTTAGGAAAAACATTGTTCGACTGCCGAGATTGAAAAGAAAAAGGAAAAAAAAAAAAAGGGAAAAAAAGAAAAAAGGAAAAAAAGAAAAGAAAAGAAAAGAGAGCATAGAATCTTACAACTACCTAATGTGGGTAATTTTCAGATTTCTAATTCTATTCTACCCAACCATTGTAGATTAAAAGAAAACCGGAACTGGTGATTACTTACCACAAAGCAGCCTTGTTTATTCCTTGGCTTCCTTGGTATTTTTCACCATCTCTTAGCTTTGTTTGTTCCTTGGCTTCGTCCTTCATTGGTATCCTTCACAATCTCTTCTTCCTTGGATTCCTTTGCATTGCTTGACTTTGCTTTTGTGTTGATATTTTTGAAATCTTCAATCATCCCTTCCTGTGCAGTGCTTTTGCCACTCTCCTCCAAATCCAAGTCTTCCTTAGCTTTTCCGAAACTCTCCACCCCATCATCCTTTTTGGTAGCCTTTTTAGCTTTCTCCACTGTTTCTACCTCCTTGGCTTCTGTAATGACCTTGAGAAGTTCTGGAGGTATAGCTGCTGTGTCAAGCTCCCGGCAGCCCTTGGGAGCATTTTTAGCTTCTTGATCTGTCAGCATGTAAGAAGGGACCTGATGAGAGAAACGAAACATTTCCTCTCTTGGAATTGTCTTCACTTCTGGCAGGTCCGAATTTTGGTGAAACACTGACTTGAAGCCAGCAACTTTAACTAGTGGAGCTACAACTACACCTCGCTCCTTGTTATAATCTTCAAGCACTTCTACCACATCATATTTGTGTACCACCTCATTTGGTGTAAGAACATTCCAATCGGGAGACCAGTTACTGTAAAGAGCCCAAATGTCTCCCTTTCTGGGAAAAATTTGAATGACCCCTCTTTTGCCTTTCATCCACTTGACCTTGTGCGAGAAGGAATTGAGATTGCTAAAGATTACATGCTTGCCTAGCCTGAAATCCCCACTAGTCTTGGAAAAGCCAGTTCCAATCCAATTTAGAGGGCCTAGTTCAGCATTACTTTTAGAGTTCAGCCAACTAATCTGCACCTTGAAGGGCTTCGTAGATATCAAATTATGAATTAAAGCATAATACCGAGGCATGCCATCATCATCATCATAGGCAGCCCAAACTTGGTTTTCACCGAAGGATTCCTCTGCCCGATCCTTATCAAACTCATAAAAATCTGGATCTAGAACACTCATTGACTTGGTTTCAGCAGCCTTTTCATTGAAATCAATATTAGAAGTGACAAGGGAAGAATTTCTGGGCTGTACTGAATTATTAGTGTCCACAAATGCAGCATTTTTATTTCCATCTTTCTTCCCACCATTTGGTTTTTCCTTTACCATCTTCTTACCCTCTTTAATTGAAGCCTCCAATGCAGTTTTCTTGTTCCATTCATTGAGCTTCTTCCTGATCTCCATCTGCGACTTTGCCATCAGCAAATTGCGAATTTCTAACTGTGACATCTCCTGTACACTGTTATTCTTGACAGTTCCTGAAGTGTTAAGGCTTTCTGTTCCCAAGCAAACCTTCTGATTAGGCATTGCCATTTGATTAAGCATCTCTCTTCCTGTAACATTCACCTGAATGCGACTCTTTTTCATAGGCCCAGAAGTGGATCCAGCATTGGAAGCTAACCTGGCACTCATTTTCATAGAAGCAAGTTTGGACTTTTGATTGAACCAACGCCTGCAGACCCCAGTTTTAACATATTTGAAGCAGATGTGTTGTTTGTCATATGACGGTTTACATTTTGCTGCTGCTGCTGCTGGTAGAAGGGCCATGAGGTGGTTGGATTCGGACCATTTTTTGGTGGGGCAGGCATCTCAACAGCATAACAGGGTTCATGACAGTTTGGACAGCGAACTTTTTGATTGAGGTAATCTCTTAAATGCTCATATTGGATCTTACATCGGTTGCATGCAGTCCAAAATGTGTTTGGTTTTGATGGACGAGGTGCAATTGGAATAAGTCGGGGACTAGCAGCACTCTTCTGATCCTTTACACTGGAATCATCATTGTTGGTTGGCGTTGATGAATTCCCAGTTTCATTTTTCTTATAAATACCACTTAGATTCCGTTTCTGGTCATATGCTTCTCTCTTAGCCTTATCAGACAACAAGCTCAATGCTTCAGCGATAATTTTGAAGGCCCCTTTAACCCCAACTGACTTGTCAGGGTGAAGACTGCGATACAATTTCCTGTAGTGTCTCCTCAACGTTTCATTATCAGCCAAGGGATTCACGCCTAGAACCCCATACCAGTCTACTTCACCGTTTATCTTTTTCTCAGCAGAAATGTACACATCAAGGGTTGCCATGAATTGAGGAAGACCCTCAAGCATGGGAAACAATTTTTGAGCTTTCAAAGCAAATTTTTTGGCTCCAGCAAAGTCCCTCTCTTTCAACTTCTGCTCCGCAATTTCTTTAGCTCTCACAGCATCATTCTTATTACACTCCATTTCTTCAATGTTTCGCACTCTGTGTTTCTTATGTAATTCTTATGTTCCTCCCGTGTGCAGAGGTGGCTCAAGTTTGTTCACCTAAGGCATAAAAAACTTAAATGAGGCCTTTTTATATTTTTTTTGAAATACATTTCTTTTATGTTGAAATGCAAAAATACTAATTACGTTAAAGTTTAAAACTTTCAATTCCCAAAACCAATTTAAACCAACAATATAATCTTTTAGAAAACATTGAAGATTGAGAAAGCTTTCCTTTCTTTTTTAACTATTAGTGTGATTGCAATTTATTTTTATAATATTAAAAGACATAAAAGTGGGGCCTCTTACTGTGCAAGGCCTTAGGCAAAGTCTTATTTTCTTGGCACTCGAGCTGCTTCTGTCTGTGTGCAAGCCCTAATACACCAAAATAATGAATTGACAATAAGAACCCACTTTTGGCAAAAAAGGAGAATAACGACAAGAAGTTATCAGCGTATAATTAGGTCATTGTTAGTCTCATAATCATAATGATAAAATCAAATAACAAATAAATGCATCTTTCTATTTACCAAATCCAACGGTTCATCTCTCCTTGTAATGAGCAAACGACAAAACTATAAAGATAATGATCATAATTGATTAACTAGAATACCGAACTTTAAAAATCCCCAGATTAATAGGCGGTATGAAGTTCACAGAACACTATTTGTTCAAAATATTATCGGCGCATAATCAGGTCATTTTTGTTAGTCATAACAACCATAACAATCAAATGAAACACAATTAAATGCATGTTTCTATTTATGAAATCCATAGATTTGTATCTATCCTCATGTCGAAAAATTCTTAATGAACAACCGACAATTAAAAAGGTAATGATGTAATCGACTAACTAGAATGCCGAACTTTTGGAAAACCCAAATGAATGGGAGGCAAGGAGTTGATAAAACACTATTTTAACGCCACTTGAATTAGTCATTCCTATTAACAAAATCCAAAAATTTATATATATATATATCCTTTGATCTAGAAACCTTCTTAATGACCAACCGTTATGAAAACAAACCAACTAAAATACCGAACTTTGAAAAACACGAATAAATTGGTGATAAGAAATTCAAAACACAGTACTTTGATCACCATCTGCATTAATGACCAACTGTTATGAAAGTGGACTAACTAAAAATACCGATCTTCTGAAAAGCACAAGGAACAGTAGTTGGCACACCATCTGCATTAGTCATTCCTACCCAATTTCAGTGATCATGAAACAAACACAGAGAAAATGATAACATAAAAACCCCCCGTCTCTTCAACCACTAACAGGAAACTTTGTCATGAGATACATTGTATGGACTGAACAAACCAGAATAGAATCCAAAACTCAAGAAAGCAGAAAATGCGCAAGTGTTAACTACTCAATCTTACTTGCAAAGAGCAAAATTAACCAAACCCATCAATCATAATCTGGTAAACTCGAGATTTCACATCTACAGTACCCAAATTCAGTATATCAGACCAAACCCTAGAAAGCCCTTATCATCATCAATGCACAATCTAAAAAACACACTTAATGATTAAAATCACTTCCATGCAAAGTACAAATCAAAGACAGTGTACATAGATATACAGATGCATAGATAGAATTCAGATTAAAAAGAGAGATACGATTGCTTACCCTATTTGAGAAATGAGAACTGTATACAGATACATAGATAGAATTCAGATTAAAAAGAGAGATACGATTGGTTGCCCTATTTGAGAAATGAGAACTGTAGAGAGAGACACCATCGATGAATTTCCACCAAATTAGATTCTGGTCTTATTTTTACCAGCCAGATCATACACAGTGATAATTCTCGAAACAGCATTTATTGTGAAAATTTCGCATACCCTAGTAGAGATTTAACACAGAAAATATAACAAGGAGTAAAATAAAAATATACGTATATAAATAAAAAGTAGTACATTTTTTCCTTCTGTTTATGAAGTATTTTGTCACCCAATGCCAAAACCAAATAACCTACCTTTTGGCATTGGGTTTAACTCTGGTTTTTGTCAACTACTTTGTCTAAATATAGTAAATTAATTAAAGTGAGTATACATATTCTAGAGCACTCAATTAAATTTCTTTTGTCATTATTAGAAATTACAAAAAATTTGGTAAGTAATAGTACCATATTTATTGTTTTTTGTTTTTCAAAATTGAATTAGCATTTAATGCCTGTTTTTAATTTGAGTTATGTTTTTATTTTTACAATCCCTGTTTCTTTCAAAGTTGAATTTTGTCTAATTTCAAATTTGAATTTAGCTCTTCAGCCTAAGTTAGTGAATTTCATATAAATAAAGTTGATCCAAGAATATCAAATAATTAAGAAATTAATAGAAGTACATTGAAAAGCTAATTTTCGAAGTTCTTTACATTTTTCTATTGTTTAGCTAAATCTTTGAATGCATGAACTGAAATTGTACGTCTGATGACATAATGTATAATAGTAGCAAGATGAAATTTCCTTTGTACTTCAGAGTATAGGACAGCAGAGTTGAGTCGAGTAATGTAACGCCCCCAAAATAATGCAATAATTACAATCCAAAACATGTGTTAATAACTACATCAATCAAAGTAAATAGTCCTTTCATTATGTAGAGTTGATGATACAAAAGAGTTTAACAAAGTAAATGCCCTATCAGCTTATACATTTCCAAGTCTTGACTTGGTTATAACAAAAGAGAGACTAGCTCATACACATTTAGCCTTTGGCTTTACAAAAATATACTATTCAAATAAAGAAGCTCTTGCTCCTAAATGTCTCTCCAAGCTATTGCCTTGGCGGAGGCATGTCACCAACACCTGAAAATGGTTTTCCCAAATAGGGTGAGCCACAATCTAGTAGGAATAATCTAACACCCAGTAGGAATAATCTAACACAATATATGAGATTTAACAAAGGTATAAGTACAATATGCATAAACAATGCCCGTGATAAAACATCCACATTTTATATAGTTATAAGATACCCAATCCAATTTCTAATCCATTTCCATTCGATTCGTTTCATTACATGAGCCAATTTCATCATTTTTCAATAACCCAAATAAGACTACAACTCATTAGTTCTATAATCACATCATCAACATATAAACATTTCAAACTTGTCATTTTACGGATATTTCGTTCGCGGGATCGGCACTCATGTATAATTTCGAGACTTTCACCCAAGACACTCAAGCCAACTTAATTATAATGGAATCCATTCATTTTCTCCTTCCAAACAATGGAGTTCATCCTCTTTTTCCTCCCAAACAATCATTCATATATGTGCAATGTATTTAAACACATAATCATACGTGGAGTGCATCCCCGTTCCACTTCCAAATAATCATACATATACAATGTATATAAACATAGTCATATTCAATGCCAATCAATAAGAAATTAGTTTCAATTCACCTAATCCGCATGCAATTTCTATAACAATATAGTTATCCTCCACCGATAACCCAATACAAATATTTCTAAACAGATATATAATCTCATAACAGATAATTTATCCAAGATTTCGAAAGATGTGAAGTGTTATATACTTAATTCCACCATATATTTTAACCCTCGCTCAATTTCATGTTTACCACACCAATTTTAATTATTTATACAAAATAATCATGATAGTCATTTTAGGGCAAAAATCCCTTCTCCAAATATCAACCCAAATATCAAAATCAACCATTTTGACACAACATGATCTCATTTTCAAATCGCATACTTGTTTATTTCATACTCACCAAAACCCTTCTTTCCATTTCATACCCAAACTCTAGGTTTGTTCACATTACCCCCAAATCCCACCATTGTTACATAATTGACAAATAACTAAGTTAAAACCCATAACAAAGTGTAGAAAATCCCTACCTCAAGAAGAGAAGATGAGCAAAGCAAGGTTGAAACTCCAAAGACACCGAAATCCAAGTTTGTTTGGATCAAAATGAAGATCTTGATGCACTCTACCTTTTTCTCAAAGGCACTAGGGTGAAGAGATCAACGGATCTAGATGAAATATAAGAGAGAAGGTGAGTTTTAGAGAGAGAAACTCAAAATTTAGGTTTTTGGAAAGTTTTAGAGAGGAATGAAAAAGTGATACAAAACATCATCTTCACAGACTGTTATACACGCAGTCCGCTCGAGTGTGGAAAGTGACGCTCTTGCGTCAGACACAAAGGTTCGCTCGAGTGTAGAAAGTTACGCTCGAGCGTAGAATACACAATTCCAGAAGTTTTGCAGACGAAGGACCCCGCTCGACCGTGAGACTGGACGCTCGAGCATCCAATGCACTCTCCCAGTATTTGCAGATCTGCAAAGAAATACTGAGAGTTGACAAATCCCGCTCGAGTACAAGAATGGCTGCTTGAGTGGAGGAGCAAAAGTTGTGAAGCCCGCTTGAGCGCAAGAATGCCCGCTCGAGCGGAAGAGTCAAAATTTGGGCGTCACAGGTTTGGAAAAAAAACAAGTAACCAACTTGTTCCAAACGCACAATTACAACCCGATAATCAAAATAGAGGGAAGACAAGGGAAACAAGATATGAATAACCATTCAAAACCGTACGGATCCGAGTCCGGAATACGACAAGTGACGGGTCAAAACCGGAATCGTTATAAGTAATATGTTTGTTTAAGTTTGGACTAAAAACTTAACAAACTTTAAAATGTATTTTAGCTTGGCTTGTTTACTTTTTGAGCCGATTTGAAATGAGTTTTAATTGAGTTTATCACCAGCCGAAATCAAATAATTATTTATAGAGCGTATAACGGGGTCGAACTAAGCTGTGTAGGTTATTCAAGTTTGGCATGAAAACTTAACGAGTTACAGATATGTTCAAGCTTGGCTTGTTTACATAATGAACCAATCTCAATTCAAACTTTTAAGAAGTCGAGTTAGAGCAGTATTTTAAAAGGCTCTAGGCGCACCGAGGCGATAAGGTTTCCTATAGCCTAAGTGCGAGACGAGGCGAGGCGAGGCGAGGCGAGGCACGCACCTTACCAAAGCGAGGCGCAAGTAGTAAAAGAAAACCAAAATTATAAAAGGCAAACTTTTCAACATAACAAATATATATAGAATTCCAAAAATAATAAGGCAAGCTTCATCATTTCAAATAACTGATAAGCATAACATTCAATCTTCTAAAAGTAGAAATAGAATATCTAACAAAAGATATAAAGTATCTCATTCAGATCCACTGAAAACCTCCAAAAACCTCAAGTTTTAAGGTCATTCACATAAAGTTCAAAACAACTAAGCTTCTAGTTTGTAGTTCAAAAAAGAAATAAAAAGCACTTAGTCAACAGTTGGAGTAGAAAAATAGGTAAAGCCTATGAAGCCCATGCCTCGCACCTCAAAAAACAGCTCTTGCCTTAGCACCTAAGTCGCGCCTTGCGTATTACGCCTTATCTCGACCTATTCGAAGCGCAAGGTTGTACCTCGTTGTGCGTCGAGCTTAGGCGCGAGCCTAAGCGTGCCTTTTAAAACACGGAGTTAAAGTAGCTTGGTTTGTTTTACAACCCAGTCAAATTTTAATGCCAATCATAGTTAATTGTTGTCCTTGGTCTAAATTTGTTAATATTTTGCAGGGTTGGTTCTTTCACTATTGGAATGAAGGTTTCAAAAAGAGGTGTTACGTAATAGTTGCAGCCATTACGTAATAGTTGCGGCCATTACGTAATGGTTGTGGCGGTAGGCGCTATCCGTTGCACCTGCTTGTGCGGTGTGACGGAAATTCACGTGTAACAGCCGTTTCAGTGTTATGTAACGGCTATAGCAGTATTGTAATGGCCATAACGCCTGATTACACACATTTACAATATTTTGTATAGCTTCCATTCCCAAAAAAAAAAAAAAAAGCTTATAAAAAAAGAATGAATACTCAAGTGATCCAAACCCAAAGAAAAAACCTTGTATAAATTTTTTTTCTTTATAATTTATTTTTTAATTTTTATTTCATTACATTAGCATGTAAAATAAAAAATATATAAATAGTTATTCATTCCATCCCAAAATATTAATCCTTTATTCCATTTTTCATTTTCCCAAAATATTAGTCCTTTTTCAAAAATCAATGACTAAAATAATATGATTTTCCTGTTTTTCCCTTCTTTTAAATTCATTAATAACACAAAAAGTACAATTATGACAATTGATATTCCCAAAAAAATGTACTATCAAAGGGTAATTTTGGACAATTAATATTTTTAAAGTACAATAATTATACTATCAAAAAAAGTTGGATTTCTCAAAAGAGACTATTATTTTGGGACAGAAGGAGTTATCATTTCATTTAATATTTAATTTGAAAATATTTTTTATTTTGCTACTGTAATGTGTTGTCTAAAAAATGCCTTTAAAAAAATAAATAAAATAAGTAGCTCAAAAATAATTTTGTTTATGGCACAATTTTTTTTAATAATAATTTCATTTAATACTTAATTATAAATAATTTTATTTAGTTAGCAATATAGTGTTGTGTAAAAAAAATGTCTTTTAAAAAAATAAAATCAATAGCTCAAAAATAATTTTTGTTTATGACACATTTTTTATTTTTATAATCATTTCATTTCATAATTGTAAATATTTTTTATTTAGTTAGTTCAGGTATTGGTCAAAAATAATTTTGTAGGTATTTAAAATCAATTATTCTTAAAGCTATTAATAACATTGAGGTTCCTACAAGGATTCATTGAACATACCCATTTTAGTAACATCATTACTTTTAACTTTAACCAAGGTTTCGAAAAGCGGTTGCGGTTGCCCCGGTTGCAATTACAAGGTGTAAAGACTATAGGGCAACGGTTGCAGTAACCGGAATCGTGGCTTTTTTTTTTTTTTTTTTTTAAATTTTTTGCACAATTTGAAGAAAACTTACTGATACGCATATTTTATTTTTTATTTTTTCCAGAATCACATTTATTGGGATTTAAAATAGATTTTGATTAATTTTGTTAATTTTTAAGTATAATCTAATATATTTCATATTTTCAAATCACTATAAAAAGAGTTTTTTACATTTAATTTTAATAGTTAATGGCTTTCAGAATAATTGATTTTAAATGTCTACAAATTATTTTTGACCAATACTTGAACTAACTAAATAAAAAATATTCACAATTATTAAATGAAATGATTATAAAAATAAAAATTGTGTTATAAACGAAAATTATTTTTGAGGCATTTTTTTAGACAACACTTTACAGATAACTAAATAAAATTATTTACAATTAAATATTAAATGAAATGATTATAAAAAATATAAATTGTGCCATAAACAAAAATTATTTTTGAGCCACTGATTTTATTTTATTTTTTAAAGAAATTTTTTAGACAACACATTATAGTAACAAAATAAAAAATATTTACAATTAAATATTAAATAAAATGATTATAAAAATAAATAGAACCACTATTTATATATTTTTTTATTTTACATGCTAATGTAATGAAATAAAAATTTTAAAAAAAATTATGAAGAAAAAAAATTCATAGAAGATTTTTTTTTTTTGGCTTGGATTACTTGAGTATTTGTTATTTTTTTGGGGAATGGAAGATATTTAGTATATTGTAAAAGGGTGTAATGGTGTGTAACAGACCATTACGACCGTTATGGTACTGCTACAACCGTTATGTGACATCGAAACAGTTATTGCACATGTGAATTTCTGTCACACCGCTATGGCGGCCGTAACGGGTGGTGGCAACCACCACAACCGTTACGTAACGGCGTTACGTAATGGTTGCAGCCGCTTTTTAAAACCTTGGTAAGAATGTATTTATTTAGATATGACAACCATGACTATAATGGAGAAACTTCTAGGAATCATTTTTTCACCAAAACAATTGATTTACTTTATTTTCTTTCCTTAATTTCTACTCCATTTTTTTCTATATTTTTTTAAGCCATGTTCAATACATGACAGTCTAATGTACGAGTACAATTTCTGACCAAGTAATCATTCATTAACTGTGGAGCACCAACTCAGCACGTTAAGGTTCACACTGTAAAGATTATAAGGTCCACTCTGTAGTTAAGGTAAGCTGAATAGGATATGAGAGAAGCATGCACTGTCAATATCTCATTGATGGCAAAAGATGCCTGACTGTGCTCATTAAAAATATAGATAGATGCAGCATTAGACAGATAGATAGATGCCTTACTTTGTAGAGATGTTTGGGGAAGGATTGGCCATACTGATGTACTTCCTCTTGAATCCACCTCTCATGATTCTCCAATTTCATTGATCTCAGAAGATAAATTAGCGTTCCAGCATATAATCTGTGTTTTTATATGTTTTTGTTATAGGGAAAGTATCAAAGCATTTTTTCACCAGGGAAGTTGATAAAAAAGATACCATAAAAGTGAAATAATCTACCTGAATGGAACATTTTCAACCATCCAAACAAACAAACAGCTTCCTCCATACAGAAAGTCGAGTTCGACAAGTGGTGAGCTGCCACGTTATCAGATTTCCTAGTGAATCCAAAATTCTCAATCACTGCCTGCATATATACCTAAATAAAAAGAGCCACAAATCACAATTTCCAGTCGTCAACTGGAAAATCACTTGGTTAAGATGCTGCACAACCTCCTTTTGTAAATCAATCAACCAAAAGATTACAATCACGAAGCTCATGGAGACCTTTTGACTATAGAGTATCATTATATAACTTCCATCTGAATTAGTAGTCATTAAAGGTTTTGTGACAAGTAAAATATTCCACTGGAAGCTAGATATGAATGAAAAAAAAGGGGGGACCTGAAATAAATGTAATCGATATTTTTTTCAGTTATAATAGTATTAGCTGCAAATGCAAGTTACAAAGCCATGTCCTTTGGTTCATGGTTTACAAAAGAATGAAACAGCCTTGTGTAGACACTTTATTTTGACCAGCCCTAGGACTTAGGCATTTTGGATGCTCCCCAATAATTAAACTGTTACATTTCCAATTCTCGGGTCACTGTTGAGACTGAGGACTATTTTCTATCCCCTAAGCCCATTCTCCCAAAAACATCGTTTTGCTTGGCTGAAATTACCTTTTCAAACATCTTTCCAAAAGGAGATGGGATATGTGCCCGGTCAACTTCGAATTGTCAATTTTCTAAAGAAAAACTTATGCTATGATAAAAAAATAATGTCAACTTGGAGTTAATCATACGCATTAAAGTAACAAAATTGTTCGAAAGTCAAAATTGTTGACTGAGACATCGTGGGGCCCAATGGTCAACCACGTGCGGCCGCACATTCTGAGTCAAACCACAGGTCAGCACCTGCGGCCGCATTATGGGATTACGGCCACACATTCCATGAGCTGCCACACGTGCTTAAGCAGCACATATTTGATTTTCAGAAGATTTTGTTTACTAAAATGGTGTATTGCACCGCTAGGCTGTGTATATTCGCATTAGAGTTCCGACCTGATGTGTGTATACTTGCCCCCCAAGCCTCCCCTCCTTTCTGAGGATAGCCAAGAATTTTCTAGCAAAACTTCCTCTCTCTCTTTCTCTCTCTCTCTCTCTCTCACACACACACACACACACACACAAACATACTTTAGCTTCCTCTCTCTCTCTCTCTCTCTCTCTCTCTCACACAGACACACACACAGACACACACACACATACTTTAGCTCCGAAAGTCGCACCAATTCTAGCAAGTAATACAGTGCCCTTTAGCATCCAAAAGCAAAGGAAATCAAAGCAGATTGTGAAATATGTTATGTTTATGTTCTTGTTATTTAGTTTAGTCATTAAGGGTAGTTTAGTCTTATTATTTGTAATTAAGCTTTTAGGGTTTCATTAAGGGTAGTTTAGTCTTATTATTTGTAATTAGGGTTTTCGGGTTTTGGTTGCCTTATTTATATTGTTCTTCCGTCTTTAGTGATGAATAACATACTACATACTTTTGCTCACCTTTTGTAATATGGTATTAGAGCCAATTAACGGCATCCCTAGCAACTAGGCGTTCTGGCACCGGACCACCATCGCAGGTTGAAGTTTGCAAGCCGAAAGTCAGTCGGCAGTCACAGTTTGCACCATCACAGCAGTTCGCAGCCTTCGCATCACCATTACAGCAGTTCGCAACCTTCGCATCACCATTACAGCTGTTCGCAACCTTCGCATCATTGCACCAATTCGATTCTTGCAGTTCTTCACAGGTTTGACTTCGCAGGTAGTGAAACATGTTGGGCTTGTTTGGTTTGTGTTTCAGAAACATGTTTTTGAAAAAAAAAGTACGAAAACATGTTTGGTTTGGTTTTTTGGGAAATTTGTTTTGGAAAATTGTTTTGAGAGAGAGTTTTGGAAAAAGTGATTGATTTGATGTGTGTGTGAGAGAGGTTTGTTTGGAAAAGTTGTTTGGTTTGTGTGTTTTGGGAAATTTTTTTGGGAAAATTTGTTTGATATAGAAAATTTCTGAAACTTGTTTCTGAAAAAAATTTCTGAAATTTTTTTCCCAAACACAAACCAAACGAGCCCGTTATGTTTCTGTTTGGGTGAAGCTTTATGGTTCTGACAAGGCTTCCCTATGATCCTTGTGTGCTTTGTACACTGAACTTTGCGACGGCAACACTAGGACTTGAGTTCCTCCGTCATCAAAAATTGCATATTGCAGGCCATCTATCTCTCAGGTCACTTGGCAGCCCGTGTCTTCTCTCAGCCACATCGCAGCTTATCGCAGGTGCTCTTTCTCTGTCGCACCTTCTCGTCTTCAGTTCTTTGCAGCAACAGTCCTGCTTCAGTGCACTTCGCAGCCCTTGATTGCAGCCTTGACGAATCAGTCTTTCTTGTGATTCTGCCATTCATCCTGGTTCTTCTTTGATTTGTCTCTTTTGTTCGTCTATGTTGTTTTCGTCATTCATGGCTGCCCATCAGGACCTTTCTTCTCAGGCTTTTGCTATGACCACCACTTTGTTAGGTTTGCATAGTTCTTTACCTCAGGTATTCTCTCTACCACATGGATTTTTGACTCTGGTCATTCTCATCATATGACTCCCTATTACTTTTGCTAGTGCTAATGGATCCCCTATGTTTGTTAGTTCAATCAATTTTATATCTTATTTCCTCTTGTCCATACCTCATGTCTTTTATAATCCTCAACTGTCTCTAAGTCTCCTATCTATTAGTCAACTATCTGAGTTGGGTTTTGATGTTGTATTTTGTATTTCTGATTGTGTTGTGCAAGATCGGGTATCCAAGAGGCAAATTGGGATTGGGCGTAGAGTTGAACTTTATGTCTTGGAGCATTTGCATCTTCCTCTAACATCGCCTTTCACTACTATGTCCTCTTTTTGTCTTAATCACCAGTCCTTTCCTTTTTAGCTTTGGCATTCTCGACTAGGGCATTTATCTAGTGATCATTTGAAACTTTTAGTCAAATCTGGTCATTTAGGTAGTATCTTTGTTAATGGCATTTCTGAGTGTAGAGGGTGTAAGTTTGTATAGCTGTTTGCTCTTCCCTTTAATAAAAGTAGTTCTATTTCTTCAGTCCCTTTTCAATTGGTACATATTAATTTATGGGACCTCGACTAGGGCATTTATCTAGTGATCATTTGAAACTTTTAGTCAAATCTGGTCATTTAGGTAGTATCTTTGTTAATGGCATTTCTGAGTGTAGAGGGTGTAAGTTTGTATAGCTGTTCGCTCTTCCCTTTAATAAAAGTAGTTCTATTTCTTCAGTCCCTTTTCAATTGGTACATATTAATTTATGGGACCTTCCCCAATTGCTACAAGGGTGATTCCCAATATTATGTATATTTTGTGGATGACTATAGTAGGTTTACATGGATTTACTTAATGACCCGAAAATCTAATTTGTATAAGATTTACTATAATTTTCACTTTATGGTTAACACTCCATTCTCTTACCACCCTTAAAATTCTTCAAGTTCTTCCTTGCTGAGTTTATTGAGTTCTTAGCTACAAATGGTACCATTCATCAATCCTCTTGTTTTGATACTTCTGCACAAAATGGTCGAGCTAAAAGAAAACATCGTCATCTCTTTGACATTGCTTAATCCCTTCTTATCTCCTCGTCTCTCCTTTCTGTCTTTTGGGGGGAATTTGTGCTTACTGTTGCCTATCTTCTTAATCGCATGCCTACCCCTCTTTTCTCTGGTGCTTCTCCATATGGGTGTTTTTTTGTTGAGATTTCAATTATTCTTTTCTTCGTGTATTTGGTTCTATCTGCTTTGTTCTTCATTCCAAATGGGACTGTTCCAAGCTTAGTCTTGTGTGCTTTCTTGGGATATGGGACTCATTAGAAAGGTTATCGTTGTTATGATTCTGTGGCCAAAAAAAGCTCTATGTGACTCAACATGTCACCTCTCTAGAGAAATTACCTTACTTTACTCTTACTCCCATCTCCAAGGATGAATTAATTCATATTAATCCCTTTCCTCTTGATGTACCCGTAGATGAGTTTGTCTTTGACCTTTGAGGTGTCCACTTTGCCTCCTGGAAGTGCTCTAGCTCCTTTGCTTGCTCCTCTTCTCCGAGCTCCCCTTTCTCTAGCTCTACACCTCCTCCCTCTGTTGCTTTGGATCTCGCTTCTCTTGCTTCTTGTTATCCCACTCGGGACCGTGATCTTCTGGTAAGACTTGATTTTACTAATACATGTTTCTCTTCCTCCTATCATTCATCTCTTTCTTGTTTGCATATTTATTATGAGCCCAGGTCCTACAAAAAAGCTTGTTATGATCTGAATTGGGTTATTGCCATGAATGAAGAGTTAACTGCTTTGACTAAAACTTAGACTTGGGACTTGGTTCTGTTACTTGCTGGCAAGAATCTTGTGGGTTACAAATGGGTCTACAAGGTTAAGATTCTTTCTAATGGCTCTTTGGAACGTTACAAAGCCCATTTGGTTGCAAAGGGATTTTCTCAAGACTATGGGATTGATTACGAAGAGACTTTCGCTCTTGTTGCCAAGATGACCATTGTTCATACTCTTATCTTCGTTGTTGCTACCCATTAATGGCCTTATTTCAGTTAGATGTCAAGAATGCTTTTTTTGATGGACATCTTGCAGAGGAAGTGTATATGCGACTCCACCTAGTTTTTCTCATCCTCCAGGTCTTGTTTGCAATCTTTGCCGTGCTCTCTAAGTAGTCACCACATGCATGGTATGAACGATTTCAGTCTGTTGTTCTCTAAATTGGTTTTTGATTCAATTATTTACATCCTCCGAGCATTTAAACTTATGTTAAACCTTGTCTCTCGGGCTTTAAATACTTCAAATTAAGGACAATTCATTTCGCAAGCCTGAATGACCTACACATATATAAACTCATTAAAACAGTTAAGTAACAATAATTCAAGGGCTAACAATTATATTTTAGGGGCCTAAATGTGTTCAATTTTGGCACCTATCAGTTTCTATCATAGCTTACACGATTCGGCTCTTTTTGTTCGTCTGCATATCTTATTCTTCTTCTCCTATATGTGGATGATATGACCATCACTAGATCCGACTCTAGTACTATTCAAGTGCTCAAGCAGTAGTTTTTTTAGGAATTTGAGATGAAGGATTCGGGGTATCTTTGGTATTTTCTCGGTATTGGTTGCCTTTTGCTCTACTGGGTATCTTCTGTCTCAGACTAAATATGCTAGTGATATCCTTTCTTGTGCCAATCTCACTGATGCCAAGACTGTAGATACTCACATTAGATTGCATGCTAAGTTTTTTGCTTCTGATGGGGTTCTTCTTGATGATTCTACTATATATCGTGAGTTGGTTGGTTATCTTGTTTACCTTACTATGACTCGCCCGAATCTCTCTTATACTATGTGCACATTCTCAGCCTGTTTGTCTTTGCTCCTCATTCCACCCACTAGGCTACCTTGTTACATGCTCTTCGCTACATTTAGGATACCTTGTTGTATTGCTTTTTATTGTCTTCCTCTTCGGATTTGACTCTTTGTGCCTATGCTGATTGGGCTAGTGATATCTCTTATCACAAGTTTATCTTTGGTTTATATGTTTTTCTTGGAGATTCTCTCATCTCTTGAAAAAGTAAGAAACAATTTGTTGTTGCTCGCTTTATCGCTGAAATTGAGTATCGTGCCATGGCTCATGCTACTTCTAAAGTAGTTTAGCTTCGCTGGCTTCTTTTTGATATGGGAGTTTGTCTATCTTCCTAGACTTCGTTGTATTGTGACAATTAGAGTGTTGTTTAGATTACCCATAATTCGCTTTTTCATGAGTGTACAAAGCAAATTGAGATAAATTATCATTTTGTTCGGCAGCGTCTTCATGTTGGCACTCTTACTCTCCCTTTTATTCCGTCCTCTCTCTAGTTGGCCGATTTCTTTACAAAGAATCACGCTATTGCTCGGTTTCATTTTCTTCTTAACAAACTTTCAATGCTATTTGCAGTCGCATCCTCAGTTTTTTTGTGCTTTTTTTGGGTGAATAGTTTTATGTTTATGTTCTTTTTATTTAGTTTAGTTGTTAAGGGTAGTTTAGCCTTATTATCTATAATTAGGCTTCCAGGGTTTCATTAAGAGTAATTTAGTCTTATTATCTGTAATTAGGATTTTAGGGTCTTGGTTGCCTTATTATTTATATTGTACTTTTGTCTTTAGTGATGAATAAACAATACATACTTTTGCTCACCTTTTTGTGATATAAACAACTCCTAAAACCTGAGGGAAGCATCCGACTTTTCAACCCTACACGTTTCATTGCGTTTTCTTCGGTTTGACTTAATAAACCAGCGGTTAGTCCCCCTTTTCTCTTTTATTTATTGTTTCTGATCATGTTCTATCTCTTTGATAATGCTTAGGGTAGTATTCATGCACATGCCATCATATAGCTTAGATTTTACTGTTATTTTGTCGATTTCCTTACTTATTTCATGTTAAATCATTAGTTTAGGTTGCATATCATACATATAATGCATATAGGCCTGGTTAGTTGCTATTTATACATGTTTATCACTGTGTTTAATTATTCTTGGTTGATTTACTTGTTTAAACCATTGAGTTTACTGCATATATGTCAGATTTAGTGGATTCTAGGTCTTTAAGCTTTCATATTATGTATGTTTGCATTAGTTGTTATAGCATCTAAGATCATGCATTTAGATGGCTGTTCTTCTTTTTCTTCCATGTTCTTGAGTATGTGTGCATGTTCTTCATCCTTAGCATATTACCATGATTTATTTACCATATGTTACATATTCGATATGATTGCATATTTGGAAGAGTTGCTTGCTATACGTGGTGTATTTGAGATATGTTCATGCTTGGAGGTCATATCCTTCTAATTAGGATACTTGCTACTGTTATTTTCAGAAAATCTTCATTTTCAAAAACCTTTATATTTTGTGGGAGGACTCCCCTAATTGGAGATTGATCAAATCCTTATACAAATATGCAAGTATTCAAGTTAGAATGATGTGGTCTGTATTGTGTGTATCACATAGATGGTAGGTTTAGTTTAAAGGAATAAGTGAAATTAAATGAGTATGTGAAATCAAATAATGAAATAAATCTCATTAAGAAGAATTAGTGGAGGCCAATTAATTGATTGGGCGAAAGGAGGTGTTCACTTTAATGATCTTCCCCTTTCGTACCTAAACTTCCAAACCAAGATTTTTGAATGTGATAGATCAGTGGCCTAAACTAACATGGAGTTAGGGTTTCCAAATTTTCCCTAAAAATTAAGTGGCGACTCCTATCTTTGTGTATCGATCTCTGTTTGTCAATTTGTAAGCTAAATCGATTTGTGGGAATATTATGGTATATTGCCAATTTAGACCTCAATGATTCACATATTTTCAATAGTCAAATCCGATTGTGGGTGCACCAAAAGGCGTGGTATCCACACCATGATATCTTAAAAACTTAAGAAACAAATTGTTCAAGGAGAACCGGTTCCAGTAAATTATGCAAGATGAGAATCAAGATGAATTTTCTGCATTTAATGCCAAACATTAATGGGCTCAATTACGAGAGAAACTAATACCAATCAATAATAATGTGGTTTGTTTTTGGTTTTTTGTTTTGGGAACACGAGCAGGTAAATGCTGGCTTCAAGTTTGCTCCCAATTAATTTATCTGGAAAATATTTTCAGCTAAATAACTGAGAGATGAGGGAAGTTTCCACACCCTCGTGCTTATGCAACATCTTTAGCAACATGCCCATCTCCATGCATCTCAAACATGCGACTTTCCGTAGAATTGTGCATACACACTCTTAGTCCGATAGACAACAATCAAACTCCGCATGATTGCATGAGTGCAAAGTCTTGACATAATACAACAAGTGAGCGAGTAAAATTTTACTGGTACAAGAGAGTGATTCATTCTCCATATGAGGTAGTCAGGGTAGGTTCCAAAACTTGCTGCTTGAGAGAAGCTTGTTTCTTTGCTTCATAGTTGTAAGCAAAGTTTTCAAAAGCGTTCTTAAGGTGCGCATTGAGGCGAGGCGTGAAGAAACGCACCTGTGCGTGGATTTTTAGGCGCAGAACCAGCTATGTGTAAGCCTCAACCTAAGAGGCATTCGCATCAGGCACATCTTTTGTGCTTTTCACACATCAACAAGTGAGGCGTATGACTTCGAATAAGATGATATACATACCATATATGCAGAATTGCAAAAGATCAACCTTCTTGGAATTCCAAATGACTTCAGCTTGACTTCAAGAACAACAGTTTAGGGTTTTCATGCTTGATCGCTGTCGCGCCATTCTCTCTCTCTCTCGTTTCTCTCTTGGTCTCACTGCCTCTCTCTCTCTCTCTCTCTCTCTCTCTCGTTTTCTACTGTTGGTCTGTCTCTCTCTATTTTGGCTGAATGACCTTTGGTTGGACTCTTTGTATTATCACATAGTAGGTCTCTTCCTCCGTCTTCTTTCTCTGTTTTTTTGGCTGAATGATCTTTGGTTGGACACTTGTATTTATTGCATAATAGGTCTCTTCCTCCTTCTTCTTTCTTTTTATTTAGTTTTTTGTTGAATGACCTTTGGTTGGACTCTTTGTATTTATTACATAATAAATCTCTTCTTTCTTTTGTTTTTTATTAATGTTACTGTCTTGCTTATTGGCTGATTTATTAATTCAATTTTTTTTTAGGCATAAAATGGTTTTTATGAATTTTATTTTCTATTTCTTATTTTTTATACTCTTTTAATGCTATATTTATTTAATTTTATATTTTATAATTAAAAAAATCAAAATTCAAAAGGCTTACGCCTCAACGCCTCGAGGCTTACGCCTTGCCTCATCAAGAGTAAAATGCATTGCCTTGCACTTTCGCCTTCAAAAAACATTGGTTGTAAGGGTGGTCAAGCGAGGAAGCTTTAAAATCTCACCGGAGGAGTCAATCGCCAAGATTGCTTTAGTAGGTCAAGCATGACCATGCTTCTAGAAATCACAATCCCTCAATTTTGGTGCTAAGTAAAGGAGCCAACAGTCATCCTTATGTTGTACAAGCAAGCATGACGAAGTGTCAATGATTAGCTAGCAATCAAAAGTTCTGTCTCACTGTCATGAGGGACTTCCAGATCTGTGAGAACATGGTTAGATTAGAACGGTGAGGACAAACGAAGGCTGAGCTCGGATAATTTGAACCACTTTGTTCACTAAAGGGTGCACTGAGCTCTAGATCGATGAGTGTCTTCACATTTCTCCCTGAAGATTGAAGCACTGGAACCCTCAGAAGTTCTCACACCCCAATTGTACAATCTATGATTGGTTGATGGACAGCATCACCCATGTTAGCTACTATTGTCGAGTGATGTCACTCTAGAATAGGAATGATGCCTTGATGTGCAAATGGTTAGGCTATGTTGGTTCGATTGTTTGGAGATTGGATCAATATTTGATTGGAAGCAACTCTCTGAAACCTATTTGGCCTGTTTCATCACCAACAATAAGATCCCGAAGGAGGTGGATGGATGCTCTTCTCAACTTGAAGGGAAATAATGGATTGCTAAAGGACTATCCTCGCTAATATTTGGGGACATACAATGATATCAACACCAGTACCTGCAACGAGCAATTAGCCATTGTGTCGGTCAAACATGACTTGCTTTCGAAACACTCAGGATGGTTTACAAGGAGCCCCATAGTGGATGGGAAGGAGAGCATAGGGAAACCAAGGCCAAATTGGAAACGTAGTCTTCAAGGAATTGATCTACAAACTCCTAAACAAAATCAAGGATGAGCCCTTCTTCTTTTGGCCACTTAAGATGATAGGGGACCTAAGTGGAACCAAAAGTTGAGGTGTTCTCACCACAAGGACTGATGGCACATGATGCATAATTGCAAGGCCTTCAAACAACACCTAGAAGATTTGATGGCAATTGGGCATCTTTAGGACTATGTCGATGCCGAGAAGGCCCTCCCAAAATTGTCATCAATATGATCCATGGAATGGTGGATACCGACCATGATGAGAACACCCTCAGGGGGAGATATAGAAAGTCATTCATCTCAAGGAAGTCATGTTAATCAAGCGGGTGGCTAAGAGGATGAAAACCAAGCCCTTAGTTGCCAGTTTGATGTAGCTTTTACAGACAGAGATTTGGAGGGAATCCAACACCCTCGCACTGATGCCCTTATTGTCACCATTGGAATATGGAAGAAAAATGACATGAAGAGGACTCTTGTGTATCAAGGTAGCTCAACTGAAATCATGTACTTCAAATTGTTCAAAAAACTCAGTCTTGAGTAAGCAAGACTTGAAGTCGGTTATCATCACTCTGATCGGATTTAATTCACAGCCAAAGTGGCCTTCGGGTAAATTAACTTTGCCCATACAAGTTGAATTAGTAACCTTGTATGCTGAGTTTTTGGTGAACATTCAAGAAGGATAACAGTGCGTAGGAGATTGGTTCAAGCGGAAAAAGCCTCAAGAAGGATAAAACACTTGGAGGTCGTTTGTTTAAATGCTTGGCTATTTGTAAAAAAAATATTTACTTTTAATTTGGAATAATGCAAAAATTAGGTTATTGGTTTAGCCATTGTTTGGGAAGTGGGTTTGGGTGAATTTGGGGCTAAAATAGCCACAAAAAACAAAATAGGCTTTTTAGCCCCAATAAGATAAAACATCACATCTAACCCATAATCATTATATTCTTTCTCTCACAACAAAGTCAAAAAAGCCAAAAGTCCTTCCAAATCAGGCTTTTTAGCCTTGGGCTAAAATAGCCAAAAAGCCAACCCACTTCCCAAATCAAGCCTTAGTTGGTTAAGATCCAACCTACAATTCACATTTAATGTCAAAAGTAAGGTATATCCTAAGAAACACGGACACTTTTACAAAGGAAGCACAAGACGCCCGTGTCGAATATTGACTCTTCGAATACTCCTAAATATGTGTCTGACACTTCCTCAACGTATCTTAATTTAAAAAATCAAATTTATAATATTGAACATTTATCAACACATCAGCGACACTTCTTGAACCCTCTGGATATGTCCTATGTAATAACAATATTCTGCATTCTTCTATGCACTTTGAATATGATTTGAAACATTAATAAAATGAATACATCATGTATTGTAATGTTCTATATATAAGAATGTAATTGTCATGTAAATAGTGTCTTAGTGTAGTTAAGTTATGGAGTATATAGCTTTTAATGTAATTAGTGTTATTTTACATATTTTTTTATTATCTTTGAATAAATTACTCATATATATTATATATGACATAATAATTTTGTAAAAATATAAATTTTTAACGTGTCTCAAGTGTGTCGTGTCCTGCATTATTTGAAAAGTGTCGGCACATCAATGTTGTTTCACGGATCTGTGTCTATGCTAGTTAGGTAATAAACCAAAATTCAATGTCATCATATTAAATTACTATCAAACCAAATTGAAAAAAATAAAAAAAATAAAAAAATAAGGGTCTAATGAAATTGGCTTCACCTCTGCATAGAAGAAAACATTATTCCGGTTGAGGTATGGCTTATTCTAGGTACATCTGGGATGCAACAAAACTTAAGGAGAAAAAATTTAGTTACGTGTTTCGTGTACCCATGTTTCATTTACGTATGTAGAATCACCATGCAAAGTACGAGTACTTGGTACGGGTATGGTGTGTTTGTCAAAGTACCCATGCTTCACAAGGTAAGACTAATTAACCATAATAAATTTCACTTGTTGGACAAATAGCTTCTGTGCCTCCTACCTATCAAATTTTGGATTATATACAGCTTTGTATTGAGCCCACCGAGTCCAGTCCCTAGGCATCTGGCATCTATACACTTTTAATCCCTGTGTGAGAGGCTGTCTGCTATAAAGAAGTAAAAACAAATGTCACTTTAGTGTTCTCCCCATCTTGGATGTTCAGGCCAGGGGGATGGCTTCATTTCTTACTAGCTTGTTGATGTTGGTGGGAGAGGATTGTGTGGACTATAGAATGTTTGTCTATAACGCTTTCAATATATTCTTGGTTTTTTATTTTGTGAAAACAACAATGATACATTCCTTTAAATCAATGAGCTCTAATGACATGGAAAGTCACAAAAAAAAAAAAAAAAAACAAAACAAAACAAAACAAAACAAAACAAACACAAGACAGAAACATCATTATCACAGTGGGACCCACACCCCATTAGAGCTATTAGAGCTCTTTTATTAGAGTTCCAAAACCTTCTTGGTTTTTCATTTTTACATCTCTGCGATAATAACACAATTTATCTAAATAATTGTTCACCATTCATCAGAAATTTTGTCCAGATCTTAAGATATGGTAAACATTTCTAATTAATAAATATATATCTATAAAAAAATTATAACTGATAAATGGAAAATTTTCTGCTCCCATTTTAATGCATTAATCGTCAAGATTTAGTCTTCTTGTGAAAAGGTTTATTGCTGAGAAAAATTGGTGACTTTTAGGCCTTAGATATGCTTGTGTTGTGCCTACTATTCTAGAACCATGTTTTCCATAACTAGTTGATTAAGCTAACACCATCTAATTTTTGTCTTATGATAGGCAAAAGAATATGCCCATTCAACAAGAAGCAGTTCAATATCCACTAAATTGGGAAGAAGTTGGAAGAGTGAGCTTCTGCGTTAAAACAGGTACTACTGTGATTGCAGATTCAGATTATGAATTTACCATTTGTAGGATTTGCATTTTGTCATTGCATTTTGTTGCAATGGCAGGACTCTATGTGGGTGCTAATCTATGGTTTAAATCGTTAGCTTGCTTTGTGCCTTTGGGCAGGTGCAGTGCTACCATCTGGGCTGTGTAGCTGTTTTCATTTATTTGATTTTATTCGAAGTTATTGCATGCATTTGGATTTTTTGGTTCCCCATAGTGGTATGATTTTATTTTACTTTCTATAAAAAAGAGGAATTTCCTTTTGGAGAAACCGAGCTTTTATTAGGAACCTTTGTAAAGATCTTGCTCTTATAGTATGTAGTATCAAAATTTCTGTAGAAAATTTACTGATATCTGTTTCCTGTATTGTAGGAGCTTGCAAACAAAAACAAGTATCTCAAGCTTCTCATAGATCAGCTACGGGATCTTATTGCTGATATATCGATGTGGCAAAGTCCTTGTTCTATCTGAAGTTCACCGTAGTAGATATACTTGTTCTTTCTGGGATTCTTGAACTTGAGACTAATTGAGTCTGTTGTTTAAATCATCAATATTATGGGTGATTTTTGCGGTCATTTAAATGATTGAATCTGTTGTTTAGATAAATGTACATGTTGACTTCAATTAGAAGTCAATAAATACACTTTCTTGTGGTCAATTTCGTGGTACTTTCATTTCTCCGTTATTGTTATGGCTTTGAGGTATGGCTTATGGATCATATTCTTAGGAACATTATCAGTTCATCGATGCAATTATGAACTTTGTGTGGTCCTGTAATCTGGCAATCTCTTTCTCTCTCTCTCTAGCACAAACATGGGCGCACACAATGTTAAAAAGGTGGCAGACCTTTAAAGCCCAGAGAGTTATTAATGAGAGTCCATGTTTCAGTCTAGATATAGATGATGGTGTCTTTTTCTTGCCCTTTCGGTGTCATGGACCAAGGACAAATTTAACTTATTCCTTTAATTTTTTTATTTCTGTTTTTATGTTTGTCCATCGAGCAGCATTATATTGTAATTGTTTGCTGCATTCTATTTAACATCCATGATTACCACGTGAGTTTCTTTGGCAGTTATGACTGAGCAAATTAACTAATGTTTCTGTGAGGGCATGTGCAGTTGGATTCTATTGGAACTTACTTGATTCAAAGTTGTCCCCAACTAGGTGACAATTGGGTAAGCTTTTTAGCAGTTCTGTGTCACTTGTGTCTGATCTTGTAAAGCCCTGGTTGTGTGGTGGTGAGATAGTAGTGGTGGCGGTGATGGTAGAGATGGAGATGTGTTCTAGGCCTACCCTACAGCCCATGAGATGAGACTCATTTGCGATTTGTCACAAGAACTCAGGCAAATGAGGACCCCGTCTACATAACCATTGATTCTGAACACCAACCAAGATCAACAACAACAGTTACAGCTCAACATCTCTCAATTGCTGCAAAGGTAATTATTTATGAAAGTCCATTGCCATCTTTCAAGACAGAGGATTGATTATATAATGCAAGCACACAAACTCGACTTTATAAAACTTTTTTTAAAAAAACAGCTTTAAGAAGCGGGTTACTTCAAGCAGGCTGTTTTGGTTCAATGCTTGGAAAGGCCACAGAAGCAACCAACCAAATGACTTTTGACTAGCTTTCTTTTTATGGGTTCACTAACTAAGAACAGACATTCCTATAAGGTGTGTATCAACTAGAAACATTGAGACAAGAACAAAATGGGTGGTAGGATGATTTTGATTAGTTGTGGAGTGGAGATCTGGTGGTGAGAGAGGACCTCATGTCGACAATGGCAGATTGGTCTGCGCCCAACTTGATGGCTTCTTTGCTTGCCCTTATAAACCTCGACACAGCACCCCTTACATACTCATGAGCTTCCTTGACATTCATTTTCTTGCTCATCTCATCTGGAAAACTGCTCAGAAAGTGGTCGCCATTAAGAACAGCAGCCAGTTGGACTACCTCGCTCTGAAACTCGGACAACTGCCTATTTTCATCTGCTTCAGTTCTTCTCAATGGAGCCACATCTGGCAGGACCTCTGTTACCAATACAACATAATCCATAAATATACAAATATATATTTCTTGTATGAGCTTATAGTTACAAGCTGTAAAAGTAGAGCAGTATATAGCAGTGTGACGACTGCTTTAATTTTTTGAGGCAGCAGGTTCTGAATATAATTGGTTTTTTTTCACTATAATCCTTTTATGAATCTCCCAAACACTCTGATAAATTCTAGCAGATCAGTGTCAATAAATTGTAATCTATTCGAAAGCCATGATCAATGCTAGAATTGATTTGCACAACTCTTTTCATTTCATAATACCATGATGACAGCCTATGTTACTCAATGCTTCCTGTTTTCTGGTATAGTTCAAATGACCTATGCTACTTCACTGTCTTCCTTTTCCCATTTATCTTAGATTTTGTATGCTTCTTGCCTGACTTGCATTTATATTTTTCCAATCAAAATATGTTCCAAGGTAGCCTTAGCAGCAAATAATTTCAATTGTGTTGTGATTTTTAAAAACAAATACCTGGGCAATCAGTTCTGGGAGAGGCTAATTCTCCAACAACCTGCTCGAACGTGCCAGCCCAAGCATCTCTGTGAGTCAAGAAGTTAGAGGACAGGTTGAACATTTTCTTTATCGTCGCAGGGATCGAAGAATGCTCGTATTCTGAATTCGGAGCAGGTCCTTTTGGGCTGCTTATGACTGCATAGAGAACGGGGAATAAACAAAGATTGCTAAGATTACTCTTGATATTGATGAAGATTGGTAAGATTACTTCACTTATTATTTTCTGTTTTTTAGTTAAATTTCCCCTTATGAATGTCAATATTTAACCAGTTTCTAATATGACATATGAAGGGCAGTGCATAAATTACCAGTTCCTTTCTTGATCCAAGGAGAGACCATAATTGTTGGGACACGAACTCCTAGCCGATCGAACTTAAAGAAATATGGAGCAGGCCCAGTGTTCCCATCTGGATTGGGAACATTTTCATAAGGTGTTTGCACATGGTCATAGAACCCACCATGCTCATCATAAGTAATAACCAACAGTGTCTCATTCCACTGAGGACTAGCTCTCAGTGTCTCATAAACCTCCTTCACTAGCTTCTGCCCATTAGCAACATCATGTGATGGATGATCATCATTTGCAGGCAGTCCCTTTATGTCAAAGTACCTCGGCTCGATCACCGACAAGTTAGGTAACTTACCATCTCTAGCATCTTTCTTGAACTTCAAACCATACAGATGGAACTTGCATATGTACTTCAATTTCCTCAAATTTCTATAGAAAAACGTTGTGGGTATGTTTTGAAAGTATATACCAAAATTGAACCCATTGTCATGAAGTGAATCAAATATGGTCTGTTGTGGATACCCTGTAGCTAATTGTTTCTTGACATGGCTTGTTGAGCCATGAGAGGTTGCTGAGTACACAAATAGCCTATTGGGTTGGGTTGGACCCGGAATTGAACAGAACCATCTATCAAAAACAGCAAATTCTTGAACCAAAGCTGCGAAAACCGGCACATTTTCGGGTTTAAAGCCTTTCATTACAGTTTCAGTGAGGTTCTGAGACATGGAAAGAGCTTGTTCTACAAAGCCAGTCATTGAAGGGATGGGACCAGACCCAAATACCTGTTGTTCAACAGCTTCAAATGAGTGACCCGGATCCGGATCCACAAACTCAGCATCATCTTTGAAACAGATGGATTGAGTTTGAGGGTGGTCTTGGTCCTTGGTTGAAACTGGGTTGCATTCTTTACCTGTGACACCATTGATTGATGGGTTGATAGAGTTCTTCATCCACCCAATCATGTGATCAAAAGATCTGTTCTCCAAAACCAACACAACAATGGTTTTGATGGGTTGCTGCTGCCGCTGTGCAATTGCATACCCATGATTGTTGTGCTGGGAAACTGTAGAAAGGGTGAGAAAGAGCAAGAAAGTGGAGGAAAATGGAGGTGCTCTGGCCTTCAACCTTCCCATTTCTTGATTTTCTTGGAGAGATGTTTGTCAAGCTTCTGCTTTTTAGCTCTCTCTTTGGCCTTTTGGTAGTGGAGCAAGCAATGTGGAAATTAAATGACTCCTTTTGTGTGGAGCAGAGTTGATTAGGTACCTTAAAGTGTGTGCATATACAGACATATAGAGATGTATAGATGTATGTGTATATATATACCTGAATCTGTTAGAAGAGCAAAATTGGTGTTTGAATGAAGATATTTTTCATTTATGATTTACTGGGTACAGAATGGAGAGAGAGAGAGAGAGAGAGAGAGAAGATGTGAGGGAGGGAAGAGAGGAAGGTTCTGGTTCTATCACTATCATGTGTGTTCACTGTGAGAAATAAAGATAGGAAGCAATATCAAAAATAGTGATACTGTTAAATCTTTGTAATTTTGAATGGTTAATTTGCAATAAAGGTGGCCAACTAGCCTTGTCTTTAGCAAATTCTGTTTTCCTAGGAAATGATTGCATGTTGCAAGGTACCACCATTATAATTAATCTCAAATATATATAATTTTTAATATTTTATCACAAAGTACGGGACTTAATATATTATATATCTGATAATAAGTCATTTAATAAAGTACATTTTTACGTAAGAAGAATAACAAACCTCCATGAAGAGAAAAAGCTTTTATACAAAGAGATATTATTACAACAAAAAAATTAAATAAATAAATAAATAAAAACAAAAACAATAAACGCCACCAAATAATTTAACCTATAACTATGCGTTTACGTTACAAAATAAATTATTTTAAATGAGGTATAATCTAGTATGTATAAAAACGTATTTAGCAGGGTAATTTAAAATATTTGACGGAAAGGGATTGGTGATAGTTAAACATTATACCAAGATTGTTTCTTTTATCTTGACAGTGAGTAAAGTTATTTTTTCTCTTTAATATCAAAAGTAAAGCTTTTACTTTTAAAAAGAAAAGATTGCACTAATTTACTTGATTAATCAACCAATGACAACTCAATGAACCGTCATCAAGATTAAAAAAAAAATGTCAAAATGGTAGAATTTCAATTAACGTTTTTGGTCCTACATATTTTTATACTTTTCTAACACATTTTAATATATATTTTTTTATACATATATCGATATTAATGATGGTCATTAATATTTTTTTCCTATTTATTTGTCTGACGTGAAAAATGAAAACTTAAATATATACTGTATTCACGTAGTAAAATTTACTTTTGAAAAATTACTAATTAAAATATCTCTTTGAGTACTTTTAATTTGTGATTGTTCAATAAAAAATTATACATAATTATTTTTAGATCTTCGTTTTTCGTCGAATAAGCAATTTGAATTAGAGGGAGGAGTATTTCTTTTCAGGATTTCAATAACTAGATTTTCAGGTTATCCAAAGTAGAGAAACATCATTACCTGATATTTAAAGAACGTATAATACGCATAGAGGTTTAAAAAAAATTTTAAAAAATACCTTTGATTTAGGGTTGGTTTAGAAAATAATTTTTTTGATTAAAATATAAGGTAAAAAAATTGAAGTATTTTGAAATAACTTTTGATTTTTTACAAAAAAAAAAAAAAAATGTAGAAAATAGATAACGAAAATAAATTTTTAACTTTTTTATATAATTTTTTGACTTTTTTATTAGGATAAATTATAGTTACTTCTCCTGATATTTCTAAAAATTACAGGGACCTCCTCTGATATTTTGAAAATTACAATGACCTCCTTATGCAAATACTTCTATTATGTTAATTTTTTCTTAGACACCGTTAACTTTTGCAATGAAATATAAAAAATACTCTCTATTTACTCTTTTCTTATCTCTTTTCCTTCACCAATCATTACGAATTGCCTCTCCCACTTTGTAACTATCTTAGCTATTGCTCTCTGCCTGTAATTCAATTTCTAAAGTGAAATTATATATTTTTATGATAATGTTATTCCTTTTTATCAAAATATTACTGAATAATTTGGAATATGATATAATCTATTATGATTTAGTAACATTTTGATAAAAATAAATAAAAATAAATAAAAAAAGAATACTACCATCAAGAGTACATAACTATATCACAATTGTTATAACAAACAATATATAATAATAAATTATCATAGCATTATCAGAAAATTAGATAACATTTATTACAAAAATTTGTAACATTTTAAAAAAAAAAATACATAATAAAATGTTGTATTTGTATATTGTCAGCTAAAGTAAGGGTGGTCAGTATAATTTTCAAAACCTTAGGGGAGGTCCCTATAATTATCAGAAACTTCAAAGGAGATAAGTATAATTTGCCCTTTTAATTATGTTAGTTTTGTTGTCAAATGATGCCTTAATTATCTAGAGAGAAATGCATTATAGTATTCTTCCCCCCCCCCCCCAAAAGAGTAAATTATGCAAATGGCCCATGTAATTTACACGATGTCTCAATTTGGTTCATGTTATTTTAATTTGCTCAATTTTGTTCCTTAATTTAACAGATTGTGTCCTATTAATCTAATACATAATAGCCGTCAGGTTTGGTGGATGGAAAGTCGTCACGTGTTCAAACGATGTGCTAATTTGGTCTTTGTAGTTTACACGATATGTCAATTTAGTCCTTATTGTTTTAATTTGCTCGATTTTAACAGAGACTAGGTTAATACATTGTGTAAATTACACGGACTAAATTGACACATCGTTTAAGTTCCATCCACCAAACTTAACGGTAATTATTTATTGGACTAATATGACATAATCCATTAAATTAAAGAATAAATTTGAAAAACTTAAAATAATATGAATTAAATTGACATATAGTATAAACTATATAATTATTTACATAACTTTAAAAACAAAAAAAAAAACCCTGAAAAACCTACTGGAGCTCTAGCAAGCGGTGTGTACAAAGTTGAATATTGATGCCAACCCATATTCACACAAAAACAACAATCACATGTGATCATATATGTGACACTGAGCATTTATTATTATTTCTCTTTATTTAGAGCGACTCCAATCCTGATGATTAAAATGCCTAGAAAAAATATACTACATAAAAATATTCTTTTTATTTTATCGATTTAGCTAATATATACTGCCACCACAACATTATTTATTTTACTTAATTAATTAAATTAATTTTTTTAAAAAATACTATAAAACATAAATAAAAACTAGAATTTTTTTATCACATGTCATATGATTGTTGATGTGACATTATAAATATTTATTTTTTAAGATTTATTATTAAATTATTCTTTTTAATAATACTTTTATATAATCATATTCTTAAGGATAAAGTTATATGTATTAATTGATGTACCAATTAATCTATTAATGGATAATGTGGTATAATTTTAAAAATTTTAAATCTTTATAATTTGTATAATGGGTATGGTTTATAGTTTTAAAATGATAATATCATAGTATATATTGGTACATACTAATTAATATAACAATTGATGCAAGTAACACGCGGGGTTGTTTTAGATGTTCTAAATAAGTGTATTTTTTGAATTTTTATAAAATATGAGTTGGGTTTGAAGTGATATGATAGAGAGGTGATGTGACTAATAAGATGGCGTGACTTAAATAGGATAGTGATTTTTTAACTTTTTAACTTTTTTAGGGGATGCCAAACCTATTCTCAATCTTTGAAAAACTCATCATTGGAAGATTGAATAACGAATTTGGAGAGATGATGTCATTCTTAATACGTTCTTTATCTAAGGGTTTATTATATTGTTCATAACAAGTAATTATTTGATACTTTAGGGACATTATGTGTTATTGTTTATGTAGTAGTTTAAATCAATAATGTAGCAAAAAATATTATAGATTGGATATAATTAACTCATTATTTTCAAATAGTTGACATACCACTTAGTGTGATTTATAATTTTTTATACTTTGAGTATCACGTAAGTAACGCCATATGGTACTCTAAAACTGTTTAAAAATTTTCATTCAAAACACATCATTTATAAGTAATGTCCTCTTTTTAATATTTTTCTATCAAATAAAAATTAAATAGATTTTATAATAATTTGTGCTATAAACGATGTGTTTTTATTTTTTAAAATTTAGGAATTTTGATCCATAATTTTTTGTACTAAAATTGCAAACTTACATCATCATTCCATACCAAGCTATTCCACACTATTATAGAATTTTGATTTGTTTTTATTAATAATGAATATGTAATTTTTATGTATAAATTTATCCCATAAAATTATTATTATCTTAATGTTACTCATGATTTTTTTTTTAAATAAAAAATTATAATTAATAAGTACCCCCTCTAACTTAATTTCCTTACTCAGCCACTGCTTCTAGGTAGTGTTTGGTAAAGTTTTAGAATTATGATTTGAGAATAGAGTTGTATTTTGAGCTTGTGAGTTTTGGAATTATGATTTGACAAGATAAAATTTGTTTGGTTTTGAGTTTTGAAAAGAGTTTTGAATTTTTGATGTGACGTGAAATTAGAAAAGTTGTTTGATTAAAAAACTTACAACTTATAACCAAATACACAACTTAAAATTTTATTCAAAATTCATAAATTTTTTTTTTAAATTCTGAAAATAATTTTATTTAAAATATAAAAATAACAGGTGCCAATTGCCCAAAAAAAAAAAACAACAGCAACAAACAAACACTGTTCCGGTCAAACAGCCGGTCGACCGGGAGATGTCCGGGAGGATGACCAGGTAGATGTGTTTTTCAAAAGTGGGTGTAAAATCAAATTTTGAAAATTCTACCTAAACACAACACTCAAACCAAGGTGTGGAATCTCGTTTCTAAAACTCCACGAAACACAAGTTGTGTAGAGTTTGTTGGAAGCTATAAATTAGAATAACGCCAATGCTGCTAGGCAAAATGCCTTCTAAAAGTATACAAAAAAATGCAATCTTTATTTTACCTAACTAATTTAGCTATTGTGCATTCTAATCATACTCTTTATTTTAACTGATCAATCAAACTAACTGAACTAATTTTTAAAAGAAAAATACTATAAACATAAATAATAAAAAAATATAATTTTTTTTATGAATATGTTGTTTATCCATCTAGTATTGACGTGACATTTACAAATAATTTTTTTAACTATATAATTAAGAGAAAATTAAATGGAAAAGATCCACAATATTATTTTATGATGCCTAAGGTCCTTCAACCCCACACTCATATATTACAGAGAAATTTGACTCTCTCAAATCAACTCACCGATCTCTATGTCTCTTTCTCTCTCTAAAATCTCCGACTCTCTCTTTCTCTCTTTCTTCCATTTTCTTCATCGCTCCAGTCTCAAAATCTCCGCACAGTTTCAACAATGGCAAGGGGCACATCACAGTACCAATCATCATCCTCCTCCACCTCCTGTCCCGGCTTCGTTGCTGGAATGGCTCCCCACAGCTCAGCCCTGGCCACTGCCGGTATGCGTCGCTGCCGCCTCGGCTCCTCCTCTTCCTCTTCCTCCTCCGCTGGATTCGGCGGTGGCGGCATCGGAAGCAATGTCCTCAGGTTCTACAACGTCTTTAGGTTCAAAAGAAAACTTAGTTAGTTCTATCTTCTCATTGTTGATAAATGTATATATATATATGCATATATTATTTGTGTTGACAGTGTTGAATACAATGTTTCCTGCAAGCTAGAGAAATTTTGTGTTGACAGTGTTGAATTTCTCTGGATTGCCGGAATTTCTCTGGATTTGGCCACTTTTCTCTAGATTTGGAAATTTTCTCTAGATCAAATTTTCTCTGGATTTGGCATTTTCTTTGGATTACCCTTGAATTTTCTCTGAATTTGGTAATTTTCTCTAGATTTCCCTTGAATTTTCTCTAGATTTGACAATTTTCTCTGGATCAAATTTTCAGAGGATGGGTTTTTAATTTGTTATTTTCTATTGAGACAAATGAAGCTTTAGTTTTGACAAAACAATAATTTCTTTATGAACGACTTTCTAGCCATAATATTTGAGGTTTGCACCATATTTGACAATGGTACTGTAGTTTCTGTAGAATGATGATTGCTTGTTAAGGTAGAATCATTGGCTTAGGTTGGTTCTATCTCAATGCGTGGGAGATGTAGTCATAAAAGTTGAAACCTGTTCTCACAATATTAAGAAGCAAGGTCCAAGAATGAAGATGGGTTGGAATTTCTGTTTGCATTCATGCTATCAATTGAAGACCATTCGACAATTAATATTGTGATACTTGACTGAAACAAGCCTTTTATGTAAAATTTTCGAGTTTGTATCTGATGCAGATTTACCCTGTAATATAAATACATATACATATATCAATTATGACTTTTACTTCTTGATTAATAGTTCCTTTATCTTTTGTTTTGTTATCTTTTAATATTTTCTTGGTTTGGAAGAGATGGATTCATGTAGCGACCCTGAGTATTTGAAACAAAGACTCGTTGAGTTGAGTGAAGTTTTCCTAGTTTTGAGTAGTTCAAGATTTATATGTTTTTCACTTGTGGCAATATATTAATAACTGGTTAAAAAAAATGATGAGTCTTGGAAAACTATCACTCAAATATGATGTTCAATTACAGGAAAGTGAAAGTGAAGAAGATATTCTTGATGAAGGTGATGAGGAGGTAGATAGAGAGCATGATCAAGAACTAGAGGTTCCAGTACAACCCGAGCCTATGGTGAATAAGGCCCCTAAAGTTTCTTCAGCACCTAAAGAGGCAACCAGAGAAAATTTCTTTTAACTTCATTCCTCATCTTTCCCAAAATCTCTGGTTTGCTTATAATTATTATTTCTCTTTTACTTCTGAATAATAATGAAGCCTTGTGAATGCATCATACAATAAATTACAGATTTATAGTCCAGAGAAATTCTCAACAATTCAAATTTATAGTCCAGAGAAATTCTCAATAATAATGAAGCATTATGAACCAGATTTTTTTTATGACGTCCAGAGAAAATTTGACTAGAGAAATTTTCTATTCATAGAGAAAATTTGACCAAAGAAATTCTTTGCGAACCAGAATTTCTCTGTGAAGTTCAGAGAAAATTTGACCAGAGAAATTCTTTGCGAACCAGAATTTCTCTGTGAAGTCCAGAGAAAATTTGACCAGAGAAATTCTTTGTAAAGTCTAGAGAAAATTCATCCAGAGAAATTCTCTGAATCGATGTTGAGGGACCTTAGATATTATGAAAATATTGAGTGTTCTTTATACTATAAAATCTTAATACCAGAGATCTTTAAAAAAATTTCCTATAATTAAATTATTTTTTAAAATAATATTTTTACATAATCATATGTTAAAAAAATAGCAATAACCCAAGGGGTTGTGGCATTGTGGTAAGGCCTTGGGGTTTAGGCCCCAAGGTCACAAGTTCAATTCCCCCCTGGGCCAATCTCCTGGACGAAAGTCTTGACTTAATCGAAGCTTGCCTTGGGAGGTCGGGACAAGCTTCCAGGTTATAGTCTCTTACTCGGAACGGACAACAGGACACCCTGGTGATCTCCTCATGGGGCACTGCCTTGGACCTGCGGGAGGGTGGGAGGATTTCCCTGTAACAAAAAAAAAAAAAAAAAAAAAAAAAAAAAAAAAAAATAGCAATAGGGTAGAACAAGTAGAGATGCAACAAAGATTCATGGGACAAGCAGAGATAGAGACTTCAAAACAATGGGAAAACTCTTTTGCCTAACAATGAAAGCTAGCTAGATGTGGAGAGCGAGAATGAAAATAAGCAAAACGTCTCTTGTAACACAGAGCATGTTTGAGGAAGATAACTAATTTCACTAGCAAAAATATCTCATATAGTCCGTTTTTTTTAATTTTTTTTTTTTAATTCAGTCATATAGTCCTTTTACCTCCTCCCTTGGAGATGCTCAACCTCAATAGGCAAAATGTCTCAAATGTCTATTTTGTCTCCTCTTTTGGACCTGCTCTTATTTATTTTTTTATTTTGCAAAAAGTTTAGGAAAAAAAGTATTTTTTTTTAAAATTAAATTACTTTTTTTAAAAAAAAGTTGAAGCATTTTTTTAGATCAATTAAAGCATTTAATTAAGATGGACCTAAAAACTATAATAAAAAATAAATAAAAATAAGTGTAAAGTATCAATAAATCTCAAATTATACACCAATTAGTCCTTTCTAAAATCTTATCAACCGAATGGTCCCATATAATGAGAAATAACTCTATTGACCCATATTGTGTATGCTTCATCAAAAGTTGGTGGGGGCTAAATTATGAAGCTCCATATTGTTGAATTACACATTTACCCAAAGTGACGGTCTATGTTTAGTTATGGTTGTTTTGAATGTTGGATTTGGTGAAATTCCATGAGTTTTACCCATTCCTAGGTTTTTGAAAACCCTGAAAATTTTGTGCTTAATGTAGTTGTTGCTAGTAAGTGTGGATTTTTGAATACTTCGTGTCCAAACATGAAGTTGATGGTTTTGGTGTCAGTTGTTGTTATGAATTTTCTTGTCGAATGTGGACTTATCACTGCGTGGTGTTGATGCCCATCGGAATTACATGATTAATGTAAAATTTGTAAACATAATGTCGATTTTCATTATGTAATGTGCGAAATTTGTAAACATTGTGTGAAATTTGAAAATATGAATTCCAGATGCACACATTCATGAGTATATCATTATGTATCTGATAGTCTCTCCCAATGTTGCCATGTGTATGGGCAGTGTGACCATCAATTTTCGTTTGATTATTTGAATGTTACATTGGTTTTTTAGAGTGTGACGAGGATGCCCACTGTTTTTTAGAGTGTGACGAGGATGCCCACTGAAAAAAGCATATAGTGTTGGGTTGTTTGTTTTTGCATTTATCAGTAGTAGTTTGTTGATGAGGATGCCCACTGAAAAAAGCATATAATGTTAGTTGGATTCCACCACAAATTTTATGGAGACGTTACGTTGGCTTACTGCGATTAATCATTAGGTTGTTCCAATTAGTCCCGTTTGTAGTAGTGAAATTTGTGGTTGATGCTCTCTTTTTACTGTTAAGGGTTTTCTCATGTCAAACTACCGCCGACAACACCTCCGAGCATTCTAACCACGCTGTGCTGGAAAAATCATCCGAAGAGCAAGATTATCTCACCAGAAGTACCAAGAAAATTAAAAGCTCTACCTCCCAGGCTCTTGAAGAAATGGAGTAGGTGATCAATATGGAAACTGAAGTCTCCACAGTAACACCTAACTTGCAAGAGCCTCCCTCGAAAATGAAACCCCCCCCCCCCCCCCCCCCCCCCCCCCCAAACCCAACCCAACCCAACCCAACCCAAAAAAAAAAATGGTTCAAGGAGGCCCTAAACATGGCTAAACACGGTGACTATTTGTTTGACAATAGAGTGGACATTCTCTCCTCCGATGAAGATGATGATGATCATCACTCATCAGTCGAGAGTACCCTCTCAGAACACATGGGCATCTCCAAAGTCTCACTCCCAAGGAAATTATTGGATAAGATCAGAAAGCCGTGGAAAAACACACTAATCATCAGATTACTGGGCAAAAGTATTGGATACAAAATGCTCTACTCTAGGGTGAAGAACCTCTGGAGCCTCCTTGGTGAGTTTAATGCCATAGATTTGGGGAATAATTATTTTCTCTTCAAGTTCTCTGAACCAGAGGACTATACTAAGGTGTACACTAGAGGGCCATGGGTGATAATGGATCATTACCTCACGGTTAGACAGTGGAAGCCTAACTTCAAACCATCGGAAGCCTTTGAAACCACAACCGCAGTATGGGTTTGGTTTCCGGAGCTTCCGATTGAATACTACTAGGACAAAGTCTTGTTTGCAATCGCCAAATCTATAGCAAAACCGCTCAAAATTGATTGGACAATGGCTATGGCTACCAAGGGGAAATTTGCCAGAGTGTGCATTGAAATTGATCTCAGCAAACCACTACGGCCTAAATTCATCCTCGAGGAAAAGTACTATACTATTGAGTACGAATCACTACGTTCTTTCTGTTTTCTATGTGGCAGAATCGACCATCAGAAAGAAGCTTGTCGTTTCAAGGCCCCAAATATTCTATGGCCGATGACCAAGCTAGCCGTTTCTGATGAAGCAGTCAACATCACACAAACCACACCCAACAACGTTAACCTACAACTAGCCAGAGAAGATGAGGTTGAATTTGGCCCATGGATGTTAGTCACCAAACGCACTCGCACACCAACCCAGACAAAGAAATCCCCAGATCACATAGGCCCATCTTCAAAGCCCAACAAATTTAAATATCTTGAACTGGACCATATGGAACACGAGGAACATATCAAAGGAAGAAGCAACCTAAGTTCTACACCAACGGCAGATCAAGAGCCTACCATCTACTCAGGCCCAACTCCATCCATTGACAGTAGAGGTAAGGCTAAACTTGGCCCAGTCCATCCCAAACCCATAGATACAGAACCTAACTCTAATTCTCAGCCTAATTTGAAAACTCTAGAAGCCAGCTCCTCCTAACAACTCACTGAGCTAAGTTCAGTAGCACGTGATGATGTACAGAAGTGTAACACTAGTTGTATTAGTGAAATCAAATCCTCAGAAGAGCCAACTGACATGATCTTCACCTCGACAAAACCACCACAACCAGCAGATTCAACCATGACCGAATACACTCTCACGGACCTCCCCACTGAGAACCCAACTCCTATAACCCAAGTTAACCACTTTACTGAGAAAGTGTGGAGACAAGAACCAAAACCACTAGACCTAGGACCTCTCACCAATGGAGATAACAGGGAACACCAAACTAGAGTCACTGACGATGGGAGTGCAAGAGCACCGAAACCAGAGCAGATTAGTGGATCTATTGTTAGATCCCGAGAATGAAGCAACTCACCTCGTCGCTTTCACTTGGTGGACCAAGCAAATTTAACTGAACATAGAGACAAATTGGGAGAGTACTCTAGTGAAACCAACTCGCTCGATCCAGATGGTGTCCATGAGGTTTGTGGAGGATGATCATCGACGCATTCATAGCATCGTTAAGAACCTGGCAACTGCTACACCCCTCCACTATCTCTCTATGGATTTGTTAAAACTTCTTATCTGGAACTATCGCGGTGCCGGCAACAACACTTTCAAACGTAACCTTGTTGAGATTATTGGCGTTCATAAACCGGAAATCCTAATCTTGATGGAAACGAAGGTGGCCTTTAGTACTATGGGAAATTTATTCAACAGGTTCGGTTTCACTGCGTTAATGTTTGTTGATCCTATTGGTAGATCTGGTGGTATCTGGATTGTTTGGGACACCAACCATGTTAACATCAAAGCTTCGTCAGTCAGCTCCCAAGCCATCTACGCCACTGTCCATAAAGAGGACTACGAGGAATGGGTTCGGGCAGCGGCCTATTCTAGCCCAAACCCCTCTCTTAGGGACACTCTATAGGATGATCTTGAGTTTGTTGCACACAATATGGAAAAACCCTGGCTGGTGGCCGGGGATTTCAATGACTATGGTAGCCAGAATGAGAGAAAAAGTTTCTCTCTAAACCATAACTCTAGGAGGACCAAAAAATTTCTTGATGGGGTGAACAACTGCAATTTGTTAGACTTGGGTAGCCCAGGCCCCCGATTGACATGGATGAACAACAGACAAGGCCTTGCTAATATTATGGAAAGGCTTGATAGAGCTATGTGCAATGAAGATTGGAGGACAATGTTCCCTGAAGCAACTGTCCAAGTGCTCCCCCGAACATATTCAGACCACTCTCCATTGATAGTCCACACTCAAGGTACGTATTCTCTACATCCCATTCGTAGACCTTTTAGGTTTGAAGCTACTTGGATGTCCCACCTTGGCCTTTTAGATGTGATTAGTTCCTCCTGGCAAGATATGAACAATAACCTTCTTGAGTCCACAGCTGAATTCACTCTCAGAGTGTCAATGTGGAACAAAGAAGTTTTTGGTAACATTTTTAAACGGAAGAGACTTTTACTTGCTAGAATTGAAGGCATCCAAAGAGCCCAAACTACTAATTTCTCGCACAGTTTACAGGCCTTAGAAAAGGACCTCATCAATCAGTATAATGTTACTCTTTTTCAAGTGGATATGCTTTGGTTTCAAAAATCTCGTTCTAAATATTTATCCATTGGAGATAAAAACACCAGATTCTTCCATGTTTCTACCATAAACAAGAGGAGGAAACTGAAAATTAATGCCCTTAAAGATTCGGATGGCAATTGCATAACAGAGATATAGAGGGAATCAAGTCCATAATCTCAAGCTATTTCTCTGACCTTTTCAAGAAAACTGCCATTCATATTCTTAACCATTGGAGAAATATTGCTCCCATCTATTTTATCACTGAGGACAATGTTGATTTCCTCAAACCAATCTCCAATACTGAAATCTTGTGAGCTGTTAAGAATATTAGTGCTTTAAAGCACCAGGAAAGGATGGTATGCAAGCCATCTTCTACTAGAAGTATTGGCACACTGTGGGTAAGTCTGTTTGTGATTTTGTCATGGATTGCTTCCATAAAACCAACATCCCCAGTACTATTAATGAGACCTTAATTGTGTTGATCCCCAAAGTTGAAAATCCTAAGAACATTAAACAATTTAGACCGATTAGCCTTTGCAATGTCTCATACAAAATCATTACTAAGCTTATTGTGGGTAGGATTAGACCCCTCCTTGATAAAATCATATGCCCTAATCAAAGTAGTTTCATACCTGGAAGAAACACTACTGATAACATTATTATCACCCAAGAGATCCTTTACACTTTAAGAAACAAAAAAAAGTAGGAAGGGACGTATGATTTTTAAAATTGATTTGGAAAAGGCCCATGATAGACTCTCATGGGACTTCATTAGAGATACTTTATATGAATTTAAACTCAATGAACAATGGGTGGATTTGATTATGTGTTGTGTTACTAATACCAAATCTTCTATTCTATGGAATGGTGAAATTCTGGATGGCATTCCTATTGAGCGAGGGCTTAGACAAGGTGATCCCCTATCACCCTACCTATTTGTGCTTTGTATGGAAAGGTTATCCAACATGATAAACCTTAAAGTGAGTGAGGGATCTTGGCATGGTATCCAAGCTTCTAGGAATAGCCCCCCTCTATCCTATTTGTTTTTCGCTGATGACCTTATTTTATTTGCAAAAGCTGACCACTCTAACTGTGAAACTATTATGGCTGTCCTTAATGACTTCTGTCAGATCTTTGGTCAGAAAATTAATCACTTGAAGTCCAAAATCTTTGTTTCTCCCGACTTCTCTTTTACCCAAGCCAAGTCTCTAAGTAACCATTGCGGTATTCCCCTTACTCAAGATCTTGGTAAGTATTTGGGATCTCCCCTCCTTCACATAAGGATTAGCAAACATATTTTCAATGAAGTCCTCGAGAAGCTAAAGTCTAGATTATCTGGTTAGAAAGCTAAAAACCTCTCCCTTGCAGGTTGGCTTACTCTCATTCAGTCAGTTATTTCTGCTATCCCTTCCTACAATATGCAAACCATGGAACTCCCTAGGAAAGTTTGTGATGAAATAGATAAAATCAATCGGAATTTCCTATGGGGTGATACTGAGTATAAAAGGAAAATACATCTTGTCAGCTGGGATAGTGTATGCAAAAGTAAAGAGAATGGTGGCCTTGGAATTAGAAAAACTAGAGAACAAAATTCAGCCCTTTTCACCAAACTTAGGTGGACTTTACTGAGTGACAATAGCAAACTCTTGTGTCAAATTCTTCAATCCAAATATCTGAAAAACCATTCTTTATTCAGCTGGCCCCAGAAGAAGACTTCATCTCATATCTGGAAGAGTATCTGTCACACCAGAGATACCCTCAGAAACTATGTTAAGTGGAGAGTAGGCAATGGTGATACCATCTCTTTTTGGAATGACTGGTGGTGTGGAACACATCCACTGGCCAATAATTATAACCCCACCCATGCCAATGATTCAACCAAGGTCAGCAATGTTCTTGATGATGAAGGGAATTGGGACACTGATACTCTTGCCAACCTCGTGAACCAACAGGACCTCCAAGAGATCATAAAGCTCTATAGGCCCAGATTTGTGACTTACCCAGATGCTCCCTCCTGGAATGGATCAACTAATGGTATTTTTACCATTGCCTTTACTTATAAAGCTATCACTACCCAAGAAGGTGATGGTAGAGATTGGAAATGGATCTAGAAATTACAATTTCCCCAGAAATTAAAATGTTTTATCTGGCTTATTTTAAAGGGCAGATTACCTACCAACCACTTGAGACTTGTGAGAAACATGGCATCATATGATCTTTGCCCTCGATGCGGGTTGTTTAGTGAAGATATGAGTCACCTTCTCAGAGATTGTCCTACTTCCAAAGCTGTCTGGACTGAAATCACCAATCATATTTGGTGGGAGTAAGAATGTGGTCAACATGTGTTTGAATGGGTTTCATCTAATTTGAAAAATAAAATGTTGTTTTGTGGTTTCAAATGGCCCGTTATATTTACTGTCACTCTTTGGTAGCTTTGGAAGGAGCGTAATTCTTTGGTTTTTGACAACATTTTGATACCCATTCAAACTAGTCTTAAGAGCATAATGACTATGTTCAAGAGATTGAACAGGCTTTCCACTCCCCTCTCCACCCCAACCCCTCTCATCCTAGACTAATCCACTGGTGTTTTCCACTTGCAAGTCAACTCAAACTTAACACAGATGGATGCTCAAAAAGTGACCCAGGCCAAGCTGGATATGGAGGACTGTTGCGGGATGAAACTAGAACTTGGCTATGGGGATACTATGGTAAACTAGGCCACTGCTCCAGTCTAGAAGCTGAATTATGGGGCATATATAGGGGACTCACCATTCTCTTTTAAAAAGGCACCATGAATGTGGTTATTGAAACTGATTCTGCCCAAGCTATCACACAAATCCAGGATGGACCAAGCCTTCACTCACCATATAAGGCCCTTATTGAAGACACCAAGTTTCTCCTGAAACGTTGCAACTGCTCAATCAAACACTCCTTCCGCGAGGGCAACAGAGTAGCTGACAAACTAGCAAACTTGGGGGCAGTCCAAGATGACCATGTGGTGGTCCTAGAAGACCCACCTGAAGAAGTGAGATCTTTAGTCATTGATGACATGATTGGAGTTAGTCTTGTGATGGACTAATTTCTTGAACTGTAAGGATAATGTAACTTCTGTTTGTTTACTTTTCATTTGAATAAAAAAAAAAAAAAGAAAAAAAAAAGAAGCATATAATGTTGGGTTGTTTGTTTTTGCATTTAGCAGTAGTTTGTGGATGAGGGTAATGACAGTGTTTTGGGAAAATAATTAAAAATTAATATTTTGGTTTTTTGTTTTTTTGTTTTTTTTTTTGAAAAAAAGTGAAAAAAATGTGAGATATGATGTGATCTAAAATGAGTTAAAAGTTAAGAAGTGACTTTTAATCCACTTTTCAAAAAATATCAATGAATGGATTTAGAATGGTGTTTTATGTAACATGGAAGACGTAAATAACGTCAAATTGGCTTCGTTGTCTCATGTTGATTCACTCAATTGAATGGAAACATAAAGGGAACAAGAAATGAAAATTCAATTGAATGATACAAAATAATATATTTTGTATCTTATCTTTGCATTTTAAAAAAACTAACAAGGAAATGTAATGGAAATAAGAATATAACCGTAAATTTAGTTATTAAAAAATATATTAAATCCATATTTCCAAAATCAATAAAACTAATTTTTTTATAAGAAATTTTTTAAAACTAAACGGATCATTGTTTTTCAATATGAAATTTATTGATAAATTTTTCAAAAAAAAAAAAATTAAATAAATAAATAAATCTAAACTTTTTAGTTTTGCCCAATGATGAAATCGTTTCGTTTTCATGTTGGGCTAAAAAATCACAAAATGATAAAAAAGTTAAAAAATCACAAAAGAACAAAAATCACAAAAAGACAAAAAATACACAATTCAAAAGCCAAAAAACTAAAAAAGTCAAACAAAAATGCCAAACGACTAAAAAAATCTCAGGTTAAAAAAGTCAAAAAAATTAAAAAATCAACTAAAAAAGTCATTATCAGCACTTAATGACCCACCACACGCCTGCCATGCATCATCCATCATAGATTTTTGTTTTATTTTATTTTTTTTAAAGGAAGAAAAGTGACAAATCATATAAAATGTGTTCTACTAATTGATTAGGGATGACAAAACACCTGATCCGCCGCTCAATTCTCCCTGATCCTAATCAGACGGGTTTGGGAGTAGTTGAATTAGGGTAGGGTTAGATTTAAAAAACTTTTGAAAAATTTGATTGAATTCGATTCTGGGCAAAGGAGGGAGAGAGTATTTTTTTATCCAAATTCTATTTACTTGCAAATATAGTAATAAATAAATAATAATATTATATATATATATGTAATATGTTATATGAATTTTTATAAAATATATATAATATCCATAAAATATACTATTGAGTTTCTATTATGTTATATATATATATAATATAATTTTGATATATAATATATAATATATAATTTTTAATTATACATATCATTTTCTAATTGGGTGCCCAAGACATAAATCTAAATTTGAATTTTTTTATCAAAATATCCACGCGCGAAAATCACATGTCCATAAGGACATGTTTATGGAAAATGACCAATTTACCCATATTTTTTTTGCTCAAGTTCATGCGCCTTTTTATTTGTTTGGAATCACTAGTCTATGGGTTCGTTTGAAAAGTGGATTGGCTTTTTAATTTTTTTGACTTTTTGACTATTTTAGCCTGAGGCTAAAAAGCGTCGTTTGAGAAGAGATTTTTGACATTTTTTGACTTTTTGTGAGAGAAAAAATATAATGATTATGGGTCAAATGTGATATTTTGTCTTATTCAGCTAAAAAGTTTATTTTGTCTTTTTATGGCTAAAATGGTTCCAAATCCAACACAACCCTTCTTTCCAAACGAAGCCTATGTATTCAAAATCACCTCTCTCTCTCTCCCTTCGCCATTTCTGGCTAAGGTTTCAAACTCGCTCCACTCTCTCTCCTCTTTCGGTTTCGTGAGGCACTTGACTCGTGATTACACTTTCACCGAGATCGAAAGTAGAGAGCTTTTGTTCTTCTGCCACAAGATTTCCAACTATTACAACCAAAATAAGGCATCATTGCGGGTGAAGATGAGGCAATGAACCATTTGATAGGCCATATCAACTAGAAGTGAAGGTACCATGGGCCAGGACAAGGAGCTAAACTTAGGAGCAGTGAGCAGTGGGCTGGACTGGATGATGGGCTAGGCAATAGACCCAGATAACAGATAAATTACAGCTAAATTATTTGGTGGGGGATTAGCGGAAGATGTTGAAGTTATTGAGCGGGATTAGTGGAAGTTATTAGAGTTGTTGAGAGAAATTGTATAAAGAGTGAGAGAAGAGAGAAAGGGAATAATTTTTGTAATGAGGAAGATTGGGATCTAAGGTTACCTAGAGGTGTACTTAGTTTCAATCAATACAATTTTTCATTTCTATCTCAATTTTAGTCTCAACCTGTCTCAATCTTTTCCTTAAATTCCCATTTTCTTCACTCACCTTATCATTGGTATTAGAGTTAGTAGTTCCTCGGTTGGAATTTATGATGACGGAGACTCGCGCGTAGGAATAGAAGAGGATGAAGGAAACCATTCGCCAGTTGCATAAGAGCGACGAACGTTTGGTTTGCCAACAGCATGAGAGTGAAGCATGAACGCAGCTTGCTCTCACCCAGCTCAAGGAGATGATCATGGCCTTTACCCTTCGCAACGATAAAAAATAACCACCGACCAAAGATTTGGGTGGAGATTCCTTTACCCCTCATAGATCTTCGCCTCACAACTCCGGCTCTGTACAAACTCATTACGACAAAATCAAATTTCCCCAATTCTCAAGTGAGCATCCTACTAGTTGGATTTACAAGTGTGAGCGTTTCTTTGAATTTAACTAGATCAATGAAGGTACTAAAGTAAAACTAACTATGATGCATCTCACTGACAAGGCAATACAGTGTTATCAATGGTTTAAGCGAACCCAGAAAATGCCTACCTGGGCTGAATTCTCTAATGGACTTCAACTGCGTTTTGGGCCTAATGTTTTTGAAGACCCTATGGGGGAATTGACCAAGTTGAAGCAGCTTATGTCTGTTAAGCTGTACCAAGAGTGATTTGAAGAGTTAGCCAACTGAACCAAAGGCTTAACAGAGGAGTTCTTTGTCAGCTGTTTTGTTAGTGGGTTAAAAGATGAGATCAAAGTTAGAGTCCAAATGTTCCAACCTACCATCATTTCCTATGCCATAGGCTTGGCAAGGTTACAGGAATAAAGCATTGAAGCCTTTAGTAGACGAAACAAATTTCCCCAAAAATCATCCAACAACAATTGGTCTTTTCCTTCCCCAACTCTATCATTACCAAAACCTTTTTTCTCGAGTGGACCTAAACCTGATACCAAAACCCCAGTACCCACTGACTCCAAATACCAACCAATCACTTCTTCCAACTCAACCCTAACTAGTACTACCCATTTTCCCATCAAAAGACTAACTCCCAAGGAAATGGAGGCTAGAAGAGAGAAAGGGCTTTGCTATAACTATGACGAAAAGTATGTCTGGGGACACAAGTGCCAACGGAAACAATTGTATTTGTTTCTTGGAGAAGACGAGGAACCAAACGCTCCAGAATAAGAATTACACGAGGATGGAAACTCTCAGTTGAGTGATGAAATGCAAATTTCAGTGCATGCTCTGTCAGGCAGCCTATCCTTTAGAACCATGAGAATACTTGGGAAGGTCAAGGGGAGGCCCATCATTATCTTAATTGATTCTAGCAGTACCTACAACTTTGTGGAGTCAAGTGTGGCCAAGAGTTTTGGACATTCAGTGGAACCTACTACAGATCTGCCAGTCATAGTGGCTGATGGGACCAAATTATATAGCAAGCGACTGTACAAGGCCTTCACGTGGGAAATGTAGGGAGCCACCTTCACTACAGAGGTGCGCATCTTGGCTATTGGAGGGCGTAACATGGTGCTTGGGGTGCAGTGGTTGTCCACTTTGGGACCAATACTTTGGGATTGTAAGAACCTCCAAATACAGTTCCACTTGGATGGACATGCCATCATTCTCAAGGGAGACACTGGCTGCAAAGTGGAACAAGTGTCAAGCAAGCAAGTGAGTAAGGCTTTGCAGCAAACCAGCCAAGGCTACCTGGTCCAGTTGTACAGTATCATAGTTGCGCATGTAGAATAGGTATCCACTGATATTACTGCCATTTTACATGACTTTAATGATGTATTTGTGGAGCCTAGTACCCTCCATTCTCAACGAATGATTGATCATAGAATTCCCCTAACACAAGGCAGTGAACCCGTCCATGTGAGGCCATATAGGTATCCATACATACAGAAGAATGAAATTGAAAACATAGTCAAGGAGATGCTGGATGCTGGAAACTTTAGACCAAGCACAAGTCATTTTTCCTCCCCTGTGCTTTTGGTGTAAAAGAAGGATCACACCTGGAGGATGTGTGTTGATTACAGAGAATTGAACAAATTGACGATTAAGGACAAATTCCACATCCTGATCATTGATGAACTATTGGATGAATTGCATGGTGCCAAAGTGTTCACAAAGCTTGATTTAAGAGCAAGATACCATCAAATCAAAGTGAATCCTGAAGACATCTCTAAAACTGCTTTTAGAACTCACGAGGGCCATTATGAATTTTTGGTTATGCCTTTTGGGCTAACCAATGCACCCTCCACTTTTCAAAGCCTAATGAAGTTAGTTTTTAAACCTTATCTTAGGAGGTTTGTATTGGTTTTCTTTGATGACATCTTGATATATAGTAAAACTTGGGCTAACCACCTTCACCACTTGTAATCCACTTTACAATTACTGAGGACCAACCAGCTCTATGTCAAGCAGTCTAAGTGTGCCTTTGGACAACAATCCTTGGAGTATTTGGGGTATATCATTTCTGGAAAGGGTGTGGCAGTAAACCCAATCAAGATTGGGGCTATGTTGAACTGGCCGAGACCAACATCTATCAAGGCATTGAGGGTATTTCTGGGGTTAACCAGTTATTGCAGATGGTTTGTGAAAAATTATGGGAAAGTTTGTGCACCACTTACCACTCTATTGAAAAAGGACTCATTTGGATGGAATGAGCAAGCAGAAAATGCTTTCAACACCTTAAAAGCAGCTATGGACTCCACACCTGTGTTAGCACTACCAAACTATGATAAAGACTTTATTTTGGAGTGTGATGCATCTGGCACAGGCATAGGGGCAGTACTCATGCAAGATGGGCATCCCATAGCTTATATTAGCAAGGCTTTGGTACCTAAACATTTGGGGCTATCAACCTATGAGAATGAGTTATTGGCAGTAGTATATGATGTCCATAAGTGGGGACACTACCTTTTGGGAAGACATTTCACCATCAAGACTGACCATCTCAGTCTTAAGTACCTACTAGACCAAAAGATCTCTACTACTATGCAACAAAAATGGCTCACAAAGTTGCTTGGCTATGACTATGACATTGTTTTCAAGGCTGGGCACGATAACAAAGCTGCAGATGCTTTATCTAGACAGGGCATGGAGCAAGTTTGCACCGTTTCAGCTCTCTCAGTTGTCCAACTTGAGTGGCTCAATTCTCTCAAACGAGAATGGTATATTGACCCAACCCTCAAAACACTCATTGAGGGCTTAACCAATGACCCAACCACACACCTCGGCTATTCTTGGATGCATGGGTTGTTGACCTATAAAGGAAGACTAGTAGTGGGATCAAATGCACAGCTCGAGGAATTACTTATGCCGGAGATACATGCTACCCCTTTTGGAGGACATTTTGCTACCAAAAAAACTAATCATCGAGCAAGAAGATCCTTTTATTGGAAAGGAATAAAGAGGGACATATATGCTTTTGTGGCTCAATGTGATATTTGTCAGAGGAACAAAACTGAGATAGTAGCGTCCCCAGGTCTACTGCAGCCATTGCCAATCCCAGGAGGCATTTGGTCAGATATATCCATGGACTTCGTGGAAGGGCTCCTCAATTCCCATGGCAAGATTGTCATACTTGTGGTAGTGGACAGACTGTCCAAATACACCCATTTCATTGCCCTATCCCATCCTTATACAGCTGTGGAAGTAGCCCAAGCATTCTTGGATACCATCTACAAACTGCATGACATGCCTAAATCTATAGTATCTGATCGGGGATCCCATCTTCACCAGCAACTTTTGGAGGCAACTTTTCCGGTTACAAGGAACAAAACTGAACTTCATCACTTTTTACCACCCCCAAACTGATGGCCAAACAGAGGTGGTCAATAGGTGACTTGAGGTTTACCTAAGGTGTATGATAAGAGAAAGGCCCAAGGCATATGCTCAATGGCTGCCCTTGGCTGAGTGGTGGTTCAATACCAACTACCACACTGCCACCAAGTTGACACCATACCAAGTGGTGTATGGCCAAATACCACCTTCCCACATCCACTATATCCCAGGGGTCTCCAATGTGGCAGCAGTTGATCAGTGGGGTAGGGATAGGGAAGCAACTCTAAAGCTTCTCAAGGAACACCTAGTCCAAGCCCAAAATTGTATGAAGCATCAGACAGATCAACATCGAACTGAAAGACAAGTTACGGTGTGAGATTGAGTATTTCTAAAATTATATCCCTACAAGCAAAGTACACTACAATGCTGGTCTAACATGAAATTGTCCCCAAGGTTTTATGGGCCATTTCAGATGTTGAAGATGGTGGGTTAGGTAGCTTACCAATTGAACTTGCCCCCACACTCTAAGTTGCACCCAGTTTTCCATGTGTCCTTGCTCAAGAAGAAGTTAGGAGCCTACACCACACCACAAGCTATAGTTCCATCCATAGGGACTGATGGTGTCATTGAACCTGAACCCATTGCAGTCTTGGACAGGCATTTGATCAAGTATAAAGGAAGGCCAGCAACTAAATTACTGGTACAATGGTCTAATTCATACCCAGAGGATGCAACTTGGGAGCTGTACCAAGATCTCCAAGCCAAATTTCCAACTTTCTAGCCTTAGGGACAAGGCTCCCTTCAAGGGGGAGTGAATGATAGGCCATCAACTAGAAGTGAAGCTGCTATGGGCCAAGACAAGGGGCTGAACTTAAGAGCAGTGAGCAGTGGGTTGGACTAGAGCAGTGAGCAGTGAGCTGGACTGGATGATGGGCTAAACAACAGATCCAGATAACAGATAAATTACAACTAAGTTACTTGGTGCAGGATTAGTGGAAGATGTTGAGCGGAATTAGTAGAAGTTGTTAGAGTTGTTGAGAGAAGTTGTATAAAGAGGGAGAGAAGGAGAGATGAAGGGAATAATTTTTGTAATGAGGAAGATTGGGATCTAACGTTTCCCAGAGGTGTACTCAGTTTCAATCAATACAATTTTCCATTTCTATCTCAATTTCAGTCTCAATCTGTCTCAATCTTTTCCTTAAATTCCTATTTTCTTCACTCACTTTATCACCGTCGTAGACGAAGAGTGGGCCAGTTGCAACTTTGACGTCATCTTCTCCAGATCTGTCTCAATCTCCACTGTCTTTTTGGATTCATCAAGCGATCCGTGAATTGGGTTAGAAGCCATTTGACATCGTTATCTCCACCAAGATCTTTTGGGGTGGTTCTAGACCCAACAACAAATTGTCCAGAAAACACATGATCAAAGGCACCAGGTTTATTTGAAGAGGTTGGAGATAGACTATGTGGATTTGATCTATTGTCATCGCCCTAATTCGTTTACACCAATTGAAAAAATTGTGAGGACAACGAACTATCTTATGGTCCTCAGCTCGATCTATTTCAGGGTTTATATGCAGATTTGTAACGTTCTTATCATAAAATTATTGTGTGTTTTCGTTTTGTGCTAGTTTTTCTCATACCAGACTACAAACAGCTCAGATCTGTTTAAAAACTTGAACAAATAGATTGAGATAGGTTCCAAAAATTACATAGATAAAAGAAGATTTCAACCAATAGAGGAATTAGGCTTGGCGAATTCAACAGATAGATTATAATCTTAAAATATTTTACAGATAAAAAAAATTAAGACATATTTCAATAGATAGATTATATATAAAAATTTTAACAAATAGTGTTAATTTGGAAAGATAAGAAAAAATTAAGACATTTAAAAAGATAGATTTTTTTCAACAGATAGGTTAATAATTTTGACAAATAGATACTAATTTGAACGGATAGGTTTAAAAAACTTAAGTAAATAAAAAAGATCTGAACATATAGGTTAAAATACAAAAGTTACCCCTCATGGGAGGTCCTATAATAAGATATATAATATTTACATTTATTTTTTTGGGTAAATTACAAATACACCTCTTGAGGTTTGCTTAAATTACAGATTGCCCTATGTGGTTTGGAAAATTACAAATGCCTCATTGTTAGCATTTTTTATTTAATAGAATTAAATAAAAAAATGAAATTCATAATTGCTCTTCTATACAATAATAAAATTACCTAAATTATTAATTGAAACATATTTCTAACATCATTAAAAACTGTTAATTGATTTGATGATTTATTAATAAAAGAGGCGATTTGTTATGAAATTAAAAACCTCAAAGAGTGGAATGTAATTTTCAAAATCACAGGGACGATTCGTATTTTAACCAAATCTCAGGGGTATATTTGTAATTTACCTTTTTTTTTTTTTGTTAGTTTGACTCTTATAAATAAAAAATTCATTTATAAATTTATGAGTTGTATATAAAGTTGTGAAAAATTACAAATTTAATGCCACATAATTTATTGATTTTAAAAATTATTTGAATTGTAATTTTTTTTATTTAAATACTTTTTTAATCTTTAGTTGACAATATAGATATGTTTTGTTACAATATTTTTTTTAAGTGTTTTATCAGTAATTTTTTTGCTATTTTATTTAGAATAATTAAAAATAAGGGAAAAGAGTGGTATATAAACTTAAGAGAACGTCATGTAGGAGAGAGAATCCCTAAGGGATTAGTATTGAGAGTTTAGAAAATTCTCATGCTCCATTACATTTGTTTATATAGTGTATATATATATACACTTTATACATATATGTTATGTGTTGACCCACCAATGAAAGTTGTTTGGTTTAACTTGTTTGGTTATCCAGTTTTTAAAATTAGATTTTTAATTTTTAATTCGTATTTTTTTTAGTGAATTTTTTTAATAATTTGGATAATTTTTTATTTTTATTTTTTAGATCCATCTAATGTAGATGTACTCAATAAATAAATAAATAAATAAAATTGTGAAGAAATCTTTAGAAAATTCAATAAATACAAAAAGATATGAAAATGTATTGATATTATATATATAGATATATGTTGTATTTTGTAGTATTTATTGAATTTTTTGAAGATTTCTTCACACATATTTTACTTTTTGAGTACATCTAGATTATATACATTTAAAAAATAAAAAGATTTGACCAAAATATTAAAAAAACAATGCAATAAAAATTAAAAAATACAAATTGAAAACTCAAAATTTGATTTTGAAAACTGGATAACCAAACATATTTGGTTTGCAGAAACTTATTTCAAATTTTTTTTTTCTAAAAACTAAAAATTAATTTAGTAAAAGAATTAAAAAAAATTAAAAACACTTATCATTTTTATATAATTTTATCTTTTGAGAGGTCAGATATAATTTTTTAAAATTTTAAATATGTTTTTTGATATTTATTTTTATCAAATTAGTTTTAATTTTTTTAAAAAAGAATTATTATCTTTTGGAATACAAACCAGACATGGTCAATATTTAATTTTATTTTACTTAGTGACAAATATACTGTCATGAAATTTTAATTTTATCAGAGGGTAAAATAGTAATTGTACATTTGCTATCAAGGTATGTCAATCAACAACTCTAACAGAAGAGATCACTCTAATTTAGAAAAAAAAGTAAAAACAAGTATTTGTAATTATCATATACCTTAAAGGAGGTAAATAAAAGAGAAAATTGATTAAAAAGTTCAGTTTAAAGAAAGTATAAGGTATTAGATTCAAGGAAAATATTATTTTAGTGATAATGACATTTGTTCTAAAATTCACCTTATCTGTTCAAATTTTTATTTTAACATATATGTTCAAAATTTTATTTTATCTGTTCGATTTTTTGAACTTATCTGTTTAAACTTTTATCTATCTATCAAAATTGTTATAATATTTTTCAATCCTGCTGGGGACCCCCAGTGGGGGGTGACCCCCAGCACCCCCACCTCTACGTGGGGGGCTGTGACTTGCAGACAGGAAAAAAAAAAAAAAAATTAAGCCAATCACAAAACAGTAGGGGTGCTGGGGGTTATCCCCACTGGGGGTCCAACTCATTTTCCAATATTTTTAGTCTATCTATTAAAATTCAGCAAGCCTATTTCATCTAGGCCTATTTTTTTCTTTTTTCTTTTTTCTTTTTCTATCGGTTAAAGTTTACCAAGCTTATTTTTTCTATCTTGTTTGAATTTGTATAAAATTGCAGACTAAGAGAGAGAGATATCAAAGAAGAAAAAGATGAAGTGAGAGTCTAATTTAGATTCTAATTTGTATCTTGATACAGAGTCTAGTTCAACCACTGAACTAGAAGTAAATAATCTTGGTGTAGTTTGTATCTTGGCGTTGGATTTTCGATTGCGAATAATCTCATCTTCATTGTAATTGTTCTTCTTTTATTCACACACCCCACACCAATTCAAAGAGAAGAGTATCTTCAAAACTCTCTCTCTACTATTTACACACAGAACAAGATTATGAGAGAGAAGAAGAAAAAACAAGACAAAACAAAAAAGCTTTGATCTGAACAAACTTTCCGAGAGAGAAAATGGGGATAATATGTGGGTCTAAACTAGCTGGATTGTGTTTTGGAAAGAAGAGTCACAAACGAAGACGAAGAAGAGCTAATCACAACCATTCTTTATCTCTCAACACAATCGATCCATCAACTCCACCCAATCGTTCTTGACATGGGTAAGCCCATAAAGGATATGGCCCACCACTTAAGGTCCAATCCATGATTCAAATACTAAAGCCCAACACTCGTGAAACCCAGCGTTACACCAAACACCAATGACATCTAAACACTTGGCAAGTAGAGAATCACCCACATCAGCAGACAAAGATCCTACAAAGTTATTGCACCACACATCAGCCATTAATGAGTTTTCCTGCAGCATTTATTGCGATAACCCTTCCCCGTTGAGGCAGAACGGCCTCACCATGAACAAGGTAAGCTAGAGCATAGACTTTCGGCCAAGGTGACAGGTTGGAAGGGACAACGAAATGATTAGCAGAGGATATAAGCAGGCATCAAAGACAAGGAAAGGTTTAAGCTTTTCTATTACTAATCTATCTTTACATTCCATCTCTCTTTCTAACTTGCTCGTCGGAGGGTTTGCTGGGGGACTCCCTGTTCTCCGTTGAACTCTTGTGCAAGTCTCTCTGTGGGCTTGGTACCTCGGGCACCGATTTGGGAAGCGTGGATCAATCCGACCCGTTCCATCTGGAACACGCTGTATCATCAGTTCTTATTGCAATCAAACATTCCATTTCAGCATCACGATCAAGTGGGAGAATGACAACGCCAAGGCTGTGAGTGGGTGGTCGTGGTGGTTTCCGGTCTGGCGCGAAGGAGAGAGAGGGAAAGATGGAAGAGAATGAAATATTGATTTTGAGAGAGGCCAATTTCAACATATATGAATTAAGGTTGACCAATGAATCCGTAAAATTCGTAATTCAATTCGATTCAGTCCAATTCGATAGGTTTGGATTGATTTTTTAAATCCGTGGTTCAGTTCTGAATTAAAAATTTCAAAATTCGTAGGCCACAGATCGGTTCTGGATTGAACCCCATAGTTCTGGATTGGAACCGATCCAGACCGTCTAGAAATAATCTATATTTATACCATATATAGTGTATGTTTTTTCTTTGATTTCTAGTATAGTGTTATTCATTGTGTTAAGGAAGTAAGACAAAAGGTAGATGACTTAGTCTGCAAGTTACTAATTAAGGTGCATCCATAAAGATTGAAAGTTGGGCTCATTTCTGAAGTAACCTGAGAAAAATAAATATAAATATATTGCAATAAGTTAACCATATACTATGTATATATGTATTTTATATTGACAAAAGCATTCATCACACTAAAACCATCCATTGATGAGCTATCTAGCTTATTCGGTAGTAAACTGATTTATCAGCAATATTAGCTAATTTGGTAGAAAACAAATACATCACCAAAGAATTATGCATGATCTTATCAATTCCTAACATCAGAATGGTGGTTCAGATATTACTTAACAGTAACACACACATAGACCCACACAATGGATGTTGTTTACTTTAAATGTTCTATATATATATATATATATATTTTTTTGTTATTTAATTATGTAAATCCGTAGTCCTAAACCAATCCAATCCGTATTTAAACGGATTGGTTCTATGATTTAAACAGATTGGATTGGTTCTAATTTTTCAAGAACCGTAGATAATGGATTGGTCCTGATTTTCTCTCAATCTGGATTATATTCACCCCTAATATGAATCCAAGCAAATACAAAGCAGTAATATTAGAGACTCTAAAATTTTTATTAAATATCTTACATGGTATAAATCTTACACTATGAAATATTTAATAAAATTTTTAAAATTTTAACATTTTTCAATAGACCCAAGGAAATTATGCGCTAGCCCAAACAAAAAGACTTTTGGATCTATATTCTTACAAATATATAGAATAGACCTATGATTTGAGCGGGGTTGTTTGGGATGCGCGATATAAACGTATTTTTTGATTTTTTATTAAAAAAATAAAGAAAAAAAAGATGTATGTTTAGAATAATTTTTTAATTTTTTATGAAAAGATAGATAATAAAATATTGTAATAAAATTAAATGATCATTGTATTCTTGTTAACTTTTTGACTTTTGAATAATTAAATTTAAATGACAAAATAATACTTTTGCCCGCTAAACTATCCCACAGATTTCTCCCAAATAAAATAAATTTTTAACTTTTATAGGAATTTTTTAACTTTTTGTAGATTATCGAAACAAATCATGAAAAGAAATAACAATATATATATATATCAAAATTGGGACCCGCACACCGACAATTTTATTTGTTGGACTTTGGCCTCCGGTTTTCAGGTTTTCAGGTTCTAAGATGAGTCCAATTTAGGAATGGCAACGGGGTGGGGCGGGGCCGGGGATCACCCTCTCCGTCCCCGATCCCCGAAACTACAAAAATTTCCTTCTCCGACCCCGATCCCCGATGGGGAACTCATCACTCCCCCCACCCCCGTCCCCAACGGGGATCGGGTTTCCCCGACCCTGGAAAATCCCCGTACTCATCATCAACAACATCATTCAGCAACATCATCAAAAAAAAAAAAATCATCAACAAAGACATTAACGGAGCAACATCATCAAAAAAAAAATTTCTTCAACAACATCATCGATTCAAGGCAGCAACAGCAACATCATCAACAAAAAAATAAATAAAAAAAAAAGAAAAAAAAAGATAGAGATGATCTGTTACAGATCATGGAGATCATGTATAAACACAACAGATAGAGATGATAGAGATGTATAAACACAACATCATCAACAAAAAAAAAAATAAAAAAAAAAATAAAAAAAAGATAGAGATGATCTGTTACAGATCAGTGAGATCGGCGAGATTTGGGAGGAGGGAGAGGACAGCGAAGGAACCACTCAATTCGAAGATGGGATCTGATCTTTTCAGATCTGAGATGTGAGATGTAAGATCTGCGGTGGTGTGGAGGAGATGGGATCTACTCAGATCTGCCCAGATCTGTCGTGGTGGTGGGAACCGAAGCCGGAGTAGGAGATGACGTTGGGTGTGCGCACTGCCGCAGAGGAGATCGCACTCGCCGTCGTCACTGGGGAGAGGAGATCGCGCCGTCGCCACTAGAGAGACGAGTCACACTCGCCATCGCCACTGGAGAGAAGAAAGAGTGAGAGAAGAGAAGAGAAAGAGAGTGTGTAAAAGAGTTAGAGACCATCCTACATAAGAGAGAGAGAGTGTAATATTATATATATAATATATAAAGAGAGTAGAGCTGCTGTGTACCAAATCAAACCCCAAACACACACATATATATATAATATAAATCGGGGGCTAACCGGGGCGGGGGGCGGGGCCGAGGCCGGGCCGGGGCCAGGGATGAAATATATATCACCGTCCCCAGCCCGAATGTCACCGGGGATTTATTTTTGAATACCATCCCCGGCCCGTCGGGGATATTTTTCGGGGAAAAACCATTCTTATTGGGGACGGGGGGTCGGGTCCCCGTCGGGCCGGTTTCAAATTGCCATCCCTAGTCCAATTTCTTCATTCTTCTCTTTTTGTTTTTAGACTTGTTAGACTCATTCACACCTTTAAAAAATCTATAAATAAATAAGAGGTACTAATAAGTCTTATATATATACCCATCCAAAAATAAGTCTTATACACAAAATTTAAAATTGATCTAATCTCAAAAAAAAAAAAAAAAAAAAAAAAAAAAATACTTGTATCAATTAATTTGATATATTTTTAATTATTACTAAAAACTCTTTTTTATTTTATTTTTATTTTTATAACTTTAAAAATACTGTTACATCTAACGACTTCCGTCAGACTCACCGAAGACTCTTCGGAATATTTAACATCACCGGGAAATTGCTGAAACATCACCGGAAGTTCGCCGGAGTGTTCTGAACGTTACTGAAAAATGTCAAAAATATCATCGGAGACTCACTGGAATATTCAGAATATTGTTGGAAAAAAAAAGAATAAATGGAGAAATTATAATTAAAAAACATAACAACAAAAAATAATGGGAAAAAGTATATATATTAATTTTCAATTTTTGTATGGTTTAAGCAAATAATCTGTAATATTGATCAAATTGAAAAGTAAGTTTTGAAATTGTAAAATGTTACAGTTTCAAAGTATTATTCTATTAATTTGGAAAACATGTTATGAAACTACAAAATTTTACAGTTCTAAATAATGTTATGAAACTGTAAAATTTTACAATTTTAAAGCATGATTCATTCCAGCACCAAAAAAGCTGAAACTGAAAAATTTTACAATTTTCACCGTCTGTAATTATAATTCAAAAACAACTTATTCAGAATTTGAAATTTTCTCCATTAAAACAGAATAATAGACGTGTAACAGAGAAAAAGTAAAAAAATTGAGAAATCAAAGGAAAGAATAGATATAGAAAAAATATTGTACTCTGACAACTATTTTTGGTTTAGATCTAATCGAATCTTATGTAGATCTACATTAGATTTGAGTAGATCTACTCATCTTCTTCGCCATCGGTGAGGATGAAGTAACGAGTTGATATCGATGGTTGGTGGTTGCTGGTGAACCCCAATCAATGGTGGTCGTCGGTCACCGGTGACTATATATTAGAAAGAGAAAGAGAATAAGAAAGGTGTGATCACCGGTCGTCAAACATGACAAAGTCAAGGAGAAAAAAATGCAAAAAAAAAAGAGAGAGAGAGAGAAAAATGTAAAGAATGAGAGAAAACGCAGAGAGAGAAAGAGGAAAACGTGTAGGACTTTTGGGTCCACTCAAAAAGTTATTGGATTAAATAGTGTACTCATATTTCAAACATGACCTACGAACAATTTTCCCTTAAATAAATATATAAATAAACAAACAGCCTTGATAAGTTACTAGGCTACTATTTTTGAATACATTATCACTACAATGGGAAATTCCAGTCACACGATAAAAAGAGCTCATCATGCTCAATTTTTGGAAAAAAAAAAAAAATTACACTTTACCATTTTCGAAAATTACTAAAAAATCCTCAAAACCCTAACCATAATTTCTCAACACATCCACATTTTCTCAGCATCTTCACCGGCTACCATCATTGAAACCGTCTCCGACAAACCACTTTCCTATCCTAGCGAGCTCTTCTGCCATTTTTTTGCCACCTTCGGCGCCAAACTTTACCAGCAATTCAACCAGTATTTGAGCTCTTTTACATATAGGATCACCATAACTAACAACATCAAAAAAATAAAAATAAATTAAAAAAAAAAACACATACAAGAAGCAATTCTGTAGTAAAACGAACTGCATAGGTTTACATATACACACAATGCGAGTATTTTAGACAGTATCAATTTGGGGTTGGCACTTGATTTTTGGATTCTTCTTCCAGATCTGATCAAAGGCTAACATTGCTGCGACATTTGGGAAAGTAAACAAATCGGAAAGCAGTTGACGCTCATCAGCCCTAGATACATGTCCTCCATCGATCTCTCTGTGATCCATTGAAAATGAGGAATTCAATTACAAAGCCTCTCTATTCTCTCTGATCTTAAAGATTCTTTAGATTCGATGCTCTCTTTCCGTCGCACTTCTCAGCCTCGCACCCCTCTAACATTGCCAAAGCATGCGATACATAGAGAGAGAGAGAGAGAGAGAGAGAGATCTGGAAAGAAGAAGAAGAAGAGGGTTGCTCTGGTCGATCGTGGTGGAGAGAGTGGTCATCGGTGGACAATGGGCTGGGGGTTGGCTCCCGGACACCATGGTAGTGGCGCCGGAGACGGTGGTTGGGATGTGGGCTAGGGTTTGGATTTGGGTTTGTGAAGATAAGGGTATGTTTGGTATTATTGAAGTGTAATGATAATAAGTTAAGGGTGATTCTACTTACACCACTACGTTACCTCTTTACACCCTCTATATGAGTGTTTTTTTTCTTCCCAATTTTATCCATGTGTGAAATTACCTTTAAGGACAAAACACTAAAATTAAATATATTTTGTTATTTCCTTACACCCCTTGATCTTCAATCTCTACTCCTCTTTTCCTTTTTTAATTTTTCTTTTCTCTTACACATCTCTTTTCAAAAAGTGAGAATCATAGTATTTTGATCATTAAAGAAATCAATGGATGAAGAAACGGTGGTAAAGAACCATCAAAAAAGTAAAATTGTGAGTTTTTAAAATTTATTTGGTATGTTTTTGTTTCGTTTTTTTTGGATTGGTGTTTGAATTTCGTTCGGTGGTTCGAAATCGAACACAATAAAATAGTTCGGCATTACATTGCCGAACAAAAAATATAAGTCTGGTAACCAACTACCAAATAAAAGATTCATTTCCAGTAATCCCAAACCGAATTTTTTAAATTTGTTTGGCTCCTTATTACCATATATTTTCAGTTTCATTATTTTATATTTTTTATTTTTTTTTTCCTGGAAGGATTATACTTATACTCATTGCAACAACGCAAGTACTACAATATTAGTAGACTCTAGTCATGAATTCATTACATACGATATTTGTTAAGTTTTTTTTATGAATAAGATTTTTTCTTATTTTTAATTTGTATTGAGTTTTATTAATAATTTGACGTATAAATGTATTTATTATCTTTAGATTTTTAGTAGTCGTGAAGCATTAATTAAATGAGCTTCTGATGTTGGAAGAAGACTGGATTTGTCATTGTTATAAAGATATCAGATGCGAGAGGTAATGACAGAAAACTAAGACTTACACTTGTTTGTGAAAAAAATGGTTACTATAAAGACAACAGGAAGATCAATGGGGAACGATTGAGGTAGACAAGTTTTAAAAAGTGTGGATGTCTATTTCTATTAAAGGGGAGAAATTATCTACAAATTACCAAAAACGAATGGTGATAACATGTTTGATTGATAAATGCAAATAATGATAGATTTTATGGATACTTTATGGATATTCGTATACTTGATGTTTTAATGAATAATTTTATGGATACTTTTTACGTATGATTTTATGGATTCATGTTTGTTTATGAATTTTTTTTTTGTAGATGCTTCAAGGAAAAAGTAAATCTTTCAATGTACAGCGACCGGGGGGGGGGGGGTAGACAACTCTATTGTAGTTTGGCAATATGACACTAGAGTAATCTTATTTGTATAATAATGTATTACTGAACAGGCACTTCATAAGTGGCCTAAATGAATTTCTTGTTATCATCTAATTGCACGGCAACATAATGTTGGGAAAAAAAATATTGTTCGGTAACATGGCACTGGAATAATTCAAATTAATTAGCATTGCATTACCGAACAAGCCCACCACAAATTAAAAAATCATTTTTTGGAAGAAAGTGGCTCTGTAAATGTATAGCAACAAAATGTTGGAGAGATTTATTTTTTCCGGCAGCAGAACACCGGAATAATGCAAATTATTTATTACTGTGTTACCAAAATTAGTAGTGTAAAGAGATGAAATAGTTAGTTTAGGTCAAGTTTGGGAAGTTTAGAATAAGTGCACTTTTTGACTTTTCTTGTATTATGTGTAGAAAAAGTAGAGAGGAGATGTTGATTGATGTGACCCAAAAAAGATAAAAAGATGAAATAAGTGCACTTATATTGGGATGCCAAACTTGGCCTTAGGGTTAGTTTTGGTAATATATTTGAGGTATAATGAGAATTACAATTTTTTTAGTAGTGTAATGAGATGGAGGGTGTAAAGAAGTTAAATAGTGGTGTATGTAGAATCACCCTAAATTAAAATTAGGTAAAGTTTAAAATATATATATATATATATATATAAAGTTAATTTGGTAGTATAAGTAGAATTACCGACTAAAAATTAAAGGGTCATGCATACTATACACTGTTCCAAGGACATTGCCATGACAATCTCACGAAACACTCCTTTACAATTTATTTGTGTTAGTTACACAAAATAATTTTAAGATTCATGCAAATCAATTCAAATAAGTGAATGATTAAAATTATTTTATGACATTTTTATAAATGACATGAAATAATGTTTCATAGCAAAGGGTTAATCCGAGAGAAAAGGAAAATGCTTGGAATTTTTGTCAAGAATTTTATTCAGAGTGATAAAGAGTTGCTAAGATTCTGGTGTATTGTTAAGTTATTTTAAGTAAAATTTTATAGGGACAATTACAAAAAAAAAAAAATCTCAAGTTTCGAACTTTTTAACAAAAATAAACTTTAAGTTTTTAATTTTATTAATTTAAATCCTAATTTTTTGATTTATTTTCAATCAAAACCATTTACCTATTTTTTTAAGTAAAATTGATGAAAAATGAGTATTTTAATCATTAAACTCAATGTAAATATATATAAAATGTTGAAAATATTATTTTTTATTGAGTTTAATGATTAAAATACTTTTTTTTTTTGGTCTAGTTTACTTGATGAAAATATGCAATAGTTTAAATTAAAAATAAATTAAAAATTCAGGGTTTAAATTAACAAAATTAAAAATTCAGAGATTATTTTGTTAATAGGGTCAAACTTTGGTGGTGGTTTTTTCTTTTTTTTTTTTAATGAAACTTTTGAGCATGTAGTATTACTGCATAATGTTTGACAAAAATAAAAGTTCAAACATTGCTATTATGCAAAATAAGTCTAGTTTAGTCCTAGTTGAATAGATATAACTTTTGGTATGGGATTTTCTATCTATCAAAATTTTGGTATCATTTGGTTTAGTTTTTAAATTAATATTTGAATTAAAAAATCAAAAAACATATTTGGTTAATTAATTTTTAAAATTATTTTTTCTCTTCCCTCTCTAGTCCCCTTTTTTATTTATTAATAAATAAATAAATCAATTTTTTTTCTCTCATCGCTCCTCTCTCCTCTCTCATTCTCTCACATTGTACACATTAATCAATCAAATTTTCTCACACCCATCTATTCAACTACAAAAAAGAAAAAAAATACAAATCATTCCAAAATTATTTTCAAAACTTATAACCAAACAATTTTTTTATTTTCAATTTTTTTTTCCAATAACTTATCTTTTAAAATACAATTCAAAACTGAAAACTCTTTTTAAAAACTAAATCAAACGGAGCCTTTATGTTTCTATCTAGAACATTTATTGTGGGTGTTATTTTTGACCTCACAATCAAACTAGATTTCTTCGTTGAGATCCTAGGAATTTAGCTGTAGAGCACATAGGAGAATATATTAAGCCCAACACCTGCACACAAGAAGACAACAAACACTGATGGCTCGTCTACCCGGAGGCACTCCGACAATCAAGTCAGTCAACTTATCTCTCAAAGATATCGGCACAAAATAACACTAATTCAGAACATACCTTAGACCCACGGGAGTACCTTGCTTTATAGTCATTAGTGCCTTCGTCCTCTAGAAGTATCACTTCTTAGGACTCTATCCCTTTATAAGGATAATATCTATTTCGGACTCCTCTATCCAGATAAGAATGAACTTTTCTGGGGGTCTTATCTCTATCCAAGTAGAGAGCCTCAAATCACCTAGGACTCTCGTTCTCTATCCAAATATCTCGGATTTCGATAATACCGCATCACATCTCGGTTATAGGTGAACAACCTTAGTAACTTGGCACCTCCACACTTCGGCTAACACCCTAGTCACATGGACATCTCTAAAATTACATCCCCACAACTGTCCCTAGGTTCTATTATCTCGACATCCTGAGATGATGGAACCTACATCGTAAAACCTCCCAACACGTCGACTAAGCAAAATGATGAAAGGAATTCCTCCCACTGAGATCATGACTCATCGACTTCATGAAATAAGGACTTACATGTGTCCATTTGTCAAAAACCAAGAACTAAGATGTTCTTTCTCATTAAAGTAACATCTCAATCGAGATGCACTACTAGCTGGGATCATGACTTGCTAGTTCAAGAACATCAAGATTCCAAGTCTATTGCTATAACAAACTTAAAAATCGTCAAGACATGTGGCACCACCTCATCGATGCAGTCGCATCCCATCAATCAGAGGTGTCGTTTCACTTTTATCTCATGCTGCCTGACGTCAGCTGATGTCAATTCAGTACATTGCCCAAGGTATTTGAATCATCAGTTTTGTTGCCTTTTCGATTTCAACAAAACTCTTCCTTCTCTTTTTCGTCTCTTCATTTCACATCTCTTACTCTCTCTCTTCCTTCAGACTCTCTCTTTCTCTGAAACTTTCCCAAACCGTTATTGTCGTTCATCCAAGCTCGACCATAACTCGTCTGTTCATCATTTCCAGTGACCACACCACCATTCTGCTTTGATCTAAACGATTGTCTCACTCCGGCGGATACAATTTCGGCCTCTGTTTCGCCATATTCATTTTGTAAGTCCCTCATTCTTGCATCTTTCCTTTCAGTTTCACAATACTTATTCGTGTTCTTCATAAATTTTTAATTCCTATGCATATCACATTTATCTTGCATTTGATTTTGCTCACTTCTTCAAATTCTAAACATGATTTAAACATTTTTTTCGAGTTTTTGCATTTTGGCCCTTCTATACTATTCGAATTTGGTATATGTTCTTGAACTTCTTCATATGAGTTTCACATTGTCATTCATGATCTTGCTCTTGCTCTTGTGTTTTTGAATTCACTAGGTCTTCAGCTTCTAAATTTTTGTTTTGTTTTCTTATTGTTTCCTAGTTTCTACCTTTGTCTTGCACATTCTAGGATATAAATTGGGACTTGACTAAAAGCATTAGGAAAACTAAACCTTAGAACACTCCCAAGAATTTTTAAGATCCTCAGACCGAAACACCAAAAGCGATACCTAGAAACTCTAGATTCTTGACATCTCAGAAATCAGAAACACTCTAGGCAAATAACGCCAGATTTGTTCTACCAAGATCATGGGTATGAATAAGTGGAGGGTAGATTCACCTACTAAGATAGAGACTTTTTGTCGAGAGTTCGATATCCTAGCCAATGTCCATATTAGACTCGCTAGTGAGAACGACTCTATCATACCCAGGGATAACTACATGTCCTTTCCTGTGGTATCAATCATTGAGGTTGGAATCAGGTTCCCCATTAACATCCTTTTCCGAGAGATGATGCACTATTACCACCTCAACCCTATGCAGTTAGCCATAAACACCTTTAGGATTATCAACCGTATAGCCGGGTTGTGTCGCTGGCATAACGCTAGGCTTACGTTATCTGATGTTTAGTATTGTTACACTATGTGTAGCCTTAAGTCTACCAATGGCATCTCTTATTACCTTAAACCCAGATCAATTGCCTATAAAATGATAGCTGACCTTCTAGACTCCAACAAGGGTGCTGGGGAAGATTATTTGATTGTCTCGGACAACTAGAAATTTGCTCCAGACGACATCTTGTGCAGGGGGATCTTTAGGGACGATGAGGGTAAGCACTTAGTTTCCCTAGATCACACACTTTCAAAATTAATTTTCTCACACTTATTCTTATGTATGTTTTCTTATCTTTGCAAATCTGCCCCAGCCAAGCAAGTCTTTCCGTAGGTCCTACGTCAAGCAGAAAGATCTTGTCTGACTTCTTAAACTTCCTATCAAGAATCAGAAGGCTCCCATCCTGCTCAAATACATTTCAACGTACAAATCGCCTTTGTTCGACGTCTCATCCTAAAGTAGAACTCCACTATCTGCAACAACACCAATAGTTACAACATCCCCTCTGTGAGACTCTTAACTTTTGTAAACCCTATTACGTTCTTAAATTTTGAGTTATTATAATAAAGCCCCTTAGTTCTTCATTTATTCACAAATTTAACCCAATAATCGAAGACGCATCGCGAATAAACCCGTACAAAACCAAATCGACCTTGATAGCTTAGTAATCGTTTTTACACGCTAATATTAATTATTTAACTATAAGGCCCCTGACCTTTGTAATTTTATTTACACCCTTACTTTTGAGCTATTTCAATAAAGACCCTCATTTCTTTATTTATTTTTAATTTTAGCTGTAGAGCCGAAAACGCACGCCAATCGAAAAATCGCAAACCTTGATTAAACCCGGAAACTTAGGGATTATAATAATTAATTTAATGCCCTAACTATATTTGCCAATCAAAACAACCCTAGGTTTTTGGTTCTCATTACGACTCACCGTTTAATTCGAAATAAAGAAACTTTAACCGAATTAAAGTTCTAGATCCTAATTAAATTAAATACTACACTTAAATAAATGTTCCAATACATGAATTAAATCCAAAGTCCTCACATTTTTATTAAATCGCTAATTAACCCCAAACTAGTACTAATATATATACACTTGTATCTTTAAACCTATATTATACACTATATTTTTCAATTTCTAACAATTGCACACAAGAAAAAAATAAATTAATTCCCTCAAATTAGCCCACATGGCCTGCCATCCTAGGGAATAGAAAATTATACAAAATTTTCAAACCATATCCATAAAATCAAGGAAAAGTGTTGGCAAGTACCCCCAAAACATGATGAATTGGGCTTTGACTCTTCTTCTATTCATATTTCCTTTTAATAGATGCAAAACTACATTTTTCTTCCCATGTCCCACATTATTTCCAAAGACATGCCATCACTCTAAAAATCTGAGTTATTGATACATTATTTAATATGTTTTCACCACAAAAGAAGTGAAAAATTTCTTTTAGTTGGCCTCTTTTCTCACAAATCTTCTTATTTTGAGTATTGTGCATGAAAAATCTGTTTTACAGCCAACTTTTGAAAATTATAGAAAAATTTAGAAAAAATCTCATGGACCTTGGTTTTACATCAAATCTTCCTTAAGGAGTTATCTTTCAAGGAAAATTGGTTTCATTGAAAAAGAGTGAGCGGCTTGTAAGAAAATCCGATTTTTGTAACGGTCGACGAATCTGGACAGCATTGGAGTGTTTCTTAAATAACAAAAAATCTAGAAAAACCATTCCATTTCTGAACCATTTTTTGAAAATTAGACAAAATTCTCTACGAACCATAGGAAGGCCAAGCTCGGGAAAATTTTGAAATGGTCCTTTTGATTTTAATCTTTAAATGGTACTAAATTTGAAAATTTAGTTTTGCATGGGTGTTTTATGCTCTTATGTTCATGAATATGTTTATTTATACATGATCATGTATTGGTATGATATTTCATGTGTTATGGTTATATTCCTTATCTTCTTCAATTGATGATGCTCATGCTTATGTGGATATTACTATCTTGTTATGTTGATCTAACTTTATTTTAATATATCTAACTCAACATTAACCTTAGTTGGGGCGGTATTGGTTTTTCGATCACTTGGATAATGAAGAGATGATAATATGTTATATATGGATTGATGGGATGTGCTCCCTAATTGAAGGTTAAGTCATGCGCAAGCGGTTATCGTGTAAACCCTAGAATGGAACGGACGTATTCGGACTCTTTGTGATGGTTTGATTGATGAGATAAGGTTGGGTCTAGATGAGACATTTAGGATGATAAAACTTTTTTGGAAGGATAAGGTTGGATTCAGGGTGATAAAACCTTTTTCTTTTCGCCATCCCTTTTGAGGCCCTGCGGTTGGCACTACGCGATATATAACCGTTGGTAAGCATCTAAGATAAGTTCTACAACAAAACAGCAAAAGGGGGAGTTTCAAATAGTCTGGTGTTCAATTCTTGCGATTGGGAGGATAAAATCTCTTTAGGGGATTTCTAGAATACTAACATCTAACCTTGTAATCCTTGTTATTGACTTGAATATCATGCTTTATTACTTGCTTGCAATAAATGTGATGGTGTATTGGATTAGAAAAAAGGGACAGGGTGTGTGTGCGTTTACTAGGCATTTAAAGCTCATGGCGTTTGATGCCAGTTATTGAGGACTATTAAATCGGTCGAAGACAAAGCTGAAACATTTGAGGACGTACGGCTACCCTAGGAGGATTAGAAACTTATTTGTAAACGTGTTTTAAGATTGTAAGTGATAGATCCCATGTTGTATTTAAGACATGATTTTGTAATTATTATATATCTATACATATCTTTTATATTACCTATTCTTTATTTTCTTGTTGACTCATGTAGACCTTGTGTTAATATCTTGTTAAGATCTGTCAAAGGGTAGCTTTACTATCTAAGGTGATTGGACTTTGAAGGGAGGCTATATTGACTCCTCCGACCTTCCTGGGATCTTACTTGGTTATTAACCAAAGGACTCATTAGTGACATTTCCTATTTTGTAATCTTAGATAAACCTTGTATTTATTTGTTAATATATTCTCTGATGTTCTCACTTTTTGGGGGCGTCACATCCTCACCCAGATCAGTGCTTTACCTTAGATCCAATCAACTAGCTATCTATCTTGGCTTTATCTCAATACATCCTGCCATCCAAGCGGTAACGCCGTCGCCGACTTTCCAACGCTCTTGCAGAAAGGACAAATAGCATGAAATGCCGAGACCCTGATTTGTCGACGTACGACCCAGCAAACTTGTCTATCGGTCTACCTGCCTTCAAACTTGGCACCGAAGTAACAATTGTCGTTATTTCTGAAAAAATGGGGTGCAAACCTGCAGTTGCTGAAGATCTTCTTGGTGATAACCCTGATGCTGTCACTGTTCACTCTACCCCATCCCTATCCTCATTCTTAGTCTAGAAGCAAAAGAAAGCGAAGAAGGCCAAGGAAAAGGCCAAACAAATTATGACTCCTCCCTCTAAGGACAAAGACCCTGAAGACAACATGTCGATTTCCTAGATGGCGGCTAAGAAACGACTAGCCTCTGAGTCAGCTGAGGCCCTAAGCAGTAAATGCCCGAAATCAGTAGGTCCAAGTGGGGAAAGATACGTTCTCCCGAAGGACACCTGGTTCCCTGAGATACGAGTTGGCGATAGGCTTCTCAAAGTCGGAGATAGTATGAAAAGAGACCCTGAGGTTTCCGCTGCCCTAACCATAGGCTTATTCTTGCCTGTCGACATAGACGCCATAAGTGATTGTAATGAATACAAGCACTTCGCCTTTATGATGTGTCACTCAGTCTTGGTAACCCTTCTAACTCTTACCTTTGTTTTTAATTTTCATACTTAGTAAAATTTCCCTTACTTACTTGATTTCTTCGTAGTCCGTTCAACACGCTCACTCGTACACTATCAAGGTTGAGTTAATGAAGAAGGACCTGACAAAGAAGACATAAGAGGTGTCGAGCTACCTCTCCCAGCTCAATAAGGCTGAGGCCACAATCAAGAACCAGTTGGACAAGATCAAGGTAGCGAGGACTGCTGAATAGCAGGTTGAGGCTACAGCTAAGGCTACCAAGGAGAAAGCTGTCGAGGCTGAGAAAAAACTAGCCAATGCCCTAGCCACTAAAGATTAAGAAATCAAGGCAGCTGATGAGAAGGCCTCTGCAACCATTACAAGAAATAAGTCAACCTGGCCTGCAACAAAAGCCAGTATCTTAGTTGGATCGTCGCTCTGAAAAATTTGTCCATCCCTGAGGACTCTTCATTTCGGGACCTCGGTCAACTTGACGTGCAATTCTCTCCTTCTCCAACTCAATCTAAGAAAACTGCTGATATTGAAGAAGGAGAAAAGGAGGAGAGCAACAAGGAAGCTGCTTTTGAGGCCAAGTCCCCCACCTTAAATGATCATGTCCTGGACCTGACTGAAGATGACGACAAAGAGGTTGCGAAGAGCACTTCCTTAACCAAAGTGGTCGACCTCTTAGTGGCCGACAAGTCTATGGAGGGCACCCTAAAAGAGATCGATGTGGAGATAGCGGCCAATACCACGACCGAGCCGCTGAAGTTGAGCCATCCAAGATTTTTGCTCCAGAGCCCAATACTTAGGATTTTTACTTGTCCTTTTTATCTTGTATTTTCGTTTCTTTTGCAAGACTTTTGTCTTTCAAGGTTGATATGCCTTCTAATTGATGTAATCCAGCAACTTTGATTCCTTTGAATGAACAGTCTCTCTCTTTTTGTGTGTGTGTGTGTGTGTCTAAGTTGCACTTTATTTCCCTTGATGCATGTCTTTTCTTTACTTTGATGTCTTCAATGCTCAAATTTTTCTGAGTGTAACATCTTAGATTAGACTAATATCTCATCTACATAACAATTACCTCGGTCTACATCACTTCAGATGTAACTGTCACCTCAAACAACAAAATTTTGTTTAATTTTTTTTTTTGTTTTTTGTTTTTTGTTTTTTTTTTACCACTTATCACTTTTAGATTGTTTTCAAGCGTTATTAACTCATCCTTGCTCATTACCCCTAATGTGAATGTAAGTTACAAATTACCTACACATTAATGAGACGACATCCTGATCTTGACAAAGTATTTCAAACTCGGGCATCCATGATCAATGTCATAGTGTTTAGCTCATCTAAACAAAACACTTAAGGCTTAACCTTAGTGCACCGATTTCATAGTACTGACTACCTCGGCTTTTTCGATGCAAACTAACCAGGTCGGTTGTCCAACTTTATTGCCCCCTATGCAATGTCATGGTTGGTTTTGCCTTGTTTCTCATAGAAACATCACATTTAATATAGATTAGGTCTGTCAACCCTAAGTTAATCATCAAGTGCCTCTTTGGCGTAACACTTAAAAAATCTAACAAACATATAAGTTTCAATAGCAATTTGCAAAGAACAAATTCGGGCTAATATTTTATTGATCTAAACATGAGCGAATCACCCTCTAAATTACATTTAAGAATAAAAGAAGGAAAATAAACTAGTGGAAGAAAAACTTAAGATTACTAGCATTCCATGGTCTTAGCAGCTATTTGCCATCGCAATCTTCAAGTTGACATGCTCCGTTCTCGGCTACTAAAATTATTTTGTATGGTCCTTCTCAATTTGGGCCCAGCTTACCCTCCTTGGGATCTTTTTTGTTGCCAACAACTTTCCTCAAGACAAGATCTCCCATTTTGAACTCTCTGGGATAAACCTTTTTGTTGTAGGCTCTTGCCAAACTCTGCTGATATGCCTCCAGCAAAAGTGCTACTCGTTCTAGTCTCTCTTCTACTAAGTCTAGATCTCAGCCTAAGAAATCCTTGTTTTTATCGTTTTCCACTGCTTGGGTTCTAATCCCTGGAATGGCAATATCTAGAGGTATGACTACCTTTGTGACATAAGCCATTGCAAAAGGTGTCTCTCCGGTTGATCTTCTCAGTGTGGTCTAGTAAACCCAAAGAATATTAGGCAATTCTTCAACCCACTTGCCCTTAGCAGCCTTAAGTCTCTTCTTTATTCCGTCCAAGATAGGCTTGTTCGATACATCAGCTTGATCATTGCTCTATGGAAAGCTTGGCGTCGAATAGCAGCTCTTTATCTTGTATTTGGCACATAAATTCTTGATTAGCTTACTTGTAGCGCCCCAACTTCTGGGCCGTTAATAAATCAACTCCGCCTCAAATATAAACCTCTAACTAATTAATAACCTCAAAAAATACAAATTTATCTCCAAAATAATTACACAAATGTATCCAAAATATATCTTATTCAAATCTCCAAAAAAAAAAAAAAGATAGTGGTGACCCCAAAATATCTAACTCTAATAATCTCTTTAGAACTTCAAATCCAATCTCCACTAAATTGTTTCGTACCTGAAAAATAAATTAGTTTGGGAAGTATACAATACGACAGGAATAACAAAGCTCGGACAAAGAATAAATTCATAGGGATCCAAAAATTACACAAACGATTCAATTCGAGATACCAAACAGTTTACCAAATTGCACAAATAAGTCAACTCGACATATGATAATTTATCCAGGACCAAATACCCAGTCCTAGTCAGTACATGACCAGTGACTGGCTTCACCTCTCTCACCCAAGCATAACTTCTTATTCGGGCTATTGGTACAGAGCATATTGGTAAAGTCCACTCGATCTATGTACGGAGTATTTCCACGTCTTTTAGCCAAACAAATCAACATTTTCAACACAGAATAACTACACAGAGTTCATCAAATTACTAGAGTAATCAAACGAATTAACACGAATAATTCCACATAATTTATCAAATTATCAAAATCATCAAGAAGAGTACAAATTAAAGGTGATTAAAATAATATTGTTTGCAAAGATATTTAAAGGAAGTATATTGTATACCACCCGAATTACCTCAAATCAATCTCCTCTATTGCCAACACTCTAATCTCGATATTTCTCCATGGATCTCCAAAAATAACTCTGATCTTACTTTTATAAAATCTACAACTCTTATCTGCTATATCACCAAGGCGAAACAGAATTTCCAGATTCAAAACCACTTAAAGATTGAAATTAAAAGGACCATTTCAGATTTTTTTCTGAGCTAACCTTCCTATGGTTTATAGAGAATTTTATCTAGTTTTCAGAACATTTTTCAGAAATGGAATAGCTTTCCTAAATTTGTTGTTATTTAAGAAACCCTCCAATGCTGTCTAAATTCGTCGATCGTTACGAAAATCGGATTTTCTCACAAACCGATCAATATTTTATAATGAAACAAATTTTCCTTGAAATATAACTCTTTAAGGAAGGTTTTGAGATAAAAATGAGCTAAAGGGAATTTTTCTACATTTTTGAAAGTTGGCTGTAAAACAGGTTTTTCATGCACAATACTAAAAAATAAGAAGATTTGTGAGAAAAGAGACCAACCAAGGGAAATTTTTCACTTGTTTTGTGATGAAAACATACTAAATAATGTATCAATAACTCAAATTTTTAGAGTGATGGTATGCCTTTGGAAATAATGTGAGATATGGGAAGAAAAAAATGTAGTTTTACATCTATTAAGAGGAAATAGGAGTAGAAGAAGGATCAAAGCCCAATTCATCAACTTTGAACACATGAAAACCATTATAACACATCTGAAAATATAATTTTATACCTTTGATAACATGTATTTGAAAAAGGAAATAGATGGAGAGATGGTGATGTGGTTTACTTGTTGCCTAGTTGAAGAGTTTGCACAATTTCTTCTCTTTTTCTCTTCTCCACTACCAAAGTTCACTATCTTCCTCTTCTTTCTTTCTCTCAACTGAATGTGTAGGTGTGCGAGTGTTTGAGATGTGTAACATGTGGAGGGTGGTGGTGTTTTTATAATAAAATTGGTGTAAAAGGTCCAAATTGCCCATTGGTTGGAAATGGATTGGATATTTTGGGTTTACTTGCAACTTAATGGAATAGTGATTGATTAGAGGTCTTAATTATGAAATTAATCATGATCTAGTTAGGCCTTGGTTAGCATTGAACTTAGGGTAGAAGCATGGTTCCATATTTTGGGGTGTACTAGCAAACTTTTTCCTTAATTTCATGGATATGGTTTGAAAAAGTTATATCAATTTCTCTTCCCAAGGGTGGCTGGCCATGTGCAAGGAATTTTGGGAGATTTTTGTTGATTATATATATATAAAGATATTTTGTGTACAAAATTATTTATTTAAGAAAGGTACAGATATATATATGTATATGTGTGTAATGGTACTAGTTTGGGGTCAAAATGTGATTCAAGAAAAATGTGAGGGCTTGCGCTCAATTAAAATATCTATTTTAACTGTAGAGTTAATAAATTAGTGCTAGGAAAAATAATTCGATTTGTATTATCTTTGCTTTGAATTTAAAGGTGAATAACCGAACGAAAACTGTGAAAATCGGAAGCTAAGGTTTAGAGAGATTAATCTAAAATTTGAGACTTAAATAGTTAATATTAGAGTGTTAGAAATGATTTCTAAGCTTCCAGGGTCAATTAGAGTTTGTATGGGTTCGCCCGTGATGTGTTTTTGATTCTAGGGTTTAATTTGCGAATAATCAACGAACTAAGGGCTTTATCATAATAACTCAAAATTTATGGACCTGATAGGATTTACTAAATTTAGAGGTCTCACATTACTGTCAAACTAGGTGCCGTTGTCAGCAATGATGGCTCTTGGAATTCCAAACCTTGTAATGATGTTCTTCTAGATGAAATTCTTCAAGTCTATATCTTAGATTTTGGCTAACGGTTCAGCCTCCACCCAGTTTGTAAAGTAGTCAGTGGCCACTAAGGGGAATTTTCTCTGGCCAATCTCTTTGGGTAGTTGCCTAATCAGATCCATGCCCTATTGGGAAAATGGCCAAGGGCTGGACACCGAGTTTAAATCCTCGGCTAGTTGGTGTATCAAAGGCGCATACCTTTGATAATTCTTACACTTTCTGACATAGACTTCAATGTCCTTCTACATATAGAGCCACCAATAACCTTACGATATAGCTCTGTGGGCTAATGACCTGCCTCCTGCATGACTTCCACAAACTCCTTCGTGGACCTCAAACAAAAAAACTTCTACTTGGAAGGGGTGCACATATCGCAGCAGTATCCTGTGAAGGACCTTCTATAGAGATGACCTTCGGTCGATAAGAAGAATCTTGCCGACTTGAGTTTGACCGTGTGCGTATCCTTCTTGTCCTCTGGTAGTTTGCCATCCTTGATGAACTTGACCAAGGGGTCCATCCAGCTAGGACCAAACTCTACATATATTGGTTCGTATTTTGTGATCATAGGCTCAACACTTGGGCCGATAAGTAGTCCACCATGATGGTTCTTGGAGAGTTTGACTTAATAGCTAAAGCCAAGATGGCCAGTGCGTCTGCATAACTGTTTTCTTCTTGGCAAACTTGCTGGAGCCGACAACTTTTGAATTGAGCTAACAACTTGATGACTTCCTTAACATAAGCCACCATTCTCTTATCTCGGTTTACGTATTCGCCTATCGCTTGGTTCATAATGAGCTGAAAGTCGCAGTATACAACCACCTTATCAGCTTCAACTGTTACAACCAGCTTCAATCAGGTAATGAGTGTCTCATACTCTGCCTCATTGTTTGAGGCCTTGAATCCCAGTCTGATTGACTATTCCAACATCTGCCCATCTGGTGAAACCAGCACAATTGCCGCCCTCGCTCCTTGTCGATTTGAACTGTCATCAACGAAGAGACGGAAAGACTTGCCGATGTAAATGTTGCATGGTTCCGGTTTCTTTATCTTTTTCTTCTAAGCTTCCTTGTTTTCTATTGGCTTGGGGGTTTGAACTGTTAGTTGTGTTTCTTTTACTTCCTCTATGCAGCCCAGGCCGAGGTTTATTGGTCTGGGCCTCAGCACGACATTCGGTGTAAACTCAGCGACAAAGTTAGCCAGAACCTAGCCTTTGATTACTGTCCTTGGTCTGTATTCTATGTCATATTGACTTAGAATAACAACTCATCCCTATCCTTCTCGACAAGTATCCATGCTATAGCAAGGACTTTAACGAGTGCTTTGTCAGTACTACAATCTTGTGAGCTTGAAAATAATGATTCAATTTCTTTGACGTCATCATTAGAGCAAGCGTCAGTTTCTCCAAGGGCAGATATCTTGTCTCCGCACTCACCAGGGTTTTGTTCACATAGTAGATTGCTTTATATTCTCCTTCTTCTTCTCGAACGATAACTGCACTGATCACGTGGTCTGAAACTGCCATATACAAAAATAGCTCTTCTCTATGAATTGGGGGTTGACAACAAGGATAGGAAAGTTAGGCACTTCTTCAAATCGGCCAGGGTGACTTCACAAGCTTATGTCCACACAAAATCTATAATTTTCTTCAATAGTTGGAAGAATGGTCTTCACTTGTCAGAACTCCAACTTATGAATCAGTTCAAGGCTGCTGCTTTGCTGGTCAAGATTTGAACTTCCTTTGTTGTTGTTGGGCTCTTCAGATCAAATATGGCACTGATCTGATTAGGGCTTGCTTCAATCCCCTTTCTTGTCACAAGGTACCCTAGGAACTTGCCAAATCCTACCCCAAAAGCACACTTGTAGGCATTTAGCTAAAGCCGGTAAGCCTTCAAAATGTCAAACACGTTTTTGAGGTTGGCCAAGTGATTTGGAGATTCTTTACTTTTCACAACCATGTCGTCAATATATATCTCTACTGTCTTACCAATCAAGTGCTTGAACATCTTGGTCAGAAGTCTCTAGTATGTTGCCCTTGGATTCTTCAGTTCAAAGGATATGACTCTATAGTAGTAGAGTCCTTTCAGAGTGATGAAGACATCTCTTCATCTGGTGCGAACATGGCTATTTGGTGATAACCCCGGTATACATCAAGGAAACTCATCCTTTCATGTCCTAAGGTGGTGTCCACCAGCTAGTCTATCTTAGGCAAAAGGAAGTAGTCCTTTGAACAAGCCTTGTTCAAACTCATGAAGTCCACACAGACCCTCCACCTTTTTTTTTTCTCTCTTGACCACCACTGTGTTGGACATCCAAGTTAGGTGATGTACCTTTCGGGTGGTCTACGCTTCCAGTAACTTCTCCACATCTTCTTCTACTACTTCTACATGGACTAAAGTTGGTCTTCTGGCTCACCGAATTACTGGTTTTGCCAACCTATTCGCATTGAGCTCGTGGCAGGTGACCTCAGGGCTGATCCCTAACATCTCGTATGGCGTCCAAGTGAATACTTCCATATTATCTCTCAGAAAGGTCTCCAATTTTGTTTCTTCCTCCTCCGCTAAGCTTGAGTCGAAGAGAAAGAATCGTTCCTCATTACTATCGTTCACCAAGATCTTCTTTAAGGGTCCTGGCTCTTGTCAGTAGGCTCTTTACTGACACCGTTTAGGACCCCTTGGTGTTTATCTTCTATTTCAGCAGTCTTCACTTCACAGACATTGCGGGTGTACTTCATTACTGCCATGGAGCAATTTTTCGTCTGCACTTAATCCCTTCTGACTTCTTCTATCCCAAACTCAATTGGGAATTGCAACAACTGGTACAATATTGAGGGGATAGCCTTCATCGCATACAACCAAGGTCTTCTAAGGATGACATTGTACGGTGAAGGGGTATCAATCATGGTAAACTCCGTTATTATGGTCTTTGTCCTTGCCTGTATCTCCAAACTCGTGGACCTTCGAGGCCACGTTGGTGTACCATTAAATCCAACCATGGGTCTTTCGGATTGTTCTAAATTATCTTTATGAAGATTGAGTTCTTTGTAACACTTGGCATACATGATGTCACAAAAACTAACTTGATCAAATAAAATTCTCCTCACCAGACATCCTCTAATCATCAGGGTTACCACTAGAGCATTGTTGTGTGGATGCTGAACCACCTCAAAGTCTTTATTAGTGAATGTTATCATCAATCCCCGACCTCCCTCTGTTCGGGATTTCTTTTGCTGAACTTGAAACACATGCTGCAAGTGTCCTACTCTCTATGTCTCCCCCTGATCTCTAGCAGTGTTGCCGGCACCTAGGCCGGTTTGGCTTGCTCTTCTCTCGTCTTCTCCTCATCAACCAAGTCCCTCGGGTGTACTTAGTCTCACTAGGTCCTTCAGATACTACTTCAAAGCTTTATAACCTTGGGTCATGTGCGCGGTCTTATCATGGTATACACAAGATTTGGTATGGAATTTGCCCATGGACTCCTCTGGGACTCTCTGCGGTGGCTTATAGTAAGGCTAGTTTATGATCCTCTCTAAGATCCTATAGATCGGGATCTTGAAGATTGTGTTGACCGTTTGCATGGCCTTCAACCTCGCCTTCCCATTTTCATTATTGGCTCCACCTCGACTTTGTTTTGATGAGCCATTTTGCTTCTCCTGTTTCACTATCTTTCATTTCTTCAACTTTTTGTCCTCCTCTACCTTGGAGTACTTCTTAATCCTTGCCATCGGATCCTCTATATTTTTTAGGAGGGTCTTTGCAAGGGATTGTCGAATTGGGTAATTGTCGTCCAAGCCATTCTTAAATGAAACGGCGGCTATGTGATGCCCCAAAATCTGAGACAGTCAAATAAGTACAATAAAACAACACAACCAGGATAGACAACCAAAACATCTTAATATACATATATAACCAGAGTTAGTATCACAGATAACTCGTTTGTTGTTTTATTACAGGATTACAAAATGTTGCCAAACCAAAAGTCCAAAGAAAAAAAAAAATAGTTTATGTCTTCAAGTGAACCACGACTCCAACACTTCATCTTGTTTGCCTTTGAAATAACCTCCACCATCGTAAACTGCTTCATCACCTGGCATGACAACCTATGAGCTTGGAATGCCTAGTAAAAATGCACACACTCTTCTACCTTCTATCAACCAATCAACCATACACAGAAGAAATCGGGTAACATAGAATACAGTATTACAATAAGGTTCTCTGAATTACTAGTTAGACTAGACATCTAGAATCCTCCAAAGAGATCATTCCTCATAATCACAAGGATTGGACACCGGACTATTCAGAACTCCCCTTTTGCTGCTTTGCAGACCTCACCATTAATGCCCACACCGATTATATATCGAGCAGTGACACCGGTGGACCTTAAAAGGGATGACCAAACAAGTGGGCTCGCTTACACCCAAATCATGCCTAGGGCTCTCTTACACCCTGCACATACCATACCAAAGAGCTCGCTTACACCCTAAAACCATCGCATAGAGTCTAAATACATCTGTGCCATCCTAGGGTTCACTTAGACCGCTTGCACAAGACTTAAATCATTTGGTATTAATTCCATCACAACTCATGTCATTCAAATGTATATTACATAAATCATTTTGAAACACTAGTGTGAATGTCACCCATTATCAATCCTTTTTCATTTCCTCTTTTGTAGATATTTTGATAAGCGAGTTAGTCACATTCGGTAATATAAATGAGCATGAAGCAAACATAAGAGAGGAAATATAGCTCATGAGAATCATACATAAGTATGGTGAGGCAAGCAAACAATCTTAGGCATGCTTTGAAATACTTAGGAACAAACAATAAAGCACAATTTCCTGTACTTTTTAAAACTGCAGAGGTAAAAGAATGCATTGGTAAAAATACTTCTAGGTCATCTTAGGGGTTGAAATTGCACACAAACAAAAAACAACACATTCGTTTTCAGTTCCAATTTGTAGAATTTGCACAGCACATCTAGAAATTCATCTACAAGTTATGTTCCAAAATCTATCTAGATTTGTCACCTAGTTTTCCTCTCAATCTACCTGATGATTTTCACCCAAATAAATTTTGTTTGAAAGAGGACTCACAATTCTAAATTTTGACACACGAACCAACATGAGATGATTTTTCTGAAGACCAGATTTTTTAAACTAAACATCCATGCCCTAAAAACACATAGTGAGGGGCAAATAGAATTATCATATGGTCTAAACAAACCAAATTTCCTATCTTATATTTAGATTTGGGAAATAAATAAATTTGATATTTCTTTTAAAATAGAGAAGTTACAGTTGTGCAGATTTTGGACAAAATTGTAAGACCAAGTCAACAATTCATACCCACACTTGTATACACACCAAAAACCATATTTACCATTAATATCAACACAAGAGAGCATACTAGATAATAGGATGGGATGGGTGAAAGAATTGGAGAAGACAAGAGAGAGGTGTGGTTCTTACATTAACTCAAGAAAGCAAACTTTTCTTCCTTTTCTTTTTTCCTTCTTCTTCTCCACTTCCTTATAGTTCACAATCTCCTCCTCTCACCCTCTCCTTGGCCGCTGAAAATATGGGTAGGGAACGGGGAAATGTTCACAATTTATAGACTAGGATTTGAGGTAGAAATGACCATTTTGTCCTTGATTAATTATTGTTACTTAATTGTTAAGAAAATTAACTTGATGGTTAAGGAAAATTGAAGACTAGCAAATATCTTAATATTATTTTAGTTAGAGTCTCAAATCTTCTAGGTGGTTCCACAACCAAGTTTTTCCCAAGATAATATTTATAAATACCTATGTAAATACTCATTTTCCAATAAATAACAAATAAAAGAAAAAGAATAAAATGTATGAATTAATTTAGAGACGAGTGGTTAAAATAAATAAAACTAAGTGTTAGGGGTATTTTCAAATATAAAATGGCGTTCTAGGATTTAATTGTAATACAAAATAAAATACAAAATTTTTTTTCTTTATTGGACCATTTTGTAAAATTTTATGAAACTAGGAGCTAAAATGCAATTAACCTGAGGCTTAGGGTTTCAAGTGTAATTACCAAAAATTAGGGTCTTTATAGGCTAGCTCCTAGTTACATGTTGGAATTCGGTTATGAACCTCATAGTATCTCTTGGCGTAAGCCCTTAGGCTTTTACCATCGTCAATCTTTAATGCCAACAAGGAATCAACCCTTAGTGGCTGTAGCCTGTTAGTCACAAATCTAGTCACAAACATCTCGGTTAGACCTTCCCAACTCTTAACTGATCCCTTAGTTAACTTTAGGAACCAGTTTGATGCAATTTCTCCAAATATTGATGGGAACACCTTAGACAACAATTGGTCCTTCTTACTCCACAAAGGCATAGCATTCAAATATAAACCAACATGAAAATTAGGATTAGACTTACCATCATATATTTGAAATCTTGGCATGTTGAATCTCTTCGGCGTGTCAAAGGCATCAAACTCTACCGCGAAGGGTGACTTCGGTTGTACTGTGGATGTCACATCGGCCACATTCCTCTTCCTCTATAGGTAATTACACAGGTCTTCCTTTGATTGCCTTATTGCCCTACTGTTCATTGACTTCAGTCTCTTTGGCACGCTACTTTCCGTGCTTGGCAGCATCTTCTTGGACTTGCTGTCGTCCAACGTCCTCTTCACATGATGGTCTTGCCCATTCACTTAGGGTAATCCTCTGACTTGGGACTCCCTTGTTCTTAGAGGCTCCATTCTCGAGAGTTGCACTCTTTGTGTCTTTGCCCTTTCGACTTGTCGAGATCACTGTGGCGAGTTCACGCCCCTTCTCATATTGTTTTGTGTTGCGGCTTGTCCCATCAATTGGGTGCTAGTGCTCCCAGCTACTGGGGGTGTAACCAGCATTGGCAATGCCGGCTGCATCACCTTGCTCGCCATCATAAAGTTAACCATTGTCTACAAATCGGTCAACTTGTTTACCAACTGTTTCACCTCATTGTCTCTTCGTAAGCATCAATCTTTCCACACCTAGAAATCACTTTTGTTATAGTAGTCCTTGGGAGCAAGCTCTGATCTGCCTTCATTACCCTTCCTCAGGCCAGGGCGGCCCTTGGCTGCATTGTTTTCCTTTGGATTCACTTCATGTACTTCGTCATTGTTTTTCTCTCATTCTCCCGCGCCGAGATCAACGTGCTCCTCATTTTCACTGACTACGTCATTCCTGACTCGCTCTCCTTGTTTGATGTTGGCCATCTATTCTTACTAAGTTCCTATAGACGGTGCCAAATTATGGGTGTAGAGTTTTGACCTCACAACCAAATTAGATCTCTTTGCTGAGATCCTACGAACTTAGCTATAGAGCACACGGGAGAATAAATTAAGCCCAGTACCTGCACACAAGAAGACAACAAACACCGGTGGCTTATCCACCTGGGGACACTCCGATGATCAAGTCAGTCAACTTATCTCTTAAAGATATCGGCACAAAATAACACTAGTTCAGAACAAACCTTAGATCCACAGGGGTGCTATAGCGGTCCCGATTTTTACCCTGGCCTTCATTGTGTTTCGGACTCGGGTTCCGTGATTGAATATTGTATCCATGTCTTGTTTTTCCCCTTTGACCCTTGTATTTGAGTTTTAGAACTTGTTGGGTGAGTTTGAAATAGGTTGGTTGTTAGTTGGGTTAGATTGTTGTTGCCCAGATTTTGGCCTCTTCGCTTGAGCGAGGCTTCTTGCGCTCGACCGAACTTTTTGTAATTTGCCTCTTCACTCGAGCGAGGCTTCTTGTGCTCTAGCGAGCTTTTTGTAATTTGCTTCTTCGCTCGAGCGAGAATTAGGAGTTCTCAGGTTTCCTTCCAGACGCAGCATTTTTAGGAAAGATGAAGTTCTTTGCTCGAGCGAGCGTGTGCGTCTGTAAAACTTCTGAAGCTTTGTATTCTACGCTCGAGCGAGGTCACTTGTTGCGTTTGGTAGCTCGAGCGACAACTCCTTCGCTTGAGCAAAGACCGCGTATCTCAGTTCGTAGTAGAGATATTTTATATCACTTTCGATCTTTTATTTCTCCTAAAAACCCTAATCCAGCTTCTTCTCTCTCTCTCTCTCTCTCTCTCTCTCTCTCTATAAATACACCTTGATTTGGGATCTCTCAACCCTTGTCCCTTTATTAAAAAGATAGAGCATCTTGTGGGCTTCCATTTCATTCGAGCAAAATCGAGTTTGGACATCTTTGAGGCTTCTACATTTGAGGTAGGGATATTCTACTCTTTGATATGGTTTTTAACCTAGGTATTGGTCATTTTGTATAAATGGTGGAGTTGGGAGGTTATGGGTGAAGCTAGGGTTTGGGTTTGAATTTTGAAATAGGGGTTTTCTATATTTGGCTTCATATATGTAGTTGAGGACTTGATTATGATGTTATATGAAAATAAATGGTGAGATTGGGCCTTGGGGTTGATATTAGGAAAAGGGGAAGGTTTTGCCCTAATTTGTGTTAAAGACTTATTTTGAATAAATAATGAAATTGATGTGGGAAATATGAAATTGGAAGGGTGTAAAATTGAATGGTGTAATTGGATTTGTTAAATCACACACCTATAGAAATTTGATAAATTATCTGTTTGATGGATTGTATATCTGTTTAGAAATATCTGTTTTGGGCTATCGGTGGAGGATAGCTATGATTGTTGTAGAAACTGCATGAGGATTAGGTGAATTGAAACTAATCATTTGAATTTTGTCATTGAATATGACAGTTTGATTAAACTATTGAATATGTGACTTGGTTAGTCAATGTATATGACAACGCTTTTAAATACATTGTATATGTGTCATTGTTTGGGAGGAGATAGGGGATGGACTCCATTGAAAACTAAGTTGGCTGGAGTGTCCAGGGTGACGTGTCCAGGGTCTTATATATATATGGGTGCTGGTTCCCTCGGATGTGAATTCCGTAAAATGGCAAAAAAATGGAAGTGTTGGATTGATGAATGTATTGAATTGTAAACCCTTAAGTTGTAGTCTCATTTTGGTTGATTAGATGATAATGAATTTGGTAAATAAATTAATCCGAAATGGATGAATGGAAATGGATTGAAGTATGGGTATCTATATTGAATGGTCTTGGAAAGAATTGTGTTGGTTGTGAATATTGCACATTTATCTGATGCGTATATCTTAGTTAAATCTCATATACTATTTTAGCATATCTCTACTCGGCTTTGGCTCACCCTACTTGGGAAACCATTTTCAGGTACAGGTGACATGCCGCCTCCAAGGACATAGCTTGGGAGGTTTAGGGGCTGAAGGCTCTATTTTGTTATTTTGTTTTGAGTTAAATTTTTATTCAAGTTGAGGGCTTTATATGTATAGAGCTTAGGACTCTTTTGTTGTAACCAAGTAATATCTTGGAAAGATGTAAGCCTGTAGGGCGTTTCTTTTGTTGTAACTAATTAGTGTTACATGCTGTAGCTTCAGAATGAATATTTATGAAAGTATAATGCATGTAATCTCTTTTGTAATATAAACTCTAATGAATGAAAGTAATACATTTCCTATTATGTTTATGAATCTCTAGTGTTGGATTATTCTCTTTGTTTTGAGGGCATTACAACTTGGTATCAGAGCGTACCGGGTTTGAATATGTTGGGTACGTGGGAAGTGGTTAGTACCATAATGGGTTTGTCTCGCTTGTTAGAGACTTAACTATGGATGTTATTTGCTTATATGATAACATGCTTATGTGGTTATATGGGTATGGGATTTGATTTCTAGGATGTTGATTGGGTCCATGGGTTTTTGGGAGTTCTATTGGAAAGGCACTTGATCATTACCGTTTCTAATTGGAACTCTAGCGACACCACGGGATGGTCATTATCCGGAAATGAAATTTGTATGTGTTTATGTGATTATGTGCTTATATGGAGTGAATTACAGTTGTCCATTGTATTAGGACGTGAGTGAATTAGCTTCGACACATTTGTAAATGTGCTAATCTCCTTGTTATCTCCATTAGGATGTCAAGACGAGATCGTAGTGGTAGGCGTGGTTGGTCGAAGAGGCATAAGATGCCTATATCGGGTGAGATTCCGGTGTAGGAGGAGGGAGTTGGTCAGGCCAATGTGGTCGAACCGGTTGGTCAGCAGACCATGGGTGCCTTAGCCCGTGAAATGGCCAGAGTATTGAGGGAATCTATAGACATTCTCGGGCTGAGAATCAAGTCTAGGCCCATATAGCTGAAACAGGGCCATCGTTCTTAAAAAGGGAGTTCTTTCGGTCGAATCCGGATGAGTTTTTGGGTGATCCCAAGGAGCCACTGAAGGCTGACGAGTGGTTGGAGCAGATGACGAAGACGTTTGAGATGCTCGACATCGAAGATGGAGGTTTGAGAGTGACCTTGGCGTCCTTCCAGCTGAAGGGAGACGCGGGTCAGTGGTGGAAGTATGCGCGGGGGCGCATTAGAGGGACTTGGGAAGCTTTTGTTGAAGCTTTCCAGGACAAGTACTTACCTGCTACAGTGAGGGAGAAGTTGAGGGATCAATTCTCCAAGTTAGTGTAGTTGAATACACCAGTTGCTGAGTTTGAGGCCACTTTCACTAGTTTGTTGAGGTTTGCATCGGAATTAGTGGCGACCGAGGAGCGCTGATGTTTGGAGTTCAAGAAGAGGTTGCGGATCGGACTCATGTTCAGAGTGGCCGGATCCATGATTAGGGATTATGGGCGTCTTGTGGAGGCTACAGCCCATCTTGAGACAATCATACATGCGGAGGAGGAGAGGATGAGGGGCTCTAGGAGGAGTCAGGATGGCCAAGGGGACAGTAAGAGGCAGACGGGTTCTAACCCTCAGCAATCCCAAGAAGCGCATTTGAGATCTACCTTTCGAGTGCTGAGTTCGGGTTCTGGAAGGGGTGGTCAAGGAGACATCACTCGTTTCAAATGTGGTCAGTTAGGTCACAAATCTTCAGCTTTCCCACAGAAGGGAGGAGGGCAGCGAGCAGCTTCATCTTCGGTTTGTTCTCAGGGCCAGAGTCAAGGTAGAGGCTAGCCACTCACTTGTTATCAGTGTGAGCAGGCGGGGCACTTAAAGAGGTTTTGCCCATAGTTGGGTGGCACATCTGGTGCGTCTGGTTCGAGACAGACGTAGAGTCACTAGCCAGTGCAGTCAGTACAAGCCTTAAGGGCCAATCAGGGAGCCTCTTCGGCTCAGTCAGTGCAGCAGTGTTATGCTCTGAGGGGTGAGCCGGTAGATCAGAGACCTACGGGGCGTGTGTATGCTGTTACCGCGCCAAAACTTGTACTAGCTTCATCTGTTGTGAGAGGTACCTTTTCGTTTTGCAACTTGGTTGCTAATGTGTTAATTGATACGGGTGCATCTCATTCATTTATTTCGTCTGCATTTGCATCTGTTTTGGAGTTGGAGTTGGCGCAGTTAACATCTCTTATTTGTGTTGTGTCACCTGTTAGGGGTGAGATGGTTTTGAAACAGGGGTGTCAGGGCTGTGATATAGAGATCGCTGATCCCTGGCTTCCTTTTTCTTTTGTATTGATGGATATGACTGGTTTTGATGTTATTTTGGGTATGGACTAGTTATCGTCATATCGGACTGTTATAGATTGCTACCGTCAGAGGGTTACTGTATGTACCTTGAGCGGTGATTGTTTTCATTTCTTAGGGGGTCGAGTTGGTAGAGTTTTACCACCGATGTATGATCCATGGGGGCAGAGTGAACTTAGTTGTCTTCTTGCTAGCTTCTTGAGTGGAGAGTATGATGAAGTTCGAGTCGAGTTGCCAAGAGTGATTTGTGGGTACTCGGATGTCTTTCCCAAGGATCTTATTAGTCTACCACCCCACTGAGAGATTGAGTTCTCTATTGATTTAGTGTCTGGCACAACACCAATTTCTATGGCACCGTATCGGTTTGTGCCAGCTAAGTTGAGTGAGTTGAAGATTCAACTCCAAGAATTACTAGACAAGGGTTTTATTTGCCCTAGTACTTCGTCTTGGGGAGCACCGGCCCTCTTTGCTAAAAAGAAAGATGGAGCCTTACGACTTTGTATTGATTACCGAAAGTTGAATCAGGTTACGGTTGAGAACAAGTATCCAATGCCATGTATAGATAACATGTTTGATTAGTTGAAAGGATCCCGTTGTTTCTCTAAGATAGACTTGAGATCAAGCTACCATCAGTTGAGGGTTAGAGAGGAGGATATCTCGAAGACGGCATTCCGTACGCGGTATGGCCGCTATGAGTTTCTGGGGATGCCTTTTGGGCTAACCAATGCACCAGCTGTGTTTATGGACTCGATGAACCGAATCTTCCGAGAGTTCTTAGACCGTTTTGTAGTCGTCTTTGTGGATGACATTTTGATTTACTCACATTCTGAGGAGGATCATGAGGAACACTTGCAAGTAGTGCTTGAGTTTCTTAGAGCCCATAAGTTGTATGCTAAGTTTGGGAAGTGTGAGTTTTGGCTAAAAGAAGTTAAGTTCTTAGGCCATGTAGTATCTGGGGAAGGGGTGGCTGTAGATTCATTCAAAATTGAGGCAGTGTAGGATTAGGCACAACCTAAGAATGTTTTTGAGATCCGTAGTTTCTTAGGGTTGGCCGGGTATTACTGTTGGTTTGTGAAGGATTTCTCCAGATTAGCTTCGCCTTTGACCAGACTGACGAGGAAATGGGTCAAATTTGTGTGGAGTGAGACTTGTGAAAAGTCGTTCCAAGAGCTTAAAGTTAGGCTAACCACCGCCCCAGTCTTGATTATTCCAGAGAGGGGTATGGGCTATTCAGTGTATGGCGATACCTCACAAGAGGGTTTGGGTTGTGTATTGATGCAAGAAGGGAAAGTAGTAGTTTATGGCTCACGACAGTTAAAAACACACGAAAGGAACTACCCTACCCACGATTTAAAGTTAGTAGTTATGATTTTTGCGTTGAAGATTTGGAGGCACTATCTGTATGGTGAGAGATTTGAGGTGTTTTCTGATCATAAGAGTCTGAAGTATCTATTTACACAGAAGGACTTGAATTTGAGGCAGAGAAGGTGGATGAAGTTCATCGAGGATAATGACTTTGAGTTACATTACCATTCGGGGAAGGCCAATGTTATGGCTGATGCCCTAAGTAGGAAATCCATCAGCAGTGTAGCTTGTATTGCTATCTAGGAATGGGAGATGTTGGGTGCCCTGAGTGAATTTGACTTGCATCTGGGCGAGTCTGTTAAGTCTGCAGCCTTATTTTCGATAGTTACAAAACCTATACTTGTGAATCGAGTGTTAGAAGCACAGAAGAGTGACTTTGAAGTAGAATCCCTCCGGGAGAAGATCTCCAGTGGAAAGGTAGAGAAGGGTTTAACTGTGTATCCTGACCTGAGTGTGAGATACCGTGACTGCTTGTTCGTACCGAAGTCTTGCCGAAAGGAAGTACTCCGAGAGTTTCATCATTCACGCCTTGCGGTGCATCCGAGAGGCACAAAGATATATCATGATCTGAGTCGCCAGTTTTGGTGGAGGGGTATGAAAAAGGATGTGGTAGTGTTTGTATCGAAGTGCCTTACTTGTCAGCAAGCGAAGGTCGAACATCAAAGGCCAGCGGGTTTGTTGCAACCCTTGCCTATAGTTGAGTGGAAATGGGAGTATGTCATGATAGATTTTGTTGTGGACCTTCCGAGGACTCAACGGGGTAGCAACGCAATTTGGGTGATAGTTGACCGGTTGACTAAGTCGGCGTATTTTATTCCTATGCGTGTAAAAGATTCGGTAGATTACCTTGTTGACTTGTATATTCGAGATATAGTGAGGTTGCACGGGGTCCCTATGACGATCGTTTCGGATAGAGATCCGCGTTTCACTGCTTAGTTGCGGCAGAGTTTGCAGAGTGCCTTGGGCACTAAATTGACCTTTAGTACTGCTTACCATCCTCAGACTGACGGGCAGTCCAAGCGTACTATTCAGATTCTTGAGGATATGCTTCGTGGCTATGTCATTGACTTTAAGGGGTCGTGGGAGAGACATTTACCCTTAGTGGAGTTTGCCTACAATAACAGTTTCCAATCGAGTATTGGTATGGCACCGTTTGCGGCCTTGTATAGCCGACCATGTAGATCTCCAGTGTGTTGGGCCGAGGTTGGTGATGCACCTTTGTTAGGTCCAGAGTTGGTTCGAGAAACGACGGAGAAAGTGGCACTTATTCGTAAGAGGTTGGTTACAGCCCAGAGTTGCCAAAAGAGTTATACCGACCGTAGGAGGAGACCTTTGTCATTCGAGGTGGGTGATCATGTCTTTTTGAAAATATCACCTAGACGGGGTTTGATGAGATTTGGGAAGAGTGGGAAGTTATCCCCTTGATTTATTGGCCCTTTTGAGATCTTTGAGCAGATTTGGGAGGTTGCCTATCGTTTGGCATTGCCACCACAACTTTCTGGAGTGCATGACGTGTTTCATATTAGTATGCTTCGGAAGTACGAGCCGAATCCATCGCATGTATTGGATTGGACCAACCTAGAGGTAGACGAGGATGCCTCATATAAGGAGAGACCGGTGAGAGTCTTGGATAGACAGGACCAAGTCTTGCGAGGCAAGACAATTCCCTTGGTCCAAGTATTATGGAAACATCACGGGGTTGAGGAATCAACTTGGGAGCGTGAATTGGAAATCCGAGAGAAATATCCGAACTTGTTTGTTGATGTTTTAGTGTATGATGAAGTTTTAGTTTTGTTTATAAATTATGAAAGCATTGTATATGTTTTGGAATTATGAAAGCATTGTATATGTTGAATATGTCTCGGAAGCACAGTTTAATTTGAACATTATATATGTTGTTTGAGTTTTGGAAATGCAAATATATCATAAACATTGAATATGTTTTAGAGATATGAAATACATGTATTGAAATTAGTTAAATTTTGGAAGATGCATATTGGTAAAATATGTGGAGTTATATATTGTGGATTTGTTCTCTCGTGAAGAGATTGAATGACCGGTGGGTGGGTCATGATAGTGAGTATTGAATTGTAATCATTTGAAAATTTGGGCAATCATGGTTTTGAAACTTGTACTAAAATTTCGGGGACGAAATTCTTTAAGGGGGGGAGGTTATAGTGGTCCCGGTTTTGCCCCGGCCTTCATTGCGTTCCGGACTCGGGTTTCGTGATTGAATATTGTACCCATGTCTTGTTTTTCCCTTTTGACCCATGTATTTTAGTTTTAGAACTTGTTGGGTGAGTTTGGAGCAGGTTGGTTGTTAGTTGGGTTAGATTGTTATTGTCCAGATTTTGGCCTCTTCGCTTGAGTGAGGCTTCTTGCGCTCGAGCTAGCTTTTTGTAATTTGCCTCTTCGCTTGAGTGAGGCTTTTTGCACTCGAGCGAGTTTTTTGTAATTTGTTTCTTCGCTCAAGCGAGGTTTCTTACGCTTGAGCGAGAATTAGGAGTTCTCAGGTTTCCTTCCAGACGCAACATTTCTAAGGAAGATGAAGTTCTTCGCTCGAGCGAGGCTTCTTGTGCTCGAGTGAGCGTGTGCATCTATAAAACTTTTGAAGCTTTGTATTCTACGCTCGAGCGAGGCTTCTTGCGCTCGAGCGAGGTCACTTGTTGTGTCTGGTCGCTCGAGCGACAACTCCTTCGCTCGAACAAAGACCGCGTATATCAGTTCGCAGTAGAGATATTTTATATCACTTTTGATCTTCTATTTCTCCTAAAAACCCTAATCCAGCTCATTCTCTCTCTCTCTCTCTCTCTCTATAAATACACCTTGATTTTGGATCTCTCAACCCTTGTCCCTTTATTAAAAAGATAGAGGATCTTGTGGGCTTCCATTTTATCCGAGCAAAATCGAGTTTGGACATCTTTGAGGCTTCTACATTTGAGGTAGGGATATTCTACTCTTTGATATGGTTTTTAACCTAGGTATTGGTCATTTTGTATAAATGGTGGAGTTGGGAGGTTATGGGTGAAGCTAGGGTTTGGGTTTGAATTTTGAAAGAGGGGTTTTCTATATTTGGCTTCATATATGTAGTTGAGGACTTGATTATGATGTTATATGAAAATAAATGGTGAGATTAGGCCTTGGGGCTGATATTAGGAAAATGGGAAGGTTTTGCCCTAATTTGTGTTAAAGAACTATTTTGAATAAATAATGAAATTGATGTGGGAAATATGAAATTGGAAGGGTGTAAAATTGAATGGTGTAATTGGATTTGTTAAATCACACACCTATGGAAATTTGATAAATTATCTGTTTGATGGATTGTATATCTGTTTAGAAATATCTGTTTTTAGCTATCGGTGGAGGATAGCTATGATTGTTGTAGAAACTGTATGAGGATTAGGTGAATTGAAACTAATCATTTGAATTTTGTCATTGAATATGATGGTTTGATTAAACTATTGAATATGTGACTTGGTTAGTCATTGTATATGACGACGTTTTTAAATACATTGTATATGTATCATTGTTTGAGAGGAGATAGGGGATGTACTCTATTGTTTGGGAGGAGATAGGGGATGGACTCCATTGAAAACTAAGTTGGCCGGAGTGTCCAGGGTGCAAGCCCTGAAATCTTATATATATATGGGTGCCGGTTCCCTCGGATATGAATTTCGTAAAATGGCAAGAAAATGGAAGTGTTGGATTGATGAATATATTGAATTGTAAACCATTGAGTTGTAGTCTCATTTTGGTTGATTAGATGATAATGAATTTGGTAAATAAATTAATCCGAAATGGATAAATGGAAATGGATGGAAGTATGGGTATCTATATTGAATGGTCTTGGAAAAAATTGTGTTGGTTGTGAATATTGCATATTTATCAGATGCGTATATTTTAGTTAAATCTCATATACTGTTTTAGCATATCTCTATTGGGCTTTGGCTCACCCTACTTGGGAAACCATTTTCAGGTACATGTGACATGCCGGCTCCAAGGACATAGCTTGGGAGGTTTAGGGGCTGAAGGCTCCATTTTGTTATTTTGTTTTGAGTTAAATGTTTATTCAAGCCGAGGGCTTTATATGTATAGAGCTTAGGACTCTTTTGTTGTAACCAAGTAATATCTTGGAAAGAGGTAAGCCCGTAGGGCGTTTCTTTTGTTGTAACTAATTAGTGTTACATGTTGTAGTTTCAGAATGAATATTTATGAAAATATAATGCATGTAATCTCTTTGGTAATATAAACTCTAATGAATGAAAGTAATACATTTCCTATTATGTTTATAAATCTCTAGTGTTGGGTTATTCTCTTTGTTTTGAGGGCGTTACAAGTGCCTTACTTTTATAGTCAGCAGTGCCCTTATCCTCTAGAAGTATCACTTCTTAGGACTCTATCTCTTTACAAGGATAACATCTATCTCAAACTCCTTTATCCAGATTAGAATGAACTCTTTTGGGGGTCTCATCTCTATCTAAATAGAGTGCCTCAAATCACCTAGGACTCTTGTCCTCTATCTAAATATCTCGGATTTCGATAATACTGCATCACATCTCGGTCACAAGTTAACAACCTCGGCAACTTGGCACTTCTATGTAGCACCTCGGCTAACACCCTGGCCACATGGACATCTCTAAAATTATGTTCCCACATTTATAATTTTTGAACTATGCTTGAAAATTTTCCCTATTTCAAGATTTATACATAATTTAATGAGTGTAGATGTTTTGAAATAGGATAAGTGAAAAATATTTATAATAGAAAATCCTTAAGCCTAGCTTTTGGCATAGAAACCACAGTGATTACATTCATAGTCGAACTCATAATCTCAAAGTTAGTAAGCTGAGTTTTAATCTCTAAATTTTGTTGATTTAATTAAAAAAAAAAAATTGCTCTATATCTCTCAAGTAGGACTGTTCGAGAAGGAATGCGTTTTTCTCCAATTCATATGGACTGATAGCACATTTGGCACAATAGATTGGGCTAAAATGAAATATCAATTCTAATTTTGTATTCTCTCTTTTTATTTTATTTTATTTTATTTGGTACACCTTATTTAAGTAGGAAGTCATTTTTATTCCAACAAAATATGAGAATGCCAATTCCTTTCCCGAACTTAAGAAATAGTCATTCTATTCCATATTAGATTCAATAGTTACCACTACAAATGTCGCCACCACCACCCTATTGCCACCACCACAACCACCGCCACCATTATCACCACCACATTGTGATCACCACCACTACTACCACAACTACAATTATAACCACAATCACAACATGATCACCACCACCACTACCATCTCTGCCACTACGACTACCACCTCACCACCATTGCCACTACCACATTCACAACCACCACACCACCCACCACCACCTTACTGTCATCGTCTCCACTACCACCACCACCATCACTATCACAACCACTACTACCATCACCATTACTAGAACCACTATTTTACTACCACTGCTCTCACCACCACCACCGCCACCACCACCTTCGCCACCACAACTACTACCTTACCACCACATAACCACATTCACGAAAACCACACCACTATCACCACCACTTTCACAAAAACCACACCACCACCACCACCACCATCGTAAGAACAACCACTTTACTATCAATGCTCGCCACAACCACTACACCACAACCACCACAACACTAACTTACCACCACCACCAACACCAACGCGATAACGACCTACCACTATTACTAGCCTGAGAACTGTTGGAACAATCTTCTGTGTAAATAAAATAACTTGAAATAAATTCAAACAAAATAAATAAAATACATACCGGCTTTAATTATTGAACCAAATCAAAATTAAGACCAAGTCGAGTGTGTAACACTCTGTCCTTAAGACAGATTCGCCCCGCTATGGTGCTTACGGTTGAGTGTCGTCTATCTCCTAGGATACAATGATCTTTACAAAATTGTTGTAGCACTTCAAACAAATTTGCTCGGCGAACCAAACCTGTGATCTATACTCTCTTTAATATTCTAAAACTAAAATGAAGAATGAAGTACAAAATAAGTACTGGACAACAAAAAGACTATTTGCCGACTGATTTTTTTTTTTTTTGGGGTCCCAAAACCGCTGGAACAAATGTGTATTTATAGACAAACTCAACAGTCCCGAACAGGTACAATATTGACCATGAACAGGTTCAACAGATTCTTACCGTTGCCATAATTCAAACTTATGGAAAAGCAACTGTTGGACTTTTATACAAACTGTTGGTGCATTATTTATTTAAACTATCTCACACACATATATATATATTAAACTAATTAAATAGTTAAATAAATAAATAAAGAGGTACAAATTTTAGGAAACTATTTAGGAATCCAAAATTTTAATTTAGAATTAAATTAAATTCCCACAATTACAAACTTTAGGAAATCACTTAGGAACCCAAAATTTGAATTTAGAATTAAATTAAATTCCCACAATAATTTTTTTATTGAAAAAATTCTAAAGAATTTTTATCTAAAAAATTAATGTTAAACCCGAAAATGACGTCAACTTCCCATTCACTCATAAATGGTTTTGACGTTCCGTCTTCACCGTGTGACTTGCCACGCGGCAAGAAACACGTCACCTCTTCGAACCCACCCCAAAAGACGTTTGGGGCCCACTCTATTTTGGGCTCTAAGTCGGCCCAAAATATGCCTTATATAAACCAATTTTCCAACAATCCCCCACATGAATGGAATTTGACGGAGAGAAAATGCAACAACATGATGTAATTACAGAGAGTACAGAAAATGGTAATATTCTGCAAAGGATAGGTAGCTTTTGGCTTTGAACCTTCCCTTGTGAGACACTATCGGATTTACTAGCTAACCAGTGAACATGATGTCTTGAACTGTTCAGCCGTTTATGTAAACTAAGACAATAGAACTCACACAGTATATTCCCAGACACAGTTTAGTTCTCACTATTGTGTTCATTTTGGCCCTGAACAACCTGGTCTTCATGAGTGCTCTAGAGAATTGTAGCCCTTCACAAATCTCATAGAACCGGCCCAGTTCACACTCACATAGGTGATTCTTATGAAGAGTATCCTGCCATACTCCACTAGGTTTACCTAGATATAAGAATCATTAAAATTTTACTTAACCTTAAACGCTGCAGACATCACTATTTTATCAAAGAAATGGGTAGGAGTTAGACTCCCCAGTGATCCTTCTGAGTCATTCACAACTCGGTTGTCCCTTTGAACCTAGATCTTGGGATCTCCAGTCAACTAGGTTGGGTTGCCGTTGTGGTAACTCTTATTTAATAGGCTTAAGTCCCATTCCTCTCGATGAATTCTTAACTAACTCTCTTGCTAACCTTTTGGTTAGTGGATCCGCTATGTTGTCTTTAGACTTAACATATTCTATGGAAATAATTCCATTAGAGAGTAGTTGTCTCACGGTGTTATGTCGACGACGAATGTATCGTGACTTACCGTTATACATATGACTCTGTGCTTTACCTATAGCTGATTGACTATCACAATGTATGCATATAGCAGGCACCGGTTTTGGCCATATTGGAATATCTTCAAGGAAGTGACGAAGCCATTCTACCTCTTCCCCAGCTTTGTCTAAGGCTATGAACTCTGATTCCATAGTAGACCTAGCAATGCAAGTCTGTTTGGAAGATTTTCAAGATACAGCCGCCCCACCAAGAGTAAAGACATACCCACTAGTGGACTTTGAGTCTCTTGTATCCGATATCCAATTTGCATCACAGTATCCTTCAAGTACTGCTGGATATCTAGTATAATTAAGCCCAATGTTACGAGTAAATCGGAGATATCTAAGAACCCTTATAATTGCTTTCCAGTGTTCTACTCCCGGATTACTCGTATATCTACTTAATTTACTTACTGCATAAGCTATATCTGGGCGAGTGCAGTTCATCAAGTACATTAAGCTTCCAATAATTTGGGCATACTCTAATTGAGAAATACTTTCCTGTATATTCTTAGAAAGATACAAATTAACATCTACAGGAGTTCTAGCAAGATGATCATCATCTTTGCTGAATTTGTCAAGTATTTTCTCAATGTAATGAGATTGTGACAAAGTATAACCTTATGATGTTTTGGTAATTTTCATACCAAGAATTACATCAGCAATGCCCATGTCCTTCATGTCAAAATGTTTATTCAACATTTTCTTGGTAGTTTTAATCATGTCATTATTACTACCTATGATGAGCATATCATCTACATAAAGACATACAATGACATAACCTTTGTCTGTGTTTTTAATATAAATACATTTGTCACACTCATTAATTTTAAAACCATTTGACATCATTGCCTTGTCAAATTTCTCATGCCATTGCTTTGGGGCTTGTTTTAAACCATATAATGATTTAACCAATTTACACACTTTCTTTTCTTTCCCTAGAACAGAAAACCCTTCTGGTTGTTCCATGTAAATTTCTTCATTTAACTCACCATTTAAGAAAGCGGTTTTAACATCCATTTGATGAATTTCTAAATTGTATAGAGATGCTATGGCAATTAGCATTCTAATGGATGTTATTCTAGTAACCGGTGAGTATGTGTCAAATTAATCTAGACCTTCTTTCTGTCTAAAACCTTTGACTACAAATCTTGCCTTGTATTTGTCAATTGATCCATCCGCTTTCATTTTCCTTTTGAAAATCCACTTGTATCCAAGAGGTTTACAACCTGGTGGCAAATCCACCAATTCCCAAGTGTGATTTTGCAAGATGGATTTAACTTTACTGTTGACAGCTTCTTTCCATAAAGGAGCTTCAGAACTGGACATAGCCTCTTTAAAAGTTAAAGGCTCATTTTCTAACAAAAATGTTAGGAAATCTGGACCAAAAGATTTTGAGGTTCTAGCACGTTTACTACGCCTAGGTTCCTCTTCCTCATTTTGATCTACCTCTTGCTCTTGATCATGTTCTTGATCATTACTAGTAATAGTATCAAAAGATCTCTTATTATTACTAGTCTCTTGTCCAGTCTTATTTGGAAATACATGTTCAAAGAATGATGCATTCCGAGACTCAATAATAGTATTTACATGCATTTCGGAATGTTCTGATTTATGAATCAAAAACCGATATACACTACTATTCTTGACATAACCAATGAAAATGCAATCAATGGTCTTAGGACCTATCTTAGTCTTTTTAGGACTAGGAATAGCCACTTTAGCCAAACACCCCCACACTTTTAAGTGTTTGTAGGATGGTACTCTTCCATGCCACAATCCATAAGGTGTTTGATTCATTTTCTTTCGGGGTATTTTATTTAAAATATAATTTGCAGAAAGTATTGCTTCCCCCCACAAGTTCTGAGGTAATCCAGAACTTATTAACATGGCATTCATCATTTCTTTTAAAGTCCTATTTTTCCTTTCAGCAATTCCATTTTGCTGCGGTGAGTAAGGAGCGGTGGTTTGATGAATTATTCCATGTTCTTTACAAAATTCACCAAAAGGTGATTCATATTCACCACCTCTATCACTTCTAAGTTTCTTGATTTTCTTACCAAGTTGATTTTCAACTTCATTCTTATATTGAATGAAAGTTTCCAAAGCTTCATCTTTGGTTCGAATTAAATAAACATAACTATATCTAGTATAGTCATCTATAAAAGTGATAACATACTTTTTCCCACCTCTGGTTTGAATTGATTTAAAATCACAAATGTCACTATGAATTAATTCAAGTGGTTCCGTACTTCTTTCAATTAAATGAAAAGGAATTTTAAATAATTTTGCCTCAACACAAATTTCACATTTATGATTTGAATCAATGTCAAATTTAGGTAAACATTCCATATTAATTAATCTACGCAAAGATCCATAATTAACATGTCCTAGTCTACCATGCCATAAATTTGAAGACTCAAGCAAGTAAGAAGAAGATGTAGTATTATTAATAATAGAGGGTACAACAGTCATTACATTTAACTTGAAAAGGCCATCAGACATGTAACATTTTCCTACATACATCCCATTCTTAGTAAGTACAAATTTATCACTCTCAAATACTAGCCTAAACCCATTCTTACTCAACAAAGATCCGGAAACAAGATTCTTGCGAATGTCCGGTACATGCAGCACATTGTTGAGAGTGAGTTCCTTTCCAGATGTCATCTTGAGTACAATCTTTCCTTGTCCTTCAACTTTGGAAGTTGAGGAGTTGCCCATAAAAAGTTGTTCACCATTGTCCACTATAGAATAAGATGTAAACATCTTTTTGTCGGCACAAATATGGCGAGTAGCACCAGTGTCCACCCACCATTCTTTAGGATTTCCGACAGGATTTGCCTCGGAAACAACTGCAGAAAGATTGATGTCATCTACACCATTGGAAATCTTGTCCACTTCAGTCATATGGGCTTGAGCAGGCTTCTTGCTTGTTCTTTTCTTACTTTTGCCTTTGCTACGGCAATCTTTGGCCCGATGTCCCTCTTTGTCACAGATGTAACATTTGCCATTAAACTTGTACTTTTTATTATCCCCCCCTTTAGAGCCTTGTGATGAACTTTCTCCAGAAGACTTACGTTTCTTGGTTTTTGAAACATGTTCCACCACATTTGCCTTAGACTCCATAGGATTCTTACCAGCCCGCTTTTCAGAATTGCGGTTGTCCTCCTCAATTCTCAAACGCACAATTAATTCGTCCATAGAAATTTCTTTACGCTTGTGTTTGAGGTAGTTCTTGAATTCCTTCCAGCCTTTTGGTAATTTTTCAATTAAGGCTGCAACTTGGAAGGATTCACTGAGAGACATACCTTCTGCGTGAATGTCATGTAGAATGAGTTGGAAATCTTGAGCTTGGCTGATCACAGGTTTTGAATCAACCATTACAAAATTCAAGAATCTGCCAACCACAAATTTCTTTGAGCCGGCATCTTCCGTTTTGTACTTTTTCTCCAACGATTCCCAAAGATCCTTTGCTGTCTTGATTGGACTGTAAACGTTGTATAATGTGTTGTCAAGTCCATTCAAGACATAATTCCGGCAAAAGAAATCGGCATGTTTCCAAGCATCAACCGCAGCAACCACTTGCCGGTCGGTTTCATCCTCTTTCAGGATAGGAGCATCTTCACGGAGAAAACGAGCCAGGTTCAGAGTTGTAAGATAGAACAACATTTTCTGTTGCCATCTTTTAAAGTCAGTTCCTGAGAACTTCTCTGGCTTTTCACCGTGATTTACCGGTACTGTCATCACAGGAGAGGGGGTTGGTGCAATTGCAGCCACCACAGTAGTATTTGTTTGGGCATTTGTTTCAGTAGCCATCAAATCTAATTTATAAAATAAAATTATAATTAGAATTTACACTACACAGAAAATTAAACCAAATGCACAGAATTAAATTCTGTAAAAATAAAAGAAACAAGAATGTAACTTTTATTTTTCAATTAATTTGAAAATAAAATAAAATTTTATTTAAACAAATTAATTCCACACAGAAAATAAAAGAAATAAAAATTATAACTTTTATTTTTTCAATTAATTTGGAAATAAAATAAAATTTTATTTAACCAAAATAATTCCACACAGAAAATAAAATTCTGTAAAAATAAAAGAAATAAGAATATAACTTTTATTTTTCAATTAAATTTGGAAATAAAATAAAATTTTTATTTAACCAAATTAATTCCACACAAGAAATTAAATTATGTAAAATAAAAGAAATAAAAAACTATAACTTTTATTTTTCAATTAAATATGGAAATAAAATAAAATTTTTATTTAACCAAATTAATTTCACACAGAAACTTAAATATCTTGTAACACTCCAATAATTAAAATACTGAAACAGAATTTTAATTAATGAAAACTTAGAAAATAATTTCTAAAATCCAAAATTAATTTTCTGACAAAATTCCACAAAAATATATTCTGAATTGTTAATGACACCAGTATCGTACTACTAATTGTTGTCAAAGAAAAGAGACAGTATATTACTACTATCTGTCAAATAGCATATAATCACTATTTGTTTTTCCAACCAGAACATTATTTTGTAAATCTACAGAAAATAATTTTCTTTCGAAATTATTTACGAAGAAAGAAAAAGGGAAACAAACGAAAAATTCTGTAAACAGAATAATTCGAATCTGTCTTAAGATTGTTGGAACAATCTTCTGTGTAAATAAAATAACTTGAAATAAATTCAAACAAAATAAATAAAATACATACCGGATTTAATTATTGAACCAAATCAAAATTAAGACAAAGTCGAGTGTGTAACACTCTGTCCTTAAGACAGATTTGCCCCGCTATGGTGCTTACGGTTGAGTAGCGTCTATCTCCTAGGATACAATGATCTTTACAAAATTGTTGTAGCACTTCAAACAAATTTGTTCGGCGAACCAAACCTGTGATCTATACTCTCTTTAATATTCTAAAACTAAAATGAAGAATGAAGCACAAAATAAGTACTGGACAACAAAAAGACTATTTGCCGACTGATTTTTTTTTTTTTTTGGGGTCCCAAAACCGCTGGAACAAATGTGTATTTATAGGCAAACTCAACAGTCCCGAACAGGTACAATATTGACCATGAACAGGTTCAACAGATTCTTACCGTTGCCATAATTCAAACTTATGGAAAAGCAACTGTTGGACTTTTATACAAACTGTTGGTGCATTATTTATTTAAACTATCTCACATATATATATATATATATATTAAACTAATTAAATAGTTAAATAAATAAATAAAGAGGTACAAATTTTAGGAAACTATTTAGGAATCCAAAATTTTAATTTAGAATTAAATTAAATTCCCACAATTACAAACTTTAGGAAACCACTTAGGAACCCAAAATTTGAATTTAGAATTAAATTAAATTCCCACAATAATTTTTTTATTGAAAAAATTCTAAAGAATTTTTATCTAAAAAATTAATGTTAAACCCGAAAACGACGTCAACTTCCCATTTACTCATAAATGGTTTTGACGTTCCGTCTTCACCGTATGACTTGCCACGCGGCAAGAAACACGTTACCTCTTCGAACCCACCCCAAAAGACGTTTGGGGCCCACTCTATTTTGGGCTCTAAGTCGGCCCAAAATATGCCTTATATAAACCAATTTTCCAACAATAACTACCACTCTACTACCAATGCCGGCACACCCACCACCACAACACTATGTTACCACTACCATTACCACGTCAATAACCTACCACCACCATCATCTTGCTATCATTTGTCTCACCACCACTGACGCCACTGTTGCTACCTCTACTACTATGACTCATACCATCACTTCCACAACTATCAACATTATCATGATCTAATGAATTTTTTACTTATTTATAAGCAGCTTATTAAACAAAATAATAGGGAAAAAAATATATAAAAAAAAACTTATTCCATTTCATTATTTTAATAGCCATAACCAAATATGAGAATGAGAATGAGAATGAGAATTATCGTTTGATTCTTATATCAATCCATGTTGGTAACCAAACAGTAGAATAGGAATGGACATTCCATTCCATTCCTTCGTATCAAACATGCTTGAAGGTGTTGTTGGGGTTTTGTAGGGCCTTGGCCCCACTTCAATGATCAAAACTATAGGACCAAGCGCTTGCCATCTGACCAAAATTCATAGGTAGTGGTGAAGTCATAACTTTATTTCTTTAAAAGGTACAACGCCAAGTGCTACAAGTTGATTGTGACTTGGCCTCACCCTAGACCTCTGCCGCAGTAGAATGCTGGCTCCAACCTAGGTCAACAATCCCTCCCCAACACCTGCCTGCAAACAATATGCCTTTTAGGGAAATCGAACTTGAAACATCGCTCTTATACCAATTGTCGGATCAAGCACTTACCATCTCACAAAAACCTATGAGCGTAACTTTATTTCTTTAAAGGATACAACGCCAAGTGCCAAAAGTCGACTGTGACTCAGCCTCACCCCAGACCCCCGCCACAGTAGGATATTGGCCCAACCCAGGCCAACAAAAACCATTCATTTTGTTCAATTATGCGGGTAAATTATTCATTAAAAAAAATTAGATTGATCAGATAATCGTAACCCATAAAATTTGTAAGTAAAAAAGTCGACTGTCTATTTTTAAAATTATCTTTGTTGTTTATTTTTTCCAAACAAATATCACAAAAACAAGTGAAATTGGATCAATCTGATTTTTTTTTAAAAAAAATAAAATAAATGATCTACACACACATTTGACCAAAATGAACAGTTCAACTTTTTGAAATGAGATCTGCGAAGAGTGCTGTGAAACCCAATAACACCTTCTCTAGTCATTTTATAGATCGAAGAGAACCCACACCCTTTTAAAGTATACATAGTGGGTGTTTGGGAAGTTGTTATTATAGTAGGCTATTTTAGTTCTTGGCTATTTTAAGAGGCTAAGATTTTTGTATTTGGGAAGATAATTGGGTTTTTTTTGTAATTGGATGTGATATTTGTGAGAGAAAAAGTGAAATATTTATGAATTTGATGTGACATTTTGTCTTATTAATTATTTTAGCCTATTTTATCTTTTAATACTATTTTAGTCAAAAAAAAAAAAAAAAAAAAAAAAAAAAAAGTTAAAAAAAATTCTTCCCAAACACATAATCAAAGATAAGTAGCTACCCGTCATTCCTCAATCAATAGAAATTATCCCGGGAGTTAACAAGACCATGTGGTTATGTAGCCATCAAATAATATCGTGTCATTTCTGTACCATTTCCTTATTTTTAGCCTATGTAATTTTTAAGCTCCCTTCAATTAATTAGGCACACCGCGAATGTATTTTTCTCGAAAGAAAACATAATTACTCAAACCGATTTCGCTATCATAACTCATCTAGTACATACCATACCGTACAAGAATTTCCGCATGGTTGTGGATAAATTATAAATATATTTTTTGAGATTTATTTAAAATATGAATCATTATTTGTAATTTTAAAAATTATATTTTACCTTCAGAGATTTCTAATTTCATAGCAAATAATTCTTTTATTCATAAATCATCAACTTAATTAATAATTTTTAATAATATCAGAAATATATTTTAATTAATAATTTATATAATTTTATTATTATATAAGAGGATAATTATGAATTTTATTTTTTCAGTTAATTCTGTTTAATAAAAAAATTCTAACAAGGAATATTTATAATTTTATAAATCACAAGAGATAATTCATATTTTAAATAAATCTCAAGAAATATATTTGCAATTAACCGTCTGCATCAATGGAACATGGAGATCTAAAGTTGTTTTTCGGTTGAAGTACTTTCACACACACACATATGGATCATGCTTCTTCTATACACATATGGATCACATACAAATTATAATATTTGTGGAACTGGTTATCACAAATATCATAATAATTATTGTTTTTTTCACTCATAACTTAAAAAAAATAATGAATCATAATCATACGTAATATAAAGTAAAATAAAAAAAAAAAATTGGATCATAACTAAAATAATAATCACAATAAGTCATAACCAAGTCATAACTAACACTATAATAAATTATAACCAAATACCACAAATGCCATAATTGGAGCATATGCATTTTCCATATATATATCATACTTGCAATAGTTTCATGGGTAATGCAAAAGGAGTGGGTATCATTGAATTTCCTCAAATATCATAATCAAAGATTACAAAAGTTGTAACTAGAGGTGCATAAATGAGTGTGGATCATAGAATTTTCCCAATTTCATATTTGGTGCAATAATGAATGTTTGACAACTTCACTGCAGAAAAACAACATTTGAAAATTTCAGATGCTGCCCATTATTCATTAATAATGCACAAATCCAGAGTTCAGGAAGCTACAAATCCTCCTCACAAACAATTCTCACCCATCCCATCATGTAAACTATGGGAATACCCAACAGCAAAAATTAATAAATAAATAAATAAATCCCTGCAGATATAAACAATAATTTTATGGATACAAAACTAACCACAGAAAATACAAATGCAATTGATGTATGTGGTTGGTTCTGACCCAATAAAATTATTGAGATATTAATATACAAAAACAAGTGTTGAGCATGAGACCTGCCAGTCAGCATCATTGGTCAATTTTAGCTTTATCCTTGGTAGTCACAGAAACTCAGTTCTTCTTCTACTGCTGCTCCCAATACATCAATTTTATAAACTGAAGGAAGGGTATAAATAATTATATCAGTTGCCATTCCTCCTCAAGTATACTAATACGCTTAACCCGGCAATTAGTGCAGCCCCTGCAGCTACAGCACTGTATGCTGAAGCCCACATATCTGATTCAGCATACTCTACACCTCCAGATTGTGACCCTCTCCTATGACCTTCTGTTCCTGAATGATCTAAATGCAACCTTAATACCTGTTAAAAAAAATTTAAAATTTTTTTTTTTAAGGAAGGTTAAGGAGAAAAAATATTTGCTTTGGGTAACTTGGCTTCCTTCAGTTTACTTGTGAAATAAGCACCGAAAGGACCATTCTTACCTTCCAGCCGGCTAACCTTGCATGGTCCACAGCTGCAGCAAGATCACTATCTGACGCAAGTACCACGTTGTCATGATCTTCATCTTCGTACTGAAAATGTGGTTGTCCATGAGCTCATAAGTAGAAACTGAGAATCCAAATAAGAAATAAGATATTGATTATATACCAAAATATGAGGCAAGTTGTTGCGGTCAATTTCATCCCCCACCCTCTGAAGGATTGCTGTCACAAGATCAGTCAAACTTCGTGTATCTGAACTCCAGAACCAGTTTAGAGAAATTGTTAATTCTTAAGAAGTGGAAAATGGAAGTCTAAATTAAAGATAAATGACAAATCAGTAATTTCTAGCCAAAATGATAAATCTAACTAGTTCTATCAGTAGTTTCTTATAATAGAGATCCAAAGGTTCAAATTCTATGCTGCATTTATAGAATGCATGCCAACGTGACAAGCAGAAGAAGAGGCATACCACAATTGAATCTATGCATTCGACCCTTCTTATCTTGAATTTTGAAAGCAAAGGTATTAGGCACGATTGACGAAGGGTAGGGAAGTGATCTTGTTGTCTCAATGCTTTCAGAAGCCAATTTGAAAGAACTATCACTGAAACATGACAAATAATATGTATGTAAAATAAACACACACAATTAAAAATGTAATATCATCTTAAGAGCAAAAGGTGTTTAACCTTTCTGCATCTTCCTCCTCATCAGGAGATAATGCCATAGCAGAATCCCAAAATTTTTGCATCATATTGGGTGACGAATCGTTACTAACCCCGGCATTGCTTCCCACCTAAAGACAGAAGGGAACGGTGACACTATATTGTTCTCCACTAATTAAAAAGAAATGCAGGATTTTGAAAGAGGAATCTTTAATATTGAAGTTTAGATAGTGATTGTTACTTCATTCCATACTACTATATATGATTAATTACCTAGCAGAATTAGCTATTAATACTTATCAAAATCTATACAAAATAGCAATTATGTTTTATACCTCAAACTCATGCAAGATCAAATATCATATTGGACAATTGATGGTCCCAGAAAGATAGAAGACTTACTGTGGCTATAGCAGCATGAGTGATATGAAGTACATCAACAACAGCAACAGCTACTCCATCTGTGTTCAACCATTCATACTAGTCATAAACTATAATTGAAAAATCATAAGAACTTCTATACAACCTTTTTCTGTGATTGTGAGTATAAAATACCTTTATCAACAACAGGAAGGTGTAGAAATTTTCCATCATGCATGATATGCAGAGCATCAACAATGGGTGTATCCACGGTTGCACATTCGGGATTTGGGGTCATCACCTATAATTAAATTGGAAAGCATAAGATTATTTCATTATAGATCATAGGAAAAGCAGAAACTTGTAAAATTTTCAATAGCGGGAAAAATCCCAATGAGAAAATCACCTTCTCCACTGGAGTGGACTCTGGAGGAAGATTTTGTGCTATTACCCTCATCAAGATATCCTTTGATCTGATAGAAAATTAGCAGGTACCTATCAGAATTCATGCTTTACATTACCATATAAAAATTGTAGCAGTTTGCATAATTTCTTTTTAGGACCCAAAAGAAATTTGCAATGTCAATTCAATAAACAAGATGCTCACGTTAAAATTCCTCGTGGTTTGTTTTCAACTGCTACAACAGCAGAGCTCATACGATACTCAACCATCTTCTTTGTTGCCATTAATACTGTGTCAGTTGGCGAGACAGTTGCAATCCTGACAATGCCACAATTGGTAATCCAACTTCTATTGTGTTAATGTTGGGAAATTTATTTGATCAAAACTAGCCACATAATATACAAAATAAAATCAATGTAAGGAACAAAAAAACAGAGAAGATATTACCTACTTTGAATTCTCAGGAATGATTGTAGATAAAAAGGGCCTAAACATTCGATCTCGAAGTGTTTCAATGAATGTGTTAGGACCTGTTTATCAAGCGAAAAATAAATAAATGAATGAAAGATTCATGTCTCTGAAAGAGACCAAGTAAACAAACATCATTCAACTGCAATAGACAAGAAGGTATGCTAGAGAACTTTTTTTAATATACACTCTACAAACCAGCAATGGATGCCCCCCATTGTTTTTCAACACCTTCAACAGCAGCTGCAATGGCCTTTCCTTTTTCAGCTGCTCTTTCCATGCGGGCAATAGCATCGTATAAACACTTTGCTATATCAAGCAAAGCAATGACCTCTCCACTCTCCACAATAGGCAAATGTCTGAATTTTCCTGTGGCAAGATATCATGACCATATTCAATGTGATAAATTTAGGAAAGATCACTGGAAAAATAACATGTTGTGGCCTTTCTGATCAATACTAACCTAGCACCATCTTTTGCAAGGCTTCGACAGCAAAAGTGTCAGACAGTACAAAAACTGGATTTCTAGTCATAACCTTGGAAACAGGTGTCTCCACAAGATTCACCTCGCCAGCAATGACCCTTGTTGCTATATCCTTCAACCACAAAAAGGAATAATCAAAGCCAAACCAAATTTAGACATAGGATTAAAGAAAAGGCAAGTGTAATATGCAAGTGTTCTTTCGCTCAGCTATATATCACAAAAGTGATTACAATCAAACCTTGTCTGTCAGGATTCCACAAAGTAATGCATTTGAGTCAGTCAGTAACAAAGCATCAACTCTACGAGCAGCCATCCTACGGCAAGCTTCATAAATACTTGTAGTTTCAGGTACTGTCAGGGCCTTTGACAGCCTCAATCGCCTCACCTTACGTTCTCCAGATACTCCCCTATTCCAAATACAAGTGGAAGTAAATAAATATCTACAAAGTCTTAATTAAAAGTTTCATCATTGTATTCATCTTGATTTCTGTTAATGTGGCAGAGTGAGTTGCATCCAGGAGCATTAATGCTATGCTTTGTAAGATCAATTAGGTACCGTATCTACAAAAGAGTCGTATGACATAGTCTCCTTAATCATCTTGTATATAAACAATAGTTTCTGCTGTTGATATCCGGAATACAGAAAAAGGCCTCGGTTTTGAAATTATTTAAATGAAGCCTATGGTGATGCTCAAAAGAACGTCATAAGGAACACAATACACACACATATATAAAATAAATAAAATACAGAAAACAGAAAAAGGAAAACTCAAGTCAAACAGACCCAAACAAGTTGTTCGCAGCCACATACACACATAGACTAGGAATACATCTCCTTGTGAATCCACAGAAAATAAGTTGGCATATAATTAGGGCACAACCTATGGAGGTATATATGATGCCGCCTGATGATAATTGGAGGCAAGGACGGACCCGGGATTTTCATATTGGGGGGGGGGGGGGGGGGGGGGTTGGACAAGCATATACTTCAAAATTTAAAAATAAGATGAATATATATATATAACATGTTTTTTGTTTCCACATTTAGTTACAAAAGATAGTAACTATAAAAATCTATACATTAAAGTGAAGCATATTGAGTTATTGTACTCGACACTCTTTCATGTCATTAGAAGTGTCTATCACAGAATCGTCATTAAAATCTGATACAATGTCTTTCTCAATGAACGTGATCAAGTAACCAATTGATACCTTATTCTATTCTTTAAAAACTAGGGCTTGTAATTAACACTAGTTATAAGAAATTTGGTCCATTTTTTTTAATGTCATATTTTGATCCTATGTTCCATAGATATGACGGCTAAAATGTCTAAAACAAGAAAAGCCTAGAGGGGGCAAGTTTTTATAATTTGTAAATAATTGTAGCTAATATAACTATAATAAAGGGTGTTTTTGAAACCGTAAGATGCGATTGTCCTCTCTTAGCTCCCCTCTAGGTCCATGATTGGAGTTATAGATGATGCAGTCCAATGATAATTTAGATATGGTAAAACACAACACAACTTAATTGCCAGAGAGTCAACCCTATAAAAGGGATTTTAATTGTTATGCAATTCTGTTTCTATGAAATGGAAGTGCAGGCATTGATTGAATATCTGGCTCATAGGTTTATAAAAACACACCTTCCAATTTCCAATGAATCATAACAATAACAATAACAATAATTATAATCAAATGATGAAGAATGGTAGAGAATCTTGAATAAATAAATTTAAAAAAAAAAAAAAAAAAACATACATACATGGAACGAGAAGAAGAAAGAGATTTTCGGGATGTTGTATCGAGGCTGCCATTCTCTGAAGGTTTCTTCTTGAGCTGAGAAGGAGAAGGAGAAGGAGAGCTATTCAAAGACTGAGTTTTCCTTAAAGAACCTCCTTGATTCGCCATAATCTTCAAACTCCTCCCTCAAAATGCCACGCAATATAAATTATTACAAAGCAAATGCCTTGCCTGATTCACAAGAAATTCACTGTATGTTAATTTAATCTGATAATTCAGTACTTGATGAATTTATGATCACGGCTCAATCGTGATTGGAAATAAGGAATCGTTCCGATCGGGGGATTTGATTTTCCGGGAAAATGAATGTGTTTTTAATTTCCCGGGAAAATGCACCGACCCGCCACGCGTTGTTGCGGGTGGTGGGGAGAGAGAGAGAGAGAGAGAGAGAGAGAGAGAAATGGTGGGAGGGAGGATTGTTGAAATTGAATTTTGTTTGAAGATTTATGAAGTTGGAGAGGGATAACCAATGAGATAGCAACACGTCAATGAATTGTTTTTTAACATAGAAATAATAGGCTCCAATTTTACAGGGGAAATCGTGAGGCAGTTGAAATATAACCAGAATTTCCTAGAGGCTTTTTCACCCCACGAAGGAGTCTCAGGTCCTAAACTTTTGAAATGGGTCTGGTTTTTTTTTTTTTTTTTTTTTTTTTAATGCAATTGGTTTGAGTGTTTTTGGATTAAGTTTTTTAAAAATTGAGTTTTTTTTTTTTTTATGTTTTTTTTTTTAGTGAATATTTTTAAAATTTTAAATTTTTTTTTACTTTTTTAGATGTACCTTATTTAGATTTATTTAAAAAGTAAAAATTTGTAAAAAAATATTTTAAAAAATTAATAAATACATAAAAATATAAAAAAATATATTGAATTCTTGTTTTTTTTTTTTTTTTTTTTTAGTAAATTCTTAAAAGGTTTTTTTCACAAACTTTTTACTTTTTAGGTATATTTATGTTAGATATGTCTAAAAATTTTAAAAATTGTTTAAAATATTTAAAAAATTCAATAAAAATAAAAAAATATGAAAAATAAAAGAGTAAAATTCTTTGAAAAATATTTTTGAAAAACTTTAACCAAGCAAAGTGGAGAAATTATTTTGTGTTTCGGAGCTATCCCCATTTATAAGCCTAAAATGACATGCATGTGCCTTTTGTCTAAAAGAAAAGAAAGAAAATAAAAATAAATAAAGTATAGCATGTCGCAATATTTTTGTTGTCATTTTATACTATTGTGGAGAAGTGGTTTGGAAATACTTTTCAGATCCTGGGAGACGCTAATGATCCTCAGCTAGCCACTTGAAAAGATACAAACACTCCGGTCGGGGATGCCGGAATTAGCACACTGACGGACAAGTTAGTTCAGACACTCAAGATAGCTTGTTTACTAAGTTCTGTCAAGTGATTCTTACATACCTTTCTAAATCTGTGGTTCTTGTATTTATACTTACTTTTTGGGCCTCGGGGCCTGAGCCTACTTTTATCCCATTCCCCTTTCATTCATTCGGAACTACTGACCTACGTCTATTCGGCTTTCCTAACGTATTCGGCGTCCTAGTCACGCAATACGAAGCTGAATAATATCTGATTTCTGGGGTACGCATCTTCCGACTCTTCTGCTTATTCGGCTCCCCCATTTGCCCCCCAAGCACTTTACCGACGACAGTTGGCTGGAGTGCTTGGTTTTGAATTTCGAAAAGTCAGAGCCAAAATTCGGCGGTTGGCCTCATCACGCGGATATCCAAGCGTACCCCTTTCGGTTGTCGTGTCGCCTTCCCGCCCCCTAGTACGTGCCTATTTATTGCGATTTAAGATTTCGACGTCCTTTCAAGTATGTCTTTTGTGACGCTCATCGCTGGATTGCCTTTTGAATCGTCCCTGCAACTCTCTTTTCCGATATCCTCTTCGTCCTTTGTAAGTTCTCTCCTCCCTTGCTTCGAAGACTCTTTCTGGTCTATTGCTTGGAAAATTCTCATAAACTGTAGGATATGGCGAAACATCTAAAAGACCTCCTCTCGCCAGATCGAATTGCGGGCTTTAAAAGCCATTTCTCCATTCCTGATGATGTTCATCTGTCGCTTGTGGCAGACGGCACTCTTGATATGGAGAGGGAGGACAAAACCACGATTGTCTTTCCTCTTTTGTCAATTGCAGAGGGTGGAGTTTGTTTCCCCCTTCACCCGTTTCTTAGGGCTGTGCTTCGCTATTGGGGTTTAATCCCTTCCCAACCTAATGTGAATTTCTTTTGAATCATAATGGGGGTTATAGCGCTCAACCGTCGCCTAAGAATTAACCTTGGCATTCCAACCATCCGGCATTGTTATGCCTTGGCTAAGTCTTCCAGTCGGCACGGGCGTTTCTTCCTTAGGGCCAAGGATATCGACCATCAGCTGATTACTATGCTTTCCAGTTCTGGAAAACGAGTTGATGATGTTATGGTCGTTGTCCAGGGTAACTGGGAATTTGGTGAAGGGGAGGATCACGTCGACCCTATTCCTAGACGGAGGAGCGAGCCAGGTGGCCGATTGCCTTCTCGCTTTTATTATTTGTTCGTTTTTGTTGTAAAGCCTCTTCTTTGAAATGTTACGGCTTGGCTTGTGCAGGAAGCAATTTGAAGAAAGTTGTGTCCTCAACTGACGACGCCGTTCTTTCGGATATTGAAGTTGCGCTCAAATATTTCAGCCATCGCAGTCTTCAGAAACAAGGGAGGGTGGCCCACATTCTGCTTCGTTATGAGCCGACATACACGACCTTCTCGGCGGCGGAAAATATCCCGGTTCCGGTGGGTGAAGATTCTGTTATCGCTCTGATTTTGTCCGAATTCAAAAACTTGAGGCAAGTTGGTTTTGAAGGGTTCGATTCAGAGCGGGATGTAGCTAATGTTACCGAATCAGATCAGTCCGAAACCGAGTCTGACGAGGTATTGAATTCGGCCGATCCCTCATCCACTTTGGGCCGAGGGGATCTTTCACTTGACGGCATTTTTCACGGCTTAGAGGATCCCGCCGCAGACCCCGAAGACATGGCCGGGTTAAGCTTGACAAAACTTGCCAGGAAGGCGAATGCGGAAAGGTTGGTCGTGCGGCAAAGAGCGGAGGCCCTTCCGTCTGAAGTACCACCCGCCGCCGAATCTCAATTCTCCTTGGCTGTTGGCGAGTCAGAGTCCTTGCGCGTTGAGGTGGAGACGGTAGAAAATCGGAATGCCGAATCTACTTTAATCGTGCAGGCCGGCCAAGAAGTGGAGGTAGAGAAACGCCCTGCCGAGTTTGAGGACGGCTCATAAGAACATGGCGGCAAACGTCCTCGATTAGAGGGATCGGACGTAATCGTTCCTTTTGTCATTCAGCCGATGATGAAAAACATGTCGGTTTCTTCTGATGCTTCGGCGCTTAAAGATCCAGAAGTCGCATTCAGCTTGGCTACGTCCGTGTCGTTGCCGTTTGACAAGGAGGCTTTCCGGGTGGAAACGGATCTGAATGCGACAGCACTAGCCGCCCAATCGGCACTTTTTGTACATATTTGAACTTAGCTTCACTTAATCCAAATACTGTTGAAGTTATGGTTTTAAATTCTTGTTTTGCAGACCGTCTGATGGATAGCCGATATGGGCCGTCGTCATCGCGACGCCGTTAAATAGATTGGTCATTTGCGCGAGGAAGTTGAAGGCTAGAGGAGAAGGGCGGAGGTCGAAGCTTTGAGGGCGAACAAGCCTCAAGGGCCGACGCCGAGATGGAGAGGGCTTGTAGCGCGGATCAATTGAGATCGGATGCCAAGAAGAAGGCGGACGCGAGCGAAGATGCGCTCAAATTGGCCCAGAAGGCGATCTCCAAACTGGAGGCTGAGTTGGCTGAAATGAAGACGGCGAAGGAAGCAGCCGACTCGAAGTCTTCTAAAGTATTCGAGGCCGGGAAAAATGCTGGACTCGCCAAGTACGTGGACCAAGTCCCCAAGTTTGAAAATCGGGGATTCAAACATGGATGGCACAAAGCCCTTGCTGCTGCTAACGCTTCATTGATTATGCCAATACCATATGAGCAAGTGGATGTTGAGCCATTGGAGTTTGATTCCGCTGGCTGATCCGGCCGACTGACAGTTTTTAGGATGTCGAATGTATTTTTACAATTTTTTAATTTAGTATTTTGCATCTGTTGCTACAGTCATAGTTTTTTTTTTTTTTTTTTTGTAACTTGAGTATATAAAATTTCATGAATTGTGCTCAACTGGCTAAGGAAAATGTTGTTGATGAATGATATTGCTTTCAGTTATGGTTAGATCGGCTACTTAGCTTAGGTATTTGGCCGATTAGGTTAGTAAATCTGCCCTTGCCTGAGCCAGGGCGCGACCTTGGGAAGCCGAATGGACCTAACTCGTGGGTTGGCTGAGGTAGACATTGGTCGACACTTGCGCTTGAAAACGTGGCCGACCAGATTAATAAATCTGCCCTTGCCTTTGCCAGGGCACGAGCTTGGGAAGCCGAATGGGCCTAACTCGTGGGCTAGCTGAGGCAAAAGTGGGTCGGCAATTGCGCTTGAAAACGTGGCCGACCAGATTAGTGAATCTGCCCTTGCCTTAGCCAGGGCGCGAGCTTGGGAAGCCGAATGGGCCTAACTCGTGGGCTGGCTGAGGCACACATTGGTCAGCGCTTACGCTTGAAAACGTGGTCGACCAGATTAGTGAGTCCTAATCGGCCCTAAGGTGTCAGACGACTGTTGACGTTTGGGATTGCTGACGTTGCCTCGGGTGCACGCCAGAGGCCCTACTTATCTTCCTCCAGGCAACTTGGGAGGGACGAAGACTGACTGATTCAGATGCCGCAATGAGTCGTAGTAACGAGCCTATGCGTACGGGGAGAGGAACGTCCAAGGATCGGGAAACACAGCAACCCCTTAGTCACCGAAGCAGATCGCCTCGAAAGGACAAACATCGACGGGGAAATTCTCCGTGCCCGCGACCAGAAATTGAGCCTGATTCGACTCCACGACCGTTGAGTTTTGCGGTTTCTGTGAAGAATAGACCAATGACGGAGGTGGATTCTATCATTAAAGACCTAGATGTGGCAGTTGAGTTCGCTCGACAGATATTCCCGCCGGAAGTGCAACAATCGATGGTCGGACGTGGAGATTTCGAAGTATTTCGAGACGGCATACATGGGGTCGTGAAAGGACTATATACTGCTTACGAAGTGGGCATGCGTCTGCGGGAAGCGCGACGTGAGAGCGAGAAAAAGGACGAAAGGAATCGCAGTCTAGAGATTCACGCGAAAAAGGCTGAGCATGAGCTCCGAGAGCTGAAAAATGTTCAAACGAGCGTGTCGATGGCGGCCAGTCAATCTAAATTGGTCGTTGCGGACAGAGTGACCGAACGGACCTCGGGTTATGAAAAGGGGTTTCAGGACGGCCTGAAGGTCGGATAGAGAAAACCAAACAGGACCTTGCCGAGGAGGTCTGCCGATGTGAAAATCATGGATTCAAACATGGATGGATCAAGGCCCTTCAAACCGAGGAAGCTCTCGAAGCCATGGGCATTGATTCGGCCTCGCCCTTGTACCATCGCCACTACTTTCCTTATTCCGATTTTAGAATTGAGAAGAGCGACGACGATGGTGCAACATGAATAGACTTCGCGCCGAATAAATAGAATTTCTTTTATTTTCAACGTTTGTATTTGGTCTTGCAATGTTATGTGCTTAATTAATCGTATTATTTCAACTTACTGGCAAGTTTTGTGTTGCATGGCGTAAATGTTCAAACATGCATTGACCGGCTTGAATTAAGAATGATTCTCAGTGAATATTTATCTGGCCAATGAAGTGGTCCGAATGCATCTCCCAAAAAGGCCAATCGTGATATCCACGAAGGGGGCTCTGAATCTGGAGTTTTAATCGGCCTTAATAGGCTTACTCGGCCCTAAAGTGTCGTGCACCGAAAGGGACTCCGAATCCGGAGGCTTTAATTCGGCCCTAAGGTGTCGTGCACCGAAAGGGGCTCCGAATCCGGAGGCTTTAATTCGGCCCTAAGGTGTCATGCACCGAAAGGGGCTCCGAATCAAGAGGCTTTAATTTGGCCAATCGTGATATCCACGAAGGGCGCTCCGAATCAGGAGGCTTTAATTCAGCCCTAAGGTGTCGTGCACCGAAAGGGGCTCCGAATCAGGAGGCTTTAATTCGGCCCTAAGGTGTCGTGCAGCGAAAGGGGCTCCGAATTCGGAGGCTTTAATTTGGCCAATCGTGATATCCACGAAGGGTGCTCCGAATTCGGAGTCTTAATCGGCCCTAAGGTGTCCACCAAAAGGGGCTCCGAATCCGGAGTCTTAATCGGCCCTAAGGTGTCGTGCACCGAAAAGGGCTCCGAATCCGGAGGCTTCAATTTGGCCAATCGTGATATTCACAAAGGGCGCTCCGAATCCGGAGTCTTAATCGACCTTAATAGGCTTAATCGGCCCTAATTGATTAAGGTCTGGGAGCGGGCTTGAGAAGGCGAGAAACTTTGTATTTCGAAGGTGGAACATATACAAGTATCAAGCCCACAAGTCGGGTCAATGATAAAATTTACGTAAATGTGTTGAATTCCAAGGCCGTGGCAGGCTTCTGCCTGACATGTCTGACAGCCGATATGCCCCCGTTCCTGCGATGGATTCTACCTGATAGGGGCCCTCCCAGTTTGGACCCAACTTTCCATCGGCCAGTCTCTGGTCGGCTGGAAGTACCTTCTTCAGGACAAACTCTCCTGGTGTGTATCAGCGCAACTGAACTCGCTGATTATACGACTTGGCAAGCTGCTGCTGATACTGCGCCATGGATGCCAGGGCGCGATCTCTTCGTTCTTCGATTAGAATTAGATTCAGGGCAAGCATCATGTCGTTTCGGCCTGTATCAAAAACTTGCGATTTCAGAGTTGGGAGGCCAATTTCCAGGGGTAAGATTGCCTGGGTTCCGAAGCATAGAGCAAACGGCGTTTCTCCAGTGGATCTCCTCGGTGTAGTACGATGTGCCCACAATACACTCGGCAATTCTTCGACCTATTTGCCTTTAGCTTTTTCCAGCCTCTTTTTGATGCCGTCCAAGATGGATTTGTTAGAGGCTTCGGCTTGACCATTGCTTTGGGGGTAGGCCGGCGTCGAGAAGTAAGGCCGAATGCCATATTTGCTGCATAACTCTCGGTATACACCGTAATCGAACTGGGTGCCATTGTCTGAGATAAGAGCCCTCAGAATGCCGAATCGTGATATGATGTTTCTCCATACAAAGCGTTTAATGTCGGCATCTCGTATATGTGTTAAGGCTTCCGCTTCGACCCGTTTTGTGAAGTAGTCTGTCGCGACGATTAAGAATCGCTTGTTTCTTGGGGCCCTGGGCAATGGTCCTACGATATCAAGTCCCCACTGAGCAAACGGCTAGGGGCTGGTGATCATGTTCAATCCTTCGGCAGGCAGATAGGTTAATGGGAAGAACTTTTGGCACTGTTCGCATTTTTTTACATAACTCTCCGCGTCAGCTCTCATTGTTGGCCAATAGTATCCCTATGTTATAGCTCGATGGGCCAGGGAGCGTCCGCCAGAATGGGTACCACAACTGCCCTCATGTATCTCTGTCAGAAGCTCCTCCATTTTGTCGGGGTGCACGCATTCCAAATATGGACCAGAGAGGGACTTCTTGTAAAGCCCTCCTTGCGGATTCAGATAGTATCGCAGGACTTTATTTCGTAGCTTGTGTGCTTCTTTTTTGTCCTCCGGGAGCTGTTCAGAGGAGAGAAATGCAGCAATGGGGTCCATCCAGCTTGGTGCGGATTCTATAACGTTCACATGTACTTCCTCCGAAGGGCCAATACTCGGCTCCGGGACGAAACCTACTTCGATGGTCCGTTTGATCTCAGAATTGATGGCGGAGGCTAAGCATGCCAAGGCATCCGCGTGTGTGTTCTGGTCGCGTGTTATTTGGTTCAGTTCGTGGTGATCAAATTTTGCCAGCAAGGAATTGGCCGTTTTCATATAGGCCGCCATACGGTCGTTTCTTGCTGCGTACTCCCCCTTTAGCTGATTGATTACCAATTTTGAATCACAAAACACAAGCAGACGTCGAGCGCCGAGAAGGTGCGTATTCCGCAGACCGGCTAGAAGGGCTTTGTATTCGGCTTCGTTGTTTGATGCTTCGAAGCCAAGCTTGACGGCCTGCTCAATTACTGCGCCGTCTGGAGACATGATTACAACTCCGGCGCCGCTGCCCCTTTGGTTAGATGATCCATCACAGTATAATTGCCAAATATCCCCGACATAAATTCTCCAGTTCGGCTTTGGTAGAATTTCAGCCTTTGGTCGAACTTCATCAGGTTTGAGGTTAGCAAGCTCGCCGGTGAATTCGGCAACAAAGTCGGCCAACACCTGCCCCTTGATTGCAGTTTTAGGTAAAAACTGAATGTCGTATTGGCCAAGTTCAAGATCCCATTTCGAGACACGTCCTGATGCTTCTGCACTCCGTAGTTCCGATCGGAGGGGATAATCTGTTAGCACCCCAATGTTATGTTCCTGGAAGTAATGCATCAGTTTTCTTGCCGCCATGACTAGGGCTAAGATGAGTTTTTCCAGCGGAAGGTAGCGTGTTTCAGCGTCAGCCATTGCCTTGCTCACATAATACACTGGCCATTGCTCCCCCTCCTCCTCTTTTAACAGTACGGCGCTAACGGCCCTATCGGAAACTGCCAGATATAGGATGAGCGGGTCACCAGCGGCGGGTGTTGCCAAGAGGGGTACTGAGCGGAGGTAGGTCTTGAGTCCGTTGAAGGCTGATTCGCATTCGGCGGAGCATTCAAAAGCCTTACCCTACCGTAGTGTCTGGAAGAATTGTCGGCAATGATCTGTAGACCGGCTGATGAACCTGTTTAGTGCAGCGGCCATCCCCATCAACTTCTGAACTTCTTTTACTGAACAGGAGGAGCCGAGTTCCAAGATTGCTGTGACTTGCCTCGGGTTGGCTTCGATTCCTCGTTGATTGACGATGTAACTCAGGAATTTACCAGAGCCGATTCCGAACGCACACTTGGAAGCGTTCAGCTTCATTTTGTATTTGCATAGGATGCTGAATGTCTTTTCCAGATCGACTATATGATTCTGTTCTTCTTTGGACTTGACCACCATATCGTCGATGTATACTTCCATAGTGTGGCCGAGTTGCTCTTTGAACATGGCGGTCACCAATCTTTGGTAGGTTGCCCCTGCATTCTTCAGCCTAAAGGGCATAACTTTGTAGCAATAGGTTCCTCTTGGGGTGATGAAGGCAGTTTTGTCCTGGTCGTCTGGATGCATGGCGATTTAATGGTAGCCTCTGTAAGTATCGAAGAAGCTCATGCGTTGATGACGTGCCGTCGCATCGACGAGCTAGTCGATTCTAGGTAGAGGAAAACAGTCTTTGGGGCAAGCTTTGTTCAGATCCGTGAAGTCGACGCACACTCACCAAGTCCCATTTTTCTTCTTCACCACCACTGTATTGGAGAGCCACGTAGGGTAAGTGACTTCTCTGATTGCCCCGGCGTCAAGCAGTCTGTCTACCTCCTCAACAACGGCGGCAGTGTGCTCCGCGGCTGACCGTCGGCCTTTCTGAATAATCGGCTTGCATTTCGGATCGACGTTCAGATGGTGCTGTGAAACTGACGGGTCTATTCCCGGCATTTCATATGGATTCCACACAAAGACGTCAAGGTTGTCGAGCAAGAAAGAGATCAACTGCTGCCTGTCGGCTTGATTCAGAGAAGCGCCGATCATGAAGAACTTTTCTAGGCTTCCATCAATGCCGACTCGGTCTAAGTCCTCCGTGGCCTTCTCATTTGGATGCCGCCCAACGTTATCCAAGATCTCCCGATTTGCCACCTCAATGGAGTTTACTTGCAGTTCCTTTGGCGTTCTGGTGGCAAGGAGATAACATGCTCGTGCCGATTTCTGGGATCCGCAGATTTGCTCAATGCCGTGTTCTGTTGGGAAACGTAGTAGCTGATGGTAGGTGCTTGGGACGGCCTGCAAGGTATGCAACCACGATCGCCCCATGATGAGATTGTACGGCGATGGCAGTCTGACGACCAAGAATTCCACGTCCACCGTTCTAGTACCTGCTCGAACGGGTAAGCTGATCTTTCCCAATGGATACTCTGGAGTGGCATTGAAGCCGAATAGTGGATAAGGGGCCGGAGTCAGGTCTGACTCGTTGAATCTGAGTTTGGTGAAGGTTTTATAATACATAACCTCCGAGGTACTACCGTAGTCGATAAGAACACGTTCGACGGTGAACCGGTTTACTCGTAGCTCAACAACCAATGGATCGACGTGAGGGAGTGTTACACCGATCAAATCAGAATCGTCAAAGGTGATACTTGGCGTTTCTCGGGGCCGCTTTGCTGGTGTGAGTTACTGTTGGGGACCTGGATGTGATTGGATCGCGTGCACGGCCGGGGCTGCTGGCAGGCTGTATATCATGTGGACGGTGTCAAGCAGAAACGCATCCGTCGGAAGGGCGGGTGTTTTGACCACACTCCTCCGGACGCGTTGGTGGAGACGTTCGTCCTTTGCCAACTCCTCAAGATGATCAGTTGAGGCATAGCGGCCGTCAGTTTCTTGCTGTCGGGCCCGAGATCGTCGATCAGTTGCCCTCGGGGGTCGCTCAGAAGCCTGGCGCACCGTTTGTTTGGATTTTGCTATTTCCGAGGCCAGATCACGACGAAGGCGTTCATTCTCAGCGATGATATTGTCCAACCTTTGTTTGGTCTGCCTAGCTTGTGCCATGGTCGCTTGTATTGTCTTTTGCGTCGGGTTTGAAGATAAGCAGAGGTCCAAGGCAAGTCTTGCTGCGATGGTTTTTGGTCCAGACAAGTTTGCTGGAATGAGGTCATCTCTCTGTGTGGTCTCGTCAGTGGCTATCGGAGGATCTTCAGTCACGCCTGCCATGGATGTATTTGAGTATTCCCACAGACGGCGCTAATTGTCGAGAAGTGGTTTGGAAATACTCTTCAGATCCTGGGAGACGCTAATGATCCTCAGCTAGCCACCTGAAAATATACAAACACTCCGGTCGGGGGTGCCGAAATTAGTACTCCGACAGACAAGTTAGTTCAGACACTCAAGATAGCTTGTTTACTAAGTTCTGTCAAGTGATTCTTACATACCTTTCTAAATCTGTGGTTCTTGTATTTATACTTGCTTTTTGGGCCTCGGGGCCTGAGCCTACTTTTATCCCATTCCCCTTTCATTCATTCGGAACTACTGACCTACGTCTATTCGGCTTTCCTAACGTATTCGGCATCCTAGTCACGCAATACGAAGCCGAATAATATCTGATTTCTGGGGTACGCATCTTCCGACTCTTCTGCTTATTCGACTCCCACAACTATTTAGTTATATGTTTGTGTTTAAAGAAAATTATATAAAGAAAAAAAAATTTAAAAAGAAGAATTTTAGTAACCCTAGACATTAACCATAGAGAAAATTTCATTTTTACTTCTATACTTTGCCTCGATTTTCAATTACACCTCCAGATTTCGAATGATTTTAATTTTAGCCCCAAAATTTTTGAAATCGTATCAATTTTGCCCCTGCCATCATGTTTGAAATGAAAAAAGTTTAAAAAAAAAATTACATTTTAGCTCCAAATTTCAAAAGAAAGATGCAGACTCACCTCTGCTATCACCAAACCACCACTACCAACCACCACGAACCACTACTTCATCATAACTCCGTTTCGCCTCATTTTCATATAGTTGGATTCATCTCACGGCCTAGTTTTCGTGTCACCTCTCACACGTCTCGTTTTTCCTCTTTTTACATGTCATCGGAGCTTCGAAAATTGATTCAAAAAAATAACTTTTCTTTCCATTTTTAACTTTTCTTCAAGCCATCTTTTGGACTTCATATCTTTCTCGATTCTTAATAGTTCTACTTCATTTTTTTGTCATTCTCTTTACCTCACTTCCTATTTCGTCCTACACTACCTCGCTTTCTCACTTTTTCGTATAATGGGCAGTTTCAACATGCCAAAAGTTGTCCGAAAACTAACTTCAAAAATTCCGAAATTTTCATCTTTTGCTTATTTCTTCTCTATCTTTTCTTCACTTATAACATACCAAACTTGACTTTCAATATACAACCCACCGAAGACTTGTAGGAATGGCAATGGGGCGGGGCGGGGCGGGCCGGAGCGGGCCAGGGATCACACTCTCCGTCCCCGATCCCTGATAGTCGAATTTCCCCCGGCCTCGGCCCCGATCCCCGACGGGGAACCTATCACCGCCCCCGCCCCCGCCCCCCGCCCCCACTCCCACCCCCTAACGAGGATCGGGTTTCCCGACCCTGAACACTTCCCGGCCAAAAAAAATAATAAATAAATAAATAGCTTCAGAAAATACAACAATTCATCATCAACAACAACAACAACAACATCATCATCATCATCATCAAGAACAACAAATGTGTAAATCAAATTAAATTGAAAACAGATGTGTATAATAATGAAAACATATTAAATTTGTGTATAATGAAATATATCTGAAATTGTTCGCGGTCTGTATAATAATGAAAACAGATCTGAAATGTGTGAAACAGATCTGAAAAAAAAAAAAAAAAAAAAGATCTGATCTTGCAGCTAAGTAACTTCAAAAGTGGTGGTCGGTGACGTGTTCGGTAGGGCGGCTGTGCGTGTTCGAAGCAGAAAAGATGAGGTCGTTTCGTAGAGGAGATTGCGGCTGCGAAGGTGGCAGTCATGGCGATTGGGCGACTACGGGAGTGGTGGTCGGTGTAGACACCCCATTTTTGACCGTCCTCGAGACTTGGACGTCACTGATTGAACACTCAGTGATCACCCTTGTTTGTGTTCGTCTTGAGTTCCCGGAAGCCTTGGCAGCGCGCCTCATCTCAGGACCTCTCGACTCGACTGTTTTGTGGTTGGTTTGGCATCAAACACTTGTGTTTTGCCTTTGAGAGGCAGGGTAGGGCTTGTAGACCATCCCCACCCATCACCGGCCATGGCTTGAGGCCACCGGTCGTGTCTTGTTGCCACCGGCCAAATGTTTGGCCGGCCGGCACTGTAGATGGCCGGCCGGCTCTCTTTTTTTGGTCAATTGCATGTTTGGCCGGTCGGCTACTGTGCATCTGCTTTTGCAGATATTTTTGTGCAGTTGGCACACACTTGGCTCCCCTCCGTACACGTGTATAGAGGGATCTCCCTCTTAGGAAGCTTGTCTTGTAAGCTTACAAGACTAAAGCTCTATAAAAGAGAGCTTCTTCTCCCTTGGTTAGAGGTTAGACATTTTAGACAACATTTTCAGAGCTTGAGCTTTAGGGTTAGGGTTTACATATATCCTCTATCTCTATATCTCTCTCTCTTTTGCATTTTGTGTGTGTTTAGGCTTAGATTTGCTCACAAACACCTACCATTACACCTTGCCTTAGTTGCTGAGGAGCCAAAGGTTTGTTCTTGGAGGTTTTAGACTGATTTTAACCTAAAGAAGCTGCTAGAGCACCATTGGTGAAGAGGGTCTACAAGGGTAAGAAACTTGTCCCTTTATTCCCCATTTTTGCATCGCATTTTTGCCTACCTTGCATCTGTTTTTGAGCTTTGTGTATAACATATAAAAGTTTTGATTTTTAGTGCTCTAAATAGTTGGTTAAGGTTGCTTGAAGCTTTGGGGTTGTTTGACCCCTCTTAAGCCTTGAAAGGCTCCATTATATGCCATTTTGGTTGAGCTCCGGGACCATTGTGATTGGGCCTCCTCACCATTGAAATCTTGAGGGATTTCAGTGATGAGGATGGTGCCTTGAGGTCCTAGGAAGGAGAGGGCCACCCCCTCTCCTTGTTGTCCTTGAAAAGGGCCTTTTTTTGCCTCTTAAGGGAGCATCTAGTCTAAGTGTGTGTTGACCATGCCTTAGTTGATTTTCATGCTTATTATGTCATAATATGCCTCTGTTTTTAGTTGGTTTTGGTATACCATGCTTGTTTAGCATAGATGCCTTGTAATGCCATGATTTGCCTCAATACATGCATAGCATTTAGACTACCATGCTTTTGTGTTTTGGCCAAGCTTTGTGAAGCTTATATGCATGTTTTGATATGCTAAGGGACTGTTTTAGGTCATTTGAGTCATTCATGCTTTGCTTTGAATAGCTACCATGTAATCCCTCTTCCATGCCCTAAGCTTTGGCCCCTCTAGCATGCCATCCTTGCTTTGTTTCAGTGGTTTGGAACCACTTGGCATGTTATTTCAGACCTCATGGTGTGCTTGTATGCTTGCGTTTGATGTCCCTTTAATGCCTTGTAAAGTTGTCATCTCATGCTCCATGTTTATGCCTTCATGCATGCCATCATGTTTAGGCCCCTACGATACCATGTCATTGTGTTCTTAGCTTTGTTTTAACTTGCTAAACCTCTAATTTTGGTCATTCCTTTCATGCCATGTTTGGTTTTGTTAAGTGTGGTCCAATACCCCTTTAGCTTGCCTTGAGTTTTGATCATGCTAGCATGCATTGCTTGTGTTAATTAGTTGGTTTGGCACCTCTAATTCATGCATATTCGGAGCTTATTATGCATGCCATTTGTCCATGTTTGCATCCTCTTAAGTGTGCTTGAGAGTTGCTCTTTAATGCTTAAGTGTTGGTCCTTGTGTGCATGCATGCTCGCATGTCATTTTGCCTTCATTCCTGAGCATGTTGGCCACTGTTTTAGGCTTATTTGAGGGCTGCCTAAATTGGTGTAAGACCATCCTTCGCATTGTTGCATGCTTGCTTCTTTGCATTTCCATGTTGCACACTCAGGCTCACATGCTTAGGATTGCATTACATGAGCATGCATGCTTGACCTCTTAAAGTGAGTATGATAGAGGTTAGGCCTTCTTGTGTGTTTATTTGGTTTGCATTTCATTTGAAATTGAAGTTGCCTACTTGGTTTCTTGGGCCATCATGCATTGAAATGCACGATTGGTGGTCTGAGAATCGAGGCCCATCCTCCTTTGAGTCATGGACATGATAAGGAGTGTGGTTGGTGTATACATTGCTTGAAATGCATTGCCATGCCAAGTATTGTCCTCTGCTGCTGTCAACACAGATTCTGCAGGAAGATTTGGCCGGCCGGCCATCTTCAGTGCCGACCGGCCATCTATGAGTGGCCGGTGGATTCATTTGTGGCCGGTGACAATTCTCCATGGCCGGTGACCAATCCCCTCAGCCGATGGTGTCCCCCAATGTCCAGAGAGTGCACCTTGGGACTTGTGCAATTTTCAGAGGAGCAGAGCAGGGTAAACAAAGGCAACTTGTGCATGGCGACGAATTTCCGAGCAAACCCGAACACGCATGCATTGGACTCTCTTCCCGAGGCCTTTTACTGCTTTCCTTAGCTTAATTGATTTGTTAATTAATTAGGTGGTCTGTAATTATTTAATTAGCTTGTAGGATAATTAATTTGTATTATTCTTTTGGTCCCTCCGAGCGAGGACGAATTTGTAATAAGTGTGGGTGAGTGTGTGTATGTCTTCCAACCCCCACTTCTTTTTCCCTTTTACTTACCTGCTTTCAATGGTTAGTACTAGGGCATATTTATTTTAGCATACCTTATGCTACGCATGCGTGCATCCATACATTTGTCTTGCATGCACGGGGCTCAGCACATCATGCTAACTGCACTTGTATTTCAATTCCAAGTTCAGTACTTGTTAGTTGCAACATTTCACATGTCATCTTTAGGATAGCCGAGCCTATTCTAGTTGCATCCTGTATGTGTTACATTAGCCATCTTAACATGAACTAGGATCATGCATATGATTACTAACTAATTTCTGTTTTGGCTTGGAGTACTAGGTGAGCATTTATGCTTTAGCATCTCGCATGAGTGTGAATGTTAACATGACAGCATGCTTACCATGAGGCTAGTTGCTTATGTGATATAACTGCTTGAATGCCTGTGGGTGAACGTTGGATTGTTTGAGTTGGAACAACTCATTGAAATCCGTGTTTTAGCCTACTTGTGAGTAGCAAATTCCAAAGCGTTTTCCAAACAAACGGATATGCAATGTTCCATTCCAAATTAGGCAATCTAGTCTATACTTGTTTGCTGTGCGCATAACATAGTAATTCTAGGCTAATAACCGGAATAAGAACACATAACGTTTTCAAAATAAGATATCACGGTTAGTAGAGGCCGATCTTCGGATCGGGCGAGAGGGGGTGCTCATAGCTGACCTTCCCCAATCGTACCCAAGTTCCCGAGCCGAGGCAACTTTGGTGATGACGGACACGTGGCCTTTGGCACCGAGTCAGGGTTTCCTAAATTTCCCCGTTAAAAAATATTTAGGTGGCGACTCTGTATCTGGCAAAGCAGTCCATGTTTAGCACTTCTTTCAAAAATCCGTTTTCTCAAAATGATTTTCCAGATTTGGACTCTTTGGTTCAAGATTAAGAACCGTGACAAATTGAGTCCGAACTGTAACCCGTGAGTTCCCTCGCGGACCTGTTACAGTCGGCGACGTTGAGAAGAGAGGGCGACGTTGAGAAGAGAGATAAAGGGGATGAAAAGAGAGAGAGAGAGAGAGAGAGAGAGAGAGAGAGAGAGAGAGAGAGAGATATGAGACTGAGTGTGTACTGTGTGAGGAAGGATTCGTTTATATATATAGGGGGTATTATAGTAATTTCACTTCGGGGACAAATGGAGACGGGGACGGGACGGGTACGGGGCTAGGACACTTATTCCCATCCCCGGCCCGAAAGTGATCGGGGAATGATTTTTGAATACTATCCCCACCCCATTGGGGATATTTTTTGAGGAAAAACCGATCAAATCAGGGTCGGGGAGTCGGGTCCCCGTCGGGTCGAGTTCAAATTGCCATCCTTAAAGACTTGTCATCACAAAGATCTGTCACAAATTATGAGCTAGTTTTTGTTGTGATTGTGTTGTATGAAATTGGTATTATTGAGTTAAAAGTGATGTTGTAATTGAAAGTCATGTATTTGTATTCAAGCTTTGAGAAAACTATTCTCTCTCTCATCTATATATAGTTATATATTTTTTTTTACTGTAATTTTTTTCTAATTTTAAATGGTGATTGGTTTGTTCATATATTTATTGACAATAGAGATCATGATAAATTTTTAGTTGAAATTAGAAAAAAAAAATATGACATGTTCCATAGATTTAACCCACACAGGTGGCTCAGTGATTAATAGCGTTGAATATGGTGTTCTAATAATAGATAATTTCTTGAGGTCTCTTGGTCCAGTTTCGTAAGGTGCAACACATTCAGATTTAATCACTGGTTGTATAAGATTCGGAGCACGTTTGTACGTTGAAAATTGGAATGGAATGCCAATGCCCATTTTGGTTTTGTATTATCTTCTCATCACCACATGAACCACCAACTCCACCGCCACTGAACTCCATTATCGCCACCATGAGCATCACCATCACTACCACCTTTCAATACCAAACCCACCTCTTTCACAACCAAGTTCCATTACCACTACCATCAAACTCCACGACCACCATTATAGCTAGCTTCGCCGTTATCACCGGACCACCACCACCACTATCACCAGTTTCAGTACCACCTAGAACCATGTTTTACATCATGCTATAAGTGAAGAAGAAGAAGGAGAAGAAGAATGAGGAAGATGGAGGAGAAAGAAACAAAAGATAAATGTTTCAAAATTTTCAAAGTTAGTTTTCAAACAACTTTCAGCATACCGAAACCGCCCATTACATAAAGACGTAAAGAAACGAGATAGTGTAGGTTAAAGTAGGAAATGAGGTGAAGAGAATGACGAAAGAATGAAGTAGAACTGTTAAGAATTGAGAAAGATATGAAGTTCGAAAAATGGCTCGAAGAAAGGTCAAAAACAAAAAGAAAAGTTATTTTTTTATCAACTTTCGAAACTTCAACGGCATGCAAAAAGAGGAGGAACAAAACATGTGAGAGGTGATACAAGAACTAGGCCGTGAGGTGAATCGAACGACGTAAAAATGAGACAAAATGGAGTTATGACGAAAGAGATAGAAGGGTTTGAAGTGGAGGTGGTTTGGTGGTAGAAGATGGTGGGTCTACATCTTTCTTTTGAAATTTGGGGCCAAAATGTAATTTTTTTTAACTTTTTTCGTTTCAAATGTGACGGCAAGGGCAAAATTGATACGATTTCAAAAACTTTAGGGGTAAAATTAAAATTATTCAAAATCTAGGGGTGTAATTGAAAATCGAGGTAAAGTATACAGGTAAAAATGAAATTTTCTCTTAACAATACACGAACTTATAAACCTTATGTTATTTCTTTGGGAACTATTAAAACTTCAAGTTATTCAAATTTAGATTCACACCAATAATAAATTGGAGAGGGTTTGAGATTTGCTTCTCGTACTCTATTCTACCCCGCTTTTGCTCTTGTCCTTGCCCCGATTACCTTTGTGTGTGTGTGTGTGTGTGTGTGTGTGTGTGTGTGTGTTTATACTAGGACTAAACTATCAAATATTATTGTCTTTTATTTTTCATCTCTCTATCACTTATCTTTAATATTTTCATTGTTATCACTCATCAATTGTTGTTCTTCATATGCCATATAACCTCTCTTTTATTGATATCATCCCCCTTCTAAAAATGATAAATTACCCCAATATCCCCTCGCATGTATCGTGCCACTACCACTTCCTCCTTGATTCTCCCAACCTCACGAAGGAACGACGCTAGGACAAGACAGAACAAATACAATTTGGGAAGTGTTAGTGAAGGCCAAGAAGAGGTGGGTGTTGTTGGAAAGGGCTGGGGGTAAGGAAGCGAGAGAAAAAGGAAATTACATATGGTTGGTCGTAGGTGTTACAGTGGTGGGAGAGTGAATAAGGGTGGTAAGGGGCAATCAATGATATATTACAGTTGCCAAAAATGCAGAACAAGGAAAGAACAAAGAGCGCAGAGGGGGAAAGGAAAAAAAGAAACAAAGAATAGAAGCAACATTGTTCTCAAAATTGAAGATTCAACGACTTTTTTTAAAATTAATTTTGAAGTTCCACCCTAATTGTAAATATAAAAATATGGGGCACTTACGAGTTGATCCTATTGTGCAGACTTATTTACCTATAAGTCCTGCTCCTTTTGTCACCTATCAATATCCCTAAAATACCCTTCATTTACCTTCTTCATCCCTATTATCAACACTATTATGACTCTCTCCTCTTTTGCCAACAACAACCTTTGGCGTCGACAACCACTTCCGACACTGACAACCACCTTCGGCGATAGTTTCTAGTAGTGGTTTTTTTTTTTTTTTTGAATTATTTCAACAAAAATAGCATCTATCAACAATAACAATAGCATATTAAACAAAATCAGTGATAAATTTATCACTCAAAATTTCAACACAGCAACAATCCACAACATATTAAACAAAATCAGTGATACATTTATTACTGCATTAATATCAAAATTCTAGCACAACAATAGTGATAATTAAAGATGTAGTGATAAATTTATCACTGAATAATTTGTATAAATATATATATAGACGTCATTCACATTCACACTTCTACTCACTAACACTCTTATCCTTTATACATATACACAACCAGCAACAGATAAATTTATCACTGAAACATAAATTTACAGCAGTTTTGTTTTTAAAAATGAGAGAGAGAGAGAGAGAGAGAGAGAAGAAGAAGAAGAAGAAGAAGAAGAAGAAGAAGAAGGGGTAAGATCTGAAAAATTACTATTGTTTGGAGACGTGTTGGAGTTAATTTCACCATTGAAACAACTAGATTGATGTAGATCTAGAACTAGATCGATAGATCAGTAACAATAGAGTGGAGATCGGAGATGTAGAGTGTAGATCGGTGATGGTTGATGTGGTTGGTGAACGATGGTGGTAGATTCGTGATAGTGGGGTGTAAATCGATAGTGGTAGATCATGGACAATGATGGTAGCAAGTGTAAGATGACGGTGGTAGTAGTGGTGATGGTTGGACGACGATGGTAGTCGTGGTCATGGTGGCTAGATAGCGGTGGTGGCAGGGATAGCAACAGCAGCGACGACAGTAGCGGTGGTGTGATGGTAGTAGTGGTAGTGGCAAACAATGGTAGTGTGAAGGTTTTAGAGATATGGTAGAGAGAGAGAGAGAGAGAGAGAGAGAGAGAGAGAGAGAGAGAGAGAGAGAGAGAGAGGAATATGAAAGGATTTGCAAAAGAGAGAAGATAAGAGAATTTGATGGACAATATTTTAATGAGGGCAATATAGGTAGTGTAGAATTTATTAGTGCATTGAAAAAGAGGACTCGTTGGTATTTAAGTTCTAATAAGGGGTCACTGCTGTGCGGGAAGCACAGCAGTGACTGTGGTGCCTCAATTTGAGGTGTATTATGACCTTATTTTTATGATCCAAACCGTCCATTTTGTAGGGTTTGTTGAGTACTTCATGCCTACCAAAAATCATATTAATCGGATATCAACAACTATATGATCGATAACCAAAAAAATAAATAATAAGTTTTATTTTGAGAAATAACATAAATAATATGCAGTTCGATCATATAGTTGTTGATATCCGATTAATATGATTTTTGGTAGGCATGAAGTACTCAACAAACCCTACAAAATAGACGGTTTTGATCATAAAAATAAAGTCATAATACACCTCAAATGGAGGCACCACAGTCACTGCTGTGCTTCCCGCACAGCAGTGACCCCTTATCCTTTAAGTTCACTTGATGGGACTAGTTGGCAATTAACCCTAAAAATATGGCAACATTTTTCCTAAATCCAAACTTTTTTTTTGTAATTCGTCACATATATTTATTGTAGTAGCAATAATTCTATAAATAATAACACTCTTACTAAAAATACACAAGGCTAAATATGGTTAGTTGTCAAAAAAGTCATAGACATCCACTCATATTTGGACACACATGCTTTTAGTAAGATTTTTAGTTGATTTTTAACACAAATTAATTTTATTAATTGGTGACAGTAATAAAACTTTAATACTTGCAATGCCAATTAGGAAAAATTAGCAATACATCCTCCATATAGTTTGAGTAGTCGGCCCATGATAATTTTTCTTCTTAGTTAAGATCCCTCAGTGTTTTTTATTTTAGTAGCATAAGTCCTTTATATCACTTTTTACATTGTTTAAGTGATTTTAAAACTTTAAAATTTAATAACTTTTGATTTATATCTCCTTTTTTTTAAGATCTTTTAAATAAGATCTATGAGTAATATGAAATTCTAAAGAAATAAATTCATGAAATTTCACTAACTTACTGACTTGGTCATCGAACTGACCTACTAACTTGGTCATTGAAATTTAACACTGACTTAGTCATCGAAATTTCATTGACTAACCCAAATTTCATTGACTTAGACTTAGTCGTCAAAATTTCACTAGTGAATTGAAATTTGACTAACCTGTCTTAGGTCAGTGAAGTTTCATCAAAATTTTTTTTTTTTAAAAATTTTGTATGCATCATGGATCTTGTTTTATAAATCTTCATGAAACGATTCTAAAAACACAATTTTTATAAATAAAAAAAAAAAAAAAAAACTTGAGATCCAGATTAAAAGTTATATAATTTTGACATTTTCAAATGAGTTAAAAAAAGTTATAGAATTTTGTCACTCATCATGTGCTTTGAAAGACCTAAATTAATATAAAAAATTGTGTTGTCCCTTTTAAAAAAAATATTACTAAGAATCTTAAACTAAAAACCCCGTCAAATACAAATTAACAATTTTTAAAAGTGGACATGATGTACTTGAACAAAATGACAGTCAATTCATATAAGTAAGATTATTATTCTTTTTATTTATTTATTTATTTTATTTTTTTATTTTCAGTTTATTAGTTTGCATGATTTTATTACTCATGTGATTAATAATGGAAGAGATATTAAATTTGGGATGATAATTTTTCATTGCCCTACTTTGCCACCAATGAGGAAGCAGAGGTTAGGAATGACTTTCATCTCTCTACCCTGTTTTATAGTGTCCCGCTTTAATTATATTTATTAAATATATTTATATGTAAAAAATATATAATTTAATTTTTAAATATAATAATAAAATACTAAAATATTGCACTCAATATTTATTTTAATTTCTTTATTTCTCATTTTATATCTTTTAACTTATAAAATAATATATCATTTTTTATTTTTGATTTTTTTTAATATTATTCCTAAAGTTTGAAAATTGACATGTTCCGACCTTGTCACTGTCACCACCACTGACATCTCCCTGATTTTCCTCGTATCCTATATCCTACGGGTGAGGATGGGGTACTACAAACTCAACCCCACCTTGCCCTATTGCCATCAAGGGTAGAACCAAAAATCCTCTATCAAGGGAGCCAGAAGTAAGGCATGAGATATATTTTGCACATGAGTACGATGGGTTGAATCGAGTTTAAGTGGATTGAATAATTATTAAAATATAAATTAATATATGATAACTAGCCTAATAAAAAAATTATAGGAGATTGGTTTAAATTTACACATGTTATCCATTTCTTCTAAGCCCATGATTCTGTTTGGTATAATTTATTAGGACAAATTATATATAGAGAGAAATGTTATGGTGTACCCCCCTCAAAAAATGTGTACCACAGCATTTCCCACATATATATATATATATCTTGAGTATATGTGTAAAAAATATTTGATGCAACTATTACTTATAATTTACTAGAGAAAAATAATTTAAATAAGTTTGAACCATAGTTAATTATTGAAAAATTAGAGATGGAATGTTCTTAGGGTAAAGCACCATTAAATCCCAAATCATGGTAAGTAGAACCATTTAGTCCTACCTTTTATTTTGTAGACTTAGAGGTCCCATTTTAATGTTAAAGTTATTGCTGCCCACGATTTCAACATGTGAGTTACAGATTACAAGGGAAAATGTGGGTTTTTCGTGATGTGAAATTTACAAAAATGGCCAACAATGTACTATAGTGGTTTTTGATTTCCCTTCTGCGTGATCAAAACGGAAAATTCAAAGATGGAAAGTTTTTTTTTATTTCAATTCCAATGTTGCAACGATGATTCTTTCTCTGATTTCCTTCCATCATTTTTTGGTAATGTTAATATCTCACTCTTCATTCCCAAATTAACATTGGGTTTCCTCCAAACCCTAGAAAATCGAGAAGCCCATTTTATATTGTACATTTCGGTGGTCATTTCAAAGCAGTGAGTGAGGCGTTCTATCATTCTGTCGACGGTGAAGAAAACAGCGTTACCGGTGTCAGCAACCATGTTTATTATGTATTCGAATGGTGAATGGTATGTATTTACTGTTGTTAGATTGTTTTGGGGGTTTTTGCGTAATGTTCGAATGTGTGCTTAACATTTGATTTCACTGCTTATGTCGCTGTGATTGTGGTTAGGGGTAATGTTAGGTGGGCGATTGACTGTAGGTTTGTTGTAATGGTAGGGTGGGAATCTATTTTACGTAGGGTATGTTGTGTGGTGGTCCCTTTTACGTAGGGTTAGTTGTGTTGGATTTTCAATGGGTGTATTAGTGTGAGTAACCCGAATGGGGATTATATGCAGTTGGGGTAGTTGAGTCATCGTGTTTATGATGTGAGATATGGTTGTGTTGCATATGAGGCTTTTGTTCAAATGTGATGTAGGGTCCCTTGTTTTAGGGTCCTTATACTGTGGTGTTAGCTGAGTTATTTGTTCTGTTGTTAATGTTACAGACATTGGTACGAGATATGTGGGATGGTAATGAGCACCTATGTTCGTGAATTGTAAAAGTTATTTCATGTCGTTTTTCATGTGGTGACATTTGTTTTGGATTATGTCTATTACATGGTTGTTGTTAATGTTAATGACTATGGTTGTTGAGAATGTTTGAATGTACATTGTTGTACATGTTCGCATATTATTTAACTGTCAGGTTACGTCGCCAAACGCGGCATAGCGTGGGTGAGTTTTGTTGTGGTTGTCGTTGTGCGACAGTGCATACGATGTGTATTAGGTGTGAGGTCTGAGGTGGGTGGAATGCTGTTGTGTGATGTGGCTTAGCCGATGTAATTGACGCTTTTTGGGGTGTTTCTTGTATTATTTTATTTATTTATTTTGTGCTACTAAGTCTTTGTGTGGAAGCCTATTTTGAATTACAAGGTAATTATGTTGTAATGTTGATGTTAATATTAATGCAATGATAGTTAGATCATGTTTGAATGTACATTGTTATACATATTTGTTAGACAGTTAATTAGTGAAATTCATATACAGATGTCGCGTTGTTATCGTTAAAGTTGTAGACACATACGTGTTGAATTTTGTTGTTTTAGTTTGGTTGTTGTGCTAATGTGTTGCTGTTTTTTTATTTTTTATTATTGGTTGTTTACAATTCTATGTGTGGAAGACTGTTGTGTGTTTTAATTCAGTAATGTGGTAATGTTGATTTTGTTTCAGGTAATGAAGGCCAACATGACTCCAAACATAAACCGAACAGGAGGACATCGCGATCACAATTGTCTGTTTAGACGTTAACTAGAGTGGCCACAAGAAGACAAGCACAACTGCCATTCAAGAAGAAGAAAAGAACATTAAGTAATGTGAAGAAGCCTGATATTGACCCCTCGAAACTGATGTACCGTTCGAATGTGTCTAGGGTAATCAAAACTGTGCTGAAATTGGAGTTTGGTGTTGGCCAGATACGATAATTATAAAAAACACAATTCTGGTTGATGATTGAGACAATTCGTGTCTATAATATAGATCTAAAACCATACAAGAAGTGTGATGCAACGGTTTGCCGAATAATACAGACTTACAACCCGAGGGATGAGAAATTTTACGTTGGAGGGAGCGGACTGCCACTGAGAAATAGTAACGTCAATTTGTTGTTTTGGATCCAATATGGGAAGGAGAAATTGGATTTGGTGCCCGGGATTTAAGCGCCATTAGATTTCATTCAAGTCTGCTCCAAATATCCAGATTTATTTGAAAATGTTTAAGTTGCTTTTCTTTGTAATATTCCCTAGTGTTGAGGGAAAACGTATTTAAAGTTGTTAACCACATGTTGATATGTGCAATGTTGTTTTAAGCATAAGGTTGTTTAGAATTGCTATTACTTTTTGGGAAATGTCATATTTATGCATATTTGGGAGGTTGTTGTTAATGAGATAACCATGGTGGAAATGGTGGAATTTGGTTGAGAGTTAGTATTGTGATTTGAAAATGAAATAGCGTGGCTTTGATTGCTAGAAACCCCTTTGTTTGGGTAGTTTGATTTGAAATTTCAGGGACGAAATTCTTTAAAGGGGGAAGGTTGTAACGATCCTGATTTCAATCATTCTTTTATGATTTGGCACTTTGACTGGGCCGGTCGAGGGTCGAGCTGCCCGGTCAGCTCGCGGGGGTCCAGGGAGCAGCGCTCCTTGGCTGGTCCAAGGGCAGCGCCCTGGCGAGGGTCCAAGAGCAGCGCCCCCAAAACAAAAATTCAAAATGCATTCGAAGTTGCTTGTCCGCTCGAGCGGAGAATGTTTGGTTTTAGAAATTTGACTTGTCTGCAAAAGTACTGGGTTAGTGTATTCGACGCTCGAGCGGGGCATTCCATGCTCGAGCGGACCATGTTATATCAGTTCGTGAATCTAATATTTCATATCACTTTTTCAGTCCTTTCTCTCTTTAAAACTCTCCAGAATTCCAGATCGGGAGCTTCTCTCTCTAGAAGTCATCTTCTCTCTTTGATTTCTCCAAATCCATTGGGATTTAGACCTAAGTTCTTCACCATAGTTGGTTATCATCTCGAGGGCTTCGTTGTGTGCGGTGAAGATCAAGTTTTGATACTGTTGATTTTGGGGGTTTTATCTCATTTCTTCTTCAAAACTTGAGATATGGATTTTCTTAGAGTTATATATATGTTTTTGCAAGATCTAGATGATTTTCGAAATCATCCTTTGATTAGCTTTGAGAAATTGATTGTTGATTTCAAGAAGATGAGCGATTTTGAAAGAGGGTCTAATTTCTTTTCTTTTTAAAATAGAAATTGAAGGTTTTGAACCATATTGATTGAAGAAAGATGATTTTGGGGAGATTCTTCTAAATATCTTGGAAATGAATGGTTTTGGTGAGAAAACCTAAAAATTGGGTCTTTTCTTTGAAGGATGTTGCAAATTCTTGGAAGATGTTGTCATATTTATTGTGTACCAAAATAAATGGATGTTTTGAAAATTGTTTATTTATATATAAATGACGAATTTCATGAAAAAAAATGAGAAATGTTGTTTATTTTGGAAATTGTTGTCAAAATGTTGATTTAGTCTTGAATTGACTAAATTGTTGAGATTACTCGAAATGTGGGAATTACGTTATTCTCTTGAATTAATTGGATATAAAAGTATATATATATATTCATGTTGTGAAATTGTGTTGAAAAGAGGATTGAGAATTTTGATCACAATGGTATATTGTGTGGAACAATTGAATAAGGAAGTAATATTGCATTGCATTATTAAGCATACATCGGCATTTCAATTCATTGGACTATGTTAAGCTTTGGAAATTTGCATTGAGAAAAGAATGTTGGGAAATGGGTTTTCATGAAATGGTTTTGGGGTAAATACGGTGGTAAGTCTTGATAGGTGGTGTAGATGAAATTGTTTAAGTTGGCCTAAGTGTCCTTGGTGAAAGACCAGAAAGTCGCGTGGATAGGTGTCGAGCCTTTCGGTTAATACCGGTAAAAATGACAATTGGTAGTACTCGTATAATCTATTTGTAGACATCGACCTAGGGATTACCAGAGTTGTATTTACCGCCCCCTTTAATTAAATTGATAAATTTTGAACATTTGAAGTTGCATAACATCATTGAGCATGATGGTTTTCAAAAGATAAAGATATGTTTTATTTTCAAAAAGGCATGGCATGGCATGTACATTCTTCTCTTGAGACTTGTATAAAATGTATATACTTTGTTAAGGATTTCCTACTGGGCTTTATGCTCACCCTACCGGATTTTTGTACAGGAAAAGACGTGGTGAATCTGTTTAATTGAGGGCGTAGAAATGTGTGTGTTGAGAGCACTAAAGTTCTCATTTGCTGTGATCCTATTTGTAAGCCAAGGGCTATGTATGTGTGGGTTTGAATAACCATTTTGTGTACCGGGCTTAAGCCTTGGAAGATTATAAACCCTTAGGGGTGCTTATTTGGTTATTTACTTCTTGTTAAATCAATGTAATATCGCATGAGGAACTATTATTATTATGTAATGCAAGTATGGGAAGTTATATTTGGTTTTCCTTTAAGAGAGCCATGATTGTTGCATTATCATTTAGGCTAGAAATTTGGGGTGTTACACTCCATGATAATAGAATGGTTTTGTTGGTCTTTTATCTCCATTTATTGATCTTTTGTCCTATCGGTTCATAGATCATCATGCAACAACTTTGCGACAATTGATGGTTTGTAAATCGAGTCTACTCCTCTCTTGATCAGTTTCATGATAGAAAGAGGCAGAAAGGATAAACATCTCCCAAAAACACTCTGCATTTGCTCTGTTTTGATTTTGTAGCAGCAAGGCAGAACCCAAAAATAGTGGTTGGCCGGCCACCTTTCTATGTGACCGACCATTTCCCAAGGCCAGTCGGCCAAAACAGAACAAAATCTGGCAGCAAACAGAGAGGTTTCTGGAAAGATGTTCTCATTTGTGTGCTCGCGGCTCCTCGCCTCCCGTCCTTTAAATTAGATTTAATAATTAGTGTGTTGTAATTAATTAATTAGATTCATTCGAATTTTTAATAATCAATTAATTAGTTTACTCCATTAGTTGATGTTGTAACAATTAGTTTAATTCAGACATTCGAACCCTCTTATATGAGGGCAAACTTGTAATATTGTGTATGTCTTCCAACCTCCATTCTTTCTCCCTTTTATTTACTTGCTTACGATGGTTATATATAGCATCAAATTTTGGTTCCATGCCATTGCCATTGCCATGACTTGTATTTATTTTTGCATGCATTAGGTTCGGTTCATCATTCTAACCTTGCTTTTATTTCCTACTTACTTGAATACGTGTGTGTAGACACCCCATTTTTGACCGTCCTCAAGACTTGGATGTCATCGTTTGAACACTCGATGATCATCCATGCCTGTGTTCGTTTTGAGTTCCCGGAGGCCTCGGTCACGCGCTTTGCCTCAAGATCTCTCAGCTTGTTTGTTTGTGCTTGGTTGTGAACCAAACACTTGTGTTTTTGCTTTTGAGGGAAGAGGATGGCTTGTTTGCTATCCCCTCAACCCATCCGCCAAGGCTTGAAGCCATCGGCCTTGTTTTCTTGCCATTGGCCGGCCAAAAGTGTTGGCCGATCGGCACATTATTTGGTCGGCCGACACTTATGTTGGTCGATCAGCCATGTTTTCTGGTCGAACCCTGTTCATCTGCTTTATGCAAATATTTTATGCCAGCAGTGACAGCTGGCATGCACAATTCACACCCTCCATACACGTGTATGGAGGGATTTGCACCTTTGCTTAGCTTGCTTAGGAAGCCTTGGAATTGGATTTCTATAAGAAGGGAGCTCCTCCTCCCTTCTCAGAGGTTCTGAAAAATAGGGTTAGAGAAGTTGTGTCTATCTATCTTTATATTTCCCTCTCTTTACATCTTTGTGTGTGTTTTTGTGCTCTAAAGGGTGTTTTGTTCACACTATTGCACACAAACACCTGGCAATACACCATCCTTGGTTGCTGAGATGCTAGGGAGTTGGTGTTAGGGTTCTTGGGCTGGTTTTGATCAAAGAAAGTTGCTGGAGTGGTGTTCTTGAAGAGGTTCTTCAAGGGTGAGCAAACTTACTTTTAAACCCCCATTCTTGCTCAAGCTTTTAGACCTACTTCCTTATTGTTTTAAGCCTAGCTCTTAACTGATAAAAGTTCTATTTTTTGGTGCTTTAAATCTTTGGTTAAGGTCTCTTTTTGGTTTGGGGTTGTTTACCCCCTCCAAGGCCTTGTTAGGCCTTGTTTTAGGCCATCCCTTTTGGCCCTTGTTCTTAGCTTTGCATGACCTTTCTACCACTGAAATCCAAAGGATTTTCAGTGGTGGAAAGGTGGTTTTGAGGTCTTAAATAGGAGAGGGTCATCCCCTCTCCTTGTTGTCTTGTATGCTAGTATAAATGGCTTATATTGGTAGCATGTTTGTTTAGCTTGTTTTAGCTCCATTTCAGCAGGTATTTGGTGTTATTTTGCCATGTTTTACCTCTGTCTAAGGTTGGTTTAATGGCTTCTTGCATGCACCATGTACTTGTCTTGTAATCCTCTGTATTGCCTTAACATGCATCTTGTGTTTAGACCATCATGCTTGCATATTTTGGTTCAACTTGAAGGAGATTTTAGTCATGTTTTACCATGCTCTAGCTTTGTTTCATGTTGTTTTGATCATATATGCCATGCTTTGTATAGCTACCATGCAACCTAGCTTGTTACCTTTGTGCATCAAGTCCACTAGCATGCTTTACTTGGCTCATTTCAATGATTTGGCATCATTTGTAATATTATTTCAGTCCATGTTTCATACTCATGCACTTGCATTTGTCATTCATTCAATGCATTGGAGGGTTGGCCCCTTTATGCCTTAACATAAATCATTGCGTATGCCTTCATGCCTTAACTTGCGAGCCATCATTTCAATATGTTTTTGGGGTTATTTTGCCATGATATAACTCTAATTTTTATTGCTTAACTCATGCCATGTTTGGTTTTGATAGGTGTAGTATAACACCCCTTTTGTAGTCTTGCATGCCTCATGCTTTTGGACTTTTGTTCTAGCTTGTGTTGGCTAGTTTCAAACTTGTTTTTGGTCTTGTCTTGACCTGCCTTAGGACTGTTTTAAGTGCCCTTGGCCCTTTGGGGCTTGCCTTGCATAGCCATGGTTCGAACCCCTTAGCTAGCCTTGAGCCTTGAGTCTTCTTGCATGATTTGCTTGCTTTGTTTGATTGGTTTGGTACCTTTCCTAACATGATTTCAGAGCTTACCATGTTTGTCACATGCCCATATTTATCTCCTTTTAAGTGCTCTTGAAAGTTGCCCTTTTATGCCTAGGTGATCGGCCATTACATGTGCATGTTTGTATGTGCTTTTGTCTATTATTTCTTAGCATTTTGGCCACTAATTTGGGCATGGCCGAGGTCCTCCCATTTTGGTTTAAGTCTATGTTCGCATGTTGTTGCATGCTTGCCTTATATGTTGTCGCATGCTTGTTGCATACTAGTTCCATTGCATGTTGTTGCATGCTAGTCCTATTATATCATGCTTACACGCTCGTTGCATGCTTGTCAAATTGCATGTTGTCACATGCTTGCTAATTAACATGTTGTTACATACTTGCCCCTTTGTATATTGTTATATGCTAGTTGCATTACATGGCATTGTTGTTAACATGCTCATATTGCATTAGCTTTGCTTGCATACTTATGTTGCATTGCATTGTGTGTGCATTCCCTTGCCTCTTGATCAAGCATGATAGAGGTTGGGGCCCCTTGTGTATTTTGTGCATTTCATTCCATATTGAATTGCACACTTGGCCTCTTTGGCCATCATGCATCGAAATACGTGATTGATGGTCTGAAGGTCGAGAACTACACTCCTTTGAGTCTCAAACATGATAAGGGGTGTGGTTGTGCAAATATTGTCTTGCAAATGTATTGACATGCTCTATCTGTCCTCTGTTGCAGCAAAAGAAGCATTCAACAGGAAGAGATGGCCGATCAGCTATATTTAGTGCCGGTCGGCTAACAGAATTTAGCCGAGAGCCTTATATTTGGTCGATGACCAATTTCCCATGGTCGATGGCCTTATCTTTTGGCTGATGGCCTCTCAGCATGCCCACAAGGTGGTTCAGAAGTGTCACAGAAGTTGGCATAGTTTTCAAAGGTATAGAGCAGTGCAAACAGAGGCAACATGAAGCATGGCAATCGATTTCCGAGCGAAGCTGATCAAGCATGCATTCGTCCCTCTTCCCGAGGCTGCTTTACTGTCTTCATAGCTTAATTAATTTGTTAATTATTTAAGTGTTGTAATAATTAGTTGTAGCTAGTTATTCATTTGGTTTTGTAACAATTAATTAGGTTGTTAGTTAGTTAATTAGTCGATTTGTATTATTCTTTCGGTCTCTCCATCGAGAGGGCGCAATTGTTGTAATAAGCGTGCGTGTGTGTGATGCATGTCTTCCAACCCCCATTTCTTTCTCCCTTTTACTTAACCGCTTACAATAGTTAGTTCTAGGGCATATTTCATTTAGCATCCCTATGCTATGCATGTTTGCATCCATCCATTTGTATTGCATGCACCAGGCTCGGCGTATCATACTAACTGCATCGTATTTCAATTCCAAGTTGAATACATGTATCAAGTATTGCATCTCACATGCCATTTTAGAATAGCCGAGCCTATTTCTAGTTGCATTTTGCATGTGTTGCATTAGCCATCTCAACATGAACTAGGATCATGCATGATTACTAACTAGTTTCTTATTTTGGCTCGGAGTACACTGTAAGTATCTATGCTTTAGCATCTTGCATGTAGTTGAGTGTTAACATGACAACATACTTGCCATGAGGTTAATTGCTTATGTGATATATCTGCATAAATGCTTGTGGGTGAAGGTTGGATTACGTGAATTGGAACGATTCATTGAAATCCGAATTTTAGCCTACTTGCAAGTAGCAAACTTCAAACCATTTCCAAACAAATGGATATGTGGTGCTTTGTTCCAAATTAGGCGATCTAGTCTATACTTGTTTGCTGTGTGCATCACGTAGTAAGATTAGCTAATTAATCGGAATAAGAATGCATGTGTTTTCAAAAACAAGATATCATGTTTAGTAGTGGCCGATCTTTGATCGGGCGAGCGGGGGTGCTCATAGATGACCTTCCCCAATCGTACCCAAGTTCCCGAGCCGAGGCAACTTTGGTGATGACGGACACGTGGCCTTAGGCGCGAGTTAGGGTTTCCTAAATTCCCCCAAAATAAAATATTTAGGTGGCGATTCTGTATCTGGCAAAGCAGTCCATGTTTGACACTTCTTTATAAAAGTCAGTTTTCCAAAACGATTTGCCGGATTTGGACTCTTTGGTGATTTATCGGTCTTGCATCGCACTTTGCGAGATTAGATTCAGAACTGTGACATTGAGTCCGAACTGTGGTATGCTAGAGAACAAAACGAGATTTTCTCGGGAGTTCTCCGAGCACGTCTACAGTGTGCTATCACATGCTTTGAGTTGAGTCATATGTCATGTTAAATAACCGAACCTAGTAGTTGCATTTTTGTATGTGTTGCATTAGTCACTTACATATTAGAACATGCATTTTTCTAACTATTTTCTTCTATTTTGGCTTGCCTCGGTTGAGTACGAGGTGAGCGTTTTCGCTTTAGCATGTTGCATAAATGTTTGTGTTTCCATAACAAGCATATTACCATGAGGCTAAGCGCTACCTCTTGAATGCTTGTGGATGAAAGCTATTTTTGCCTAAATTGGGATGATTTGATTAATGTGCATATGAGCTTACTTTTTCAAGAAACACATATTCAAAACACTTTTTAAAACAAACGTGAAATCAAAACATTCCAAAATGGGTGACTTAGTCTATACTTGTGTGCCCCAGATAGAAAAATTAGTATAATAATCAGAACAAGAGCATATACTGTACATAAATGTGACGACCGGTTCTTTTCCTTTCTTTTCTTTTCTTTTCTTCACCTCTTCCTTCGCTGCGTCCTCCTTTTACCTTTATTAGACTTGACACATTTGGAAATGGTTCTCAAAATAGTAGTTCTTGTTTTGTTTTGTTTGGGAATTTGAATCTCTCTTGTTTCGGAGGGTGCGCGCCCAAGTCTGAAATGCCCGGGAGCGAGGTGGGAAAATTCTGGGCTGGAAACCAAGGGCTGCACGTGTAGGGAGTGAGGCCGCACGTGCGGAATTCAGGGGAGATGGGAGGCTGCACACTGCCTAAAAGGCAGGTGCAGAAAGAGGTGTAGGAGAAGAGCACCGCACGTGCGGGGGTGGAGGCCGTACATGTGGGAGAGGCGCTCCAAACGTGCGGGGAAGGGCGCCGCACGTGCAGTCGACTTGGGTCCGAAAATTCTGCTTTTTGTATCACTTTAGCCTAGTTGTATCTCACATTTGGGGCTTTTATTCTCACTCTAAACCTCATGTTTCCTTCTCCTTCTCTCTAGAAACCTTCATCAAAACCCTAAAACTCTTTAATTCTTGTAATCTATTGGGTCTAAATCCATCATCAGCCCTCTCAAAGCCTTGGAGATCTAAGCTAGAGTTCTTCTTGGTATAGTGGAAGAGTGAAGGATCCTCCATTAAAGCTAGGGTTTCATCATCTTCTTCATCAAGATTGAGGTAGGCACATTCTTGAGTTATATATACAAGTTTTGCTATTTTGATGATGATTGTAAGAGTTTTCTTCTAGTGCTTTGTTGATTTTAACTTTGTGATGCAAAAATGTAGAGAGTTTTAAAAGTGAGTTTGCATCTCAACCCTTTTATAAATCCTAGAGGTTTTTCCTTCTATTAAACTTAAGAAAAATGATTTTGAAAAGGGTTCCATTAAGGAAAATGAGAATGTGTTAGGTTTGATGAAAAACCCTAGAAATTGGGGATTTTGGGAAAATATGAAAATACACACGAATTCGTTTATTTTCTTGTATCAAGAGGATGAGTGAGAGTAAACTTCATAGCATGTTTGGTAAAAATGGAAACCTATTTGATGTATGAGACATAAGATGTTATTATAACATAATGTTAAATGCTTGAACATGTGTTGTTGGAAAATAGTGAATGATTATGTACCATGGAATGTGAAAGTTGTGAAATCTTGGAAATTATGTTGAGAACATCACATATTACCTTGAAGAGGCTAACTTGTAGTGATTTGTGCATGGTGAGAGTTTGTTGTTACTATGAATTGATGGCACATGGGTATTTTGTGAAATGGCTTTGAAAAGAAGAGATGAGAAATGGGATTAATTGATATTGTTGTAGAGATATCTTGAGAATAGTAAAATGCTACGAAATAGTAATTATTGCATCGTGTTTCCATTGAGTTATTATTATTGTGCATCTTGACATGTGTAGGAAGACATTTACTTTGAAAAAGATTATATTGCAATGAGAACTATGGTAACGTGAATGGGGTAAATACGTGGTAAGTCCGGATAGGGGGTGTAGTTGAATTTGATAAGTTGGTCTGAGTGTCCATGGTGAAAGACCAGAAACCCACGCGGATAGATGTCGAGCCTTCCGGTTAATACCGGTAAAAATGACAGTTTGGTAGTACTTGTAGAGTCTACTTGTAGACACCAGCCTAGGGATTACCAGTGTCGTATTTACTACCCTTGTTGATTAAAATTTGAAGTTTGAAATGTGTTGAGGTTGCATGCTTTTATTGAAAAAAAAAGGGAAATCTTTGAGAAGAGCATGAAATGAAATTTTCTTTCAAAAGGGCATTGTATGGCATTGGCATTTGCATTTACATTGAGAATTACATAACTGTATATACTTTGTGAGAATTCTCTACTGGGCTTTATGCTCACCCCTATGGGACTTTGATGTAGGTAAAGATATGGTGATCCCGCCGACCTGAAGGCATGGATATTTTGTGAAGAGTAAATAGCTCTCTTATTTTTGTTGTGAATTTTATAAAGCCAAGGGCTAAATGTGTATGGGTCCGAGAGACCATTTTGTGTAACCGGGCTATTGCCTTGGAAGATATAAGCCCTTAAGGGCATTTTATTGTTTTGAGACTAGATGTTTCACATGTTATAGATTCATGTGTTCTTCTGTTTCGTTGAATGTATACCGCATGTGGAACTTTTGTATTAAACTCATTTATTAAATGTGTAAAGATGGAAGGATTATTGTTATTGTTTAGTGAATGTTCATTAATGTGGGTAGTTCATGTTGAATTATTTCGGGGCGTTACAACTTGGTATCAGAGCTATCGGGTTTGAATACTTGGGGCTCGCGGGAAATGGTCGTTGTACCACAATGGGTTCATTTCGCATGATTAGGAAATGTTTTACTTATTTGTGATTATGTGATAGCATGCTTATGTGACTATATGGGTATGGGGTTGGACTTTGGGGATGTTATTTGCGCCTATTAGAATTTCTTGAGGTCTTATTAGAAGGGTACCTGATCAATACTCATTCTATTAAGAATTCTTGGTTTCTTATGGGACAAATCTCATCACTAAAAGATAATTTGTATGTGTTTATGTGACTAAGTGCTTACGTGGAGTGAATTAAATTATTTGTGTGATGAGGTGTATGGAATTGCTATGGTTTAACATGTGAGGCAAGTTGCGAGCACATTTGGGATGATGTGCTAAATTGTTTATTTTGATTCTCAATTAGGATGTCGAGAAGGATTCGAACACAAGGTGGTAGGGGTGGAAGGCGAGGTCGAGGTCGCTGGGGTGTACATAAGGTACCGGTCCACGAGGTCCCGGTACAAGAACAGGGTCTAGGCCAAGCTGATATGGCCAAACAAATGGGACAAGCGGAGGTGCCGGGGCAAGCCGCAATAGGGGCTCTAGCCCGGGAGATGGCGGGGGCATTGAGGGAATCCATGAACATACTTAGGGCGGAGACCCAAGCCAGGGAGAATGTTGCGGAGACAAGGGCAAGCTTCCTTACAAGGGAGTTTTGCGGGCCAAGCCGGATGAATTCCATGGCGGCCCTGAGCCAAAGAAAGCAAATGAATGGCTTAAACAAACTGTGAAGACTTTCGAGATGCTTCACTTCGAGGACAGCGAGTTGAGGGTGACCCTAGCAAGTTACTATCTGAAGGGTGACGCAGGTCAATGGTGGAAGTATGCCAAGGGCCGTATAGAACCGTCATGGGAGGCATTTGTGGTGGCCTTCCAAGACAAGTATTTACCTCCTACTGGTAGGAAGAGGTTGAGGCAGGAATTCAAGGACCTTAAGCAACTAAATATGTCCGTGGCCGAATTTGAAGCGGCCTTTTCTAGTTTGTCCCGGTTTGCACCGGAATTGGTAGCGACGGAGGAGCACCGTTGCTTTGAGTTTAAGCAGAGGTTGAGAACGAAGATTTTGTTCAAGGTTGTCGGGAACATGATTCGAAATTATGATCGCCTTGTGGAGGCAGCCGCACATGTGGAAATTATTATCGAGGTCGAGAAGGAGAGACTTCGGAATTCGAGGTCTAGGGGCCAAGGGTCACAGGGGGACTTTAGGCCCAACAAGAAGAGTAGAAGCACCTCTTCATCCCAGTCTCAGCCGCAATAGTCTAGATCTACTTTCCTCTTGCCAAGTGCGGGCTCGGGAAAGAGTGCACCGAGTGCGTTTTCTTGCTTCAAGTGTGGCCAACCGAGTCACAAGGTCTTTGCATGTCCACAGAAGGGGGGAGGACAGCAGATGTTACTACCACCATCATCTAACCGATCACAGAGTCAGTCTCAGAGTAGGGGTTAGGGGCCTACTTGCTACCAGTGTGGTCAGTCAGAGCACATGAAGAGAGCTTGCCTGTAGTTAGGAGGTGCATTTGGCGCATCGGGGTCAAGGCAGACTTAGTGCCACCAACAGGCTCGCTCACTCAGCTCAGACTACACGAGTTCATCAGGGAGCCGCTTCGGCTCAGTCTGTACAGCAGGCCTATGCTCCGAGGGATGAGCAGGTTGACTAGAGGCCATAGGGGCGCGTGTACGCTGTTACCGCGCCAGAGCAGTTGCCAGGACCCTCGGCTGTGAGAGGTATTTTTATTGTGTGTAATTCTTTGGTCAGTGTGTTGATAGATATGAGTGCATCTCATTCATTCATATCTGTTACATTCGCATCTGCATTGGGGTTAGAGGTGGCACAGTTAGTGTCTCCACTCAGAGTTGAGTCACCGATTGGGAGTACAGTTGACTTAGACCGGGGATATCGCGATTGTGAGATAGAGATTGCCTGGTATAGACTCTCGTTTGCTTTTGTGTTGCTAGATATGTCGAGTTTTGACGTCATCCTAGGCATGGATTGGTTATCCTCGTATTGGGCAGTGATTGATTGTTTTCATTAGAGGGTCACAGTATGCACCTCGAGTGGAGATTGTTTTTACTTTCTGGGAGACAGGGTTGATCGGGTCTTGTTGCGGGTATTTGATCCTCGTAGTAGGAACGAGCTTAGTGGTCTTCTTGCTACTCTCTTGGATAGTGAGAGTGATGGGACTCGAATTTAATTGCCAAGGGTAGTGTGTGAATACCCGAATATGTTTCCCGAACACCTTATTAGTTTGCCACCCCACTGGAAGATTGAGTTCACCATCGACTTAGTGCCTGGAACGGCACCCATTTCTATGGCACCGTATAGGTTTGCACCTACGGAGTTGTATGAGTTGAAGATTCAACTTCAAGAGCTTCTAGACAAAGGCTTCATTCGCCCTAGCACGTCACCTTGGAGAGCGCCGGCTCTCTTTGTGAAGAAGAAGGATGGGTTATTGCGGTTGTGTATCGACTACCGTAAACTGAATCGAGTTACTGCCAAGAAGAAATACCCTTTACCCAGAATAAATGACTTGTTTGATCAACTTAGAGGGTCTTGTTGCTTTTTGAAGATAGATTTGAGGTCAGGGTACCATTAGTTGAGAGTCCGAGAGGAGGACATATAGAAAATGGCCTTTCGTACGCATTATGGCCACTATGAGTTCCTTGTAATGCCATTTGGGTTAACTAATGCGCCGGCTTCTTTTATGGATTTGATGAATTGAATTTTTAGAGAGTACTTGGATCATTTTGTGGTCATCTTTGTAGAGGACATCTTAATTTATTCAATTTTCGAGAAAGAACACGAGGCTCACTTGAGGGTAGTGCTTGACTTACTTAGAAAACATCAGTTGTATGCCAAATTTGAGAAGTGTGAGTTTTGGCTCACCGAAGTGAAGTTTTTAAGCCATGTGGTATCAAGTGAGGGAGTAACTGTAGATTCTTCAAAGATAGATTCTGTACAAGATTTGGAGCAACCTAAAAATGTTTTTGAGATCTGGAGTTTCTTGGGATTGGCGGGGTACTATCGGCGTTTTGTGAGGGACTTCTCTAGATTAGCCGCACCTTTGACTAGGTTGACTAGAAAGGGGGTTAAGTTTGTGTGGAGCGAGGCTTGTGAAAAGTCTTTCCAAGAACTCAAAACTAGATTAACTATGGCACCGGTGTTGATCATTCTGGAGAGAGGTTTGGGGTACACCGTTTTTTGTGATGCGTCCCGAGATGGGCTTGGTTGTGTTTTGATGCAAGAGGGAAAGGTTGTAGCGTATGGTTCACGGCAATTAAAAACCCATGAAAAGAATTATCCTGCCCACGACTTAGAGTTAGCCGCAGTAGTGTTTGCCTTGAAAATTTGGAGGCATTACTTGTATGGTGAGAAGTTTGAGGTTTTCTCCGACCATTAGAGCTTGAAGTATTTGTTTTCCCAAAAAGATTTGAATCTACGTCAATGGAGGTGGATGGAGTTTTTAGAAGACTACGATTTTGAGTTACACTATCACCTGAGGAAGGCCAATGTAGTGGCCGACGCCTTAAGCCGAAAAACCGTGAGTAGCTTGGCGAGTGTGGCCATTCGGGAATGGGTTATGTTGGGTGAAGTCTGCAAGTTTGAGTTGCAATTGAGTGAGTCCGAAGTGGGTGCAACATTGTTCGCCTTGAGTGCTCAACCTACCTTGATTAGCAAAGTTGTAGAAGCGCAACGAGGAGACCAGGAAGTAGAGTTAATTCATAATAGCATCTCCAACGGGAAAGAAGAGAAGGGTTTGAATATTCACTCGGATCAGAGTGTACATTACCTAGATTGTTTGTTTGTGCCTGAATCTTGTAGAGAGGAGGTGTTTCGAGAGTTCCATCATTCACGCCTTGCGGTACATCTGGGAGGCACCAAAATGTATCGTGACCTTAGCCGTCAGTTCTGGTGGAGGGGCATGAAGCGAGATGTCGCATCCTTCGTGTCGAAGTGCCTTACTTGTCAGCAAGTGAAGGCCGAGCATCAAAGACCAGCGGGTTTGTTACAACCCTTACCTATAGCAGAGTGGAAGTGGGAGCACGTTACCATGGACTTCGTAATTGGGCTTCCTAGAACACAGCGAGGCAATGATGCCATTTGGGTAATTGTTGATAGGCTGACTAAGTCCACACATTTCATTCCAATGCGTACTAGTGACTCAGTTGAGCACTTGGCGGAGTTGTACATTAGGGAGATAGTTTGGCTCCATGGGGTTCCGATAACCATTGTGTCAGATAGAGATCCTCGTTTTACCGCCTGGTTATGGCAAAGCCTTCAAGAGGCATTGGGAACCAAGTTGACCTTTAGCACCGCTTATTACCCTCAAACCGATGGGTAGTCGGAACGTACCATTCAGACTTTGGAGGATATGCTTAAAGCTTGTGTCCTAGATTTCAAGGGGTCTTGGGAGAGGCACTTACTGTTGATTGAATTTGCCTACAACAATAGTTATCAAGCTAGTATCGAGATGGCACCGTTTGAGGCCTTGTATGGCCGACCTTGTAGATCGCCTGTTTGTTGGGCCAAGGTGGGGGATACACCGTTGTTGGGTCCGGAGATTGTTCGGGAGACAACCGAGAAAGTTTCCCTCATTCGCAAGAGATTAGTTACGGCTCAAAGCCGACAGAAAAGTTATGCCGATAGGAGGGGACAACCCTTATCCTTTGAAGTGGGTGATCATGTGTTTCTTAAGATCTTACCTAGGCGGGGTCTAATGAGGTTTGGCAAGAGTGGGAAGTTGTCACCAAGGTTTATTGGGCCTTTCGAGATATTGGAGAGGATCGAGGAGATGGCATATCAGTTAGCCTTAACGCCACAACTTTCGGGAGTCCACAATGTGTTTCATGTGTCCATGCTTAGGAAGTATGAGCCCGACCCATCTCATGTGTTAGATTGGGTTGATTTGGAAGTAGATGAGGATGCTTCTTATGAAGAGCGACCGGTTCAAATTTTAGATACCTGAGAGCAAGTATTACGGGGCAAAACCATACCGTTAGTGAAGGTGTTGTGGAGGCACCATGGGATTGAGGAAACGACTTGGGAACGGGAAGCAGAGGTCTACTCCAAGTATCCGGATTTATTTGAGCATGGTCAATTGTTTTGTTTTAATTGAAATATTCCCTAGTGTTGAAGGGAAAGAATATTGAATTGTTGATTACATGTTGTTGTGTGTATTATTAAATTGAGCATGAGGTTATAGAGGGATGATGTTTTGTTATAGATGTTTCATTTCATATATCTAATTTGAGCAATTGTGTTTTGATAAGATAAGGAGGAAGAAAATGATGAATGTTGGTTAAATATCGATAATGTGAGTTTAAATTTTGATGGTATGGTTGTAGTTGTTAAAGTTCTCCATTTGATTAGTGGGTTTAAATTTCGAGGATGAAATTTCCTAAGGCGGGGATGTTGTGACGACTGGGTCTTTTCCTTTCTTTTCTTTTCTTTTTTTCACCTCTTCCTTCACTCCGTCCTCCTTTTACCTTCATTAGACTTGACACATTCAGAAATGGTTCTCAAAATAATAGTTCTTGTTTTGTTTTGTATGGGAATTTGAATCTCTCTTGTTTCAGAGGGTGCGCACCTGAGTCCGAAACGCCCGGGAGCGAGGCGGGAAAATTCTGGGCTGGAAACCAAGGGTCGCGTGTGCGGGGCCTTGGACCGCACGTACGGGAAGGAGGCCGCACGTGCGGAATTCAGGGGAGATAGGAGGCTGCACACTGCCTAAAAGGCACGTGCAGAAGGAGGTGCAGGAGAAGAGCACCGCACGTGCGGGGGTGGAGGCTGCACGTGAGGGAGAGGCGCTCCGCACGTGCGGTCGGCCTGGGTCTGAAAATTCTGCTTTTTGTATCACTTTAGCCGAGTTGTATCTCACATTTGGGGCTTTATTCTCACTCTAAACCTCATGTTTCCTCCTCCTTCTCTCTAGAAACCTTCATCAAAACCCTAAAACTCTTTAGTTCTTGTAATCTATTGGGTCCAAATCCATCATCATCCCTCTCAAAGCCTTGGAGATCTAAGCTAGAGTTCTTCTTGGTGTAGTGGAAGAGTGAAGGATCCTCCATTAAAGCTAGGATTTCATCATCTTCGTCATCAAGCTTGAGGTAAGGACATTCTTGAGTTATATATATAAGTTTTGCTATCTTGATGATGATTTTAAGAGTTTTCTTCTAGTGCTTTGTTGATTTTAACTTTGTGATGCAAAAATGTAGAGAGTTTTAAAAGTGGGTTTGTATCTCAACCCTTTTATAAATCCTAGAGGGTTTTCCTTCTATTAAACTTAAGAAAAATGATTTTGAAAGGGGTTCCATTAAGGAAAATGAGAATGTGTTGGGTTTGATGAAAAACCCTAGAAATTGGGGGTTTTGCAAAAATATGAAAATACACATGAATTCCTTTATTTTCTTGTGTCAAGAGGATGAGTGAGAGTAAACTTCATAGCATGTTTGGTAAAAATGGAAACCTATTTGATGTATGAGACATAAGATGTTATTATAACATAATGTTAAATGCTTGAACATGTGTTGTTGGAAAATAGTGAATGATTATGTACCATGGAATGTGAAAGTTGTGAAATCTTGGAAATTATGTTGAGAACATCACATATTACCTTGAAGAGGCTAACTTGTAGTGATTTGTGCATGATGAGAGTTTGTTGTTACTATGAATTGATGGCACATGGGTATTTTGTGAAATGGCTTTGAAAAGAAGATATGAGAAATGGGATTAACTGATATTGTTGTAGAGATATCTTGAGAATAGTAAAATGCTACGAAATAGTAATTATTGCATTGTGTTTCCATTGAGTTATTATTATTATTGTGCATCTTGACATGTGTTGAAAGACATTTACTTTGAAAAAGATTATATTGTAATGAGAACTATGGTAATGTGAATGGGGTAAATATGTGGTAAGTCCGGATAAGGGGTGTAGTTGAATTTGATAAGTTGGCTTGAGTGTCCATGGTGAAAGACCAGAAACTCGCGCAGGTAGGTGTCGAGCCTTTTGGTTAATACCGGTAAAAATGACAGTTTAGTAGTACTTGTAGAGTCTACTTGCAGACATCAGCCTAGGAATTATCAGTGTCGTATTTATCGCCCCTGTTGATTAAAATTGGAAGTTTGAAATGTGTTGAGGTTGCATGCTTTTATTGAAAAAAAAAGAAGAAGGGCAATCTTTGAGAAGAGCATGAAATGAAATTTTCTTTAAAAAGGGCATTGTATGGCATTGGCATTTGCATTTATATTGAGAATTGCATAACTGTATATACTTTGTGAGAATTCTCTACCGGGCTTTATGCTCACTCCTATGGGACTTTGGTGTAGGTAAAGATGTGGTGATCCTGCCGAACTGAAGGCGTGGATATTTTGTGAAGAGTAAATAGCTCTCTTATTTTTGTTGTGAATTTTGTAAAGCCAAGGGCTAAATGTGTATGGGTCCGAGAGACCATTTTGTGTAATCGGGCTATTGCCTTGGAAGATGTAAGCCCTTAAGGACATTTTATTGTTTTGAGACTAGATGTTTCACATGCTATAGATTCATGTATTCTTTTGTTTCGTTGAATGTATACCGCATGTGGAACTTTTGTATTAAACTCATTTATTAAATATTTGAAAATGGAAGGATTATTGTTATTGTTTAGTGAATGTTCATTAATGTGGGTAGTTCATGTTGAATTATTTCGGGGCGTTACAATAAAAATCACATTATGATTACTAGAGACCGATCTTTGATCTGGTGAGTGGGGTGCTCAATTCATGACATTCCCCTCTCATACCTAAGTTCTCTAGTTTAGACACTTTGGTGATGACGGACAAGTGGCATTTGGCACGAGTCGCAGGTTTCCAAAATTTTCTAAAAATATTTAGGTGGCGACTTTGAAATCTGACAGTGCAGTCCATTTTTGGCATTTCTAATTGTAAAACGATTTTCCAAAGATTTTTCGAATTTGGGCTCTCATTTGTTTAATCTATTTGACATTGCACTTGTGAAACCAGATTCAGAACCACGAGAGTCAAAACTATAGGGCTATCGTATCCAAGGAGACTAAACCTCTTCGAAAAACACGAGAAACCAGCTACAGCTGGTACATTATTCCAAACATTAAATGCAATACTCATACAGTGCACATAGCCCCACGATACATCTTTCAATTAGTTGTAACTTTTTCCTTTAATTTGTGGTTTTAATTCCTCATTTGTGACTACGCATCGATTGTGGAACCGGGCAAGTGTAATGTTTTGTCACGACTTTGCTGGTAGAACATTATTAAACTTGTTGGAAAAGGGTTCCATTGAGGTATAATGCACTAGTTGACGTTGATGTGTGGTATATATTTGTTTATTTCAAATTTAATGGGTGCATAATTGTGCGTAATGTGTAGGTTAATTGTGAAAAGCTCATTGCAACTATCATTGAGCGCTATTTTTTGAAAGTAGTATCGGATGTGCATGTGCCAATGAAGAAATGAGATGAAGTGTTGGAGGTTGAACTAGTGAATGCATGGGATGGGTGTGCAGCTGATGTAGGTGTTAAGGATATGAACGTTATAGAACCAAGCTTGGATTGTTGGTAGCCTGATTCGCCGCACGGTGGTGAGGTGGAATTCACATCAGCTAATGGTAATAAGGACCCATCATAAGGGTTGCCTCATGGTAAGGAAAACGAGGGTGGGAAGATGTTGGCAGCCGGGGAAGTGTGGCCGATTTTGTTCCCCAATTTGCTAGATCTGTCAAGCACACCCCAAGATGTCGTCATTTACTCCAACGCAGATAATAAAATTGGGCAACTAAAGAAGGTTATGGATAACATTAAGGAGTTGGAGAGTGAAATCCGAGCTAAGTCTCGACGTGTGCGGGAATTGGATGGTACATGGAGAGAATGTTGGGTTTTAGAGGCCACCAACCTATTTGTCGGCTGCGATGGTGTAAATGTGATGAAGGACGCTGAAATTGCTCATCTGAACAAGCTAGTTGGGCAGTTAGAAACAATAATAGATTTGGAAGATCACGTTGACGACCTGAAGGTGCATGAAGTCAGTCAATCGGTGGTGAACAATGGCTTGAATAAGTGGACAAAATCGGACAATTGTTCAAGGAAAAATATAAGGTCAGGAAACACAATGAGTAGTCACAATGTGCAATGTTCATCATCTCCTCTAGCCATATTTGCCCAGGTTATGTAGAGATAGTGGCGGAGCGTGTTGATGACATGGTTGGGGTGAAAGATCTAAGTGCTGATCTTGCTGACTTCCGTGGAGATAAGCGTGTGTCATTACGAGAAAATGCTCAAATTCCCTCCGTCATGCAGCAAGCAGTTGAAAACGTTATGCTTGTAGACAAAGTTGGTTCTATAAAGATGGAAAAGGAAAGTGTTTACAGTCTCGATTCGAAGATGATGTCGTTAGTCAGACGTATTAAAAACAAACTAAGATCTCGAAGTTATTGGTCATGCCAAATAAAACTGCAAAATGACAAGTAGGAAAGCAATTGGGTCTGAAGTTATTTATGTCTTGGAGGATGTTGATATGGAAAGTAAGATGTGGAAGGGCTTTGGAATGAACAAGAAGCACACGATGTGGAACTTACTAAAAAATGATGAGATGAAACTCTTGGAGAAGGTGCATAGCTTCGATGGTAACAAGTAACATTTGTTTTTAATCCACACGTGTGTTTCATTTGTTTCTGTGACATATATGTTGTGTTTTTTGTAAATGTTGTCCATGATGTGTAATGGTTTCCAGATCTGTGATATGGGATGGTGGTGACAACGAGATCTAAGTGCTCTTCACGAACATCCAAGACTTGGTGTAGCAGTCTTCGATTCATGGAAATGTAAGTGCATTGTAGTCCATGTTTTAACTGTAAGAAAAATATAAAAATGATTATAGCGTGACAATGTTATTTTGCAGTCTTGATTTGACATTGTAAACATTGTCGAGAAATGGTATAGGTTATAGACGCATATGCCGCCATGTTGATGGACCAGCAAAAGAGGGCAACCGAGAGTAGCAAATATGTAGACACGTTGTATGTTTATAGTAGCATATGTGTAGTATGTGATTGTAATTTAAACAAGCGCATACACACACACAACCTTTCCTCCCCCCCCTTCCCTTAATTGTATCATGCACAAACTATCGTGACATTGGGACTATTTGATGTGAAACATGGAACCAAGACATGATGAGGAACCTGAGCGCACTTTTGAAGATGAAATATCTCAATGTGCATACCAAAGCTGCGAGAGCCCACAGATACACCCATTACTCGGTGTACCATGCCAATCATTAGACTGTGATGGTACACAACTCGAAATCCAGTACGTGGAAGCGTTATAATTCCTTAAAGTAGAGACGAGGGATGAGTGATGATCATTACAACGAGGCGTTGGAAGTGGTAAGCATTTGAATAGTACTGTACACTATTACATGCTGCTAGTTTTTGGTTTTCCATTTGAAAATTGGACACAATACGTACCCCTTTCCCTGTGTGCTTGTGTTGATGATGTCTATTGTTTGCATGTGTGCTGTGCGCTGCTTGTAACGCAGTTGAAATATATGTAAATGTAATTACATAGAAAGACTGGGTGGTGGAACACCACATTAGATTCATGAGTCCAATGGTGGCAACCGACAGTGACAAAATTTAGGATTTTGATGGTCCACTTGTCCCGGTTGTTGACTGCCCACAGTAGGGTTTGGATACGTAAGTGGTGTTGATGTTGTTTTCCAGCTATTGATATTCTTGAATTGTAATGGGGTTGACGTGGTGTTGTTGCTGTTACATTACACGTCGGACCGTGCAGTTTATGTATGTTTCATCCTCCGGCAATATGTGCACGGGGTCGAGATTGACAGCACATTGAATGGCCTAACGCCATCTATTCTACGTGCATCTATAGTGAAGATGTTCTTGAATGACCCAATAAGAGGGTTGCATGCAAGGACACCGTAATATCTGTCTTTCCCATTTCCCTCACCTTCTGGATTATAAATGGAATTGATTTGAGAAATAAATGTTTTTTGTGGATGCTGGTTGGACTGTAAGAATGAATTGTGGTAGGGTAGTATTTTAATAATAAATGAATTGAATAGTGCTTTGGTAAATTTTTGGGGTGTTTCATAAGATTAATGGTGTTTGATTTTGATAGTTGACGGTATTCATTATTTATCGCTTACGTAGTTGTTATGAAAAAATGGAAACATATTTTTTTGGCATGTGTCTGCATGTATGTAGGTTATCGGAGTTGACAATGGATGCTAGTTTTCGTAGAAGTATGTGACTCGTGGACATTGTTATGCTTATGGTATGAATTGCTATTCATTAATTGAGCAAAACAGGTATCTGAACGAATTTTTATGTTCTACGATTGGCTGATTTGAAATTTCATAATGAACAACTGTGATGTTTTAGTTAATGTTCAAAAGATATTGTAGCCGGATTGTGCAAATGGGACAAGAATTTAGCTTGCACGATGTGATATGTGTTGCACTCTTCTTTTGATGTCAATGTAATATGTGTTATACATTTATAACAGTGACGCAATGTTACACTAAAATTTAATAAAAATGACCGTATGTGCACACCCATACATTTGTTTTATGGTTCCCTTCCCATCCATATTCCTCATTCCTATATGTTGGATGTTGTGACAACGATGTTACCACTGGGTAAAAATGTGGATTAAGTAATATGATCATAGTAACGAAAACATGGTGAACCCCACAGGAATGTAATTCACCCTAAACATCAAACTCACCCCAAACACGTGGTGTTAAAACAACATATTGAGTGATGTCTAATGCACCATCATAGTCTGTATTTTGCAATGTGACCATAATGTCGCACCAAAAATGGGCTTGCAAACACAACTGTTGGGAACCCATGATGTTACCCCTGGGGGGAAATGTGGATTAAATAATACGATCATAGTAACCAAAACATGGTGAACCGCACAGGAATGTAATTTACCCTAAACATCATATTCACCCTAAAAAACATGGTGTTAAAACAACATATTGAGTGATGCCTAGTGCACCATCCCTATTTGCATCTTGACATGTGACCATAATCTCCCACCAAAAATGGGTTTGCAAGCACTAATCATTGGGGACCCATGATGTTACCCCCAAAAGAAAAATATGGATTAAATAATACAATCATAGTAACTAACATATGGTGAACCCCACAAGAATGTAATTCACCCCAAACATCATAGTCACCAAAAACACATGGTTTTAGAAACAACATATTGAGTGATGCCAGTGCACCATCCCAGTTTGCGTTTTGCTATTTAACCATAGTGTCCCATCAAAATGGGTTTGCAAACACCAATCATTGGGAACCCATGATTTTAATTTTATGTGTATTTAGATAACCGGCGCAATGAATGACAAAGTGATATGCCACACATATAATGAAAATTGTAAAATAACATTAATAATGTGCAAAAACATTACTTATGTGATTGCGTTTATTCCACGAGTTAAACTATAATGTAGCAAACCTATAAGTTCTCATCAATTGCTAGTAAAAGGAACTCATACGATGTTATTCCATATAAGGTAGTGTGCGTATGAATGGTATAGTGAAGTATGTGATGTTTGGCAGTGAAATAAGCAATGGAATAGGCCATGGGTATTGAATGTTGTGTATTGGTTCTTTGCATGTTTTTCTGTTATGGTAGCCCATTTTGCCACACTAGCCACATCGAATCCGTTGAACCACCTCACCCTTTAATGAAATTCTCTTCCGTTTGGGCCCTCTAGGGGGTTGCTTAAAAATAGATGGCGCAATGAGGTAATCAGATGTTGTGAACTTGGACTTTTCCACTGTTGGAATTGAGTGGATAGACCCAGAATACGTTGTCCTATATTCCTGAACATGGTAAAATGGTTCCACGTAGTCATAAACGTTTCTGCCACCGTTCTGAAAAGCAATAACCACGTGGAAACATGGGAACCCATTCAATTGCCATGGAAAACACGAGCATGAACGCGTGCCAACGTTTACCAACACCAGCGGGTGAGAACGAACCTCAAACACATTATCGTCTGTTTGACTAACAATCCAAGACCTACTTTCATTAAGCGCCGACACCAAGCTCTTTTCCATCTTTGGACAAAGCTCACCAACCTAGTCACTAGATTTAGCCTTACACTTTATCATTTGTTCCATGATTCGTTCTCTGATTGCATCCACCAATTGAGTAATTGGGAGATGTTGAGCTTTCCGAATCCAGTTGTTAAACAACTTGGCCGCATTGGACCACATCTCACCGTACCTGTGGCCCATAGAAAAAAATAGAAAGAGTCATTGATGTGGGGATATGACAACAAACATTTTGCAATGCGTACGTTTACCGTAATCGAAGATTACCTGAAATACGCATTTAGCCCAATGTTTGGAATGCAAATCTTTCAAGAAATTTTCAACAACTGTTGGGTTACACTGTTTCAAAATCTCGATTTTCTGGTTGAATGAAGATACCGTAGATACATAAGCACATTCTCGTAACTTGCGCATGAGGCCAATTTTGTAATATGTGTTGACATATTTCATCTAGTCCCTTAAATTGATTTGAAGATGTAGCAGACAGAATGCATAGTGTGCTGATGGAAATACATTAGGCATTGATTGCAACAGACCAGCATTATGATCAGAAACGAATGTTAGCGTCTTGGTACAATCTACAATTACTTACAATTGGCGCAAGAACCACTCTCAGTTACATGCATTTTCAAAATCAACAATAACAAAAGCGACTGGAAATAAACCTACACAAATTCGATGTGATGAAAACAGTCTAATTCATGAAAAACAATCTAATTCATGTCTTGTGTTGTGTGTAAAAAATGTATCTAAGTTATGAAATTGAACAACATACCATAAACAATGAATACACATACCTTGGTTGCTATCATTGGTGGTAGCTGCGAGCAAAGTTCCCTTAAACCTTCCCTTAAAAAATGTACCATCCAGAAACAAAAAAGAGTGACAATGTTTGAACCCATCTATGCAAGCTCGAAAGGATATAAAATACCTTATGAACCTACTAGTTTGTTGATCGAAATCCAAATTAATGTAACTGTGTGGGTTGTTTTCCATAACAACATCGCTATACCACCTGAGTTGGTCGAATGACATGGCATGATCTCCAAATACCTCACCTCTTGCCTTCTCAAACCCCAACTAAGCAACTCGGTACCTAATGTCCAAACCATAACTGTTTTTCATGTCAAACACAGCGTTCATCGGGCGGGTCAATCGTTTACGCACACGATCCGCTATGATATTGGACACCAAATCTGAACTAGTCTGCGGGTTCTTGTACGTCCGTACAACGGCACGGTAAGAATGTATGCTATTAAACCTCTTTAAACACAGAACTCCGTTCAATGCGGACACCCTTGCGTGGACCAAACCAGCCACACCCAGTTGAAACTGCAAACTTACATACAACTGTGATTCGTACAATGTCATTTTTAACATACTTAAATTGAAACCCACATTTGACAGTATACTTGCAAAGTGCCGTCTGGAATTCATGTGCGTCCCTCCCCCAAATGATTGACTGACATGTGTAATACCAAATGTCCAACTAGCAGACACGAACGTCTTTGATTGGTGAGGACAATACGACGACAACAAATCTGTCCGGTCTTCTATATCATATATCCTCGCGTCCGTAATGTCACATATCCCCACATTAGGAGAACCCGCCACACCATATTCGACGCCCGACACCCATGTATCTGCATTTGAATAAGCACATAAATATAATCAAGGCCGAATGACTTTGCAAGGGAAAGCATATTATGAACATTATCGTCACAATCACCCATAAACTTACTGTGTTTGGGAATGGTGAACAAGAAATACACGAACCCTGGCACCAAACTGTAGACTCGACTTTTTTCATGCGCCCCCCTTTCGGAGAGGCGCGAATTGGTCTCCTACAGTTCAGACTCCTGTCACGATTCTGAATCTAATCTCACAAAGTGCAATGTGAGACTGATAAACACCAAAGAGTCCAATCCGGCAAATCATTTTGGAAAATTAAATTTTGAATCAAAAAATGCCAAAACTGGACTGCTTTGCCAGATTATAGAGTCGCCACCTAAATATTTTATTTGGGAAATTTAGGAAACCCTGACTCGTGCCAAAGGCCATATGTCCATCATCACCAAAGTTGCCTCGGCTCAGGAACTTGGATACGAGAAGGGAAGGTCCTGAAATAAGCACCCCTGCTCGCCCGATCAAAGGATCGGCCTCTACTAACATGATATGTTTTTTTATAAACCTCATGTGTTTTTATTCCGGTTATTAGCTAACTTTACTATGTGACGCACACATACAAGTATAGACTAAATCATGAGAATTTGAACAAAACAATTCATGTTTGTTTTCGAAAATAGTTTAAAAGTGCCACTCTCAAGTGGGCTTAAAACATAATTTTGCCACTTCGCAAAGTGGGCTTAAAACTCACAATCATCGAATTGTCCAATTCAAGTAATAAAACCTTCACCCATAGGCATTCATGCAGTTTAATCACTTAAGCAAATAGTCTCATGGCAAGCATGCTATCATGGAAACACTCACACTCATGCAAGCATGCTAAAGTGTAAAGACTTACAGTGTACTCCGACCCAAAACAAAAGCTAGTTAGAAACAATGCATGATCCTAACTATGTTAACAATGCCTAATGCAACACATGCAATAATGCAACTAAGTAGGCTCGGCTATCTAAGATGGCATATGAATGCAACAATTTGATACACATATTCAAAGAGGTATTGAAATACGATACAGTTTGAATGATGCGCCGAGCCCGGTGCATGCAAGACAAATGAATTATGCAAACGTGCAAAGCATAAGGTATGTTAATCCAAATGTGCCCTAAACTAACCATCGAAAACGGTTAAGTAAAAGGGAGAAAGAAATGGGGTTGGAAGACGTGCACACACACACACACACGCACGCTTATTACAACATTGCGCCCTCTCGAAGGAGGGTCCAAATAAATAAGCTAAACTAATTATTACAAAATGAACTAATTAACTATTCTAGCTAATTAATTACAAACTAAATTGAAACTAGCTATGCTAAGCTAATTAAAATATTACAAAACAAGTTAAACTAATTAATTACAACACATGTATTAATTGATTACAACTAGCTAGTGAAGCAATAAAGTGGCCTCGTGGGCGAGGGAGACATGCATGCTCGGTTGGCTTCGTTCCAAAAATCCACTGCCTTGCCTTTGGATGCCTCTGTTTGCACTTTGCTTTGATCTCTAAACAATACACCAAATAACAGACTGCTTCTGCTCCACTTTAGGAACACTTTGAACAACTTTTCCACTGATGGCTGGTCGGCCACCATAGGTGGCTGTTGGCCACTACTATTGGCCGGTCGGCCACTGTTTGTGGCTGTCGGCCACCCTTTCCTTGAAATTCTCCTTGTTGCTGCAATGGAGAGCAAACAAAGGCAAAGCAGTGTATTTTCAAACAATATATGTACTATTACCCTCCTTATCATTTCTCAAGCTCAAAGGAGTGTAATTCTTGGCTCTCAATCCACCAACCAAGCATTTTCATGAATGATGGTCAAAGAGTCAAGCTTGTACAAAGTCAATGAATGCACAAATAAGACTCAAAGGACCACCACCCTATCATACATGATCAAGGGTGATGGCGACCAAGAAATGTGACACGTTTCATCACTTTGATATGAAACGTCCCACATTTCTTGTGTTTGGATTAACATCCGATCCAAACACATGCAATGCAACACAAATGCTTATCTTGTTCATGTTTTACTTTGCTCATTTTGTTTACACATTTTACATAACCGATTAATCCTTTAACCGATTAAGTCCAATGTGAAAGTCCTCTAATTGGAAACATGGCCTAAGCCACAAGTGCCTTGAGCATGAAAAAGACCTCATGCTGTTGGTTAGGAGGAACCCTCAAGAGAGAGTCAAAACCATTAGGCATGAGAACCTCAAGTTCATAGTCAAGCCAACAAGGGGCTCAAGACCACTTTCAAAACAAATTGAAAAGTGAAGAATAGAGGGAGGTTGTAGAATTTTCAGTGCTGAAATGGCATGAAAAATAGTGCTACAACATGCAAGCAACTCATGTACAACATGTTAAGAGCCAAAGATATCAAAACTAGTGAAGAGCACTACACTAGAGACATGCAATATCAAGCTCAAATGACCAAACCAACTTAAAATAGAGCTAACACATGCCAAAACAGTGGCTAAAACATGCTGAGATTAAAGCATAGAAGGCAAGAAAAACATGCTCATTTGTTAGCTCGCAAGCAAGGTTCAAAGCACAACTCTCAAAAGCAATGAAGGAGTGAAACAAGTGAGAGTGTGACAGAGCTATATGCATTGAAATCACATGTAAAATGATGCTACCTCATGCAATCCTCTCAAGCAAAACATGTTAGAGGCCTTGAAACACTGAGCTAGTGAAGGCACTTGCACTATAGCTATACAAAACAAGTCTCATATGATTGAGACAGCTCAAAATAGAGCTAAACCATGGCAGATCAGTAGCCAAAACATGCTGAGATCAAGTCACAAAAAGGTAGAAAAATGTGCTCACATGTTAGGCTATCTACACATGCAAACAAGACACAAGGAGGGGAGGCCACCCCCTCCTATTTTGGACCTCAAAACATGGTTTTTACCACTAAAAATTCTCTGATTTTCAGTGGTTAGAAAGGCCAAAAATTTTAATTTAAAACAACTTTGAAAGATGTCACAACAACTTAGCAAGCAAGCTACAAGAAGGGTGGACTACCCCTAACTCCAAAAAGGGCATAGACCACCATTTTTAAACCTTTAAAACAGAGGTTTTTGTAGTTAAAAACCAGGCCAAAAATAGTTTGCAAAGGTGGCAAAATAAGTGTGCAAAATAAGCTTAAATGGGATAAATTCTATACCTTTGAAGCAAAGCACACAATAGGCACAAATTTGAGCTTAAACCACCATTTTAGAGCTCAAAGGAGGCTCCAAGAGACCTTCAAGCAACCTCAGCCCAAAGATGAACCACTTTCATCAAGGATGTCTAGGCAAAGGAGAGGTGTTTCTCTACCTGTATGCACAAAAGGGTAAGAGAAAGAAATCTAGAGAGAGAGGATTATAGAGATAGAGAGATTTTAGAGAGAGAGGCTCCCAAACTTTCTAACCTTTCAATATGAGAGATATGGCCTCTATATATAGGAAAAAGAGAGCCTTGGGTCGAAATATCTTATTTAGAGACAGCTAGAGCATTTGGAAGATAGCTGGAGCAAAATATCTGCAAATTCTGAGCTTTCTGCACACTTATGGCCGACTGGCCATCATTGGTGGCCGACCAGCCACTAATGGTGGTCGACTAGGGTCACTTCTGGCCGACCTATGGCCGGCAAGCTCCATTTGTGGCCGGCACACTACCCCAGTGGCCGATAGTAAAAACTGGTTCTGGCCCCGATTTCAAACAAGCATAACTCCTTCATCTGGACCCCTTTTCAGGTCATTCTTGTGCCTAAATTGAAGCCCCAGAAGTATTATTTCCAATGGTGGCAGCCTCACATCCAAAAACACCAAGTATTCTAAGAGATATCCCTCTTTTAGTGAAGACTGCTCAGTTTCAGTCCAACCAGATTGATGCCTAACTTTAACTAGCCATATCTCCCTCATCCAGACACGGCTTTAAGAGATTCTTGAGTGAAAAATGAAGCCCCAGAAGTCTTCTTTCCGACAGTGGTGGCCTCATAAATTAAGTCCAAGTGTACAAAAGGATAGGCCTAATTTAGCGAGGCCTGCTCGACTCTCTCTTAACGGTTTATGCCCAACTTCTTCCCCAACTAGGTTTCTTCTTTCCCCTCCAATTTTCTTCAACTCCAAACCTCTAACCAAGGTGTTTTGAAAGATTTTCAAAGAGTTTACCTCTTTTTCATGTATTCCCACTTTGTCCTTACTTGGTTTACCAAAAAGCACAACATTTAATGAAATGCGAGCCTCGGAACATCGTAGGAACTTTGTTTTCAAAAATATTTTGAAAGAGAGGGTTTTAAGGTCTAAAATCATTTTGGTCAAAATCATTTTGGTCCAAAAATATGGTGTGACGTTGGGATTTGACGCTCTCCTTGCCAAAGAAATCAAACATTTGCACAACATAGCCTGCATCGCCGAGTAGGCAATTAGTAGCGCCCAAATCTTAAGGGCGATCAAAAATGGGATGTCTACTCAAACTTTCGAACTTTCCATAAACACCATCGACCAACTGACCAAATGTTAAGGTTGACGAAGATGAAAAATTGCATTTGTCTGACAGAAAGTACACAACAGCAACATCGCAAACTCCATACCTGCATAAAGAAAAAAAAGAGAGAGAGAGAGAGAGAAAGAAGCAAAACCATTACATATACAAATTTATGGTAATGTAAATGTGTATGGGTAGACTCTCTAGAAATAAATTGTTCATATCATGGTGATGCTGCAAGCATCACCATGATACGACATTCAATTCCCAAAAAATAAACCCAACGACAACCTAAATACGTCAATATATCAACATAACAATTCGACAACCCAAGTTTACAAATCCTTAGAAACCATTATGGTATGTTAAACCTGGGAACAATACCAATACCCTCACCGACGGCACTACGTATACATCCAAACCACATAGGACATAACTAACAGCTCTAAAAAATGAGGGAAAGAGACACTATTGACATCAAACCGCCATGGTCCGCCATGTAGAGCAAACCAACATCGGGAAATCCACATCAAAATAATACCAGCAAAAAGAAAGCAAACCAACCTGACATAAGTCGCACCGCACGTGAAACCAGAAATCAGCAGTTCCACTAACTCACCCGCATACAACCCTTCAGCAAAAGCACCCTAAATCCACAATACTAATAAAACATCAATTGGAAAACATCAAAAACTTCTAAAATCAATCCACGTAATCCCCTCTTAACAAAATGGTAATGTTAGCACATCCCTTACCCACACACATCAAACACAGGAAATAAATCAAAATGAAATCACAAACAAAGGCAAACAAGTAATCTCAAATACCAACAAATCAAACAATAATATAATACCAAAAATAAAAAGAACCAAATGGCTTAAGAAAAAACACTTGGCCTAAATGGAGTAACATTTCTCTCAATAGGATTTATGAGTAATTTTTCCAGGGTGAAGCACCAATAAATCCTAAAATGTGATTTTACGTTGTTTAGTCCTTCATTTCTTTTTTACAAACCCAAAAGTCCCATTAAAGTAGAAATTACACAAAAGGATAGTCACTTACCCGTTTGGGTTTAATTTTTTAGGGATAAAAGTGAGTTTCTCCAAATGTGAAATTACACATTTGGGCAATCTGTAGAGATTTTGGGTTTTCCTTCCTTCTTGAACATATCCCACATTACGAACAAAAACGTCCAATGTAACACTTCAATAATGTAACACTCCAATGTAACACACTAAAAAACTCCTTAGTATCTTTTTCCTAAATGTAACAACGTAACACTCCAAAAAAAAATTCGTAGTGTACTTTTCTCCAACGTAACAACATAATACTTGAAAAAAAAAAAAAAAAAAAACTTATTAGCATACTTTTTCTAAACGTAACATTCCAATGTAACACACATAAAAACTCTTCAGTATACTTTTTTCAAACGTAATACTTCAATCAATGTAATCCCAAATGTAACACCTCAATATATCACTCCAATGTAACACATACAAAAATACTACAAAACTCTTTAGTATATTTTTTTTCAAAAGTAACACTCATAGTTTGAAATTATACATTTGCCCAAAACTTACTAAGAAATTTTTGTACTTTTTTTGGAATTATTTAAAGAATTCCATGTCCTTTTAGAATGGTTTGAAGAATTACATATCCTTTAGTTGGAGTGTTACATTGGAGTGTTACATTTGGAAAAAAGTATACCAAGAAGTTTTTTTGTGTGTTAGATTAAAGTGTTACACTAAGAAGTTTTTTTGGAGTGTTTTGTTGGAGTCTTACATTTGGGAAAAGTACAATTAGGAGGTTTTTTTTTTTTTTTTTTGGGAGTGTTACACTAAAGGATTTTTTTTGTTTGTTACATTGGAGTGTTACGCTAAGGAGTTCTTTTAGAGTGTTATATTGGAGTGTTAAGTTTGAAAAAATACACTGAGGGGTTTTTCGTTTGTTTCATTGGAGTGTTACGCTAAGGAGGGTTTTTTTTTTTTTTTTTGGGAAGTGTTATGTTTGAGAAAAGTACACTAAGGAGTTTTTTTAGAGTGTTACGTATGAGTGCTACATCGGAGTTTTACAATTTGAAATTATACATTTGCTTAAAGCTTACTAAGCAGTTTTTACACTCTTTTTGAAATATTTGAAGAATCCCACATCCTTTTGAAATGTTTGAAAAATCTTATATTTCAAGTCATTTTTATACTTCTTTTGAAATGTTTAAAGAATTTCACATTTCAAATCATTCCAAATAAAAAAAGATTCTTATATAAAAATTCATCACAAATTTGATTTACATAGGTTGTGTATCTTACCTTTCTAGCACAAAAGAAAAAAAAATAAAAAAAAATAAGAAAAGTAGCTTGTTGCTCGAATAATCTAAGGCTCGATTGGCTCGAATCGCAAAACGACGTCGTTTTGCGATTTTTTTTTTTCTCCCTTCTTTCTCTTTTGTATCTGAAACACAGACAAGGAAGAGAGAGAGAGTGAGAGAAAGCGAGAGAAGAAATACAGACGAGAGAGAGAAGAGAGAAGCGATACAGAGAAGGGGAAGAAAGAAGAGGCTCGTCGCCGATCGATCGCCGGTGGGTATCGTCGCCGATCGCCGGTAGGTATCGTCGCCAATCGCCACTTTCTCTGTTTTCTGCATTTTTTTTTTCTAGTCTCTGGATCTAGATCTGGATGTATTGATGATAATGATGTTGATGAAGGTGTGTTGATGATGATGATGATGTTGATGAAGGTGGTGTTGTTAATGATAATGATGCGTTGATCTGGATCTGGATGTTTTTTTTTTTTTTTTTTTTTTTTGTGTTGGGTGATTTGGATGACGATGTTGATGTTGATTTGGGTGATTTGGGTTTGAAATTTGCCAGGTGTTGATGATGATGATGATCTGTATCACTCTCTCTATTTGATTTGGGTTTGATTTTTGTTTGATTTTTGGTTGATCTCTCTCTCTACTCCCCTCTCTTCTTTCTTCTTTCTTTCTTCTTCTTCTTCTGTGAGTAACGAAGGAAAGAGAAGAATTTTTTTTTTTTCCAAAACGACGTCGTTTTGAAATTTCGAACCATTTGAGCCTTCAGAGATTCGAGCTACAAAACGGGACTAAAAAAATAATAATAAAAATAAGAGTATAACCATAAATTCAATTTTCAAATAATATTAAATCTAGTTTTTCAAAATTAATATAACTAATTGGTCTATAAAAAAAAAATTTGAGACTAAACAGATCACTATTCCTCAAGATAAAATTTATAAATAAATTTTCCTACAATTTATATAAGAAATTAATTTCTTTTCGCTAGAAAAATTTTAATATTTTTTTAATATGATTTGACACCAACTAAATACATGTATTCTCATACTAATTTTTAGAGGGTTATTATATGAGATATTTTGAAAGACAATCCTTGTACATGAGTGAGATTTTCAAAATTTTGAAGGCTCGAATTAAGTTTGAAGAGACCATTAAGCTTCGTTTGGGAAGTGGATTGATTTTTTGACTTTTTAATTTTTTCAGTTATTGTAGCCTGGGGCTAAAAACCCTAGTCTGGGAAGGACTTTTGGTTTTTTTGGCTTTTTTAATTTTTTTGTGAGAGAAAGAATGTAATGATTATGGATTGGATGTGATATTTTGTCTTATTAAACTAAAAAATTTATTTTATTTTTTGTGACTATTTTAACCAAAAAAAACTTTTAAACCAACTTCTCAAACGGAGTTGGATACAAAATATTTTAAAAAATTGCGTGCATATAAAATTGAGTTTTACTAAGGCCAAGTTTGGAAAAACTAAATAAGTGCATTTTTTGACTTTTTATGAAATATGGGTTGAATTTGGGTTGGATTTGAAGTGATGTGTTAAAGATGTGATGTAACTTAAATAAAATGATGTGACTTAAATAGAATAATAACTTTTTAACTTTTTGAATTTTTTTAAAGATGCTAAACTTGGCTTAAAATGGTGGAGGGGCCAGCCCCCCCGGCCCCCACCCCTTCCTCCCTTGGTTGCCGCCGTCATTTTTTGAAACATCCACTCAATAAGTAATGAGAAAGTTAGGGATCATGAAAAAATTTTCATGAAAATGATCATGAAAGATTTATGACCCTTAGATTACCTTGATTAGTGTGTTGTGCTTTATTCTAAGTGTAATTCAAAGGTCACAAACATTTCATGATCATTTTCATGAAAGACTTTTCATGATACCTAGCATTGCTGATAAGTAATGGGAGAATTACATGTTAGTAGGGATGCAGAATATTTGTTTTCAAAAAAAATAAAAAATATTATAAATATTAATAATTAAAATAAAATTTGTTTTTACCTTTTTATAAAAATAAAAATAAAAATTCTGCATCCTATGACATATAATTACCCATAATTATTTGAGTTGACTAACACTTATGATTCTTATAATGAGAACCTCAAAAAGTGAATTAACGATTAAAAGAAAAAGATAAATTATATTCTTAGTTTCTATAATTTATGTAAAGCGACACTTTAACCTCATTAATTTTAATTTAAATAATTTGGAATTTATTTGATAACATTTATATTTATAGTGTTTTATTTATATATATATATATATAATTTTAAAAAATTATAAATAAAAACTTGTTTTTTTTCTGTTTTTATTTTCAAAATGTTATAAACATATTCCAATATTTATTAAATTTTATACATACAAAAAAAAAATTTGATTTCACTATTTTGTTTAATTTTTTTAGATTGTTATTTCTTTCTTCTTCTTTTTCCTCCACTTTCGACCACTACTCATTGTTCATTATTACCGGCTACCCTCATCAATCACCTCTTTCACCAACGACCTCCAGCCACTACATCCCTCAACTATCAATCACCTCTCATCGATGGTAACCACCTTCGGCCATCACTTTTTTTTTGTGAAAACCACCATCAACTACCACCTTAAGCAATCGACCAGCCACTATTTTTCGACCACAAGCAATCACTTTCGGCCATCACTTTCTGTTTTTTTTTCTTGGTTTTTACCCAAAACAAATATAAATATGTTTAATGTTTTTTGTAAATTAAAAATTGAAAACTGTTGTCAAATGGCACCTTAATGTTACAATTTCAATTTTGTTGCAATGTAAAAAAAAAATACCACTTGCAAAATTAAAAGGACCAAAGTAGAATTCAAATTAAATTATAAGGACCACTAGTGTAACTTATTCATTATAAAAGTGATCTTTATAATTTGTTTTGAATTTCACTTCAATCTCTCTAATTTTGCACGTGATTTTTTTTTAATTCAAAATATTAATAACGAATGACAGATAGATCACATTAAAACAAAATTAAAAATATAGTAATCGAATCATTCAAATTGTCAAATTAAAACTACATAAATTAAAGTCACACGAGGCCTCATTTGGGGAGTAGTTATTTTAGCCAAAAAGCTAAAAAGTTACTATAAATTGTCACAACACTCTCTCTACTTTTCTGCATATCTTTTCATAAAAAAATCAAAATATACAATATAATATGTTTCCAAACGAGGCCGTCTAAACTATACAACTAATGGTGCAATTTATCTTATAAACAAAAAAAAAAAACTCAACACATTTAAAAAGCTGCTTGTTGACACCATGCTGTGTGGATGCATTTCTTCAGAGAAAAGAAACAGACCTTTGCTCTCACAGGAGTGGTTGAGTATAGATTGCAAAGGTGAACAAAACAAAAAGACAACAAAAAAGGAAGAAGAAAAAGACTCAAGGATCATATGCTAGCCCCATGACATGAATAAGGAGATGCCCAACCACTTTCTTTGCAATGCAACAAAAAATCTAATGCATCTCTTGGCATAAAAAATCACATGGGTGTATGCAGCTATATATGAAAGGACCCATACAGAGCCCTTTATTTCTGATCAATATTTGTTCCATTTTTCAGTTATTCTCTAATTTGTTTTTCCTCTCATATATCCAAACAGAAACACCCCACTTATTTTTGTTAAGCAAGCAAGCAAACAACACAGAGAGAGAGAGAGAGAGAGAGAGAGAGAGAGAATCTTGGACTGGGCACCAATAGTGATTGGGCTAATTCTGTTCATACTATGCTCACCGGGCTCCTCTTCCAGATACCTGGGAACAGCCACCATGTGGAATTTGGGAGCTTGAAGACTAATGGTAAAGCTGTTATCATCCACACCCTCATTTTCTTTGGTGTCTTCACCATTCTCATCCTTGCCCTTGGTATCCACATCTACACTGGCTAAATTATGACTAAAATATGTGATTTTTGTATTAGACTCATCATGACATAAGTGTTTTTTTTATTCTTCTTAATTTCCTAATTGAGGTTTGTTTGTTGTGGCTTGGCTTCCTTAATTTATTAATGTCTCTCTGAAGCACTTGTCAGCCTCTGTGTGGTTTTCTTCCTAATCTTCAGTACCCATGTATGTCAATGGTGGTTTGTTTATGTGCCATTCATCATGTTCTGTTCTGCTCCTGTTATGAAAAAAAAACTACTTTATTGAGTGTGACTTTTTCTTAATTCCAAATAATAGTAAATTTATATACCAATTTTATAATCATTAGATGTGTAATTAAAATTTTTCATTATAACTATGTAATGGAAAAGGTTATAGTTCATTTTAAGTTTATCTATCTATTATAATATATAAAGTGAAAGATGCTAGTGGTGTTGACATCTTATATTTTTAGTCTTTTTAAAATATCTCCGTAGTTGATGTTTATGTAAAAAAATAAAGAGAAAACTTGAAATCAAGATCATAAATTTGACAAAAGGAATCCTCACCACTTGAACAACACATGTTATATGCAGGGGCGGAGATAGAGAGGGGCCAGGGGGTCACGTGGCCCCTGGGTTTCGAGCTTTTTTTGTTTTGTTTTTTTTTTTTTTTTTTATTAAACATAAAGAAAATATTTAAAAAAAAAAAAATTATAAAAATATAATTTAGAGTGAAATGTCAATAACATTTTTAAAATTATGAGAACAATAATAGTTATTTTAATTGAAAATTAAAATATTACAATTAGTCATATTATTATTTATGAAAAATTTATAAAAAAAATTTAATGTAATAATGATGTCTATTATTATTGGCATGCCAGTATAATTAATCTTACTATAAATATATATAATTTATTAGATTATTAGTTACGTTTGACATGTGAGATTCACCCTCCATGTGTTTCTTTATTATTAGTTGATTATATCACATGTCAATAATGGCATGGTATTACCATTATATTGAATTTTTACTCAAATTTTGTATAAAAAAATCACTTTATCATTATATAATTTATTTTAAGACTTATATTCATAAATTTTTTTATATTGTTCATGATACATTAGTTACAAATAACAATCATTTTTTTTTATCTTTCTCAAAGTTAATCGCAAAAATTTATGTGAAATATTTTTTAAAAAATTTCAATATTACAATTAATAAGTGCCATTCTGATTTAATTTTTTTGGCTCCACCACTAGTTATATGTGTGTATTTTTTTTTTATCATTATTCTTATATTATTACTTTTTTTTCTTTTCAAATAGTTTATTATTATTATGAGAAAAACTTCTTCACAGCACAGCCGTGAAAACTTCATTTACAGTTCTCCAATAAAATGGTCACACGTCATCACTGTTACCAAAGAATCACGGACAGACGTTTAAGAATTTTTACCTATCCTAATTTATTTCACATTATGGCAAAATTTCTTACTTTTAAAAATAGTCATACGTTTTTTATGTTATTTTGGATTAAAATATAACTATTAACTTAATTAATTATAGATATAAAATGATTATAATACCCTTAAATTATATATTTTTTGTTATTTTATTTTTCTTTAGTCTCTCATACACATAATAATTTATATGTCTATTATTAATTTGATTAAATCATGATTAATTATTTATTATAATTTTTATTTTAATTTTAATTTAATTATATTTTAGATCATAATTAATTCTAAATTTTTAACTATTTATTGTAATTAATAACTTTTTAATTTAATTATATTTTATATCACAATTAATCCTAAATTTTTAATTATTTATTATAATTTCTAACGTGTTAATATAATTTTAATTTATTTACATTTTAGATCAATTCTTAATTATATTTTATATTTTAGATCAATTCATAATTATATTTAGTTTATTTTATTTTATTTTAATTAACATATTAATCTAATTTTAGGTTTGAAGAAAATGGGGGTAAAATTGTCATTTTGTTGTATTACTTTCATTCTAATTTTTTACAAAACAAATCACACTCTAAAAAGTGGTGTGTGTAATACACTTCCTATTAGTTTGGATGGAAAAATTAACGGTAGCACTTTAGTCCAAAACTACATAGAGACTTTTTGGTTATATTAGGGTTGCTCGCGGATCGATTTTTGACGGTTCGATTTGTAGTTTGGACCCATTCGTATGTATACAGTTTGGAAAAAATTGAACCCGTAACCACTCATAATGCGGTAGTTTGTGCGGATAAGGCTCGTGGATATACAGGTGGTTGCGGGCAGTTTGCAAATTAGGCTTTTTCCTTTAAAAATTTATTTTTAGACTTGTTTTTTCTCATTTTTTAAATATTCTTTTTAAGCCTTCTTCGTCATTTCCATAATTTCATCCTACTTTCCTAACAATGCATCTTCAGGTCCCATGTGTGGTGTTGGTAGTTCTTCTTCTTCTTCATTTATTCATGTCATTGACAAAGTACTGTATGTAATGCTATATTTACCAGACACAACAAAACACACTTTGAACAATATTATCAAAACCACAACATCAATTGAATTCAATAACTCCCATTTTTTCTTTCTTTCTTTCTTTTTTTTTTTCGAAGGCATGATTAATATAATAGAATACAAATCGGCTGAAGAAGAAGATGGAAAGAATATCAAAAATTAAAAGATAAATAAAACACGAGAAAAAAAAAAAAAAAAAAAAAGACAAACAATTGCAAAATGATGATCAAAACCCAAAAAAAAAAAAACAAAAAAACAAGTAACTGGAGGAATCTACCGGCGAGTCTAGTCCACATTTTCACATTGAGTGTTCATACAAGTCATAAGGTGCCCAAAAAGAGAGGGGCTTACCAATTCGTACATTGAGTGAGTGTTCATACAAGTCATAAGGTGCCCAAAAAGAGAGGGGCTTACCAATTCGTACATTGAGTGTTCGTACAAGTCACATTGTCACATTTTAATAATAACATATTTGGCAAAAGTTTAGTGAGACAATAATGCATGAATGTCTCATTGTCATATTTTGAAAAGAATGACCCATTTGGAAAAAGTTTAATAACACAAAAGTAGACATATTAGAATGATATCACGTTGTCACATTTTAAAAATAATATATTTAACAAAAGTTCATAAGACAATAGAGTACAAATGCTCCATTGTCATATTTTAAAAAGAATGACACATTTGACAAAATGTGATGGAGGTTTGGTGTTTGTCCTGTTTGGGTTTGCAGTGGATGGTTTGGTGTGTTAGGGGATTTGGGTGTGGTGTTTGGTGTTAAGTTCTTCTTAACCCTTTTTTATTATTTTATTTTATTTTATTATTATTATTTTTAATCTTAAATTTCGTGAGGCCGAGGGGTTAGTTAGATGGTTGCGAGTAGCAGTAGTAGGGTTAGTCTGTACTTTCTCGAATCTCTCTCGATTTTTGACATCTTTCTGTACCTTTAATTTCATATTTTTAATGAATTTTTTCTTTGCTGATAAAAAAAAAAAAAGAATGACACATTTGACAAAAGTTTAATAAGATAACAGTGTATACAACATTGTCTCAATTTAAAAATGATACATTTGGCAAAAGTTTAATAAGACAATAATACACAAATGTCACATTGTCACATTTTAAAAAGAATGATACATTTGACAAAAAATTAATAAGACAATAGTGTACAAATTAGAATAATGTCACATTTTAAGAATGTCACATTTGACAAAAATTTAATAAGATGATAGTGCACAAATGAAGTCTATTCACATTTGGAATCTCCAAAAAAATATATATATATATAGTGAAAGGACCTCACGGGGTACCTTTTCAAATTCAGTGGGACTTAATAGTCTACAAGAAAATTCATGGGATTTTCTGGTACATATTTTACTGGGATAGGACTTCTGAGTAAATTTTTCAAAAATATTTTTGATGGTTAATGAAAATAAGTTTATTTAAGTAAAAAATAATTTTTATTTGTAAAAATCAAAAAATATTTTTCAGATTAAAATATTATCAAAAGCCACTACACTACCACTAGTACTACCACCAACCCTACCACCACAACTACCGTCACGGGTGATTATTCGGTAATCCAAAAGTATGGCCACGTGGTGTTTCATGGTAGCATGATTGATGAAGAATGTGAAGTATTAATTATTTGTGTTGGGTGATTGAGGAAGAAAAAGAGGCATAATGAGTGGTGATTGGCTAGAGAGTATAGTCACGTGATACTCCAAGACTATTATATAATTTTTCCTACTGTCACTACCACCTCTACCTTTATTACTACCTCTAGATTAAACTCTAAATGAGCAAATTTACATGGAAGTCTCATCCAAAAAAAATATGTACAGGAAAGTCTTATGAATTTTCTTGTAAACTATTAAACCTCATTAAATTTGAAAAGGCACACTGTGAGATATTTTCACTATATATCTTAAAGATTCTAAATGTGGGTATGTTTCATTTATACACACTATTGTCTTAATTAAACTTTTATCAAATGTGTCATTCTTTTTAAAATATTACAATGAGACATTTGTATACTATTGTATTATTAAAATTTTGCCAAATGTGTCATTTTTAAAATGTGAGAATGTGATATCATTCTAATGTATGTACTATTGTCTTATTATGTTTTTAAATGTAGGTATGTTTCATTTGAGAGGTTTTAATGTGAGATAGAACTTATAAATTTATAAGAATATTTATGAGATTAAATAGTCCATAATTCATGGATATAAGATTTCTTAATAAATGTCTCAAAATTTTATACACAACGATGTGACTATATTGTAAGGCTATTACTTAAAAAAGAAAAAAAAAGAAAAAAAAAAAAGAAAAACTATCAAAATAATTGTTAATTGCGAAAATATTATTGCTACACCACCCTAATGATTTTATATAAATTTTTTTTGTAAGAAAAAATATTTTCAATCTAAATATATAATTAATTATTTATCAAGACCCATTACTTAAATAATACATATATATATATATTGTTGTTGATGGACATAAACAATTTGAACCATAGTTAGGGGAAAGATTATCATATAATTAAAAAAAAAAAAAAGAGCATAATTTCATATTTTTTAAGACATAATTAAAAAATAAAAAAAAAGTCATTACCAAACACTATATAAGACATAACTAAAAATCTTAAGATAAATGTCATAACTAAAAAAAAAAAGTAATTATAATTAAAAATAGAAATAATATAACTAAAAACACATATTGTAAGAGGTGTCTATGAGAGAATTCTCCCATCATAAATTGAATAGATATAAATCATAGTATTTACGGTGCAACTGTGAATAAGTCTCTTCGTATCTTTATTAGAAAAATGATGTATAAGTTTAATTTTTAAATTTATTTTGTAAATTTAATAATATATAAATAAAATAATAGATGGATGATTAGAAAAGATATAAGAATAAAATTTATTTTAAATATTTTAATATTTTGTCACATTGTTAAATTTAAAAAATAGGTCTAAATTTTGAACTTAAATAGCAGTATTCATTATAATTTGGTTGTCAATGCTTCCAAATAATTCAGGTAATATTACAAACCCTAATTTAACTACACATTGTGGATGATTTAGGGTTGTGCATAAAGCTTTTGGCCCTGCAACATTATCAATCCCACAACATTAATTATGTGAAGGAAAGTCAAAAACATGACCATGGGCTTATAAAAGTGTCTAGTAATTAGTTTTGGGTAATATTTATTTTTAAATGGGCCAATAGAAAATTAACTCTAAAATTATTTTTAGATTTTTTTTTTTATGAAGATTTGACGACTTCAAAAATATATATTTAACCGTTGAAAAAAAGAAATATATATTTAAAGTTGAGAAAATATTTTTTAATTTGAGCTACCGTAAATTTTAATGTTATACATCAATAATGTTTTGTTGATCACATTTATGTATGATAGGTTATTTATTATTTTATAGGTATTTGCATTAATAATGGACTTGTAGTGGAACTTATTAAACTAGTATAATGATAACATAGTAGATGATAAACAAAATGTAGTACACAAATGTAGTCAACATAGCATTATTGATTCAATATATCTGATTAAATTAGCACAATATCAATTTATAAGTACACGAAATTATAAAAACAAGTAATTAATTTTAAGTAGTCTTTTAATAAACTTATTTGAGTAATTCAAAATTTATTTCAACCCAGAAAAGTTATGACTTACAATTTTAGACTCACAAAATATACCCACAATATATGTGACAAACTAGTTGGGCCCGTATGGTTAGGTTTTAACACCTATCATGTTACATTAATGTAGGTCAAATTAAGGAATATTTTTCATTACAATTCAATTCGACTAGATTTTTCATCTAGTGAGATCTAGTATATTCTTATTTTTTTGCCCTCCCACTGTCACAATCCCGGTTCCATCCTTAATATTATAATTCAAATTTATTCTGTACATAGATGTCACCCTACATAAATTTATTTTAACCACGCTTTCTCATTTCAGGATAAATTTGAAATAGTTAATTGGGATGTCGCAGGCTTCTTGATTCAAGTACGTGATTGAATATCAATTTGTCAAAGGGCGCTGCTAAAAGTGGGCCAGGATGGTAGTAGGCAGCAAGTAAAGCCCCTCAGGTGGGCAACTTTTGTCATCTATACCCAATTCTCTCCACCCAAATGGACTTAATTAAATCTATGACAAATTACACTAACAGTCCCTATAATTTAGGACTCGTGTCACTTTCGTTCCTGTCTTTTCAATTTAGACACATTTGACCTTGAATTTTGAATTTTGTTCCAAATAAAGACAATTGAAGATACCATTATTTAATTTTAAGGGCAAAATCGTCAATTTAATAAAATATAAACTAATTTGATAAAAATAAATGTTAAAAAAAATATTTTTAAATTTTTTAAAATTATTTTTATCCACCAATGATAAAATTATGTAAAATTGATAAGAATTAATAAAAATTACACGATTAATTTTTAAAAATTAATTCTACACGATCATTATCCAAACACATAATAAAAATTAATTTGGTAAAAAAAACAAATGTCTAAAAGATTTATACATAATTTTATTTTTAGTGGGTAGAAATAATTTTTAAAAATTTAAAAATATTTGTTTGACATTTATTTTTATCAAATTAGTTTATATTTTATCAAATTGACAATTTTACCTTTGAAAAATCTAATGATATCTTCAATTGTCCTTATTTGGAACAAAATTCAAAATTCAGGATCAAATGTGTCACAATTGAAAAGTCAGGGACTACAATAACACAAGTCTCAAACTATAGGGACTATTTAATGTAATTAACCCTTAAATCTAACACATTCTAGCATGTGGAGCTATGTCCAATAGGGGGACAATATTGATTCCTTTGCAAACCTCTCAAAAAGGTCTACTTGGAGTATGAGTTAATTTTTTGATATATATATATTCATCTTTTGTGAATTAAAAAAAAATTCAGAAAGTGTTTGACTTTTAAATTCTACTTGAAATGTAAAAAACACATAAGCACCCTCTTCATTTTTGTTAAAGCAATGTGTTGAAAAAAATTATGTAAAAAAATGAGTGTTGAAGTTTTTTATTTTTATTTTTTTACACTAGGCAATGCTTTTTTCATATTTAGATTTCAAAATAAACAATTTTTTAGGTAAATTTTGCCTTAGACATTCTAAAACAATGTCACATTATTAGATTTAAAAATTGAGTCTAATTCTCAAATTTAAGTAACATCAACCCATTTTTTAATGATGGTGGTTACCACTCTAGTGACAAACTCTTACTTATGAAGAGAAGGTATCTAAGAGTAAAATTAAGAACACTTTAAAAAAAATTATTTTAAAAAATCCAAATTCTAATTAATGAGACTAGAATTTTCTAGTATTCTCATTAGAATTTTGGACAAAGGAGTGGTTAAGTTATGTGCGGGTACCCACCTAAAGAAGTTATGTGGGGGAGAGGCATTGGAAAGACTCTTCCCATGGAAGCAGGCCCGACCTTGACCCAAAACAAGTAAGGCCACAGATTGGACCCCCAAAATTTAAGGGCCTAAAATATTTTTTTTAATCTATGTAATATGGGGGATTTTATTTACACCCAAAATTTTAATTTCAGTACCCTACTTTTTAATCTAATTTTTGTGAGATAATTTTGTCAATTTTTATTTCATTTAAACAATGATAGATTATTTGTTAGAGCTGACTATGATCCGATTTGGTTTGGTTTGAAATGAAACCAGGATTAATCTATTGTATATGGTTACTGTGTGTGTCAATTTTCGACCACACTGCCAACTTAGTACTCAACTGGAGAACACCGGCAGAATAGGTTAAACCCGAACAACCTGCAACAGAAAAAAGAGATTTCGGCGGTGGCGCGTCCACTCGGTAGCACTCCGATGATCAAGTCAGTAAAATATCTCTCAAAGATAACCAATAGTCCTTAACTCACTAGATAGAGCATAAAAGACATACCTTAGACCCATGAGGGTACCTCTCTTTTATAGTCAACACAAACCTAGTCCCTATAGAAGCCTAGTTTCAATGGACTTAGGATTACTACTAAGCTTGGACTCCCAGTAGGATTAGGATAAACTCTCTAAGAGTCTTATCTTTACCCAAACTGAAGTCTTCTTCCATTCTAGAACTCTTGTCCCTTATCCGCTTATCTCGGATTCCGATTTCTTCGCAGATAACCTCGGCCTAGCCGAGATAATATCGGCGTCATGACCAAGACACATGGCACCTCGACTGGCACTTCGGTGCCACCTTAGCCACATGTTGTCATTCAAAAATTATGTCCCCACAACTGCCCCCTAAGTTCTATTACCTCGACATCCTGAGGTGATGGAACCTATATCATTTCTTCCATTTAGCACATCGGCTAAGCTCGCTTCATCATCTATTGCCGAAATCAAAACTCGTCGGCTCAATATGACCAAGACCTATAGTCTGCTTTCATAAATGCTTTAGAACCAATGACCAAGTTCGTTTCAAGTTTCTCAACCGAAATCGTCCTCCTAGCCGAGGTTTTTGCTTCATTGAATCAAGAACTCCAAGAGTTCCAGCATGCGTATGAGCTGGTGCGCACAGTATTTCAACCGTTTTTACCACGTGTCTTTTCCCTACTGGACCCTACTTGATACGCGCCATCAAGTCGTATCGCTTTTGCGAAGCTTTCTGCAACCAGTTTCACTCTCTCCCTCCGGTGAGGCTTTTGTTGCACTTCTTTGCTTACTACAACCGTCTGACATCGACGTACTTCACATCAGCCTTTTTGTAATCTAAACAATCACTCTTCAATGTTAGGCCGAAGTGCATTCTTTCCTTATCTGAATGCACCCTCAAATTTCTTCTTTCAATGTGTTTTGCATGATTCTATACTTAGAATAATTTGCATATCTTCAAGGTACACCTTCACTATGCAATCTCTTCGGGGTAAAATACCTCGGACACAACTTCTAGTCTTGTTTATCTCGGCCTTGGCTTAACACTTGAAAATATTGTAACAAATGTTTTCACAAGTGTTGCTCAAAACTCGCCACTTTTCTTTTGCTTCTTAAGACTTCTGTCTTCCATTATCTTCCAAGTCTTGGCAACATGGTAATCTCGACACATGCATAGATACTTCTTTCACTCGTAACCTTGGCTTAACCTCAACTTGTAAATTTTCTCAAAATTTCAACAAGTGTTTAAACCAGTCTTCTTATAACATGACATCGGCTTTAACTTCAACTTGTAAACTTTTCTCAAGTTTCAAAAAGTGTTAAACATTATCTCGGTTTAACTGCAACTTGTAAACTTTTCTCAAGTTTCAATAAGTGTTAAACATCATCTCAGTTTAAATGCAACTTGTAAACTTTTCTCAAGTTTCAACAAGTGTTAAACATCATCTCGGTTTAACTGCAACTTGTAAACTTTTCTCAAGTTTCAACAAGTGCTAAACATCATCTCGGTTTAACTGCAACTTGTCTCAAGTTTTAACAAGTGTTAAACATCATCTCGGTTTAACTTCAACTTGTAAACTTTTTTCAAGTTTCAACAAGTGTTAAACATCATCTCGGTTTAACTGCAACTTGTAAACTTTTCTCAAGCTTCAACAATTTTTAAACATCATCTCGGTTTAACTGCAACTTGTAAACTTTTCTCAAGCTTCAACAAGTGTTAAACATCATCTCGGTTTAACTTCAACTTGTAAACTTTTCTCAAGTTTCAACAAGTGTTAAACATCATCTCGGTTTAACTTCAACTTGTAAACTTTTCTCAAGTTTCAACAAGTGTTAAACATCATCTCGGTTTAACTGCAACTTGTAAACTTTTCTCAAGTTTCAACAAGTGTTAAACATCATCTCGGTTTAACTTCAACTTGTAAACTTTTCTCAAGTTTCAACAAGTGTTAAACATTATCTCGGTTTAACTGCAACTTGTAAACTTTTCTCAAGTTTCAACAAGTGTTAAACATCATCTCGGTTTAACTTCAACTTGTAAACTTTTCTCAAGTTTCAACAAGTGTTAAACATAACATCGGTTTGTGAAATTCCAACTCCCAAGCATCATTCTTCAGCCCTTTGTTCTATCGCACGTTGCAGTTGGATTTCAAAGCATTTTCATGTTTTTTTTACATAGGCTTCAGCTTCCTTTTGCATGTAAGGCCAAAAGAATCCCTACGATATTGCTCTATGGGCAGGGGATCTGCCCCCTGCATGGCTTCCACATACTCCTTTGTGGAAAAAATTCTTTAACTTAGGCCAAGCTCTTCTCTTCTCGGACTTAATCATCTAAGCCGAGATATTGTCTTATGGGATCTGGAATTCGAGATCTGGAATCTGAGATCTGCTCACTTAGGCTAAGCTCTTGTCTTCTCGTGTCTAGTGTTATCTCGGCTTTGCTTCGGCGAACCATTTCTCTTCTCTTGTTTAGACGCCTTTGTCCCTGGCGTGTCTTCCTCGGCTCTGGCATACTTTTCTATCCTAGCCATCAGCTCCTCCATGCTTTTCGGCAATGTCTTTGCCAGTGATTTTCGAAGTATGCAGTCATCCTTCAAGCCGTTTTTAAACGACATGACCGCCACCTCTTGGTTGCATCCTGGTATTCGGTTGAATACCTCATAATACCTTTTGGCATAGGCCCTACGGCTTTCATCCTCGCCGATCTTCAGGGCCATTAGGGCGTCCACCCTCAATGGTTGTAGTTTGTTTGTCACGAACCTGGCCACAAACATCTCGGCCAGGCCTTCCCAGGTTTTCACAGTTCCTTTTGGCAACTTGTGAAACCAGTCCGATGCAATTTCCCCGAATAATGAGGGGAACACTTTACAAAGCAACGACTTGTTCCCAGAGTATAACGCCATCGCGTTCAGGTATAATCCGATGTGAAAGTTGGGGTCCGACTTCCCATCGTATATCTGGAACCTCGGCATACTGAATCCCTTCGGGAGCTCAACTTTGTCTAATTCTTCCGAGAATGGTGTTCTCGGCTTGACCGGGGAGGTTACCTCGGCATCTTGTTGCTTCCTCTGTAGGTGATCTCCCAGATCCTTTTTGGTTCGCCTAGGAGTTCGGCTATCTCCGGATTTCAGCCTCTTTGGTGCACTACTTCTAGTGTCATTGTGAGTCCTTTTGGACCTCCCTCCACTGGTCATGTCAAAACAGAGTTCCTTCCCCTGAACATCCCGATATTCTTTAATGCAGGTTTCTTTTGTTCGAGGTCAAGGTCAATGTGTTTCTCGCTCCCAGTAAGGGTGTCATCCCCAACCCTCTCTTTCTGTCCGTCATTGGCCGTCTATTCTCTTTTCTTTCCCACAAACGACGCCAAATTGTGTGTGTCAATTTCTGACCACACTGCCAACTTAGTACTCAACTGGAGAACACGGACAGAATAGGTTAAGCCCGAACAACCTGCAACAGAAAGAAGAGATTTCGGCGGTGGCTCGTCCACCCGGGGGCACTCCGACGATCAAGTCAGTAAAATATCTCTTAAAGATAATCAATAGTGCTTAACTCACTAGACAGAGCATAAAAGACATACCTTAAACCCATGAGGGTACCTCTCTTTTATAGCCAACACAAACGTAGTCCCAATAGAAGCCTAGCTTCAATGGACTTAGGATTACTACTAAGCTTGGACTCCCAGTAGGATTAAGATAAACTCTCTAAGAGTCTTATCTTTACCCAAACTGAAGTCTTCTTCCATTCTAGAACTCTTGTCCCTTATCCGCTTATCTCGGATTCCGATTTCTTTGCAGATAACCTCGGCCTAGCCGAGATAATCTCAGCGTCATGACCAGGACACGTGGCACCTCGGCTGGCACTTCGGTGCCACCTTAGCCACGTGTTGTCATTCAAAAATTATGTCCCCACAGTTACATAAAAATTAGAATCAAACCAAACTATTAAAATCATAGAATCAATCCGAACCAAACTATTTAAACGCAGTTTGGTTAGGTTTGTAACCTCAATTTTACATAATTTGTTCACAACAAAAATCATATAATATTTATAAAAAAAATTCAAGGAAAAATTATCATTAAATCCCATATTAGATAATGTTGATCTATTTAGTTTTGTGTTTTTTCTTTTCAACTATTTGATACTTTTTAATTGGTAAGGAATATTTTATTTGATTTGATGATGTTAAAGTTTATGTCTTTATCCTTTTTGTGTGATTCATTTTGATTTTGCCGATGTGTGACGTGTGGGTTTGGTAGGGTAAAATATGTAACATTTCTTTTTTTTTAATTTTTTTTTTATTTTTAATTTTTTTGTGATTTGTGCATAGTGATTCACGGTGAAAAAGTTTCAATTGATGATGTGGTTTTTGTATAATGTGGGAAACGTCATTTCTTCGAGAAATAGTGTTTTGTTTCTGTGCTTTTTTCAGGTACCAATGGTGGGTTCGCGTTGTGCTGCTGTGTTCAATTTGTGATAAGCTGGGTGCGGTGTTTGTTTTCGTTTTTTCGTGGGATCTTTTTTGTTGGGTTGTTTGTTTGATGTTTCTGAGTGTGTTGGGGATGTGGATTTGTGAGTGTATGCACTGTTTGTGACTAAATGTATACATCTATGCATGCAAAATTGTGTAATATGTGTAGTTAATTTCAATTTTTATTTCACCTTTAGAGTTTTGTGTGTTAGATTGATTGGAGTGTTATATTTAGATAAAATTTAGTATTTTTGTATTTTTATATGTTATATTGAAATGTTACGTTTGTTATTACATTAATTGGAGTATTACGTTTGGAAAAAGTACACTAAGGAGTTTTTTTTTTTTTTTTGGTGTGCTACATTGGAATGTGTTACATTAGAGTGATACGTTTGGAAAAAGTACACGAGTTTTTCAGTGTATTACATTGGAGGAGTTTTTCAGTGTATTACATTGGAGTGTTATATTATTAGAGTGTTATATTCGTGTTCGTAATGTGGGATTTGTTTCAAAATGAGAGAATATCCAAAACTTTTATAGTGCAGATTGTCCAAATGTGTAATTTCACATTTGAAGAAATCCACTTTTATCTCGCAAAATTTAGAGTGACTCTACTTACACCACTACTTTACATCTTTACACCCTCTATATGAGATGTTTATATATATATATATATATATATTTTCAATTTTACCCATATGTGAAATTATCTTTAAGGACAAAATAGTAAAATTAAATATATTTTATTATCTCATTACGCCCCTTAGTTGTCAATCATTATTCCTCTTCTTCCTTTCTCAATTTTTCTTCTCTTTTATACATTTTTTTTTCAAAAAGTGAGAATCATAGTATTTTGATCATAAAATAAAGCAATGGATGAAGAAAATGTGGTGAAGAAACACAAAAAAAGTGGAATGATGAGTTTTTTATTTGTTTGGTAGGTTTTTGTTTCATTTTTCTAGACTGTTCTTCGACTTTTGTTCGATGTTTCGAAATTGAACAAAATAAATAAAATATTCTGGCATCACATTGCCAAATAAAAAATATATGTCTAGTAACAAACTACTGAATAAATGATACAATTCTGGTAACCCAAGGCAAAATTTTTTTAATATGTTCGGCTACTCATTATCGTATATTTTCAGTTTTATTTATATATATATATATATATGTTTTGCTTGGAAGGATTATGCTTCTACTCATTGCAACAATGCAAGTACTGCATTATTGGTAGACTCCAACCATGAATTCATTACAGACAAGTAGAAGTGTAAAATTGGCTAGCGGCACGTGAGCGGCCCGAAGCTCGTCCACGGCCCAAGACGGGGCCGACCCGTTTGGGCCCGAGCCCAAGCCTAGCCCGAGGCCTTGGGCCAGGGCCTGGGCCATCATTTTGAAGCCTGGCCCGGCCCGTAGGCTCACCCATCGGCCCACTTAAAAGCCCTGACCGAGACCCGGCTCGCCCGACCCGCCCGAGGCTCAGTGTTATTTTTAATGGAAAATAATAAAATTTTTGTGGAAAAAATAAAAAAAATTGCTTAGGCCCGCCCAAAGCCCAAGGGCCCAGTCCACTGGCCCGCCCAAATCCCGAATACCCCTGGGTCTGGGCTTGGGCTTGGGCTTGGGCTTGGGCCTAGTTTTTTGGCCCATGGGCCAGCTCAACTCGGCCCGGCCCGATTTTTGGCGCGAGCCCGCAAGGCCCGACATGGCTCAAGCCCGCCCCAAGCTCGGATGGGCCAGGTCGGGTCGGGCAGGGCCAAAATTACACCCCTACAAACGAGGTCTGTTAAGTTTTTTTATGAATGCATTTGTTTCTTATTTTTAATTTGTATTGAGTTTTATTAATAATTTATCATATAAATGTATTTATTATCTTTAGATTTTTAATAGTCGTCAAGTATTAATTAAATGGGTTTTTGACCTTAGGAAGAAGACTGAATTTATCATTGTTATAAAGTGTAGACGCGCCCTCGGGCCTCAACTATAGTTCGGGACTCAAAATTTGTCACGGTTCTAAATCTTGAACCAAAGAGTCCAAATCCGGCAAATCGTTTTGAGAAAACAGATTTTTGAAAGAAGTGCCAAACATGGACTGTTTTGCCAAATACAGAGTCGCCACCTAAATATTTTATTTTGGAAAATTTAGGAAACCCTGACTCGTTGCCTAAGGCCACGTGTCCGTCATCACCAAAGTTGCCTCAGCTCGGGAACTTGGGTACGATTGGGGAAGGTCACTTCGTGAGCACCCCCTCTCGCCTGATCAAAGATCGGCCTCTACTAACCATGATATCTAGTTTTGAAAACATTTACGTGTTCTTATTCCGGTTTTTAGCCTAGATTTACTATGTGATGCGCACAGCATACAAGTATAGACTGGGTCGCCTGAATTGGAACAAAACATTTCCTGTTTATTTTTTAAAGTGGTTTGCTACTCGCAAGTAGGCTTAAAATGCGGATTTTTCCACCCTCGGATGGGCTTAAGAAAACATGATTTTGCCACTGTCTAGTGGGCTTAAAACTCACAGTCGATGATTTGTTTCAATCCAAGTAACCCAACCTTCACCCACAGGCATTCAGGCAGTTATATCACGTAAGCACATAGTCTCATGGTAAGCATGCTATCATGGTAGTCACTCACACGCATGCAAGGATGCTAAAGCATAAAACTTACCGAGTACTCCAAGCCAAAACAGAAGCTAATTAGAAATCCATGCATGATCCTAAATATACAGAAATGTCTAATGCAACACATGCAATAATGCAACTATAGCAGGCTCGGCTATTCTAGACATGGTATATGAGATGCAACAGCTAACAAGTATTCAACTTGGAATTAAAATACAAGTGCAGTTAGTATGATGCGCCGAGCCCGGTGCATGCAAAACAGATGAATGAATGCAAACATGGTATCATACTGTATGCTAATTGAAACATGCCCTAATCTAACCATCATAAGCTGGTAAATAAAAGGGAGAAAGACGTGGGGTTGGAAGACATACATCACACGCACACACACTTATTACAACATTGCCCTCGCTCAGAGGGTCCGAATAAATAATATACAGTCCCAAATAAATAGTTACAGTCCGAATAATTACAAAATCCTAATTAATTAAGAAATTAATCTAAGAAAGCTGTAAACTAGCATGCAAGCTAAGGACTGCCTTGACTCTGCTCTGGATGATGAATGATGCATGTTCGGGTTGCTTGGCACGGAAATCCATCACGATGCCCCAATTAGCCTCTGTTTGCAATTGATGCCGGAATGCTGTGCAAGGCTTTTGAAAGCTGCTGACTTTTGGTTTGCTGTAACAGAGAGCAGCAAAGAGGCATAGCAATGTATTTTTACATATGTATGCATGCCTCGATCCTCGTGCCACCAATCGCGCATCCTGATGCATGATGGCCGAGGAGTCGAATTGCATGACTCAATATGAAATGAATGCACGTATAAACACAACAAGACCGAGACTCCATCATGGGTAATCCGGAGTGTCGGTGACCGGGAATTGAGACACGTTCCGTCACTCGGAGTACGAAACGTCCCTCGTTTCCTGTGCTCGGGCTAACTCCTATCCCAAACACAATGCAATATGCATGACATGCATGAATGCGACTAATATACGTCCTAGCATACACAATGCTATGAAATGACATACACAATGCACGATGCAATATGGCATACACAATGCTCTAACATGCAACCTAGCATACGCAATGCAAAGGATTAAGATGGCATACACAATGCAACATGAGCTTACACTAACATGAGTGGACCTCAGCCACACTCACATCAGAGGCTATAAGATGAAAATGAGACACTCGAGATGCGTGCACGCATGCACGCAAACCGAGGACCGATCCTAAGGCACGAATGCCACTCTAACAAGGCATGGCAAGGCATGAAATATGGCATACAAACATGCAAGTTCCAGCACTGAAATGTGATGCAAAATGATCCCGAAACATGGAAACATGGCACCCGATGCATGGAATGGTCCCGAAACACAAAACTAGGTACATGCATTGACCTATAGCTATATAAAGCATGCATTATTTGATCATGAAGCATGAAGACAGAGTCAAGGCAGTCCCAAAACATGCACATTTTCAGTTTAGGGCATGGCCAAAAGATGCTAGCAAGATGGGCTAAAATAGCATGCAACTTTGACTAGCAAACATGGTTTACATGGCAAGTACATGAAGCAAGTGAGAACTCATCAAATCAGAAAAAATCAGTGAACTAAACATGCCAAAATATGCCCAAATAAACATGGAAATGCAGCCAACACATACAAAAATGAGGGGCTCCTTTAGAGGGCCATACAAGGAGTTGTTAGACACATACAAGATAGACATGAAGCATGACCAAAACAACTCTGGAAATCAAATATGGTAGTCTCAAAACTCACCAAATTGGGCCTGAAAAGTGACTAAGAAGCATGCAAAGAGGGGTTCCTTTGGAAGGCCAAAATGACCACCAAACAAGTCAAGGTGAGAAGGGGTCACCCCCCTCTGATTTGCAGGCTCAAAATAGTGTGCTAGGCACTGAAAATCCACTGGATTTCAATGGCTAGAAGGTCAATCAAAGCATGCAACAAGAGCTTAGGTGTAAGGCTCAAAATAAGAAGGAATTAAGCATACAAGGAAGCATATGACCTCAAAAAAAAAAATGGAACCTTAAAAAAACTTGAAGATGAGATTAAAACAAGATATTTTTCAGTTTATGACAAACCTCAAAAATGAACACAAATAGGGCTAAACTATCATGCAAAAATGGCCCAAAAAGAGAGGTTAGAGACAAGGGACAGCAGCTGGCCCCAAATGGTAAAGATCCCTTCAACAAAGTTGAAGAGGGGCTCAAAAAATGGCACTTTACAGTTTATATCAAGCCACGAAAATGATCAAAAATAGGGCTAAACTATCATGCAAGAAAAAGGCCTAAAAGAGGGATAAAGAGACAAGTGATAGCAAATGATCTCAAACAGAGGAGAGCCTTTCAACAAAGTTGAAGAGGGGCTCAAAACAAGATATTTTACAGTTTATGACCAAGTCCGAAACAGCTCACAAATAAACCTAAAATACTATGCAAAAAAAAAGGCCTAAAAGAGAGTTAAAGAGGCAAGTGATAGTAGGAGAGCTCAAACAGCAAGAGGTCCTTGATCAAACATGAAAAGGAGATCAAAATATGACTATTTACAGTTTGGGTCGGAGCCCAAAAATCTAAGCAACAAAGGCTAAAATTGCATGCAAAATAGGAACAAAAAAGAGAGAAAATGAGCTTACCCTTGTAGCACAAAGCTCCAGCAGCTTTTGGTTGAAGAAATGGTGCTCCCAACCTCTAGAAATAACCTCCAAGTGGCTGGAATGGAGTGTGGTGGTGTGGTGCTATGGATTGGTGTAGAAATGGTGTAGGACTTAAGGGGTTTTGAGGGTTGAAGTGTATAGAGAGAGATTCAATGCAAGAGCTCAAAACCAAATTTTGTAACCCTCAAAAATGCAGCTGGGGGTGCTGGTTATATAGGCAAAGGAGTGGAGGAAAGGGGGGGAAAATCAAATTCAAATTTTCCCCCCAAAAGACCCCCCCGGATACAGGATCTGGGGGGAAAAAGAGGGCATACCTGTAATGTACCTGGAGAGAGGATTCTGGCCGGTCAGGTTCAGAGGGTTCAGGTGGCCGGCCGGCCACTTCCCCTGGCCGGCCGGCCAGGGTCAAAAGGGTCAACCAGAATTAGTGGCCGGCTACCCCATATTGGTGGCCTCCCATGTGTGCACAACACAGCTATGTGGAGAAAAACTGGAAAAAGTGACCCAGGAGAGAGAAAAACTAGCTTTTTAGAGGGGTTCAAAAGGGTCAGGATGAATTGCTGGTTGGCCATGGCATATTGGTGGCCTCCCAGGTGTGTACAACACAAATATGGGGTTTAGGGCCAAAGAAAGTGGCCTGGGAATGGTCAACATCAGCTTTCTAGCGAGGAAAACGGGCGACGGATAGCGATGAAGGAATAAAGCTGGTCTTCAGAACAATTGCTGGCCTCCCACCCTTCTACAAGCTTCCTAACCATGAAAATAAGATCCCTGCCAAAAATGAACTGAAACCGATGCAAAACGAAGGTTCGGGGGCCGAAACACGCAACCCGAGGCCCTAAAAACTGACTGTTAAGCACCGGAGGTGGCGCTGGACCATGAAGTTAGTCTCTCGAGCCTTAGTGTCAAAAGGGAGTAAATAAGATGTATGCCAAAAACTGGAGCAAACGGAGGTGGTTAAGCGGTCCCAAACCGAGGCACACGGCCGATGGCTCCGAAAACCGGGAACCGGGCTCCGAAATGGGAAAAATGGCCTACGACCACGAAACGCAGCCTACGGCCACTGAGAGATGATCTACGAGACCTCTCCCTCCCTTCGGGAAGAGAAAATGGAGAAAACGGGACCTGGTTCGCAAACTAAGGCAAAGCACAAAAGAGTCCGGAAGTCCGAAGGCAAGGCTCGCAGCCGAGACTCCGCGACCTCCGAACGAGCACAATATGCAACATCACCGAGCGCTCAGTTGGTGACGTCTGAGTCTTAAGGTCGGTCAAAAATGGGGTGTCTACAGTTGCCCCTCTTTGACAGAACTCGAAAGTCATAAGTGACGGGAGTGAATGTCAAAACCCAGAGACGACCCATTTTTGACGAGGCCAAAGACTTAGACAAACATACGAGACGAACAGGAAGATGTGCCCGCAGGCAGGGGCAAAATGCAAAGCGATATGCACAAAGCCGAAGATACCTCGATGATCATGCAAATACAGCAAGCTGTAATGAAGCAAGTATTCACAAATAGATGCAACAGTTTTAAGCGAGAATGCAAAGCAAAACTATATTTCATGCAGTTGAAGAATGCGGAGAATGATCGGATTCTCGCCACGTCTCACACGGAGAAGATACGATACCTGCGCGATTCGTCTAGTCGCACCAGCCTCAAATGAACCGTACATACAATATTGTGCCTGTAAAAGAGAGAAACTCAACAAGCACAACATAGTTAGCAACATATGTTCAGTGTGATATCAAGCGCAGACAAAACACGGTGTCGATGGGCGAGTGTATCGCAATGTGAGAAGCAACGTGCGTGACAACGCAAGTTTAAGCATGAAGACATGACAATATCAAGGAGACGTGCATAACAATGCAAGTTATATGCATGAGAATGCAAGTGACATGCACAACAATGCAAAACAAGTGTAAACTAGATTGCACGTTTGTCACAAAACAACGAGCGAAGAAATGCGCGTTTCGGCGAGGGCGACTCGATCGCGACCTCCGGTTCACCCCCCGGAAGGGTCACAACATATTCAAAAAGGATACACCTTGCTTTTGATGAGTAATGATGAGACACACATCGAAAACTGGAATTGAAGTCCCGGCGGAGCGATTTCGCGACGGGAAGTGCACTTCTCTTGTACTTTTTTAGGTCCCGGGGACTCCAATCATCACCAAAATTTGCAGAGACCTTGGAAGCCACATGGGGGACACCACCGGCCAGTTTTATTCCCAAGGGGAGGCTGCCGGCCATGGGTGAGGCAAGGGGATGGCCGGCCTGCCAGAAAAGGTGGCCAGCCGGCCACCTATGCCAAATCCGGGGCAGTTTGGTCTTTCCACCTTCTTTTCCTTAAATGTGCTTATCCAAAGCACTTTTCTTCACAAGTGCAGCTCCGAAATTGTTCTATCTTCCTTCCTAAACCATTTTCTCTCTCAGATCTGCGCTCTATACGCGTTTTCCAACGCCCCACGCAAGTTGTTTTCGCGAAAACTTTCAGTTCTCTTCACTTTGAACCGATTAAATTTTGATTTCGGGGCTTCTTTTCTTATTTTCACCACTTGAGGTAAGTTTGTCTCAATATTTGGAAGATTTTCTCAGGTGTTGACTTTTGTTGACTTTTCCATTTCCCGAGAGTTGACTTTTGTTGACTTTTTTCAATTTTGGCTCATTTTGCTCATTTTTGCTCCTTTTTGCAGATTTTTCAAGATGGCTGGTCATTTCCCTCATGGTGGAGGTTTTCCAGGTGCCGGGGGTGAGCCGGACATCATGTCCTTGCCCCCGAGAGTTCGGCCGTTCATCCCTGAGAGGTACGCCCCTCAGATACACATCCTCCCGCGGGCGGTTTTCTACCATTTCACTGATTTTGATGACCGAGCGCCCGAGGATCTGCTTTTGCGAGAGCCGAAGTCCCACCTCTCTCATGAGGCACGAGAGGCATTTACTTCACTTTTACATTTTCTGCAATGTATTCTGCATTTTCCGCTCATTTCGTACTTTTGCTATGTTTATCTGCTCATTCAAGCACACAGCTCGTTTTGAATGTTTAGTCCATAACACCGTATTCCGTTTGCGTCTTGAACACATAGTTCAAATATTCTGACTTTCTGAACACACGGCCCGTATATTGGTTGTGAACACACAGCACACACTTGTTGAGATTTGAACACACAGCCCAAACTTTGAGATGAACACACGGTCCACTGAAGGTGAACACGCAGCACACACTGATCGAGAGTTGAACACGCAGCCCAAACTTTGAGATGAACACACAGCCCACTGAAGGTGAACACGCAGCACACACTGATTGAGAGTTGAACACGTAGCCCAAACTTTGAGATGAACACACAGCCTGCACTTTGAGGTGAACACACAGCTCAAATACTTGACATTGAACACACAGCTCGAACTTTGAGGTGAACACACGGCACACACTTTGAAATCTGAACACATAGCCCAAATACTTGATGTTGAACACACAGCTCAAACTTTGAGGTGAACACACAGCACACACTTGTTGAGAGTTGAACATGCAGCCCAAACTTTGAATTTTCTGAACACACAGCTCAAATACTTGATGTTGAACACACAGCTCGAACTTTGAGGTGAACACGTAGCACACACTTGTTGAGAGTTGAACACGCAGCCCAAACTTTGAATTTTCTGAACACACAGCTCGAATACTTGATGTTGAACACACAGCTCGAACTTTGAGGTGAACACGCAGCACACACTTGTTGAGAGTTGAACACGCAGCCCAAACTTTGAATTTTCTGAACACACAGCTCGAATACTTGATGTTGAACACACAGCTCGAACTTTGAGGTGAACACGCAGCACACACTTGTTGAGAGTTGAACACGCAGCCCAAACTTTGAATTTTCTGAACACACAGCTCAAATACTTGATGTTGAACACACAGCTCGAACTTTGAGGTGGACACGCAGCACACACTTGTTGAGAGTTGAACACGCAGCCCAAACTTTGAATTTTCTGAACACACAGCTCAAATACTTGATGTTGAACACACAGCTCGAACTTTGAGGTGAACGCGCAGCATATACACTTTGTAATCTGATTTGATTTTGCACGCAGCTCATACATTTCGTTTGCACACAGCTTATACATTTCATTTGTACGCAGCTCATTCATTTCATTTGCACGCAGCTTATACATTTCATTCTGAAACTGAATACATGTTTTCATCCCGAATGTAGGTGACTTCTCATACTACGCGAGGATATGGCTCTGTTACGGCGAGAGAGTGGTATGCTGAGCTCCCGGAGGCTGTCCGGGATCTGGTTGACGTGGCCAGGTTTGGGCCCTTCTGTACCAGGCTATCTCACTGTCTTGCCAGTAGGATACTAATGGGTGCTTTGGTAGAGAGATGGTGGGACACCACCAACTCCTTTCATTTCTCTGCCACCGGGGACATGACTATGACCCCGCTCAACTTTGCCGTATTGACGGGCCTCGATGTAGGAGGTTGGGCCATCCCATACGACGAGGACATGGGCGAGTGGGAAGCCGCCTGGAAATATCTATTGGGAGCTCGCCCACCAGTTGATAGATCTTCGGGCAGAGTTCGGTATACCTGGTTTTCTTCATATTTCAGAGAGAGAGTGCCCGAGACTCCTGAGGAGATAGCTCATTACACCCGAGGATTTTTGATGTTCCTCTTCGGCACCACTCTGTTTGCCGATAGGGGGAATACTGTTGGGCTCTACCTGCTGAGTGCCCTAGTAGACCTATCACAGGTCAGTCGATATGACTGGGGTGGCACCAGCCTGGCTACTTTATATTGCTATATGAGCGCGACCTCCCGCGGACGGGGGAACATGGTTGGCGGTTATTGGAGGGCCTGGGAGGTACTTTCTGTCCTCTTGATTTACATTTCTGCTTCTCATTATTTGTACATTGCACACACGGCGCACTTTACATTCTGTATCTTGCACTTTGCTCTCAGCATTTCGTATTTACATTCTGCACTCAGCATTCTGTATTCTGATGGCTATTGCTCTGTTTTCCACAGCTATGGGTCTATGCGTACTTCCCGACATTAGCCCCAGAGCTTGAGGTGGAGGTGCCCCTCGTGACCCCTTATTCACTCGTGTTTGAGGGCCCGTACCGGCCGAGACCTCGGGAGTCTTTTCTCTACCTGCAGCAGTATTTCGACACCGTGCGGACGTCCGAGGTATTTCAGAACTCTCAGTTCTTCATGTTTCCATTCTTCAATTTATCTTGCATATTCACAATTTCTGATCAGCTTATGCATTGATTATCCGCAGATTACATGGCAGCCTTGGGCACCTTTAGGCGGAGATCTCCGATTTCGGTTTGCTGGAGCATGGGGTTCCTCCCGGTATAGGGTCTTGTTCGAGGGGCCAGTTGGAAGGGCCTGGTTTTTAGGGGACCGCTTTTTGTGTCAGGTATGGGGCTACCCTACTCAGGATCCTCCCTCAGCACCCCCAGGCGACATGCGGACTGCTGATAGGCTTCCTTCCCAGAGTGTTGTCGACGCCCTGTTAGGTACTGATGCATTTCTCCATCTCGAGGAGGGGGACTATACTACTTATCGTCACACATACTTGATGCTTCCGTTGATGGGAGTCCGTACCCCGACGAGGAGGCCTGCGGGTATGCCTTCTTCGAGTCGGGCTCGGGCTGCGGATATCCCTTCCACCAGCAGGGCTGGCACATCCAGAGGTGGGGGTGGATTGGTTCCCCCGATTCCTCCGACTCATCATCATCCTGGATGGCCAGATATGCCGACTGAGTTGATGGGATGGCAGTACGGGACTACCTCCCCGATTCCGATTCCGATAGAGCCTCCGATGCTTGGCCACCGATATGTCAGTGACCCTGACTCACCACCGGTATGTTCCACTGTTTTCTGTTTATCACACAGATACTTTGGCATTTGTTTATTCATTGATGACTTGAGCTCATATCTACAGCCACCCCGGGAGTACATGGACGAGGTGCTTGAGATGGTAGCCTCACTTGAGGGCATGGTCCTGCGGAGGGAGGCACAGTTGTCCATCATGGGTTTCTAGGTACCCTTTAGTTTTCTTGCATTTATCATACTTCTGATGACATGTTGTTCTTGAACATCTTACTGCATCGATAGGCTGTCTGTGCAGAGCACATCTGACACACACCACATTTATGCACTATACCTGCATACATCCACTCTGTGTAGTTTGCTTGCATCTGTATCTGATATACATGTTTTGGCTGATGTATTCAAACTGCATTCTTCATTTTCAGATGCCTCCGGTGTATGCTCAGTCACAGGCCGGGCCATCCAGGTCTTCCCGAGGAGTTGGGCCATCCAGGCCTTCTCGAGGAGCTGGGAGAGGGAAGTCATCTCGCGGACGAGGTAAACGCAGGGCGCACATCATAGAGGAGGAGCCCGCTGAGGAGGAGGAGGAGGCTGCAGATCTCCAGTCAGAGACATCTCTTGATAGAGATGGTGGCTCCGACCCTGGTTCCGGGAGTGGCGGTGAGGCCGAGGAGGATCCCGAGGGCGACAACTCTGACTCAGATGGCGCTGGTGGTGCAGAGGCTGCTTCGCAAAAAAGGATGAAGAGGGCCTCTTATTCCTGCTCTTGAGAGCATTGATGCAGTTGTTCCCTGTTTTATTTATCTTTTTGCTAGTAGTTGCAGCACATTGTACATTTGTTAGACAGTTTTATTTTCTGTAAAACTTGTACCCTTGTTGTAAAAAGGTGTTGTAACAAAGGAAGCCTGATGGAATGAAACAACTTTTTGAAAAAGTGTTGTATTTTATGTTCTCAGCATCGCATCGCATCATTTCGCACAAAAATGAGATTTGAATGGAAATGTGCATTGTGTATTTACCAGGTCAGGTAGTGAACCGACACAACAAACTAAACAACTTAACTTACTAAGAAACAACAAAACCTTAGCAAGTTTACAACTCGATAAACAAAACAAAATTGATAAGTAAAGAGTAACAACTCAAATACACAAAACTTGACGACTCGACAAACAAAACTCGATAAACAAAACAGCTCGACCAACAAAACGACAACTCGATAAGCAAAACAACAACTCGATAAGCAAGACTAAACAACAACTCAATAAACAAAGTGTATTTCAGACAATCTGGGTGACGGAACGCGTCTGAAATTGAGGGAAATTGAGGCCTCCGACACTCCCGATGCATGGAAATGCTAGGAACCTCCTTCCAGAAGGTAAAACAGGGCCTGAGGCACACATTACAGCATGGCCGGTCACTTTTGGGAGCTGGCTGGCCAGCTTTTTGCATTGAAAAGAAGAGGGGTGGCCGGCCTGCTAGAAAAGGTGGCCGGCCGGCCACTTAGCCCAGCAACCACCAAATTTTTGACATGTGTCCCTTGAACAGTGTCTTATCCTCTTTAAAGGCTCTAGCCTCGTGGTTGATTCATTTTATCTCAGCTTTGCACCAAAATGGAGGCGTTTCTCGTCGAAAATCTCACAGCTTGGATCGCTTCTCTAGATGGCTCGGAAAAGTTGAACTTCCGAGGTTTCGGCTTGAATGCACTATTCACGCTGAGCCGTACTCCGCTGCACCTTCCCTTCCTTCATGCCGTGGCGAGGTTTTGGAACCCGGTAACACATGTTTTTAGCTTTGGCGGGCAAGAGGTATGTCCAACTTTCAAAGATTTTCAAGTTTTGATGGAATCTGAACGCTATGAAGAAATTTTGCCTCAGTTTCGCTTTGGCCACGCCCAAGCCTTAGGGCAGATGTGTGGGCTCACCATGCATGATGCTCGGTCTCTGATCGGCAACGGGGAACTGGACATCCTGGGTTTGATTCATCGCTTTTCTGATGTTGGTGACCGCGGCAACCATTATTGGCAAGGTTTTCGGCAACACGCCCTTTGCTTGTGTATGCTATCTCACTTTTTGCTCGCCCCGGGCTTTGGTTTATCTAGCATTCGTCTGATTGAAGTTGCTCAAGGCTTGAAAGAAGGAAAGAGCCGTATTGCCATGACATTGGCCGAAACGCTGATGGGCTTGGATGCTTTCTATCGTCGGGAGACGATCAAATTCGCGGGGAGTCCACTACTACTGCAGGTAATGTTTCCCACCCAATTCTCACATATGTATTGCTCACATCACTTGGCCCTCAGGCTCGGTTTTTCTCACAATACCCTTGTCTTGCTTTTCCCTCATCGTACGTCTCTCTATTCTTTATTCTCTCATTTTTCATCCCTCCCCAGGTATGGTTGATGGATAAACTGCGAGTTGTGGACTCTTGCCCAGCCTACTCAGCTCGCGGCTACTTCTTTTGTCAACGCCTAGTCGATGCCTCTGATGAAGGGTGGTGGTTTGATTGGATGTGCAATTTGTCTGCAGACCGCATTGCTTGGCGCTGTCCTTGGCTCAATCTCCCGGCGATGAGCTATAGCATGTCCCGGCTAACCAGGATCCAGTTGATTGGTCTGACCCACCGTGTGTTCTACTTTCCGTTCCGGTTCCAACGCCAGTTTGGTCATGATCAGACTTGCCCGCCAGAGGGGATAGAGTACCCGGCTGCATTCTCGGTCCGAGGCGCACAGCTTGCCCGTTATTCCACAGCCTGGAGGACTAGAGAGCTCCTGGCCCCCGCTCCCACTTTCAGTTGCACTTTGTCTGACGAGTGCTTGGATTGGCTCAATAAAGAGGCACAGATTGGGCCCAGCTTGGCATCGGAGGCTTCTACCAGCTCTGAGGGGGGGCGCAGGGACACCTGACTCATTTATGCCCCGGATTTATTGCTTTACTAGTACTTTCAAGTTTCCTTTATGAATGTAATAAAAAAAGCGACTTCAATTTGTATGCAAGAGCAGGAGAACTCTGTTTTGAAATCAATGAAATTGAAGGTTGTGGGTACTGAAAATTTTCCGCTTTGGTCTAAAAAAAATGGTCTTAGTTGTAAAAAGATTAATTTGAACAAAGTCAACTTTTATTAAAACTCTTCAAAGCCATTTTCGGTATGGATCAGAACTAGACACGCCTGAGATCTGTCACTGAGATGCACAACCCCGGATTCCTGCAACTGGAAAGTTGCCCCTAGTCTGCATAGTACCACGGCACTGCACAGCAACGGAAAGTTGCCCCTAGTCTGAAAAGCACTGTACCGGAGATCACGATGAATGCTGATGAACAGAGATGGCTGAGATGATCAAATGGACAAAGTTGATTGGGGAAAATGTTTATGGCTGAACTTCAAGATGAAGTTGCCTACGTATCCCAAAGATGGGAATCAAGCCTTACGTAGTTCAGGCTTAGGTTCGCTCGGGTATTTTCACTCTCCTTTTACGCTCTAACTTTTGCCAAGGCCGCCCTTTGCGGGTTTTCAACCTTGCAAGCTCAGTTTTTATAATTTCAAATTTTTTTGTGCTCTGAGTTTTGCCTAGGTCGCCCTTTCGGGTTTTCGGCCTAGCGAGCCTCTCAAGGGTAATATTTCTTCAACTTGTCCATGTTAATCAGCTGTGAAAACTCCAAACCATCTAGATCCATCAGAACCACAGCTCCACCCGACCAGATAGACTTAATGATATATGGACCAGTCCAATTGGGTCTGAACTTGCCCCTTGGGTCGTGGATAGGAGCTCGGTTGTCCTTGAGCACCAAATCTCCTTCCTTTAGATTCCTGGACTTAACTTTCTTGTTGAAAGCCCGGGCGATTCTGCGTTGATAACCTTGAACATGGTACAGTGCTTTCAGTCTTCTCTCATCAAAGAGCATGAGTTCCTCAAATCTGCTCTGCTGCCAATCTGCCTTGGTTATTTGACACTCGGCCAATACTCGTAATGACGGAACCTCAATCTCAATAGGTAGAACGGCCTCCATCCCATAGACTAATGAATACGGAGTCGCCCCAGTAGAAGTTCTGATTGAAGTCCGGTAGCCCCACAGAGCAAACGGCAGCTTATCTGGCCAGTCCCGGTAGGTTTCCACCATCTTCTGCAATATGTGTTTGATATTCTTGTTGGCGGCCTCAACCGCTCCATTGGTTTGCGGCCGGTATATGGATGACTTATGAAAAGCCACGTTGTATTTTTCCAACAAGTCAATCACTTCTTTCTTGAAGTGGGAACCGTTATCTGAAATTATCTCGTTTGGGACCCCATAGCAACAAATGATGTTGTTTCTGATAAACTTCGCAACATGTGAAGCCTTTAACACCGCATAGGATTGGGCCTCGACCCACTTTGTAAAATAATCTACTGCGACAAGGATGAACTCATGCCCATTCGACCCCTTTGGAGTGACTGCCCCGATCACATCAATTCCCCAGACTGAAAATGGCCATGGTGAAGTCATATTGTATAGCCTCGACGGTGGAATGTTCATGCGATTTGCGTGAATTTGACACTTGTGGCATCGCCGAACAAAACCAATACAATCCTCCTCCATGGTGGACCAGTAGTAACCTTGTCTGAGGATCTTCCGTGCTAGCATTACTCCATTCATGTGCGCACCGCATTCCCCTCCATGGATGGCCTCCATCAGACGCTTCGACTCTTCGACATCGATACACAGCTTATGCATTCCCAGATGACCTCTCTTATAGAGCTTACCCCCACAGATGATGAACTGAACGGCCATTCTTCTGATCGCTCTTTTATCCTTGGCATTTACCCCTGGTGGGTATGCTTCCTTTTCCAAGAAATTCCAAATGTCGTAATACCAGGGGTTTTCGTTCTGAACCTCATCTATAACAGCAATCGACTCGTAGGCTGGTGCAAATTTCTGGTCAATGATGACTGGACGCATCCGGACTCCGAACGGGATGTCTATCATGGAAGATAGAGTTGCTAAAGAATCTGCGAACCTGTTGTTCTCTCGTAGCAGATGAGCAAAATTTAGCTTTTCAAACCGAGGAATTAACAAATCCAAGGTCTGGTGATACATCATCATCTTTTCTTCTTTGACTTTCCAGTCTCCTTTTGCTTGAGACACAACAAGGTTCGAGTCCCCGATGACGTTCAACCGTCTTGCCCCTAGTTCCAAGGCTGCTTCCAGACCGGCAATGCACACCTCATATTCTGCTTCATTGTTCGAGACTTTGAATAGGAGTTTGAAGGCTAGAGGGATACGGGACTTGTCAGGTGCTATCAGCAACACTCCTATCCCATACCCGTACTGATTTGACGCTCCGTCAAAGTACATCGTCCAAGTTTCATCGTCGATGTGCAAAATGGCCTCATCTGGGAATAAGTACTCGACTGCTTCACCCCCTTCCGCTGGATGGTCGGCTAAGAATTCTGCTACTGCTCTTCCTTTGACTGACTTGCGCGTTACATACTTTAGATCGAATTCGGAAAGCAACATCAACCAACGAGCTAGCCTACCCGTAAGTGCTGGTTTCTCGAAAAGATATTTGATGGGATCGAGTCGTGAAACCAACATTACGGAATGAGCTAACAGGTAGTGCCGCAGCTTCCTGGTTGCCCATACCAAAGCTAAGCAAGCCTTCTCCAACGGTGTATAGCGAGTCTCATACTCCAGCATCTTCTTGCTCAGATAGTAGATGGCTCTTTCCACTTTGTGTTCAGATTCTTGCGCGAGCATACAGCCCATTGTAGTCTCAGTCACTAAAAGGTATAATATCAACGGTCTCCCCAGCTCTGGTGGTGACAACACGGGCGGGTTCTATAAATATTCCTTAATCTGTTCAAAAGCAGCTTGGCATCGGCCGTCCCACTGGAATTTCTTGCCTTTCTTCAGGAGACCAAAAAGTGGTTCACAAGTCAAGGTTAATTTTGAGATAAACCGTCTTATGAATTGCACTTTACCTAGAAAGCCTCACACCTCCTTTTCAGTCCTTGGTGGTGGCATTTCTAAGATGGCCTTGATTTTGGAAGGGTCGACTTCGATGCCTCTTTGTGTAATCAGAAACCCCAGCATTTTTTCCGCTGTAACACCAAACGAACATTTCTGAGGATTCAGCCGCAACCGAAACTCTCTGATCCTTTGAAAGAACTTTTGCAAGGCGGTGTAGTGGCCCTCTCTATCTTTGGACTTGACAATCATGTCGTCCACATACACCTCAACCTCCTTGTGGATCATATCACGCAATATTGTGGTCGCGGCCCGTTGATAAGTAGCTCCAGCATTCTTCAACCCAAACGGCATGAGTCTATAGCAGTATGTCCCCCACGGGGTGGTGAATGCAGTCTTTTCTCGGTCTTCGGGTGCCATCACTATCTGGTTGTAGCCTGAGAAGCCATCCATAAACGAAAGCAACGCGTGCCCTGCTGTGAAATCCACCAATTCATCAATATGCGGTAAGGGAAAGTCGTCCTTCGGACTAGCTCTGTTCAAATCCCTGAAGTCTACGCATACTCGGATCCTGCCATCCTTCTTTGGCACCGGAACGATATTGGCCAACCAAGTCGAGTATTCTGATACTAGCAGGAAGCCTGCGTCGATTTGCTTGGTGACCTCCTCCTTAATCTTGAGAGCCCAATCCGGGCGAATCTTTCTGAGTTTCTGCTTGACGGGTCAGGCCTCGGGGTCAAGAGGGATCTGGTGCTGTACAATCTCAGGATCGATTCCAGGCATGTCTATGTAGGACCACGCGAAAACATCTTTGAACTCTTTTAATAAAGCGACTAAGCGCTCGCGTTCCTCCGAAGACAACGTGGACCCGATCTGGACCAGCCGCGGGTCCTCCTCAGTACCAACATTCACGATAGTGATTTCATCCATTAGGGGTTTAACAAATCTCTCCTGCTCTTGTTCAATTAGACGTTGCAAAACCGGAGGAATTTCTTCCTCGTCGTTTTCATCAAAATTTTGAAAGTCTGAGTTTATGCAACAAATCAAAGGCACAGAAAAGTACTCAGAAACCACAGCTATTTGATTCTCATTAAGCACATCCAAATCGTCCGATTCCTCGGTTACAACAGACTCAAATGAGAAAGAAAAAGACGACCTGAACAAGACTGTGGCATCCGGGTTATCATCCCCAGGATTACCAGACTCAGACTTAGTCGAGCTGGAACCTGATTCCGACTCACAAGACTCGGTGGAATCAGATTCCGGCTCACTACTTGACCTGGTGCTGCTGGACAAAAATCCCTCTTTATATTGCCAAGTGACAGAGGGTGCGATAGATGCGTCCAAAATAGTTGCTGGTAGGCCCGCAGCCGTTTCATTCCCAATCATGGAAACTGAAAAGTTACCCCCCAAGCACTTTTGGTCGATCGGAGGATCTGAAAGTAGACATGCCAATGCTACCCCCATTTCAATTTCAGTGCCCTCGGAGTCCACTGCCTTACACTGCTCAATCTCAGTTGGTGGGTCTGTCTGCTCTTTGGCAACGTCATCCCCGGATAATTGCAGGTCGAAGAAGATCTCGAAACCTGGCACGCGCTTCTTCTCCGCGTTCAGCCATGGCTCTGGGAAGCCGCAAAACGGAAAGTCCTCCCTCTCCCGGACGAAGCGTCCGTTTAGGGTACCCTGAATGGGCCTATGCATCAACTCAAATGGCTTCCCAGCCTGCTTTGCTGTGGCTTTTCTAGCCATTTCCTTTCCCTTCCTTACCCAGTCCTTTTTGGTGGGCAGATAACCCAATCCAAAGGTATGAGGGTTGTGTGGCACTTCGGCCAATACTGTGACGCCCTTCCGGCCGCTCCTTCCCAATCCCATCCCAGGGATGTGTTGTAGCTTGTTCATGAGGTATACAGATTGAGCACTGACATATACTCCCTCGTTAACGGCCATGATATTCTGTACAATCTGAGCCTCAGCCAGAGTAAACCTTGATAAGAACACATCCTCCATGCCGTGTTCGATTTCCAAGACTGGTGTAGACACTTCTGGTGGTGGATGGATTGATGAATTCCTGAAAACAATGGCCACCCCCTTCCCGTGAGAGTACTTCAGCATTTGATGCAAAGTGGAAGAGACTGCCTTCACTTGGTGCAACCACGGCCACCCCAAGAGTAGATTGAAGGTTGCAGGAACGTCCAAGACATGGAATTCAATGTTGTGTTGTCCTGGACCAACCTGGGTCTGAATTTTGACAGTCCCCATCACCTCTCTGCTGGTGTTATCATAGGCTCTGATCACTTGAGTAGTTGGCACGAAGTCCGCGGGCTTTAACCCGATTGCATATGTTGTCCTTGACGGGCACACATTAATGGCGGATCCCGTGTCGACAAGAACCACTGGCACCCACTTGCCTTTACATTCCACGGAGATGTAGAGGGGTTTGTTATGATTTGCGCCCTCAGGCGGCAGTTCTTTGTCTGAAAAGGTTAACGTCGGGGAACCTCCTCCTGGAAAGACCAGTCCAACCAGCTGCTCTGGTGTGGTATCTATAGAGAGTTTGGCCTTATCCATAGCAGATAGGACAGCCTGCCTGTGCACTCGTGAAGCCATAAGCAGTCCCCAGATGGAGATATCTGCTTGTATCTTCTTCAGCTGCTTCAGTACAACTTCTTTCTCGATCTGCTTCTCCTTTTGTCTCTCAGCTTCCTTATCCTTCCCCGATGCTTCTGGCTGGTCCAGGTGCGGGGGTTTGAAATACCGCCCGCTTCTCGTCATATGGTCGACCTCTTCGACATACCAGGTGTCGTTTGGCTGATGGTTTCCCCAATCTTCATCTGTGTGGGCAAGACATAAATCATCGTCCTCCCACCACATTCTATCGGCCGCCGACAGACACCTGTCTGGCTCTGGCGTGATTGTACCCACAGTACTTTCAGCCCACATGCCCGCAGCATCTTCTGTCTTTGTGCACACAGCACTTTCGGTCCCCTCATGGACTTTGGCTTTCCGGATTCTCTCAGAATCCCAAATCTTTTCTTGTTCTGCCTGCGTTAGCGCAGTTTGTTGTTCAGCTTTCCCAGACTCAACAATTCCACTCTCTTCTGAAGTCTGCCCTGCCCCGTCTTCGATGGTCACCACCGTTGGCTCTGGTTGGGTTGTGGAGATTTCCATCATGCACAAAGAGTCAATGCAGTCAGGAAGGAGCACCTCCGGCTTAGGTAGGTGGGATGGGGTGATATAGACACTAGGATCGTAAGATATGACCCCAGTTTGGATAAAGTTGATTCTGTTGGGAAGGGGAGCTTGGTTATGTGGTGGGAGAGGATTGGTTATGACATTGGGTTTGTCGGGAGGCGCGATCACCTGCTTGTCAATAAGATCCTGGATCGCGTGACGCAATCTATAACAACGGTCAGTGTCGTGGTTGGTGATACGTGCAGTATTTTGCGGGGTCATGAGAGGGAGGGAGTGGGTTTGGTAGTGGCCTCGGCTCCAAGGGCTTCAAATGTTTTTTCCTGATCAATACCCCCAGAGCTTTGGACAGGGGCATATATAAGGGTGTGAAGGTTCTTTGGCCTCTGGGTTGGTATTTGGTGGTCTGCGTATTGCTTCCGGATGCACCGGAGAAAGGCATGGCTGCCATGGGTCTTGGAAGGGGAGGGGGAATGGTGGTGACCATGCTCACCTCTGAAGCTCTTGCAGTTGCAGCGCCACTCGGGCCTGCATTGTTGTTACGGTTGAAAGTCCTCCTGGGCTGCTCCCTATCTTGGTCGATCAGACCCTGTTTCATTGCATCTTCAATTTGTACCCCCATTTCGTGTAGATCTGAAAAAGTGGGAAAGGGGAGTACAATCATCTTTTGCATCAGTTTTGGCTGGAGATTGCGCACAATCATCCTGATCTGGTCTTTATCGGTGGGCCTTAAAGTCATCATCGAGGCCTTCGCCCTCCACCGGGGTACAAAATCCGAAAAACTCTCTTTGGGCTCCTGCCTCGTCGTTTCGAGATCACGAGTCGTAATCTCAATTTGGGTGTTGTAAGAGTATTGCGCAACAAAGGCCTCAGCCATTTCATCCCAACTTCGTTTGACATCATCTTCCAACTTCGCATACCAGATAGCGGCTACACCCGACAGGGTCCGGCCGAATAGTGAAAGCTTTTGGGGTCTAGTTAGGCCCCTTGGCCGCAGTATATCTGAGAATAGCCGGAGGTGGACCATGGGATCTCCAGACCCGTCGAAGCGATCGATCTGCGGTATTTTAAATCTATCCAGTAGCGTCACGGCCACATCGGTATATCCGTCCTCAATATCCGGAATAGCCTTTACCCCTTGTGATTTCTTAAAAAGCTTTTCGAGCTTGCTCAGTTTCAGTGCTGTTGGGTCTATTTCGAACTCGAAGGGAGAGTCCGGGTGGTTGATAGGCGTAGGCGCCTTGGACAGTTGAGGCGGAAGTGGGGGCGGAGCCGGCCCCGTTGGAAGGTTTGTGTCCTCCTGGACGTTCTGGACATTTGGCAAGGTGTTCTGGGCATTTGGCAAGACATTCTGGGCAACTGGTGCCTGCTCGTGTAGCGGGACCCCTGGTGGGGGAGGAACTGGATGTGAAGCTGATGCTCCGGCTTGCTGCTGGAGTCTAGTGATGAGTTCAGCCTGCTGGGCCATGATTGTGGCCTGCTGTTTAGAGAACTCCGCCTGGCGGACAGCGTCCTCCTGCATTTGCTTCATGTTCTCTTGGAGCTGTCGCATCATGTCTTCCATCCCGGCTATATTCTGCTGATCTTGTTGGCTGATTGGTATGTGTATCTCTATGGCAGAAACTGAAACCTCAGCCCGACTGTTCACTGCTAGGGTAGACCACTGCTCTGGTAACCTCTGTTCAGACACACTGCGCTTTTTTGGCCTCCGTCTAACAACCGGGGGTAGAGAATGAAACACTGGCTGTCCGTCAACCAGATCCTCAGATCGATTGAGCCGACGACCTCTTGTCCAAAGTGCTTGGGGAATATCTGCTGGGTCGGAAGCAATTGTGCTAAAACTGTCCTAGCAAAAAGATAAATAAAGCAATAAAGAAATAAATAACCAGATAAACGAACAGCATAACAGCTTAAAATAAATACACAACACACAGCTGGGCATAACAACACACAGTTGATAAGCTGAATACACACTGTCCTCCAACACTGATCATTATCCCTGAATCACTGTCCCCCAATACTGAATCTGATACCCGCAGATAACTGATTCCCAAAAGAACTGAACTGATGCCCACAGGCCTGATGCCCAAACTCATAAACTGATACATGCATTCCTGTAGAGGCGCACTCTAAAAGCACATAACAGATAAGGGAGAGCCAAAACACCCCTATGTTGGGGTACGGTTTTTCCTGTCCTATTTTGTCAGGAGTTAGGGTTTCACTACGCACGCAGCGGTTTCAAACAACCTATATCGGGTAAGCAACCTGTCCTAGTTTGGAATGGTCACTATGGATTTCGATATGCACTAGGTCGAATGGTCAAAAGGGTGCCCCGATAAAACCGGGGTTTGTGTTCCCATACTGGCAGAGCCCACAACCGGTCAGCCTTATGGTCATGCCTTGACAAGACAAGCCTCCGGCAAACCGTTCAGGAATAGCAGATGGCAAACACGGTGTCCTAGGCGCACCAATGCAAATGCAATGCAAAGAAACACATAAGTGTAGTCAAAACAAGATATCATGAGTTCGAGTCAAGTTCTCTAAATCCCCAGCGGAGTCGCCAGAAACTGTAGACGCGCCCTCGGGCCTCAACTACAGTTCAGGACTCAAAATTTGTCACGATTCTAAATCTTGAACCAAAGAGTCCAAATCCGGCAAATCGTTTTGAGAAAACAGATTTTTGAAAGAAGTGCCAAACATGGACTGCTTTGCCAGATACAGAGTTGCCACCCAAATATTTTATTTTGGGAAATTTAGGAAACCCTGACTCGTTGCCTAAGGCCACGTGTCCGTCATCACCAAAGTTGCCTCGGCTCGGGAACTTGCGTACGATTGGGGAAGGTCACTTCGTGAGCACCCCCGCTCGCCCGATCAAAGATCGGCCTCTACTAACCATGATATCTAGTTTTGAAAACATTTACGTGTTCTTATTCCGGTTATTAGCCTAGATTTACTATGTGATGCGCACAGCATACAAGTATAGACTGGGTCGCCTGAATTGGAACAAAACATTTCCTGTTTATTTTTTAAAGTGGTTTGCTACTCGCAAGTAGGCTTAAAATGCGGATTTTGCCACCCTCGGATGGGCTTAAGAAAACGTGATTTTGCCACTGTCTAGTGGGCTTAAAACTCACAGTCGATGATTTGTTTCAATCCAAGTAACCCAACCTTCACCCACAGGCATTCAGGCAGTTATATCACGTAAGCACATAGCCTCATGGTAAGCATGCTATCATGGCAATCACTCACACGCATGCAAGGATGCTAAAGCATAAAACTTACTGAGTACTCCAAGCCAAAACAGAAGCTAATTAGAAATCCATGCATGATCCTAAATATACAGAAATGTCTAATGCAACACATGCAACAATGCAACTATAGCAGGCTCGGCTATTCTAGACATGGCATATGAGATGCAACAGCTAACAAGTATTCAACTTGGAATTGAAATACAAGTGCAGTTAGTATGATGCGCCGAGCCCGGTGCATGCAAAACAGATGAATGAATGCAAACATGCTATCATACTGTATGCTAATTGAAACATGCCCTAATCTAACCATCATAAGCTGGTAAATAAAAGGGAGAAAGACGTGGGGTTGGAAGACATACATCACACGCACGCACACTTATTACAACATTGCCCTCGCTCGGAGGGTCCGAATAAATAATATACAGTCCCAAATAAATAGTTACAGTTCGAATAATTACAAAATCCTAATTAATTAACAAATTAATCTAAGAAAGCTGTAAACTAGCATGCAAGCTAGGGACTGCCTCGACTCTGCTCTGGATGATGAATGATGCATGTTCGGGTTGCTTGGCACGGAAATCCATCACGATGCCCCAATTAGCCTCTGTTTGCAATTGATGCCGGAATGCTGTGCAAGGCTTTTGAAAGCTGCTGACTTCTGGTTTGTTGTAACAGAGAGCAGGAAAGGGGCATAGCAATGTATTTTTACATATGTATGCATGCCTCGATCCTCGTGCCACCAATCGCGTATCCCAATGCATGATGGCCGAGGAGTCGAATTGCATGACTCAATATGAAATGAATGCACGTATAAACACAACAAGACCGAGACTCCATCATGGGTAATCCGGAGTGTCGGTGACCGGGAATTGAGACACGTTCCGTCACTCGGAGTACGAAACGTCCCTCGTTTCCCGTGCTCGGGCTAACTCCTATCCCAAACACAATGCAATATGCATGACATGCATGAATGCGACTAATATACGTCCTAGCATACACAATGCTATGAAATGGCATACACAATGCATGATGCAATATGGCATACACAATGCTCTAACATGCAACCTAGCATACGCAATGCAAAGGATTAAGATGGCATACACAATGCAATATGGGCTTACACTAACATGAGTGGACCTCAGCCACACTCACATCAGAGGCCATAAGATGAAAATGAGACACTCGAGATACATGCACGCATGCACGCAAACCGAGGACCGATCCTAAGGCACGAATGCCACTCTAACAAGGCCTGGCAAGGCATGAAATATGGCATACAAACATGCAAGTTCCAGCACTGAAATGTGATGCAAAATGATCCCGAAACATGGAAACATGGCACCTGATGCATGGAATGGTCCCGAAACACAAAACTAGGTACATGCATTGACCTATAGCTATATAAAGCATGCATTATTTGATCATGAAGCATGAAGACAGAGTCAAGGCAGTTCCAAAACATACACATTTCCAGTTTAGGGCATGGCCAAAAGATGCTAGCAAGATGGGCTAAAATAGCATGCAACTTTGACTAGCAAACATGGTTTACATGGCAAGTGCATGAAGCAAGTGAGAACTCATCAAATCAGCAAAAATCAGTGAACTAAACATGCCAAAATATGCCCAAATAAACATGGAAATACAGCCAACACATACAAAAATGAGGGGCTCCTTTAGAGGGCCATACAAGGAGTTGTTAGACACATACAAGATAGACATGAAGCATGACCAAAACAACTCTGGAAATCAAATGTGGTAGTCCCAAAACTCACCAAATTTAGCCTGAAAAGTGACTAAGAAGCATGCAAAGAGGGGTCCCTTTGGAAGGCCAAAATGACCACCAAACAAGTCAAGGTGAGAGGGGGTCACCCCCCTCTGATTTGGAGGCTCAAAATAGTGTACTAGCCACTGAAAATCCATTGGATTTCAGTGGCTAGAAGGCCAATCAAAGCATGCAATAAGAGCTTAGGTGTAAGGCTCAAAATGAGAAGGAATTAAGCATACAAGGAAGCATATGACCTCAAACAAAAATGGAACCTTAAAAAAACTTGAAGATGAGATTAAAAAAAGATATTTTTCAGCTTATGACAAACCTCAAAAATGAACACAAATAGGGCTAAACTATCATGCAAAAATGGCCCAAAAAGAGAGGTTAGAGACAAGGGACAGCAGCTGGCCCCAAATGGCAAAGAGCCCTTCAAAAAAGTTGAAGAGGGGCTCAAAACATGGCACTTTACAGTTTATATCAAGCCACGAAAATGATCACAAATAGGGCTAAACTATCATGCAAGAAAAAAGCCTAAAAGAGGGATAAAGAGACAAGTGGTAGCAATTGACCTCAAACAGAGGAGAGCCCTTCAACAAAGTTGAAGAAGGGCTCAAAACAAGATATTTTAAAGTTTATGATCAAGTCCAAAACAGCTCAAAAATAAGCCTAAAATACTATGCAAAAAAAAGGCCTAAAAGAGAGCTAAAGAGGCAAGTGATAGTAAGAGACCTCAAACAGCAAGAGGTCCTTGATCAAACATGAAAAGGAGCTCAAAATATGACTATTTACAGTTTTGGTCGGAGCCCAAAAATCTAAGCAACAAAGGCTAAGATTGTATGCAAAATAGGAACAAAAAAGAGAGAAAATGAGCTTACCCTTGTAGCACAAAGCTCCAGCAGCTTTTGGTTGAAGAAATGGTGCTCCCAACCTCTGGAAATAACCTCCAAGTGGCTGGAATGGAGTGTGGTAGTGTGGTGCTATGGATTGGTGTAGAAATGGTGTAAGACTCAAAGGGTTTTGAGGGTTGAAGTGTATAGAGAGAGATTCACTGCAAGAGCTCAAAACCAAATTTTGTAACCCTCAAAAATGCAGCTGGGGGTGCTAGTTATATAGGCAAAGGAGTGAAGGAAATGGGGGAAAATCAAATTCAAATTTCCCCCCCAAAAGATCCCCCCCACCCCCCGGATATAGGATCTGGGGGGAAAAAGAGGGCATACCTGTAATGTACCTAGAGAGAGGATTCTGGCCGGCCAGGTTCAGAGGGTTCAGGTGGCCGGCCGGCCACTTCCCCTGGCCGGCCAGCCAGGGTCAAAAGGGTCAACCAGAATTAGTGGCCGGCCACCCTATATTGGTGGCCTCCCATGTGTGCACAACACAGCTATGTGGAGAAAAACTGGAAAAAGTGACCCAGGAGAGAGAAAAACTAGCTTTTTAGAGGGGTTCAAAAGGGTCAGGATGAATTGCTGGCCGGCCATGGCATATTGGTGGCCTCCCAGGTGTGTACAACACAAATATGGGGTTTAGGGCCAAAGAAAGTGGCCCAGGAATGGTCAACATCAGCTTTCTAGCGAGGAAAACGGGCGACGGAGAGCGATGAAGGAATAAAGCTGGTCTTCAGAACAATTGCTGGCCTCCCACCCTTCTACAAGCTTCCTAACCATGAAAATAAGATCCCTGCCAAAAATGAACTAAAACCGATGCAAAACGAAGGTTCGGGGGCCGAAACACGCAGCCCGAGGCCCCGAAAACTGACTGTTAAGCACCGGAGGTGGCGTTCAACCATGAAGTTGGTCTCTCGAGCCTCAGTGTCCCTCAAAAGAGAGTAAATAAGATGTATGCCAAAAACTGGAGCAAACAGAGGTGGTTAAGCGGTCCCGAACCGAGGCACACGGCCGATGGCTCCGAAAACCGAGAACTGGGCTCCGAAATGGAAAAAATGGCCTACGACCACGAAACGTAGCCTACGGCCACTGAGAGATGATCTACGAGACCTCTCCCTCCCTTCGGGAAGAGAAAATGGAGAAAACGGGACTTGGTTCGCAAACCGAGGCAAAGCAGAAAAGAGTCCAAAAGTTCGGAGGCAAGGCTCGCAGCCGAGACTCCGCGACCTCCGAACGAGCACAATATGCAACATCACCGAGCGCTCAGTTGGTGACGTCTGAGTCTTAAGGTCGGTCAAAATGGATGAAGAAAATGTGGTGAAGAAACACAAAAAAAGTGGAATGATGAGTTTTTTATTTGTTTGGTAGGTTTTTGTTTCATTTTTCTAGACTGTTCTTCGACTTTTGTTCGATGTTTCGAAATTGAACAAAATAAATAAAATAGTCTGGCATCACATTGCCAAATAAAAAATATATGTCTAGTAACCAACTACTGAATAAATGATACAATTCTGGTAACCCAAGGCAAAATTTTTTTAATATGTTCGGCTACTCATTATCGTATATTTTCAGTTTTATTTATATATATATATATATGTTTTGCTTGGAAGGATTATGCTTCTATTCATTGCAACAATGCAAGTACTGCATTATTAGTAGACTCCAACCATGAATTCATTACAGACAAGTAGGAGTGTAAAATTGGCTAGCGGCACGTGAGCAGCCCGAAGCCCGTCCACGGCCCAAGACGGGGCCGGCCCGTTTGGGCCCGAGCCCAAGCCTAGCCCGAGGCCTTGGGCCATCATTTTGAAGCCTGGCCCGGCCCGTAGGCTCACCCATCGGCCCACTTAAAAGCCCTGCCCGAGACCCGACTCGCCCGACCCGCCCGAGGCTTAGTGTTATTTGTAATGGAAAATAATAAAATTTTTGTGGAAAAAATAAAAAAAATTACTTAGGCCCGCCCAAAGCCCAAGGGCCCGGTCCACTGGCCCGCCCAAATCCCGAATACCCCTAGGTCTAGGCTTGGGCTTGGACTTGGGCCTAGTTTTTTGGCCCGTGGGCCAGCTCAGCTCGGCCCGGCCCGATTTTTGGCGGGAGCCCGCAAGGCCCGACATGGCTCAAGCCCGGCCCGAGCTCGAATGGGCCAGGCCGGGCCGGGCAGGGCCAAAATTACACCCCTACAAACGAGGTCTGTTAAGTTTTTTTATGAATGCATTTTTTTCTTATTTTTAATTTGTATTGAGTTTTATTAATAATTTATCATATAAATGTATTTATTATCCTTAGATTTTTAGTAGTCGTCAAGTATTAATTAAATGGGTTTTTGACCTTAGGAAGAAGACTGAATTTATCATTGTTATAAAGGCATTAGATGTGGGAGGTAATGGAAAAAAAATTAAGACTTACACATGAGTTGCATTCGAATATAGTCCACTACGCGCCACTATTTAATTTACAAGAAATGGTTAATGACCTTACCTCTATCTTATCCTACTTCGAATTTTGCTCTAGATTTAATTATTGGATGATTATGCCCGACATAGGCCATTTGATAGCATCATACTACCGAGTCGTTATTTGTCATTTATCCATGCAATAGTGGTTGATGTTGAAAGTTTGTGGGAAAATAATTTATTTTGAAAAACAATTTTTCAAAGAAATACCACCCAATTACAGAATCTAAAATACCTTACTCCAAGCTTTTGATAATACCTCACCAAGCGATCCAAGTGTCTCGCCTCCAAAGTGATTCATTTTGCACCCTCTTGCTTTTATTTTTGTGTGTATTTTTCTACAGACCTTAAAAATTCTGATGGCAAATTTTTGTGTCAAATACATCTGATATATATACACAACACATGATAGAGTTTGCATGTAGGTGGAATCCTTAGGGATCTTTATCTTTTGGTTGTGGGGATAAAATAAAAGATGTACCTTTTATCTTCAATATACAGGATACAACTTATCCAATTTTTCATTGATTATCTTTTAAATAGATAGTATAGAACTTCCACTAATTGCAATAATGTCCATCAACATATTACAATTAAACCCCTAAAAGTAGAGAATTACAAGTGAGGCCCTTTCTCACAATTAGTCACAAACTTCCTTCCACCAAACTATATTCCACATGAGCTACTACGTATGGACAAATTTATCACTATCAAAAACCCTAACCCATGTAACCGAATTCTAAATTTTTCCTTTTTCTAATTGGACCCCAAAAGCATTTTTCAAAAATAGTACTTTTGTAATTATATATGTATAGAAATATTTTTATGAAAAAGTAACCAGCCCGTTTTCTTTTGGTCCAACATTAATAGGAAAAATTGTCTGAATATACTTTCTCACTTTGAGAATGGTGGATTCCATATTAAGCACCTATATAAATCAATTATCACTCACATGACCCAATATGCCCATGTATAGCCTTTGGTTCGACGTCACTGATTGACAATATCAAAGTTAAATGAACAGTTAATTAATTTATACAAGTCTCTCAGGTCAAAGGAAAATAAGTGTATTGTAATAGAACTACCTTTTAAACTGACAATAATCATTCCATAGATGTTTTCAAAACCGATCATGTTCAGTGCATGTACTTATTGCATAACCCCCACCTATTTGCTTAAGGTCACTACCTCAATTATGAAGTTAATCATTCTATCACATAGTAGCAAAATAGGTGTAGGCCATAGTAGTGCGACGCCCAATCAACACCCATAGCCTAGAACATTAATTGGGTCTACAAGGCACTGAAAAATCATAACTCCCAGCTTTTGGTTCATTAACCGTTAGCATGTTTTTCTACAATATTACCCAAGGGATCTTATGTTCACATCATATGTAATATTAAATATAACATTACCCATAATAATATACAAAATGCAAAATAAAATGTCAAGCAATTTATATAATCAATTAATAAAGTCAACAAATTGGTTTTTAAGGGCACAAATGCTAACAGACGTTTCTACCACTTAAATCAGTATCGATTGCAACACCTGATCAAAGAGATATCTACATAGGATTTGTAAATGGAAACGATTTCGTGCAGGTTTAAACTACCAAGCCTACTTAGATCATTATTATGTCTTATTTTGTAATTCTACTTATTGATGTTTTTGTTGTAAGTTTATCTGCAATCTGGTTATCTAGTACCTCTGACAGCAAATAATTAGATTCATTTTCATCACCCGTGTGCTAGTGGATGAGAGAAAATATATACTACCCGTATTCATCAATTCTGTACGCTTGTTAGCCCTAATGTAGTAACTATCGATATAAACGAATTGTGATAGCATGTTTGATTGATAGATGCAAACAATGACAGATTTTATAGATGCTTTTATGAATGTTCGCATACTTGATGTTTTTATGGATATTTTTTATGTATGATTTTATGGATGCGTGTTTGATTTATGGGATTTATTTTTTATTTTTTTTATTTTTTATTTTTATGGGTGCTTGAATGAAAAAGTGAATATTTCAACGTACAGCGATAGGTGGCTAGACAAATCTATTATAGTTTGGCAATATAACACTAGAGTAATATAATTTGTATAGTAATGTATTACCAAACAGACACTTCACTAGTGGCCCCAAATTAATTTCTTGTTATCATTCAATCGAACAGCAACATATTGATGGGAAAAAAATTATTTAGCATTGTGTGATCGAATAGGCATTTCGTTGTGAGCTCCACTCACTGTTTTTCCTGCGTCTTTCTCTTTTCCCTTGATGGACCTTTCTCTGTTCCCTTATTTTCCCTCCAAAAAATATTAGTGTAAAGAAATGGAAGAGTTTTGAAGAATCTTACTTTAGGGTTAGTTTTGGAAATATAATAGGTATAATGAGAATCACATTTTTTTTTAGTGGTATAATGAGATGGAAGATGTAAAGAGGTAAAGTAATGGGTACGTAGAATCACTCTAAGAAAAAATAGAGGATTAAACAGTTCACAATATTACATTTTGGAATTTATTGGTGTTTCATCGCAAATTCAATCTATCATGAATTTTAAAAATAATAATAAACAAACTATTTTCATAATATTCACTAGTTAAGCAAAAACATAACATGAAGCAAATATTGTCCTACTTTAATCTGTCATCATTTTTTGAAACACAAATTTTCAAAATATAAATATACACATTATTCTATCATTAACTTAAATAAATATAATATTTAACAAATAAACATATATAATTTAAATTATACGGTCCGATTTGATTCAAATTCAGCATGGTGAACCTAAATTGGGAACCACTCCACTTAGACGGATTCACTAATTTTTCAAATCAAGATTAAACCACGAATTAAAAGTGCGACGTGGTTTTTAAAATAAATCTGAACCGTTGACAAAATTTGTGAGAGATAGAAGTTAAAAAACCAGAGTCCATCGAACTATAGTATATAGCACATCTGCTCCAGGGGCAAAGTGAGAATCAAAAGGAGCGCATGATTAGATATTCCTGTCGTCAAACTTTGTCAACTCAATGCAAACCCAAGTGTTGGATTCGCTTCCCTCAATGTGGGTTCTCAACCAACTCAATCCTCATGACCCAACAACAGCACATGTTTTACTCGAGGAGTCCACCAGCTTCGGACTTCGATTCTCATACGTATGCCAGTTTGCTCCAGAATTGTATCATCAATGGCGAACCCACCTACGGAAAGGCCCTCCATTGTGACATTCTCAAAAAAGGTGGTTGTTTGGACTTGTTTGCATTCAATATCCTCCTCAACGTGTATGTCAAATCGGACCTCTTGTCAGATGCACACAAGTTGTTCGATGAAATGATCGAAAGAAATGCCGTTTCTTATGTCACGTTGATTCAGGGTTGTGGGCAATCTCTTCGCTTTTTGGAGGCTGTTGAATTGTTTGTTAGATTACATAGGGAAGGTCATGAACTTAACCCATTTGTTTTCACTACGATCTTGAAGTTGCTTGTGAGTATGGAATGGGCAGAGTTGGGTTGGAGCGTCCACGCATGCTTATATAAGCTTGGTCATGGGTCCAATGCATTTGTTGGCACTGCTCTTGTTGATGCCTACTCTGTTTGTGGCCTTGTTGATGCTGCTAGAGAAGCATTTGATGCAATTGTTTACAAGGACATGGTTTCTTGGACTGGGATGGTGGCATGCTATGCAGAAAATGGTTTTTTTGAAGAGGCATTACAACTGTTTTCTCAGATGGGGATGGTGGGATTGAAACCAAACAATTTTACCCTCGTGAGTGTGTTTAAGGTCTGTCTTGGCCTGGAGGAGGTTGATTTAGGGAGAAGTGTTCATGCGTGTGCTTTAAAAACTTGTTATGAGATGGATCCTTACGTAGGCGCTTCTCTGCTTGACTTGTACACTAAATCTGGAGATATTGAGGATGCTCAGAGAGTATTTGAAGAGATTCCTAAAAATGATGTGATTCCTTGGAGTTTCATGATTGCACGGTACTCTCAGAGTGACCGCAGCAAAGAGGCTGTCAAACTATTTTGTCGAATGAGGCAAACTTTAGTTATTCCTAATCAATTTACTTTTGCTAGTGTGCTGCAAGCATGCGCAACTATGGAATGTTTAGACTTGGGGAAGCAAATCCACTGCCACATCCTGAAGGTTGGTCTTGACTCGAATGTATTTGTTTCAAATGCCCTTATGGATGTGTATGCCAAATGTAGAAATATGGAGAATTCAGTGGAACTATTTGTGGAGTTGACAAATAGAAATGATGTGACTTGGAATACAATGATTGTTGGCTTTGTGCAATTGGGAGATGGGGAGAAAGCATTGAATCTGTTTCTACATATGCTTGAAGACCAAGTGCAGGCAACTGAGGTGACATACTCTAGTGTTCTTCGTGCTTGTGCTGGCTTAGCAGCCTTGGAGCCAGGTACTCAAATTCATTCTTTCGCTATTAAAACCATATATGACAAAGATATAGCAGTTGGCAATGCTTTAATAGACATGTATGCCAAGTGTGGGAGCATTAAGGATGCTCGTTTAGTGTTTGAAATGATGAGAAAACGAGACGTAGTATCATGGAATGCTATGATCTCAGGGTATTCCATGCATGGTCTGGGTGGTGAGGCTTTGAGGATTTTTGAGAAGATGCAGAAAACAGAGATTAAACCTAACAAGTTGACATTCGTTGGCGTTCTTTCAGCTTGTAGCAACACGGGCTTGTTGGATAAAGGTCAAGCCTATTTCACTTCCATGGTACGTGACCACGATATTGACCCCTGTGTTGAACATTACACTTGCATGGTAGGCCTTTTAGGGCGATTAGGCCATCTTGACAGGGCTGTTAAGCTGATTGAGGAAATGCCTTTTGAGCCTAGTGTCATGGTTTGGCGTGCTTTGCTTGGGGCTTGCGTTATTCACAATGATGTTGAGCTTGGAAGAATATCTGCCCTGCATGTGCTTGAGATGGAACCCCAAGATGAGGCAACCCATGTGTTAATGTCAAATATGTATGCCACCGCAAGAAGATGGGATAATGTAGCTTCTGTTAGGAAAAACATGAAGAGAAAAGGAGTAAAGAAAGAACCAGGCCTAAGTTGGATTGAGAACCAAGGCATAGTTCATTATTTCACTGTAGGGGATGCTTCACACCCTGACATTAGATTAATTTACGGAATGCTGGAGTGGTTGAACATGAAAGCCAATAAGGCAGGTTATGTTCCTAATTGTAATGTTATATTACTCGATGTTGAAGATGATGAAAAATCACGCCTTCTGTGGGTGCACAGTGAAAGATTAGCTTTAGCCTTTGGGCTTATTAGGACACCGTTTGGAAGCCCTATTCGTATCATGAAAAATCTCCGCATATGCGTGGACTGCCATGCTGCAATTAAGTGTATATCAAAGGTTGTGCAGCGTGAGATTGTTATAAGAGATATTAATCGATTTCATCACTTCCAAGATGGAACTTGCTCCTGTGGTGATTACTGGTGATATGCCTTAATGATTACACCATGCAGTAGGTTGGGGGTTCAATGCCCACTAACATGACTCGGTTAAGAATTTTGTAACATAATTTTGAAGTGGATAGCCTGGCTACACTAACATATTGGTGATAGCCTAACACCAAGGTTTCAAAAAGTGGCATTATCTAATGGTTTCAGCAGCCATCGCAACATGTTATACCCGCTTTAGCTGTGATGGAAAGTCACGTACGTAACAGCACTTCAGCATCTTGAACACATTCTGATGCAATTATTGGTGCTGCATCTTTGCTCAATTCCGAAGCAATTGTGGTCGAAGATTATGGAGTATATCTGAAAATTGGAGAGCTAAATCTTTTAGAGCCAAAAAAAGCCACAGCATTCGAACTATTCAAACAAGGTAATATTTCCTCGTAGTGTAATACATTTTGGGCAAGGTGCTTCGGTATGATTAACTACTTTGAGGTCACGAATAGCTCAAAGTGCTTTGGTATGATCAACTACTTTGAAATATATGTATTATTCTTCAAAATCCTCATGATATCAATTGACATGATATCTCAATAACCCTTTCGCCCATGACCTACTTCGAATTGGTTTTCGTCAAGATATCTCATAGAATTCTTGTTTTTGAGTGGTCAATTTTTTGCAATATTCACTAAGGGAAATTTACGTATAGATCCTAATAAGTGGATTTATTATAGATCTTATAATAATTAATTACATTTTTCATTAAAAAACTATTAAAAAGCGTCACTAATTGTTAATTTTCAGCGCTAGTTTAAAATTTTGTTACAAAAATGTTACTAATCATAAATTTTAGTGACAGTTTAAAAAAACCGTCACAAAAAAAGTCACTAATTTTTAATTTTCAACGACAATTTGAAAAATTCGTCACAGAGAAACGATACTAATTATAAGTTTTAGCGATAATTTATAAAAATCATAACAAAAAAAGTTATTAATTGTCAATTTTTAACGACATACAAAAAGTTGTCACAAAAAATTATTTTTAGCGACAATTTTATTAAAACTTATTTACAATAGAATTTGATGTGAATTAAATCTAACTATTAAGATCTATTGATAGTTTATTCATAAATCATACCATATATGCTAGTTTTGACAAATGTGCATTTTGTATTGCACTTTCGGGAAAATATAATACAGCGTTATATTTTTGTTAGTATGTACTAGCATGTGTTTTTTATTTTTGAATGCATGAAGGAATAGTTTGTGATTTTTTATTTTATTGATGGATGAATTTCAAATATCACTGGCCTTTGTGGGTTTTTTTTTTTTTTTTTTTTTTTTTTTTTTTTCACGCTTGTAAAACTTGACAGTTGACACGGTATGTTGTGTTTTTTTAGATGACTGGGGAGTTGATTTGAAGTCCTGTCACTGAAATAATAGCAGGAAAAAAAAATGCTTGTTCTGACAATTTTGACAATTTTTGATCTAAAAATGCTTGATCCAAACAAATATGCTTCATCCAAAAATGCTTCTGACAATTTTTACTCCTTAATTATTTATTTATAAACTAAATTAAATTCAAAGAAATATCATTACTATAAAGAAAATCATTAGTAAAACAAATTTGTTTCATTATTATAAGATCATTAATAAAATAAATTGAGCATCATTACTAAAAGAATAATAATTGAGAAAAAAAAATTAAAAAAATTGATATGAAACAAATTTCGAGCCTATCAATGGTTTTCACAAAACAGTTAAGGAAATCTATTTGTTGATCAAAATAAGATTTGGCGTTGGAGATCTTCGTAGTAAGCCCTTTGCATAGGATTTAAATTGGTTATATCCATTGATATTATTTTATGATTCTCATTTCGTTGTTTCCTTTCATTCATCATAGATAATATTTTTAGTTGCTCCTCCTTATCCTCGGCCCTTTTTCGACGTTCTGCAGCCTTTTGTTCACGTTCTATCGCCTTTTGTTCATCTCGCTCAACACTTCTAAAGGACAGACTTGACAACACTTAAACAATTTTAGATTGGTTGGCAGCCATTTCATCAAATCTAACATCGTGAATTACTTGTTTCTTCAACTTTTCTTTCGCAACCTTAGTACCTATTGGGCACGTTGATGTATTAGTCGGTTGTTGGTCCTCCTCAATATTGTTGTTGGGTTGAAAAGCCTCACCTTCAGTTGCTGGATTCGAAAATGGTAAGGTAATATTGTGATTTTTTTGCATTGTGTTCTAATTTCATCCCACTTACAACTTTGGTGCAAAATATCCCAACTTTTATCAAATGTAAAGTGTTTTTTCTGTATTGCATGATATATGCGGTTAGCTTCAGCGACCTAGCAAACAAAAAAGATAATCAGTTCGATAAAAAGTATATACAAATCATTAGATAGATATGCTACAAAAGAAATATGTTTGCCTCAATTGTTCCACTTTGTTGCCTCAATTGGATTTGCTCAAGAAAACCACAGAATTTATTAATTGTCTTTTGCATCACAGACCAATGGTGAAACAAAGAAATACAGTTTCTATTTGATTAATCATGCAATTGTGAATTAAAATAAACGAGTACTCGTTCCCAGAATATTGCTATGGTCTGACTATTACTAGCAATTGGATCTTAAGAGATGACCAACCAAGATCTACATAAAGTTTCATCTTCTATAATGGTGAACACTTTACCACGAGAAACACGAGAAGTTTCCGAAATGAAAGTAACATTAGTGTTCTGCTCTGATTTTGTGATTCTTCAAATATTTCAAAATCTTTCATAGTTTGAAGGAAAAAATTTTAGAACTAAACAAGTTAAAAAAATTCAATAGGATACAATATTCAACACACAGTTAAAAATATTGTAAAAGAAACAAGTAAAAAATTCAAGAAATAAGTGAAAAATTCAAGAAATACTAAAGATTGAAGATCACGCAATGAGAATATTGTAAAAGAAACAGCTGACTGTAGACACCCTATTTTTGATCGACCTTAAGACTCAGACGTCACCAATTGAGCGCTCGGTGATGTTGCATATTGTGCTCGTTCAGAAGTCTCAGAGTCGCGGCCGTGAGCCCTGCCTCTGGACTTCCGAACCCTCTTATGTACCTTGTCTCGGTTTGCGAACCAGACTCGATTTTCTCTGTTTTTTTTCCTGAAGGGAGGGAGAGGTCCCGTAGACCATCTCTCAGTGGCCATGGGCTACATTTCGTGGCCGTAGGCCATTTTGCCCATTTCGGAGCCCGGTTCTCGGTTTTCGGAGCCTTCAGGCCGTGTACCTCGGTTCGGGACCGTCTAACCATCTCCGATTCCTTCGGTTTTTGGCATGCATCTTATTTACTCCATTTCGAGGGACACTGGGGCCTGAGAGACCCACTTCGTGGTCGAATGCCACTTTCGGTGCTTAACGGCCTATTTTCAGGACCCCGAACTGCGTGTTTTGGCCCCCGAGCATTCGTTTTGCATCGGTTTTCGTTCATTTTTGGCAAGTACCTCTGTTTTATCACCAGGAAGGTCACTGAAGAGTGGGAGGCCATCAATTGTCTCAGCAACCAGCTATATTCCTCCGGCGCCCTCCGACGCCCGTTTTTCTCACTTCCGAGCCAATGTTGACCACCCTAGGGCCATTTTCTTCAACCCCAAACCACATATTTGTGTTGTACACACATGGGAGGACCCTAAAAGTCTATGGCCGGCCAGTAATTCAAATTGAACCTTTTGAACCCCTCCTAAAAGTGGCTTGTTGTCTCTCCTGTTTTACAGTTGCCAATTTCCAACCACAGGGTCTTGTTGAGCACACATGGGAGGACACCTTTCTCTGGTGGCCGGCCATAAAATTTTCTTGAGCCTTTTGACCCTTGGCCGGCAGGCCATAGGGGGTGGCCGGCCGGCCACCTGCAACCAAAGTACCTGGCCGGCCAGCTTCCTCAGTGTGGGTGTATTACAGCTGTATAGCTGTTTTCCCCCAAAAATATCTGTATCTGGGGGAAAGCTTTTGGAGGGAAACTTGGTGTCATTTCCCTCCACCTTTTCTCCCCTTCTCTTGCCTATATAACCAGTCTCCAAGACTGATTTTGGGGTTACAAAGATTTCCCTAAGGGCCTTGCATATATCTCTCTATTTCTCTCTCATTTTCTCTCAAAATCCCTAAGTTCCAACCACATTTCTTCATCACCACCAAGCACCACCACCACCACTCCATCTCAGCAGCTTGGAGTAGCTTTCCAGAGGCTAAAGGTGCTGCAACTTTGTCCAAGAATCACCAAAAGCATTGGTCTTCAAAGGTAAGTCCATTTTCCCTCTTTTTTTGGCCTTATCTTGCACCATTTTTCTAGCCTATTTACTTACTGTTTTGGGCTCCGACCCTAACTGAAAGGGTCATTCTTTTGAGCTATTCTACATGTTTGTTTAAGGGCTCAACCCTGTTTGAGCCCCCCATTTGGTACTTGCTTCAATACCCTCTTGGATGCCATTATTTTGCATAGTATTTCTAGCCTATTTGTGATCTGTTTTTGAGCATGATATAAACTGTGAGTTGGCTTATTTTGAGCCCCTCTACAACATTGTAGAAGGGCTCAACACTGTTGGGGGCCTCCATGTAGCACTTACCATTATACCCCTCTTTGGCCCCCATTTTTGCATGCTTTGTGAGCTTACCTTGCCTTTGTTTTTAGGCCATGATCAGAACTGAAATTGGCCATTTTTTGACCTTCTTGGCATATTTTATTAAGGGTCTTTGGCTGTTTGGTGATTGCTTTGTATACCTCATGTTATAGCCTCTTGTTGGCCTATTTCTTGCATGGCATTTTTAGCATGTTTGCATATTGATTTGAGGCTTGTCATCTACTGTAATTGTTCATGTTTTTAGGCCCTCTTCAGTGTTGAAGAAGGGTCTTTTGCCATTTGGGCTTTGCATGTACCACTTGCCTCATTGCTTCCCTTGCGGAGCCATTTTTGTATGCCATTTTAGCCCTACTTGTGATTGCTGTTTGGCCATGTTTTGTACTGTAAAAATGTGATTTTTGGGGCTGCCTTGCTTCTTCTTTTTCATGTCATGTTCAAATTATGCATGTATTGTATAGCTACAAGTCATTTCGGGTGCCTAATTTCGCATTTCGGGATCATTTCATGCATTGGGTTTCGTTTTATAGGGTTTCGGGGCTGTTTTGCCCCTCATTTTGCTACTGATTTTTGCATGTTTGCATGTCATATTCCGTGTCTTTGCCATGTCTCATTAGTGTGGCATTTCGGTGCTTGAGGGTCCGTTCTCGGTTTGCGTGCACGCGTGCACGCATTTCGAGGTGTCTTGTTTTTATCTGATGGCCTCTTATGTGAGTGTGGCTGAGGCTCTCTCATGTTGGTGTAAGCCCATTATTGCATTGCGTATGCCATTTCATCCATAGCATTGTGTATGCCCGGTTATGTATTACCTCGTATAGCGTGTATGCCATTCCATGACATTGTGTATGTTAAGATTGCATATTAGCTGCATTTCATGCATATTGCATCGTGTTCGGGATAGGAGTTAGCCCGGGCACGGGAAACGAGGCGCATTTCGTACCCCGAGTAACGGAATGTGTCTCAATGCGCCTCGTTTGTAGTCAAAACAAGAAACACGGAAGTGCTCACGAAGTGACCTTCCCCAATTGTACCCAAGTTCCCGAGCCGAGGCAACTTTGGTGATGACGGACACGTGGCCTTTGGCACCGAGTCAGGGTTTCCTAAATTTCCCCGTTAAAAAATATTTAGGTGGCGACTCTGTATCTGGCAAAGCAGTCCATGTTTGGCACTTCTTTCAAAAATCTGTTTTCTCAAAATCGATTTGCCGGATTTGGACTCTTTGGTTCAAGATTAAGAACCGTGACATTTGAGTCCTTGAACTGTAGTAGACCCAATATCGAACCAGAACGCCGGGGGGGGGGGGTCGCACCCTCCCCGGGATGCGTTCGGGGACGTCTACAGTTTCTGGCGACTCCGCTGGGGATTTAGAGAACTTGACTCGAACTCGTGATATCTTGTTTTGACTACACTTGTGTGTTTCTTTGCATTGCATTTGCATTGGTGCGCCTAGGACACCGTGTTTGCCATCTGCTATTCCTGAGCGGTTTGCCGGAGGCTTGTCTTGTCAAGGCATGTCCATAAGGCTGACCGGTTACGGGCTCTGCCAGTATAGGAACACAAACCCCGGTTTTACCGGGGCACCCTTTTTGACCATTCGACCTAGCGCATATTCGGATCCATAGTGACCATTCTAAGCTAGGACAGGTTGCTTACCCGTTTATAGGTTGTTTGAAGCCGCTGCGTGCGTAGTGAAACCCTAGTTCCTGACAAAATAGGACAGGGAAACCCAACCCCAACATAGGGGTGTTTTGGCTCTCACTTATCTGTTATGTGCTTGTTAGAGTGCGTCTCTACAGGGAATGCATGTATCAGTTTCTGAGTTTGGGCATCAGGCCTGAGGGCATCAGTTTTTGAGATTGGGCATCATGCCTGCGGGCATCAGTCAGTATCTGAGAATCAGTTATCCGCGGGTATCGGATTCAGTTTTGGGGAACAGTGATATAGGGACAGTAATCAGTGATTAAGGACAGTGTATACCCAGCTTATCAACCGTGTGTTGTATGCCCGACTGTGTGTTGTGTATTTAATTTAAGCCGTTATGCTGTCCGTTTATCTGGTTATTTATTTCCTTTTCGCTTTATTTATCTTTTTGCTAGGGCAGGTTTGTAGTACAATTGCTTCCGAACCAGTAGATATTCCTCAAGCACTTTGGACACGAGGTCGCCAACTCATTCGATCCGAGGATCTGGTTGACGGACATCCAGTGTTCCACTCTCTACCCCCGATTGTTAGAAGAAGGCCGAGGAGGCGCAGTGTGTCAGAGCAGAGATTACCGGGGCAGCAGTCTACTTTAGCAGCAAACAGTCGGACTGAGGTTTCTGTTTCCGCTATAGAGATACACCTACCGGTTATTCAGATGGATCCGTAGAATACATCAGGGATGGAGGCGATGATGGGCCAAATGCATGAGAGCATGAAACAAATGCAAGAAGATGCCACCCGCCAAGCGGAGTTCTCCAAGCAACAGGCCGCTGTCATGGCCCAGCAGGCCGAATTGATCACTAGACTGCAACAGCAGAATGCGGCATCTGCTTCACATCAGGCTCCTCCTCCACCCGGAGCTCCATTACCCGAGCAGGCATCCACTGGTCAGAATACCCTGCCAAATCCCCAGAATACCCCCCTGAACACCCAGAACACCCTACCCAATGTCCAGAATATTCAAGAGGACACAGGCCATCCAACGGGGCTGGCTCCGCCCCTGCTTCTGCCTCAACTGTCCAAGACCCATACACCTGCCAACCATCCGGACTCTCCATTCGAGTTCGAGGTAGACCATACAGCTCTGAAATTGAGCAAACTGGAGAAGCTTTTTAAGAAATCCCAGGGGGTGAAGGCCATCCCAGACATCGAAGATGGGTACACCGATGTGGCCGTAACATTGCCAGACAGATTTAAGATGCCACAGATTGATCGTTTTGATGGGTCCGGGGATCCTATGGTCCATCTTCGGCTATTCTCAGACATCCTGCGGCCAATGGGCCTAACCCGACCACAAAAGCTTTCCCTGTTTGGCCGAACTTTGTCGGGTGTGGCAGCCATTTGGTACGCGAAGTTAGAAGATGAGGTAAAGAGAAGCTGGGATGAGATGGCTGAGGCCTTCGTTGCACAGTACTCGTACAATACACAGATCGAGATTACAACTCGTGATCTCGAAACGACGAGACAAGAGGCCAAGGAAACTTTCTCAGATTTTGTAACTCGATGGAGGGCAAAGGCATCGATGATGACCTTGAGGCCTACAGACAAAGATCAAATTAGGATGATTGTGCGCAATCTCCAACCAAAACTCATGCAGAAGATGATCGTACTCCCTTTTCCCACCTTCTCAGACTTACACGAGATGGGGGTACAGATCGACGATGCGATGAAGCAAGGTCTGATTGACCAGGACCGGGAGCAACCCCGGAGGACATTTAACCGCAATAACAACGCAGGCCCGAGTGGCACTGCAAACACAAGGACTTCGGAGGTCAGTATGGTCACCACCACTCCCCCTCCCCATTCAAGGCCCGCGGCGGCCACACCCTTTTCCAGTACATCCGGGAGTAGTACCCAAGCCCCGAGATATCAGTCCAGAGGCCAAAGAACCTTCACTCCACTATATATGCCTTTGTCCAAGGCTCTCGGGGTTCTAATCAAAAAGGGGCATCTGAAACCCCTAGAGCCGAGGCCATTACCAAATCCACTCCCCCCTTCCCACAACCCGGCCAAGTACTGTGCGTACCACCAGCAGCATGGCCATGATACAGACCAATGTTTCCGGCTGCGTCACGAGATTCAGGATCTCGTTGACAAAAATATTATTCTGCCTCCCGAAAGACCCAACGTCACAACCAACCCACTCCCTACCCATAACCAAGATCCACCACCCAAAAGAGTCAACCTCATCCAAACTGGGGTCGTATCCTACGATCCTAGTATCTATATTACTCCCTCTCACCTACCCAAGCCGGAGGTGATCCTTCCTGACTGCACTGACTTGTGCATGTTGGACACCTCCACAACTCAATCTGAGCCAAATGTGGTGACTACCAAAGATGGAACAGGGCAAGTTCCAGAGGAAAGTGAAATTGTCGCGCCTGGGATTCACTAGTCTGGGGATTATTCTAGAGGAGCCTATGATCCAAGCGAGTACATCTTGGCAGTGGGTCAGTCTGAGCCGAGTGTGGGACTGCCGGAAAAAGCCGAATTGTGCATGATTCAGGGGGATAGACTTGAACAGGGGGTGGATGATCTGACAACAGTGGAAGAGGACTTTGCCAACCTCCAGTTCTTCAACGACCAAGAATCAGGGGATACAACGATCAACTGGTTTGAATATGGGAGTCGGCAGAAATTACCGGATGGTTGGATGATCAGCCAGACGTTGTGGAATTTCAGCCAGAGCAAGGCCCGGCAGGGGCAAAAGTATCAATGGTGGCCGGAAGGGTAGAGAGTCAGAATGGATTGCCGGAGAGCGCCGGTACAAAGAATTCCGCTCGGGACTTAAGCATTGTGGATGCAGAGAAAGTGGAACAACAAACTGCAGTGACGCAGTCAGAACAAGAGGAATTTTGGGAGTCCGAGAGAATCAGAAAAGCAAAAGCCCATGAAGGGGCCGGAAGTGCTGTGGGCACAAGAACGGGACATGCTGTGAGCACATGGGACGAAAGTACCGAGAGTACAAACTTGCCAGAACCAGACGGGTGTCTGTTAAACGCTAGCGGGATGTGGTGGGAAGACGACGACTTATGTCTTGCCCACACAGACGAAGATTGGGGAGTAGATCAACCAGACAGCACATGGTACCTCGATGAGGTGGACCATATGACCAGGAGTGGGCGGTACTTCAAGCCCCCACACCTTGACCAGCCCGAAGCATCTGGAAAAGACAAAGAAGCTGAGAAACAGAGAGAGAAACAAATTGAAGAAGAAGCTGTGCTGAGACAGTTAAAGAAGATACAAGCAGACATCTCCATCTGGGGACTGCTTATGGCTTCGCGGGTGCACAGATAGGTTGTCCTATCCGCTATGGACAAGGCCAAACTCTCTATCGACACTACACCAGAACAGCTAGTTGGGCTAGTTTTTCCGAGAGGAGGTTCCCCGGCTTTAACCTTCTCAGACAAAGAACTGCCGCCTGAGGGCGTGAATCATAACAAACCTCTCTACATCTCCGTGGAATGTAGAGACAAGTGGATACCGGTGGTACTTGTTGATACCGGGTCTGCTATCAATGTCTGCCCAGCCAGAACAGCGTATGCAATCGGGTTGAAGCCCGCGGACTTCATCCCGACAACTCAGGTGATCAGAGCGTACGATAATACTAGCAGAGAAGTGCTGGGGACCGTCAAGATTCAGACAAAGGTTGGACCTGGACAACACGAGATAGATTTCCATGTCTTGGAGGTTCCCGCAACTTTCAACCTACTTTTGGGGCGACCGTGGTTGCATCAGGTGAAGGCCGTCTCGTCCACTCTGCATCAGATGGTAAAATACCCCTATGGAAAGGGAGTAGCCATTGTGTTTGGGAATTCATCGATCCATCCCCCTCCGGAGGTATCTACACCAGTCCTAGAAATCGAGCACGGCATGGAGGATGTGTTTATATCAGGATTTACTCTGGCCGAGGCCCGGGTTGTGCGAAACATTATGGCTGTGAATGAAGGTATGTACGTCAGTGCTCAATCCGTCTACCTCATGAACAAGCTACAACACATCCCCGGGATGGGATTAGGAAGGAGCGGCAGGAAAGGCGTCGCAACATTGGCCGAAGTGCCACACAACCCGCATACCTTTGGACTGGGTTATTTGCCCACCAAAGAGGACTGGGTGAGGAAAGGAAAAGAAATGGCTGGAAGAGCCAGAGCCAAGCAGACTGGGAAGCCATTTGACTTGGTGCATAGGCCCATTCAGGGTACCCTGAACGGACGCTTCGTCCGGGAGGGGGAGGACTTTCCGTTTTGCGGCTTCCCAGAGCCGTGGATAAACGCGGAGAAGAAGCGCGTGCCCGGTTTTGAGATCTTCTTCGACCTGCAGTTATCCGGGGAGGATGTTGCCGAAGAGCAGACAGACCCATCAGCTGAGGCTGAGCAGTGCAAGACAGTGGATCCTGAGGGCACAGAATTTGAAACGGGGGTAGCGCTGGCATGTCTACTCTCTGATCCTCCGATCGACCATGAGTGCTTGGGGGATAACTTCGAGGTTTCCATGATTGGGGATGAAACGGCCGCGAGCCAACCAGCAGCTATCTTGGATGCATCTATCGCACCCCCTCTCACTTGGCAATACGAGGAGGGATTTTTGTCCAGCAGCACCGGGTCAGGTAGTGAGCCGGAATCTGATTCCACCGAGTCTTGTGAGTCGGAATCAGATTCCAGCTCGACTGAATCTGAGTCTGGTACTCCTGGGGATGTTAACCCGGATGCCACAGTCCTGTCTAGGTCATCTTTTTCCTTTTCATTTGAGTCTGTTGTAAATGAATCGGACGATTTGGATGTGCCTAATGAGAATCAAGCAACTGTGGTTTCGGAGTACTTTTCTGTGCCCTTAATTTATTGCATTAATTCAGACTTTCAAAATTTTGAAAACGACGAGGACGAAGTTCCTCCGGTTTTGCAACGATTAATTGAGCAAGAGCAGGAGAGATTTGTTAAACCCCTAGTGGACGAAATCACTACCGTGAACATTGGTACTGAGGAGGACCCGCGGCTGGTCCAGATCGGGTCCACGTTGTCTTCGGAGGAACGCGAGCGCTTAGTCGCTTTATTAAAAGATTTCAAAGATGTTTTCGCGTGGTCCTACGAAGACATGCCTGGAATCGATCCTAAGATTGTACAACATCGGATCCCCCTTGACCCCGAGGCCCGACCAGTCAAACAAAAACTCAGGAGAATCCGCCCGGACTGGGCTCTTAAGATTAAGGAAGAGGTCACCAAGCAAATCGACGCAGGCTTCCTGCTGGTATCTGAATATCCGACTTGGTTGGCCAATATTGTTCCGGTGCCGAAGAAGGATGGCAGGATCCGAATATGCGTGGACTTCAGGGATTTGAACAAAGCTAGTCCGAAGGACGACTTTTCCTTACCGCATATCGATGAATTGGTGGATTTCACAGCAGGGCACGCTTTGCTCTCATTCATGGATGGCTTCTCAGGCTACAACCAGATAGTAATGGCACCAGAAGACAGGGAAAAGACTGCATTCACCACCCCGTGGGGGACATACTGCTATAGAGTCATGCCGTTTGGGTTGAAGAATGCTGGAGCTACTTATCAATGGGCCGCGACCACAATATTACATGATATGATCCACAATGAGGTTGAGGTGTACGTGGACGACATGATTGTCAAGTCCAAAGAAAGAGAGGGCCACTACACCGCCTTGCATAAGTTTTTTCAAAGGATCAGGGAATTCCGGTTGCGGCTGAACCCTCAAAAGTGTACATTTGGTGTTACAGCGGGAAAAATGCTGGGGTTTCTGATTACAAAAGGGGCATCGAAGTCGACCCTTCCAAAATCAAGGCCATCCTAGAAATGCCCCCACCAAGGACTGAAAAGGAGGTGAGAGGCTTTCTGGGTAAAGTGCAATTCATAAGACGGTTTATCTCAAAATTAACCTTGACTTGTGAACCACTTTTTGGTCTCCTGAAGAAAGGCAAGAAATTTCAATGGGACGGCCGATGTCAAGCAGCGTTTGAGCAGATCAAAGAATATCTACAAAACCCGCCCGTTTTATCACCACCAGAACCAGGGAAACCGTTGATTTTGTACCTATCAGTGACTGAGACCACGATGGGCTGTATGCTCGCACAAGAGTCTGAAGACAGGGTGGAGAGAGCCATCTACTATCTGAGCAAGAAGATGCTAGAGTATGAGACTCGGTACACACCGCTGGAGAAGGCTTGCTTAGCTTTGGTATGGGCTACCAGGAAGCTGCAGCACTACTTGTTAGCTCACTCCATAATGTTGGTTTCACGTCTCGATCCCATCAAATATCTTTTCGAGAAACCAGCGCTTACGGGTAGGCTAGCTCGTTGGTTGCTGTTGCTCTCCGAATTTGATTTGAAGTATGTTACACGCAAGTCAGTCAAAGGAAGAGCAGTAGTAGAGTTCCTTGCCGACCATCCGGTTGAGGGGGATGAAGCAGTTGAATACTTGTTCCCAGATGAAGCCATTTTGCATATCGACGACGAAGCTTGGACGATGTACTTTGACGGAGCGTCAAATCAACATGGGTATAGGATAGGAGTGTTGCTGATAGCACCCGATAATTCCCGTATTCCTCTAGTCTTCAAACTCCGATTCAAAGTCTCGAACAATGAAGCAGAATATGAGGCGTGCATTGCTGGCCTAGAAGCAGCCCTGGAACTAGGGGCAAGACGATTGGATGTCATTGGGGATTCGAACCTTGTTGTGTCTCAAGCTAAAGGAGACTGGAAAGTAAAAGAGGAAAAGATGATGATGTATCACCAGACTTTGGATTTGCTGATTCCTCGGTTTGAGAAGTTAAGTTTTACTCATCTACTAAGAGAGAACAACAGGTTCGCAGATTCTTTAGCAACTCTATCTTCCATGATAGACATCCCGTGTGGAGTCTAGATGCGTCCAGTCATCATTGACCAGAAATTTACACCTGCCTATGAGTCAATTGCAGCCATAGATGAAGTTCAGGATGAACACCCCTGGTATTACGACATTTGGAATTTCTTGGAGAAAGAAGCATACCCGCCAGGGGTAAATGCCAAAGACAAGAGGGCAATCAGGAGAATGGCAGTTCAATTCATCATCTGCGGGGGTAAACTATATAAACGAGGTCATCTGGGAATGCATAAACTGTGTGTTGATGCCGAAGAATCAAAGCGCCTAATGGAAGCCATCCATGGAGGAGAATGTGGAGCACATATGAATGGAGTAATGCTGGCACGGAAGATCCTCAGACAGGGTTATTACTGGTCCACCATGGAGGAGGATTGTATCGGTTTCGTTCGGCGATGCCACAAATGTCAGATCCATGCAAATCGCATGAACATCCCGCCGACAAAGTTGTACAATATGACTTCACCATGGCCATTTTCAGTCTGGGGAATTGATGTGATCGGGGCCGTTACGCCAAAGGGGTCGAATGGGCATGAGTTCATCCTGGTTGCGATATATTATTTTACAAAGTGGGTTGAGGCCCAATCTTACGCGGTGTTGAAGGCTTCGCATGTTGCAAAGTTTATCAGAAACAACATCATCTGTCGCTACGGGATCCCAAATGAGATAATTTCAGATAACGGTTCCCACTTCAAGAAGGAGGTGATAGACTTGTTGGAAAAATACAACGTGGCTTTTCATAAGTCATCCACATACCGGCCGCAAACCAATGGAGCGGTTGAGGCTGCCAACAAGAATATCAAGCATATATTGCAGAAGATGGTGGAAACCTACCGGGACTGGCCAGATAAGCTGCCGTTTGCTCTGTGGGGCTACCGGACTTCAATCAGAACTTCTACCGGGGCGACTCCGTACTCATTGGTTTATGGAATGGAGGCCGTTCTACCTATCGAGATTGAGGTCCCGTCATTACGAGTATTGGCTGAGTGCCAGATAGCTGAAGCGGATTGGCAGCAGAGCAGATTCGAGGAACTCATGCTTTTCGATGAAAGAAGGCTGAAGGCACTGTACCACGTCCAAAGTTATCAATGCAGAATCGCCCGGGCTTTTAACAAGAAGGTTAAGTCCAGGAATTTGAAAGAAGGAGATTTGGTACTCAAGGACAACCGAGCTCCCATCCATGACCCAAGGGCAAGTTCAGACCTAATTGGACTGGTCCCCTACATCATTAAGTCTATCTGGTCAGGTGGGGCTGTGGTTCTGATGGATCTGGATGGCTTAGAGTTTTCACAACCGATCAACATGGACAAGTTGAAGAAATACTATCCTTGAGAGGCTCGCTAGGCCGAAAACCCGAAAGGGCGACCTAGGCGAAACTCAGAGCACAAAAAAATTGAAAAATATAAAAACTGAGCTCGCAAGGTTGAAAACCCGCAAAGGGCGGCCTTGGCAAAAGTTAGAGCGCAAAAGGAGAGTGAAAATACCCGAGCGAACCTGAGCCTGAACTACGTAAGGCTTGATTCCCATCTTTGGGATACGTAGGCAGCTTCATCCTGAAGTTCAGCCATAAACATTTTCCCCGATCAACTTTGTCCATTTTGATCATCTCAGTCATCCTTGTCCATCAGCATTCATCGTAATCTCCGGTGCAGTGCTATTCAGACTGGGGGCAACTTTCCGTTGCCAGGAGGTGCTGTGGTACCATTCAGACTAGGGGCAACTTTCCAGTTGCTAGGATCCGGGGCTGTGCATCTCAGTGACAGATCTCAGGCGTGTCCAGTTCTGATCCATATCGAAAATAGTTTTGAAAAGTTTTAATAAAAGTTGACTTTGTTCAAATTAATCTTTTCACAACTAAGACCATTTTTGGACCAAAGCGGAAAATTTTCAGTACCACAACCTTCAATTTCATTGATTTCAAAACAGAATTCTCTTGCTCTTGCATACAATTGAAGTTGCTTTTTATTACACTCATAATGAAAACTTGAAAGTACTAATAAAGCAATAAATCTGGGGCATAGTCAAGTCAGGTGTCCCTGCGCCCCTCCCAGAGCTAGTCGAAGCCTCCGATGCCGACCTAGGCCCAATCTGTGCCTCCTCATTGAGCCAATCCCAGCACTCATCAGACAAAGTGCAATTGAAAATAGGAGCGGGGGGCAGGAGCTCTCTAGTCCTCCAAGCCGTAGTATGTCAGGCAAGGTGTGCACCTCGGACCGGGAAGGCGACTGGATACTCTATCCCCTCCGGAGGGCAAGTCTGATCATGGCCGAACTGGCGCAGAATGCGAAATGGGAAATAGAATACACAATGGGTCAGGCCAATCAATCGGATCCCAGTATCCTGGAACATGCTATAGCTCATCGCCGGAAGGTTAAGCCAAGGACAGCGCCAAGCAATGCGTTCAGCGGACAAATTGCACATCCATTCCAACCACCATCCCTCATCAAGGGCGTCAACCAGGCATTGTCGAAAGAAGTAGCCGCGGGCTGAGTAAGCAGGGCAAGAGTCCACAACTTGCAATTTATCCATCAACCATATCTGGGGAGGGATGAAAAATGAGAGAATAAAGAATAGAGAGATGTGCGATGAGAGAAAAGTAAGATAAGGGTTTTGTGAGAAAAACCAAGCCTGAGGGCCGAGCGATGTGAGCAAATACATATGTGAGCTTGGGTGGGAAACATTACCTGCAGCAGTAGTGGACTCCCCGCCAGCCTAGTTGTCTCCTGGCGGTAGAAGGCATCCAAACCCAGCAGTGTTTCAGCCAATGTCATGGCGATACAGCTCTTCCCTTCCCTCAAGCCTTGAGCAACTTCAATCAAACGGATATTAGCTCCCCCGGAGCCCGAGACGAACAGAAAATGAGATAGCATGCACAAGCAGAGGGCATGTTGTCGAAAACCTTGCCGATAATGGTTACCACGGTCACCAGTATCGGAGAATCGGTAAATCAGGCTCGGGATATCCAACATCCCGCTACAAATCAGGGATCGAGCATCATGTGCGTTGAGACCGCACATCCGCCCCAAAGCTGGGGCATGACCAAAACGAGATTGAGGCAAGATCTCTTCTGAGCGTTCAGACTCCATCAAAACTTGAAAATCTTCAAAAGTGGGACATACCTCTTGCCCTCCGAAGCTGAAGACGTGCGTCACTGGGTTCCAAAATCTCACCGCGGCATGGAGGAAAGGAAGATGCAGTGAAGTCCGGCCTAGCGTGAATAGTGCATTCAAGCCGAAACCCCGGAAGTTCAACTTTTCCGAGCCATCTAAAGAAGAGATCCAAGATGTGAGATTTTCTGCGAGAAATGCCTCCATTTTTGTGCAAAGCAGTGATGAAATGAATGAGTTCCAAAGTTGGAGCTTTATGGGGGGGTAAAACACTATTCGAGGACAAGTGTCAGAATTATAGGAGTTGCAGGAAAGGTGGCCGGCCGGCCACCTATTCTAGCAGGCCGGCCATCTTTGTTTCAAAAACTGGCCGGCCGACCACCTTCTAGTCCCCAGATGCAAAATGTAGCCGGCCATGCATCGGTCCTGTTTTGCCCTCCGGAAGGAAGTTTGAGGCATTTCTATGCATCAGGGATGTCAACGGCCTCCATTTCTCTCAGTTTCGGATGCGTTCCATTATCTAGATCGTCCATCCGAAGTACGCTTTGTTGTATTTTGTTTATCGAGTTGTCGTTTTGTTTATCGAGTTGTAAGTTCTGTCGAGCTGTCGCATTTTGTGTTTTGAGTTGTTACTCTTTGTTTACACAATTTTGTTAAGTCTTGTTTATCGAGTCATTAACATTGTTGTACTTTGCTTATCGAGTTGTAAACTTGCTAAGATTCTATTATTTCTTAGTGAGTCGATTTGTTTAGTTTATTGCGTCGGTTCATTACCTGACCCGGTAAATACGTAAGGCACATTTCCATTCAATTCCATTTTTGTGCAAAATGATGCGATGCGATGCTGAGAACATAAAAATACAACACATTTTCAAAAGCTGTTTCATTCCGTCATGTTTTACAACAAAATAGAGGTACAAGTTTTACAGAAAATAAAACTGCCTGATAAAATGCAAAGTGCTACAAACTACTAGCAAAAAGTAAAATAAAGCAGGAAACAGCATCAATGTCCTCGGGAGCGGGAATGAGGAGCCCCCCTCATCCTCTTCTGCGGGATAACCTCTGCACCATCATCACCATCGGGGTCGGAACTGTCATCCTCAGGATCCCCCTCAGCCTCGCCTCCACTCCCGGAACCAAGGCCGGAGCCCCCCTCTTCAGCAGATGTCTCTGACTCACGATCTGCGACCTCCTCCTCCTCCTCCTCATCAGGCTCTGCCTCTATAACATGTGCCCTACGTCGGCGAGACGACCCCGCTCCTCGAGCTCCTCGGAAAGGCCTAGATGGCCCTGCTCCCTGAGAAGGCCTGGATGGCCCAGCTCCTCGAAAAGGCCTAGATGGCCCAGCACCTTGACCTCTCTGGGAAGGCCCGGGTGGCCCGGCCTGCGGTGGAGCATATACCGGAGGCATCTGAAAGTGAAGAGTTTAATGCATCAGTTCAAATATGAAAATCAGATGCAAGTACAGTATGAGAGTGGGGTGTGTGTCAAATGTGCTCTACACAAACAGCCTATCGATGCAGTAGAATGTTCAAAACCAGCGTGTCATCAGAAATATGATAAATGCAGGAAAGATGAACAATACCTGTACACCCATAATGGCCAGCTGTGCCTCCCTCCGCAGGATCATGCCCTCGAATGTGGCCAGCATCCCAAGCATCTCATCCATGTAGTCAACTGGAGGCTACAGATACAAATGCAAAACCATCAGTAAAGGAATGGATGTCCAAATATCCGACTGATAAATCAAAGCTGTAAAATATATCGGTGGTGAATCAGGGTCTCTAACATATCTATGGTCAGGAAGAGGAGGCTCCAGCGAGACCTGGTAAGGAGTCCCAAATCGCCAACTCGTCAACTCGGTCGGCATGTCTGGCCACCCAGGATGATGAAAAGTCGGAGGGATCGGAGGAATGAATCCGCCCCCACCTCGAGACGTACCAGCACTGCTGGAGGAGGGGATATCTGTAGCACGAGCCTGACCCGAAGATGGCACACCAGTGGGCCTTAGTGGCGGAGCGCACACTCCCGTCAAGGGAGGCATCAGATACGTGTGACGATAAGTGGCGTAGTCTCCCTCCGTAAGATGTAGCAAAGCATCAGTGCCTAGCATAGCACTAACGACATCCTGGGTAGAAAGCCTATTAGCAGTCCGCATAGTGGCTGGAGGTGCTGCAGAAGGGTCCTGAGAAGTGTATCCCCATACCTGACGCAGAAAGCGTTCCCCCAGGAACCATGCCCTACCAACCGGTCCCTCGAGCAGGATCCTGTACTGGGAGGTGCCTGATCCTCCGGCATACTGAAATCGGAGACCATCACCCAAGATCGCCCAGGGCTGCCACGTAATCTGCGGATAACCAGTGCATAAACCAATCAGAAATCGAGGATATACAGGGCAAATCAAAGATGAAAACGGAAAGGAACTGAGAGTTCTGAAATACCTCTGTCGTCCGCACAGTGTCAAAGTACTGTCGCAGGTAGAAGAGAGTCTCTTGAGGTCTCGGCCGGTGCTGGCCCTCGAATACCAAGGAATACGGGGTCATAAGGGGTCCTGCCACCTCCATCTCCGGGGCCAACGTCGGAAAATATACGTAGACCCATAGCTGTGGAAAACAGTGCAGAATGTGAATACAAAATGCTGAGTGCAAAATACAGGATGTAAAGTGCGCCGTGTGTGCAATGAACAAGTAATGAGGAGCAGAAATGTAAATCAAGAGGACAGGACGTACCGCCCAGGCTCTCCAATAACCGCCGAGTAAGTCTCCCTGCCCGCAGGAGGTAGCGCTCATGTAGCAGTAGAGAGTAGCCAGGCCGGCGCCACCCCAGTCGTACCGACTGACCTGTGATAAGTCCACTAGGGCACTCAAAAGATACAACCCGACAGTGTTCCCCCTATCAGCAAACAGAGTGGTGCCAAAGAGGAACATAAGGAAACCGCGGGCATACTGCTCAGCCTCCTCAGGAGTCCCGGGCTCCATCTCCACCCTCCGAAAATGGGAAGAGAACCAAGTGTATCGGACTCTCCCAGAAGCTCTATCCACAGACGGGCGGGCCCCCAATAGATGTAACCAAGCGGCCTCCCATTCGCCCATATCCTCGTCGTAAGGAATGGGCCAACCTCCTATGTCTAGGCCGGTAAGTACAGCAAAATCTAGCGGGGTCATGGTCAGATCCCCGGTGGCGGAGAAATGGAAGGAATTGGTGGTGTCCCACCATCTCTCCACCAAAGCGGCTAACAGTGTCCTACTGGCAGGACAATGTGATAGCCCTACGCAGAAGGCCCCGAACCCTGCTAAATCGACTAAATCCCGGACAGCCTCCGGAAGCTCAGTGTACCACTCTCTCGCAGCAGTGGAGCCATATCCTCGCACGGTACGAGAGCCAACCTGCATTCAGAATGAATGCATGTGTGCAAATGAAATGAATGAGCTGTGTGCAAATGAAATGAATGAGCCGTGTGCAAATCAAATGCACAAGCTGTGTGCAAATCAAATGAATGAGCCGTGTGCAAATCAGAATGAATGAGATGTGTGCAAATGAAATGAATGATCTGTGTGCAAATGAAATGAATGAGCCGTGTGCAAATCAAATGAACAAGCTGTGTGCAAATCAAATGAATGAGCCGTGTGCAAATCAGAATGAATGAGATGTGTGCAAATGAAATGAATGAGCCGTGTGCAAATCAAAATGAATGAGATGTGTGCAAATGAAATGAATGAGTTGTGTGCAAATGAAATGAATGAGCCGTGTGCAAATCAAATGAATGAGCCGTGTGCAAATCAGAATGAATAAGATGTGTGCAAATGAAATGAATGAGCCGTGTGCAAATCAGAATGAATGAGATGTGTGCAAATTAAATGAATGAGCCGTGTGCAAATCAGAATGAATGGGCCGTGTGCAAATGAAATGAATGAGCTGTGTGCAAATGAAATGAATGAGCTGTGTGTAAATGAAATGAATGAGCTGTGTTCAGTGGGCTGTGTGTTCACCATCAATTTGGGCTGCGTGATCAGAAAATTTGAGTTAGGGCTGCGTGTTCTACTCTAAATCAGTGTGGGCTGTGTGTTCACCATCAATTTGGACTGTGTGTTCAGAAAATCAGAGTTTGGGACTGCGTGTTCTACTCTTAGTCAGTGTGGGCTGTGTGTTCACCATCAACTTGGACTGTGTGTTCAGAAAATCAGAGTTTGGGCTGCGTGTTCAAATCTCAATCAGTGTGGGCTGTGTGTTCACCATCAACTTGGACTGTGTGTTCAGAAAATCAGAGTTTGGGACTGTGTGTTCTACTCTTAATCAGTGTGGGCTGTGTGTTCACCATCAACTTGGACTGTGTGTTCAGAAAATCAGAGTTTGGGACTGCGTGTTCTACTCTCAATCAGTGTGGGCTGTGTGTTCACCATCAATTTGGACTGTGTGTTCAGAAAATCAGAGTTTGGGACTGCGTGTTCTACTCTCAATCAGTGTGGGCTGTGTGTTCACCATCAATTTGGACTGTGTGTTCAGAAAATCAGAGTTTGGGACTGCGTGTTCTACTCTCAGTCAGTGTGGGCTGTGTGTTCACCATCAACTTGGACTGTGTGTTTAGAAAATCAGAGTTTGGGACTGCGTGTTCAAATCTCAATCAGTGTGGGCTGTGTGTTCACCATCAACTTGGACTGTGTGTTCAAAAAATCAGAGTTTGGGACTGCGTGTTCAAATCTCAGTCAGTGTGGGCTGTGTGTTCACCATCAATTTGGACTGTGTGTTCAGAAAATCAGAGTTTGGGACTGCGTGTTCTACTCTCAATCAGTGTGGGCTGTGTGTTCACCATCAACTTGGACTGTGTGTTCAGAAAATCAGAGTTTAGGGCTGCGTGTTCTACTCTCAATCAGTGTGGGCTGTGTGTTCACCATCAACTTGGACTGTGTGTTCAGAAAATCAGAGTTTGGGACTGTGTGTTCTACTCTTAGTCAGTGTGTGCCGTGTGTTCACCTTCAAATTTGGGCTGTGTGTTCGACAAATCAGTGTTTGAGCCGTGTGTTCAATTCTTAACTAGTGTGTACCGTGCGTTCACAATCAATCAATGAGCCTAGTGTTCAGAAGTTCAAGTGTTTAAGCCACATGTTCAGAATGCAAGCAAAGTACTATGTCATAAGCTAAACTGTGTGTTCAAGCATGGCAAAGGTATGAAATGCGCGAAAAATACAGAAAATGACGTAAAATACCTCTCGTGCCTCGTAAGAGAGGTGATGCTCTGGCTCTCGCAGAAGTAGATCTCCGGGTGCCCGATCATTGAAGTCAGTAAAATGACGAAAAATGGCCCGCGGAAGAATGTGTACCGACGGGGCGTATCTCTCGGGAATAAAAGGTCGGACCCTCGGGGGTAGCGTCATGGCATCAAAATCATCCCCGGCACCTGGAGGACCTCCACCATGAGGGAAATTACCCGCCATTTCGAAAAATCTGCAAAAGGGAGCAAAAATGAGCCAAAATTGGAAAAAATCAACAAAAGTCAACTCCCGGGAAATGGAAAAGTCAACAAAAGTCAACACCCGAGAAAATCTTCCAAATATTAAGACAAACTTACCTCAAGTGGTGAAAATGAGAAAAGAAGCCCCGAAATCAAAATTTAATCGGTCCAAAGTGCTTAAAATCGAATGTTTTTGTGAAAACAACTTGCGTGGAAGGCTGAAAAGCGCGTATAAAGTGCAGATCTGAAGGAGAAAATGGTTTGGGAGGCGAGAGGAGAAGTTTTTGCAGTTGTGGGTGTGAGCTCGAAGTGAATGGATGAGAGAATATAAAGAAAATGAGGCGAAAAGACCAAACTGCCCCCTGTTTTGGGCAGGTGGCCGGCCGGCCACCTTTTCTAGTTGCCCGGCCATTTGCTTTTTGGAATCTGGCCGGTGGCCTCCCCTTGGGCAACCAGCTGGCCGGCCATGACCCCCACATGCTTCCCTAGGTCTCTGCAAATTTTGAGGAAGATCGGAGTTCCCGAGACCTGAAAAAGTTTAAGAAAAGTGCACTTTCTGACGCGAAATTGCTCCGCCGAAACTTCAGCTGCAATTTCTGACATGTGTCTCATCATTACTCATCAAAATCAGAGTGTATCCTTTTTAAGCATGTTGTAACCTCTCCGGGAGGTGAATCAGAGGCTGTGATCGACTCGCCTTCGCCGAAACGCGCGTTTCCTTGCTCGTTGTTTCGTAACAAACAGGCACTCTGATTTGTGCTCGTTTTGCATTGTTGTGCACATAACTTGCATTCTCATGAGCATTTTGCATCGTCATGCATGATTTCTTGGTATACCATACCTCTGTGCCTGAGCATGCGTTGTTACGCACGTTCCCTTCTCATATTACGATGCATTCACTCGCCGACACTGCGTGTGTCAAACTTTCGGAATCCCAGGAATCCCATTGAATATATGTTGTTAGCATATTGTTCTTGTTGAATTTCTCTTTTTTTGCAGGCACGATATTGTATGTACGATTCATTTGAGGCTGGTGCGACTAGACGAATCGCGCAGGTATCGTATCTTCTCCGTGTGAGACGCGACGAGAATTGAATAATTCTCCGCATTCCCAACTGCATGAAATGTAGTTGTTGCTTTGCATTCTTGCTTAAAACTGTTGCATCTATTCGCGAATACTTGCTTCATTACAGCTTGCTGCACTTGCATGATCATTAAGTTACATCTAGCTCCGTGCATATCGCTTTGCATTTTGCCCCCTTGCCTGCGGGCACGCCTGCGGGCACATCTCTGTTTATCTTGTATGATTGTTTAAGTCTTCGGCCTTGTTAAAAATGGGTCGTCTCTGGGCTTTGACATTCACTCCCGTCACTTGTGACTTCCGAGTTCTGTCAAAGAGGGGCAACTGTAGACACCCCATTTTTGACCGACCTTAAGACTTAGACGTCACCAGTTGAGCGCTCGGTGATGTTGCATATTGTGCTCGTTCAGAAGTCTCAGAGTCGCGGCCGTGAGCCCTGCCTCCGGACTTCCAAACCCTCTTCTGTACCTTGTCTCGGTTTGCGAACCAGACTCGGTTTTCTCTGTTTCTTTTCCTGAAGGGAGGGAGAGGTCCCGTAGACCATCTCTCAGTGGCCGTGGGCTACATTTCGTGGCCGTAGGCCATTTTGCCCATTTCGGAGCCCGGTTCCCGATTTTCGGAGCCATCAGGCCGTGTGCCTCGGTTCGGGACAGTCTAACCATCTCCGATTCCTCCGGTTTTTGGCATGCATCTTATTTACTCCCTTTCGAGGGACACTGGGGCCTGAGAGACCCACTTCGTGGTCGAATGCCACTTTCGATGCTTAACGGCCTATTTTCGGGACCCCGAACTGCGTGTTTTGGCCCCCGAGCATTCGTTTTGCATCGGTTTTCGTTCATTTTTGGCAGGTACCTCTGTTTTATCACCAGGAAGGTCACTGAAGAGTGGGAGGCCATCAATTGTCTCAGCAACCAGTTATATTCCTCCGGCGCCCTCCGACGCCCGTTTTTCTCACTTCCGAGCCAATGTTGACCACCCTAGGGCCATTTTGTTCAACCCCAAACCACATATTTGTGTTGTACACACATGGGAGGACCCTAAAAGTCTATGGCCGGCCAGTAATTCAAATTGAACCTTTTGAACCCCTCCTAAAAGTGGCTTGTTGTCTCTCTTGTTTTATAGTTGCCAATTTCCAACCACAGGGTCTTGTTGAGCACACATGGGAGGACACCTTTCTCTAGTGGCCGGCCAGAAAATTTTCTTGAGCCTTTTGACCCTTGGCCGGCCGGCCATAGGGGGTGGCCGGCCGGCCACCTGCAACCAAAGTACCTGGCCGGCCAGCTTCCTCAGTGTGGGTGTATTACAGCTGTATAGCTGTTTTTCCCCAAAAATATCTGTATCCGGGGGAAAGCTTTTGGAGGGAAACTTGGTGTCATTTCCCTCCACCTTTTCTCCCCTTCTCTTGCCTATATAACCAGCCTCCAAGACTGATTTTGGGGTTACAAAAATTTCCCTAAGGGCCTTGCATACATCTCTCTCTATTTCTCTCTCATTTTCTCTCAAAATCCCTAAGTTCCAACCACATTTCTTCATCACCACCAAGCACCACCACCACCACTCCATCTCAGCAGCTTGGAGCAGCTTTCCAGAGACTAAAGGTGCTGCAACTTGGTCCAAGAATCACCAAAAGCATTGGTCTTCAAAGGTAAGTCCATTTTCCCTCTTTTTTTGGCCTTATCTTGCACCATTTTTCTAGCCTATTTTCTTACTGTTTTGGGCTCCGACCCTAACTGAAAGGGTCATTCTTTTGAGCTATTCTACATGTTTGTTTAAGGGCTCAACCCTGTTTGAGCCCCCCATTTGGTACTTGCTTCAATACCCTCTTGTATGCCATTATTTTGCATAGTATTTCTAGCCTATTTGTGATCTGTTTTTGAGCATGATATAAATTGTGATTTGGCTTATTTGAGCCCCTCTACAACATTGTAGAAGGGTTCAACACTGTTGGGGGCCTCCATGTAGCACTTACCATTATACCCCTCTTTGGCCCCCATTTTTGCATGCTTTGTGAGCTTACCTTGCCTTTGTTTTTAGGCCATGATCAGAACTGAAAGTGGCCATTTTTTGACCTTCTTGGCATATTTTATTAAGGGTCTTTGGCTGTTTGGTGATTGCTTTGTATACCTCATGTTATAGCCTCTTGTTGGCCTATTTCTTGCATGGCATTTTTAGCATGTTTGTATATTGATTTGAGGCTTGTCATCTACTGTAAATGTTCATGTTTTTAGGCCCTCTTCAGTGTTGAAGAAGGGTCTTTTGCCATTTGGGCTTTGCATGTACCACTTGCCTCATTGCTTCCCTTGCGGAGCCATTTTTGTATGCCATTTTAGCCCTACTTGTGATTGTTGTTTGGCCATGTTTTGTACTGTAAAAATGTGAGTTTTGGGGCTGCCTTGCTTCTGCTTTTTCATGTCATGTTCAAATTATGCATGTATTGTATAGCTACAAGTCATTTCGGGTGCCTAATTTCGCATTTCGGGATCATTTCATGCATTGGGTTTCGTTTTACCGGGTTTCGGGGCTGTTTTGCCCCTCATTTTGCTACTGATTTTTGCATGTTTGCATGTCATATTCCGTGTCTTTGCCATGTCTCATTAGAGTGGCATTTCGGTGCCTGAGGGTCCGTTCTCGGTTTGCGTGCACGCGTGCACGCATTTCGAGGTGTCTTGTTTTTATCTGATGGCCTCTTATGTGAGTGTGGCTGAGGCTCTCTTATGTTGGTGTAAGCCTATTATTGCATTGTGTATGCCATTTCATCCATAGCATTGTGTATGTCCGGTTGTGTATTACCTCGTATAGCGTATATGCCATTCCATGACATTGTGTATGTTAAGATTGCATATTAGCTGCATTTCATGCATATCATGCATATTGCATCGTGTTCGGGATAGGAGTTAGCCCGGGCACGGGAAACGAGGCGCATTTCGTACCCCGAGTAACGGAATGTATCTCAATTCCCAAGTCACCGACACTCCGGATTATCCGTGATGGAGTTAGGTTTTGTTGTAGCATTCATATGCATTCATTCTATATTGAGTTGTGCAATTTGGCTCCTCGGCCATCATACATCGAGATGCGTGATTGGTGGCACGAGGATCGAGGCATGCATATATTTGTGAAATACATTGCTATGCCCCTTTCCTGCTCTCTGTTGCAGCAAAATCAAGAATCAGCAAATTCTCGGGACCTGGCACGCATTTCGAGGAACATTGCAAACAGAGGTTAATTGGGGCATCCCAGTGGATTTCCGCGCAAAAGCAGCCCAAACATGCAGCATTCATCAAAATCAAGGCAGCCCCTGGCTTGCATGCCAGTTTACAGTTTTTCTTAGTTAATTTGTTAATTAACTAGGGATTTGTATATTATGTGGACTGTATTTATTTGGACTGTAATATTCTTTCATTTGGGACTGTATATTCTTTTGGACCCTCTGCGCGAGGACATAATTGTAATAAGTGTGCGTGAGTGTGATGTATGTCTTCCATCCCCACGTCTTTCTTCCCTTTTATTTACCTGCTTATGATGGTTAGATTAGGGCATATTTCAATTAGCATACAGTATGATAGCATGTTTGCATTTATTCATCTGTTTTGCACGCACCGGGCTCGGCGCATCATACAAACTACATTTGTATTTCAATTCCAAATTGAATACGTGTTAGTTGTAGCATTCCATATGCCATGTTTAGAATAGCCGAGCCTGCTATAGTTTGCATTTTTGCATGTGTTACATTAGGCAATTCTGTGTATCTAGGATCATGCATGGATTTCTAATGAGCTTCTGTTTTGGCTTGGAGTACTCGGTAAGTTTTTATGCTTTAGCATCCTTGCATGCGTGTGAGTGACTGCCATGAATAGCATGCTTGCCATGAGGCTATTTGCTTATGTGATATAACTGCCTGAATGCCTGTGGGTGGAAGTTGAATTACTTGGAGTGGAACAATTCATCAAATGTTTGTTTTAAGCCCACTAGATAGTGGCAAAATCATGTTTTCTTAAGCCCACCCGAGGGTGGCAAATCCACGTCTTAGCCTACCTGCGGGTAGCACCATCAAACCATTTTCAAACAAACAAACATGAAATGTTTTGTTCCAATTCAGGCGATTCGGTCTATACTTGTATGCTGTGCGCATCACATAGTAACCTAGGCTAATAACCGGAATAAGAACACGCAATGTTTTCAAAAACAGATATCATGGTTAGTAGAGGCCGGTCTTTGACCAGGCGAGCGGGGGTGCTCACGAAGTGACATTCCCCAATCGTACCCAAGTTCCCGAGCCGAGGCAACTTTGGTGATGACGGACACGTGGCCTTTGGCACCGAGTCAGGGTTTCCTAAATTTTCCCGTTAAAAAATATTTAGGTGGCGACTCTGTATCTGGCAAAGCAGTCCATGTTTGGCACTTCTTTCAAAAATCTGTTTTCTCAAAATCGATTTGCCGGATTTGGACTCTTTGGTTCAAGATTAAGAACCGTGACATTTGAGTCCTTGAACTGTAGTAGACCCAATATCGAACCAGAACCGGGGGGGGGGGGGGTCGCACCCTCCCCGGGATGCGTTCGGGGACGTCTACACTAACGAATGAAAGAAAAAGTGAAGATTGAAGTTAACAATGACAAAGAAAACAAAAATTGTAATGATATTGTGAAATTGAAAAACAAATCAGCCTTATATAGACCACAGCAACGGTAACTTTGTGAAAACCTTTACAAAATCAATGGTAACCTTATTGGAGTTGCACCCTGCAAAATCAACGGCGAATTTCAGTACAAATTTGAATCTGCATGCCACTATAATAAAAACGCACTTTAGTGGCACTACACTAGTGGCATGTTTTTAGAAAATATCACAAAAATAATATTTGGTAACACGTTTTAGAAAAATGTCACAGAACCACAAACATATAAGGCTCTAGTGGCATTTCAATAAAGAAATGTCACATCAATTTTATGGCATTTTATAAAAGAATGACACAAGAAATTATTTTAGTGACATTTATCAACAGATGCCACTAAACTAGGTAGGTGCAAGTTATTTTTTATGGATTAGGTGAAAAGTGTCATAAATAAATATTTTATAACATTTTGAAAAATGCCACTAAGCCAAAAACTTTCCAAGCTATCTAATGGCATTTTTTGAAAAAACAAAAAGTGCCAATATATTTTCAAATTTTTTTAAATGCACCAAATAAAATAAATTAAACTCAATATAACATGTTTTTTTAACTGTACTTACCACATGTACAAAATTGATCAATGACTTTATATGACTTAACAAGAAAAATAAAATTTCAAAGTGCTCTCTTGTACAATGATAAAGTTTCTTGAATTTTAGTTCATGTAGTTTCAATTAACTCAATTTTGACTCTGAATTTGCGGATTTATCTCAAATTATTACAATTGCTTATAATTGTTGAGTAAATTACATCAATAATCTTTACATTTTGTTGTTCCATATAGTTTTAATTGATTCAATTTTGAAACTTAATTTTAGATTTTACGTTAATTTAGTCGAATTGATAACATCTTTAGGGCCTTTGATAGAAAATTTTCATTTAAGGTTAAGTCACTGAATTGACGAAGAATTTTGTTTTGCTCCTAAAACGATGACAGGTTGCATTTGTCATAAAAAAAATGCTATCAATTGGACCAATTTAAGACAAAATAAAAAATTTAAGGTTAAAATCGATTCAATTGAAATTACAAAGACAAAATGACATAATAGCCAAAATAGAGGAACTAATAGTGTAATTAGCCCTAATTGTTAGCATTTTTTAATGACAAATATGCATGCAAGTGACATATGTCATTCTTTTAGAGGTAACATAATAAATTTGCTCAACTCATTGACTTAACCTCAACAAATTCGGTGATCATTTTTCATCAAAAATACTAACGGTATTATTAATTGGACTAAATTGACACAAAATTAAAAATTACAAGTTACAATTGATTTAATTAAAAATATAAAGACCAAAATTAATATTTAGTTTTATATTTAAAATATGAACAAACTTAATCCATATGATGCATCTGGTTTCATTCTCCACCATTTATATATATATTATATAACAAAGGAAATAAGGAAGCTCAAAGGAAACAAATTGTAGCGACCCTAATTTTTTCTTAAGTCATTATTTTTTAATATTATTATTATTACTTTATTTTATTTTATTTTTGCTTTATTAATTGCGTAGATAGATGAGAATTTAATGTGATATTTAATTAATTTAATATGATATTTAATTATATATAATTAATTTGAATATTTATATATTTATATATTTTATATATAAAAAAGGTGTTTTATATATTGATAAAATATATATCATATTTATGTTGGTTGTATTTATGTTGTATTTGTATAATATAATATAATAGTTATTAGGTTATATAATTATGATTAGGTTGTAATAGGGCTGTTATTAGGAAAAGGAAAAGGAAAAGGAAAAAAAAAAGAAAAATAAAACAAAATAAAATCAAAACCAGAGCAACAGCTGAATGAGCAAAACAAAATCAAAACCAGAGCAGCAGCTGAGAGAGAGAAAGCCAAGACAGAAAGACAGCGGGAGAGAGATGAAAGGGAAAAAGAAGAGGTTAGAATTTTATTTTGGTAGCTTCATTAATTCTCCGAATATTTATTTGATTTTTTTAAGATAATTGTGAGTGCAAAACCCACTTTCCTTAATTTATTTCGTTGTTTTTATTTATTTATTTGATATTTGTTTGATATTATATTGGCATAAAGATGTCGGATTGATTTCAATTATTTTGGTTAGTTGTGTATGTAAGGTTTAGGGTTTTTATATATGTTTATTTTATGGTTGTAATCACACTCATGGATATATGAAATTAAAATAAATTAGGAACCTACAGATAAATTTCGAATACTCCAACTTCAAGAATTATTGTTTTATTTGAGTGCTGGTGAGAAAAAGTGTATAAAAAAAAGTGACGATTATGAGATTGATTTGAATGCCTTAGACTCGGTATTGCTATGTTTGTTCTCATAAGTAGATGATGGGTTGTGTATATATATATTGTTATCTCGTTCTCAGGAGTAGACGAGTGCTTTGATTTATGCGCATACATATATGTTAACCGTCCGGGCAGCGTGGGTGAAACTCGGGATGATATCCCTGTGCAAGTTTGGCTTCAGAGCGATTTGTTCTCATGAGTAAATGAGGGGTTGTGTATATATTAATTTTATGACTTTAGTATTTTGATAGTTCGGTATTGTGGTTTATTTTCTAACTTTACATTATTTAAGTTGTTTTGACTATTTGTTATTACTTTAATGTTGGAGGTATTGGATAGTCATGGATTTATGATGGATGGTTTGGTTGACTTTTTTTTTTTTTTTTTTATCCCTTGTATTTTTTATTTTTTTTTTAGCATTGAAATTTACTTAAACCAGATGGGACGAAAAACATTTAGATTTTTGTTTCATCCCTAGTATTTGGATGATGGAATATTGATTGGAGTTTAGTTCTAATTTAATATTTAGTTGTCCAAATTTTAGGGTGTGACACAAACCAAATTTGATTAGGCAAAATCCGTAGAGCAGATCAAGATAGAGATAGAGGCGAAAGTCCAACAATTCTGAAATTGGTGAAGCAAATTTGATTTTGGCGAGACAAAGAGGTGGGAGCTAAATAATAAAGTAAGGGTTTATCATTCTTTATCTTTCATGCCATCCTTATCTACCATCTACACCACAAATTTGCTGTGTTTTCATCTTCTGCGATCAGAGTTCATTAGGTATTCTTTCTCTCTTTTTCACTCTTATCAAACACACACAATACCTCTATCTTTGTCACTTATTTATGATCTTCTTGTTTTAGGCATAAAACTTGATCCAATCTAAAAAATCTAATCTTTTAACTCATGAATTTATTAATTTTCATATTTTAATATAAAAGGTTAGTTGTGATTTATTATTATTGAATTTATATTGTGATTTTATATAATGTCTTGCAACTATTTGCTTAAATGCTTCAATGGGATTTAGCATTATTTTGCTCTGTTTTTATTTTAATTTTTTTTTAAAACCCTTTTTTCTATTTGTAAGAATGAATAAGATGACAAAATAATACTAATCTCTTTTCACACCATCACTTCAAGAAAGATTCTAAAGCCCCGTATTTATTTATTTATATTTTGTTTTTTTGCATTCGTAAACGTGGTATTTCTAAAAGTCCCAATTAAGTGATTAAATCATGCTTATCTACTAGAGAAATGCATATCACTTTCAGTTGTGATCATCTTTACTCTAGCACTTTGTACTAGTTTATTTTTTAAATATTATTTATTAATTGTAAATAAATAATTACTTAAGTAGTTAAATCTTGATTTACAGGTGGGAGATATAGTTCTAAAAAGTATCATTAGGCCAACAGAAACAGTTGCAATCGGAGTATTTAAAAGTACAGACCCATCTAAAGAAGTAGAAGGGGAAGAACTAGGACCTGACTATTAGGAGGTACATGTTCAAGTGCCAGTCAAACCTAATGAGACCTTGATCCGATCATATGGACTTGTCAAAACAATTGGACAAGCTATTGGAGTTCATGTTGCTTGGCCTGCTCTATTTGTGGTATATTTCTTTCGTAAATACTAATTTCATTAACAAATTTATATTAACTTAATATTGTTTCAATTACCTTTATATGTTTATTTTTTGGATGTAGATTTCGCAAGTTATGGATGCTAGCCGAGAATATTTATACAAGTGAGGTTGAGAATTGGGGAACTGAATTTGTTTTGATAATTTGTCTCTCCGGAAGATGGATATCACTATGGCTTTTCAGAACTTATGATTGGAATAATTTTCTTTTAAATTTTTTTTGCCTTAACTTTGTTAGTATGGTAGAATATTTTATAATTTTGATTATGATTTGTATTTCAATATTAGTAAATTTATATTTTTAGATAAAAAAAATAATTGTGGTTTGAATTTTTTTATTTATTTATATTTTTGATGTGATGATCCTATGGTGGTAATATTTGTTTATTATTATGAAAATATTACAGGATGAATGGATATCAAATTAATATAGGTTGTGGCAATTAATATTCAATTTTTATTAAAATCGATTCAATTTTTACAGGCATTTACGCATGCTTAGTTGTGGCTTTTAAAAGTATCAATGAAAAGAATATATAAGTGGTATTTCATAGTAGTGGTGTAACAACCCAGATTTTTAATTATTCTGTAGAATTTATACTAATATTATTTAATCTCAGTTCGGAAAATATATAATTTATTATATATTATTATGTGCAATTTTATAAAATAATATAATTATTAAAAGTTTAGGGGTCAAAATATAAATAATAATAATATAGATAATATAAATAATAATAATAATGTGCGTGATAGAAAAATAATTAATTAATTTTCTATTAGTATAAGATAAAGTGTAATTTAATTAAGAATTAATTTATTTATATAATTATATTAAAATATTGGGTCAAAGAATAATTATCTTAAATATTTATTAAGGATAAGAATAAATCTGTGAAATCATTATCGAATCTGCCACGTAGCGCCTTATTCTCCTATAAATAGGGAGGCGTGTCACGCCTGGAGAGAAAACAGAAAGAAGAAAAAAAAAGAAAGAAGGAAAGAAAGAGGAAAGAAAGAGAGGAGAGAAAGAAAGGAAAAATAATGGAAGCTAAGAGGGTTTTTGATAGTGAAAAGAAAGAGTAAAGTATTAAAGTTAAGGTGAGTTATATTATACCTTGAGTCACCAAAATGTATTTTATGTATGTTTTGACTTACCAAAATCTATTTTATACAAGTTATGCTTTATTAGTATATTAATAAAAGTTATGTTTTATAAAGGCTTCAGTTACGTGGTTTCACTTCTGAACCCTATTTGTTTAAAAGTAAACCCATGGATCTGTTTGTTTATATTTTAAAGAATATTTGGTTATGACCTTATAAACAATTATGTTTTGTAAGTACCACCACGGAAATCCCACGCCTTGGGGGACTTAAATAACCATTGGCCTCTGTTTGATCATCACTTTGTGGTCTTCTATTTTTCATGGATCCATTGACCTCTGTTTTGTGCGGACCAAAGTGCTGTGCGAAGCTAAGTGCTACACTATTGTGGGAGCCACCTCTAGAATCTGTACGAGCCATCTCTTGAATCCGTACTTCTGTTCTGTGCGGACCAAAGTGCTGTGCGGAGCTAAGTGCTACACTATTATGGGAGCCACCTCTAGAATCCGTACGAGCCACCTCTTGAATCCGTACCTCTGTTCTGACTGTCACTTCTGTGACCTCTATTCTGTTATGTTCTGTTCTGTACCGTGATTATGGTTATATATTTACATAATAGCTCTGTATTTCAGTTTTTGCTATTTAAATGATTTATTTACCAAATTGAGTTATGTATATATTTTGGTCTAACTAACTATCCATGGTTATTTCGTGTCCGTTATACTCTTGGTATAATATTTCTCACTCTGCCATGTGCTTATAGTTGTTTACCCATTTTCAGGAAACATGCAATTCAGAAATAGTTTTTGGAAAGTCTTAGACGCGGGCTGCAGCATAGACACACATAGCACTTTTATGATATTATTAATATGTAAATATCGGCCTTTTTGGTCAGTAAATTTTGTAATAAAAATAGAAACTCCGATGATTATTTTGGTACCCTCATTTAAATATTACTTCCTCTCGCGTTTATTGATTTGTTTATGAATTGGCCGTAGGTAATTTCAGTTGCTGGCCATCACGATGCTTAACCCTTGGGTACGGGGAGCGGGTCGTGACAAGTGGTAGTAGCTTTGTAAAGTGTCACTAGAATAAGCTCCAATGGCACTTATATCCATTTAATGGCACAAATGAATTGGATTTCGTGGTATTTATGAAATTGTTAAAAATATCAATTGTGGCATAATAAGCGCCATTAAAAATTCCATATAGTGGCATTGTTTAGATTGTAAGTCTTCTTTAATGGCACTTGATAGTGTCACGAATAGTGTCTACCATGACATTAAAGTGTCACTGAAAGTCTTTAGCCTTGATGGTATAATGGCACTTACAAGTATTACCGAAGTGCCACTAAACCTTTTTTAATAGCGTTTGATAGTGTCACAAATAGTGTCTATCACGACATCAAAGTGTCATTAAAAATCTTTAGCCATGATGGTGTAGTGGCACTTGCAAGTGGCACTTGCAAGTGGCACTGAGGTGCCACTACTATCTACCGTGGTACGGGTATAACTGACACTTGTTTAAAATGCCACAAGACTAAAAAATGTTATTAGAATAATAGTTTTGTAACACTTTTAAACGTCACTAAACTAAAAAAATATTGTAGTGTGCAATGCATTTCCTTCAATTCCATGCATCACTGTTGGTAAAGAATTTGGTTTTGGTGTCACAAAAATCAAATAACTTTGCAAGCCTGTTTAGACATTGGTTGTCTGGGAGGACAGCCTAGTCGTCCAAACCATTGCTAGGCATTTTTCAAGTAAGAGGATGACAAACCAACTGCAACTTCCCTTATTACTCCAGTGTGGTCACGATCACTTGCGTCATTCCATCTATTGAACTTACGTTGAGTTCCGTTTGACTTGATTTTGATCTTGTCCTATGGGGTTTTGTCTTTGAATTCTTTCTTGGATATAGCATTAAAGTAATGCAACAAGCTTGGATAGGTTATTACTCATTGCTTCGAAATAAATTTATCCTGCCCCTTAAAAATGAGGGTAAACTATCAATAGGTCCTATTTTAGAGACTTACTATTTAATAGGTCTTATTTTGGAGACTTAATACCCATTAAGTCTTATTTGATAAATTTATTAAGTGATAAAGATAAATTTATCAGTCTTTTTTTTTATGAATAAATTTATAGTGATAAATTTATCAGTCTCTTTGTTTTTATGAATAAATTTTTAGTGATAAATTTATCACTCTCTTATTTTTATAGTGTTAAATTTATTAGTTAGGACCTGTAGGTAAATAAGCCTAATGAATAGGACTAATGGGTAAGTACCCCTAAAAATGATGCATTTCACTTGTACATTAAACACTTAAACATCGGTTTTCTTAGTCTGTTTATTGGGGATTGCTGAAGGATAAAGTAGGAGAGATATATGGAATTGGCACATGCTTGCTTTGAAGAGGAGCAAGATCATGTTAACATTCGTCATTAACATTTCCTTCTCAAAAAAAAAAAAAAAAAAAAAAAGGGAGGGGATTACTCGTTAATATTCCAAATTTGCAGTATATTGAGTTTCAATTCCCAGCCACATACAAAGGAACTTAGCTTTACTACATTGAAGAACCCAATATTTATGAATTGCAATAACACTGAAAAGCATGTTTTGGCTAGGGATTTGGAAAGAAAAAAGAAAAAATGTAAGGATAATATGAATGAAATATAAGTTCATTTTTTTTTTTTTTTTCCATTTCTCTTTTTCTTTCTAGATCTCTAATCAAATCCATGATTTAAACACAGCGTTAATGTTGCAACAGCTGCCTTCTTTTTTTTTTTTTTGTTGCTCATCCCTTGAAACCTTTGTAAGAAATTTTGGACTGAGAATTAAGTATTTTGTCTGGAAGTCAATTCCCTGATGATGTTTGCTGATAAATCTTAGTTTCCATACTTGAACAAGCAATATTTATTTATTTCATTAGTTTCCATACTTTATGTTTTCTTGTATTGGTGGTATTTTGCTTGTTTCTATTTGAGCTTGAACAAGAATATTTATTTATTTCATTAGTTTCCATGCTTTATGTTTTCTTGTATTGGTGGTATTTTGCTTGTTTCTATTTGCAAAAATGAGTGAGAGCTCTAAAAGTTGAGCTCTAAAATGGCATTAAATGGTCTTTTTCCTACTATTGTTTTGTCTTTTACCTCCCTCTTTTTTTTTTTCTTTTTTTTTTTTAAGTGATGCCAGCTCATTAGAGCTGTTGGAGGACAGCTCTAATTAGAGCTCTTTAGCAAAGCCCTTCTATTTGAGCTGTAACTGTCAACTGTCTGTCTTAATGTGATTAAATGACACTGATACAGGGCATGCTAACTATTTTTAATATTATTATTATTTGGAGAGATCTAGATAGTGTTTGACAGGATTTTCTAAATATAATTTGAGAATTGAGTTGTATTTTGAGTTTGTGAGTTTTAGAATTATGATATGAGTGTAGAAAATTTGTTTGATGAAAGAGTTTTGAATTGAGTGAGAAATTTTTGATGTGACATATGATATCGGATACAAAAACTTACAACTTATAACCAAACACACTACTCAAAAATCTATTAAAAGCTCATAAATTTTTTTAAAAAAATTTTGAAAATATTTTTTTATTAAATATATATAATATATAAAACAAGTGCCAATTCCCAACAAAAAAAAAAAAAAAAAAAAAAATTTGCCATGTTCCGGTTGACCAGCTAGTCGACTAGTTAAGCCAAATTTTTTTTTAAAAAAAAATTCCCACCTGACACAGAGTTTTCTGTAGAGTTTTCTTTTTATTGTGAAAATATAATTTGAAAGATGTATCCAAACATGACATTAGAATATGAGAGTAGAATTATAGTTTTGAAAATCTATCCAAACAAAGCCTTAACTTCTCTTTGACAGTTTTTATTCTTCTGTTTCTGTTTTCATGATCAAGCTGTATTTTCTTTCTTTACATTCTACACCTGAAAAAAACAAAAAAGGATCCAGCTGGTCACATATTGAAATCAAGACTGGACTCGTCCAGTTCAGCCCATGGGTTCATTTTTAGGTCCCGTTTCGATAATCTGAACTGTTTAATGTGTAGAACTTATCAAGTATTATATCATTGTAAAAAATCACGTTGATCGAATATCGATAGCTATTTAATCGAATCAGAATTCTGTCAATCGTTTATTTTTTCACCATTCATTTTTTTAATATAAATCTGTTCCGATCAAATAACTATCAATATCCGATCAACATGATATTTTACAGGGATATAATACTTGACAAGTTTTATACATTCAACGGTTCAGATTATCGAAACGGGACCCAAAAATGGACCCATGGGCCGGACTAGACGGGTCTAGTTTTAATCTTAACATGAGACAAGTTAGACCCAAAAAAAATATTAGAAATTACACTATCATTATTATGAAAAATTAAAAATTTAGACTGATAATAATTATTATTATCCTAACTATTGGTCTATTGCGCGCTGTTGTCTTATTACATTTCCCAGATGTGGGTATACTCCGTTTGGAAGATTTTGATGTGAAACAGAACTTATAGGTTCATAAGAATATTTATGAAATTAAATGGTCCATAAGTCACAGATATAAGATTTATTAGTAAGTGTCCCAAATTTTGTACAAAATGGTGTGACTATATTATAAGTCTATTGCTTAAAAAAAATAAATCTACAAGAATAATTGTTAATTACGAAAATGTTATTGCTGCACGATTTTACATAAATTTTGTTTGTAAGAATAAATTTTTTCAATCTAAATATATAATTAATTATTTATCCAAACCCATTACTTAAATAATATATATATATATTTTGGACATTAAACAATTTGAACCATAGTCATTAGTCTTCGTTTGGGAAGAGCTAAAATAGCCTAACTTTTTGCCTTTTGGTTATTTTAGCCTGATTTTTTTAGTTTTGTTTGGTTTTTATTTTTGACTTTTTTAACTTTTGTAAGAAAAAAATTTAATAATTATAGTTTAAATATGACATTTTATCATATTGACTTCTGTATCCAATATTTTATCTTTTGTACTTTTTTAACCAAAAAACCAAAGCCAAAGGTAGTTTTAAATTGAATAGATATTTTTTCATAAGTTCTGTTCTTTGCAATTGGTGACGTGGCATTATTTTATTGGATGACCGTAAATCATAGTATTCACGACACAGTTGTGAATAAGTCTCTCCCTATAATTATTATTAGGAAAATTATATACAAATTTACTTTTTAGATACACTTTATAGATACAAATGATATATAAATGAGATGATTGGTGAATGATTAGAAAATATATGAGAGAGAAATTTACCTTAGATATTTTAATACATTACCACATCATTAAATTTGAAAAATAGGTTTAAGTCTTGGACTTAAATAGCACTACTCATTATTATTTGGTTGCCAGTAATACTATAAATCCATATTTAACTATCCAAAAATTATTTAAAATTATCATCTTATAATTCAGATTTATTCTATATAGACGTAACACTATACAAATTTAATTCTAACAGCACATTCTCATCTGAGATAAATTCAGAATAGTTAATTGGGATTGATAGACTTGTTCATTCAAGTAAGTGATTGAATCATCAATTAGTTATGGGAATTGCTAATACTAACTACCTAATTAGTTAGGTACCCTTTTTATTTTTTTATTACTATTTTACCTTAACATAAACTTTCCATTTTATTCTCATCCCTAACCTCCTCTCAACCCTAACCCTATTTCTAACCCCACCCACCACCACCATCACTAACTTTGGCTACTTCCCCAACTCCTACCGTTGCCTGTTTGTAATTTTGGCATTGCATTGTTTTGAAAGAGAAAGTGTAATGTTTTTGATAAATGGCATGCATATACATTATTCACCCAAAAAAGGCATGCATATACATTCACCATATAACTTTGTTAAGCATCATACAATGTGTTCAAGTATTCTCCACTGAACTTTAGCTCATCTTATGTGGAAACCAAGTTTTAGGTGTTGATGGTATGCATCCATCAAGGATTTAGCTTGAGAGGATCATGGAACTGAAGGCTTGTTTTAGTTTTCTTTTATTGTAATATCTTTTGTACAAGCCTTGGGCTTTTTATCTGTTTTGGGCTTGACCTACTTTTTTTTGTAACTAAGTATCATCTTGGAAATATATAGCCACTAAGGCATGAACTTCTCTGAATTTCTTTTCATTTCTTGTATATCACTTTGTGTCACATGTTACAGATTCAGAATCTAGGGTTTGTGAATGTATAATGCTTGTGGTACCTCTTGTAATGGTTATCAAATGAATTAACGAAAGAATGAAATATTATTAATTTTCGCATAATTAGCGTATTGTATGAGATTATCTGTTGTTTATTTGAGGACGTTATAGAGTGGAGAGTTCAGAGAGATTGAGAATTTGAGAGAGAGAATTGTTTGTGAGAAATAAAATGAGAGAGGGGGGATATTTATAAGAGTTTGGGAGGGAGGGGGTCAATTTGTAAAACAAAAAAGAAATTTGATCGTTAGAGTAAAACGGTCAAATGACAATTTGATATATATATATATTTTTTTTGAATTTGACTGTTGTAGAAAGAGATGTTTGGGGGATGTGAGTCAGGTCGGGCCGCTCGCGGGGCACAAATTTTTTTGGGCCAAGTCACGGGTCGGGTTTCAAAATGACGGCCCAGGCTTAGGTTCCCGAGCCTAACTGGGCTGAGCTCACACCCCAGGCCGCAGGCGGGCTTTGGGCCGCCCACAAGTCTCGGGCATTTTTACACCCCTAAACTAAACGTTAGACATTTTTCTACAGGCTGAAACACCCAAAACTTTCCTCAAAAACTCTAGATGTTGAACTTGAACTTCAACTAAGTGATTTAATAAAAGAATTTGAATAAAAATAAAAATGTATTAAAAGTAGGGTTAATTGGTGAAAAGTCCACACTAATGGGATCATATGTTATTTGGTTCAAGATTTAATTTTTTTGGTGATAAGAATAGGTGTTGAAAAGTGGTCAGCATTAGAAAAGTTATCGTTGTTGGAAAAGTTGCTAAGAAGTCACAAACGACTGTCGACGGTAGTGAGATGGTAACTCTAACACCTTAAGCCTCGATGATCAACTCCAAGCCTTCTAAACAAGCATCTAACAAAGCCCAAAGATTCACTTAAGCCTAGCCATGAAATGAGAAAAGGGAAAAAGGGAAGGAGACTCTCCCATTTTCATATACATATAATAGATATAGGATGGGGGTGTGCCTCACTCTCCTTCACTTGAGAGTACCAACAAGTACAAAGTGAGAGTGGTGGTACGTGGAAATGGATAAGGGTACCAAAGTGCACCTCGATTCAAATATCTATCCTAAGTCTTCCACTTTTCTATCTTATCATACATATTTTGGGATCCGAACACCAAATTAAATTGCATCACTCATAATGAATTAGTCTGTTAAGTAAATCTATCCCACCGTTCACACACGAGTCTACTAGGCATGAAGAATTTGTCTTCCTATGTTGAAGCAGAATAGAAATGTCTCACAGAAATAGACACAATTGAGGTACAAACGAAATTAGTTCATTGGAGACAAATGATGAATTTAATCATACTAACACCATTATATCAGTACTAATTTAAGGTTCAAATTTATAGGACTTACTAGAGTAGGATGAAGAGGCGGAATAGGAAAATTTAGTAGTGATAAATTTATCACCGATAACATTTATTAATGTAACGCCCCGAAAATAAATGTCATAAATTGACTCCCAACAACATATACACAGTGACGTAAACAAAATAGTAATCTTTCATTAATCAGAATTGATACACAAACAGCGACACATGTCTTATACATTCACAAATGATTCATCCTGAATCTATAGCATGTGTTGTAAATAGTAATAAGAAATGAAAGTTAAACAAATATTCATATACCCTAATGGCTTAGATCTTTCCAAGGTTGTGCCTGGTTATAATAAAAGTGGATACAAATCCAATACATATAAAGCCCTTGGCTTAAATCAAACAATAACACAATAAACAAAGGAAGCTTTCAGCTCCGATTCCTCCCAAGCTATTATCTTGGCGGAGGCATGTTCCTAACACCTGAAAATGGTTTTCCCAAGTAGGGTGAGCCAAAACCCAGTAGAAACAATCTAACACAATGTATGATTCTTAACAAAGATATAAATATGATATGCATATACAATGCCCATAATAAAATCATTTGTATTCTTACAAGATCAGAATATGTCGAGTTTCATATTTCAAACCACTTTGTCTTAATTCATTTCATGACAATTCATTTCACCTCATTCCATGAGTCAAGTCCATTGTTATCCATACAACCCAACTGAGGCTACAACTCAGTGGTTCTCTAACCAATACAATCATTACCCAAACACTTCAAATTTGCCATGGATCGGCACCCATATATACACGCGATTTTTGGGACTTTCACCCTAGACACACGGGCCAACTTAATTCAATGGAGTCTATCCTCTTTCTTCTTCCAAACATAGAGTACATCCACTTTCTCTTCCAAACATCATACATATACAATGTATTTAAAACACAGTTATATTCAATGACAACAAATAAGAGATTAGTTCCAGTTCACCTAATCCTCATGTAATTTCTACAACAATCATAGTTATCCTCCACCAAGAGCTCAAAACAGATATTTCTAAACAGATATACAACTCCAAGACAGATAAATTATCCAAATTTCCATAGGTGAGAGATGATATACATCCAACTCCACCATTGACATACATATTCATCTAATTTCACATTTCCAATACCAATTTCATTATTTATACAAAATAATTATTTAAAACATTTTAGGGCAAAACTTCATTTTCTTCCAAATCCAACTCATGTGTCAAAATTAACAAATTTAACACAATACATTCTCATGTCTACACCCATAACCATTTTCAATACCTTCATTTGAAAACCCCTCTTTAGATTTTAAACCAAAACCCTAGGTTTGTCTAAAATCCTCCAATCCAAACATTATTTACACAATCAACAAATAACTAAGTTAAAAGTCATAGGAGAGTGTAGAAAGTCCCTACCTCAAAATGAAAAGACAAGCAAAGCAATGGAGGAACTCTAAAGACGCCGAAACCAAGGTTTATTCAGATCAAAACGTAGCCCTTGAGGTACTCTACATTTTTCCCAAAGACACTAGGGTAGAGAAACCAATAGATCTAGATGAAAATGTAGAGAGCATGTGAGTTCTAGAGAGAGAAACTCAAGATCTAGGGTTTTGAAATGTTTTAGAGAGAGAAGGAGATGAAAAAGTAATGTAAAAAGTGACTGTTACGAACTAATATACGCACAGTCCACTCAAGCGCAAGAAGTGACACTCGAGTGTCAGACACAATAAGTTGTTCTGCTTAAGCGCAAGAAGTGACGCTCGAGCGCAAAATGTACACTCCCAGTAATTTTGCAAACAACAAACCAATCGCTCGGGAGCAAGATTGGCTGCTCTTGCTAAACCTGCTTGAGCACAGAAAGGACCGCTCGAGCATAGAATACACTCTCCCAGTAGTTTTGCAGACCTACAAAAGTACTATGAGTTTACAAAGCCCGCTCGAGCATAAGAAGTGCTGCTCGAGTGGAGGGTCAAAATTCTAGGTAACAAGAGTTTGGAAACTAAGCAACCAACCTATCCCAAACGCAACCACAATAATCCCATAGCCAAATTTAAGGAGATACAAGGGAAGCAAGATGTAAACAACAATATAAAACCATTAAGCCTGAGTCCAGGATACAACAAGAGTTGGGTTAAAATCGAAATCGATATAATTAATATTTATGAGATCACTTAATAAGTTACTCTCTCACATTCTCACACTCACACTCACACTAACATTAACACTAAGTGGCTCATAAAATGGCTTTTTGGCTTATTGCGATAAAATAAGCAAAAAGTAGAGAGGTGATGTGACTCAAATAAGCCAATAAGTTAATAAGCTAGCTTATAAGCTTTTTTCCAAAATATTACACTCACATACGTACATACTCACTCACATATTCATTCATAGAAACACACCTGCACACTTGTACACAAAAATGTGTAAGATTGATAAATTTATTCACTAATAGATTTATCTAGATTTTACAGACAATAGATTTGGTTTAACTAGATCTTTTCTAACAAATTGATAGAGATTCATCACTGTGAACACACACGTAAAGAGAGAAAGAGACCCGATTAAACTGGTAGAAACTCCAACAACCATGTCATGGCTACATCTTGACGGCGATGAGGGCTATGGTACTAGATCAGCATCTAAGATAGTATCTGTGGGAGCCGAATTTCCTTGGATCAATAGAGAAGAATGGACCAGTCAGGTCCATAACATAACCTCTATTCGGTATTTATCCCAGTCAATTGAAGAGCCGAATAAAATAGCCGGCATTCTAACTAGTAGAACAAAGGCCGAGTAAAAGTACATGTAAAGGATCAGGGATAGGCCAGGCCCTAAGGCCTAAGGAGAATACTATAAATACAGGATCTTCAGTTAGAGAAAGGTATGTGAGAACCATTACGTTTAGCTTAGAATACAAGTAATCCAGAGTGTAGAGACTGACTTGCCCGTCGGAGTGCTAATTCCGGCACCCTCGACCGGAGCGTTTTTTCCTTTTCAGGTGACTAGCTGAGGATCACGATCGTCTTCCAGGATTAAAAGAGTATTTCCAAACCACTTCTCCACAATTGGCGCCGTCTGTGGGAATACTCAAGCACATCTATGGCGGGCGTAACGAAAGATCCTCCGACAGTCACTGTCGACCCTACACCGCAAGATGAAACCACTCCAAGCAACATGCTTGGGCCAGAGAATATTATCGCAAGAAGGGCCTTGAACTTCGGTTCACTCTCGACATCAGCACAAGAGGCAATGCAAGCGATTATGGAGCAAGCAAAGCAAAACAAACAGAGGTTAGAAAACATGATCGCTGAGAACGAACGTCTCCGTCAGGATTTGGCCTTAGAAGTAGTGAAGTCCAAACAAGTTGTACGCTAAGATCCGGAATGATCCCTGAGGGCAGGTGGTCGACGACCTCGAGCCCGACAACAGGACACTGACAGTGACTCTGACTCATTATCTCCAGAGCCCAAAAAGAAGGGTCGACTCGAAGCTACCAGTTCTTCTGAAGAAAGTACGTATAAGGCATAAGTGAAGAAGAAACAATTCAGACGAAGAAGACCAGGATGATCCCTTTGTACGATGGATCGCAAGGGCGGTCCTGCCCAAAAAGTTCAAAGCTCCGTCGTTCACTCTCTATGATGGAAAATCAGACCCCACCGATCACATCCGTCACTACAAGTAAGCCATGACATTGCATGCAGACGACAAGGCCCTCATGTGCCGAATATTTCCCAACAGTTTGGGACCATTGGCCATCAGGTGGTATTATAAACTGGAGCCGGCTTCGATCAAGTGCTTCCATCAATTACAGAAATCCTTCAGGGCTAGATTCATCACCAACGAGGTCCAGCCGAAACAAGCTGACTCTCTTTGGGCAATGCAGATCCAGCTAGGAGAAACACTAAAAGCGTATTCGGTACGCTACTAGGAGTGCTTTAATCTTGTTGATGACTCTTGCAACGACTCCATGGCCATCACCGCCTTCAAAATGGGTTTGCATCCTGACAATGCTCTCCGCAGCTCCTTAACTAGAAAACCCCCCAAAACAGTCTGGTCGTTGATGAAGAAAGTTGAGGAATACTGCAGAGTGGAGGATGACGCCTTGCGGGTTAAAGCTGGAAACATGGCCAACAAGACGGCCCCTTCTGAAATTGCTCAGCCGATAAGTTCCGTACCACCTCGGACCCCCGAACCTCGGCAACGGGCTAAATGATATAAGAGATGGGATTCTCGCCGATCAAGCGACCAATGCTCCCACTGAGCAAGTGAACAACTGCAAGTCGATAACAGGCACACAAGGCGCGCCGACAAGAAATATACGGAGTTGACAGAGCCGATCAGTGCGGTTATGTCCAAAATCCAACACCTTCCGTTCTTCAAATGACCGTCGAAAATGGTGGGACCTCCTGACATGCGAAAACGGGATAGGCGGTCCGAGTACCACAAGGATCATGGCCATGATACTGAGAGTTGCTATGCATTGAAGGATCACCTAGAGGAATTGGTACAAGATGGTCGGCTACAACAGTACGTCTAAAAAGGCAAACTAACCAAAGCAATAGCGTTAAGACAGGATTCACCTCTGCTCAGCGTGATCCACATGTTATACAGCCTGCCAATGTCATCCGCGGTGCATACGATTCAATTAAGTCCCGACCCTCAAAATCAACTCACCCCGACTAAACGGCCCCATGAAGTTGTAAGCATTGCTTTTGACGATTCAGATTTGGCCAGAGTGACACTTCCCCACATCGATCCCTTGGTAATTGAGTTACACGTAAACCGATTCACCGTTGAGCGCATACTCATTGACCCAAGGAGCACATCGAAAGTTATGTATTACAAGACATTCATCAAACTCAGCTTCTCTGAATCCGACCTTTCTCCGGCTTCTCATCCACTATTCGGCTTCAACGCCAATCCAGAATACCCATTGGGGAAAATTACACTACCCGTTCGAGCAGGCTCCCGAACAGTGGATGTGGAGTTCTTGGTCGTCAAGCTGCCATCGTCGTATAATCTCATCATGGGGCGATTCTGGTTGCATACTATGCAGGCCATGCCAAGCACATATCATCAGCTGCTACGTTTCCCGATAGAACGCAGCATCGAGCAAATCCGTGGCTCCCAAAAATCGGCACAAGCATGTTATCTCCTTGCTGAAAAAAATACCAAAGGAGTTGCAAGTGAACTCTATTGAGGTGACGGATCGGGAGAGCCTCGACGATGTTGGGCGGCTCCCAAATGAAAAGGCCACGGAAGCCCTAGATCGAGTTGAAATCAACGGAAACCCAGATAGGTTCTTCATGGTCGGCGTCTCCCTAAATCAAGCCGACCGACAGCAGCCAATTTCCTTCCTACTCGACAGCCTTAATGTATTTGCGTAGACTCCATATGAGATGCCGGGTGTAGATCCATCTGTTTCGCAACACCGTCTAAATGTTGACCCTAAATGCAAGCCGATCATTCAGAAAAGCCGGCGATCAGCCGCAGAGCACACTGTTGCCGTCGTTGAAGAGGTTGACCGGTTGCTTGGTGCCGAGACAATCAGGGAAGTGACCTACCCTACATGGCTCTCTAATACTGTGGTTGTGAAGAAGAAAAATGGGACTTGGCGAGTCTGCGTCGATTTCACGGACCTAAACAAAGCCTACCCCAAAGATTGTTTTCCTCTCTCCAGGATAGACCAACTTGTAGATGCTATGGCACGTCATCAACGTATGTGTAACGCCCTCAAAATAAACTCATAAATCATGGTTTTGCGACATCCATAATCATAAGAGAAATAAACATATTTCTATTCATCAGAGTATTTAGTCCAAAAGTATTACATGTTGACAACAAAAGTAAATGCCCTACGGGCTTACAACTTTCCAAGTCAACACTTGGTTACAAAAAGAGAGTACTAACTCTATACAAGATAAGCCCTTGGCTTGATATACATGTAATACAACAAAAACAACAAAAAAAGTCTAATAGCCTCAAGCCTTCCAAGCTACGTCCTTGGAGGTGGCATAATACCTGTACCTGAAAATGATGTCCCATATAGGGTGAGCCAATGCCCAGTAGAGATATGCTAAACATAATATGAGCAATAACTAAAACATTAGCATTTGATAAATGTTTAACTCACATAAATCAATTTATAACCCATTTCAATTACATGACAAATGTGTCCATGTTTCATTCCATTTTCCATTTCTTATCTAGTTTCTCAATTCATAACTATGGCTCAGAACCTGGCCAAACAATTTAAATGAGATTACATCTCATATCAATAGTACTTCCATTTCAATTGAGATAACAACTCAAATAAAACACTTCATACTTTACAATAGATACACATAATTGCTGTATCAATCTCAAATAAAACACTTCCGTACTTCATATATGATACACAGATTTGCTGTATCAATACTTCAATAGATACACATATTTGCTGTATCGATGTAGTCCATCCCCTATCTCCTCCCAAACAATATCCGGTTTAGGAGTCTATCTCCTGTCTTCCCCTAAACCGTAGAGTACATCCCCTATCTCCTCCTACACAATATAATATATATAAAACATATATCATATACATAATCAATCAATACATAAATTTGATGTATTATTCCAACCGTCATATTCAATGACATATTCAATTGATTAGTTTTAGTTCGCCTAATCATCATGCATTGTCTACAACAATCAAGACTATCCTCTACCGATAACCCAAAGCAGTTATTTCTAAACAGATAATAAATGCCTCAACAGATATATATATTCAATATTTTCAAAGTGAGCGATTAATAAATCCAACTCCACCATTTTATCTCATATTATGTGAATTTCATCATTTCCACCTCAATTTCGTACTTTCACAACACTCCCAAATTAACTATATCAATTAATTCATAACAAAAATTAGGGCTTTCCTTTCTCTTTCTCAACTTTGACTCAAAGGTACCAAAATCAACAACCAACAACAATACTATCACTTTAAGACCCAAAATACATATTTATGAGTCAAAATAATAAAACCCCATTTTATACATTTAAAAACCCTAATACCCAAAATCACCCAACTTCAACATTAAATCAAAATGACTAAAAATTTATGTCAAAGATCATATAAATGAGTAGTTATCCCTACCTCGATTTTGGAGCTCAAAGGAAGAAGATGATGAAAACTCAAAGTGCTCCAAACACCAAAATTTTCGGATCAAAATGAAGAGCAAGACCAACTCCACACTTTTTGTAAAGGGACCAAGGTAGAAGATCAATGGATCTAGATGATCTTATAGAGAGAAGTTGAGATCTAGAGAGAGAGGCTCTCAAATTTGGGTTTTGAAAAGTAAGAGAGAGAAAAGGAGTTGAAAAAGTGATCCAAAAAGTTGAACTTCGGACTGATATACTGCACTCCTCGCTCAAGCGTGGAAATCCCCGCTCGAGCGTCAGACAAAGACTCACGCTCGAGCGTCAAAATGCCCGCTCGAGCGTCGGATACACACTCATAGAAGTTTTGCAGGCGATAGTCCTCGCTCGAGCGTCAAACTCCCCGCTCGAGCGGAGGAACAAAAGCAAAGGATCACGCTCGAGCGTCAAAACGCCCACTCGAACGTACTAAGACCTGCAGGGAGAAATACTGGGAGATGGAAATTCACGCTCGAGCGTCAAAACGCCCGCTCGAGCGGAGAAGCAACAACAAAGGGCCCGCTCGAGCGTCAAAAGCCCTGCTCGAGCGTGAAGGCCAAATTCTGGGCATCAACTTTTGGTTTCAAAGCACAACTAACCTATTTCAAACCTGGCCAACACAACCCAAGACTCAAATACAAAGAGTAAATGATGGAAATGAGAATGACACAACGACACATCCACGGAACCGAGTCCGAAATACAATAAGTAAAGAGAGGAAAAACCAGGATTGCTATAGTATGAGCTTCCTCGATGCCTATAGGGGCTACTATCAAATTGCCATGCATCCGGAGGACCAAGACAAAATTACATTCCTCACCCCAAGAGGAACCTATTGCTGTAAGGTTATGCCTTTTGGGCTGAAGAATGTAGGGGCAACTTACCAGAGACTAGTCACCACCATATTCAATGAGCAAGTCGGCCACACTATGGAAGTGTACATTGATGATATGGTGGTCAAGTCCAAGGAAGAGCAGAATCATATAGCTGATCTGGAAGAAACATTTGGTATTCTACGCAAATATGGAATGAAGCTGAACGCTTTCAAATGTGCATTTGGGATCGGCTCTGGCAAATTCTTGGGTTACATTGTCAACCACCGAGGAATCGAAGCCAACCTAAGGAAAATCACAGCAATCTTGGAGCTCGGCTCCCCCCAATCGGTCAAGGAGGTTCAGAAGTTAATGGGGATGGCCGCCGCACTAAACAGGTTCATCAGTCGTTCCACGGACCGCTGCCGACAATTCTTTCATACACTACGGCAGGGCAAGGCTTTTGAATGGTTTGCCGAGTGCGAAGCTGCTTTCAATGGCCTCAAGATCTACCTCCGATCAGTTCCACTCTTGACAATGCCTTCGGCAGGTGACCCGCTCATTTGGTATCTGGCAGTTTCCGACTGGGCCATCAGTGCCATATTGATAAAGGAAGAGCTGGGGGAGTAGCGGCCAGTGTATTATGTGAGCAAGGTAATGGTTGACGCTGAAACACGTTACCTTCCATTGGAAAAACTCATTCTGGCCCTCGTCATGGCAGCGAGAAAGCTGATGCATTACTTTCGGGGGCATACCATCGGGGTGCTAACGAACCACCCCCTCCGGTCGGTACTCCGTAGTGCAGAAGCATCAGGGCGCGTTTCAAAGTGGGCTCTTGAACTCGGCCAGTACGATGTTCAGTTCTTGCCTAGAACCTCCATCAAGGGACAGGTGCTTGCCGACTTTGTGGCCGAATTCACTGGGGGACCTGCCGACTTCACGTCCGATGAAATTCGACCTAAGTCGAGCTGGAGAATTTATGTTGGGGATATTTTGCAGTTGTACTGTGATGGATCATCCAATCAACGGGGCAGCGGAGCTGGAGTAGTAATCATGGCTCCCGACGGCGCAATAATTGAGCAGGCTGTCAAACTCGGCTTTGAAGCAACAAATAACGAGGCCGAATACGAAGCCCTTCTGTCCGGTTTGCGGAATGCACATCTTCTGGGTGCTCGCCGTTTGCTGGTATTTTGTGATTCAAAATTGGTAATCAATCAGCTAAAGAGGGAGTACGCGGCCAAAAGTGACCGTATGGAGGCTTACATGAAATCGGCTAGCACCTTGCTGGCAAAATTTGACCATCATGAATTGAATCAGATAACACGTGATCAGAACACACATGCAGATGCCTTAGCTTGCCTAGCCTCTGCCATTAACTCAGAGATTAAATGGACTATCGAAGTAGGTTTCATCCTGGAGTCAAGCATTGGCCTTTCGGAGGAAATCCAGGTCAATATCATAGAGTCAGGACCGAGTTGAATGGACCCCATTGCTGCATTCCTGTCTTCCGAATAGCTCCCAACAGACAAGAAAGAAGCGCACAAGCTGCGAAACAAAGTCCTGCAATACTACTTGGATCGGCAAGGAAAGCTTTATAAAAAATCCCTTTCTGGTCCATACCTGGAATGTGTACACCCGGACAAAGTCGAAGAACTTCTGACTAAAATACATGAAGGCAGTTGTGGTGCCCATTCTGGCAGGCGCTCTTTGGCCCATAGAGCTATAACACAGGGGTATTATTGGCCAACAATGAGAACTGATGCCGAATGCTATGTGAAAAAATGTGAATAGTGCCAGAAGTTCTCCTCGTTAACCCATCTGCCTGCTAAAGAGTTAAGCTCTATCACCAGTCCCTGGCCGTTTGCCCAGTGGGGACTTATTATCGTAGGACCATTGCTGAGGGCCCCAGGGAACAAGCGATACTTGATCGTCGCGACAGATTACTTCACAAAATGGGTCGAAGCAGAGGCATTAATGCACATTCAAGATGCTGATGTTAAGCGCTTTGTATGGAAAAATATCATAACACGATTCGGCATTCTAAGAGCTCTTTTCTCAGACAACGACACCCAGTTTGTTTGTGGCGTCTACCGAGAGCTGTGCAGCAAGTATGGTATTCGGCCTTACTTTTCCACGCCGGCTTACCCCCAAAGCAATGGTCAAGCTAAAGCCTCTAACAAATCCATCTTGGACGGCATTAAGAGGAGGCTGGAGAAAGCTAAAGGCAAATGGGTTCAAGAATTGCCGAGTGTATTGTGGGCTTATCGACCTACGCCGAGATGATCCACTGGAGAAACACCGTTTGCTTTGTGCTTTGGAACCCAGGCGATCATACCCTTGGAGATCGGCCACCCAACCCAGAAATTGCAAGTTTTTAATATGGGCCGAAACGACATGATGTTGGCTTTAGATTTCATTCTAATCGAAGAACGAAGAGACCGTGACCTTGCATCCATGGCACGATACCAGCAACAGCTCGCTAAGTCGTACAATCAACGTGTTCAGCTGCGCCGCTACACACCAGGAGAGTTGGTCCTGAACAAAGTACTTCCAGTTGCCAGGAAACCGACTGATGGAAAATTTGGTCCTAATTAGGACGGCCCCTATCAGGTTGATCGGGGGAGTAGGGGCATATCAGCTCAAAGACATGTCCGGAAGGAGTCTGCTACGGCCTTGGAATTCAATGCACTTGCGAAAATTCTATCATTAAACCCGACCTGTGGGAATGATACTAGTTTTGAATGGTTCACCATGTACACAGTCCACTTTTGTAATACAAAGATTCCTGTTTACATACTGCGAAATCCAGTTGCAAAGTGTTCCGATAAAGCCTCCGGATTCGGAGCGCCCTTCGTAGATATCACGATTGGCCAAATAAAGACTCCGGATTCTGAGCCCCATCGACGCATGACGTCTTTGGGCCGATAAAGCCTCCGGATTCGGAGCGCCCTTCGTAGATATCACGATTGGCCAAATAAAGACTCCGGATTCGAAGCCCCATCGGCCCATGATGTCTTTGGGCCGATAAAGCCTCCGGATTCGGAGCGCCCTTCGTGGATATCACGATTGGCCAAATAAAGACTCCGGATTCGGAGCCCCATCGGCGCATGACATCTTTGGGCTGATAAAGCCTCCGGATTCGGAGCACTCTTCGTGGATATCACTGTTGGCCAAATAAAGACTCCGGATTCGGAGCCCCATCGGCGTATGACGTCTTTGGGCCGATAAAGCCTCCGGATTCAGAACGCCCTACGTGGATATCACGATTGGCCAAATAAAGACTCCAGATTTGGAGCCCCATCGGTGCATGATGTCTTTAGGCCGATAAAGCCTCCGGATTCGGAGCACGATGAAGAAGATACAAGCATTTGAACTGGTGACATTGAAACTAAATTTCTGGGTCCTGTTCGTGCATGCTACGGTTGTTGGAGAAGATGAATTGAATTTTATCCAGCAGTTCTCGGCCCATGGTGCTACGGTGCATCCTAGTACCTTTAGGTTAGAGTTCGCCTATTGGTTACCCACAACTTTTCAAAAACCAAGAATAACTTAAATTTCAAGAACGAATTTTTTTTAAGGGGGATAGATTGTGAAACCCCGTATTTTTATATAATAAAAATAATATATATATTTTTAATTTTCTTAAATAATTATTCACAATATTTTGAATTTAATATTCTGTATATTTTTATACTGAAAATTTATTCAAAATAAAATAAAATAAAATATTTTTGACTTTATATTATTACTCAATATTAATTTCTGAGCCATATGATATTTTTACTATATTTTTCTCTATATTTTTTTGTAATCAAATTACAATGGAACCTAATATTTTCTGTACTAAAATCTAATAAAAAACCATGGGTTTGCTCGCCATGTTTTCTCACATCCCACCTTCCACGTGCAATCATTTTCTAGATCAAAAGAAAATGTGGTGGACATGCAGATGCTATATACACCAGCTGTTCCATTTCCTTTTGTCAATTCTTTTTAATTTCTATCTTCTTTTACTCTTTCTCATTTTGCCCATAAATTGAGCCTAAGTTTTCCTCACCTCTCTTCACTTCCAGTTTCATCTCTCTCGGTTTCCTCTCTTTCCCTCCACCTCTCATTCTCAAAACTCTCTTTCTCCTTCCTTATCTATGTTTTTCCTCCTCCCCCCGACCTCCATAGCCATGGCCTCAACCCATACTATCACCCTCCGAACCACCAACCCGGGAACTTCACCACCACTGGCGCACCGTCGGGCCGCCACCACCACCATCACCTATTTCCATTATCATCTAGAACCACCATTCACAAAATGTTGTAGGTGAAGAAAGAGAAGAAGAAGGAAGATGGAGGAGAAAGAAACAAAGTTAGAGAAGTTTATTTTGAAGTTCAAAAGTTGGTTTTCGGCTTACTTTCGGCATGCCAAAACCATCCATTCCAGGAAGAAGTGAGACAAATAGGGCATGTAAGATGAAGTACGAAATAAGTTGAAGAGATTGGCAAAAGAATAAAGTAAAACCGTTAAGAATTAAGAAAGTTATGGGGTCTGAAAGATGGTTCGAAAAAAATGTCCAAGACGGTAGGAAAATAATCTTATTTTTCGTCAAATTTTGGAGATCCGACGGCATGCAAAAAGAGACAGAACGAGGCATGTGAGTAGTGAACCAAAAACTAGGCCGTGAGGTGAATCCGATGACAGAAAAATAAGATAAAACGGAGTTACGATGAAGAAGATACAAGCATTTGAACTGGTGACATTGAAACTAAATTTCTGGGTCCTGTTCGTGCATGCTACGGCTGTTGGAGAAGATGAATTGAATTTTATCCAGCATTTCTCGGCTCATGGTGCTACGGTGCATCCTAGTACCTTTAGGTTAATCGAGTGGTCCTATAACTTTGGAGATGACCACCCATAGGTTTTTCGACGTGTAGAATCCATTTTTGGGGTTAGATCTTTCAAATTCTAAATCTAATATGATGATCAACAACTAAAAGTTCTAAGAGAATCCAATGGAAGATCAACGGTGAGATCGCGTCCGATTGATGTGAAATTTCAACAAGACGATCATGGAGCCAGGACGGTCATATCTTACGATCAGAATCATAAATCAAATTCGGACGATAAATCGTTAGCAACCTAACATAGTAAGAAAACCCTCTCAACCCTCTCATTTTTTATATTTGAGATTTTCAGATTATATACATATGATAAAATGTCTAAACTTATAGATATAATTTTATTTATAATTGTATAAAAATTTTATGATGGTATATTAAATATTGGTAGTCTGAAAATCATGATAATGTTGTGGAATTTGGACTTGCATGTGTAGTTTATGCCATTAAAAAGATTATTGAAGATGTTATTTGGCCCTTTAAATCTGCCAGAAAGTTGTACGAATTTTTAGATAATTTTATACTCAAAATTTGAAGATGATTTCTTCTACAAAGTTGTTGATAATGATGTCTAGTTCATCTACAAAATTTTTCAACAATTATTGAGTTTTTTACGAATTTATACAGATTTTTAACCAAATCTGGAGCTATAGACAGATTTTATTATGTGTTTCAAAAATCATTAAAAATTTTATATTAAACCAAATCTGATAATTTCTAAGAAAAAATTGAAATTTGGGAAGTCTAGTTTCATAATAAATTTTTAGATCATGGAATTGATTTATAAATTTAAGCATGGAATTAATTTAAGAAAATGTGATAAATCTGTGTCATAAACACTCTTGGAATTTTTAAGAATTATTTATAATTTATCTTTGGAAAATGCTTTCTGAAAAATGACCATAACATGTTTATTGAGTATTCTGTACATTTTCACGAATTTTAGAACTGTATAAATAATTTATTTATAATTTTATTACGTATGGTATAACCTGAAAATTTCTGGACAGATTTAAGATCATCACTTCAATTATTTATTTGGATAAAAATCAGTTATTGTGTTGGTCTAATTCATCAAATATTGTAATTTAGTAATCCATATATGGGTGTATTGTTGTTTATTTAATATTGTGCTAGTCTAATCTTGTAGATTAAAAGTCCATGCATGTGTGTAATTATAAATTAGTTCTATTCTTTGGGTATCTAAATTATTATTTCATACCATGGTTTAAATAAATTGTTTATTTAAATTTTGTACAATTGTTTATTATTGTGTGACATGTATAATATTTTATGTTCGGATTTTAATGAGTTGGTATAACATTATTGGTAATTAAATTTTGAATTATTGTGAATATATCTCAATGAGTAAAGAGACACGGAATTTAACCAATGATACATTAAAATATAAAAGTGATGGGGTGAGCCCGGTCTGGAATCTTGCGCAAGTGAGTTGCGAACCCTAACATGGCACGGGAAGGTATTTCGGCTCTTATCGGTATAGGCGATATAAGATTGGTGGTGCGAGTGTCACAACATAGACCGTTCCCTTGGGGCAGACCGTGATGTCACGACTCGGGTATGTAACCCTGGTGCGTGGGCATCATTGGTAGTTACTATAGGTAACATTTGAATATTTGACCAAGAGGGAGTCAGAATTGCCCGTGGCCATTGCTTAGCGGTTGAGTGGAAATAGTGCTCTGCGGGGAATTACTTAAACTTATCTGATAAACTAAATTTATAAGAATTTAACGAGAAAAAGTGGGCATTTTCCTTATGATAAAATACTGCCTCTGTTTGTCATTTTTTATTTATTTATTATCTATTGTTATTATTTCAACTGATGACATTCCTATCATGCTTATTAAATGCTACTTGTTATTATGTTACTACGCATTATTCATTGTGGGTATTATTATCGGGGTGGGTATTTTAGGTTGTAATATCTTATTGAGCTCGTCGCTCATTGGCATCCTCGTTGCCCTGGCGTTTCATGCCAGGTACCGAAGAAACCGAAGGAAACACCGAGGTGTTGGAAGGTAACATTCAGCCCTGATTAGCTTGAAGCGTACCAAAGTTCCATGAACCATTTTTCTGAGTTTTCTAGTTTTTCTCTAGTTTTTTTTTTATTTGTGTACTAAGACAAAGTTTTAAGTTTGATTGGAGTTGTAATTTAAGAACTTTTAGTTTTGGTGTTGTTATTTAATGGATGATGGTAAATTTGGTGGCAACATTGATGATGATTCTTAATAAAGAAAATTGATTTTAAGTTTTAAACCTTATTATGATGTCTCTTAAATTTGGGGTGTCACAAGAACCATTACGCTTAGCTTAGAATACAAGTAATCCAGAGTGTAAAGACTGACTTGCCCGTCGAAGTGCTAATTCCGGCACCCCCGACCGGTGCGTTTATTCCTTTTCAGGTGACTAACTGAGGATCACGAGCGTCTTCTAGGATCAAAAGAGTATTTCCAAACCACTTTCCGACAGTATCGGTGTTGGAAATGGCTAGACCTGAAGTCATTAGTGAAGATTGTTATTGAACATGGCCAGATCTGAAGTCACTAATGATGGAAACAAATGAAGAGAACAGTGGTGTGAGGCTAGCGATGACGAAGATGAGAAAAGAAAATGAGGACAATGATGTGAGGCATGCAACATTGACGACGACAAAAGGAGGTGGTGGTGTGTAGATCGACGACGGTAGAGTATAGATTGATAATGGTAGAGGTGGTTAGTGAACGGTGGTGGTGGCTAAACGACGATGATAGTAGTGATGGGTGGACGACAATGGCGTTGGATGGTGGTAGTGTGAAGCTCTTGAAGAAATGATGGAGAGAGAGAGAGAGAGAGAGAGAGAGAGTTGGTTGGACATCAATCAGTGTATTTGGTTTCAGTTTTCTGAAAATTGTGTTTTTTTATTTTTTATTTTTTTTATTTTTAGTAAATATTTTTAAAATTTTAAGCAATTTTTTAACTTTTTTAGATACACCTTATTTAAATGTATCTAAATAATAAATATTTGTGGAAAATTATTTTAAAAATTAATAAATATACAAAAATATGAAAAATGTACTGAATTTTCATATTTTTTTGATATTTAGTGTATTTTTTAAAGTTTTTTTCACAAATATTATACTTTTTAAGTGTATTTATGTTAGGTGTGTATAAAAATTAAATTTTTTTTTAAAAATATTAAAAAAATTCATTGAAAACATTAAAATATGGAAAATAAGAATAAAGAATTTTCAGAAAATTATTTTCTGAAAATTAGAACCAAACAAGTTGAATTTTTCATCAAACAATATTTATATATAAAATGAATGACAAGTATGATTTTAAATATAAATGCTATTTAATAAAAGAGTTACCGATATTTGAATAAATTAATTTTCTATAAACATATTTAATTAATATATTTTAAAAACGAATAATTTAAATAATTAAAACAAAATTCGAAATGGCCAAATTAAATGCACAACAGTGATTACTTCTCTGGCCATGCCACATTGAATTGTGAATAGAATTAGAGGAGACATTTTAGGGCACAAATTTTGTATTTAGTTAGAGAATTTAATATGAAAAATAAAAAGGAAAAGGAAATAAAAAGAAAAAAAAAATAAAAAAGAAGATAAAGAAATGATGAGATTCAAATTTTAAGTTATGTTGGATTGAGTTGGAAAATGACAAAATAAAAGACCCTAGATGAACTCAAAAGACAAAAAGATGATATTACATTTCCCTTGTACTTTTTTTCTTTATATTTTTAATTATAACCAAATAAAAAATAAAATTATATTTTCTTTTTCTTTTTCATTCATCTCAACAAATCTTTTAGCTAAACACATTCTAATTCTTTTTTTTATTAAGGGGTTGTCTGGGGTGTCCTAAATAAGTGCACTTTTTGTCTTTTTAGATTAAAAAATTGAGGAAAAAAATATGAATATTTGGGTTAACTTTTTAATTTTTTATGGAAACATGTGTATTAAAAAATTGTATAAATTAGTGTGTAGGGAAAAATTAGGATTGAGAGTTGTGCAGCCGTAATTTTTGACTTTTGGTGAATAGTGATAACTTTTTAATTTTTTGAGTAACTTTTTAACTTTTTGGCTTTTTTTGATCTTGCCAAACTTGGCCTAAAAATGGAAAAAAAAGATTTAACCACATAAGGATAACTTTTGGGGTTATATTATCAGCGTCGAGATTTCAGATGTTACTTTTAAATAGTTTTACATAACAAGATCATTAAATTATATAGCGATAAGTTACAGACTCACATATATATGGGCATTTGAACCCACCTTATTAACACTAGGTATAATTTGCCAAAACCTAAAAATTTCACCCTACTGATCATATGTACTACCGCCCAAATAACTTATTCTTGTTTGGTTTATATCTCAAAATACAATTTTTAAGAAAAAATTTCAAAATTTTGTTTGGTTCAAAATTTAAAAAAAAAAAAAATCAAATTCATTTTCTCTCTCCTACACATCAATTAATAACTTTTTCTCTCTCATCTCTCATTCTCAATCACTTTCTCTCTTACACACATCTACTCAACTACGAGTAATGCTAAAGACCTAAAAAATTCTATTAAAATTTCTACCAAATGTCTCATATGGGTGTGGGTGGGTCCCACACCCATGTGAGACATTTGGTAGAACTTTTAGGCCTGGTTTGGCATCTTCAAAAAAAGTCAAAAAGTTACTAAAAAAGTTAAAAAGTTATCACTATTTACCAAAAAAATTATAAAAAAATTATTTTTACACAAAAAATGTACAACTCACTCTGACGTGAGTTGCCTTTACCTGACTTTGGTGAGAACAAATTACATAGGCGGAGGCAAGTTTAAAAATGGTGTTGTTCAGCCCGTAGAGGCCTATCACGGGTCCCGTTTTGATAATCTGAACCATTCAATGTGTAGAACTCGTCGAGTACTATATGTTTATAAAAAAATACGTTGATCGGATATTGCTAACTACATGATCAAATCAGTTTTGTATAAAAAATGGATGGTATTATTATTAATAGTTGACAAAAAACTAATCCGATCAGATAACTATTGATATCCGATCAATGTGATTTGTTATAAGCATATAGTACTCGACGAATTCTACATATTGAACGGTTCCGATTACCAAAACGAGACCCTTGGTGGGGCCCCCACGGGCTGAACATCACCGTTTAATTCAATACTCGAAAAGGAGGCAAGCATATCTTATATGCTAGTCTGTCCATTACTCTATCCCAGCGTACTGCCTATTCTTCTCTCTCTTCTCCTATACACTAAATTATACAATTTTTTAATATACATTTTTTTCGTAAAAAGTCAAAAAGTTATCTTAAACAACCATATTTTTTTCCTCAATTTTTTAGTCCAAAAAGTCAAAAGGTACACTTATTTAGGACATCCCAAACAACCCCTTAGTATAATTTTTGAGGTCTTTAGCATTTTTGTTCAACTACAACAAAATATTAAATTATTCCAAACGCCAAAATTATTTTCAAAATATACAATCAAACAAATCAAAATTTTTTTTAAACCCTCTCCCTAAAATTTCCTTTAAAAATGGATAAATTACAAATACATCCCTTGAGGTTTACTTAAAATACAGATTGGCTCACGCGGTTTAAAAAATTACAAATACCCCCTTATTAGGATTTTTTATTTAACATAATTAACTGAAAAAATAAAATTCATAATTGTTCTCCTATATAATAATAAAATTACTTAAATTATTAATTGGAACATACTTTTAATATCATTAAAAACTGTTAATTGACTTGATGATTTATTAATAAAAGAAACAATTTGTTATGAAATTAGAAATTCAAGGGGAGAATGTAATTTTTAAAATCATAAGGGACAATTTGTATTTTAGTAAAATTTCAAAGGATGTATTTATAATTTATTCAAAAATTTATGTCAAAATACCAACCAAATACACCAAAACTTGTGACCTTATCCTCATGTTATAAAGAGAAAATGCTATGGATTCCAAATAAATTATTAAATATTTTATCAAATTTTTCACTTCACATATACATCTATATAAGAGGTTTAATAGAATATTTAATAATTCGTTTAGATCTATAACTCTGCGGTGGTGTTACATGCACCAATTAATATACATACTACTACATCAACTAATGTTATAATATTATTATTGACTATATTTATTATATAAATTATAAATACCAAAAATCATATAAATAATATTACATTACCTATTAATACATAATATATATATTAATTGGGACATATATTATTCGAACTCCGCTATAAAGTCTTACGAAAGAGAAAGGAAAGTAGATTCCGTGCTATTTTGGGAACAGATAATAACGCTGCGTTTGGCGGAAAACGCAGACGCCAAAAAGTTGCGTTTTTGAGCAAAAATTGATTTGGGATTGTGGTTATAATCCAATCGTGAAATTACCATACTACCCTCATTGTTGTTTAGGGTTACATATTGCTCAAAACCAACACAGAAGACGCCACTTTGCTGCTCCGCTGCCCCCTTCCTGTGATTGCTTCGCCTCGCCAAACCGACGTCTCACCCGTCGGCCCTCCGCACCCATCGGCCCTCCGCAACGCCTCTGACGGCACTCCTCCACGTCGGCTTCGTCGTCGGTGTTCGCACATAATCAGGTAAGCCTCCACCTCCAGCTGCGAATCTGAAATCCGTTGGAGGTTTTACCCAGATTTCTTCTTATCTTCCAGATTTTCACCCAAATATGGCTCTGTATTGGAGACTGAACCTGATTTGCTTGAATCTTGCATGTTTCTCTTCGATTACTCCACCATGTTTGTGTTTCATGTTTGGGATTTCACCAACACTCACGGCTGCCTCCCCGTTTTCTATATATCAGTTTCAATTGGTTTCAGTTTAGAGAACTTATTTTTTTTCTTGGTTGGTATTTTATTTGTTTTTTCTCATGAAATATAGTTACAAAGGAGATTATGTCTTTTTCCTTTTTTATGCTGAAATCATGTGTGAGACTTGGGTAAGAACATAGGAACGAACTATTCTTGGGAGGATATGAGAAATTATTGAACATGCAAGGGAGAAAATCTAAATTTGTGCTCTGTCCAATTCTCTCACTCTAATGGGAAATGCCTGTATGAGGAAGTTGTAAATGAAATTACTTTTGTATGCATAAATTTTTATTTTTTATTTTTTATTTTATTTTTTTGTACATAACCTCTGTTTTGATATTGAGGCCTCTGTTTCATTTCTTCTTATGCTCTGCTCTTTTTTTTTTTTTTTTACCGATCAACTTCTAAGAACTTAAATACAGACACATAATGCGAAATATATATAGATAGACAACAGAGACAGTTTTTTTGTGTGTGTGTGTGTGTGTGTGTGTGTGTGTGTGAAAAATCTTATAGTCATATGTATTCTCTATCTGATTCGATATTTGTAGCTGAATTCATTTCCAATCTCTGCCCATGTAACTGTCTTCAGCTTGCATGTGTCAAGTAGAAATTGGTGATTCATTGATTGGTCTATTATAGGCTATCTTGTGCGGAAAAAAATTAACAAAACAGAAAAAGAAAAGTCTAATCTTCAATTCAATATACAGTCGTATTTCAGATCTTGTTTATTGATGCGTTACTTATGAAAGCAAAATAAACTTACCCAAACTAGTATACTATTTTAAATATTTAAGAACATTTCGAATTGAATTCTAAAGGCCTGTTCAGTCATGGCATCTTAAATCATTTGTTCATAATAAATTTTCACCTGAGGCTCCATGTTGGAGATATCCATGGTTGTAATCATATCATCTTTTCTTTTTGCTCCATTTTATTCAAATACGTGAAATTACTCTTCCTTTTGGTTTTTCTAATCTGGTACGCTTTGTCTTCAGTCACCTCGTTGCTTGTAACTTTTTTTCCCCTAATAACAAATGTTAAATTAAAATCATCCCCTACCTTGCTCTTTCTACGCAATTCCTTTTCAACTTTTTTTTATTCACTAAATCTGTTATTTTTTGGAAAATCAGCATGGACAAAAAATTTAAACACAGCATGTAGATCTACGTTCCTTTCATTTAAACCCTTACAGACCTCAACTATAAAATAATTTTAAACAGAACCTCAGCTCATTTGCATTTACTCAATTACAACACATTGAATTCTCACTTTAACACATATACGTATACATGGTTAGATTCTGACTATGCGTTTGACAGTACTCAAAATGTGTAACTGTGTTTTACGAAGTATGCTTAGGGTATAGTCTTGGTTATTTATGCACCCTACTTGTCAATCCATGGAAGAAAGTTCAACCATTAAACTTCTTTCACGTCAGAACAACATTTACAGTTCTTTGTTAATAACATTTACGCATCTGTTAATGCAAACAACAGAAATGGCATCGTCAATGTCAACTGCCACATCTTCGTGGCCACGAAGGATGTGTGCATGTGGCTTTGGACAGTGCCTCGTACAGATTTCGAGATCTAACAAAAACCCAGGTCGTGCATACTACGTTTGCCCGTGTCGAACGGTGCGTATCACCTCTCCTATATACATATAGTTCTCACGTACTTCGTCTTATGTGTTTGTAGCCCAACTTCTGCCGTCTAACAAATGTAATTGTGTTTCGGCAGCGCTGTGTTCCGTGGGTTGGTTGGTGTGATGAGTACCAAAGTGAAAGTGTTGCTAATGACCACCCACCGATTGCAGACGATAATGGGTTACATGCGGAAGTTGTTCGCATAGATCAGAGCCTCCGTACTCTTAGGACAGTCGTTAGTGTGTTGTGCATTGTAGTCGTTATCTTGTTGTTTCGTATGTGATGTATTTCGAAAAATATCATGGTTTGTACTTAGAAATTTCGTTTAATAGGGTATTGTAACCTAGCTTGTGTGTTTTTATCAAACTTTCTCGACCTTGCAATCAGTTGATGTGGACTACTATTTTGGTTTACTACTTATGCTTCATATAATTTTTTTTAATTTCCAATGTGCATTCCTACGTTCGCTATGTTTCTGCTTGCTACATTTTATTTAAATTGTAATTGTGAAACAGTGCTTGTCCGATGGCATCCACCCGTACTTCACCCCGCACTCCGTCAAAAACGAAAGGGACTGGTGTTGCACCACCCCAACAACAACCGGTACACAAATGCACCTGGGACCACGAGAAGACAAAGCTTTTTCTACAACTGGTCATAGCTGAGATTGGGGACGGTAATCGCCAACTGTGCTCCATGTCAATGAGTGGATATAAGAAACTTGCCAAGAAGTTCCACGACAAAACTGGCCTCCTACATTCTGCCACACAGATGAAAAATAAGTATGACAACTTGAAGAAAGATTGGATTGCTTGGAAAAAGTTGCAGGATTCTAGCCAAGGCTTCTAGCCAAGGCTTCACAGGAATTGGGTATGACCACACATCGGGATTGTTCACAGCCCCAGACCACTGGTGGGCAAAAATGGAAGCGGTATGTACTAATGAATTTGATGTAGGAAAATATATATGTGTTACGTAGTTAATTGCACATTGTTTTGATTACTTGTTATACATTTATTGCCACAGATGAACCATCGATGTGCAAAGTTCAAGACAAAGCCACTGGAGCACATGGATCTTATGGAAAGGGTGTATGCGGGTGCGGCTGCAACGGGAAAACATGCGTGGACGCCATCTGAAATTCGCGAAACTGATGTAATTGGTGACAATGCTGCAACTCCTGACAGCGGCATGGCCCCTCTCAGTGGTGGCACACCACCACATGGCGTGCCAGATCGTGTTGGCGAGAATGTGATGGACTGTTCGCTATTTGATGATGCTCCTCCCCATTCGACAGCTGATGGGTCAGCCAATGGTAAACGTTGGAAGCGGGCAGCCCCTAGTACCGTCGCAAGCAGCATGGATAACCTTGTTGAAGCCGTTAGTAAACAAAATAGGGAACTAAAAATAACACAATACGTTGTTACAGGAAAAGGCGAAAACATTGTTGGAGACTGTCTTGCCAGGCTTATGACTGTGCCTGGGTTACAGGGTGATGGGCCGCTATTCTCATTTGCTTGCTCGCTTATGGATTCTCCCGATAACCGCGACCTAATTATGGGCCTCCCACTGGATTACATTGTGAATTGGCTGAAAGAGAAGCGTGCAATCACCCACCAACCCGTTGTGGTCGAGCGGAGTCGTGGCGTTCATTTATTTGGACAGGACGGTGTCGTCGATATGGACTAAGCACTCGGACAGCAACAACTTTATTTATTTTGGGCTTTTGCATTTCCTGTGTTGTTGTACTTTATTTTAGTATGGGTTTGGTTTAACCCTTTGTTAGTTTTCAATGTTTTGGTTTATTGTACTGTTACTTAAATGGTTGTTGGCCCAAAACTATTAGGAGCGTGCTTTTTTCTCTACGTGCATGTGTGTCGACCATGTTTGGGTTGTTCAGTGCTATTTGCCAAGTTTCCACATATTAATTGTTTGACAACCTCGTGGGTCATGCTGTTTTGTTTTGTTGCTATTACATTGTCATACACATGTGAACTGGTTTCAGGTTTAGGACAGAGGGCCACTGTATGGGCAGAACATTTTCAGCGCAATTTACTTCCCAGGTTGCATGTGACAATGTACAAAATTTGGATGTGTATGAATGGTGTGAATTGCACATTGGTAGGAAGTGTACACCTGTTAGTACTTTAATCACATGCACACAGGAGTTGGCCACAAAAAAATTTATATAATAACGCAGCAAGTGGTCTACATATTGTTGGTGTGCAGGAGGCAAATTGGTATATACATAATAAACATTAACTTCTAGGTTGGTATGTTACCAAGTGTTTGAATTTGCCGTGCTACTTTTTTAGTTGAAGAGCAATTACCAACTCTCATGGACATCACTCCGGGGACATGTGAGTTTGTTGTCATTTGTCAATTCTAGAGTTAAATTATATATTTTTATTCACTTTCGGGCAAAGCATCCGTGAAGTTTGGCAAAAAATTTTTTATTTTTTTTATTTATTTTTTTTGTTTACGAATTTTTTTTTAATTATTAATTTTTTTAATGAAATGTAAAATTTTGGGTTCACATGGTTGGTGTGCAGTAGCAATGGATCCGCAGGAGGGTAGTTCCACAAGTGTCGTACGAAATGGAAAAATTAATGCTTAGGTTCGAGAGACAATTGGGGAGATGGAAATGACGACATCGATGATATGGGTTGAAGTTGCCCGCGTTGCGAATGAGTACGCGTATGTGGATAGGACTCCGTTTCATACATCTGCATTAACTGGTAGATTATGGATGGAGGAGATGCTTACAGGTCGACCGAAAGCATTTCAGCGCAAGTTTAGGATGCCGAGGGATGTGTTCATATCACTATGTAACACATTAGTTGCAAATTTTGGCCTCGAACTACCACAGCGCCCGCACGGGGTGAGCGTATTTGAGAGTGTCGGCATGTTCATATTCGTGTTGCGAGGGTTCCCCAGTTGGGATATTGAAGACCGTTTCCAACACTCCAGTGAAACTGTGTGGCGTCATGTTATGCGCGTGTTAAAAGCAATGAAGGAGTTTACCAAAGCACACTGTCGACCGGTTCGGTCGCAAAGCAACAGACATCCGTACTTGGAATCGCAACGTAAATATTTTCCATTCAGGGTGAGTGTCCAAAAAGTTTGGCATTCTGTGAAACGGCATGTAGTAAATTGTTTTCATAAATAAATATGGCAGCATTAGTGAACATAATGTTGTTGAAAATTTCTAACTTGGATGTGCACGTTGCTTATGGAATTGTTGCCCATGCATTTGTAGGATTGTATTGGCGCGCTAGATGGGACACACGTGGAGGCAAATCTGACGCCGCGAGAGGCGCCACCATATTTTGGTAGAAAAGGACGGCACACGCAGAACATTCTTGCAGTTTGTGATTTTGACTTATGTTTTACATTTATCTCGTGTGGGTGGGAGGGTAGTATGCACGATAGCCGAGTTTTTAACGAAGTAACACAGGACCCGGACAAACAATTTCCATATCTAGAGGAAGGTTAGATGTAATGGTGGTAGGCACCGTTGTAGGATTACATGTTTATTTTTTTTAATTGTTAAGTAACGTTACTAATATAAAAGCAAAGTGTATGATACGCAGGAAAGTATTATCTCGTTGATGCTGGGTACAAAAACCAGAAAGGCTTTCTTGCCCCGTTCAAGGGGTGTCGGTACCACCAGGAACAGTTTCGTGTGGGTGGACGAGCGAAAAATGCAAACGAAATTTTTAACACGGTCCACTGATCGTTACGGAGTGCCATAGAACGTACATTCGGCGTATGTAAAGCGTGATGGGGTTTTCTACATAACATGCCTCGATATGATTTCGCGAAAGTGCAAGTGCCATTGGTGGGGGCTTCAATGACACTACATAATTTTATATGCCGCAATTCAAACGATGATGAAGCGTTCAACAAGGTGGCCAGCGTAGAAAATTTCGTTTTCAACGACATGCCCAATGCAGTGGGTGTGGGTGACGACGATGAAGGTGACCCGGAGGGCGATGATGACATAGAAATGAACGAATTTAGAAAATCCATTAGGAATGTGTTGGTGCGTAATCGACATGAGCTCGGGCTATAATCGCACTTGTAGTGTGACATGTAGGGAAATGAACTTATTATGTACGAATGGTGTAGTACAATAACGTCATGTGTTGGTGCGTAATCGACATGACCTCGAGTTGTAATGTCAGTGTGTAGTATGCAATGTAGGGAAATGATATTATTATTGTGTACCAATGGTGTAGTACAATAACGTTATGTCCTGGTGAATACAAATTTTGTTGCCATGCATGGGAAAAAAAAATTTGGAAACAAAAAAAGATTACATTTTTTTTAAAAAAAATTTATAAAAATAAACGTGTACAATTTAACCCAAAAAAAAAAAAATTGCATTACTGTATTCAAATTTTATTTATCGTTACATTATTTATTGAGAACATTCAAATGCCAAATTAAAAAGTAAAGAAAAAAAAAATTGAAATTAAAAGAAACTTTGGAATTTTAAAATTAACAATTAGCTAAAAAAAATTCTCGCAATTCCAGTTTGCACAAACTGACGAACTATTCAGCAAGATAATGGATGGAGGAGTGCTTTCAACGTTGGAATTTTTAAACAGGAGCCTGCATGGCATTATATGATATTGGGTGAGGGCATTTTGGTAATTTTGTAGGTCTACACCATGACATGACAATTTAAAAAAATATTATCTACAAAACCAAAAAAGTTAATTTTTACCAACTTCCCAAGTCATTTTGCTTTTAACCAAAAATTTTGATTAAAAACAAAAAAATTAATTATTACCAACTTTCCAAAATGCGTCTGGATCCTCTAGAGTAACTCTCTAGAGTGATCCTCTAGAGTGATTCTTTTAAGGAGCGACGCGTGTCCCATTAATAAAATTAATGGCTGAGATTGTTTTGGTGAGCCAAAACCAAAAAAAAAAAAAAAAAATTTACAGTTTGCACTGCAGATCGAGAGGAGAGAGGAGGAGGAGAGAGCTGAGGAAGAAGAAAGAAGTCGTTGCCGCCCAACGCTGCCCCATCTCTCAAAATCTCTGCAAATCTTAAACCCATTTCCTATTCACCCATTTTCAAATCTATTCACCCATTCACCCATTTCCTCAAAACCATCTCTCAAAATTTCTGCAAATCTTAAACTCACTTTCTTCTTCATCTCTCAAATCTATTTTCTTCCTATTCCCATTTTCTTCCTAAACCCATTTTATTCTTCATCTCTCAAATCCATTTTCTTCATATTCTCTGCAAATCCACCCATTTTCTCCTTGAAGCTTCTTGAAGAATAGATTCGGGCGACGTGGTTTCGGCAAAAAATTGTGGATCAATCTCTGTAAAAAAATTGCAGAGAAAAATTTTCCTTGGGTTCATCTCTCAAATCTATTTTCTTCCTATTCCCATTTTCTTCCTAAACCCATTTTATTAACAATTTCATCCATGGAAATCTATATATAACTGTGTTCTTTCTCTCATACGGTTACTTCCCAAGAAACTTCGAAGACCCTGGCTTCTTCCTCATCCTCTCTCTCTCGATCTGCAAATTCAGAAATTTTTTTTTTTGGTACCAAAACGACGTCGTTTTGTCTAAACATCATCTCAGCCGTCCGATCACCCACTTTAAAAAATCACTCTAGAGAGTTACTCTAGAGGATCCGGACGCTTCCAAAATAGGCCTCCATCACACGTTGCGTTAATGAGTGAGAAGAGTAAAGTCACCAACCTATTTCCGAGAAGATCACAGCCGTCGAAAACTAAATCTGACACGCTTTTTGAGATAGATAAGCACCGCCTTCAATTCAATAATAAATGCATTTTTTTATTTTCATTTAACTTCTCTTCCATTACAATTTCGGTTCATTCGGATTCTCCCATTCTCTCTCTCAAACTCGCTTTTTTTTACGCTTTCTCTCACTAGACTAGATAGAAGAGTGGATAGCAGGAAATGGCAGATTGGGGACCGGTGTTGGTGGCGGTAGTGCTGTTCGTACTGTTGACGCCAGGCCTGCTGTTTCAACTGCCAGGTCGCAACAAAGTGGTGGAGTTCGGGAACATGCAGACTAGTGGGGCCTCTATTCTGGTTCACGCCATCATCTACTTCGGCCTCATCACTATCTTCCTCATCGCCATCGGCGTCCACATCTACACCGGTTAACTACTCTCTCTTTCTCTGTCTCTCTCTCTGTCTCTGTCTCTGTCGCGCGTAGATCTGAAAAACTTCAAAAACCTTCCTTTGATGTAATTTCCTTATTGGAATATCTGTGGTATGACATTTAACCGTTTCTTTTTTGCTTCTCGAACTTTTGGAATATCTATATTTTTTTTTCTTCTCTTCCCGGTAAAAATGCTTGGAAAAATTTAATTGGGTCATGTTTTATAGTTTCTTCCGGGTATTAAATCTCTGTTTAATGATTCTTATCTGTAACAAATCTCAACTATCTGGTTTAACTGGAGCGAAGCCATTTTTTTTTTTTTTTTTGTCCCCTTCAATTTTTTCCCCAATTTTTTTCGTGATTTGTTAAGAACGAAATCATTGATTTTTGCTTGTGCGAATCCAACACTAGTATTGTGGATCCCACAAATTTTTAAACATAATAAATGGAGATTATTGGATGTGATTACTGTAGAATGTTTGATTATAGGGTAAACTACCAATAGGTCCTATTTTGGAGACTTATTATCCAATAGGTCCTACTTTGGAGACCTAATACCCATTAAGTCCTATTTGATAAATTTATTAAGTGATAAAGATAAATTTATCAGTATTTTTTTTTATGAATAAATTTATAGTGATAAATTTATCAGTCTCTTTGTTTTTATGAATAAATTTTTAGTGATAAATTTATTACTCTCTTATTTTTATAGTGTTAAATTTATTAGTTAGGACCTGTAGGTAAATAAGTCTAGTGAATAGGACTAATTGGTAAGTACCCCTTGATTATAATGGGATTTAACATGAGATAAAATTTAATAATAGAAATGCTATGGAATGCCTCAAAATTTTCTTCAAAATTAGAAGCAATGCTATACATATTTTGATTTTTTTCCTTTTGTTTTTCCTCACTTCTACATATTTTTCAATGGGACTGACATTTATAAATATAAATATATATGAGATTCACTCATATATATATATAAAATTATATGAGAAAATTTGAAATTTATCCAAAATGTTTGAGATTTTACCAATTGAACTTAGGGTTGGTTTGGGGTGTCCTAAAAAAGTGTACTTTTTGTCTTTTTACGAAAAAATGTGCAGAAAAATAGAGAAGTGATATGATAGAAAAAAGATAAAAAGATAGATTATATAGTATATGCCAAACCAACCCAGTAAAAATTTGAAAAAAAAAGAGAATTGTTATTTTTATTTTACTTTATTATAAAGGGAAATTTATCTATAAATTTCTTATATTATTTGAAAAGTAAATTTACAGTTATACTCTTATTTTTATTATGGTTTTTTTTTTTTGGCTCAAATATAAGATGCCCAACCTATAATAATTAAATTTGGAATGAATTTTTATATGTTAATTTTTTTTATTTGGAATAATTTGAAATGTGAATTTTTTAAACATTTTAAAAAGATGTGAGATTATTCTAATATTTCAAAAGGAGTCTAAAAATTTCTAAGTTATAATTTCAATCTGTAACACTTTAATATAACACTACAACGTATTAATCAAATATAATTTCTTTGTGTAACATTCTATTATGCAAAAAACAAAAATTATTGTAACATTTAAAAATAAAAAAATGTGGATTCTTCAAATCATTCCAAAAGAGTGTAGAATTCTTCAAATCAAACCATTACAAGAGAAGTACAAAAATTTCTTAGCAAGTTTTGGTAAATAAATAATTTCAAACTATGAGTGTTATGTTAAAAAAAAATACACTAAGGGGTTGTTTGGAACAAATTATATAAGCCTCCGTTCGGGAAGTAGGTTGACTTTTTGACTTTTTAATTTTTTTGACTATTTTAGCCTGGCCTAAAAAGCTTGATTTGGGAAGTATTTTTTGACTTTTTGGTTTTATTGACTTTTTTTTGTGAAAGAAGAGTGTAATGATTATTAGTTAGATGTGATGTTTTATTTGTTGTGGTTAAACGGAGCCTAAGTGTACTTTGTAACTTTTTAGTTAAAAAAGTAGGTTAAAAAAGATAGTTATTTTGACTTTTTATGAAAAAAAATGTGTATTAAAATATTGTATAAAATATTAAAGCCAAGTTTGGTAACTCAAAAATAATCCATCTTTTTATCTTTTTTTCCATCATATCACCTCTCTACTTTTCTGCACATCTTTTTGTAAAAAGATAAAAAGTACACTTATTTAAGTCATCTCAAACAATCCCTAAATTTAAGATCCTATCCATCATTGACATGCACAGTAAGCACTTGTCAATTCCCCCTTTCACAGTGCCCTGTGCATTGTTTGACTTTTTTTATTTATTTTTAAAATAGTGTGAGCTGTGCATGTCAGTGAAGGAAAAAATATCTTTTTGCCCTTTGAGTCTTTAGCCCAATTTTTTCCGCACAAATATTGTGAATAGTATAAATTTTTTTTGCTTTTTTAACGACTTTTTGTCTTTTTATCTTTTTTAGATGTTGCCAAACAAGCACTAAGTAGTTTTTTTAGTGTTTTTATGTATGTTACATTGGAATGTTACGTTTGAGATTACATTGATTGAAGTATTATGTTTGTGAAAAGTATACTAAAGAGTTATTCTGTATGTTATATTGAAGTGTTACGTTTGTAAAAAGTTTAGAATGTTATGTTATTACGTTTCAGAAAAGTACACCAAGTTTTTTAGTATGTTATATTAGAGTGTTACGTTGTTAGAGTGTTGCGTTTTTATTTGTAATGTGAGATTTGTTCTAGAAGAAGGAAAAATACAAAACATCTATAGTGCGAATTGTTTAAATGTGTAATTTCACATTTAGAGAAATTCATTTTTATTCCTCAAAAATTAAAACCAAAGTGTAAGTGATTATTTTTTTGTGTAATTTCTCTTTTAATAGGATCTATAGGTTCATAAGAAAAATGGAAGGATTAAATAATTTACAAAATCACATTTTGATTATTGATGTTTCACCGTATTATAAATACACTTTAAAATTTACTTTTAGTATTTAAAATTATATGTATTAATGCACATTAGAATACAAATTTTGAAGAAAATTTATAAAGAGCTTGTTTGGGATATGAGTTAGCTTTTTGACTTTTTGACTATTTTAGCCTATGGTTAAAAAGTCTCGTCTGAGATAAAGTTTTTGGCTTTTTTAATTTTTGTTCGAGAAAAAAATAAAATGATTATAAGTTGAACCTGACATTTTTGTTCTATTTAACTAAAATAGTTTATTTTATTTTATATGACTATTTTAGCCTCAATGTTCCTCTCAAAAAAGTTCAAAAAATTGTAATAAAAATAAAAACTATGTTTCATTACAATTATAATAATTGTCATGATCATTAATTCTACTAATTACAATTATAATTGTGAAAAGATCTTTTGTTTTGATGTAATTAATATAGAACTCAATATGAGAGGGTTTTTTTGTTTTTTTTTTTAAAATTTATTCAGAGATGAATGAACCAATGATTATTTGACCACATATATTGAAGGGAAAAAAAAAAGAAAAAACTATTTGATAGCATAAATAATAAGGTTATCATATTTTGATTTTATAAAATAAAAACTTATTGTGAACCATTGTGTAGGGTAGATCTTTACTTAATTTTTATTAAGGTTAATATCTTAATTTTTGTTTTACATGTAATTTAACAAATTTGAATTGCTTTTATCCATGTGACTAGAAATATATAGAATTACTGCATAAAAATTGATTTTGATATAAGTTGTATAAAATCTATACTCAATATTGATGATATTTTTTAAATGATATCACTGAACTAAAATCCTAGTTAGACCATGTGTAGAATTTTTTTCAAGGATTGTAATTTTTTTTCATGTTAAAATTTGAACTTGATAGAATTTGTGAAGTTGAAGTTCATAGGACTTATCACGGGTCATATTGTTCATTTCATTTTGTAGGGCGTTTATATCATTTATGAAAAAAATCAAAATGATTCGGTAATTATACGCCTATGTTTTTCAAAATAAACTATTTATTTTTTTAAGCCAAACATGATAAAATGAATAATTATTGAATTGATCTAATTTATTTCATGTATGATATACATTGAGGATTTTACAAAATAAATAATTCAGATTATTGACACAAGACACTTGGTGAGTTTCACAGGCCTTTTAAGTTCTCTTGGGATAAGCATAAATTTTTTTGAAAATGGGTTATATGGGGTAAATTTAAAATTGATGTGACGTAGATTCTTCTAGAATAATTGTGATTTATAAATGTATATTTGAGTTTATATAGGGTTATTTTGGGAAGATAATTAAAATCTTTCAGGCTTTAACCTATTTTAAATTACATCATCTCTTATATTTTTTATACATTTTTTTCACAAAAATAAGAAAAATTAGCTTTTAATCATCATTTCAAAATAAACTTTAGTGTTGTCGATCTGAAAATTATTTTTATTATATTTAGGAATAATAATTAGTAGGTCCTCATAAGTTTTGAGTATATTTTTTTATATATATTTATTTACTTTTTGTTTTGATAATGAAAATTTAATGAGACTTTTTAGATGTGTTTTATGTTTATGAAATGCTTATTTGGTATTGATAATTATATTGATAAATTTATCAAAATATTATATTATTGGAATATTTTGGATTTTATTTAGGAATTTTAATTTATTTTTTGTTTATTTGTGTAAATTTGTATTGAAATATGATGTGAAAAGTGTAAGTAGTTAAATTATATTTTAAAAAATAAAAATTATAATGTTAAATTTATTGCTAGGGGCCGTTTGTTTTTGGAGTTAGTTGAGGTGAGTTGTTAGTGTATGGATTGTCAGTGAGTAGGTTATTAGTGTGGAGATTATTAGTGAGGGAATTAAGAAAAAATGTATTTATTTAATGATCACCGAACTAAGTAAATTTTTTTGTTTGTTTGTGATCCTAAACTTAGTGTTTTTGATATATTTTAATATTAAAAATTATATATATTTTAAATATATATATTTGGTACTATATTATTTTAATATATTATTTTTTTTTGATATATATTTATATATATATATGGTATAAATATATTATTATACTATTAAAAAACGACTGTCAAAACAATTATTTTATCTCTAATCTCATAGGATTGGATTTGAATAGTACTTTTTCCATAGGATTGATAGTTCCCTCACTAATGTTGTGTTTGGTTGGGGGATTTGAGGAGGGATTTGGAAAGGGAAATGGCAAAGGTAGGTGAAATGAGAATAAAATATGCCTAAATTTCACATAGTTTCACATACTTTTTCCCTTTCCCTTTCCAAATCCCTTCCCAAATCCTCCAACCAAACACAGCATAAAGGATATTTCTATTCCCATAAAACTGCTACAGATTTTTAAAATAACATTATGTTTGTGGACAGCACTTCACTGCTAACTCCATCTCACTTAGTATTTAAAATTTGTTTAAATAGTTACAAATTCATAAATAGATCTAAAGATTATTCGTTGTAAATTCAATTACAATTAAATTTACATGGATATGTAAATGGGCACCACTTTTATCACCATTGTTTCACCATTTTCATTGCTTTCACTTCATTACATTTACCATTGTCGTTGTTACCACTATCACCACTCCATTGCTGTCACTACTCCTACTGCATCGCTGTCGCTGTCGTTTCATCACCACCATCATCTTTACCATTGCACCATTACCTCTACCAATACACTACGACCACTTCTACCATTACATTGGTGGTGGTGTTTGTGAAGGTAAGTAGCAAGGTAGTGGCTGTGACAACTGAGGTAGTGGTAATAGTGGAAGCAGTGGTAGTAGGGTAGTGGTGGTAGTGGTTGTGATAGTGATAACAACAATAGTAGGGTGGTGGTATGGCGGTTGTGGAGGTTGTGGCGGTGACGGTGATGTAGTGGTGGTGGTGGTGATGCAAGGGTTGTAGTTGTGGCTACGGTAGTGATAATGGTGGTGTGGTGATAATTGATAATGTTTTATAGTTATTGTATAATGGAATGGAATGACAATTTCCTAAGTTAGAATAATGAATAGGCATTGTCACATTTTGTTGGGATATCCATTCTATTGGGATAATTATTTCCACTTATATATGACATATCAAACAAATGAAAAGCAATGTAGAGTTAGAATGGACATTCCATTTCTGCCCATTCTATTGTATCAAATGTGTTCTAGAAATGTCAAATGGGTAGGTTTAGGTGAATCAAAATAAATTGTGCACTAAAACAATTCTATCCAAACATGCATATCTAATAAACAGATATAGGCAGGTTGAGTCAGGGATGATATTGGGACGGATTTGTAGTTGACTTGTAAAATATTAGGGATGTGGCAAATCATATAAAAATAATAATATAACCAATGAGAAATGCCAAAAAAAGTTTGGACTTACATTATTGAGTTGGCCATAAATAATAAAAAATTGACATGTAAAAATATTTTAGAATTTTTTTGGAAAAAATAAAAATTAATTTGATAAAAGTAATTATTAAAAAGAAAATTTTAAAATTATTTTTAACCTCTCAAAAATAAAATTATATAAAAAAAATAATTTTTTATATTTTTTTCACCACATTAATTTTTAATTTTTTATAAAAATTTTCTGAAACAAGTTTAAAATCAAACCAAACGTTGCCGTTGAAACCAATTCCAATCCACTCCAAGTACGATACCAAGCAGGGGCCTTACAAGGTGGACCTTACATGCCCATGTTGTCCAGTTTAACAAACCTAGCCTACATTCAAACACAATATACCAGCCCTATAACCGTGTGGACCTCCAGTCAACAACACAAAAAAACAGATCATTAATTTTTTTTTAGAAAAATGCTTAGTAGTTTGAATTTGTGTGGCCTAAATGGCTCGAATGTCTCAAAACGATGTCGATGTCGTTTTCAGACATTCGAGCCATTTTGGGCTATGAAAATTGGGCTACCAAGCATTGTTGTTTTTTTTTTAATACCTACCTTAAACCTAAATTGGAAAATTAGTAAGTGTTTTGTATTCATCTAAAGAGTCTTGCTAATAAGTGTTTCACCGTACAAGAAAAGACAAAAAAAAAAAAGAAAAAAAGAAAAAGAAAAAAAAAGTGTAAAACCCAAAGACAGATTTCACTAATTTGCACTCATTTTAAAACTTCTTTTTAACATTTTTACAATTATCAAAATATTTTTTTGTATAAATCCCAACAATAAACAATGTCTGTGGAGCACTTATTAGTATTTGCACATGAAGAATAATAATAAAGGACTTTTGTGAATGGTTTGTGGTCGAATGATATGTTTAGTATGTGGTCATGCTAGAAATTTCTTCATCGGGAGACAAAATATGTTTTTTTTCCTTCTATTTTTGAACCGAGAAATGTTTAATTTTGTCATTTTTAGAGTATCAATTTGAAAATTTTAATCCGAAATTTATATCTAGTCACTCAGATTTTTGTCCTTAGCCTTCAATTTTGCAATTTTTAGCTTCTGTGGAAAATTTCATTGTTTGAAAACAGTGAATTTCACTGTCTCGATGAAAAGATAGGGGTTGGTTTGGGAAGTAGGTTGACTTTTTGGCTTTTTAATTTTTTTGACTATTTTAGCCTGAGCTAAAAAGTCTGGTTTGGGAAGGGCTTTTTGGCTTTTTTTGTGAGAGAAGAGTGTAATGATTATGGATTAGATGTGATGTTTTGTTTTTTTTGTGGCCAAAATAGCCTATTTTGTCTTTTGTGACTAAAATAGCTAAATTAGCCCTTCCCAAACAGACCCAGAATTTATTTTATTTTTTTTTGAAATAGCAATGAGATTTCACTGTCAGGAGACAATGAGATTTCACCGTTTTGGTAATGGAGATCATAGTGAATTTTCGCTATTTTTTATTTATTTAGAATTTGGGCCAAGTTTGGCAACTCAAAAATAATCCATCTTTTTATCTTTTTTTATCACATCACCTCTCTACTTTTCTGCACATCTTTTTATAAAAAAACAAAAAGTACACTTAGTTAGGTCATCTCAAACAACCCCTTGATATTTATCATTAGTCTTGTTGTGAAGATCTTAATGAGATGATTTCAAAAATATTTATTATATCGAAAATAAATATTATTATTGAATTTTTATTTTGTGGCACAATTCTAAAATGAAATCACTGCCAAAACCATTGCGCATTAGTGTATAATAATATATTTTTTCGAATCTAGCCTTCAAAATATCAGAGTATTAGAAAGCTTTTGTTGTACGCTCCCGTTTGTTTGAGTAGAAAACATTTTTTACGGAAATTTTTTTAAAAACAATATTTTATGAAAAAAACATTTTTCTATATTTGGTGGTGGTGGTGGAACGAAGTTGGAGGTGAAGGTGGTGGTATGGTGGTGGGGTGCCGGTGGCGGTGATAGCGACGATGATGGTGGCAGTGACTGTGGTGATGGTGGCGTGGTAATATTGGTAAAACTTTAATCCCGAAATATTTTCTGTCTTTTAAAAGTAAAAAATATTTTCTATTCATATAAACTTGATTTTTATTGACCATGAAATTTTTTTTTGTTTACTTTTATTTTTTATTATATCAAACACTAAAAAATATTTTTCATCCAAATAAATGGAGAATTAATCTTTGTACTACTGTAATCTTTTAACAAAAGGATGTCCAGAACCACTGTTTCATAAAATGACTTATATAAGTGTTATATTGCTTAAAAACCATTGAGTGATAAGAGAAAAAATAAATTATGATGGACTTTTGGAGATTTGTTATTTTATTATTTTTTAAATAAAACAAGGAAAAAGAGGTCAAAATAAAACAAAACAAACCATAAAAAAAAAAAAAAAAACTTTTAGGTTTTTATATTTCATCAATTTTACTTGAAATATTTGCTTCACACATCAACAGCACTAGAAATGTTTATAATTTACACATCAAACACTTAAAACTATTAACCACAGTACAGATAAAACACACAGTACACCTTACAAAGTTTGGTAGATGAAGCCACAATCACATCATTTATAGCAAATAATTGAAGCTGCTTTATATTATCTGCTGAGTGAGCATTTTTGGCCCGTTCAGCATTCAGCCAATCCATCATACAATAACCTGCAATTTGACCATAAAAGTGGTCAACATATAACTGATCAACCCCAAGGTTTCTTCCCAAAAATAAATAAATAAATAAATTATGTCGGTGGTCTCTATAGTTTAATCCTCGTGTTATTTTGATCTTTATAATTCTATTTAACTCAATTTTGATCATGAATTTCTAATTTTATCTCAATTTGATCCAACTGATTATAACTGTTATTTATTTATTTATTTATATATATATTTTTATGAAAAATATGTCCATAAGTAACATATATAATATGGCAAAATCACCAAACCTGTCAAGTTCTCGACTCTCCTTGACTCTAATGGGATGAGTTTGGGGGTGGTTGAACAGAGTAATATCAGATTTGAATTTTTTCTTTAAACAATCCGATTGGGTACGGATTGGGGACGGGTTAAGTTTTTATAAAATATATATGATATCTGTACAATATTTTATTGAGTTTCTATCATGTTATATATATATAATATAGTTTTAATATTTGTATAATATATAATATATTATTTTGATTATAAATATCATTTTCTAGGTTTAATTATTAAATTTCAATATTATTATTAAATTTCTTATTGTGTTGTAGATCGGGTAGGGTCGGAGTGCGTTTACATTTGCAGATTTGGGAGGGGAGTAGGGAAGAGTTTCACGAGAGTGAGGTCGGGTCAGATTATAGGTGGAGGCAAGGAGCAGAAATGAGAGTAGGGTTGGGAGTGGGAGTTAGGTATGGGGATCCATACCTTATCCATTGCCAGCACGTGTCATGTTTTTAGGAGAAGAATTTTAAACTTACTCAATTTAGTGAGTCTCAACCAACTCAATAATAATTTTTTTAACTAAAAATCCTAATGTCAATTGGACTAAATTATCACAAAATTTATAGTTAAAAGGCAAAATTGAGTAAATTGAAAGTGTATGAACTAAAATGATATAAGGGGTGAAATATAAGGACTACCAAAGTAATTAGCCCCCCCCCCCCCCCACCCAAAACAAGAAAAACTTCATAGAGTTAATTAGGATAAATTATAAATACACCACCTTGAGGTTTGCTCACAATACGAATTGCCCCTATAGTTCTGAAAATTACATCCTGACCCTTCAAGCTTCTAATTTCATAACAAATGACCCATTTTATTAATCATCAAGTCAATTAACTATTTTAATGATGTCAGAAATATATTTTAATTAACAATTCAAGTAATTTTATTGTTGTATAAGAGAGTAGTTAGAAATTTTATTTTATTTTTTTATTAATTTTGTTAAATAAAAAATTCGTACAAGGGGTTATTCATAATTTCCAAAATCACGGGAATAATTTCTATTTTAGTAAACCTAAGGGATATATTTATAATTTATCCAATTAATAAAAGTAAAGGAAAAGTCTATTCTTAAAGAAAAAATCAAACATAAAATGCATTCAAAATGACCTAACCATGATATTTTCAAAATTAATCTATTCTTAAATTAAAAAAGCAAAAAAAACAAAAAATGCATTCATACGATGCAGTAATGATATTTTTAGAATTAAGAGCCATCTTGATGGGTGTTTGATATATGAAGCTATTTTATTTTCTCAATTAATATATGATATTATAACGAAATCTAATGAATTACAATAACAATCAAAAGATCAAATGTAACACAAAATTGACACAAAGAAATTTCAAAGTAAAAGAGAAAAATCTCAAATGCACAGAAAACAAAACTCACACATGCAGGTAAAAAGATTTGAACCACTTGCCTTCTACTGAAATTTATGAGTTCTAGCCTGTTGGTTCAATAGCCCTAGTTCAACTACATCATTATGTACAAAATTTCTATATAATGTCACTACAAAAAAATGTACTTTTCCCGACTAATTTCGCCGACTAAAACATTTTTAGTCGCCAAAATGTATAGTATTCAGCGACTAAAAAATAATTTGGTCGCCATTGGTTCAGATATCTGCCTACTAAATTTTTTAGTCGATAAAAAATAATAATTGGCGACTAAATTTTCATTTAGTCGGCAAAATTGAACCTTTTCGCGACTAAATATTTTTTTGGTCGCCGTTGTTGAACATTTTACACTGAAAAAATTTAAATTAATTTGTAATACTGCTTTTTCCCGACTAAATGAAACTTTAGTCGCCAAATATGACTTTTACCGACCAAGATGTTAGTCGCTATTGATTTCTATTTCGCTACTAAAATATTATAGTCGGCATAATGTATTCCTTTCCCGACTAAAATATTAAATAGTCGCTAAAAGGTTGAAATCAGAAAACCGCGCCTCTTTTATTGCTCCGCGCGCGTTGCTCTGCCTCTACACTGTACACAACTCACAACAGTGTATTGAATACACACCTCACCAAATCTCACACAAATCGGCCCCCCTCACCGTAGCATACTGTACGGGCGACATTGCGACGGCCACCGGCGCAAAGCACCACCGTCGCAGCCGCACATCACAGGTTTGCTCTCTCTCTCTCTCTCTCTCTCTCTCTCTCTCTCGCTTTCGCGCTCTGCTTCTCACTTTGTCTGTGCGACTGTCCCTCGCTCGAGCTCTCTCCTACAGTGTATTGTTCGTTCTCCCCCACTGTATACTTGTTCTGTACACATACATATATATATGTGTATATATATACGTATGTATGTGCAGGTTTTGTTTTTATTTATTTATTATATATATATATTTAAAAAAATGCAGATTTATTGATGATTCAGAGATCCTTGTGATTCGAAAATTCTAGATTTATTGGAAACAAATCCTTCCAGATTTAAGGGTTTCAATTTGTGGGTATTTGATACATTGCAGATATATTTGATTGCAGATGTATTCAATTTGTGGGAGACGTATTCAATACAGATTTAAGGAACACATCCTTGCACATATATTCAATACATTGCATATGTATTCAATTTGTGGGTATTTGATAAATCCTTCCAGATTTAAGGATTTAAGGCAGATTTATTATATATATTTGAAAGAAATCCTTGCATATTTTTTGCAGATTTATTATGTTTCCAAATTATTTTCATTTCCCTTATGCTTTTTAAGCATTTCCAATACACTTCCTTTCCTAACATGAGTGAAACAATACACCTAAACAAAATTTTCATTCTTGAATCAAGGCACTAGGTTCAAATTATTGTGTTGGTGATGGATGTAAATTTAAGACATATGAGAGGAATTTTTCATCTTTCATCCTATTTAATGGGCACATTTCTTTCTACGCATTTTATGTATATTGAGCATTGTTATTTGCTCTTCCTTGCTACATTTTTTTAGTATGGAAAGTTTCATTCCCGGTGTTGATAATTAAAGCTGATTTTTTTTGGTTGATTCTCACGTGGTGGTCATCATTAATTTGGTTTTGGTTCTGGTTCACTAGGCAATCAAAGGCTGTTGTAAAAGGCATAAAAAAGCACATTCGAAGCAAGAATCCAAAAGTTCAACTTCTTGCCCTGACAGTAAGTTCCAAACTGACTATGTTTTCGTTTCATTTATATAAATATTTTTTTAGATTGGCATGTTTTCACTCTGCTTTCCCCTTATGGTGTTATGCACATTTCTGAAAGGTTTCTATTAACTATCAGATTTTAATTACTTTTGAATTCTACTTGTGTCTGTAGAAAGCTTTTACACCTACTTGTTTTAGGTGCTTGTGTATTGCGCATGCTAACAATTTGTTGTTGAAAAGTTCTGCCATTGATTTGGTCAACTGACATTACTGTCTGGTGATGGTAGCATTATTTCATGGCCAATCTAATTAATAGGAACTGCATAAGCTTTTGGTATCTGCCTTTGGAGTCTTTCTTTTACAAAGCCAAAACTGTCTGATGCTAGCATCTTGTTTATCTAGCTGTGTTGCATTGGCTCTTTGCACTGTATCACGATTCAATGTGCATCACATGATATTTGACTTCTAGATGTGCTTTGAATGAGGCTTGCCAAGAGGGCTGTAAATCCTGATTTACTTACAATTTTTGAAATGCAAAAGCTTTTGTTATCTGGTTTTTGAGTCTTTCTTTTACGAAGTTGAAAATGTCTTCTGATGATAGCATCTTGTTCATCTAGCTGTGTTGCATTGGCTCTTCACACTATATCACGATTCAATGTGTATCATATGATTGAGCCTTGAGAAGATGAATCGTCTAAGGACTTGTTTTTCATGTTTGATTGGATTAAGACGCTGCTGAACTAATAAGAATTGTTGTGTTCATAATCCTCGTTGCTGAAGCGAGTTGATTTGAAGCACTAATGTTGTGCCAACTGCGCCTATGGATGACGATGTGGTGTTGCGTCAAGATGATATCGACGCTGAAATTATTCCAACGGAAGTTTTGCAGTTTGATAACCGTGTACAACCCTTGCTTGGTATGGACGATGGCTTCATATGTGATGATGAAGATGAACCGACAATGGAGGGTGACAATGAAGAAGAAGAAGAGGTTGACAGTGATTTTGATTCAGATATGGGCACAGAGTGCTGATGTTTTGTCTTTTTGTCGTTTTGTTGATGTAATGGGGTAAGGGATGGAGGAGGATTCCCCTTCTTTATGTGTTATGCAATTAAATAAGAGTTTAGTCCTGTTGTTTGTATTGTTCTTGATGTCATCATATTGGGCTTCACGTTGTCTTGGATGTTGTCTATAACCATTTGCATGGAAGTGGTCCATTTAATGAGAACTACGTTCTTTACAAGGTCACAAGTTGATTGCTATGTTGTATTTTTAGCTTTCTTTCCTTCTTTTATTTACATTTTTGTTAAAAAGATCTCTTTATACTCCAAACTTAATAGATACTTTACCTAATTCCTGTATTTGACATTTATGCTTAATAGTGGTTTGTGTACATCACTTTTATTTGACAATCGTTATCAATGTTTGCTTAATAATAGCGATGATGCTTATTTAACATTGGTTTGTGCATATCAATTCATAATATCGATGATGCATGTGCTGCGTTTACTTAATATTTCATGTTTGCTTGCTTGTACTTTCCAGGTACAAGCATGGTTCCTGGGACAAAAACAGGACGGCGTAAGAAAACAGCAACTGACCCCATAGCATCACCCTCGGAAACATTTGCACCTGTCGTTGTCACACCGCAGACTTTATCCGATGAGACACAACCGCCGGATGACACACAAACATGTGTGGAAGAGACACAGGCGCCCGGCGTAGGTAAGACCATTGTAGTTTTGTAGGTGTGTTTCAGCCCCTAAGTATTTAATTATTTATTTGTCATTTACCAAGTAGGGCATCGTACTATTACCTGACTATTGGTTAGTTTCATAGTGGTAATGTTCAAAATCTTAATAATAATAAATACTGGAAGTTAGTGCCAATGGCTATGTTCTGGTATATCTGGAAGATGAGGAATAATTGTATATTCAATGGGTGTCAGCCTAACCTTAAGGAGTTGAGTGATTCTGTCAAGTGGAGAGTGGCCCTATGGGCCAAATCCAATCTTCCAGGTTTTATAGATACTCCAGGCATGATATTGTGCATAACCTCAGCCAGATAATAACCTGCTGTTAAGTGTAATTCTATCTGTGTATGTTGGTAGCTGTTTAGCTTAAGTCACAGGTTCTGTATGCTTTGCTGCTGCTACCTGAATGCTATGCTGCTTGTATCTAATCTGTATGCTGGGATTCCATTGAGGTGAATTTATCTGCTGTATGCTATGCTGGTTGTATGTTATGATGGTCAGGGTAATCTGCTGCAGGCTTGCGTCAGTTTTGGATGGGATTTTTATTGATGTGAATTTGTTTGCTGTATGCTCTGCTGTCTGTATACTTCAGTTTTGGATGTGAATATGCTTCAGTTCTGTTCCAGTTATTGGGCTGGTTGGGAAGCTTCTGTTGTAGGCTTGGTGAACCATTTAGTCTATAGATGTCTTGGGGCCTCCTCCAGCCAGGGCTGAGGCTGTTTATTAGGAGTATTGTTTGGTGGATGGTCTGTTTTTTTGGTTGTTTGGTGGTTGGTCTGCTATGTGGGTGGAGGTTGTTGGTCTGAAATGGATTTTAAGCTTGGTCTGGAAAGTGAGATAATAATTGGTCTTATTGCCTCTTAGAAATAAGCGATTCAGTACTATATGTTATTGTACCAAGTTTTAGTTAACAGGTATTCACAGCAGAGCTTCAGATCCACTGTTTTTTTTTTTGGCTATTCAGCTTTATTGATGGCCATGTTCCATAGAGTTAATATCATATAATTTTCTCATTGGTATTCATAATTTTTATCTTTTTCAACATTTTAGATCACTATTTCCATGTGGCACTGTCAGTTTAAACACTCTGTCATTAGTGCATTCATCTGTTGTTATGGTGCATGGTGGTTGTACCATTTTAAGACAATGTTTTCTCGTCTTGTTTGCAGTTGTCGTCCACCAATAGCTTCTCAATAATGCTCTAATTCTTTTTTCCTGTTGTGTAATCAATTCAAGATAGAGAATGTATTCACTTGTGTGTATCACTTGGTAATCAATTTTCAGAATCCAAATCCCATTCCTAGTTGTGAAGTTGTATTCTGTATTTTAACCTTGATTCTATTTATATCACACATTTAAACTTCAAACCATGGAAACAGAAGGTTGTGGGAGGTTTACCTTAAATAAAACCTTTATAGTTGGACCATATGGATCATTTTGGTGTTCGATTAATGAAACACTTCTATTGTCAATTACTAAACCACAAGTTTAGATGCATTATGCTGCTGCTGTTCTTTAAATCTTCTTTTATTTAGATGGTGAATTCATATTGGAGAGGAAATGTTGGGAATACAGTCCAAATACTGGAAACCAGGATTTGTATTAGGAAGTCCTTATTTTCATCTATGTTTCGAATATTGTACATATCATGGGATGGAACTGCATAGCAGAAATGAATATTGGTCTGCTATGTATCATTAGAGCATCACTACCAAACTCATTAGAGTCTTCTCTTAGTTATTTTATATATAATAGAAGAAATGAATATTGGTCTGCTTATTTGTTTTGTTTTAACTTACAGATTTTATGCATGTGAAGGCCTTACACTTGTTGCCCCTTATTGACCAGGGAAAAGTAACTCAAATCGTGTACGCGGTCCTACAGTCGGAAAAGGAGTGCAAAAAAGGCTTGTGAGAAAAAAAGGGGAGAAGCTACATGTATATGTCAATCGCATGCTTAATGCACTCACTGGAGGGAATGCCACGCCTGCCACAAATGAGTTGGGCTTGCAGATAAGGCGGTTGTGCCCCCTTAAGGGAGTGAAGTCATGGAAGAAAATAGATAAGAGTATCAAAGATGCTGTAGTACAGGCTGTGCTAGTAAGTTTGGACCTTAAACTAAATGTCTCCATTATGTACATTATGTTTTGTGGCATTCCATTTATGTAATACGTCACACATTTATGCTTGCAGGACACTTTTGAAATTGGTGAGGATTTCCATACTGATCAACAAGCTCAAGAGATAGTTGATATAAAGGCGTATCTCTTGTACAAGGACTGGAGGTACACCCTGAAGCAACACTACGAAAAACTTGTAGAAAAGGGTGTTGATGACCCATATAGTCATCCGCCTAAAGGAGTTTGCTTGGATGATTGGAAACACATGATTGATGTCGCTTGGACGGATGAATCTCATTTGGTAACAAACAACTATAAACGACTCCATTGTTTTATTTGTGTATTATGCGTTGATATGTACTAATTCTTGAATAATTCTTGTTTTAGAAACGCTCTAAAGCTGGTAAGGCAAACCGGAGTTTGCTGCCATACAATCACACCAGTGGATCTCGCTCCTTTCCAATAGCAATGTCGCTCATGGTGAGTTACGTACATTTGAAGCAGATTTGTCAGCACTTACATATGTAAGATGAACGTCATGGTTACTATTGTGACGAATTAATTTTGTTCTTTGAAACTAACAGGCAGATGAAAATGGAGAGGTGGATTTTCCGGAATTTTATTCGAAATCACACAAATCGAAGAAAACAAATGAATGGATTGATCCAAAATGTGGCGAGCTACATGTAAGGAGTAAACTTTTGTCACCTATGGTCGTAATAGTAATGCCTATTTTAGCAGAAAATTGCATGAGATTCTTTGTGCTATTGTTGAATAGTCTACTTGTTTTTGTAATGACAAGATGCAATGGTGAATCTACAAGTGACAGCCACGGATGCGGGGATCCCATTGACACATGAGGAAATCTCACGGCAAGTGCTTGGACAAAGAAAGAATTACTTGCGTGGATGTGGGATAGGCCCACGGCCCTACTCGCCATCTGATAGTGCGACACGCTCTCGTGACAAACAAATGGAGGCAATGCGATCTGAGATTGATGTTCTTCAAGAAAATTTGCTGAAGGAGAAAGAAGAGCGACAGAGAGATCGTGAAGAGATGACGAGGGAGAGAGAGGAGTTGATGAAAGAAGTGGAAGAAGGAAAAAAAGCAAGGGAGGCGCAACAAGAACAACTGAATCATTTGAACTCTGTGGTTTTACGACTATCAACACTGTTGGAGGGTTCAGACGGGCATCGTCGTATTTGGTAAGAAGAATTTCATTCGTCTCATACTAACTACATGCACTGCATTTCTTTGTTTTGCAATTGTTTAATGTTGACGAGGGACTAGGAAAATTGTAGAAAATAATATGGAAGTTGAAGTACTAAATTCACCTTAAGGGAACTGTTTAGTATCAATACAATGGAAATATAGTTAATTTACAAGTTAGATGATGACACATAATGAAGACAACACAAAAAATGTATCTCCTCGGGGGCGAAAAGGTATGATTTTGATTTGCGAAATTCCTTTAACTGCTTATGGTGCAAGATAATTTTTTCCTTCACTCATTTGTCTGCATGGGCCATTCAGTGTTTTGTTGCTTAAGTTGTCACCATGATAATGTGTTGACATGCGACCTTTACTCGTCTTTATTCAAAGGATTTGCTGAGCCCCTCCCTTCATGCTTCAAACAAAAAGAAAAAACCACCAATTTATGGCTTTCCACCCTGATGTTTTAGTAATAATAATGGAATAAAGAAGAAGATTATGGTTCATTCCTTAATATGGTGCAGTGGATCTGAGTAATTCTGGGATCGTCATGATATTTTGTTAAGCAGAGTCTAAAACTTCTACATATTTTCAGTATCTTATGGCTTCCTTCGGTAGAGTTGACCATAATTCTTACTTATGACCATAGTTATTTGAATTGTATTTTGTGATAAACACCAAATGTTTTGGCATGGAGTTTCCGCTCTTGCATTCAGAAATAGATGTTGTAAATTTGGTTGAAATATGCTTAGCAGCTTAAACCAGCGGCCTTTATGATGCAGTTGATTGGAAAACCAATGAAAACAAGAATAGCTGATGCCGGTACCTCTATCTCTCTGACATGTGCATTCATGTCACACAGTCACAAGCACAAGTGCATATGTGGAAATGAACAAGGTCAACCAATCTGCTAAAAAGGTTCAACCCCCTTCCATCTTTCATAAGAAGAAAAAAATTAGAAAGTAAAAAGAAGAAAAGAATAAAAGGAAAGCAAAGAGTATCAATTTCCTACCATTGTTTTTTGAAAAGCCTCGGCACTCAACAGACCATAATCCCTTCTGACAAACTTTAAATGATGTTCACATTGCTGTAGACTGAAATTAGGAAGAAGAAGAGCAATCATTGTGATACTTTGCTAGCATAGTTAAAAATTCACCTTGTAGAGGAATAGTTACTAACAATCATCCTGGAATTCCTTTTACTGTTTTCAGAAATCTATTTTTTTTTTTTTATCAGCAAAATAAGGGAAATCTTTATTGATATAGGCCAACAAGCAAAGAGGAATTACATCAATAGAGATAGGGGAGGTGGGTGCAAATAGCATCCTATAGGTTGAGATTTAGACACGAATACGTCGAAAACTTAGTCGAAAAAGGGCGTTTCGGGGGCGAAAATTCAAAACAGCCCCCGAACCTCCGTGTGGCCGACACGGGAAGCTTCCCCATGCCAAATATGACTTGCGACATTTGACGGAATGTTATTCGGACCTATAGGTTAGGATTTAGAGACGAATACGTCAAAAACTTAGTCGAAAAAGGACGTTTCGGGGGCGAAAATTGAAATCAGCCCCCGAACCTCCGTTTGGCCGACACGGGCAGCTTTCCCATGCCAAATATGACTTGTTACATTTGACGGAATGTTATTCGGTCCTATAGGTTGAGATTTAGACACGAATACGTCGAAAACTTAGTCGAAAAAGGGCGTTTCGGGGGCGAAAATTCAAAACAGCCCCCGAACCTCCGTGTGGGCGATACGGGCAGCTTTCCCATGCCAAATATGACTTGTTACATTTGACGGAATGTTATTCGGACCTATAGGTTGGGATTTAGACACGAATACGTCGAAAACTTAGCCGAAAAAGGGCGTTTCGGGGGCGAAAATTCAAAACAGCCCCCGAACCTCCGTGTGGCCGACACGGGCAGCTTCCCCATGCCAAATATGACTTGCGACATTTGACGGAATGTTATTCGGACCTATAGGTTAGGATTTAGAGATGAATACGTCGAAAACTTAGTCGAAAAAGGACGTTTCGGGGGCGAAAATTCAAATCAGCCCCCGAACCTCCGTTTGGCCGACACGGGCAGCTTTCCCATGCCAAATATGACTTGTTACATTTGACGGAATGTTATTCGGACCTATAGGTTGGGATTTAGACACGAATACGTCGAAAACTTAGCCGAAAAAGGGCGTTTCGGGGGCGAAAATTCAAAACAGCCCCCGAACCTCCGTGTGGCCGATACGGGCAGCTTTTCCATGCCAAATATGACTTGTTACATTTGACGGAATGTTATTCGGTCCTATAGGTTGAGATTTAGACACGAATACGTCGAAAACTTGGTCGAAAAAGGGCGTTTCGGGGGCGAAAATTCAAAACAGCCCCCGAACCTCCGTGTGGCCGATACGGGCAGCTTTCCCATGCCAAATATGACTTGTTACATTTGACGGAATGTTATTCGGACCTATAGGTTGGGATTTAGACACGAATACGTCGAAAACTTAGCCGAAAAAGGGCGTTTCGGGGACGAAAATTCAAAACAGCCCCCGAACCTCTGTGTGGCCGATACGGGCAGCTTTCCCATGCCAAATATGACTTGTTACATTTGACGGAATGTTATTCGGACCTATAGGTTGGGATTTAGACACGAATACGTCGAAAACTTAGCCGAAAAAGGGCGTTTCGGGGGCGAAAATTCAAAACAGGCCCCGAACCTCCGTGTCGCCGATACGGGCAGCTTTCCCATGCCAAATATGACTTGTTACATTTGACGGAATGTTATTCGGACCTATAGGTTGGGATTTAGACACGAATACGTCGAAAACTTAGCCGAAAAAGGGCGTTTCGGGGACAAAAATTCAAAACAGCCCCCGAACCTCCGTGTGGCCGATACGGGCAGCTTTCCCATGCCAAATATGACTTGTTACATTTGACGGAATGTTATTCGGACCTATAGGTTGGGATTTAGATACGAATACGTCGAAAACTTAGCCGAAAAAGGGCGTTTCGGGGGCGAAAATTCAAAACAGGCCCCGAACCTCCGTGTGGCCGATACGGGCAGCTTTCCCATGCCAAATATGACTTGTTACATTTGACGGAATGTTATTCGGTCCTATAGGTTGGGATTTAGACACGAATACGTCGAAAACTTAGCCGAAAAAGGGCGTTTCGGGGGCGAAAATTCAAAACAGCCCCCGAACCTCCGTGTGGCCGATACGGGCAGCTTTCCCATGCCAAATATGACTTGTTACATTTGACGGAATGTTATTCGGTCCTATAGGTTGAGATTTAGACACGAATACGTCGTAAACTTAGCCGAAAAAGGGCGTTTCGGGGGGAAAAATTCAAAACAGCCCCCGAGCCTCCGTGTGGCTGCTACGGGCAGCTTTCCCATGCCAAATATGACTTGTTACATTTGACGGAATGTTATTCGGACCTATAGGTTGTGATTTAGACACGAATACGTCGAAAACATAGCCGAAAAAGGCCGTTTCGAGGGCGAAAATTCAAAACAGCCCCCGAATCTCTGTTTGGCTGAGACGGGCAACTTCCCCATGCCAAGTATGACTTGTCAACACTGACGGAATGTTTTCAACTTGCTAATTTGGTCAATGTACACACGTGTGTTTTTATTATTTTTCACCTGATCTAATAACCTCTCTGAAATGGCACTGACATACATTAATCAGCACCGCTGGTTTTATATCGAATCTAATGATTCAAGTGCCTTTTGCAAACAAATAATGATGAAGTTGGCAAGAAGAATACTTTTTATTCACGTTGGGCGTTCATATTGGTTTAGGCACAAAATTTGTATACATGTTGCATACAAAGATTGTTAGATTAGATGTATGTTACTAATGAAAAATTTAGTAATGATTGTTTTGCATTTAACAATGTTCCTTGTAAAAAAAACTTTAGAAAGACTGTACAATGACTGATAATTGATTCATCATGGAAGGTTGCTTCTCACTTATTTTTATTTGTCAGTTGTTTCCAAATTCATACATCAAGTTGGGCATTTTTTGTTCCAATTCTAACTTTTTTTTTTGTTTTTTGTAGATGACTTCGTTGTGTGGACTTGCAGAGATATTTTGGTGTATGGAGAAGAAAATTGTACTTTTGTATAGAAGTAATATAATACTTTTGTCGTCTCCAGCTTTTGTGCAGTTAACTAATGCTGATACAGAAAACCATTGCCATGGTAGATAGATCACCTTTTGACGCCGTCTAGTAAATTGATTTTTTGTTGTGGAACGTAGATGTATTTTTGGCTTATTTGTACATGCATCACCTTTTGTTGTGGTACAGATTACGATGGTAATCTGTACCATGCCAAATGGTCATTTCACATGGTATGGTAAATGTAATTTTTTGTATATGGAGGGCTATACTTTTTGTATGACTGTATATGTTGTATGGAATTATTATTTTAATTTGGACAATAGTTCATTTGTATGTACTTGGATAGTTATAGTAATTTATTTTTTGTATACGGATGTAGATTGTGGAATGATTGATAATTTATGTATCATTTTATTTATGTACGTATTACAGGTTGAATGGAATAAAACAGGTTATGGACACATTATAATATTAGCAATAAAACATAATATTATGTTTTTGCCGACTAAATGTTTTGTAGCCAATGAAAAGGGAAAGAAAAAAAAAAAAAAACATTTGGCTACTAAAAGTTTTGTAGCTAAAAGAAAATCAACCATTTGGCTACTAAATGTTTTGTAGCAAAACAAAAACAATCAATTAGCTACTAAATCTTTTGTAGCTAAAAGAAAATTAAACCTTTGGCTACTAAAATATTTTGTAGCTAAAAACTAAAGTCTTAGAATAAATATGACTTTTGGCGACTAAAAAGTTAGTAGCAAAAAGTGTTAATGTTTAGGCGACTAAACTTATAGTAGCCAAAAAGAAAGAGTTTTTGGCGACTAAAATTTTAGTAGCCAAAACACTAAAATTTACTTTTGGCGACTAAAAAAATTTAGTAGCTAAAAATTTTTCTGCTACGAAATAATTGGCTTTTGGCGACCAAATTATTCGTCGGGAAAAGTGTATTTATTTCATTAATTTTTCAACCTATTGGCGACTAAATCTTTAGTCGCCAAATATATACATTTGGCGACTAAAGTGGGATTCGTCGGCAATTATATTGGGCGACTACTTTTCGGCTGCTAATTTCCCGACCAAATGTTTTAATCGCTAAAGACCATTGGCGACTAAAATATGACTTTTGGCGACTAATAATTTAGTAGCCAAAAGTGAAAATTCTTGTAGTGTGTTCTGTTTGATTAATAATGCATCATAAACCCTCTACGCATAGATAAGTAGCATCAGCAACATTGAGTGTTTTTTTTCTATTTTTTTTGGAGTGAATAACAACAACAGCAACAACATTGAGTTTTGTTAATTGATTATTGAACTATTTCATTAATTTGGGCTTTCTTAACTTTCTTTGTTTTGAAATATCATGAAATTTATATTAAATTGAAGGGCAAATTACATATACACCCTCGAGGTTTAGAAAAATTACAGATACCTCCCTGAAGTTTGAGAAATTACAGATACCACCCTGAAGGTACTATTTACATAACAAATTAGGGGGCAAATAGTTATGAAAATATAAATCTCAGGGGGCAATTTATTATGAAAATATAAACCTCAGGGGATATCTATAATTTCCGAAACCTGAGGGAGGTATCTGTAATTTAGCTAAACCTCGAGGGAGGTATATGTAATTTGCCCATAATTGAACATTTATTATCCAACAAATTCTCAAACAAATATACCGGATTATAGATTCACACATAAATAGAAAAAGTTGAACCTCTTACCTCCTATTCCTAGTGAGGTACAAAAATTTTAAAGTGGTGGCGATTGTTAAATTGATAAACATTATTTGGATATATAAAAATCTAATAACAATTCTTCAAAATTACAAGGCTAGCTCGAATAGTAAATCCCTAGTAATGAATCAGGAAGTCTTAAGTTTGAGTCCTTATTTAGTCTGATATATGAAACTAGTAGATAATTACATATATGTAAAATTTTATGTTGAAATCTTATTGAAAGTGGGTTTTAGGGTTTCTTAGTTAAATAAAAATAAAAATAAAGCAAAGCAAAGCTGCAAATGTTATGCATACCTTTGAAAGCCATTGATTGTGCCACTTGTGCCCGGTGCAAATGTTCTGGAGCTCCCATCAGTGTCTTGCAAGTCATTAAGCTTTACCTCATGCAAAACATACATTTCAGTAACTCTTAAGTGATGTTCAGTTAGGATGATAAACGAACTAAATAAGCATAACAGTTAATTGTTCAAGCTTGATTTGTTAAATTTCGACCCGATCTTGATTTATTCGATATTTTTATATAATTTTAGGCTTATTGCACTGAGCCAAATAAGTAATTTTCTATTCAAAACTTCAATAAGTTTTAAAATATATTTAAGATTGACTTGTTTACTTCATAAAATCTTAAACAAATTTTTAACGAGTCGAACACAAGTCGAGCTTGAACTGATTAGTTCATTTATCATTCCTATATTCAGTAATGAATAGGAAGCAATAAAAATCAAATTAGATTGCAAAGTTTTAGATTCTCACTCTTTTCTGGAGGTGAGTGTTCTCCTCTTGCAGGGCTCTATGCTACAGTAACATAGAATGAAAATTAATTTTGATTCTGAATATTTCAATATTTCACTTTTTAGAGCAACAAAAATTTTATTATCATCTTTCATTTATAAATTAAGCCATTGCTATTATATTTGTATTTTTATATTTTTAAATTGATTATTTATTTATATTTTGGCGATTAAATTCATCACAGAAAGTATGAAATGTGTATCGTATCGAGGGCTCTGTAAGACTTCTGAATGTTTTTTGTATATTCAATTGTTAATGTTTACAAAGTATCCATCAATTTATATAGTCCTAATATATGGCTGAACAAGGAATGATTGAAAAAGGAAATACATACGCCTAATTAACGCCTAATTCCTAATATACATAACCACGTCATATATACAATCATGACATATATACAATATATTCTCACACCCCAGCTCAAACTCAAGGTGTTTCAGCAGAAAACACTGAGAGTTTGCTAAGAAGAAACTGAAACCGAGCGGTAGTGTGAGTCTTGGTGAAGAAGTCCACAAGTTGCAAAACCGGAGAGATGAAAGGAAGCGAGAGAGAGCCAAACTGCAGATGTTGTCGGACAAAGTGACAATCAATCTCAATGTGTTTCGTCCATTCATGGAAGACAGTATTGTGGGCAATCTGAATAGCATTGCGGTTGTCATAATAGAGAGAGATCGGAGGAAATTGAGGGACACCCAAATCAGAGAGAAGACAACGAAGCCAAACAAGCTCAGTAGTAGCATGAGCCAGAGCACGGTACTCAGCTTCGGCAGTAGAACGAGTAACAATAGTTTGTTTCTTGCTTTTCCAAGAGATCAATGAATTGCCAAGAAACATACAGAAACTAGAGGTGGACTTGCGATTATTAACATCACCAACCCAATCAGAATCAGCATAGGCCACCAAGTCTAAAGAGGAAGTAAAGGACAACAGTAAACCCTGAAATATGGTACCCTGGAGATAGCGAAGAATGCGAACCAAAGCAGCCCAATGGGTAGAGCGAGGGGTACAAACGAACTGACTAACCATATGCACAACATAAGCAAGATCAGTGCGAGTAACAGTCAAATAAACTAAACAATCCACAAGCTCGCAATAGACAGTGAAATCATCTAGAGAGACACCGGCAGTAGAGTTGAGCTTAACATTAAGCTTAATAGGTGTATCAGAAATCTTAGTATCAGTAAGACCAGCATGGTGAATAACCTCATTAGCATATTTTGCCTGAGATAAGAAATAGCCCTTTGGAGAAGAGGTGATCTCAATACCCAGAAAATACTGCAATGAACCTAGATATTTCATTTCGAAGGTACGGAAGAGATATTGCTTGACCTCGGAGATAACAGAAGAGTTAGAGCCAGTGATGATCATATCATCCACATAGAGTAAGAGAGCAACAAAACCAGCCGAAGTATGTCTCAAAAACAAAGCAGAGTCGGAAGTAGAAGGATGAAACCCAAACTCGGTAACAGTAGTCTAAAAGTGATCATGCCAAGCACGAAGAGATTGCTTCAAACCATACAGAGCATGCTGAAGATGACAAACCTACCCAGATGAGTGGAGAAGACCAGGGAGAGGGCACATGTAGACTTCCTCAGTGAGATGACCATTAAGAAAAGCATTCTTAATGTCTATCTGATAAAGAGGCCAATGTCGAACAGCAACAATGGAAATCAAGGTACGGACTGTAGTCATCTTAGCAACAGGGGCAAATGTCTCCTCATAATCAATACCATACTCTTGCGAGAAACCCTTTGCAACCAAGCGAGCTTGTATCATTTGAGAGAACCATCAGAATGAGTCTTGACTTTATAGACCCATTTGCAACCAATCAGATTTTTGCAAGCAAGCAAAGGAACCAACTCCCAAGTGTGAGTCTTATGCAAGGCAAACAACTTATCCTCAATAGCTTGAATCTAATTAGGATCCTGACAAGCCTTTGTGTAAGACTGAGGTTCTGAAAAAGAATGAATAACAGACAAAAAAGTACGACAGGAAGTAGAAAAACATGTATTAGACCAACTCAACTTGTTTAGAGGATGACGCTGATGAGTAGGATATCAGTGAGCAGTAGGATCAGAGTCATCAGAAGTAGAAGGAGCAGCAATAGGTGTAGAGACAACTGGTGGTGAAGGAGCTTGGCGATGAGAATAGATCAACAACGAAGGAGAAGAAGAAGCCGAAGGAGGAGAAGGAGCCATAGGTGACGCAAAAGGATAAGTAGGAATGGGCTCAAGAGGAACAGTGGAGATGTACTTATTAGACGGGACCTCAGAAGGAAATGGGTCAATGTGAACCAAATCCTCTTTGGAAACTGGAGCAGTGAGAGGGAGAAGCTGAAAGTAAGACAGACATTCAAGAAAGACAACATGACGAGAGACAGGATTGTAACAGCGGTAGTCTTTTTGAGTAAGATTGTAACCCCAAAAGACATAAGACAGACGGGGCACTGAGTTTGGCTTTATCTTTACGGGGAAGGAGGATAAAACAAGCAGACCCAAAGACACGCATAAGGGAATAATTGGGAGGTTGGGAAAACACAGCCTCATAAGGGGATCGACTGGAGAGTAGGGAAGTCGGCATGTGATTAAGGAGGAAAGCAGTAATAAGAACTGCCTCACCCCAGAATGGTGCCGGAATAGAGGCAGAGAGAAGAAGAGATCGAGCTGTCTCAAGGAGATGACGGTGTTTACGCTCAGCACGACCATTTTGGGCAGGGGTATCAGTACAAGAGGTTTGGTGAATGGTGCCCAATTTGGCCAAATATTCACAAAATTCAATTTTAAAGTATTCTCCACCCAAGTCAGACCAGAGTATTTTAATTGTGGCCCCAATTGTGTAGTGATCATAGACTGAAAGGTATGATATATCTGGTAGAAGTCAGATTTATGAGCCATAAGATAATCCAGGTATAGCGGGTACAATCATCAACAAAGGACACATATAGTACACTGAACCTCTTTTAGTGAGAACATGAGAAGGTTCCCAGACATCAGTGTGTACAAGAGAAAAAGGGGAAGCAGAAATAAAAGTACTGTTGTTAAAAGGTAAAACTGTCATTTTAGCAAGTTTACATCCTCGACACTCATTAATTTGACTAGGAGAAACTTGACCTAACAATTTTGACTGAGCTAAAGACCGTAAGCGGTCAACAAACAAATGAGCTAAGCGAGAATGCCATAAATAAAATTGACTCGACTAAGAATCTAACTGAAAAGATGAAAGTGCAACATGGGAGGTAAACAGAGAAAGATGCAGGCTTTCCACCACATAGAGTCCCAATCTGCTTCTTGGACACCCGATCCTGCACACAACAGATAGAAGAAGAAAAGATAACATCAAAACCAGAAGCATCAAGCTGACTGATAGAAAGCAAGCTAACAAACAGTTGAGGAACATAAAGAACAGAGGGAATAGAAACAGCAGACAAGGTAGAGGGTAAAACAGACCCAACAGATAGGACAGACATACCAGACCCATTAGCAGTATTGATAGTAATAGGAAAGGGATGGGGGATACAGTTTTGGAGTAAGGAAAGGTGATAAGTCATGATGAGAGACACCAAAATCAAAAAGCCAGACAGAGGAAGGAATACCTGAAGATGACCTAAGCAAACCTGAAGGAAGAGAGGTAAGAACAAAGGCAGATGAAGATGACTGAGAGGTGGACCAGAGATGCTGAAGCTAAGCAATTTGGGCACTCAAGGAAGCTAAGTCAGGATCAGAAGCCGGAGCAGATGCAGTATAAGTAGTAGGAGGGTGAAAAGTGCTCGAAGTAGGACCTCAGAACTGTGGTTGAGATGGTTGATAAGACTGACGACCCTTCTTGGGGCAGTTGTACTTCCAATGACCCTTCTGATGGCAAAAAACACACTCATCAGAGACTAGTGGCCCCTTCTTGGGCTTTGCAGTGGCCTGAAGCTGATGAGGTGGGGTGTTCGACAGCAGATGAGGTTGAGTAGGAGCCAAGAAGATAGATGGAGACAAAGTCTAATTGGTCATCTTAAGACGGGTTTTCTCGGAGAGGAACTCACAAACAATAGCATTCACAGAGGGGAGATGAGACCGATGAAGGATGCCACCATGGATAGCCTCATACTGAGGGAAGAGAGCCGTTAAGAACTACACTAAACGACCTTGCTCCCGAAACTCAACATAAGCGTCTAGTGCCTTGAGGCTAGATGGTTCCATGAAAGCCAACTAATCCCAGAGGCCTATCATCTCTATGTAGAAGTCCTGAATAGATTGATCCCGCTGACGAGCCTCTGAATAGTTGTTTCCAACTCATACCGCTTGGTAAAGTTGGACTGCTAATACATACCAAATAAATAATCCCACACCTCCTTGGCAGTACTGTATTTGGAAAACATCATTCCAATACAGTCATCCATAGAATTATGAAACCAGGTCAGAACTTGGGCATTATTACAATCCCAAGTGTCACAGGAAGTCAGATATCCTTCTTGTTTCGAGTCCAATGGACGAGGAACCGAACCAGAAACATAGCCCCATTTTTTCTGACCAAGAAGGAAATTCTTCATGACACTAGCCCAATAAACATAATTGGCACCAGTGAGTTTACAGCTGATTGCTTGGATTTTGTTGTCCGTCATTGTAATAAATCAAAGATTCACACGTTGAAGTATAATAATGGCTAACAAGTGGGCCAAACTGTAAATAAGAGTTTTGACCCAAACAACAGTGTTGAGAGAGTCAAAGTCACGAATACAGAGAGACAGAGAGATACAAATAGAGCAGAGTAGAGCTGAGTAGAGGTCGACCGAGTGGGGCAAATCAACCACCTCTTCGATCGCGTGAACAAGGCTCGAACGAGAGAGTTCAGTTGAACACGATCGTGATTCTTCTGATGATCACGAACCAGAGTCCATCGATCTAGGAAGACTAGACGACTTGACTTTAACCAGCGAAGACGAGGCACAACGTTGACTGAAGGACTGAAGCAATGACTGAACTGATATCGCGATGCGAACTAGAAAATCGATGTTGAGAACCAGAGAGAGATCAGTTAAGAACCTTGTGATTGGGAAAGAAGATCACCCACAACTCACGATTGAGATAGAGCAACAGTTTCTAGGATTTTTGGCTCTTATATAATGTAAGATTTCTGAATGGTTTTTTGTATATTAAATTTTTAATGTTTACAAAGTATCCATCAGTTTATATAGCCCTAATCTATGACTAAATAAGGAATGACTGAAAGAGGAAATACATACGCCTAATTAATGCCTAATTCCTAATATACATAACCATGCCATATATACAATCATGCCATATATACAATATATTCTCACAGGCTCAAGGGTGGGATTTTTGACTTGATACAAAAACATGACATGGGGAATACAATGTTATCAAGTCAATGTTAACTAGTTCTCAACATAATTCGAAAGTGACACAATTCAAAATACGAAAATAAACAATTTAAGTTAGTATCAAACTCTCATGAAATGAATTTAACACAAAGCACTTGTTAACATGCTTTTATATAAATAGTAAACCTCAATCTACCTAATAACGTTATATCCCCTCAATATTTTGAAATGCCCATACTATTCGCCCATTCTTATTTTTAATCTGATTTTTTCTTAATTTAATTAATGACTTTGATTGAAGTCTTCCTAACATGTCAAACATGACTAGCTTGTGTTAACCATATCATTCGCGTCATGCTCAGGTTGACTCATTTATAAACAGTTCGAGTTAGTGTCAGGATACTTAATATGATTAATTAAAGGAGAACTTACCAACGAGTCCTATTAACTAAATTTGTTTACCTATAGATCTTGACTAATAAATTTATCACTATAAATTTATTCATAAAAATAAGAGATATTGATAAATTTATCATTTGATTAATGTATCAATAGAACTTAATCACTACAACAAAAACACACTTTAGTGACATGTTTTTAGAAGATGCCACCAAAATAATATTTGATGGCACATTTTTGAAAAACATCACAGAGCCACAAACATAAAAAGCTCTAATGGCATTTCAATTAACAAGTACCACATCACTACAGCAAAAACATTATTTTGTGGCGTCATTTCAGTGTCATTTTTTTTTATTTATAAAAATGCCATTACAAATACATCTAATGGCAGTTTTTTAAAATGTCACTTAACCATACGCCTATTCCACTATTTGAGTGGCATTTTATTTAAGGCCGGTAGCACAAATAAAATTTATTGGCATCATAAAATTAAAAATATAAAATAAAATAAAAAAGGCCATTGAACCACCTAGTAGCAAAGGAAAGGGTCTCCTGTTAGATGAAGCAAGAAGCCTTTGCCTCTGGAATCTTAACACTAGTGTTCCACTTGGGAACTAACTCACAAAAAGAAAGGGAAAAATCCTAGGGTTTACAAGTGCTTATGTTCTGGTAAAATCCTAGGGTTTGGGTTTGAATGAAATTGACTTCTCTCTGCTCTCTCTATCTTTGATTGACATTGGCTTTATCACTACCAACCCAAATCAGTAACTCCCACTCTTCTCACAAATCTGACTCACCTTTGCTCTATCGGGTGTGATTACTCTGTGTGTGTGTGTGTGTACATATACATATATTCATAAACCATTGACTCTTTATTCTATGGAAGGAAGTAGAATCACAAAAACAAATTTTAAGGATTGGACTCTAGAAAAGCTCTGATTTGTTCAAATTATTGTTCTTTTATGGTTTGAACATTTGAGGGCGCAAGGTGGGCCCTTCACATTCTTTGACACTGTAAAAATTGATATACATTGTATATGTTCCATACTTCTTGAGTATTTATTGTCCTTATCATAGTGGTAATTTTCACATTCACTCATCATCTTCATTATTACTTTAATTTGTGTTTTTGTATTTTGTATAGACCATTTGTTTTGTCAATAGTTATACTTACTACTTGTTTCATCAAAAAACAATTTTGATTGTTCCCCCTCCCCCCTAAATTTGCAGGGCATTCTTTTGAATGTTTCATTGGAGAATTAGCTCAGGCCATGGTAGTAATGTCCTAATATTTTAATGAGTCATCTAGAGTATGATGTTGAACAGTGATAGTGTTAAATACCCTGTTACCTATAGTACTACAACTTAACATGCCTACCATCTAGCAACTAATTTGATTGTTATATATAATACTAATACTAATGCCCTGCTATTTTGATTATCAGTAGCAATACTACAATCTTGCTTGGAGCATCTGCCACCTTCAAATTCTATGCAGCTTTAATATATTTTTGATGAAATGAATAGTTGTGTTATTTATTCAAGAGAAAAGCATAAAACCAAGCAAACTTAAAATATTTATTGCTCATCATGTATATATATGTGTGTGTGTGTGTGTGGGTGGGTGTGGGTGTGGGTGTGGGGGGAGTGTATATGTGTGTGTGGATATCTATTTATAAATGTTGATGAATAGATATATGCAAGTTTTGAGTAACTCAATTTTGAATGTGTATCTATATAGCACGAGAAACATTTGAATATATATGATTACTAAGCTGATTAACAATGGTAGGATATCTATATAGTTACTATTTGGTGTTGACTCTATGGTATACATTTAAGTTTTTTCAATCTAGTGAAAAGGAACTCAGTACAAACACATCTCATGGTTAAACCAAACCAATTTAAGCCTTGTATCCCATTCAAGTGGGGTCGGTCACATAGATCACTTTTCTCCATGGAGCTCTATCAAGGGTTATATGCTTAGTTAAATTAAATAAACTTATATACTTTTTAACTACTGCATCCATGGTTCTAAATCGCGATATCGGGTAATGTAATGACATCGATCGTGGAATATTGTCGGTCGGTACGTATCGGGAATCGGGTATTACGGCGGTGAAATTTTAAAAATCATTTTACAGGTTTTTCAACTTTTTCCTTCCCATACCGGTCTAAACTGGTGAGTATCGGCCGTCGCGGCTTGTGTAACGGCTTGTGTAACAGTTACAGACTGCTACGTATCGGGACTCGGTCGATTCTCTTGTGATTTTCAATCTCAGCGCTACACCGGCCTGTATTCATCGCGGTGCTCCATTTTTCCAATACGAACCGGCCGGTAGGTAGCGTATCGGTCGGTATTGTTGTACAAATTGTGTAATTAAACAAGATAAATAGATTCATGATTAATCAAATTACACACCAGGACAAGAAAACTTACTAAATATTACAACCATAGAAATACACAATACGATAAATGGTAAAGAAAGCAAACCTAAGCCAATGTGACACCACAGTCTCCTTAAAATAGATTAGCCGCCTTACCATGGGTGCTGGAGGTACATCGACTTCTGTCTCCTAGGATATGATGGTTTAGACCGGTTAACGTAGAAGCACCATCTGTTAGGTTTGGTGAATCGACAATGGCAGCACTCTCTCACACAGGAAGAATATATTATAAGAGGAGACTAGCTTGACTATAATATGAGACAAAAAAATCTTTTTCGAACCCAAGGGAGATGGGCCTCCTTTTATAAACAATGGGGGAGAGACGAGTAACCTTATAACTATGAAGGTTGGCAACCAATGGCCATTACTCATGCAAAACTGTTGGAGTAATGCACACAATTGATGGGGATTCAATGTGTGACTTACACATACTATACACCTGTGTGTATATACATATCTGCATATTTGCAGCAAACTTGGCCCAAAAAAATTAGGTTGGTGGCCCACCAATCCGGCCCAGCCTAAACCTAACCCATTCCAGCAAGTCTCAAGCCCAAGCCCAAGCCCAAGCCCAAGTCCCAAGATCCAAGATCCACGACCCATGGACTAGGACCCGACTCGGTCCCAGCGGGCGGCGCGCGTGTGTGGCAATTTTGTCATAACCAACTTGGACCATAGTTTTGGCCCAAGCCCATCCTTAAAGCATCCATAACTCCCTTACTTCGGAAAATTTGGATGCCCTAAATGGCTTATGCCCTTATCAAAATCTTGAGGTTTAAATACCTTTCAAAGCTTTCCTCTACAATCAATGTGATATTGGTAGTTATACACAATTTGCAATACGTCCTCATGAGGTCAACTTTATGAGACAATTTCTCATTCAATTCTTAATAATTTTTAGTCATTCTTTTTGTGGTATAAAGACCTTGTTACAAAGAATCTAAACCCATTTAATCCCACCTCAACCAATGGTTGGGACCTACTTTAATTTCACATTAAAGTTACCAAAAATCCATTTTTTCCAACAATCCCCCACATGAATAAAAATTGACCTAATAAAGAAAATGGATAACGTTTATAACAAAGACTCGAAGAGAGAGAGAGCACACAGACTAACCCTACATCAGAAAAGGTAGCTATTGGCCTTGAATCTTTCATAGTGAAAGCCTATCGGATTTACTAGCTGACTAGTGAACGTGATGTCTTGAACTATTCTGCCGTTTGTGTAAACCGAGACAATAGCCCTCACATAGAAGTTAGTCCAACCATTATTTTTGTTCTCACTGTTGTGTCTGGTATGGCCCTGGAACACTAGCCTGGTTCAGTGAGTGGTTTTAAAGAATTCGGCCTTACCAATTCTTAAACAAGCGGCCCCACTTCGCACTTACATAGGTGACCTATATAAGGTATCTTATTATACCACGGTTGATTACTCACATCACTTAGGTCATTAAAAGCATTAGCTTAACCTTCCACCCCCACAGGGTATCACTGTACAAAGGAATGCGCAAGAGGATTTACCTCTTCAGCAACTCACCGGTTACACGAAATTAGGTTGCCCTTTTGAACCTAGATCTTGGGATCTCCAATTAACTAGGTTGGGTTTTCTGTTTCGGTAACATTACTAAAGGCCTTAACCCATTCCTCTTGACGACGTTTCTACTAACTCTCAAGTTAACTCTTTGGGTAGTGGATTTGCAATGTTGTCCTTAAACTTTACATAGCCTAGAGAGACAACTTCATTAGAGAGTAGTTGTCGTATGCAATTATGTTTACGACGGATATGTCTAGACTTTCCATTATACATAGTACACTGTGCTCGTTCAATCGCCGATTGGCTATTACAATGAATACAGATACCAGGCACATGTTTCGGCCAACGTGGAATATCCTTAATAAACTGGCGAATCCATTCAGCTTCTTCAGTTGCTTTATCCAAAGTAATAAACTCATATTCCATCGTTGATCTCGATGTACACGTTTGCTTGAAAGATTTCCAAGACACGACTGCTCCTCCTAGGGTAAACACATAACACTATTGGATTTAGAGTCCTTTAAATCAGATATCCAATTAGCGTCACTATATCCTTCTAGTATCACTGGGTATCTGGTATAATGTACCCCATGATCCCGGGTGTAGCATTGATAACCTAACACCTATGTAATGCCTCTTCAATGAGTGGCATTCGGATTACTTGTGTATCTACTAAGCCTGCTAATAGAGTAGGCTATATCCGGCCTTGTACAACTCATCAGATACATCAAACTTCCAATGACCCGAGAATATTCTAGCTGAGAGGCACTCTCACCATTATTCTTGGTCAAATGTAGACTCACGTCTACTGGTGTCCTAGACACACTTGTATTTGATTTACCAAATTTCTCAAGTATTTTCTCAACATAGTGAGACTGAGAAAGTAAAATACCACTAGATGTTCTGGTAATCTTAATATCCAAAATGACATCTACAAGGCCCACATCTTTCATGTCAAGCTTAGAGTTTAACAATCTCTTAGTAGTTCTAATCATCTCATCATTACTACCAACAATGAGTATGTCATCAATTTATAGACACAAAATGACATAACCTCTGTCAGTGTCTTTGACATATACGCATTTGTCACACTCATTGATTTTGAACCTATTTGACAACATAGCATTGTCAAACTTTTCATGCCATTGTTTAGGAGCTTGTTTCAAACCATACAATGATTTGATAAGCTTACAGATTTTCTTATTTTTTCCTGGAGTTGAAAACCCCTCGAATTACTCCATGTAGATTTCTTCATTCAAATCTCCATTTAAGAAAGTTGTCTTTACATCCATCTGATGTATCTCTAAACCACGTAAAGCTGCTATCGCAATCAGCATGCGAATGGATGTAATCCTTGTCATAGGTGAATACACATCAACGTAATCCAGGCCTTCTGTAGCTCGACTATTTCACGTCGCCCCTTTCGAAAGTTTGAAATAAGCCTGACAGTTTGGACTCCCGCAGTTCTGAATCTTACAAGTGCAATGTAAAATTGATAAACACCAAAGAGTCCAAATCTGGCAAATTTTTTGAAAAATCGATTTTGAATCTAGGAAACCCATGACTCGTGCTAAAGGCCACGTGTCCGTCATCACCAAGATTGTCTCGGCTCGGGAACTTAGGTACGAGAGGGGAAGGTCATGAATGCATTTGAGCACCCCCGCCCGCTCGCTCGCCCGATCGGCCTCTACTAATCATGATATGATTTTTATGTACATTATATGCTCTTGTTCCGATTTATTTAGGCTAGCTTACTATGTGATGCGCACACACACAAGTATAGACTAACTTGCAAGAATTGGAACATTTGGCTCATGTTTGTTTTTGCAAATTTGTTTCGAATATGTACCACTTGAAAAAGCGGTCGTGTATAAACATTACTCAATTTATTCCAATTCAAGCAATTAGCCTTCATCCACAAGCATTCAAGCAGGTATATCAATTAAGCAATTAGCCTCATGGCAAGCATGCTAAACAAGGCAACAATCACATACATGCGATATGCTAAAGTGAGTAAAGGCTCACCTAATATTCCAAGCCAAAATAAACAAAAGAGTTAGAAAAATGCATAATCCTAACTTTATCTAATATGACTAATGCAACGTATGCGATATGCAATCTAAACAGGCTCGGCTACTTAATATGACATATGAATTGATTAAATAACATGCGGTCTAAGCACGTATTCAAAAAAGTATTAAAACAACAATGCAGTTAGCATGATGAATCGAGTCTCGGTGCATGCAATACAAATGAATGCAAAACATGAGGTATGCTAAACAAAACGTGATGTCCCTAAACTAACCATCATAAGCTAGTAAATAAAAGAGAGAAAGACGTGGGGTTGGAAGACATACACATTATTATAACATTGCGCTCTCACGAAGGAGAGTCCGAATAAACTAAACTAGGCTAATTAACTAACTAATTAAAGTTAAGCTAATTATGCTAATTATTACAAAACAAATGAATAAATAGCTAAACTACTTAACTAATTATTACAAACCGAATTAACTAACTATTCTAGTTAACTAACTAATTACAAAATGAAATTGAATAACTAGTTAACTACTTAATTAATTACAACACTTTACAAAATTAATTAGCTACAACTAATTAATTACAACAAATATTTAAGCTAAATATTTAAATTTAAACAAGCTCGGAATGTGAGGAATGCTCATACACGTGCTCGACTTCCACCCGAAAAGCCACTATCTTGCTTCCGGAGAGCCTCTGTTGCACAATAAAACACACACACTGTTGCCTATTTCCAGAATAGCTTTGCTCTGCCTTACAAACATACTGTTGAATTTTGCATCAGTGGCCGGTTGGCAAGTGATGAGGGTTGTCGGTCACCAGTGATGGCCGACCGGCCATCAAAGGTGGTCTACCGGCCATGGAAATGGCCTGCCGGCCACTGCTGCACAGTTTTCCTTGTTGCAACAGAGGACAAACAGAGCATGCACATGGTATTTTCAAGGGTTTGTTTGCACAACTCACCCCTCCTTTTCATGAACAAATCTAAGGAGTTGTGAACTTAGGCCACGAACCACCAACTCAAGCAATTTCATTGCATGATGGCTTGTAAAACCAAGTATGCAAGTTCAATAAATGTAATGAAATGAGACTCTCAAAAACCACCTCCCTATCTTGAAAGATCAAGAGAAGTGATGATCTTGGAGACTTGAATCATTTCATCACTAATGAGTATGAAATGGTCCAAGTTTCATGTGTTCAATTAACGTCTGATTGAACACAATCAGATTATTATCTTGCACCATTTTAGTCCCAATTTTAATTACTCCATTTTAAATTACCATCCATTCTTTAATCAATTGAGTCCAAAGGGTGAGCTTAAGTCCTCTAAAGGAAAGAAGGCTCAAACCAAGAGTTGTCTTAGGCATGAAAGAGACACCATACTGTTGGTAATGAACCCCCTAAGGGATTAAATCATTAAGCATGACACCTCAATCTCATGCTTTAAACAAATGAGTAGTTTGAATCACTTTCAAAGCAAAACAAAAAGCCAAGAAAGGAGGGAGGTTGCAGAGATTATTAGTGATGGAAATGGGTGAGAAAAACATAAATAAATGCTATCAACTCAAATAAGATGGTGTCTAAGGCCTAGAACACCAAACTCATGAGGACTATTACACTATAAACATGCAAAGCAAAGCTCAAATGCAACTATCAATCAAAAACAGTGCTAAAATAGGTCTAATACAATCCTAAAACATTCTGAAATTGAGCTAAAAATGTCTAGATTAATATGCTAAAACATGGCACAAACTACGCTAGTAAACAAGACATAAGGATGGGAGACTAACCCCTCCAAATTTAGACTTCAAAACATGATTTTGGCCACTGAAAAAGCTCTGAAAATTAGTGTTTAAAATCTTAGAAAAAGATGATGCAAGGGTGGGAAACACAAGAGCAAAGGTCTCCAAAACAAGGTATAAAGAAGGGTAGAACACCCCTCAAACTTTAATGGCCTTAAAATCCAAGTTTCAGCCCAAAAATACAGAAGTTTTACAGCCCAAAATCAATCGAAAAACAGCAAGTACAATAGTAGAAAAAGCAAGTAAAAGGGCAAAGCCTTATTCCTCTTGAAGAGAATAAACAATTCAAGCAACAAAACCAAGACAACACACCCTTCAAGAGCTCAAACCAAGCTCAAAAGTACCTCAGCTCAAAGATGAGAAGATTTGGTTAAGGGTGTATAGGGAAAGGTTGAGGATTTGTAGGCAAAAATGTAGAGATTCGCTAGAGAGAGAGGAAACCCTAAAACATGAGAGATGGGTCTCCTATATATAGAAAATTTGAATTCTCTACAAGGATATCCAGCCCTACATGTGTGGACAGATGCATGCATCCTTGCAAACAACTGGCACAGTTGTCACAAAATATCTGCAAAAGAAATTGGTGGCCGGTCGACCATCAGTAGTGGCCGGCAAGCCACATCAGTGGCCGGCAGCCAGAAAGTGATGGCCGACAGCCTATAAGGGTGGCCGGCAGGCCACCAGGAGCTGCAGGCTTGAAAAACATAGGGTTTAGTCCAAAAACAAGGCAACAAATGTGCCAGGTTTGAAAGGCTCAAAGCTACGGCTTTCCGCTGAGGACTTCGAGCACTGGACGAGCATATACGTTTATCATTAGGTATGTATGCAATGGTGTCGAAGTCGTAAGGGCCGTAAAAAATGAGGTGTCTACAGTTGTCCTTCTTCGACAGAACTCAGAGTCATGAAATGACGTGAGTGAGTGTCAAAGCCCGACGACGACCCATTTTGACAAAGCCGTAAGACTTGGACAAACAATCAAGACAGAAATAAATGGTTGTGCCCACATGTTGCCTACATATCCTTTTGTAAGGAATCAAACCAGCATAGTTCTAGGGCAAGATGCAAATGATATGCACTATGCACCTTTGAAAAACTAGACTCAGACGCTTCGCGAAGCTGGCTATTTTGAAAAACTCATGATCATGCGAGATGTTGCAATAAGCAAAATAACTAGATAACAACACATGAATGAGCAACTTCAAGTTTAAAACCAACACAGGTTCCATGCAAAAAGATAAAACCACACTCTAACCCTGCCAAAACAAGAGATGAGGAAAGAAAACAGAGCTCAGGGTTGCGTTTCACTCATCTAGAGAAGCTGAGAACAAAAACTGCTTGGGGTCGCATTTCACGCGTCTTGAGAAGCTAAAGAATGAAAATCGCTCAGGATCGTGTTTCACGCATCTTGAGATGAAAGAAAATCACTTGGGGTTCACGTGTCCTGAGATACAACCGCTCGGGTTCGTGCTTCGCACATCCCGAGATGAAACTCCCCCAGGGCCGCGTGTTACGTGTCCTGAGATAAAATCGCTCAAGTTCGTGCTTTGCACGTCCTGAGATAAAACCTGCGTAGGGCCGCGCGTCACGTGTCTTAAGATAGAACCTCTTGGGTTCGTGCTTCGCATGTCCTGAGATGAAACCTGCCCAGGGCCGTGCGTCACGTGTCTTGAGATAAAACCGCTCAGGCTCGTGCTTCGTACGTTTCAAGATGAAACCGGCCTAGGGCCACGCGTCACGCTTCCTGAGATAAAACCACTTGGGCTCGTGCTTCGCATGTCTTGAGATGAAACAACAGAGGGGTGTGCGATAGATGCATAAAACAAACAAGTGCGATAGATGCACAAAATAAACGAGTGCGATAGATGCACAAAGTAAACATTCCATGTCTGATAGACAACCGAAAGAACATGTTAATTAAAAGCATGTTCTATGCAAGAAACAAAAGCATATTTTATGCATGAAATAAAAGCAAGAGCATATTCTATGTGTGAATCATAACTAATGCAAGACATGCATGTAACATACACATATGTGAAATGAAATTCTTATGCAACAATATATGTGAAATGCAATTCTATGCAACAATACAGAATGAAAGGAGAATGAAGGCAAAACGAATAAAAGCAACATTCGATAGCACTTTCTGATTTACCTCTCGGAGGAATTGCAATATGTTTAAAAATGATACACCTCATTCATGTTGACAGTGATGAACATCGTGCGCTAAAACATAGTTTTGAGCTTCCGTAGAGACAATTTGAACCTAATAGTGAAGCTTCCTTGTAACGCTTGGGAAACAAAGGCACAAAACAACATCAGGACTCAGAGGGAGGCTGCTGGCCACCTGCCGGCAACAGGAGGAGGCTGCCGGCCACCTGCCGGCCATGCACAAACTTTTCTGGCCACTAGTGAGCTTTGCTAGCGACCTATCGGCCATCGATAGCAGTTTGGGGCAAAAATGACTTTTCATGCACGGGTCTTTAAGTATAGGTATCCACACTTCATTTCCACACACCTATACTTTTGAAATTGCTCTCCCTTTCTCTCTAGGTGCTTAATCTCTCTAGATTTTGCGCTTTCTACGCGTTTTCCAATGCCCCACGCAAACTTTATTCGTTAAACCCTCTTAGTTCTCTTCATTTTGAACCGATTAGATTTTGATTTCGACACTTTTTTCCTCATTTTCACTCTTCTAGGCTTGTTCTCCTCGAGTTTCTCTCGGGTTTGGTGAACTTTTCCTGGCTTTGACTTTTTCTTCGATTTTCTTTCTCCTAGGGTTGACTTTTTCCAAGTTTACCCTATTTTCTCCATTTTTCTTCGCTTTTCACCTACTTTTCACCCATTTTCTAGATGGCAGATGATTCACCACATGACGGGGCTCCTCCGGAGATCCCCTTCATATTTCTACTTATTACAGAGGTAGCTCAGGGTATTGAGGCCGATCTCGAGGCAGAGTTTGAGCCTGAGGTTGAGCCAGAGCCACTACCGTTGAGGGTACGCCCTTTTGATCCAGTGAGATATCATCCCCGGAGACATATCTTGCCAGCCGGTGGCATTAGACGCTTTAGCGACTTCGTTCTCGGTGTACCGGAGGACCTCCTGCTGAGGGAGCCGGCTTCTCATCTTTCATCCATCACTGTTGAGGTATAAACTCTGTTTTCATGCATTCCTACCTTTCTTTACTTGCATTTCTTGCACTGCCTTTTATCTGACTATACTTTTTTCACTACCTTATCTAATTCACCTATTCTTTGCCACAGGGTGAGTCCTATGCCTTCAGAGGGTACAGAGCCACGATAGCACGAGATTGGTACAATGAGCTCCCTGTTGGAGTTTGTGACATTGTGGATGAGACTGGCTTCTGCCTCTTCTGCTCTGGCCTGACGCGGGTTATCGCTAGCCGCCCTCTTCTAAGAGCACTTGTGGAGAGGTGGTGGGACACCACCAACTCCTTCCACTTCTCCACTGCTGGGGAGATGACGATGACTCCCTACGACTTCGCCATGATTACTGGCTTAGGAGTAGGGGGTGATCTGATCCCTTTTGATACAGACATGGGGGAGTGGGAGGTGACTTGGGTTGAGCTGCTGGGAGCGCGTCCACCTTTATACCGAACAGGCATAGTCAGATATAGTTGGTTTGTTGAGCGGTTCAAAGAGAGCGAGCCAGAGACGCTTGAGGAGATGGAGCAGTACGCTAGAGGCTTCTTGATGTTTGTCCTCGGTACCACCTTGTTTTCGAATAGGTGGAACATCGTGGGCTTATATTTGCATGAGGCTCTGTCTTTGGCCTACAATGGAGAACTAGACATTCCCAGTTTGATTCATCGATTTTCTAACATCGGCGACAGATGCGACCTTTTCTAGCAAGGTTTTCGGCAACATGCCCTTTGCTTATGTATGCTTGCTCATTTCCTTCTTGCCCCTAGTTTCGGCGAGTCCAGCTTTCGATTGATCGAAATGGCCCACGGTTTGAGAAAAGGCAAGAGTTGCATTGGCTTAGTGTTGGTCGAGGCTTTGATGGGCTTAGACGCCTTTCATCGACGAGATACTACTAGATTCACAGGGAGTCCACTATTTCTCTAGGTATTGTTTCCCACCCTTTCTCATATGTGTTTCTCACATCGGTCAACACTCATGCTCTATTTTTCTCTCAAAGCCCTTTTCTCACTTTTTTCTCAACATATATCTCTCTATTCTTTTATCCCTTCCCAGGTGTGGCTTATGGATAAGCTGAAGGTAGTGGACTCTTGGTCTGAGTACACTCGAGGTTATTTCTTCCGCCACCGTCTAGTGGATTTCCCGAATGAGAGATGGTGGTGCCACTGGATGTGCAACAGGTTTGCAGCTGACATAGCTTGGCGCTACCCCTAGCTTAACCTGACCGAGATGAGTTATAGCATGGCTCGACAACTTGGCATACAGTTGATCGGCTTTACACATTGTGTGTTTTACTTCCCCTTCCGGTTCAGATGTTAGTTTGGGCATGATCAGACCTGCCTAGAGGAGGGGGTAGAGTATCTGGTTTCATTCCCTATCTGTGGTTCACACTTGGCTAGGTACCTTACTGCTTGGAGGGTGAGAGAGCTTCTGGCCCTTGCCCCTAGTTTAAGTTACGCCCTTTCTGGAGAATGTTTGGCTTGGCTCGAGGATGAGGCACAAACCGGGCCCACTTTGGCTTCAGAAGCTTCCATAAGCACGAGCAGGGGACGCAGGAGCACCTGACTCATCTATGCCCCTTGTTTATTTCTTTGACCTTTTTTTTCAAGTTTTTGAATGTAATAAAAGCAACTTTGATTTGTATCAGAGAGTTGGAGAACTTTTATATCGAAATTAATGAAATTAAAGTTGTGAGCACTGAAAATTTTCCTTTTGGTCAAAAAATAGTATAAGTTGTAAAAGGTGAAATTTGAACAAAATCAACCTTTATTAAAACTTTCCAAAACCATTTTTGAAAAGGATCACCACCTGACAAGCATGGAATCAATCCTTGAGATGCATAACCCCGAATCAAAAGATCATAACTGCCCCTTGATTGAATAACACTGCTCAGCATTGTAACTGTAATAACCCTCACCACTGATTACTGATTAAGCACTGATTACTGAGACTGATTATGATTGATAACTGAATTGATTGAAATACTGAACTGACTGACTGAGAACTGAGATTGATTGATTCACTGTAACTGTTTAAATGCATTTTCTACCTGTTGATTGTTAATCGATCTGTTCATGTTCTGTAATTTAAACTGCAAATTGAAGGCCTTATCGGCGGCCGAATCAGAAATGGATCAATGTTTTATGATCATTGGAATTTATGTGAATTAATGGTATATTTAATTGGAAAGTGATTTGGAATGATTAAATTAGATTAAATAGTGTTAAATCATAGAATTGGTTTATCTACCAAAATGCCATTGTGAGTGGAGCACTTAGGCAACACATATATTGAGCCTTTATATACTCAAACAAGCATTTCAGCAGCCCATTTCCTTGCCTTAGCCGAATTTAGAGAGAGAGAAAGTGAGAGAATTGAGCCCAACTTGCAGATTTGTTTGGGAATTGAAGAAATTGAAGTGTAGATTGTCAATTGAGCTCCTAGACTTGTAATTGAGGATCTAGGTAAGGAAATTCAACCTCTCATTGTTGTCTTTAAATTGATTCTAGCATGGTTCATGTCAAATTGAAGAGCTAGTCTTGAATTGGTTCTATAATGTTGGATTGTAGCTCAAATCTTGCATGCATGTGTATATTGAAGAGTTTTGAGGATGTAGTTCACAATTCCTCACATGCATGTTCATGTTTTGAGAGTAGATCATGGATTCATCATGATTTTGGAAGTTTAGACTCATTTGAACTTGCTTTGGAGCTTTGAAGTTGATTGGATTCATGGACATTGCATGTTCATCATGTTCTTGAGAATTGATTTGAAAGTGAGTTTAAATAAACTACCCTTGGGCTTTGATTTTATAAATTGAGCTTGGAATCATGTAATATTATGAGTTTACAAGAGTTTTTCAGAAATTCAGCCCAAGAGGATCGATTTTGATGCTTTGAAACTTGATTTTGATCTTGGAGTTCAAATCTGGAATTTCCAGATTTTGGTCTCCCGCTCAAGCGGGGGAAGTGACGCTTGAGCGGGGAAATCGAGCTCCCAGCATCTTGCACTGTTTTACAGTCCGCTCGAGCGCAGGATTGCACGCTCGAGCGGAGGCATGTGTCACACGCTCGAGCGGAGACCTTTGTCAGCATGTCCGCTCGAGCGGGGGAAACCCAAGCTCGAGCGGGACCTCTGATTTTCTGAAATTCTAAAAATGTTTTCTGAGTGCATCTTTGCATCCTCATCTCATTCTAGGCATTCTTAGGCCTAGTTTAAAGCATTTTAATGAGGATTAGATGTAGAACACATCGAGGCAAATTAGGGATTAAGTTTTTTTTATCTTTCCCAACTGCATAGCTTAGTGCGTGTTTAATCTGCAACTGTGTAGGGTTGGCTTCCGGAGACGCGCTCTAGCTTATTGTAGCCCAGAACTCTGTGAGTAACAATTGTGTAAAGATATGTTCAAAATGATTATCTTCTGAACAATTGAACTGTATTGTTTTCTGAACTGTTTACTGTTAACTGAATGAATGTATGTCCTATATTCTGAACTGTATTGTGGCATCTTTAACAACTACTGTTTACTATTACTGCTACTGTTACAGAGATCCCTGTCGGTTCCCTCGTTGGAACCACTAGGGTTTACTGATTGATGGCCATCAACTGACTGTTCGGTTTTTTAAGACCTACTGTTTACTGTACTGCTACTGTCACAGATATCTCTGGAGCAAAGTGCTGCACAGACCTAAGTGCTACAGTGTGGGCCACCTCTAGAATCTGTGTGAGACACCTCTTGAGTCCATACTGGGCTTTAAGCCAATCTGTGAAATCTAGAGCAAAGTGCTGCACGGACCTAAGTGCTACAGTGTGAGCCACCTCTAGAATCCGTGCGAGACACCTCTTGAATCCATAAGAACTGTACTGTTACTGTTACCGCTACTGCATTGTTATTGTACTGTACTGTTACCGTTGCTGTTACTGTATTGTTACTGTTACCGCTACTGCACTGTTACTGTACTGTACTGTTATCGTTACTGTTACTGTATTGTTACTGTACTGTACTGTTACCGTTACTGTTACTGTATTGTTACTGTTACCGCTACTGCACTGTTACTGTACTGTACTGTACTGTTACCGTTACTGTTACTGTACTGTTACCGTTACTACTACTGTACTGACACTGTACTGACACTGCTACTACCACCGTACTATTTTGCTATCGGATGTGCCACGTACGATTACTATGATTTCTAAAAGACTGATATGACATGAAGTATAAGCCATTGACTGTATAACTGATTTACCGAGGCAAACGACTGTTTAAAATCCTGAAAGGACATTCTTTCTTAACCCCTTTACGCATTATGTTATTCACTGGGCTTTAGCTCACTGCTCATATATATATGTAGGTGTACAGGCACCGGACCGTTGCTAGAAGCGTCGGGGTAAACTCCAGTTTTGTCAAGCCAACCTTTGTGCCTCACTTTGAGGTTCCAGTACTGTTCAAGCTATGGCTTAGTGGTGTTTTAATCTCCCCGCCTGTCTCTATATCTGTGATGTACTACTGTATAGACTGAATATTTTGCACTGTACCGTACTGTTCAATAGGGACTAAGTCCCTATACTGAATGATTGTATATATGATGCATACTGTTCTGTACTGACTGTATATATGTATGAAAAGTCTTTTGCATACAGACTGTCACAGCTCATTGGACATTGTTTATTTACTGTATTGGTTTCCGCCATGCCCCTATACTCTGTTTTACCGTATTACTGTTAAGCAGGCCTTCGGTAATCTCGGATTACTGGCCGGTTACGGTGCTAAACTTGTAGGGGCGGGTTTGGGCTGTGACAGTAACCAACTCTTCTCTCAGAGTAAAGATCACAACCGAACTCTCAGGCAAAGAACAAACAAAGATGACCTGATCAGACACATGGACATGATAGATGAGTTGGAAGTGTTTACGGCCGAACTTCAGGATGAAGTTGCCTACGTATCTCGAAGATGGGAATCAGGCCTTACATAGTTCAATTTGGGTTCGCTCGAGTATTAACTATCTCCTTTTGTGCTCTAACTTTTGCCAAGGGCGTCCTTTAGGGTTTTCAACCTTGCGAGCTCAGTTTTTCTTCATTTCTAATTTTTCATGCTCTAACTTTTGCCTAGGTCGCTTTTCCGAGTTTTCGGCCTAGCAAGAGTCTCAGGGATAGTATTTCTTCAACTTGTCCATGTTGATCGGTTGTGAAAATTCCAGGCCATCTAGATCCATGAGAATAACAGCTCCACCCGACCAGATTGTTTTGATGATGTAAGGACCAGTCCAATTGGGTTTGAAGTTGCCCCTAAGGTCATGAATGGGAGCTCGGTTGTCTTTCAGCACCATATCCCCCTCTTTGAGATTCCAGGACTTAACTTTCTTGTTAAAAGCCCTAACAATTCTGCGTTGATAGCCCTGAACATGATACAATGCTTTCAGCCTTCTCTCATCAAACAACATCAGCTCTTCGAATTTGCTCTGTTGCCAGTCTGCCTCTGCTATCTGACACTCAGTCATAACTCGCAGTGATGAGACTTCTATTTCAATTGGCAGAACAACTTCTATTCCATAGACAAGAGAATAAGGAGTTGCCCCTGTAGACGTCCGGATTGAAGTTCTATAGCCTCAGAGTGCGAATGACAATTTATCTGGCCAGTCCTTGTAGGTCTCAACCATCTTCTGCAAAATATTCTTGATATTCTCGTTGGCGGCTTCGACAGCTCCGTTGGTTTGCGGCCGGTATGTAGATGACTTATGAAAAGCCACATTGTATTTCTCTAACAAGTCTATCACTTCCTTCTTGAAGTGGGAGCCATTATCTGATATGATCTCATTTGGGACTCCATATTGGCAAATGATGTTGTTTCGGATGAACTTGGCCACATGTGATGCTTTCAACACTGCATAGGACTGAACTTCCACCCACTTTGTAAAGTAATCAATTGCCACCAAGATGTATTCATGCCCATTCGATCTTTTGGTGTGACTGCACCGATAACATCAATTCCCCAGACCGAGAAAGGCCATGGCGAAGTCATGTTATATAGTTTTGACGGCGAGATATTCATGCGATTAGCATGAATTTGGCATTTGTTGCATCGCTGAACAAAACCAATACAATCCTCCTCCATAGTGGACCAATAGTAACCTTGCCTAAGAATCTTCTAGGCTAACATTACTCCGTTCATGTGCACTCCGCACTCCCTTCCATGGATGGCCTCCATCAGGCGCTTTGATTCCTCTTCTTCGACACACAACTTGTGCATTCCCAGATGACCTCGTTTGTATAGAAGTACATGCCCAGTTCTCCTTGCTGCAATAGAGGACAGACGGAGCTTGTACAGGGTATTTTCAAGGGTTTGTTTGCACAACTCATCCCTCATTTTCATGAACAAATCTAAGGAGTTGTGAACTTAGGCCATAAACCACCAACTCAAGCAATTTCATTGCATGATGGCTTGTGAAACCAAGTATGCAAGTTCAATAAATGCAATGAAATGAGACTCTCAAAAACCACCTCCCTATCCTGAAAGATCAAGGGAAGTGATGATCTTGGAGACTTGAATCATTTCATCACTAATGAGTATGAAATGGTCCAAGTTTCATGTGTTCAATTAATGTCTGATTGAACACAATCAGATTATTATCTTGCACCATTTTAGTCCCAATTTTAATTACTCCATTTTAAATTACCATCCATTCTTTAATCAATTGAGTCCAAAGGGTGAGCTTAAGTCCTCTAAAGGAAAAAAGGCTCAAACCAAGAGTTGTCTTAGGCATGAAAGAGACACCATACTGTTGGTAATGAACCCCCTAAGGAATGAAATCATTAAGCATGACACCTCAATCTCATGCTTTAAACAAACAAGTAGTTTGAATCACTTTCAAAGCAAAACAAAAAGCCAAGAAAGGAGGGAGGTTGCAGAGATTATTAGTGATGGAAATGGGTGAGAAAAACATAAATAAATGCTATCAACTCAAATAAGATGGTGTCTAAGGCCTAGAACACCAAACTCATGAGGACTATTACACTATAAACATGCAAAGCAAAGCTCAAATGCAACTATCAATCAAAAACAGTACTAAAATAGGTCTAATACAATCCTAAAACATTCTGAAATTGAGCTAAAAATGTCTAGATTAATATGCTAAAACATGGCACAAACTACGCTAGTAAACAAGACATAAGGATGGGAGACTAACCCCTTCAAATTTAGACTTCAAAACATGATTTTGGCCACTGAAAAAGCTCTGAAAATTAGTGTTTAAAATCTTAGAAAAAGATGATGCAAGGGTGGGAAACACAAGAGCAAAGGTCTCCAAAACAAGGTATAAAGAAGGGTAGAACACCCCTCAACCTTTAATGGCCTTAAAATCCAAGTTTCAGCCCAAAAATACAGAAGTTTTACAGCCCAAAATCAATCGAAAAACAGCAAGTACAATAGTAGAAAAAGCAAGTAAAAGGGCAAAGCCTTATTCCTCTTGAAGAGAATAAACAATTCAAGCAACAAAACCAAGACAACACACCCTTCAAGAGCTAAAACCAAGCTTAAAAGTACCTTAGCTCAAAGATGAGAAGATTTGGTTAAGGGTGTATAGGCAAAGGTTGAGGATTTGTAGGCAAAAATGTAGAGATTTGCTAGAGAGAGAGAGAGAATTGTAAAGAGAGGAAAAATTTTGATCTCAAAATTTTCTACCCCTAAAACATGAGAGATGGGTCTCTTATATATAGAAAAGATGAATTCTCTACAAGGATATCCATCCCTACACGTGTGGACAGATGCATGCATCTGTGTAAACAGCTAGTACAACTGTCACAAAATATTTGCAAAAGAAATTGGTGGCCGGCCGACCATCACTGTTGACCGGCAAGCCACATCAGTGGCTGGTAGCCAGAAAGTGATGGCGAACAGCCCATAAGGGTGGCCGGCAAGTCACCAGGAGCTGTAGGCTTGAAAAGCACAGGGTTTGGTCCAAAAATAGGGCAACAGATGTGCAGGGTTTGAAAGGCTCAAAGCTACGGCTTTCCGCTGAGGACTTCGAGCACTGGACGAGCATATACATTCATTAGCGGGTGTGCATGTGATGGTGTCCAAGTCGTAAGGGCCGTCAAAAATGGGTTATCGACACCTTCTTGCTGCCTGTATCCTTTGATAACTAGCCTAACTTTATACTTATCAATTGATCCATCTACTTTCATCTTTCTTCTAAAGATCCACTTACTCCCCAAGGCCTTACTGCCTGGGGTAGATCAACTAACTCCCAAGTATTGTTTTGTAAGATGGAATCAATCTCACTCTTAATTGCTTCTTTCCACAAAGGACTTTCAGATGAAGTCACAGCTTCATGGAAAGTTCGAGGTTCTCCCTCTAACATATAAGTCAAGAAGTCTAGACCCAAGGATCATCTATATGATCATTGTCACCTTCAACCTCTTTCATGGAACTCGGAACCGCTTCTTGAATATGACAAGGAAATACATTTTCAAAGAAAAATGCATTTCTAGATTCCATGATAGTATTCTTGTGTATATCTAGAATAGCAAATTTAAACACAAGAAATCGATATGCACTGCTATATCATGTATAACCGTTGAATACAAAGTCAATGGATTTTTAAGCTTATCCTAACCCTTTTGGGTTTAGGTATTACCACCTTTTGCATGATACCTCTACATTTGTAGAATTTATACAAAGGCTTTTGGCCTTTTCAAAAAATTCATACAAGGTCATTAAACAATTCCTTGCGTCACAATGATTATAAAACTCTCAAAATCATACCACAGTAAATACATTCTTAGAATTTCATCTACCGAAATAGGCACCCAAACATATTTAATCTACCATATCACTTTGAAGCCAATAGTCTTACTATTAGGAAACACAAATCCAGTATTCAATAGTCTACTATTTGGAACTTTATAACATGGCCAGTAGTCTTATCACTAGGAATCACTAATTTTTCAGCATGTGGTTAGTAGACTTTCTACTACTAGGAATCACAATATTTTAACCTGTGATCAATAGTCACTCTACTACTAGGAATCAGAATGTCCTGACATAGGATCAGTAGACTCTTCCATTACTAGGAATCATTATGTCTTGACATATGATCAGTACCCTTTTTACTATTAGGAGCCATCGTGTCTTGATATGTGATCCTTAATCTGTTTACTACTAGGAACCACAATCTCACAACTCTGTAGCCAGTGGTCTAACACCTCCTAGGAACCACAAGTTTTCTATCTCCGTGATCATTGATCTTGTACTCACTAGGAGCCACCAATTTAAGAATATATTTGGAATTTAAAAATTCAAAAATATATTCACCCACCCTAATGGGTTGTCTCATCTTTCAAGCAAAGTCATATAGCAATCATATATGCTATAATTGACACAAGGATAATATACTAACCGCCTCTGATTAATTTAAAGATATTATCATGCAATCTTATGATTTCTTTTAATCACACTAGATCTTCCTTTAAGAACCTTGCAAGGCTTAAGATTGGCAGGTGAAACAACATTTCTGTTGTCACCTCTTGAAGCAATTTCTGAAAAAGTTTTCACTATTCTGTTTTTCCAGACACTAAATTTAACACTAGAAAATCTAAAGTTTGAAATTTAATTCAAAACTGATCTCACTACTTATCCTAGAATTGAACATGATCAAAATTTTTTTAGGAAGACTGGAGGAGTTACACTGGTCCCACTTAAGACCCAGTTAACCTTAGACAAAACTTTCAAGAGCATGTTGACTCCTAATCCATGGGAAACAAATTTAGAATTAAGTTGGGGATAAACCAAGTTAAAACAAACCAATTCCCAAGCAAATAAAATTTGCTACCAAAATTACACCACTCATAAAAGTTAACCGATACTCCCGAAACTGAGCCCATTATTTCTGAATAAAATCAGAAATATTATAGCTAATGCTAAAATTTGGTTTCTTTTCTCAAAATTAAAACACTTTGGAAATAATCAAATTATACCCAAAGATTTTTTCCAAACTTGGTTTTCTAACACTTTGGAAATAAAATAATTAAACCCACAGACTTCCTCAAATCCCAAAGGTTTGAAACTAAATTCGTCCTAATTGTCATTTCTGAACAAATAAGAACTACTTAAGGCTAAACACTTTGGTTTCTATTACCGAAAATCAAACTAAGTTCTAAACTTACAAGCAATTTAAAAATTGCTAACCAAATTACAAGTAATGTAAAAAATTTCTACGACAATGATTAAGCAAATGAAATGCTTATAACAATATAAGCAAACAAACTTGCTTCAAAAACTAGGTAGATAACCAACTAAATCCAAGCAAAAAATTGCTTCAAATATAAACCAATGTAGACCAATCCAAATATGATTATATTTTTTTTCCTCTCTAAACTCCTTTCCTCGCTTAGGTATTACTGTTTAATCAAAAATGTTAGTAGTCCAAATTTTTATTGCAATCCCAAATTATATTAATTTGGATATGTATATTTTTTTTTCCATTCCCTTGCGCATAGGTATTCCTGCAAAGGAAATTAGCAGAAAACCACAACACAATACAAAGTAAATAATTGAATGAAATTGTAAAAGTTATAAATTAATTTAATAGCAAAATTAAGTAAAATTAAAAGGCTAGACAAATTATACAATTAAACTTATAACTCCCAAATAAATTACAAAACTTATAACTCTAAAAATTAAATTAAAATTAATTGCCATGAGTTATAAATGAATTTAATTCATAATAAACATGTAAATAATTCTAGTAATTAAAATCATGCAAATATACTTGAAAATTATAAGCATGTAACAAACAAAAATCTAGAAAACAAAGAACAGACACATTTCCTACAAATCTAGAATCTAGGAAACATGTGACTTAAACTAGAATGTGAAAAATATTGAACATGTTAATTATACTAGAAAACAATTAGCATGTCAATATGAACTACAAAATTGTAGCATCCATAAGCATGTAAAATTATAAAACTAAAAGACAAGCAAATCATGGTAGGGAATTAAAATTAATACACTAGGAATCATGCACATTTTGTTAAACTGGACAAATAGAAAATAACATTACATATAACTACTAACAGTGGGCTTAAATAAATAAGCATGTAAGTATATTATGAACATAACAAATATATATCTATTTAATTAAATAAATATCAATTGAATGACCAAGTAAATGAAATAGTTTTGGTTTTCCAGAAAACAAAACAGGGTCTTTATTTTATTTTTACTCACAGTAGCAGATAACTAATAGGATCTTGGAGAAATATATATATCATGAATTCCAGGTTGGAGACAGTGGCATTATTATATATATTCTACCCTTCAGGACTCGTATGTAGAAGAAACAATTAGCATGCAATTGTAGTGTATAGCCAATTTGAACAATTTTGATTTTCCAAGACCAGTAGCAAACAGCATATAAACTACACATCTTAATCATGGATTCTATTTGTGAAATATTTAATATGTTTTAAGATTGTTGTACAAATTGTGTAATTTACACAAGATAAATAGATTTACGATTAATCAAATTACATAACAGAATAAGAAAACAAACTGAATATTACAACCATAGAAATACAAAATACGATAAATGGTAAAGAAAGCAAAGCCAAGCCTGTGTGATACCACAGTCTCTTTAAAACAGATTAGCCACCTCACCGTGGGTGCTAAAGGTACGTTGACTTCTGACTCCCAAGATACGACGATTTAGACTGGCTAACGCAAAAGCACTTTCTGTTAGTTTTGGCGAGCCGACAATGGTAGCACTCTCTCACACAGGAAGAATATATTATAAGAGAAGACTAACTTGACTATAATATGAGAGCAAAAAATCTTTTTCGAACCCAAGGGAGATGAGCCTCCTTTATAAACAATGGGGGAGAAAGGAGTAACCTTCCAACTATGACTCCTGCAATAATGCACACAATTGATGGAGATTCAATGTGTGAGTTACACACACTATACACCTGTGTGTATCTACAACAGACTTGGCCCAAAAAGATTAGATTGGTGGACCACCAATCTGGCCTAGCCCAAACCTAATCCATTCTAGCAAGCCTCAAGCCTCAAGCCTCAAGCCCAAGATCTAAGATCCACGACCCGATCTAGGTGGGTGGCACGCGTGTGACAATTTTGTCATAACCAACTTGGACTATAGTTTTGGCCCAAGCTTATCATTGAAACATCCATAACTCCATTCCTTCAGAAAATTTAGATGCCCCAAAGGACTCATGCCCTTATCAAAATCTTGAAGTTCAAATACTCATCAAAGTTTTCCTTTACAATCAATGTGAGATTGGTAGTTATACACAATTCCCAATACAGAACTTTATGAGACAATTTCTCATTTAATTCTTAATGATTTTTTGTCATTCTTTTTGTGGTATAAAGGCCTTGTTATAGAGAATCTAAACTCATTTAATCTCACCTCAACCAATGGTTGGGACCTACTTTAATTTTACATTAAAGTTACCAAAAAATCATTTTTTCCAACAAGTATTTTGAACTATGATTGCATCCCATGCCAAATAAGGGATTTGACGAAATTTTTTGAAAATTGTTACTTAACCACATGCCTATATATGCCTATTGTGCTCATTGAGTTTTTTTGGAAGATAAAAAAACTTTTGGTATTACATGAAATGATTCTTTGATATTAGATTTTCATGGGATAGCCATGTATCCTGGAGAATGAACTTATATATTGCTGGATATTAATTGGGTTTATTTGTTGATGTATCAATACTTGTCTTACTTTCCTATGCATCAAATCAAGAGTTACTTCTCTCATATATGTCTAGGTATATTTGGGTGTCACAAAGAAGCAACAAGATTGGAGGTAAATATGCAAAATTTTCTCAATTTTTTATTTATTTATATGTGTTTATTTTTATATTTTCAATCTTATTACATCTGATTGGATTTTAGTGCATGTTGGATTTGGTGTGTTGGGTTTGTTTAGAGAAAATTTCCAAAAGCTTCTACAGGGACCTATATGGACTCTTTATTGGAAGATGTATCTATTTGCAGAATATTGTTTTTTTTTTTTCAATGGCCTTATGTTTTCATTGTTGGAATATATGAAGAAGCATGGAGCATTTTCAAGAGTGCCATACTGAAACTCAGAGTCCTTGCAAAGATATTGACATTTTTTGTGGATTATTATTATTATTATTATTTATTTTTTTAGAAGCGGGAACCAAATGGGATTGACATGTATACAATTGTTCAAGATAAATGAGGCTCTTGAGTTGTAATATTTTTGGTTTGGAATATTTTAGTTAAATGACAATTGGTTGCTTTTTATTGTATTTTGTTAGTTTCATGAGTTGTATTATCAATGGCTAAATGAAATTATATTTTTTTTATCTTACAAAAAATGATTAGTGATGCTGTAAATAATATATATATATATTTTAAATTTATTTTTAGCAATTTTGAAAAGTGGTCACTAGAATAAACTCTAATGTCACTTATCTCCATTAATGGCACAAATGAATAGCGAAACACTGACAGTTTGAGGCACCACTAAAAGCTGGGTCAAGTAGCATTTATAAGAGTTGTTAAAAATAGGGGGACTTACATGTAGTTTTTAATAAGTAAACTTATTGTTCAATAAGTCTTATGAGAATTAATGATATTTTTCATTAAATATTATTAAAAAAAGTCACCAATTGTTAATTTTCAGCGATAATTTAAAATTTTTGTTACAAAAAATATCACTAATTATAAGTTTTAGTGACGGTTTAAAAAAATCGTCACAAGGAAATGTCTTTAACTTTTAACTTTCAGCGACAGTTTGAAAAATTCGTCACAGAAAAATGTCATTAATTGTAAATTTTGGCGATAATTTATAAAAACTGTGACAAAAAAAAGTTACTAATTGTTAATTTTTAGCGACGTATGTTAAAAATAGTCACAAAAATTATTTTTAGCAACGATTTTACTAAAACTTATTTTCAATAGGACTTGATGAGAATTAAATTTAATTATTATGATCTATATCAATTGTGGCATAAGAAGTGCAATTAAAAAAGCATATAGTGGCATTTTTATATTGTAAGTCTTGTTTAATGGCGCTTGGTAGTGTCATGAATAACATCTAGCATGACATCAAAGTGTCAGTAAAAGCCTTTAGCTTGATGGTGTAGTGGCACTTACAAGTTTCGCTGAAGTGCCACTAATATTTACTGTGACATGGGTATAAATGATATTTATTCAAAATATCACAAAACTAAAAAATGTCACTTGAAGAATGGTTTTGTGGCATTTTTGAGTGTCACTAATATGAGAAAATGTTATAGTGAATGAGTAATAATTCCCAAAAGTAGGACCTATTAGTAATGTTATGTTAATTTTTTGACACAATCGAAATGAACGACAAAATACAAGCGGGTCTATTTTGACTCCTAATTGCTAACGATTTATTAAACATGTCAAATTAATGTTATGTGAATTTTGACACAAAATCAAAATGAACGACAGAATACCAGTATATCTATTCCCACCCCTAATTGGTAACGATTAATTAAACATGCCAAATAAATGTGATGTGAATTTTGACACAAAATCAAAATGAACACACGAATATAAGCGGATCTATTTTCACCCCTAATTGGTATCTTTTGAAAGTTTTGAAATAAGTAAACCTTAGCTCTACAATGATTACATGATTCCATAGTAGTTTGAGCCTCGTAAGATTCTTATATATATATATATATATGAAATATTCCATGAAATCTAGTTGGAATGTTCTATAGAGAGATAGAGTTTCTATTGTAATCTTTATTTTCTCAATGCACCTTTATTTTTGAGTTAATAAAATATTCTTTGCCGATCAAAAAAAGATTTTTTTTTTTTTTTTTTTTCCTCCTTTGAATTAATATATATATATATGGTCTCAGTCATGGTGTGGTGTTACCTTAGGTTAGGATGAACAACTGTGCATCACATCTACAAATCAAAACAAGGTGGTCCGTCCCATAGAAATGTAAAAACTTTTGTTGACATAAATGATGAAATTGCCATATAAGACAAATTAACTTAAATGATTTTAATTTGGGCTAGAAAGCTCACCCTTTTCTTCATGAAGTTGGTTTGCTCTGAAATGATGCGCCTCTGTACGATTGAGTTGAATACATTACATAAAATAATCAAACAACTAATGAATAAAAAAAGAAAAAAAATTGAAAAAATAAAGAGAAAATTATGTATTGTTAAAGAATGGAAGTGAGATCATTGGCAGAGAGCACATGTGGATAACGAGTGGAGTTGCATGTCGTTCAGTGAGTTCAAAATAGAATTACAAAATATATGATATGTTATGGTTTTATGTTTAATATCATCTGTACTGATTGTCTTTTATTATTATTTATTTTCGATGAGATTTTGATAACAAAAAACATAAAAAGTAATTCAATTAAATAAACAAATAAATCAAAAACAACTGCAATGAAATATCAATAAGTATCATATAATTGAGAACTATGTTTTGCTATGATAAAAATAATATTTTACAGCCAATCCACAAACAAAACAAAATAAAAGACTCCATTATTTAAGTTTCTTATTAATTTTTTTTTTTTTTTTTTGATATCAAATGTAAAAGAGCAAAATTAAGTATTAAATAAAAACATATAAATAATGTGAACTCATCACTAAAACATCATTGAAAGATAAAATTTTAAGCAAACAAATATAGTTGGATACTCAATGGCCAAGTTAAATTACTCTGAAATTCTGAAATAGGAAAGAGTTTTTTTAGTTTGGTGGGAAATTCATTATGACAATGATACACACAAATAATTTTCTTACACTTTTTTTGTTGTTGTTGTAATTTTGGTATATAATATTCAACATTGATGCAATAAAAAGAAATTCAAAACCTTTCTAGCCTTTGGTAAAATTAAAATTTAGACAAAAAATGCAAATGTGTGGAGCATTTCAGCCATACCTATAACAATATAAACTTATATATAGAGAGAGACAGAGAATGCAAATCTGTGAAATTTTTCAGCTATACCTATAACAATATAAAATTATATATAAAAAGAAAGTGAAAGGGAGAAAGAGAAAAAGTAACATAATAATTTTGTATGTGTTTATAATCAACTAAAATATAACTGTTTATATAGGAGGAGAGAGATATGAAATTGAATAAATAAATATAGATTATCTTTATTATATATTCAAATTCATTTAAATTATCGTTATTTTGAATTTTGTTGATAGATATAGATTATCTTTATACAGATTTTCAATTCAAATATTTTTGAATTTTGTGATAGCTCTCTCTCTCTCTCTCTCTCTCTCTCCTTGTTGATAAGTTTGAATTCAGATAACTATTATTTTAATAGTATATATTATTGAATTATTAAAAAATAATTTTTATTTTAAATGGAAGTGATAGGAGAGGAGTGAGTTTGAAACTTAAGTGCCACATAATTTTTTTAAATTTTAATAGATTTTATAAGAAATAAAGAATAGAGATTTGAAGGCCTAAGAGCACACCTACTACATTTTGCTTATATATATAGTATAGATATAGATATAGATCTTCAAGCAAAAAAAAAAAAAAAAAAAAGAGAGATTGAAAGTGATGTGGTGTAAAAGAATGGAGAAATAATATTGTTGAAAAATAAAAATGTAATGAGTAAGAAAATAATTAAATATTAACTAACTTTTAACAACCTTAGAAAAATAAAAAATAAAAATGGTGTGATATTCTGTTGCATGATATAACCTCTTTAGGGATAAACAAGTTGCATATGACATTTAAAAAAAATATTGGAACTATGTAAGGTAGGTAGGATTTTTTAACAGGGAGATGGTTTGGAGAAAGAAGAGAAAGAGTAGGAAAAAAGGTTTTAATTTTTAAAAAATTGGTGAGAGAGATTATGATGGGGGAGATTGTAGAATATTTTGTTATCTTTCCATTTCAAATTGATAAATTAAGAAATAATTATTATTTCTAAATTAATTAAATATATTAGTCAATAATTTTGTAAATTGAAATTTTAACAATTTTATAATGAGAGTTTGGAGCTTTTAAAAGATTTGTCACTAAGAAGCCATTTTTCTTATATAATATATAGATATAAATATGCAAAACTTTTTTTTGAAAAAAGTTCTCTTCAAAAGGTATATACTATATGCACTTATTTTTGTAATGTATATTATGTATTTTTATATAAATATTACGTAAAATTTTAGTAGAGTTACGATAATTTGTAGTTCAATAATAATGTTATGCATTTGTGGTAATATTACCTATGTTTGTAGTAATATTGTACATTTTTTAATCTAAACATTTTCTAATAAAAAAAATATGTAATATCATAATAAAAAGTTATTAGTCAATCAATCGAGTCGGGCTAAATTGTGTTGTAATCTCATCAAATTGAGTTAAATTATGAGATGTGATCATATTACATTAAATCATAACTTTGATCATATTGAGTGATATATTTTTGAAGATGTACACTACAAAATATACATTTATATAGTCTCTAGTTCGAGCAAAGGAGTGATTTCCACTCCGGCCTTCTCCCCCTCCTCTTCCACTATCCCTTTATTTATTTTTAACTAGTTTGAGGACTTTATTTACTATAATTAATTGAGATATTTTAATTTATGAAAAATATTTAATTTTTCTTTTTATAAAAACACATTATTTATTGATGCAACTAAAAGACGCGAATGCTAAATATGAACTAACAATTTGGGACGGAAAGAGTATATATATAGAGTTTAGTCTCTTATTCTCTTTGTCACCCGTATGGATTTAATTTACCGTTTTAGAGCGGACGCGTTCAACTCCATTCCTCAACTGGCGCTCTATTTGCTTCAATTCTTTCATGCTCAACATTGATAGATCTTCTCCGGCAAAGTGCCTGAAAAATATGAGCAATATGCACGGTAATTTATTACGTTGATGATGATATTATTATGGTATTTTGATAGTTTTGGCTATATAGAACATATATACTTTTGTCTTGCTTCCAAGGTTTCTATTGTACTCTTTAATTCATCCATTTCACTCCTCCGAACCTGTGATAATATAGAAAAGTTTAGTGCAATAACATTACAACAAATTAAGGTTTTAAAAACAAAAATTTAGGGATAAATAAAATCACCTTTTAGGGACAAATTTTTTTTGTCGCCAAAAGTGTTATTATTTTATTTTTAGCAACAAAATTGGACATTTAGGGATGAATTACTAAAATTTTGGAACCAAAAGTTTTGTCTAAAAAAATAAAGTTTTTTGGGACCAAGTTATTTTGTCCCTAAAAGTGTATTTATTAATGACATTTTTAAAATTTTGTCCCTAAAAATTCATTTTTTGACTTTTCGAGACGATTTGTTAGTGATGATGCTCGTAACAATTGAAATTAGTCCCAAAATATTTTTTCAACAAAATTTATACTTCTAGAGAAAAAAATTAGTCTCTAAAGCATTTATATATTGTAAAGCATTAATCAAAACAAACACAGAAGATGTTTAAATCCTCATCTAAACAACTATATATTAAGCAAATAAAGGTTTGATTTAGTAGCCTTGTGATCCGAGGTGTAAAGGAATTCTTTGATCCATTTATATACAAACAAATCAAACTCAAGTTGCATCACAAAGAGAAAAAAACACAAAAAGAAGAAGAACGGAAAAGAACAGAAAAGAAAAGAAAATTGTGACCAAGTGCACAAAACTCCTGGAACATAAAGACAAAAAACTGTATACATCCAATTACCAGAGTCTGTTTTTATGACTCAAACCTGCACCACAATACCTGTTTGGCCAATTCCCCTTAAAAATATTTATAAAAAAAAAAAAAGAAAAGAAAAAAGAAAAAAGAATTACCTCCATGGTTCTTAGTCCTTGGTCATTAAATTGAGAAAGTCGCACTTCACTCCGGTACCTTGAAATGGTCCTATCCATGCTGCCCCATTTACCATGAAATGAAACACAAATTGCTTAGTGTTATCCTTTTTTTCCCTTAGGAAAATGCTCAAGATAATCCTATTTCTTACCCCTCTCTCTCTCTCTCTCTCATATGAATAGAAAATTAACAAAACAATGTTCAAATAATAAAAGTGGCTAAAACGATGAAAGTAGAGGTGTAAATGGGTAGCATAAGAAAAGGAAAATAAGAGTGAAGAGGGAAGAACTAACTCATGACTGCAGAACTGATAAGCCTTTCCAGAGGGAGAGAATATGAGAAGGCCAACCTCAGCATCACAGAGGATGGACAGCTCAAAAGCCTTCTTTAGAAGCCCATTTCTCCTCTTAGAAAAGGTCACTTGCCTGCTTGATGGGTTCTCAATCCTCTTTAACTCTACTTTGCCTCTACGCATCTTCTCTCTCTTTCTTTCTCTTTCACCCTAAATGTTCTCAAGGACTTCTAAAAAGAGTCTGGTATAGAGGAAATGAGGAATGTTCAAAAGTTTGCATAAATTAAAGGATATCCATGCAATGCTATATAGAGTAAGAAAATTCATACAAAATTTTCATATGGCACTGCAAAAAATTAATATTTTAGAGATCAAAATTTAGGGACAAAATTATTTTTTAGAGACCAAATATTTTTGTTACAAAAAATGTCATCATTATATTTTTAGCAACGAAAATTGGACATTAGTGATAAATTATTATCCTTTTGGGACCAAATTTCTTATCTCAAAAAATAAACCATTTTCAGTCCAAATTATTTTATCCCTAAAAGTCTATTTATTAATGACATTTTTAAAATTTTGTCACTAAAAATCTTATTTTTGACTTTTCGGGACGACCTTTTAATGATTATTTCCATGACGATAGAAATTGATCTCTAAATATCTTTTGTAACAAAATTTTCATTTTTAGAGATAAAAAAATTTGATTTCTAAAACTCTTATATGTTGTAGTGTGGAATGATATAGTTCAATATAAAAATTTCATATAGAATGATATGGTTCCAACTTACCATGTACCACAATGGTACACTCTCTAACTCTATGATAGAGGTTGCAGGTTCGAGCCCATGTGGGGAGATCCCATTATCTTGTGTCATAGTGTATGCTCTCTACCTTTTATAGCGAAGGCGCAGGTTTGAGCCCCATATCCGGTTTTGGAGTGATCTCATTTCCCTCTGTGCTTAAAATGAAATTAGGCTAATGTAGATTCCAACGAGTTTAAAAAAAAAGGGCTATTTCACTTTAAAATAAAATACATATTAATTTTTATTAATAAAGATGTGTTCATTTATATTAATTTTTTTTTATATAAATAGAGTTTTGTATGAATTTTATGTATAAATAGAATTTTTCAGCTATTATATGCTATTGGGAGGGTGTACTTTGATGCTTTTTGCACTTCCTTTCTTTATTGATGTATTTTCATATGTAATGTATGTCTTCTCATCAACAAAGTTCTTTTTTGCTGATAAAAAAAAAAAAATGCATGAAAATGTTATTGCCACTCAATTTATTTATAAATACATGCTAAAATTTGTCTTCAAACATCATTGTATATATTGAAGACAAAATTTGAATTGTTTTTACAAAAATGTAGGATAGAAATAACAACTACATTATAAAGTGAGGGTAACAATTTGATGTTAGCATTTCTCAACAATTGTGTAATGCAATTTTTTTTTTTTCTCGTCTTTAAAACATATTTATAATTACTTATATGAGATAATTTTTGAAAAATTATAAATTTAAATTTGTAACTTTTCAAAGTAAATATGCATTTTGAGATAACAAAAAAATTGAAGGAACAATAGCAATTCAATGTAATTTTTTTTTTTTTTTTTTACATATAAATAATAAACTTCATAAATATTAATAATTAAAATTTTTGTACTTTTCCATATGTATATATATATTGAAAGGCCCACTCATCTGTGATTCTCCTGAAAGAAAATAGGAGTGATATGCATGGATGATGCCAAGACGAAAACGAAACTAGAAGATTGGTGAATAGTGTGGTAACATGACAGCACCAACAACCTCATTCAAATAGTCCACTTTCAACTTTTTTAATTTTTTTTTTTAAATTTAAATTTAAATTTTTTATTTTATAACAAAAGGATACTCTTGGGAGGTATCATTGCAACCACTAGGCTCTGGTATTATGGCCACATTTAGCCTAATTCAAAAAAAGGGACCTACCATCAGGATAAACGGAAAATGCATCAACCCTCCACACAGGAGACGTAAGGCTAGATTTACCTTAATTCAAAGAAAGGGATCCACCATCAGGATAAATCGAGAATGCACCAACTTCTAGCACATGAGACAGAGTTATGAGTGGAATACAGTATGGTTAGTTTCACCAAATAAATGGGACATTAGTTGTGCCTCCAAGAATCGAGCTCTGCTCCTGTGGCCTTTCCACGCCACCAATACCCCCCAGTGGTAAATAGTCCGCTTTCTATTCCTTAATATTTGTTAAGAAACTATCATAAGATCCTATCTAAATTTTAGGATAAATTACAGAGGCACCTCTCTTAAGTTTCACCTTTTTCTCATTTGGTCTTAAAAAAAAAAATTACTTTCACTTTGATCCTTTAGACTACCAAATTCTTTTCTCTTTGATCCAAATTGCAACTAAAGTAATATTTTTGTAATGAAAAATGCCACGTGACTCAAGTTAACCCAGACCTGGCATTCTGAGAAAATTTAGTAAATTACACTTTTACGTCCTAAAGTACTAATTTTTTCACTTTGATCATTAAAGAATTTTTTTCCCCTCACTTTTTGTTCATAAAGAAAAAATATATCACTCCTTAACCCCCCAAAAAAGTAGTCTAACTTAGCAAAAAAAATTAATTCTCCCAATCATAACTTGTTTCACCTTCTACTAAAATCTAGTCTCTCTACAGTTAATCTTTGATTTTCATTTTCTTTTTCTGACAACTAAGCTTTTTAAAAAACTTTACGTAAGCAAGCTTTTCAAACTAAAATATTGGTTAGAAAGAAGGTTGTTTTTTATTTTTTATTTTTATATTAAAAAAAAAACATTGTAGGATAAGTAGGCTTAGAATTTTATTTTAATATTTTATTTTTGTAAGTAAGCTTTTATAAATAAAAAAAAAAAATTGAGTAAGCTATTTTAAAATAGGATAAATTACAAATACACTCCCTGAAATTTGTTTAAAATACAAATTGTTCCCTATTGTTTAGAAAATTACAACTCATTGTCATAATTTTTTATTTAACAGAATTAATTGAAAAAATAAAATTACTAACTGCTCTTCTATTTAATAATAAAATAACTTGAATGATTATTTGGAATAAATTTATGTTAACGTTAAAAACTATTAATTTACTTTATGATTTATTAATAAAATGGGCCATTTGTTACGAAATTTGAAACTTCAGGGGGCAGGATGTAATTTTCAGAATTATAGGAGGCAATTCATATTTTAAACAAATCTTAGAGAGTGCATTTGTAATTTACCCTTTAAAATATGAGAAAAGTTAGGGATCATGAAAATTTTTTCATGAAAATGATCATGTAAGATTTATGATCTTTGGATTACCTTGATTAGTGTGTGGTGCTTTATTCTAAGTGTAATCCAAGGGTTACAAACCTTTCATGATTATTTTCATGAAATGTTTTTCATGATACCTAGCATTGCTGTTAAAATATTAGATAAGTTAGCTTTTAAAACAAAAAAGTTGGGTTTTGGTTTGGATTTAAGGAAGAAAGTGGAAAAAGTTTACTTTTTTTGGATCAAAATGTGAAAATTTAATTTGTTAAAGACAAAAGTGAAGATTTTTAATATTTAAAATTTCAAAATTACCTCTCATTCCTGACGGAAGTTAATAATTGGACCAAATTTTGACTATGCATGGTATAGCGAAAAATCTTACGGGCGAGATATAATGACTTACCTTTGTTAAATAATTGTAACATAATGGATGACCTACTTGTGACTTTTCATAAGAGGTGAGTACAACGTAGACAACGCCACATGATAATCCAAGAACATCTAATAATTTTTCATAATGAGCAAAAATATAATGAAATTCACAATTTTAATGTAATTATACTAATCTTTCTCTAATGATAGATAAATCAATAGTGTCCACTCTAATAGAATGATAGATAAATTAACGATAAATTACAAACACACTCCCTGAGATTTACTTCAATTACAAATTATCCCCTATAGTTCTAGAAATTACATTATGTTCCCTTAAGGTTTCTAATTTCATAACAAATAGGTCATTTGTTAATAAATCATCAAGTTAATTAACAATTTTTAATAATGTTAAAATTTTATTTCAATTAATAATTCAAAAAATTCTATTATTATATAGGTGAACAGCTAAAAATTTTACTTTTTCAATTAATTCTGTTAAATAAAAAATTCTGACAGGAAGATATTTGTAATTTTTCAAACTACAAGGGACAATTTGTATTTTAAGTAAATCTTAGAGGGTGTATTTGTAATTTATCCATAAATTAATAGTGTCCACTTTAATGAGTAAATTACTATTTTAGCCTTCACTAATATTTTGTTTGTTTGTCAAAATTTTTTGTTTTTTTATTTTTTTTCTTTGATTAGCAAAAGAGAATGAGACTTTATTGATGAGTAAAGATTACAACATCGATAAAGAAAAGAGGGATAAGTGGAAAGAAGAAAGAGGTTTGTTTGTCAATTTAACATAATAGCAAATGATATTGACACCACCCACCGACACCTCTCTTTGCAATCGTAACTAATTTTTTATTTTTTATTTATTTATTTTTATCACTTGCCATCATTTTTTTTTTTTTTTATGAACGGCAAAAAAAAAATTTTATTGACAAAAACATACGGAGTATGAAAATTATATTAATAAAGAAGAGTTAGGAGCTAGATCAAAGCTCCGACCTCCTAGTTGGTGAGAAACCAACGTAGCAAAGGGAAAGAAAACCAGCCTAGAAGAGATCAAAAGAAAACCAGTCCAACAAAGCAGTCCTCAACAAAGCAAATTTGGAGGGATTCACAATTCTCAGGGTCTGCTGGTTTTACCTTACAGAGAAAGTTGCATACCCTCACTTGCCATCATTTGGCATGCCCCTACCGCTAGCTACCTCCACTTCTCACCTCCAGCTCTTCCATCGCTACTTTTTCTTCACCCATTTGTCACTGCCACCCTTACCTTCTATTCTCCCATCCAGTATGCCACCAACCTAACCATAAGCACATATCAAATAGCTACCAACACAGCGCTACAATTGACCAACCTTTCCTAGCTAATCCAGCCCCATAACCATCATCACACACTACAACCCCACCGCCCTTCTTCTCTTTTACAAGCCCCATCACCGCTATAATCGTTTCTTTTTTATTTGATAAAACCAAAAAACTTGAAAGATCTATATTTGAACCCATCTCAATTGTTCCAAAAATCCATTTCAATCTAATCCATTTGATCTATTTTCGAACACTTTAAAATGATTCACACTGATCCATTGTTTAAAAACGACAGGTCATAGAAGTGGGGGTTGCAATAGATGTTAAGGGGTCGGGGTTGCATTGGAGGTAACAACTGGCATCACGAGATCAAAGATAGGGATTGTAATGGATGTAGCAAAGGTTCAGTGTTAGGGTTTGCATTGGAGGTTGTACGGGGGCGAAATATCCTCTGCTGTCCGTACTCCTTGGACTCCAAGCTTCTCGTGACGGCGTCTAACCTGGCAACACAGAAACGGTGAGCTGCCCGGCGGTGGTTTGCCAGATAGACCCTCCGACGATCAAGTCAGATCACTTGAGGAAGAAGAATGCTGCTAGAGAGAGAGAGAGAGAGAGAGTATGTTTCTGATGGCGCAAATTGGTTACCTCTAACGTTCACCTTCCTCTCCTATTTCTAAGCTGGCCATGCAGCCTCAAGATCGTGCGCGCACTACGTCTGCTGTCCTTCCCTGGACAGGTGGTAGTGCTCGCCTCTCACCACCTTACCCGTGTAATGGCCTAGTCCTCTAACCAGTACATGCAGAACTACCCAACGGTATTGACGCGTTCTTGGAATAGATGTCCTCTCCCCAACGCCATTGGCCCAGGTGGCACACTTGACCGGAGTACCACGACCGGCCTAACGGCGCAACCGAGCTGTGTCTCGCCGACCTATCTCTCGAGGAACAAGCGGAACTCTGATTCACATGGCCGAGCTACTCTTGGCTGGTCCATCCTGGTTGATCGGCCGTGAGGCATACCGGCCTCCCCCCGTCCTACCCTAATACTCGGTTATATGAAGTCCGTCCTTCTCGGCTAACCGGTCAGAGTTACGTCAGTCCTCGCCCCGCAATCAGTCTAGCCCGGGCCGCCCTTAGCTCGGTTGTCACACGTCTCTGTACGCTCTATCAAGCGTCTGATTCTGCTCGACCAGGCCTTAGATCGTTCCTGGTCAGCCAACCTCTCCGGCCGTGCAAAACAGAGCGAAGTGTCGTGTCAGTAGAGAAAACAGCTCGGCGCCGTGCAGCTTGTCACGACCCGCGTTACCGTAGCTCGGCCGTACTAACTGGTGCAAATCTCCCCTCTCAATTGCCCCTTAACCACAACTGAGCTACTCGTGATCGAGGTTACCACCATGACCGAGCCAACGATCATCGAGTTGCGCCAGTACAAGCCGAGCGCCACTGGCACTAAATCCGTTGCCGAGCTATTCCTTTTTGGTCGGCCATCGTCTCAGCGGTCTTGTCAAGAGTCGTACAGCCGTACTGACAGCTGCGTTCTCAGTGCCACGTGGCCTTACGCCATTGGTCCGTACCTCCCAGCTGTCTTCCACGCGTAGAATTCAAACGGCTGCGCCGTTTGGGTTTTTTCCCCCTCTTTAAACACTGCTCGAAGGGTCATTCGACCCTTCCACTGTTCATTCTCCCTTCCAAGCCAAAACCCTAACTCTCCAACGTCCTAAGCTTTCACCCTTGCTGCCGTTGCTCCCTAATTGCTTCCCTTTGTCCGTTTTTGCCATCTCTGAAGCTGCATCCAAGCTCGAGAGGCCCACCTTACCTTGCATATGTTTTTGGTGAGTTCTCTACCCCTTTACTGCATTTTCCATTTTCGTATCTTCATATTGGTTCTTCGATTTTTTGTGTTTTTGTTCTTCGTGCCCTCTACTTGGGGCCATCGGCGTGGCCTTTTATGTGTAGAACCCGTACACCCTAGGGCAAATGGAAACTGTAGGGATGGAAGGGGCCTTCGTGCCCTTTGTTCCTCCTAGGTTCGAACGGGTTTGCCCCACTTCTGGGATGAACAGTTTGAATCTGGGTAGAACCGAGCTAAATGCTCATTTAGATCCGTAGTTAGAGCCTCAACCGAGCAAAAACTGGTTTGTGGCTTTTCGCTGAGGCCGCGACCGAGCTGAATACCCAATTAGATCGGTAAATAGGACTGAACCGAGCTACCTTGACCGAGCTGAACATAGAAGCAGAACCAAATCAAGAAGGCTAAAACAGCCATTTCGTCGAGTCGAGGTAGGGGTTAGACCGGCCAAACACCCTAAAACCTTTCTCCGAGCTAGGAGTTCCAATATAAGCCGTGCAATTTCTGCCGTGCTAACCCTTGGGCTTATTTTTCAATAATGGAGAACAAACTAGGACCGATCAGGCTAGTCCAGAACCATCACTGGTGAAGCTCAAAGTCCGAGCGAATACACCATCAACATTTTTGACCGAGATACAAATTAAGTCGTCAAATAAAACCGAGATAGATGGGGAAGTACCGATTCATGGTGAGCTCGCCTGGTGCATTAGCTGAGTTTCGTAGGGAGTACAACGTCCCAGACGACGTCATCTTAGAGCTCGCCAAGAAGGGAGATACCCCTTGGGGCAATCTAGACCAGTGCCCCTTCACGGTCGTGTCTATAGTTGATGGAGGACTTCGCTTCCCGGTCTAGCCCTTGATCTACGAATTTTTGAGGTAGACAAGGCTTTGCCCGACCCAAGTCTCCAACAACACATACAAAATAATAAACGGTGTCGCCGAGCTGAACCGGAGGCTCGGTCTCAATCTCAGTCTCGCTGAAATTTTTCATCAGTACAGCCTTAGTAAAAATAAAGGTGGGTTTTGCTGGTACCTGAAAGTAAAGAAGGGCCGAGCAAAACTCATCGAGGGCAACCTGGACAAAGAGACCAACGATGATGACTTACTATGGGTGTCCGGTAATTACGAGGACACCGAGGCGCCCATACCGGGCTGGTACATTAGGAAAGATTTTGGCAGTGCTGGTGAGTAGCTCGGCTAACCGCCCTATCCTCTTCCTGCATTAGTTTCTCTCTTTGCCGGTCTAACACTTGCTTCTTTTTGCAGATTACAAGCACTTAGCAGAGGACTACAACCGTGCTAACCAAGAGGCTATCAGAGTCCTACTGCGTCACCCAGCCGAGGAAAGGGAGTCTTTAAAGCTGCTCGGCTTTGAACCGACCTACCACTACCAAGCACCGCGCAAAAGCCGGGTCACTAACTTTCTTCGTGCGCCTTCTCTTGAACCTGACCCAAATCTGCCGCCGATCAGACTAGTTCCACTCACCGCCGAGCAAGAAATGGCAAAAATCCGGGCCATCAAATCAATGATCACCGGTGAGGAAACCGAGTCGCAACCACCGGAGGTAACTAGGGGAACATCCTCCACCCCAGCCGGGCAAACGGAAGGCGCAGTGTTGGCTCTAGCCAGCGAACAACCCACTGGCCGGTCAAGGAAAAGGCCGAGGAAAGACCAGCCCGGGCAGCACCTCGTTGATGAGGATTCCACCGAACACGCTTCAACCGAGCTTGGGGACCAGACCGAACAGCAAATTAGCGGGCCATCCAAACGCCCAAGTGCCCCCCCGGTCTGGTCGCTAGAATTTAAGTACAAAGGCCGTGCTGTTTCAGAGGCAGATTCGATCTACGCGGACAAGGACTACTCGCTCGGTTTTAACATGACCAAGGGGTTGATCTTGCCCGCCGACATGAAAAAACACGACGAGCTGTCCGACCTGAAGGTCCTCCGCTCGACGGCGAAATCCACAGTGCTGGTAAATTGTCACTTTTTATTTTTTCAAGTTATTGACCGGTTTTTGCTCGGTTTTTTGCATTCTTACAATCCTTCATTCATTTTTAGGCCGCACAAAAGAACTACCTCACCCACGAGCGCATGATCGCTGTGCGGCAGAGTCTGTGCGATGCTATCGCCGAGAACAAGGCCCAAGCGGCCGAGATAACAAAGCTTAAGGCCGCGCAAGAGGCAATCGTGGTCGAGCGAGATGACCTGAGCCAGAAAGTTGACCGAGTTGAAGCTGACAAGTAGTGGGCCATGAAGTCGACGAAGGCCCGGTACCTCACCGAGCTGAGGAAACTGCGCGATGCCCACAAAGCAGAGAAGGACAAGGCTGTTGATGATGCTGAGGACCGGGGATACGCGCAGGGAGAGAAGACTTACGAGCGGTAGGTCGAAACGACCAAGAACATCTTTTTCCAGTGCGGTTGGAAAGCTGCCGTGGAAAAAGTTGGCCTTGGCCAAGATGCTGATATGTTCTTGAATCCCCCCGCAGCCTATATCCCAGTCTACATGCAGGCCTACGCGAGTGCCGCGCAAAAAAGGCTTATTGAAAAGGCCAAAAAAGCAGTCGAAGAGGAAGCGGCGGCTGAACAACCAGCTGAGCAGACTTCTCCCGACGCTACTCAAAGTACCGGGGAAGTGGAGACCGAGCAAGAGGTAGCTGTGGAAGGCGCCCTAGATGGAGCTGAGGAGGGCACGACCGAGCAGACTACCCAGTCCGCCGAGCTAACCGTCGATGTCGACATGGAGTTGGACTGAAATGCCCCATTCTATTTTGTTTTTTGTTTTTGTTTCTTTTCTTTCCGTTGCTTTTAAATGTAACCGGGCTAGGCCCCCTCTTTGTACTGCAACTTTCCTAATCAATGAAACTTCAATGTTTTGCTCGTTTATCTTGTACTCCTATTCGGTTTGCACGTGCAAAACTTTCTTGATTCAAACTTTAATGCAGCACAACTGGTAGATCGGCTACGCCACGCAATCATGCCAAGTCCTTTAGTTGGTCGGGCAAAAATCAGCTCGACCATAAAAGAAGTTGGACAACTTGCCAACTTTTCATTTTGGCCGAGCAAAACCAGCTCGGCCTACACATTGGACAAAACACCAATATTCCGTCGTGGCCGAGCAAAATCAGCTCGGCCTTTGAGTTGGATAGGGCGCCAACACTTCCTTTCTTCGAGCAAGGTTAGCTCGGCTCTCGCCAGTTGGACAAAACACCAACATTTCAATTTTGCCAAGCAAAATCAGCTCGGCATGTGGATTGGTCCAAACACCAATATTTCATTGAAGTTTTGCGGGACGCCAACATCCCAATTGGGTGAGCAAAAGCCAGCTCAGCCATTATGTAAATTGGGCGATACACAAATTATTTCACTGGACAATTCACCAACTGTTTGTGCGGTCCACTTATATATCGGCGAGAGAAAATCAGTCCGGTTCCATTCAGGTCGGTCTCTTTGCCCCTGGCATCCATAGTTGCCTTGTGTCCTTGCGGCGTCATTATGCAGAAAGATGCAATAAAAAAGCAACAAGAAGGCTATTTTTCATTACAAAAAGTAGTGCTATACTTACATCAAATGCCAAAAAGGCTATCGGGCTAGAAAGCTAAGGAATACAAGCAATTACACCTTAAAAGTAAAAGATCTTAAGGTTGGCTGCATTCCACGGTCTGGGGACAGCTTTGCCATCCAAATCTTCCAGATGGTATGCCCCTTGGCCAGCGAGACCAGTCACCTTGTATGGTCCTTCCCAATTTGCACCGAGCTTTCCTTCGCCCGGGATCACCGTGTTGCCCAGCACTTTTCTTAAGACCCAGTCCCCAATCTTGAGCAGCCTGGGGTGCATAGCCTTGTTGTATTTCTCGGAGAGTTCTTGCTGATAGGCCGCTATGTGGATCAGTGCCCGCTCCCTTCTTTCCTCGGCGAGGTCTAGCTCCAATGCTACTGCTTCATTGTTCAAATCTGGTTGGAAGCTTTCAGACCGGATGGTTGGTATGCCAATTTCCAGCGGGATAACGGCTTCCATGCCATAGGCCAGGGCAAACGGAGTTTCCCCGGTCGACCGCCTTGGCGTAGTGCGGTACGCCCAGAGTACGTTAGGGAGTTCTTCAGCCCACTTCCCCTTGGCCTTCTCTCAAGCCGCTTCTTTAGCCCGTCTAGGATGGTCTTGTTTGAGGCCTCTGCTTGACCGTTCGACTGAGGATAGGCCGGCGTTGAATTGTAGAATTCGATTTTCAGCTCTTTGCAAAACCGGCGAAAGAGTTTTCCATCGAATATTGAGTGCCGTTATCCGAGATGAGGGCCTTTGGTATGCCGAAGCGAGTGATAACATTTTGCCAAACAAACTTCTTCAGATCCTTTTCCTTTATGGTCGCCAACGGCTCAGCCTCAACCCACTTGGTGAAGTAGTCAGTGGCAGCAATGAAGAATTTGCGATTACCCGGTGCTGTTGGGAGTGGTCCAACAATATCCAACCCCCAAAGCGCGAATGGCCAAGGACTTGTAAGGGGGAGCAATTCTCTAGCTGGCTGGTGGATCTGGTGAGCGAACTTCTGACATTTTTCACACATGCGAACGTATTTCTGCGCGTCCACCTGTATGCTGGGCCACCAATAACCCTAGGAGATTGCTCGGTAAACCAAAGATCTGCCCCCAGTATGGCTGCCGCAAATGCCTTCATGGATCTCATAGAGAAAAGCTTCCACCTTGGCGGGGTGGACACACTTTAGATAGGGCCCAGTAAATGACTTCTTATACAAGGCTCCGAACGGGGAGAGCCAAAACCGCTCTGACTTGGCTTGGATTCTGTTGGCTGCCTTCTTTTCTTCCGGTAGAACCCTATCTTTTAGGAAGGCGATGATGGGATCCATCCAGGAAGGACCCAAGTCGGTGCAGAGTACCTCGGTCGCTTCTGGTTCCTCAATACTTGGCCGAGGTAAGAACTCTATCATCAAGGGGTTAGGAAAAGCTGTCTGAGCAGAGGCGAGTCCGGCTAATTCATCAACCATGTTGTTTTCTTCGCGGTTGATCTGTTCCACTCTTATGGCGTCGAACTTCTTGATCTCTGCGTGCACCAGGGTCTGATACTTGGCCATTCTCTCATCCTTTGCCTCATACTCCCCTGAGACCTGATTGACCACCAGCTTGGAATCGCTGAATACCATAAGGGCAGATGCTTTCATTCTCAATGCGCTTCTTAGCCCGGCAAGGAGGGCTTCATACTCCGCCTCGTTGTTGGATGCAGGGAAGCCGAGCGTAATTGCCTGCTCGATAGTTAGCCCGTCCAGAGAAGTCAGTACGATACCCAACCTGGCCCCTTGCCTGTTGGATGCCCCATCGACGAAGAGCTTCCACATCTCACCAATGAACAGCTTCCAGCAATCAGAAGGGTTTTGGGAGCTCCTCAGTTCCAAGTCTCTGATCGGCTCATTCTGGTCTCTTTCCTCATCTTCATTGAGTCCGTCGTCTAATGAGTGACCCAGCTTCGCCAGTTTGGTCTCATTTTGCCCTTCTTTCACTTGCGAGCCAACACTTACCTCCAGCGCCTGATCCACGGGCGGTGCTAAATCCGCACCAGCCAAATCAACCAGGCAGACTGGATGCGTTCCGGAGGCGAACTCCGCCAACAAAGTCTGCGAGAGCTTGAGCCTTGATTGCGGTGCGCGGGCGGAACTTGATGCCGTACTGTCCCAATTCCACGGCCCATTTCAAAATTCTCCCGGTAAAGTCTGCCTTTTCAAAGAGCACCTTTAGTGGAAACTCGGTTAGCACAACTATGGTATGGGCATGAAAATAGTGTGCCAGCTTTCTTGACGCCATCATCAGGGCCAACGCCAATTTTTCCAGCGGAAGACATCTTGTATTGGCCGGGAGCAGAGTCTTGCTTACATAGAAAATGGGCAAGTGCTGGATGCCTTCGGCGCGGACTAGGACGGTGCTCACCGCGTGTTGAGAGACTGCCAAGTAAAGGTACAACTCGTCGCCCGGCTGAGGTGTGACTAAGATAGGGGCTGAGGAGAGGTACACTTTCAAGTCTGCCAGTGCATTGTCGCATTCGTCATCCCAGAAGAACTTGGTCTTCAAAGTTTTGAAGAAGGGCCTGCAACGATCTGAAGACCGGCTGATAAATCTGTTCAGCGCTGATGCCGTCCCTGCAAGATGTTGCACGTCTTTCGTGGAGTTTGGGCGCTCTAGGTCTTGTATAGCCTTGATCTGTGATGGGTCGGCTTCAATCCCTCGGTTTGTGACCAGAAAACCCAGAAACTTCCCGGTACCGACTCCAAAGGCGCATTTGGAGGCATTCAGACGAAGCTTGTGGCGTTTAAGTATAGCAAACATCTCTGCTAGGTCGGCGAGGTGCTGAGACTTCTCCTTACTTTTCACCACCATGTCGTCGATGTAGGCCTCCATGGTGCGACCCAACAGTGGAGCAAACATCTTTGTCACCATTCGTTGAAAGGTTGCTCCGGCGTTTTTCAGTCCGAACGGCATGACTTTATAATAATACAAGCCTGTGGAAGTAGTGAACGATGTGATCTCTTGGTCCGGTTTGTACATGGCTATCTAGTGGTAGCCGCGATACGCGTCCAGGAAGCTAAACCTCTGATGGCCAGCGGTCAAGTCCACCAGCTGGTCAAATCGAGGGAGGGGAAAGCTATACTTCGGGCAAGCACGGTTGACTGTCTTGTAGTCAATGCAGACTCGCCACTTACCATTCTTCTTCGGAACCACCACCGTGTTGGATATCCACCGAGGGTATTGCACCTCTTCTATGGCCCCAGCTTCCAACAAGTTCTTCACTTCTTCTGCCACCACCTTGGCGTGGTGCAAGGCTGAGTGGCCTGTCTTTTGGATGACTGGCCGTGCATTGGGGAAGACATTCAACTGATGGCAAATGAAGCTCGGTTTGACGCCAGGCATATCGTAAGGCATCCACGTAAAAGCCTCCAAATTGGAAGTCAAGAAGTTGAGATAATCTAACCGCTCGGTGCTAGACAAAGATGATCCCAAGAGGAAAAACTTGGTTGGGTCGTTCTCATCGATGCGCACTTCTACCAAATCCTCGACCGATTTTTCCTCGGCCTTTCTACCTACGTCATCAAGGACCTCCTTTCCCTCGGGTCCCTCAATCATTTGGACGAACCCCTTGGCTGCTCGGCTGCCATTTACTGCAACGAAGCATTGTTTCGCCATCACCTGGTCTCCCCAAACCTCTTCTATTTGTTCGGTTGGTGTGGGAAAGTGCAAAACCTGATGGTAAGTTGACGCTACTGCATGCATGGCGTGCAACCAGCCCTTGCCCAAAATTAAGTTGTAGGTGGATGGGACCTTGAGCACCCAGAATTCCACTTGCTTCACGACCGAACCCGCTTTGATCGGCAATATGATCTTTCCCACCGGCCACTCTGGCTGTGAGTTGAATCCAACCAAAGGAGATGTCGCTGGGGCCAAGTCTTTGTTGTTGGCAAACCGCCATATGTGAAAAAGGGTTACACCCTTCATTTGATTTATTGTTGTAAGCCTAAGGGCAACTTATTTCGAATGTTCATGTTGTATTAAATTTTCATTCGAATGAGAGAATTGTTGTTCATTACTTTTATTGAACATTTGAGTTTATATCCGCATGTTATCTCTGAAATTGAATTAAGTTAATGGATTTGGTAATGACTTCGAGTAATAAAAAGTGGGGCGTGACAACTTGGTATCAGAGCTACCGGGTTTGAATACCTTGAGCTCGTGGGAAGTGGTTTTTACCACAGCGGGTTTACTACGTGTAGTAAGGACGTTGCATATAGTTAACATGAAAGTTAGGACTTATGTGTTGCATTTATGTGAGCATGGGATTCAGTCTCTTGGATAGTATTCATAGCCGGTGAACTTGCTTTGAGGTCCTTTTGGAAACACGCCTGATCAACGTGGTTTCTGATGGGAATTCCTTGAGAGTTCCGGGATGAGTGGCTATCTTTGTGGACTTGATTCGATTATGTGTTTTACTTGTTTAGATGATTATATGCAGTAGTGTGTCTTGTGACTTAATAGTAGTGGAGTGTGCTTTGGAGAAGGCTATTGTGTTTTGCGCTAAGTGTGTTTTGCCTTTGTGCTTAATAGGATGTCTACACGAGGAAGTAGAGGACGGTTGGGTAGTAGGAGTGCCGGGAGGGGCACAGCAGTTCCTGTAGTACCTGCCGTTGCAGCATCGGCTGTCGGCGAGGATGTTGCACGTGAGATTGTGAGAGCAGTGCAAGAAGCCCTAGCTCGTACTGAGGGCGGCAGCGGGCATGCTCTCAAGCTCACTAAGGAGTTCCTTCGCTCCAGTCCACCTGAGTTTGTGGGGGAGGCTAAACCGTTGGAAGCAGAGAGTTGGTTAGAACAGATTTCCAAGACTCTTGATATGCTCAGAGTCGAAGATGAGGAGTTGAGGGTTTCTTTGGCGACTTTTCAGTTGAAGAGTGATGCAAGTTATTGGTGGAAGAATGCTAAGAATAGTGTAGGTGGCACGTGGGTTGCTTTTACCGAGGCCTTTTTGGCCAAGTATTTCCCTCCTTCTGCTCGGGAAAGGTTGAGGGATCAGTTTTTGGAGTTGCGTCAGGATGACACTCCTGTGGCACAGTTTGAGATGCGGTTTGATAGTTTGTCGAGGTTTGCTCCAGAGTTGGTGACAACAGAGGAGCGTCGTTGTTTTGAGTTCGAAAGGCGGTTGTGTTTCGATATTCGGGAGAAGGTAGCTGGATCCTTGTGGAAGGATTACTATACTTTAGTTCGAAAGGCGGTTGTGTTTCGATATTCATCTGCTTGAAGGCGTCATAATACATAATTTCGACCGAACTCCCCTGGTCCATCAAGATTCTCTTGATGTTGAAGCCTTTGACGCGAAGAGTTACCACTAGAGCATCATTGTGGGGCATCTGGATCCTTTCCAAATCCTTGCTTGAAAAGGTAAGGACGTCTTTCTCCTCGGTCTTCCCCTTCTTCGCAGCGGGCTGAACGGAGAGCACCTCCCTCATGTGCTCGGCCTTCTTGATCATCCCTCTCAGCTCGCAGACCCTGGCCGGTTCTATAGCGATCCCGGTCCTTTCTCCTTTGGTTGTTGTATCCGGACTTAGTTCCGTGGATGCCGGTTGTGGTTTTGAACTTGTTTCTATCTTTCAAATTCTTTAAATTTGTGGTATAGAATGTTTTGGACTTGTTTGTTCCAGGTTGGTTGTGTTGAAAACCAAGTGTAGCTGTCCAGAATTTTGGACCCTCGCTCGAGCGAGGAGTTGGTCGCTCGAGCGAGCTTCTGTTTTGGGTCCTTCGCTCGAGCGAGGGTTTGGTCGCTCGAGCGAGGGTGGGTCTTTGTGTCTGGTGGCTCGAGCCAGGGTGGCTTCGCTCGAGCGCAGATTGCGTCTGGGTAAGACCTGAAGGTTGTGTTTCTTGGCTCGAGCGAGCTTTTCTTCGCTCGAGCGAGCTGGTTAGTTCTTCGCTCGAGCGAGCTTTTTGTCGCTCGAGCGAGCTTCTGGTTTGTTGGCCGAATGGGAGTTTTCTGTGTCTGGTCGCTCGAGCGACCAGGTCTTCGCTCGAGCGAGCCTATCGTATTTCAGTAGGCAGCAGCGGGGAAAAAGAGCATTTTTCTCCTTCTTTCATTTTTGAAACCCTAGCAGCCGAGAGCCTCTCGCTCTAAACATATCCTCTCTCTAGATTTCATCTCTTTCTTGTATGAATCCATCCTAAACCCTTTGTTAAAAAGATAGGGATTGGCGAGGGCTTCGATTTAATCGGAACAATTGTGGATTTGGAGCACCTTGGTTTCGGGTCATCTTCTCCATTTGAGTTCTCCTTTGAGGTAGGGATTCTCCTTGGTCTTTTACAATACTCCGTCTATAGATAGACATGTGGTTATTTTGTATTACATGAAAATGGTGTCATGTTGGATTTTGTATAAACTCATGAGGTTGAACTTTGGGTTAGTTATTGGATTTGGATCTATGATGTTTAGATGTGCTTTGGGGCTAATTGGGTGTTAATTAGCTAGTTGTTGTTGAAAGGAGAGGAAACCCTAATGTTTATTGATTTAATAATTTAATAGAAGGGTTTGATCTTTGGGTAAATAATTGGGTATTTTGGGCTTTTAATTGAAGCTATTGTTGATTGTAGTAGATAATTGACCCTTTTGAATTTATATTGTGAAGAGGGAGGAAAACCCTTGTATAATGATTATGATTTAATTGGTATAATTAAATTGGAGTAGCTTTGAAAGGAATGTGGTAGAAAAAAAATGAGTTTTGGCCTTGTTGCCTTTGGATTTGACTTTGTGGAAACAAAAGGGGTAAAATTGGTTTTGAACAATAAAAAGGAAGTTGGTTTTGTGGTGACAAAAAGGAAATGGAATTGTCTTTGTGAAAAGGAAGAAAGTATTTTTGAAATAAGTTTGGAAATTGGATTGTTGGATTTTGAATGTTGAACACACATGTAGGTGTTGTATCTTTAACTATCATGTTAATGTTGTTGTTGAGTTTGTGATTCATGATAATTGAGTATGTTTATAGATGTACAATATGCATGCATCTAGAGGTTTTGTCCTTGGTCATCGGTGGAGGATGACACGGTTGTGTTGGATTGTCGTGTATATATATTACACCATTGTTGATTGAACATCATATGTGATGAAATGCTGAGATACATTATATATGTATACTGGTTAGGGAGGAGAGAGGTGTTGTACTCCGGGGTGTGTGAGAAGATAGGGGATGGACTCCACACACATGTGTGTTCATGTACTTTAACACGTTGCTATTGTTGTGGTAGTTTATGTATGTGCATTATACATGTTGGATATGCCTTGTGTGCATGATTGTGGATGGCGTTATATGCCGCGCTATAATCGGAGGTACCGTTACCTTCCAGCTAGCGCCTGGAGAACTGTATGCGCTAATAATGAGAGGCACCATACCCTTCCAGCTAGCGCCTGGTAAACTGGCAGTTTGACTTACTATGCTTATGGCTAGTAGAGTGAAGTTGGTTGTAGTTGTTTCAGTATATCTTTGGCTTACTAAGTATAAAGTTAGTAGAGCAAAGTGGAATGGTTGTTGTTTCGTTGTAATTAAAAATATCATATATTTGATTGGTTATCGTTCGAAGGACTGAGTTATTCCATTGATTGATTGTATACATGTTGGTGGGTTGTAAATTTATATTTTACAAGGTTATGCATGTATAGTTATGATAGTGGTGGAAATGAACCAAAATGCTTTTGTCTCCTGGGAAGTGTAAAGGAGAGTGAATGTTTTAGAGATAAACATGTTTGAGAGGGGTACATCTGTGTACGTATAGAAAGGGAAGAGAATATCGGGCTTAGTGAGATTGTTTCCTAAGTGATTGTTAATGTTATGAAAGATTGGGAATAGGGGATTAATGGAAGGAAAATGGAAAGGTAAATCATTTGTAACGTTGAATGAAATGGTTGTTTTCGAGAAAAGTTCATACATATATATATATTTTGTATAAACTGTCACATTACTATTCTAGGATGAGAATGAGTGTTCATGATCATAGCTATCTGTAAGTTGTTATTGTTAAAGATCATGTTGAGTTCCCTACTGGACTTTATGTTCATCCCACGTTGTTGAATCTTTTTCAGGTATTAAGCAGGTTGAGCTGCAAGATTTGGATTTTCTTAATTGTTGGCCACGGGGCCTCTTTGTTGTTGGCGGAACGCCATATGTGAAAAAGGGTTACACCCTTCATTTGATTTATTGTTGTAAGCCTAAGGGCAACTTATTTCGAATGTTCATGTTGTATTAAATTTTCATTTGAATGAGAGAATTGTTGTTCATTACTTTTATTGAACATTTGAGTTTATATCCGCATGTTATCTCTGAAATTGAATTAAGTTAATGGATTTGGTAATGACTTCGAGTAATAAAAAGTGGGGCGTGACAAGTTCAATGATGCCATGGATGACGTTGATTACACCTTGCGGTGCCGTGTCCAGGGCGGCTAGGCCGTTTGGTTCAGTTTGTCCTGATGGTGTAGCCTTCATCGCCCCATCTATGTATTGGTCAAGATGCCTGGCCGCCACCAATTCTTCCAAGTGTTGTTTGAGTGGCAAGCAGTCCTCTGTTCGGTGCCCCCGTTCCTCATGGAAGGTGCAGCGATATTTTGAATTAAAGCCTCTCTGCGCACTCCCCAACTTGGCCGACCAGCGGACAAAAGGCTCACCTCGGATCTCGCTCAGAATGCGGTAGATAAGGATTTTAAAGACCGTGGTGATTCCAGTCCGCGCCTTCAATTTTCTCTTGGCATCTTCCGTTGCGTCACAGGGAGCGTCAGCTCGGTCGTTTCTGCGACCCTTGTTTCGCTCATCGCGGTTTGGGCCACGGCGTTGATATTTTGACCGGCCATTTGGGCGGTTATCCTCCTACCTGACCGGGTGAACTTTCTCTGCCACCTTTCTGTCCGCCGTAACCGGATTAAACTTCTCGGTTGCGGAGGCAGCATCCTCCTCCACACGGATGTGCTCATTGATCCGCTGCATCAAGGACTCCATAGTGGTGGGCTGGTGCATCGTGAGCGAGTCTCGCAGCCTATGTCCGACTGGGAGACCCCGCTTGTACTGAGTGATCGCCAGATTGGTGGGGCAGTCGAGGATCTCATTGTAAGTTTCCCAGTATCTCGCATTGTATGTCTTCAATGAACCTCCAGACTCCATCTTGACGCCCAGGAGATGGTCGACCTCCTTTGGTGTTCGAGTGTTGGTTTTGAATCTGGTGACGAAGGCTTCCGCCAGTTGCTGCCATCCCTTGATACTCCCCTCCGAGAGCCTTTCGAACCACTTCAAGCCCAGCTCTCCCAAGCTTGCTGGGAATATGAGGCACATCAGGGCGTCATTGCGTCGGTGGCCAACCATCACTTGCCGGTAATGACTCACGTGCATGTACGGATCCGTCTTGCCGTCGTACAAAGTGAACTTTGGCTGATGGAATCCGGCAGGGAGTGGCGTACTCTCGATCTTTGGAGACAGCGGCGTGGCTGTTAGTCTTGCCAGCTCCTTGTCCACCAGCGCAGGGGCCATCACCCTGGGCACCGGTATCACCACTTCTTCGCTACAACGAACTGGAACGCTCAACCTCTGCAACGCCGGCACTCTCCGAGCCTCTCGACAGCGCACTCTCTCCTCTAACACATCCCTAAGGTCTCCGGAACGGGTGGAGACAGAGTATTGCGACGTTGATGACGGGCGGAAGGGACGGTAAGTGCTGTCGCGAGTGAGGGATCTGCCCTCTCTTGGGTCAGAATCTCCGACCCTATAGTTCCTGGTGATGGAGAGAGAATGAGTACTCCCCTGGCGGCGACTGCTAGAATGCGGGGACGGGGTGCGCTCATTGAGGTTGATCTCCTCAGCAACACCCTTCCCCTTAATCTGGCGTTTCAACATCTCCATCTCCGCCGCCATCTTGCGAATGAGGGCGTCTTGGTCTTTGAGTTTGTGCTCCAGGCGCTGCGCACGGGACTCCCTCCGCCACCGATGGCCCTCTGGACTCTTCGAGCGATCAGTACTCCTCCCGCGTTTGTCTCGCGCACCTCGCGAAGAAGTTTCTAAGCCCACCATGGCTGGGACATTCGGGGGGCCTTCTCTCCGTCGGACATACTCTGGCGTGACACCATCGATGACGAACAGTGGAATTTCGTCGTTGTTAGCCATGGGAATGGCCGATGAAGCTCAAAGAACAAGGGTGCAATATCAAAAGACTTCCCACAGACGGCGCCAATTGTACGGGGGCGAAATATCCTCTGTTTTCCGTACTCCTTGGACTCCAAGCTTCTCGTGACGGCGTCTAACCTGGCAACACAGAAACGGTGAGCTGCCCGGCGGTGGTTTGCCGGATAGACCTTCCGACGATCAAGTCAGATCACTTGAGGAAGAAGAAGGCTGTTAGAGAGAGAGAAAGTATGTTTTTGATGGCGCAAATTGGTTACCTCTAACGTTCACCTTCCTCTCCTATTTCTAGGCTGGCCATGCAGTCTCAAGATCGTGCGTGCACTACCTCTGCTGTCTTTCCCTGGACAGGTGGCAGTGCTCGCCTCTCACCACCTTACATGTGTAATGGCCTAGTCCTCTAACCAGTACATGCAGAACTGCCCAACGGTATTGACGCGTTCTTGGAATAGATGTCCTCTTCCCAACGCCATTGGCCCAGGTGGCACACTTGACCAGAGTACCACGACCGGCCTAATGGCACAACCGGGCTGTGTCTCGCCGACCTATCTCTCGAGGAACAAGCGGAACTCTGATTCACATGGCTGAGCTACTCTTGGCTGGTCCATCCTGGTTGATCGGCCGTGAGGCATACCGGCCTCCCCCCGTCCTACCCTAATACTCGGTTATATGAAGTCCGCCCTTCTCGGCTAATCGGTCAGAGTTACGTCAGTTCTCGCCCCGTAATCAGTCTAGCCCGGGCCGCCCTTAGCTCGGTTGTCACACGTCTTCGTGCGCGCTATCAAGCGTCTGATTCTGCTCGGCCAGGCCTTAGATCGTTCCTGGTCGGCCAACCTCTCTGGCCGTGCAAAACAGAGTGAAGTGTCGTGTTAGGAGAGAAAACAGCTCGGCGCCGTGCGGTTTGTCACGACCCGCGTTACCGTAGCTCGGCTGTACTAACTGGTGCAAATCTCCCCTCTCAGAGGTGATGACCCACCATTTTCTCTTGTATGACGTCACAAGATCGATGACGAGGGTTTGCAATGGATGTTGTGTGGGATTGCGATGAAATAAGTCCGGTTGGGGTTTGTGGTAGAGGAAGTACTGAAGTGCATTATGGGTTATGGTGGAGATGAGACAAAGGATGTAAGTGCAGGGGTTGATTATCAGTGATGGGAGTGAGAGAATGAAGGGGTCTGTATATATGTTTAGACACAAAAGGGGCAATTTTGACCTTTAAAAATTATCAAAAAGGTAATTTTGGGTATCAATAGGTTTGTAAATATATATTTTGTTAACTAAGGAAAAAATAGGTAGTTAAATATAATGACAATGGGGCAAGTGTCGCCAAATATAAGGGAAGATGGGGTAATTATATCAAAACGATGAGATTCATTATATTTTATTCACTACTTATGGGAGGTTAGTGTAATTCATCCAAGATATAAATTCAAATGCTGATGTGAGTTTGATTAATGATTAAGTAACAATAAGTTAGGAGTTTAAGCGTAATATTCTAGTTGCCCAATTGTTCATTAGAATTTTATCTTGAAAGTGAAGTGTATTGTAGATCCAAATTTAGTATGAAAATGATAAACTTGTAGTGAATTTGGATCAGATTTTAATTCTGGGTAAAATGCTGAGTAAATATTTTGGGAATGTAGCACAACTTGTGAGCTTAATACATTAAAGTTTCATTTATTTTTTAGTAACAATGTCGCAAGGTACTAAATTTTCGATACAATATAATTTGCCACCGGTACAATATAAGACATGAAAAGTGAATCTATTAAACAAATGAATTAGTAAGAATATTTCAATAATATCTATAAAAGTTGCTATTTGTAAAAGTTGGCAAGATTTATAATTTTTTAATCTCCAGTGATCTGTTATCTCTAGTGCCAAATTATGGCAATGCCAAATCTTCCCTACCATTCAACCCAACAGGATTATTTCCCTTTCTTCCTTTCTCATGACAAAATCACCCTCCGTAGCCATAAACACAAAATTCGACCACAAATATTAGCGGAAACAACAAACCCATATTTGGAAATAAAAAAAAAAAAAAAAACCCGAAAACTCTCAAACTCAGATTTGGAAATTGGAAAAAAAATATTCACAAACTAACGAACCCAAATTCTACCAACAATACTATGGCGAAAAAAAAAAAAAAAAAAAAAGAAGAAGAAAAAGAAAAAAGAAAAAAGAAGAAGAAGTAAAAGAAATCACACACCCATAAATATAAACCTACAAAACCAAGTGAAAAGGCTAATTGCTTGTTATGTATATATATATATAATATGCACCAATCTTTAAAAAAATGGGCTAAAACATGGATAAAAAAAAAAAAAAAAAAAAACAGTGTTGCTACATGCACCAATTAGTGTATTAATTAGTATACCAACACTAGTTATGACATTATTATTGATCCCACTCATTATACAAATTACAAATATCAAAAACCTTTTAAATTATGCAACATCATCAATTAGTATACTAGTTAGTACACTAATTGGTGCATATATCATTATTTAAAAAAAAAAAAAAAACAATAATAACAACAGTGATTTGCATTAATTTGGAAATAGTGGAAAGTTTTTTTTGATAAGCAAAGAAAACTTTATTGATGAAATGTAGCATACAAGTATGAGGATACATCAATAAAGGGGAAGTAACAGAGCTAACAACAGCATAGAGGGGACCTGAAAACTGAAGCTAACAACAGAGCTAACAAAGCTGATCAACAGAGCTAGCAATAGCAAAGAAAACTCAGTGAACAGCAAGAGAGGACCCAAAAACTGAAGCTAACCAACCCCCAACAGTTGGCAAGAAACCAACCATGGGAAAGACCAAAAGCCAAAAAAATAGCAACAGAAATCAGACAGCAATCCTGATCTGGTGGAGGTTGGATACAATGTCGTGCACTGAATAATCTACTTTCAAGAGCCATTTGGACCACAAAGCTATCAGCACTTTAATCTTTTTGCATAAACCATGAATATCAGGCTGAGCTCTCTTAAACAAACATTCATTCTGCAACTTCCATACAGATCAAAAAACGATAGAGGGGATAATCTGCCAGACTTTACCAATCCATGACTTGAGCTTACCACCAAACCACCAATGCAGCAAACCTACAATAGAACCAGGTATAGCCCAGACCTAACCCCACCAATATACCATGTGAGACCAACACTTCCAAACTAGAGGACAGTGCAGAAGCACATGCTCCACAGACTCCTCCATAATATGATAGAACACATACAATTTATTAACACTCACACCAAGAACCCCAATCCTTTGGAGGACGATTGAGGTTTTGACCCTACCTCACCAAGCCAACCAACAAAAAAACTACATTTTTGGAGGAGCTAAGTTCACCCACACCCCTGGTGGTACTGCCACACCTTGCCCTGTAGCTGTATCCCACCACCTCCTCACAGATGAGACTGTGAACTGCCCAGACCTCTCTGCTACCCAAGAACAAGAGTCCTCAAGCCCAACTCTAAGGATTCGGGATACCACCAGCAGACCACATAGCCTTTGCAGCTCCTCCTCTTTTCAAGCTAATAGATTCTTTCTAAATTGGAGCTGCCACTCCCCTGATAGACTTTTCTTCATATTGATTTGGTGAAGAGTCTTCTCCTTCTCTGTGGATAGACTGAATAATCTGGGAAATTTAGTTTTGAAGCTTCTAGAACTCAACCAAGCATCATGCCAGAACCAAATTCTCCTCCCATTACCAACAATGATTTTTATTTGGCCTCCAAAAAACTCACCCAGTTGCTGATTATTCTCAGTAATCTGTGTAATGTCCCTCCAAACCATGGAAACCCCTGCTATTTGATTCACTGAAGGGATCCAAGCCCCACCTATTCTGCCATACTTAGAACACATCACTGATTTCCAAAGGGCCTTATCCTCACTGCCAAACCTCCACCACCACTTTAGTAACAAACATGCATTAACCTCACCTAAGTTCCTCACACCCAAACCACCTTGGCTCTTGCTTTTTGTGACCTCCTTCCATTTGACGAGATGCACTTTCCTATTAATTTCATTCCCTCCCCACAGAAAGTTGGACTACAGCTTAGTTATAATCTTAATAATCCCCTTTGGCATCTTAAAAATAGAAAGAAAATAGATTGGTAGATTGGCAAAGGCTGATTTGATTAGTGACAATCTTTCAGCAAAAGACAACAACTTTCTCTTCCAAGAAGAGAGCTTCTTCTTGACCTTGACCACAACTGGTAGCCATGTACTCTTCCTTTTGGGATTAGCCCCTAAAGGCAAGCCTAAAAAATTAAAAGGCAACTTCTTTGATAGACAATTCAAATCCTTAGCCAAGTCCTTGGTTTGGTCTTCATTATACCCAACCCCACAGACAAAGCTTTTGCGGAAGTTGATCTTTAATCTAGACATCACCTCAAAATTAGTCGCCCAGAGTGTAGAGAGTCGCCTTAGTCTTTGAAAGAGTCATTTGATTCACCAGAAGTCTCCATAATTATGGGGCTTTGAGAGTGTGACAGTGAGAAAAAAGATTTGACTTTTCAAGATCTTGGGCCTGAGAGAGAGAGAGAGAGAGAGAGAGAGAGAGAGAGAGAGAGAGAGAGAGAGGTCTGAGATCATAGATCACAATTTGGATTGTAAATCGTAGTGTGAGTGTGAAAGGTACAAGCAAAAGAGGTATATAGTTGTCATTGAGATGAAGAAGGGATTTGAAGATGAAGAGGGCTTTGATAGAGATGAAGGCTTTCACAGATAAAGTTTACTAAATGATGTTCATCTAACGACTTAGATAATTCCAATAAAAAGATGTTGATCTAATGGCTAAAATAATTCCCTTAATAACTAAAAATAGTAGTTGAAAAAAAGTAGAATATGTAGTTGTGTCAAAATGGCATTTAACCAGTCGAGCAACATTGCTAAACTTTAGTATTTTGGTATAGTAAAATGCCAATTTATTGCTTTGACATTGCTATTTTGACAAATACCAGTGGAGATTCTCTAACAAATCATTCAGTACAAATCTTGGATACAATATAATGTGTCATCAATAAAGATGTAAGATGGTTTGTTTTTCCTTCTAAGGTCATTGTATTAATTTGAGCATGCTGATAATGATTAAATAATCCTTATAGAGTTAATTCAAGCCAAAATCGATTCAGGCGAATGTTGTAAGGTTCTTTTACCTCAAAAAGTATCAGCATAGATAGTGATCACATCGTCCCCCTTAAGGTACTTGACCCTTTGATGCATAGTCGAAGATACAGCTCAAAATTGGTGTAACCAAGGTCATTCCAACAACATATTGAATGAGGTAGAGACATCCATAACATGGAATTCTACCTTGTGTTTTGCCAGTCCTATGATGATCTTCAGTTTACTATTCCTAGAACCTCTTGCTTGGTGTTGTAGTAAGCTCTAACAACTTGTGTTGAGGTGGTGAAATCTCAGGCCTTAAACCCAAAGCATAAGCAGTTCTGGTTGGGCATATGTTTATAGCTAAATCGTTGTTAACTAGAACTACAGACACACATTTCTCTCGACACTTCAAGGACACGTAAAGGGGCTTATTGTGAGTTGCCCCTTTTGCCAGCAAATCTTTGTCGGAAAACGTGATGACAGGATTCTTTTTTGCAGGTGCGAGCATTGTCACTAGCTGTTTCAGAGTAGTGTCTATTGATAGTTTGGACTTGGTCAATGCAATTAAAAGAGAATGGCGACGTTCATGAGAAACCATAAGGAGACCTTAAATGGAGATGTCAGCCTGAATTTTCAACTATTGAAGCACATAATCCTCTTCATGATCTTTCCCCTTCCCTATGGATATGTTTGAAACTTCACCTTGCTCAAGAAATGAGGGTTTGAAATGTCGTCCACTGCAGGGTGAGGTGATCTACTTCCTCTACGTACCAATGCCCCCTCTAATTTTCATCGGTATGAGTTAGGTAAAAGTCTTCTCACCAAGTGCCTTCTTTAATTGGCATTGCTTCTTCCACTGGATCTAGATAGCTAGTAGTTGTTATGACATTGCCTTGATATTTGTGGTCCTCCTAAGACAAAGTTATCTTCTAAAGTAGCATAGTTAAATGCATTAGTTCCCTTTGTTGGGCTGTTGGTTGACAATTAAGTGAGACTAACACGGGCTTACCTTCAATTAGATCTTGAGTACAAGACAAACGATCAATTCGGGCCCACTTGGCTTAGGAAATTTCTTTTCTTAGAGCGATAATTACAAAAATCCTAAGAAATAGGTAAGTGATTCACAGTCAAACACTGCACGAACTTATCATTGGAAAAAGAACTCTATTCGAGATCAATAACTAGGTAACAGCTTTCCAGTCAAATACTATTCAAGGAATTAGGATTCTACTCAAAGTGAAAGCTTAGGTGACTATTTCCCAGTCAAGTATCATTCGAAGAATTATGGTTCTACTCAAAGTAAATGATTAAGCAACTGTCTCTTAGTCGAATATCATTAAAGGAATTAGCGTTCTACTTAAAGTGAATGACTAGGTAATCACTCCCTAGTCAAACACTGCTTGTAAAACCAGAACTCTATCCAAAGTCACTGACTAAGAAACTGCTTCCCAGTCAAACACTTCTTGTAGAACCACAACTCTACCCAAAGTTGATGATCATGTAATTGTTTTCTAGTCAAACATTGCTGGTAGAACCACAACTCTACTCAATATCTATAACTAGGTAATTATTTCCTAGTCAAACACTGCTTGTACATACAAGAAATTCACTCAAAATCAATCACTATCGATTACTGATTCATTGAGACCTAAACTTTGCATTTTCAATTGCAAACAAATAATTCAAACCACATAAGAACATAATTTTCATGTAATGCCTATGGAGAGTGAAACTTTCCCTGTCCTAATTGTGAGAGTAGATCTAGGGTTTCACTAAATCATACAAAACGGTTGCCAAATAAACCTAAATTGAGTGAGCATCATGTCCTAGTTTGGAAAGTGCTATTGCTTGCTATATGCAAAGAGGTGAGTTTAGTCAAAGGGTACATCAACTATGGTCATCTATATACCTCTCGAAACCACATTGGATGTGCAAAGGGTCGATCAAACAATATGTGATGACCAAACTCTAATGCTTGTTTGTTGACATCAACATAACCCGCGAGTGGCAAGCTATCCGGGATATTGAGCAACGAAACGGTTTAAATCGAGCCCACAATGATGAAATTCAATGAATAATTAATCACGTTAATCTTATAAAATAAAAGTTTTCAAGTCAAGTTCTTTTAGTCCCCAGTATAGTCACCAACTGTGGATGCTGTGCCTTTTTTAGGTATATAATGCTCGTTTTCACACTATGTTGTACCAACTCATTATCCCACATCGATAGAATTGCCACTTAATTTTTATGGGAAACTAAAAAAACCTTTAACAATGAAAACTAAATAAAAGCACCGATTCGTCATAATTAGATATTCTAGGCTCAGGAACTTAGGTACAAGAGGCAAAAGTCATTAATTGATGCACCCCCTCTACTTCAATCAAGTGATTGGCCTCTACTAACCTTTTATTTTATGAGATAATATAATTAAATTATTTCACAAACTTTATTATTAACCCTAATCCCTTACTAACCTAACAATTTGGTGATTGAATAAATAAACATCACTTTATTTGGATTCAGTAAATATGACCATATATTTTCCACCAAAAACATATTTTTCATCAAAAAGAAAACTTTTAACTCATATGGTCATAAACATAATCCAAACCAAGAAATATTCTTAAAAAAACATTCAAAACACACATTTGATCACCAAAAGCATTTAACTTGCATTATTTAAAGAACAACGCACTTAACAAGCAACATGCCATGAAAGATAAGGAAACTTACCTGGATTCCACCGCCAAGCGTCAAACTTGCATGATATGAATTAAATAATACATATGAACCTAAACATGCTACTAAACACAAACAATGCAAACCTAAACCCGGTTTAAGGCTACTAAACATGATTTAATGCAAATAAAGTAACTAACATGTAAAACTAAATAGGGCTAAGTAGGGAAACTGAAAAATCTGCAATTCGAATAGGTCCAGTCCAGTCTATTAGGTTGGACTGGTTTTTTGAATCCGTGGTTCGGTTCTAGATTGGAAAATTAGGAATCCGTTCTTTGAGGATTGGTTCTGTATTGTAGTTCACGGTTCCATATTAGAATCGATTTGGACCATATGTAACTTAAATCATATACATACCATACACCCTGATGCATACAATCCTACACTCTTATATTGATTACTGTTGCTATTCTTGTTACTTTTTTAATTTAGTTTTGTAATTGTTGTTGCCACAGAAAAAAATATTTGTTTAATGAGAGTTTTATGCTTGCTACATGTTGAACAATATGTTTATTTACTAGCTATTATGTTTATTTAAGTTAGTGGTGAAACAATATGCATGTTTATGTTTCGAAAAATTATAGGCAGATTAATGTTGAAATGCAAATATTATATGATTTTTTAAAAAAAAAAATAGATTATGTGAAAATGTGGTTCCAAATCGAGTTGAATTGTGTTTAAATGGTTTGGTTTGGATTAGTTCCATGATTTAAATTGATTGTTTTGGTTTCAATTTTTATGGAACCATAGACAATGGATTGATCTTGATTTTATCCCAAATCAAACCAATCTGAATCATGCTCACCCCTAAAACTAAACATGCTAGACATTATACATGATTAAACTAGGCTTAATACATGCTTACATGATGATTAAACTAACTTAGACATGTTTGTACATCCTAACTAAAGCATACAAAAACAAGGCGAAAACATGCAAATAACTGAACCTACATGATGTTTTAAGCTAAATTAACTAACCATGATCATTTATGTAAAACATGATTAAAACATTCTAAAATCAGAGAGAAGAATAACTTACTTGCTAGTTTGAAATAAACCAAAGAGCACATAAGAAAAAGCTAGAAAACAATCTTGCTTGAAAGCTTTTCTCAAGTTTGGCTAACACTTTGATTCAACTTTTTTCAAACCCCAGATCCACTTTTAGTTACTGCTAAAGGTTGTATAATTTCGGAATTAGGGTTTAAGGTGGAAGGTAATAACTCAATCTTACTCAAAGCGCTCAAAGATTGCCTCAAAAACTTGGTCCCTCAAAGTTGGAGGCCAAGCTAGGATTTCCCCATCGCTAACTCCTCAATCCTCTAGTCTAAAATGCACCAATAGTCCTACTCCAAATCGAATTTTGGGTATCGGGTGAATGTGGGGCGCAATAGGAAAGTGCGGCTGCAGAACCAATGCGTGGCTGCACTATACATGTGCCTACCTGGGGGCACGTGTCAGACACTTAGAGTGGTGCATGGTTTCATGCTTATGGACTTTCTTATGGCTTAAGTAAGCCTGATTAACTCTCAATCGACATTTTCAAGTGAAATCAGTCCATTCTTTTGAAGATACCATCAATTCAGGTTCAACCGGACCTTCCTCCCTCATTTTCTATTAAGTGGGTCCAAAGAGTTAAGTTTTGCATAAAAATGTGTTCAGAGCTAAAACAGTCATTTTTGCAAAAAAGATAGTTTTGGTTTAAAACAAGGTAATACAGTAGCTCATAACAACTTTAAATATCTCTAAGGAGTAAGTATTTATCATTTCGTCGTCAAGAGGCTTTCAAGCACCCAAAATCTTAGAATTAGTCAAAATAGGGTGCTTACACCAAAAATGAAAGAGTTGAATGAACATATTTAGCATTCACTCACTACAAGAAAAAGCACATTCGGCTACCAAATTTTCCGACTAAAAAAAATTTGGTCACTAAAAGTATAGCTTTCAGCGACCAAAACAACATTATTAGCCAAAAGAAAAACTTTTTGGCGATTAAACAATTTTAGTAGCCAAAAGTTTACAATTGGCGACTAAAACTAAGTTTGGTCGCTGATTATATGGGTTTTAGTGACTAAAAAATTTTTTAGTAGCCCAAAGTAAAGCTTTTTGGCGACTAAAAAAAATTTAGTAGCCAAAAGTCTACAATTAGCGACTAAAAATAAGTTGGGTCGCTGATTATATAGGTTTTACCGACTAAAAAAATTTTAGTAGCCAAAAATGAAGTTTTTTGGTGACTAAAAAAATTTTAGTAGCCAAAAGTCTACAATTGGCGACAAAAAAATAAGTTTAGTCACCAAAAATGGTCATTTTTAGCGCGGGAGAACAAAAATCCCAAGGCGGGAATTAAATTTTTTAGCGCCCAAAATTTTGGTAGCTGAAAGTGCATTTTTGGCGACCAAATCCGACTTTGGTTGGCGAAAGTTAAGTTTTTTAGTGACTAAAAAACAATTAGTAGCCAAAAGTATAGAATTGGTGACTAAAAATATGTTTAGTCGCCAAAAGTGATCTTTTTTTTTTATTTTGCTACCAAATGGTTTATTTTACATAAATTATGTTCATTAAAATAATTACATTTATACATATACTTTTATATTAATATGAATGTATGTATGTACTATATAAATAATATATGTCACATATATAATTATGTGGTGCTATAGAGGTGTAGTGTGCAGAGTGTGGTGCATAAGGTTTATGGTGTTGGGAGGTTGGCAGTTCGAGTCTCCGCAAGAGCGGATAAAAGTGTTGTATAACGAATTATTATTATTTTTTTTCACGTTTGAAGCTTTTGGCGACCAAAGGTGTTGGTCGGCAATTGGTTGCTTTTGGCGACTAAAGGTGTTGGTCGGTGATTCCTTGACTATTGGCAACTAAAACATTGGTCGGTAAATATATAATTTTAAAGAAATATAATTGACTATTGGCGACCAAAATTTTGGTAGCTAAAGACTTGCTTTTTGCCAACCAAAGGTTTTTTGGTCGGCAAAACCCTCCAAGACCTTTCCTGACAGGGTTTTAGTGACAAATGTAGCGATCAAAATTTTTGGTCACAGAATGTCATTGGCGACCAAAAAATAGACAATTGGCGACCAATATTTTAGTCGCTAAAAGTGACTTTTTTTTGTAGTGACTAAAAGTTCATTAATTAAGGACGAAGATGAAGGGTTCAAGATTGTCAAGATAACAATATAAGTGATACACATTTCTAGAGATTAGTTAAATTTATAGAGAAGATGAAAAGTTGCAGTTTTTTTTTTTTTTTTTGATCAGCAAAAAAACTTTAATGATAAAAAAACATACAGAGAATGATAACGTACATCAATAAAGAGAAGGGTACAAAAAGCATCATGGTGAAACAACCAGATCCCAGCTAGGTTGGCATCTAGATGCACACGAAATCATTTACTAGCACAAACTCCAAGCTCCAAGTTGGTGAGTAACCAACATGCAGAGTAAAAACAAAAACAAACAAACATAAGCAAAAAGTATCACAGTGAAACATTAGTGTGGAGGTATGTTGGCGCTTGAAGTCAAATTACTCAATAGAAACCATAATTCTATTTATTTCATAAGTGTTGTCTTTTCATTCCTTAAGATTAGTCATAACCATAACTTAAGTAAGAGAATATTTCAAATTCATGTCATACTTGTAATTTTACTTCGAAAGAATAGGAGTAGCAAAATAATGTATTGTACTTTCATTTCTCTTTTTGTAATTGATGAATTTATAAATCAGTTACAATCTTACTTGTTCATTTACTGTATCACATTTAATTTCTTCTTAATTGATTCTCCTTTGACATTTAATGTTAAAAATCTTTTTTGTTGAGATAAAAGAACCATAAACACAATTCGATTGATTTTGTTTTGGTTGAATTTTATCTATAAGGATTGTGGCTAATAATTACATTTTTATTCTTTGAAACACCAAAAAATCAATGAGATTCAAAATTGATGCCAAAGTAAAAGCTTGCAAACTTTTTTTTTGAAAACATTTTACATAAGTTTTTTGAGCTCCATAGCATTATTAATCCGTTTAAATGCATGTAAAATCTCACTCAAGATTTGGGTATAATCGTTTAACATGCAACACTTTAATATGCATTTATTCACTTAAAAAACTATTTAACCTTTGTTTTTTTTGGACTGGCCTGCAAAAATATTTAACTTGAGTGAAATTTTATACAACTCACCACGATGCAATAGTGATATGCTTATAATAAAATCTATGATGTAAAATTTTATATTTTTAATTTAATGTAAAGAAACCACACTATTTTAAAATTATTAAATGTAAAATATATTGGTATAGAATTAATCATAGAGTTGTTATGCAAAATGTAAGACACTATTTGCATTTTATTTTTAAGCATTGAATACTTATTTCTATAACTTTTTACAAAGGGGTGTGGGAAATTATAAGTAGCATTCTTCAAATTTTAATTTGGATAAATTACACTCACTTCTCCTGAAGTTAAAAAATATATATAATTAATTTGACATTTTTGATATAATTATACTGACATCTGTTACACTATGTTTGGTAATTTAAGAGAGAAAAAGAAAAAAAAGAAAAAGAAGAAATGAATAGGTATGTTATGAGAGAAAAGAAAAATAAAGAAAAGAATGTAATTTCTTTCCCTTCGTTTTTATAGAGAGAGAGAGAGAGAGAGAGAGAGAGAGAAGAAGTCATATTGATTTATTTCCTATCTCATTTGGTTATAAAAAATAAAAAAAAAATAATATAATGTTATATTATCAAATTAATCTTTTATAGGTATTAGTCTTTTTATTTGTTTTATATCCAAAAGAGTAGTTTTGATATTATAACAAAATAATATTTTATTAGTTTTATTTCTCTCCCAATCTCTTTGAAGAGATTAAAAATAGGAGTTATGAGAGAAATGCATTTTTGTCTATTTCTTTCCGTTTCTCTTCTATTTAATAATCTAAACAAGTGATTGAAATCCATTTATCTTCATTTTTTTCTCCAAATCACAAAAACTAAACGAAGTGTTAAGGTTTTAAGTTATATAATGGTTAAATATTTTTCATCAATAATTCGTTACTTGTATGGAAGAAAAAATAAGATTGTCATATCTTATCTACTAAAATTTATATTTGTCTTTGTTTAGTAGGGAAAAAAAAAAGGTTTGAGTCTTATAACAAAATGAAGTTTGAGTTTTAATTTTGTCAATTTAAATCATAATATTTTTATTTGTTTTCAATCTAAACTATTTTTTCTATTTTCATTAAGTAAAATTGATGAAAAATTGGTATTTTTGTTATTGTACTCAATATAGGTGTGTGAAAAATATTTAAAATTTTTTTATTCATTGAATTTAATGACTAAAATATCATTTTTTTTATCAGTTTTATTTTACAAAAATAGAAAAATGGTCTAGACTGAAAATAATACAAAATATTAGAGTTTAAATTAACAAAATTAAAATATGGAATTTATTTGATTATAAGTTTCAAACACAATTTTATTTTTAATTTTTTGTAATTTTAATATTTACCTGCTATCTGCATTTGTTTAAGTTGATTTAGTGCTATAAAAATTAGGTCAATGTAATTATATCAAAAGTGTAAGACTCAATGCATTTATTTATTTATTTTAAATATCAGGTAAAGTGAGTGTAATTTACCTTTTTATTTTTAGTAATATTACAAATCTAAACTTAATTATTCAGAATTATCATATTGTAGTTTAGATTTATTCTATACATAAATTTTACAATATCTAAATTTAATTACAATCACATATCATTAGTCGAAATAAATAAGGGTGAGTTAATAGACTTATTCCTTTATTTTATTTTATGGGTAAATTACCAACACACTCTTTGAGGTTTATTTAAATTATAAATTACTTTCTGTGATTCTAGAAATTATATTATGCCCCCTGAGATTTTTAATTTCATAAGAAATAAGTCATTTTATTAATAAATTATCAAGTTAATTAACAGTTTTTAATAATGGTAAAATTTTATTTTAATTAATAATTTAGATAATTTTATTATTATATAGGTGAACAATTAGAAATTTTACTTTTTTAATTAATTCTGTTAAATAAAAAATTCTGACAGAGAAATATTTGTAATTTTCCAAACTATAAGGACAATTCATATTTTAAGCAAATTTCGAAGGTGTATTTGTAATTTATCCTTATTTTATTTATTTATTTATTTTAAAACCTTCAATTTATAAATAATTCTAGATAAGGCATTGAGAATTTTGCTAGCACCCATCAGGCATTGACACGTAAACCTCTGTGGTACAATTGGTGATGAATATAAGGTTAACACGTGTTCTCTAGAATGATTGATTGATTGATAAATCTCAACATAGAATTGAACGAGATTGGTTGCCCACAAGTGATTTGAAAAAGCAAAAAGTAGAGTTTACTGAATCAATTATGTGAACTTTTGAATAAAAATGCAGCATAACCTTTTGAATAAAAATGCATGTCTCTTTCATCTTTCTCCAAATGCTTTTAAGAAAATAGAGTGACACGTGTCGAATTCTCACTTCATGCAGTAATATGCGGGGACGATTGGTGTCCAATTTCTCAACATCTCTGTACCCCAAGGTGGCCCACTCAACTAGAGTCCGGATCCTCTGTCACGTTTCTTTGCGACGATTCCTGTAGCGTTTTAAAACGACGTCGTTTTGAGATAAAATTTCTAAAAAAACAAAAGAGACGCAAAAACACAGAATTAAAAGAGAAAGAGGGGAAGAAGAAAGCAGAGGAACACTTGACTATATTTCTAGGTGTCTATAATACTAAGATGGCAGCGAAGCTGGCTGAAAGGGAGTGTCAGAAAGGAGGATGGCAGCCAGTATTCTATGGACGAGGGAAACAGAGTAACAGGGGCTTCGAGGTTGGTAGGCAGGGGATGTTCACTGTCTTTGTGGACAATCTTCCCTGGTCTATGAACACAAAAAGACTTCATGCTTTGTTCATGAGATTTGGTATCGTTAAAGATGTTTTCATTCCAAATTAAACTAGGAAAGCAACGAAGTCAAGATTCGGCTTTGTCAGATATGCTTGCTCTGTTGCAGCAGCGATGGTAGTCCAAAGAGCCAATGGGATGTGGTGTGATGACAAGGAGATTACGGTTAAGGAAGCAACGTTTGGGAAAGGCGAATCAGGAGAGATTAAAAGGAAGAATCAGGAGGATATTCATGGAGGAGGTCAGAACGAGGAACGGGTCACAAATACTTCAGGCTGGTTGCCCGTTCAGAGGATTCCAGCCATTCCCCATATTGTAGAAAGATTAACAGAATCATTAAAGGCAGGCATCCACCTCCCACCAATTGGCTTATATCTACTACAAATAACTTTCTTCCAGAGGGCATTATCCTCAACCCCAAACCTCCACCACCACTTAGCCAATAAACAGTCATTCACATCTTGATCTTTTTCCTAATCCCAAGTCCACCATGATCTTTGGGTTTAGTCACCTCATCCCATTTTACCAAATGAATCTTCTTCTTCAAATCTGAACCACCCCATAAAAATGATGCTTGTAAGCCTTTAACAGTTTTTGCCACAGACTTGGGCATTTTAAAAATAGAAAGGTAATAAGTGGGAAGACAAGATAAGACGGATTTAATGAGAGTCAATCTCCCCCCAAATGACAGTAACTTTCTTTTCCATGATGCCAATTTTTCCTTAACTTTATCAATGATTGGTCTCCAAGTTTTCCTCAATCTTGGGTTTGCACCAAGAGGTAAACCAAGGTATGTGAAAGGCAGGTTTTTACTTTTACAACGAAGTTCTGCTAGCAAACTCCTCTACCAACTGGGCGGACACACCAACTCTGCTCACAAGACTTTTAGAAAAATTAATCTTCAACCCAGAGACTAACTGGAAACATCTCAAGATTCTTTTTACTGTCACAACTTCCTCCCAATCTGCCTCACAAAAAATTATTGTATCATCAGCGAATTGAAGATGTGATATAGATGACATTGAATCACCATGACCTAAAGCAGCCCCTTTTATAATACCAGCAGACTTAGCCCTTTGCAACAAAACATTCAACCCTTCCACAACTATATTAAATAGGAAAGGAGACAATGGGTCTCCTTGCCTAAGACCTTTTCCAGGAATAAATTCAGCCGTTGGAGAGCCATTCACTAAAACTGAAATTCTAGATGAATTCAAGCACTTTTTTATCCAATTTCTCCACTTAACCCCAAACCCAAACACACTTAACATAGATAGAAGGTACTCCCAATTAACTGAATCATACGCTTTTTCAAAATCAAGCTTAAGGATCAGACCTTTCACCCTATTCTTTTTCCACCAGTCCACTACTTCGTTTGCAATTAAAACCCCATCCATAATGTTTCTACCCCCAAGGAAGGCAGATTGAACCTCCCCTATTACTCTAGGAACCACAACCTTCAACCTATTAGTTAAAACTTCAGCAAGAATTTTATACAGAGACCCAATCAAACTAATGGGTCTGTAATCAGAAATGGTAACAGGGCCATCAACTTTTGGAGTTAGGATAATGAATGAGTTGTTTACCCCACCAACTAACTTTTCATTGTCAAAAAACTCCCTAAAGAATCATAGCACATAATCCTTAAATATCTTCCAACATTTTTGAAAACATACCAGATTAATCCCATCTGGCCCAGGGGCTTTATTGCCATCACAGCTTCTTACGGCCTCCCATACTTCTTTTTTAGAAAACATAGCTCCAAGACCTTGAACTGACCCATCATGACCAATAGAATTAAACTGCCCAATCAATTTTGGTCTTACCTTCCAATCTTTAGAGAACATCCTTTTAAAATGCAGGAGTATTTCATGCTTCACTCTGTTTGGCTCCTCATGTAGTTCCCCTCCCACTGAAATTGAATTTAACAAGTTCCTATTTTGCCTCTTAGATGCCATTATATGAAAAAATCTTGTATTCTTATCCCCCTTCATGCACCAGTCCAGCCTGGATTTCTGAAGCCAAATCCATTCAATCTTCTTATTTAAATCCCACACCTCCTTTCTAAGGTCTCTTCTGCACTGAACTTCAGAATCATCAAGATCTCTGGATTCTGCCAGCAAATCAAGACTATGGAGCTTCTTCTTAGCTGATTTCAAAGAAAGATTGACATTTCCAAAGACCTCAGCATTCCATTTTTTTAAAGTCAATCTAAGTTTCCTAATTTTTTCCTGGATCACAAACCTAGCCCAACCTGACACCTCAACCTCCTCCCAAGACTTCTTCACCACTGATTGGAACTGATGAGCCTAGTCCCTACCATCCTCCATTAGAAGGAGTGGACTGTGATCAGACATTCCTCTAGGTAGGCCCTATAAACAGAAATGAATTTTTTCCAGCCACTCTATGGATAACAAAAATCTATCAATTCTACTCTACCTTCCCTTATCACTTGAATTACTCCATGTAAACTGCCTACCTTGCATGGGAAGATCAGAGAGCTCCAAACCTTCAATAAACTCATTAAAAGCCTTTATACCACTATCCACCCTTAAACACCCTTTTCTTTCCCTTATAGACCTAATCTCATTGAAATCCCCCCTATACACCATGGACCACTAAACTTTGATTTAAGATTGGACAAGGCCCTCCAAACATGATTCCTTCTATCCACATCATTAGGAGCATAAACACTAATCAATACACAACTGAAATAAGGTGAAATCGTACCTGATAGAAGGATGAAACTTCTTGAGCAGCAACATTTGGACAATGAGAACTTAGAAGACTTCCAAATACACAGAATTCCACCCGCCATTCCTAATGCATCAATTGACATAAAGTCCATATCATCGATTGGCCAAAGAGATCGTACTAACTCCACTGAAATTTCAGATTTCTTTGTTTCTTGCAAAAATACCATATCAATGTTCCTTTCTCTAAGAAGATTTTTAATCTTCCTTCTTTTGATAGACCTCCCAAGACCTCTTACATTCCATGTTAAGAGCTTCATTAAAAACAATAAACCACTCCCCAGCCTCCATATGATGCCACCTAAACCAATGCATCACCATCACGATTAGCCGCTTTCCTTGCATCATCTTCCTCCATACTCACAATTCTTCTTACGGATTCCTCTTCATTCGTATCAAAATTAATTCCCAGCGCCTTCCCCACAGTAATTGTGTCCCTTGCCTCTGCCATGAGTTGATCGTCACTATGAGAACTTTAGCCTACTGATTTTGAGCGCGAAAATACTGAAGCAGCCACTCTGAACACTGGACCTTTGACCCAAGACTTCATAAGGGGTGGATTTCCCTTCTGAAACCTTCGATTCTCAAGCCGACCATTTCTTCCTTTCCTTACTGCAACTCTTACTCCTTTCCGAGCAGCTATGGCTTTCTTTTTATCTAGACTAGTCTTAAAATGAATCTGATTCTTATTTGGTTCTCTCCCAAGAGCTGTCGTGCTAGCAACGGGTTAAGGGTATGATATAATCATCTGTTTCTCCATTTGGGCATGAGAAATATCCATTTCTTTTTGGGCCTGCCCCTCCACTGCAGGCTCTGAATTGGGCTTCTCATTCAATTGTTCCTTCTAGGCCTCCTCCAGAACAACTTGGATATTGATACCTGGTCTTTTTATTTCCAGCCCACTAATGCTTTTCATGAACCCAGGTGTGAACACCCTTTCCTCTTCACCTACACAGCCCTCATAACACCTCTAATTAAAAGTTGAGTTGCCAGCCGCCATATTAACTGCACCTACCCTAACCTGATTTGTGTTCCCCATATCTCTACTCATAGTTTCCACCACCAAAGATGGGTTTGAATCGTTTCACGTCCCTACCACATCATTGATCCCATAATTTCCTTCTTGAGGCCTTTGTTTAGTTGCCACCTCATCCCCATTTGCCACATCATTCTGGATAGTATCATCCACCTCAGCATCATCTTCTTTCAAGCTATCACCATCATTCTCGACTTGTTTCTCGCCCATGTTGGAATTGATACAGTCATGCATGGTACACATACAGACCTCATGTATCACCTTCGTAATCACTATTTGCTCCTTGCAAACTCTAACTGGGTAGCTTTTATCTTTGCACTTCACAAGAATAACTGAATTAATGGAATCCATACATTTAGTAGTAATACGAATTCTACCACAAGTAAAAGATAGTTGATTAGAAGTGGCCTCGTCAATCTCGATGACCTCCCCCTATAACCCTCCAATCTTCATAAACGTATCATTATTCCGTAGATTGAGTGGAACACCATAGCAGCTTAGCCATACCCCCCGCTCATGGTCAATATACCCATTCTGCTCCCATCGAGACACAGACTCACACCAGTCCTTGAAACACTCAGTTAGCAAAGCTTGATTCTCCTTAAGATGATTAGATGATTGAAAAGAGACTACAACCATTCTACCCCCACCTTTCCTTACTGCAATTTCCTTCGAACCTTTTTCATTAACTACTCTTTGAAACTCAAGAAAATCTTGAAAACGTTTCAACTTTACAACAAGGCTATCATAAAGCCAGCCATTCCCTACTTCCTTAACATAGACGATCTGATCCACCCTACGTTCCGAGGTTGCTCGAGTGGTTGAAATCTTACGTTCCGCAGAAATTTATTGAATTGGGAAGCAGAGGACTTGGTTAGGCTCTACACCTTGATGAACCAGTTTCTGGTTTGCACCTCTCATAGGGAAGATCAGTGGAAGTGGTTGGCATCTTCATCAGGTAAATTTACCACCTCATCTTTTTATAATCTGTTATTATCTTCGGGTGCTGTTAGGGTATCTAAGATGCTTTGGTTTAATGTGTCTCCTCCGAAAGTTCAATTCCTAAGTTGGTTGGCTTGGAAAGAGAAGTTAAAGACTTCGGTTTTCCTTCACAGAATTGGTGTATTGGACCATAATGCTTCGGTCAGTTGTGTGTTCTGTAGATCCCACGTGGAATTAGTGCCTCATGTGATGCTCTGGTGCCCTTTTGTGTGGCAAATTTGGTCTGAACTGTTGAATTGGTGGGGGCTGTAGTGGGTTGTACCAGCTTCTGTGGATGGACTTCTTCACTGGTGGAGTGGGTTCAAGTGGAGAAAGCTTATGCATAAAATTTGGAGAGTAATGCCTTTGGTAATTATGTGGTCAACATGGAGGTGCAGAAATGATATTGTGTTTAATTGAAAGCAAGTTATATTGGGCGAATTTTGTGATTTGATTAAATTGAGAATTATTTTCTGGGTTAAAGCTAACACAAAGGAGTGTCTATATACAGTACATGACTTTATGTCCAATCTGCAACAGATTAGATATTAATGGGTTTGGTATTAATTACAAACGTGGGTAGTGCAGATTTGGGAGGGTATGGTAAGGGATTTTTTGTGTTACTTACCTGATAAGGTGTATTGGAAGCAGAGGTTAGTTATCTATTGTGTTTGTTGTTCTCATGGCTGTTAATTATTTAGTGCATGTTGGTGTATTGATTATAAGTTATGGAGGAGTTTGCTGGGAGTGGTCTTGGCAGATATGGGAGCTACTCCTGCGGTGTGGCTGGTCTAGTCAAGGATCTGGTGTTGTATGCTTGGTGTTTGCTGTCTTAGAATGTTTGCTGGTGGTGTTTGCTATATTATGGCATATGCTGCTGCTGTAAGCTGTTTGTGGGCTGATGTTGTGTTGGTCTGTGTAGCTTCTCTGTTATTTTTCTGTTTTTGGTTCCTTTGATTGGCTTCTCGCTAATCTTGGGATAGTGCTCACAAATGATTGAGCTCCCTTAGTGGTGCCAACTTAGTTGGGATTATTAAGGTTAGCATTGATGCGTTTTGCACTGTCCCTTTTTGTTGTTGTAAGTTTTGTTTGTTTTTGCTTTATTCATTAATAAAGTTTCAATTTGCTGATCAAAAAAAAAAAAAAAAAAAAAAAAAAAAAGAAAGCAGAGGAAGAGAGAGAGAGAGAGGAGAAGAACACCATCTTCTAATGAAAAATGTTGAACACAATCTTCAGAGATCCTCATTATCACATTCATAATCAACTCACTGAACACAAATTTCAGATTCACCTTTTGGGTTTCCCCACTCGAGGCTGGAGGAGGAGGAGAAGATCTGGATGGTGGTGACGCGATAGAGGTTGCGTCAGAGATTGCCGTAGGGGTTGAATCCGATGGTGGTGCCATTGTAACTGAGGTGCTTGCTTGAGAGGGAATTGGATCGGTTGGTGAATGTGATGTCGTTATGGTGGGTGAAGAATTGTTGGGCGGCGAAAGAAGATGAAACCACGACTGTGGGATGGCTTTCTCTAACCCTAAGGTTAGGAAACCCCTCTTCATGGAAAATATCCACATCGGCTTCACATGCTTTTTTTTCTTTTCTTTTTTTTCATATGACATGAAGATCAACTATATCTTCAGCATTTGTTGGCATAAATTGAAAATGACTGTGGATCAGTCAACCATTGATATGAATTTTTCCACTTTGAAAATGCCTAGTTTCTCCCCCAAATCCAAAACTAATTACCATGTTTGATTCATTAGCTCGTAGGCTCGATCACACCCAACGACACTCCGAATCAAGGCTGCTTTCTCCTCTCTCTCTCTCTTCCCCTGCTTTCTTTTTTTCCTCTTTCTCTTTTGATTCTGTGTTTTTTTGTCTTTTTTTTTGAAAATTTTCCCCAAAACAACGTCGTTTTGGGACGCCGCAGGGACCACCGCAAGGACCGCCGCAGAGAAATGCAGCAGAGGATCCGGACTCCACTCAACCAAATTCAGAATTTTTAGAGTGACTTGTTTAAAAGAGAAATTTACACGTAGGTGGAAGAATATATATATATATATATAAAAGTATAAGTGTTTTTGTAATGAAAGAAGTGTTGGCAATTTATTTTCTTTTCTTCCATCTATATGTAGTTTTTTATATTTAAAATGTTCTTAGATTAATTTTTTGAAGGATAAATTATAAATACACTTGTTGAAATTTGTTTATAATACAAATTTCTTTTTATGGTTTTAAAAATTATATCTCATCATTTAAAATTTGTAATTTCATAACAAATAATTCATTTTATTAATAAATTATCAAATTAATTAACAGTTTTTAATGATGTCAAAAATTTATTTCAATTAATAATTTATGTAATTTTATCATTGTATATGAGAGTCATTAGGAGTTTTATTTTTTTCAGTTAATTCTATTAAATAGAAAAGGGAGCTTTTTTGATAAGTGCTCTTTCTAAGAGTTTTATTCCATCCAACCCATATTTTTTTTTGAGTATTCTATTAGATCCTATTTGAGGTAAGAAGACCAAAACACCCCTAATCTCTCATGTCCCCAATTAATGTTGATATTTAATGTTGATTGTTATTATGTGTTGGTAGTTCCCATACATCAATATGTTGACTGTCATTATATTTATATTAATTTGAAATAAATTTTTGTCATTGTATTGTCAATTATATGATGTGAATATTTACATCATGTAATTGAAATGAATATTCAAATCATTATATTTACTTTAATTTGAAATGAATTTTTCCCATTGTGTTGTAAATTACATGATGTGAACATTCATACTAAAACATACGAATGTGAACGTTTACATCACTACATGTTGTGAATAAGAATGTTTTGTCAATTAAAAATATAACATGTTGTAAACATTCACATCACTACATTAGATAAGAGAGAATTTTTCAGAAAGGTGTTATGAACGTTCACATCAAATGAGAGAGAATGTTCACATTATTTTTAATGTATTGTCAATTAAAAATAAGAAGTATGTTGTGAACGTTCACATTACTACAATAGATGATAGAGAATTTTTCAAAAAGGTGTTGTGAACGTTCACATCAGATGAGAGAGAATGTTCACATTATTTTTAATATTTTAATGTGTTGTCAATTAAAAATATATTCACATTATATAATAATATAAAATAATAACATCAATGTTATTTAATTTGTGTATGAAATTTCCTATGCCTTGATCCTTTACCTTCTCTCTCCACATTAAATATTATGGGGAAGTGGTTTGAAAATACTCTTCAAATCTTGGGAGACGCTAGTGATCCTCAGCTAGTTACCTGAAAAGATACAAACACTCCGGTCAGGGGTGCCGGAATTAGCACTCCGACAGACAAGTCAGTTCAGACACTCAAGATAGCTTCTCTACTAAGTTTAGTGAAGTGATTCTTACATACGTTTCTGTACTCGTTGTTCCTGTATTTATACCTGTTCCTTTTGATCCTCGGGGCCAGGGCCTACTTTTTAATCATTGTCCTTTCTTTTATTCGGCCCTAAGGACTTACACTTATTCGGCACATATATTATATTCGGCTTCCCACTCTCGTAGGATACAGCCGATTAATATCAGTTTTCCAATGGTACGCACCTTCTGATTTTTCCATATATTCGGCCCCCACAATTGCCCTCCGAACTCCCCATTGACGGTAGTTAATCGACGTGTTTGGTCTTGAATTGGAAAAGTTAAAATAGGTCAGGCGGCTTCGCGTACCCCAATATAGATGTCAGGATGTGCACACCTTTTCGTTCATCATTACGCTTTCCCGCCTCAATCGTGCGTCTCGCATTTATTGTGATTTGAAATTTCAGTCCTTTCGAATGCATAGTTCGTCGAGTATTCGAGACTCTTGGACCGCCAGCGGATATCCCTTCTCTGACTCGCATTTTCTGCAACTCTTTTCCGTCTACCCTTGTCTCCCTTGCTCCTCGTAAGTCTTCTTCTCTTTTCTTTGCAATCCTACTTTCTGTTTGTTATTTTCATTTTGGTGAACCCTTTATTCCCCGTGAAAATGGCCAAACACTTGAAAGACCTCCTTTCTGAGGGTCGTGTCTCTGGATTCCGGTGACACTTTTCCATCCCCGACGATGTTCATCTATCTCTAGTGACAGATAACACTCTGAATATGGAGAGAGAGGATCGAAATTCAATCGTCTTTCCTCTCCTATCCATCACAGAGGGCGGGGTCCGTTTTCCCCTATATCCATTCCTTAGGGCCGTCCTCCGCTATTGGGGTCTGATTCCTTCTCAGCCCAATGTGAACTTTTTTCGAATCGTAATGGGGATCGTAGAGTTGAACCGGCGCCTCAGGATCGATCTTGGGATTCCGACCATTCGGCACTGCTATGCTTTAGCCAAATCTTCCGGTCGGCTTGGGCGGTACTTTCTTAGGGCCAAGGATACTGACCATCATTTGGTAACCATGCTTGCCAGTTCTAGTAAGCGTGTGGATGACGTGATGGTCAATATCCGAGGGAACTGGGAATTTGGCGAAGGCGAGGGTCGTCTAGACCCTATTCCCAGACGGAGGGGTGAACCAGGTTGTCGTGTGTCTCCTTGTGTTTACTGAACTTTTCTTTTACTCGGCCTTCCCTCCGTGACTAACCCTTTGTCTTTGCAGGCAGTAATTTGAAGAAGATTCTGGTTTCTATTGATGACGCGGTCCTTGCGCAGATTGCGATTGCACTCGGATACTTCGGCCGTCCAAACTTACAGAAGCAAGGGAGAGCGGCCCACATACTTCTTCGATACGAGCCTACTTACACTACTTTTTTGGCCGCTGACAACATTCCAATTCCATCCGGCGATCAACAACTTGCGGCTCTTATTTTCCCTAGCTTCAAGAGCCTTAGGCAAGTTGGTCTCGAAGCTTCTGATTTGGGGCAAGACGTCGAGCCGGTGGTAGAGGTAGTCGTCGAACCAGACAGAGAGTTCGCTGAGGAGGCCGAAGAGGTTGACGAGGCCCTAAACTCGGCGTTTGAGGCAGCCAGACGTAGTCAGCCTACCTCGCCGTCCACTTTGGGTCGGGCGGAGTTTTCTTCTGGAGATATTTTGGAAGTTTGGGAGAGCTACCCGGCGATTTTTTTGAAGGTATGGCTGGGGAAAACCTCACGCAGATGGCTTGAAAGAAAAATGCCGAGCATATGGCCGCCCGGAAAAAGGCCGAGGCCGCTCGTTCTGGACCTACCTTGGTTGAGTCTTTCGAACCAGTTATTGAAGAGCCGACTAAGATTGTTGTGGCCGAAACGGCGAAAGAGGTTGAACAACCGGTCATTGACGAACGGTTGATTCCGGAAGAGCAGGGCAAGAAGCGTAGCGCCGAGGGAGAGGCCGGTTCAGAAGATAGTCTTGCCGATAAAAGGCCTCGCTTAGAAGAATCGGACATGGTTGTTCCTTTTATTGTTCATCCAAAGATCAGAGACACGCCGATTCCCTCTAACGCATCTATCATTACCGACCCAGCAGTAGCCTTGAGCCTGGCGGCGTCAGTCTCCCTACCAGCTGATAAGGCATCCTTTCATGCCGTGCCGGATTTGGTGGCCATAGCCCTATCTGCGCAGTCAGCCCTTTTGGTAGGTGAACTTTGAGTTGTTTTGATTTTGGTTGCCTATGGCATCTAACGATCCTAACTCGTTTTGCAGACGGTCGGCAGGATCGTCGACTTGGGCCGCCGCCTACACCATGCCCTTGAGAGGATTGAACGTTTGTAGTCAGAAGTGGTCAATCAAAAGAGCAGGGCCGAGTTTGAGATGATGAGAGCCGCTATGGAGACTGCGCAAGCCGAAGCCGAAGTGGAAAGGGCTCGTGCTGCCGATCAGCTTCGTTCTGATGCCGAAGATAGGGTGAATACGAGCAAAGAATCGCTTAGGCTAGCTGAGGATGTGCTTAACAAGATGGAGACTGAGTTAGCAGAGTTGAAGGCGGCTAAGGAAAAGGTAGAATCTGAGGCTTCTGCCGCATTCGAAGCAGGAAAAGGCGCCACCTTCAAAGAATACGTAGATGAAGTCCCCAAGTTTGTGAATCGGGGGTTCAAACATGGGTGGCTCAAGGCCCTTGATGCCGCTGGGGTTACATTGGCCTTGCCAATTCCTTATGAGCAGGTGGACGTTGAGCCACTTGAGTCTGACCCCGAGGACTGATCTGGGAGTCATTTGAATTTTATGAAATGCTTTCCCTTTTAATGTATGTTTTTGTTTTTAGGACTTTTGTTGGTTCCGAGTAGTTTTTATATATAAATTGGCTACTGTCTGCGCTCAATTTATTAATGAAAATTATCTTGTTGTTTCACTACTAATGCGCAGTTTGTGATGTTATGTTGGTGTAGAATTTTTCCCTTTCACTACTTTAGATAGAATGATTACTCTGTTGAGCTTTCTATGATTGAATATCTTGGCAATCTTATCATTCGTATGCCGAATAGTTTGTTGGTATTATGCTGAAACGATTCATGGGCCGGCTGGGGCACTTAATGCGAATAGATTGATTAATCTGCCCTTGCCCCAAGCGGTGCATGATCATGCAGATGCCGGATTCATGGGCCGACTGGGGCACTTAATCCGAATAGATTGACGATTAATCAGCCCTTGCCCCAGTCGGTGCATGATTATTTGACGTCGGATGAGACGAACTCGGGAGTGTTGAAGTCGATTCATCGATTCATGGGCCGGCTGGGGCGTTTAATCCGAATAGATTGATTAATCTGCCCTTGCCCCAGGCGGTGCATGATCATGCAAGCGCCGGATTCATGGGCCGGCTGGGGCACTTAATCTGAATAGATTGACGATTAATCTGCCCTTGCCCCAGGCGGTGCATGATTATTTGGGCGACGGATGAGACGAACTTAGGAGTTTTGATAGATCTATCTGCCTTTACCCCAAGTGGGTCGATCCAGTCGGCGCCGAGCGATTGAGGTTTTCACAATTAATGAGATTGCCTCGAGGGTGCTGCCTCTGTAAAGGATAAATGATTAAAGGTACAACTTTTATGAGCACAGTAAACAACTGACTCCAGCTTTTGAAGGTATCGTGTGAATGTCAAACAGACTCTTCTTTAACAGCAGAGGGGAAGCCAGGACGCTGGCTGAGCTGGGTGTAGACATGAATCGAGGTGGTGACCCTTCGCGCAAAGGGAGTAGGAGTTCCAGGGATCGAGAGAGGCGTCAGTCTCCTCGATGTCGAAGCAGGTCACCCAGGCGGGACAAGCAATCGCAGGGCAGATCTTCTCAACCTCGAGTCGAGAGGGGATCTGAAGCGAATCCGTGCCCATTAAGCTTTGCGGTATTTGTGGGGAATAGACCCATGACAGAGGCGGACTCGATTGTTTGAGACCCAAATGTAGCGGTCGAGTTTGCTCGACAAATTTTTCCTCCTGAGGTTCAGCAATCGATGGTAGGTCGTCAGGACTACAAGTATTTCGCGAAGGCGTTCACGAGGCGGTGAAGGGGCTGTACACTGCTTATGAAATCGGCATGCGGTTGCGCGCTGCCCGCCGAGAAATGGAGAAGAAGGAGGAACGTATTCGAAGTTTGGAGGCCCGCGCAGAGGCGGCAGAGCGCGAGTTAAGGAAGACCAAGGCGGCTCAGGCACAACCCGCCGGGCAGGGAAACCCAATCGTGGAAGAAAGGGTTACCAGTCGGCTTATCAGTACCGCGCTTGCCGATCGTGAGATGGCGAGTATGTTGGCAATGGAGACCACGAAGGGAAGGGCCTATGTGAAAGGTTTTCATGAAGGCCGAAAAGTTGGAATTGAAAAGACCAAGGAAAAACTTGCCGAAGAAGTTTGCCGATGTGAAAATCGTGGATTTAGGCACGGTTAGATCAAGGCATCTCAAGCCGCGGAAGCTCTTTGAGCGTCGGGCATTGATTCGGCATCGCCACTCTACCACAGTAAACATTTTCCGTTTTCTGCTTTTGAAGTCGAGAAGAGTGAGGATAAGGGTGACGCCGTATAAGTATATTTATTGTAAGGCTGAAATGCAGACCACGTTCAAAACTATGTAATTTATTGTTTGTTTTATTGAATAAAAAACGTTCTATTATAAATATTTTGTTGCAGTTCGTATTCAGCATGTATGTGTTTCGTTTTATTGTTTGAATGTATAAACGTTGATCGGCAGGGTCGACCCATACGTGATAGCCGTTTATTCCTGAATGAGGCCATCGTAACCTGAGGAAGCCGAAAGCTAGTGGGTAGAGTGGCTGCGATAAATTCAACTCGGCTCGGGGCTCAGATTCACAATTAATTAGATTTTGCTTAGATTTTGGGGCCTGATTTTTGGCCAGTGCATGTGCTTCAAAAGGCGTTTGGATAATTGCGCTGTGGCGAATGTCAACCGACGTTTGTCTCATGGGGTTGAGCGTTAATGAAATCGCCTCGGGATTGGGGCCTCGAGATCACTACCAGTATTGAAAATAAAAGGAGTGAGGATGTTAGTTTAGAGAGGCTGGGAGTTCAGCCAGACTTGGTGTTGCAATGGAGCACGGCAGAGGACCCATTCGTATGGGAGGCAGGTCATCCAAAAGTTGGCATGAATCTTCCAGTCGTCGAAGCAGATCACCCCGAAAGGAAAGGCAACGACCATTGGGTTTATCCTTCCTTGTCCTGGATCTTTGCCTTGACATTGTCAATGGTATCCGGGGAAGTTTGGCAATGCGCTAGCCACGGGCTTGGGCAAAGTTGGCTCAAGGCTATGCAAACCGTGGAGCACTTCTAGGTGACGGGAGTTGATTCGGCACTGCCGCTTTACCAATGTGTCTTTTCCTCTTTTTAGACTTTGAGGTTGAAAACGGGTATTGTAATGCTCAAAAGCGGGTTGCGTTTATGTAACAGCTGTTTGATCAAATAAAAAGTTTTATTTCAAACATTTGAGCTTTATTCTGAATTTTTTATATGCTTAGTTAAGCGTCCTATTTCGGATATTGGTGTGTTTTTTTGTTTTTGTTCGTGCCGAAGGGTACTCCGAATTCGGAGACTTAATCGGCCCTAAGGTGTCATGCACCAAAGGGGCTTCGAATCCGGAGGCTTAATCGGCCCTACGGTGTCTTGCACCAATGGGCGCTCCGAATCTGGAGAATTAATCGGCCCTAAGGTGTCTTGCACCAATGGGCGCTCCGAATCCGGAGACTTAATTGGCCCTAAGGTGTCTTCCACCAATGGGCGCTCCGAATCCGGAGACTTAACCAGCCCTAAGGTGTCACGCACCAAAGGGGCTCCGAATCTGGAGGATTTAATCGGCCCTAAGGTGTCTTGCACCAATGGGCGCTCCGAATCCGGAGACTTAATCGGCCCTAAGGTTTCTTGCACCAATGGGTGCTCCGAATCTGGAGGCTTAATCAGCCCTAAGGTCTCATGCACCAAAGGGGCTCCGAATCCGGAGGCTTAATCGGCCTTAAGGTGTCATGCACTGAAGGCGCTCCGAATCCGGAGGCTTAATGTGGCCAATCGTGATATCCACGAAGGGGCTCCGAATCCGGAGGCTTAATCGGTCCTAAAGTGTCATGCACCAAAGGGACTTCGAATCCGGAAGCTTAACCGGCCCTAAGGTGTCATGCACCAAAGGGCCTCCGAATCCGGGGGATTTAATTGGGCCTAAGGTGTCTTGCACCAATGGGCGCTCCGAATCCGCAGCATTAATCGGCCCTAAGGTGTCTTGCACCATTGGGCGCTCTGAATACGAAGCCTAAGTCGGCCCTAAGGTGTCATGCACCAAAGGGGCTCCGAATCCGGAGGATTTAAGCGGCCCTAAGGTGTCTTGCACCAACGGGCGCTCCGAATCTGGAGACTTAATCGGCCCTAAGGTGTCTTACACCAATGGACGCTCCGAATCCGGAGGCTTAATCGGCCCTAAGGTGTCATGCACCAAAGGGGCTACGAATCCGGAGACTTAATGTGGCCAATAGTGATATCCACGAAGGGCGCCAAATCCGGAGGCTTAATCGGCCCTAAAGTGTCATGCACCAAAGGGACTCCGAATCCGGAAGCTTAACCAGCCTTAAGTTGTCATGCACCAAAGGGCCTCCGAATCCGGAGGATTGAATCGGCCCTAAGGTGTCTTGCACCAATGGGCGCTTCGATTCCGGAGACTTAATCGGCCCTAAGGTGTCTTGCACCAATGGGCGCTCCGAATACGGAGGCTTAGTCGGCCCTAAGGTGTCACGCACCAAAGGGGCTCCGAATCCGGAGGATATAATCGGCCCTAAGGTGTCTTGCACCAATGGGCGCTCCGAATACGGAGACTTAATCGGCCCTAAGGTGTCTTGCACCAATGGGCGCTCCGAATCCGGAGGCTTAATCGGCCCTAAGGAGTCATGCACCAAAAGGGCTCCGAATCCGGAGACTTAATGTGGCCAATCGTCATATCCACGAAGGGCGCTCCGAATCCGGAGGCTTAATTGGCCCTAAGGTGTCATGCACCGAAGGGTGCTCCAACTTCGGAGGCTTAGTCGGCCCTAAGGTGTCTTGCACCAATGGGCGCTCCGGATCCGGAGGCTTAGTCGGCCCTAAGGTGTCATGCACCAAAGGGGCTTCGAATCCGGAGGATTTAATCGGCCCTAAGGTGTCTTGCACCAATGGGGCTCCGAATCCAGAGACTTAATCGGCCCTAAGGTGTCCTGCACCAATGGGCGCTCTGAATCCGGAGACTTAATCGGCCCTAAAGTGTCTTGCACCAATGGGTGCTTCGAATCTGGAGGCTTAATCGGCCCTAAGGTGTAATGCACCAAAGGGGCTCCGAATTCGGAGGCTTAATCGGCCCTAAGGTGTCATGCACCGAAGGCGCTCCGAATCCGGAGGCTTAATGTGGCCAATCGTGATATCTACGAAGGGCCGCCGAATCCGGAGGCTTAATCGGCCCTAAAATGTCATGCACCAAAGGGACTTCGAATCCGGAAGCTTAACCGGCCCTAAGGTGTCATGCACCACAGGGCCTCCGAATCCGGAGGATTTAATTGGCCCTAAGGTGCCATGCACCAATGGGCGCTCCGAATCCGGAGGCATAGTCGGCCCTAAGGTGTCATGCACCAAAGGGGCTCCGAATGCGGAGGATTTAATCGGGCCTAAGGTGTCTTGCACCAATGGGCGCTCCGAATCCGGAGATTTAATCGGCCCTAAGGTGTCTTGCACCAATGGGCGCTCCGAATCCGGAGGCTTAATCGGCCCTAAGGTGTCATGCAACAAAGGGGCTCCGAATCCGGAAACTTAATGTGGCCAATCGTGATATCCACGAAGGGCGCCGAATCCGGAGGCTTAATCGGCCCTAAAGTGTCATGCACCAAAGGGACTCCGAATCCGGAAGCTTAACCGGCCCTAATGTGTCATGCACCAAAGGGCCTCTGAATCCGGAGGATTTAATCGGCCCTAAGGTGTCTTGCACCGATGGGCGCTCCGAATCCGGAGACTTAATTGGCCCTAAGGTGTCTTGCACCAAAGGGAGCTCCGAATCCGGAGGCTTAGTCGGCCCTAAGGTGTCATGCACCAAAGGGGCTCCGAATCCGGAGCATTTAATCGGGCCTAAGGTGTCTTGTACCAATGGGCGCTCAGAATCCGGAGACTAAATCGGCCCTAAGGTGTCATGCATCAATGGGCGCTTTGAATCTGGAGGCTTAATCGGCCCTAAGGTGTCTTGCACCAATGGGTGCTTCGAATCTGGAGGCTTAATCGGCCCTAAGGAATAATGCACCAAAGGGGCTCCGAATCCGGAGGCTTAATCGGCCCTAAGGTGTCATGCACCGAAGGCGCTCCGAATCCGGAGGCTTAATGTGGCCAATTGTGATATCTACGAAGGGCCGCCGAATCCAGAGGCTTAATCGGCCCTAAAATGTCATGCACCAAAGGGACTCCGAATCCGGAAGCTTAACCGGCCCTAAGGTGTCATGCACCACAGGGCCTCCAAATCCGGAGGATTTAATTGGCCCTAAGGTGTCCTGCACCAATGGGCGCTCCGTATCCGGAGACTTAATCGGCCCTAAGGTGTCTTGCACCAATGGGCGCTCCGAATCCGGAGGCTTAGTCGGCCCTAAGGTGTCATGCACCAAAGGGGCTCTGAATGCGGAGGATTTAATTGGGCCTAATGTGTCTTGCACCAATGGGCGCTCCGAATCCGGAGATTTAATCAGCCCTAAGGTGTCTTGCACCAATGGGCGCTCTGAATCCAGAGGCTTAATTGGCCCTAAGGTGTCATGCACCAAAGGGGCTCCGAATCCAGAAACTTAATGTGCCAATCGTCATATCCACGAAGGGCGCCGAATCCGGAGGCTTAATCGGCCCTAAAGTGTCATGCACCAAAGGGACTCCGAATCCGGAAGCTTAACCGGCCCTAAGGTGTCATGCACCAAAGGGCCTCTGAATCCGGAGGATTTAATCGGCCCTAAGGTGTCTTGCACCAATGGGCGCTCCGAATCCGGAGACTTAATTGGCCCTAAGGTGTCTTGCACCAATGGGAGCTCCGAATCCGGAGGCTTAGTCGGCCCTAAGGTGTCATGCACCAAAGGGGCTCTGAATCCGGAGGATTTAATCGGGCCTAAGGTGTCTTGTACCAATGGGCGCTCAGAATCCGGAGACTTAATCGGCCCTAAGGTGTCTTGCATCAATGGGCGCTTTGAATCTGGAGGCTTAATCGGCCCTAAGGTGTCTTGCACCAATGGGTGCTTCGAATCTGGAGGCTTAATCGGCCCTAAGGAATAATGCACCAAAAGGGCTCCGAATCTGGAGGCTTAATCGGCTCTAAGGTGTCATGCACCGAAGGCGCTCTGAATCCGGAGGCTTAATGTGGCCAATCGTGATATCTACGAAGGGCCGCCGAATCCGGAGGCTTAATTGGCCCTAAAATGTCATGCACCAAAGGGACTCCGAATCCGGAAGCTTAACCGGCGCTAAGGTGTCATGCACCACAGGGCCTCCAAATCCGGAGGATTTAATTGGCCCTAAGGTGTCCTGCACCAATGGGCGCTCCGTATCCGGAGACTTAATCGGCCCTAAGGTGTCTTGCACCAATGGGCGCTCCGAATCCGGAGGCTTAGTCGGCCCTAAGGTGTCATGCACCAAAGGGGCTCCGAATGCGGAGGATTTAATCGGGCCTAAGGTGTCTTGCACCAATGGGCGCTCCGAATCCGGAGATTTAATCGGCCCTAAGGTGTCTTGCACCAATGGGCGCTCCGAATCCGGAGGCTTAATCGGCCCTAAGGTGTCATGCACCAAAGGGGCTCCGAATCCAGAAACTTAATGTGGCCAATCGTCATATCCACGAAGGGCGTCGAATCCGGAGGCTTAATCGGCCCTAAAGTGTCATGCACCAAAGGGACTCCGAATCCGAAAGCTTAACCGGCCCTAAGGTGTCATGCACCAATGAATCCGGAGGATTTAATCGGCCCTAAGGTGTCTTGCACCAATGGGCGCTCCGAATCCGGAGACTTAATTGGCCCTCAGGTGTCTTGCACCAATGGGAGCTCCGAATCCAGAGGCTTAGTCGGCCCTAAGGTGTCATGCACCAAAGGGGCTCTGAATCCGGAGGATTTAATCAGGCCTAAGGTGTCTTGTACCAATGGGTGCTCAGAATCCGGAGACTTAATCGGCCCTAAGGTGTCTTGCATCAATGGTTGCTTTGAATCTGGAGGCTTAATCGGCCCTAAGGTGTCATGCACCAAAGGGGCTCCGAATCCGGAGACTTAATGTGGCCAATCGTGATATCCACGAAGGGCGCTCTGAATCCGGAGGCTTAATCGGCCCTAAGGTGTCATGCACCGAAGGGGCTCCGAATCCGGAGACTTAATGTGGCCAATCGTGATATCCACGAAGGGCGCTTCGAATCCGGAGGCTTGATCGGCCCTAAGGTGTCATGCGCCGATGGGCACTCCTAATCCGGAGGCTTAGTCGGCCCTAAGGTGTCATGCACCGAAGGGGCTCCAAATCTGGAGACTTAATGTTGCCTTGGAGGCTTAATCGGCCCTAAGCTGTCATGCACCAAAGGGTGCTCCGAATCCGGAGGCTTAATCAGCCCTAAGGTGTCATGCACCAAAGGGGGCTCCGAATCCGGAGGATTTAATCGGCCCTAAGGTGTCATGCACCAAAGGGGCTCCGAATCTGGAGACTTAATGTGGCCAATCGTGATATCCACGAAGGGCGCTCCGAATCCGGTGGCTTATTCGGCCCTAAGGTGTCATGCACCAAAGGGCGCTCCGAATCTGGAGGCTTAAACGGCCCTAAGGTGTCATGCACCAAAGGGGGTTCCGAATCCGGAGGCTTTAATTGACCCTAAGGTGTAATGCACCGAAGGGGCTCTGAATCCGGAGACTTAATGTGGCCAATCGTGATTTCCACGAAGGGCGCTCCGAATCCGGAGGCTGAATCGGCCCTAAGGTGTCATGCACCAAAGGGGGCTTTGAATCGTCGACATGACGAGCGCTACAATGGGATTTGAGAAATGAATTGAGCAATGAAAAAAAATGATTTGCATTACAGAGGTGATATATATACAAGTATCAAAGCCCACAGGTCGGGTTAGTGATTGGGTTTTCATAAAATCTCGGCTTGTGCCGATTGCGGGAAGCGACGAATTTTTTCAATGCCATAGGCTGTCGGGAAGCGCACAAGCTGATGATAAGTGCTTGAAACAGCCTTCATAATATGCAACCAGGTTCGCCCCATGATGACATTATACGGCGAAGGGGGCTTTACGACCAGGAATTCTACTTTGATCGTTCTAGAGCCTGCTCGAATAGGTAGTCTGATCTTCCCCAATGGGTACTCAGGATTCGTATTAAGGCCGAACAGTGGGTGAGGCGCCGAGGACAGATCTGACTCGTTGAAGCCGAGTTCGATGAAGGTTTGGTAATACATAACCTCTGAAGTATTCCCTGGGTCTATGAGAATGCGTTGAATGGTGAACCGATTTACGCGTAATTTGATGACCAACAGATCGATGTGGGAGGCTGTTGTGCCGCTACGATCGGAGTCATTGAAAATGATTGTCGGAGCTTCTCCAGGCCATTTGGTCTGAATACGTTGCTTTTGGGGGATTGGATGCGATTGAATTGTGTGCACGGTTGGAGATGCAGGCAGGCTGTAGATTACATGGATCACGCTGAGTGGAGGTGAGTCCTGCCTCAAGGCTAGTGCCTTGATTGGCTTTCCCTTTCTCACGTTCTGCTGCTGTCGGCCATCTTGCACCAGCTCTTCCAGGTGATCCTTTAGTGCGTAACAACTCTCAGTTTCATGGCCGTGATCTTTGTGATACTCGTACCGCCTATCCCTTCTTCGCGTGTCGGGTGGCCCCGCTATCTTTGACAGCCATTTGAAGAATGGAAGGTGCTGGACTTTGGTCATTATTGCAGCGATTGGTTCTGACAACTCTGTGTACTTCTTGTCGGCACGCCTTGAACGCCTGCTGTCGACTTGCAGTTGTTCATTCGTCTGGTGGGAGGATTGATCGCTTGATCGGCGAGTGTCCCGCCTTTTGTCTCGTTTAGCGCGTTGCCGTGGCTCAGGGCTCGGAGGTGGCACGGAACTTATTTGTTGAGCGATTTCAGGGGGGCCGCTTTGTTGGACATTTGGCCAGCTTTTATTCGCAAGGCATCATCTTCCACTTTGCAATACTCTTCAACTTTCTTCATCAACGCCCAGACTGTTTTGGGGGTCTCTTGGTCAAGGAACTACGAAGAGCATTGTCGGGATGTAGTCCCATTTTGAAGGCGGTGATGGCCATGGAGTCGTTGCAAGCGTCGTCGACGAGGTTGAAGCACTTCCAATAGCGCCGAATACGCTCTGAGCGTTTCTCCCGACTGAATCTGCATAGCCCAGAGAGAGTCGGCCTGTTTCGGCTATATCTCGTTGGTGATGAATCTGGCCCTGAAGGATTTCTGTAATTGATGGAAGCTTTTGATCGAAGCCGGCTCCAGCTTGTAATACCACCTGACAGCTAATGGCCCCAGGCTGCTGGGGAATATTCGGCACATGAGGGCTTCGTTGTCTGTATGCAATGTCATGGCCTGCTTGTAGTGACGGATATGATCAGTGGGGTCTGATTTTCCATCGTAAAGAGTGAATGACGGAGCTTTGAACTTCTTGGGCAGGGCCGCCCTTGCAATCCGTCGAACAAAAGGATCGTGCTGGTCCTCTTCGTCTAAATTGCTCCTCCTGCGCTTGTTCCTTGTATGTAGACTCTTTTCGGAGGAGCTGGAAGTTTTGGATCGTCCCTTCTTGTTGAGCTCCGTGGGTAATGAGTTGGAGTCGCTATCGGTATCCTTTGGTCGGGCTCGAGGTCGTTGTCCATCGGCCCTCGGAGGTCGTTCGGGGTCTTGGCGCATGGCTTCACTCGATTTTGCTACTTCGAGGGCCAAATCTTGACAGAGACATTCATTTTCAGCGATCATGTTCTCCAGCCTTTGTTCATTCTGCTTTGCTTGTTCCATGATCGCCTGCATTGTCTCTTGCGCTGAACTCGTTGGTGAGTCGAAGTTCAAGGCGCGTCTTGCAGCGATGGTTTCCTTTCCGAGCATATTTGCTAGAGTGAGGTCATCTCCCTGTGCGGTCTCGTCAATGGCTATCGGAGGATCTTCAGTCACGCCTGCCATGGATGTATTTGAGTATTCCCACAGACGGCGCCAATTGTGGGGAAGTGGTTTGGAAATACTCTTCAGATCCTGGGAGACGCTAGTGATCCTCAGCTAGTCACCTGAAAAGATACAAACACTCCGGTCGGGGGTGCCGAAATTAGCACTCCGACGGACAAGTTCAGACACTCAAGATAGCTTCTCTACTAAGTTTAGTGAAGTGATTCTTATATACCTTTCTATACCCGTTGTTCCTGTATTTATACCTGTTCCTTTTGATCCTCGGGGCCAGGGCCTACTTTTTAATCATTGTCCTTTCTTTTATTCAGCCCTAAGGACTTACACTTATTCGGCACATATATTATATTTGGCTTCCCACTCTCGTAGGATACATCAGATTAACATCAGTCTTCCAATGGTACGCACCTTCTGATTTTTCCATATATTCGGCCCCCACAAATATCAATATTAAATAAAAGGACATAAGAGTCTAAGAAAATAATATAAATCAAGAAAAATGACTTTATAGAATAAAAGTATAAATACATGGGACTAAGTGGGTTAAAAAATTCTTTCATGGATTTCTAGGGTTAGGACACTTCTAAATGAGATTTATTAATAAAAATCCCAAAAGAAATTATGACAATGTAGTATTTGTAATTTTTCAAATCATAAAAGACGATTCATATTTTAACAAAATCTCAAAAGGTGTATTTGTAATTTATCCTTTTTGCAATAATGATACATCTTCTAATTTATCACCCCACATGATAGAATGTTTGACAAATCAAATTTGACACTTGTCAGACATATCATTACAGGTAGTCTTTATAGGTGATATATTAGATCTCTTAAGTATTTTTTAAAATTTTTTATATACTTAAAATTTAATTTTATTAAAATTAAGAGAATAACAGTAGTGAAATAAGGGTACAATTGATAAGTCATTTAAAAAAAAAAAAACTTTCAATCATACAAAATTACTTGAAAAAAAAAAAAAAAAAAAACTCACTTTTTACGGCCTTAATTTCAAATGAATCATTAATTTTTTGTTTGGGTAAAGAAAAGGGAAGATTGAAAAAAATTATGAAGAATGAACAATAATTATAAAAGATGTCAGAATTAAATTTAAATTGAACTAAACATAAAAATAAAATAAAAATTGCAAAATTTTGGAATAGTTTACCCCAATGCCCCTCTCATTTTTGCCGTGATCCCCCCTCTCCTTTCCCCTCATTCCCCACGCTCTCTAGTTGCCGTCTGCGAACCACCTCTCCTAGTCCCACTCTTTCACTACTATCATGTCCCAATTTCTAAAAGATCTGATCAAACATAGAGAATTGATTCTTTATTTGATTTGGGTGTTATGAGAGTAGAAAGAAAAGAGAAACGAGAACTCTTATATTCAATTAATTAATGAATAGGTACACACTTCTTTATATAGGAGAGAAGATAAGTATGTACAGAGAATATACTATATAATATATATATATATACAAAATATGCTATCTTAACACCCCCTTAAACTCAAGGTGGTAATGCAGATATTAAAATGAGCTTGGAAAGTAAATCAAAAAATTGTCCTGGAGGATAAGCCTTGGTGAAGATGTCAGCTGTTTGATCGGCAGAGGTAACAAAGATAAGATGAACAATGCCACTAGTAACGTGTTGCCGGATGAAGTGACAATCAATCTTGATATACTTGGTGCGATCATGGAAGAGATCATTATGTGCAATCTGAATAACACCCTGATTGTCACAATAAAGGTTAGTGGCAGTAGAATAGGGAATTCCCATATCAGTAAGAAGCCAACGAAGCCACACAAGCTCTTAAATAGTATCCGCAAGAGCATGATACTCAGCCTCAGTACTAGAACGAGCAACAAGAGTTTGCTTCTTGCTAAGCCAGGCAATGTGAGAATCACCCAAGAAGAAGTAGAACCCTGTAGTAGAGTGGCGGTTAGCAGGATCCCTTGCCCAATCTGCATCAGAAAATGCATGTAACTATAGAGAAGAATGTGTTGAGTAGTAAAGACCATGGAACATAGTGCCTTTTAGATAACGCAAAATACGAACTCGAGCATCATAGTGCGGAAAGTGTGGAGCAGCCATGAACTGATTAACAATGTGAACAACATAGGCAATGTCTAGACGAGTAACCGTGAGATAGACAGGACTGCTAACTAGCTAATGATATAAAATAGCATCAAATAATAGGTGACCATCAAGAGGTGTGAGACGAGTCTAAGGATCAACTGGAATAGTAGCAGTCTTGCAATCGGTAAGACCAGCACGAGTCAAGAGATCAGAGATATACTTGGCCTGGGTTAAAATGTAACCAGAAGGATCATGAGAAATTTCAAAGCTGAGAACTTGGCAAACCAGGCACAAGGAACTTGTTTCAAACCATACAAAGCACGGTGAAGTTTGCAAACTTTGATGGATGAAACAGAGGAACCAAGTAGAGGTTTCATATAAACTTCCTCAGTGAGATCACCATTGAAAAGGCTTTTTTGACATCCATCTGATAAAAGACTCCAGCGGCGAGCAGCAGCAATTGTTAAGAAGCTGCGAACTGAAGAAAGACGAGCAATAGGAGCAAAAATTTCCTCATAGTCAATCCCATACTCTTGAGTGAATCCCCAGGTAACAAGATAAGCTTTGTAATGTTCAATGGAACCATCAGAATGAGTTTTGATTTTATAAACCCATTTACAACTAACAGCAGTCTTGTTAAGAGGAAGATCAACCACGTCCCAGGTATGAGTTTTATCCAAAGTTTGCAGTTCATTAGTCATAGCTTGCTGCCAAAGAGGGTTAGAACAAGCCTTACAATAGGAAGTAAGTTCATGAGAGGAAAAAGTAGTGGAACCAACAATATAATCATGGACAAGAATAGAAGGTTGTTTTACCTGAGTCGAATGCCGATCTGTTAGAAGAGATGGTGGTAGGGATGGAGAAAGCTCCACAGGAGATGATGGAGGAGGCTCCACAAGAGGTAATAGAGGAGGCTCCACAAGAGGTAATAGAGGAGACATAGGACCATCGTTAGATACAGAAACCTCATGATTGATGGTAGGCATAGGCAGCTGTGAAGGCGTTGGACTAGAATCTGTATCAAATTCAAGAGACAACATGTTTATAGAAAGATCAGTAAAAATTAGGGAATGGGTGGACTGTGGTAGGTGAAACTTAGACAAAGTAGAGAACATTTTGTGTTTCCAGAAAACCACATGACGAGAAATACGAAGACGCTTGGAGACTGGATCCTAACAGTGATACCTTTTATGTTCTATACCATACCCCAAAAAACAGCAAAGATGGGAATGAGGTTGTAGCTTAGTGTGTTCATGAGGTTAAAGGAGAACAAAACAAGCAAAGCCAAAAACTTTAAGAGTGGTGTATGTAGGAGGAGAACCTTACAAACGTTCATAAGGAGAGAGATTGGCTATGAGATGAGTAGGCACACGATTTATGGTGTAGACAGTAGTGAGAGCAGCTTCCCCTCAAAACTTTTCAGGACATGAAGAGGAGATAAGAAGGGCCCAAGTCGTGTCTAGAATATGACGATGTTTTCTTTCAGTGTGACCATTTTGTTGGGACGTGTCCGTACAAAAATGATGAGATTGGGAACCATGTGCCCGAAGAAAGGAAAGAAAATCAGAATCCAAGTATTCCATAGCATTATCAGAACGAAAGATTTTAATAGTTTAAGAAAATTGAGTGTGGACAATGGCAGAAAAATTATATTAAATCTGTTTAAGTTCAGACCGATTTTGGAGAAGAAATACCCAAGTATAACAAGAAAAATCATCAATAAAAATCACAAAATATCTAGACCCCTCCATGGTCGGGGTGGGGGAGGGTCCCAAAATATCTGAATGCACAAGAGCAAACGGGGCAGTAGAAATAGAATTACTTTTATTAAAAGGTAATGTAGGCTATTTAGCAATTTGATAAGGTAAACAATCACCATTTTCAGAACTAACACGACCTAACAGGCCATTAGAAACCAAAGTTTTTAAACAACTAAACGAGACATGTCCTAAACGACAATGCCAAAGGTGAAAAGAAAACATAGAAGTAAAAGCAGCGAAAGAGACAATAGAAGCAGCTATGAATGATGTAGATGGAATGCGAAGATGAAGAAGCTCGAACAGAGGTCCATGCTTACGGCTTATCCCAAGGATTTGTTTCATCTGAGGGTTCTGCACCAAATAACCATTAGCAGAAAAGGTGACGGTGAGACTAAGTTTACAGAATTGACCAATAGAGATAGGGTTTAATTTAAGAGCAGAAATGTAATAAACATTAGAAAGAGGTACAGTGGAAGTAGAAATTTGACCAATGTGACTAACAGACATATGAGAACCATCAGCAGTATGTATAGGGGGAACATAAGAGAATGATGAGATAAAAGAAAATATAGTAGAATTAGAGGTCATATGATTACAACAGGTGGAATCAAAATACCATGAAAGATTACCTTATGTGACTGAAAGAGCATGAGAAGGAAGAGTACCAGATTTGGCAAGCACATGCTAGATAATGGACTCAACATCATCCATAGAAAATAATAGAGCAATAGGATCAGCAGAGTGGTGAGTGCAAGAACTCTCTAACGTAGCAGCAGTAGTAGGATAAGAACCATGAGCAGTGTTGGACTGATGCCCAGACTGTGAAGACCCTTTTCTGGATGAAGAAGCACAGGGAGCTCAAGGACAATTTCTTTGGAGATGACTAGGAGCAATCTTGTGGCAAGTCAAGCATTCACGAACTTGGCACTAAAGTAAAGAATGATTGGCAGGTAGGCCACGGTTGCGACAATAAATGTATGAGCTAAGAGCCTGTGAAGATGAAGAACCTTGTGATAATGGTGTAGCAAGAACAGAATCCAAGGTTTGAGTTTTGAGCATCCCAAAATGAGTTTCTTCTGACAAGAGTTTGGTAATGGTTTGCTCTAAAGTCGGTAAGGGCAGACGATGGAGCAAGAAAGCACGCACTGGTTCAAAGATGCTATGAAGAGCTATAAGAAACTGCAATAGCCACTGATGATTCCTATGAACAAGAAATAACTGTGCATCCTCTGAATGTGCCCAAATAGGTTCAGAAAGAGCCAACTGGTCCTAGACAGATGACATCTGGGATAAAAAATCATTGATGGACTAACCAGGCTCTTGGCGCATGTGATGAAGATTTTGTAGGAGTTGATATTGGTGAGCATGTCCAGTAGTCTGAGAGCGTTCTTTCAAGAAATCCCAAATTGCCTTAGCAGAAGAGACAATGAAATCATTATCCTGAGAGCATCCAAACTGAAGGTTAATAGAAGGAACAGAAGTAACCTGGAACCATGTTATAATCTGGTAGTTTTTCCCTTATCATTCATCAAAACACTCATCGAAAGTAGATGTAGTCTCTTTCTCTTCTAGGATAGGTTTAGAAAGAGCACTAGTGATAATACGCCAAAGTTGCTTCCTTTTGATGAATCCAGAGAGAGCTTGGGCCCAGAGAACATAGTTGGACCCATCAAGTGTAATAAAGACGGAATATATGTTGTTAGAACGATCTATGATGCTCAAACAGGGCAAAAAAAAAAAAAAAAAAAAAAAGATGAAGGTGTCTTGTAAAGGCTAATTTTGCCAAAACAGAATACACCAGCAGATTCAGAAGGCCGAAAACAGTTGGGATATGGCCCGAACGGACCAAAAACACGACCAGAAAGGCCGTGAATCGACTGGTCAAAGAAGTTTGATCAATCTGGTCAACTTAGAAGTAGGGCTGATGTCACAGCAAGAGGAATGATGTCAGCACGCGTGGCGCACATTAGTAGAAATGCGCGTAGTGCACAATAACGAGCGGAACAACAACGGTGCACGAAAGCAACTTGGGCTGACATTAGCACGCACGATGCATGTTAGTAGAGATGCCCGCGGTGCATGATGGCAAGTGGTGCAGCGACGGCGCATAGAAGCAACCAGGGATGACATCAGTTGACGTCAGAAACACATAGCTCACATTATCATATGAGGCTGCGGTGCACGATAGCGCGAGACAAGTGTAGGAGGCGTGTAGTGCGTGTAGGAAAATGGTACAGCGTGTGGCCAATCTTTGGGCAGTGTATGGAGGCACATGGAGCGTCGATGAAGATGAATCTGGTGGCGTTGGCTTTGTCTTGAAGAGATGAAGAAGCTGGTATAGTCCAATCGTCGAAGCAAAAAAGGACTAGATATGCATAATCCAACGTGAGAAGGAAACAATCTACCAGACAGAAAAAAAAAAAAAAAAAATGATGAAGAAGAAAAGGAGGGTAGGAGAAAACCCTAGGCTTTGATACCATGTTATAAGAGTAGAAAGAGAAGAGAAAAGAGAACTCTTATATTCAATTAATTAATGAATAGGTATACACTCCTTTGTATAGGAGAGAAGATAAGTATATAAAGAGAATATACTACATAACAGATATATACAAAATATGCTATCTTAACATAGGGAAAATATAATAATTTAGAGAAAATCTTTAGGATTTAAATAAGATATCTATATAATAGATTCTTGATTTTGTCAATAAAATATAATGAGCCACTCTCTGACAATGCATCTCATTCATTTCATAATAAGTTAGGAACTATAGTGCATCCCACAATAACTCAGCACATGGCATGTGGATAAATCTAACAAAACATTTCATTAAGTATTTATTTCTATATTCACAAAGATTTTCCATACGGGCTTACATATAAAAAAGGGGTATGGCCTTATTACAATGACGGGGTTTCAACCCAACACAAATATGGCCTCAAGTCATACCAATAATAAAACAAACGAGCTTGTTGCCCTCACTTCACAATTGCCATCATCTTGGCAATGGCTTGCCGTCAATAGGGTTTCAACCGAACACAATAATGGCCTCAAGTCATACCAATAATAAAACAAACGAGCTTGTTGCCCTCACTTCACAATTGCCATCATCTTGGCAATGGCTTGCCGTCAATAGGGTTTCAACCCAACACAATAATGGCCTCAAGTCATACCAATAATAAAACAAACGAGCTTGTTGCCATCACTTCACAATTGCCATCATCTTGGCCATGGCTTGCCATCAACACCTAAAAAATGATTTTTATGAAGAAATGAACACTAGGCCTAATAGAAATAATCTTAACTCAATAAATATGCTCTGAATATTGATATGATCATGATTACAATCCACATGTCATTTCAGGATAATAATTTTCGTGAGATAGAAATCCAATGCAAGTTTCTAAATTCCCAACTTTCACAATTTTTTCTAAAAGAACATCTCATCTAATACAAAAATAGTGAATCCCTAGGTAAGTATCTATCAGTAAAGAACCACCAAAACTAGTGGACTATCATAAGCACTATTGTGCTAGTGACCATCGCTAAGTGCCACAAAAAACACCCCAACTTTACCGATTGCTAAGCGGGAGAAATTGGTACCTACTCTGCCCAGATTTCCGATCCTTCACTGAGGATCTCAAGCCAACTTAATCATCTTTTCAAAATTTGATACATTATCCGGATTCACCAATAATTATCCCAACAAGTTTAAACTAACTTCCAACATTTCTCAATGATTTTTCCAAATTCAACAATTGAATCCAAAATGTACTATCTCTATGATGAGATGTGAATGTTCAATGCATATGCCAAAATGGTTTCACTTTTTCTACGTTTTTAAAAAATTCTACAACAATTGCAATTCTCAACTGATTGCCACCAACAATTATTTCTAATTGTATTCAACATATCACAATCATAGGAATATTTTCACTTTAAGAAGAATAGCTCAATTCCAACATTATCATCAATTTCCCCATCCTAAGGTTATGAAAAATTAAGGGCTTTAATCATTTTAAGGTAGAACCTTGAATTCATGCACAATCCTTTACATTTGAAGAGAAAATTTTGAAAGATTAAGAATAAATACTAAACCCCTAATTTCTGATACATTAATATATAAAATCTCTACATAATTTTCACAAAATCCATAGCTAAAAGAATACCACATAAACAATTCAAAACCACATTTATAAAGGTACGAAAATCCCCACCTCAATTTAGAAGAGGTGAAGGAAAAAACTTGAAATTGAAAAATGTTCGAAAATAAAATCGGCTTCGGGGAGGTTGAAGCCCTTGATGTGCTCTACAACTTGAATACTCGAGTATTTCTTAAACTCTAGCTCTAAATAGCTTGGATCTAAGGTTTTGTGTGTTAGGTGTAAGAAATATATATATAGAGAGTTCTTAAGGATAGAGAGAGAATAGAAAAAGAAAGTGTAGTGTGAAAATATATCTAAATCTCTATATATAGTATAAGCATAAAAGTAGCGTTGGCCTCACAAATTTCACCGAAAACATAGTTTTTCCTACACTAAATTTGAACAGACCGCTCGAGCAGTCAAAAGTTCGCTCCAGTGGTGAATGAGTGCTTGTAGGATCTCTGTTTTTGGAAATCAGAGTTGTCTTGATCTACGGACCGCTCGAGCAGTCAAAAGTTTGCTCGAGCGAACTATGCTGACAACTTTGTGCCCAAAATTCAAACAGATATAACTCCTTCGTTTGAACTTTGTTTTGGGTAGTTCTTGTGTCTAAATTAAAGCCCCAAGAGTAAGCTTTCTAGTGGTTCCAGACTCAAATCAAGACTTAAAGTATAGATAGAGAAAAGAGCAAAAGAGTGAGAACTACTCAAAAATGAATACCTGAGTTTGAGATTTTTGGTCAAATCTTGCCCAACCATCATGTTAACACATCAGTCAAGGCTCTAAGTATTTAGAAAAGAGGCCCTAATTATAATAATTAAAAGGTAAAATGCAAACTTATCATTTCCAAGAGTTTGAAAACAGTACAAGTACAAGGCAACTGGTACTAATTAACATAAAGAAGTTGGGTTTGAGATCCGAAATGGTATAGCTACCCCTCTTCTTATTGCCATTCCTTTCCCCCTTCGACTTCTCCAGTCACCACTATTATTGCCACTACCATCTTTAAACTCCTTTGACCTTATATTTTCATCTCCCCAACCCCCAACCTATTTCTTTTTTCTTTTTCATCATATTTCCACCACCTGCAAACCTTAACCACGTCACCTTCACCTTCATCTCAAAATAGATCTAGCACGATCATGCCAACGGTGCCACCACTGCAACCCTCAACCGTTGGCTTTCTAAACTATATCTCACTCTCACTTTCCCTCTTTCATCATGATCGCAATATCATGATGACGGCGGTGGCGGTAGCGGTGGCGAGTGGGTAAGGTTTTAAGGGTAGCGAAGGGATTGTCGAAAAGGGTTGGGGAAAATAGCAGTGGCAGTGGTGGCAACAGGCTGGGCGTTAGGGTTTGTAGAGGTTTAAAGAAAGAGAGAGTGATTTTTATATTTTCATATTGTAAAAAATTGTAAAAATTCATAATTATTTGTCAAATGATTTTTGTATTTTCAAAATAAAAAAAGTGTGAATATTCACACTTTTTATTGGATAATTTTTGTAATTTTACTTTAATTTTTTTTAATATTCACATGTTTTATTAAATGATTTAATGATATCATATTGTTTTAGTAATTTTATTGATTGAAATGATGAAATTTAACACTTACCTTTTTAGGTTTTGAATATGAATATTTACATTTACAGATTTCGTTCTAAATATTCTCATTATTTTATTTGTTGGAAGCATAAATATTAACATTTCTAACTTTCACATTTAACATAAATTCATGAGAGAAAGGTTTGAAATGGATAATTACTCTACCTACCAGGTTTTTCTGATAAAGTATAGGTTTTGATCCAAATGGGTAAATATTTAAATTATCATGATTTTCTTCTAAAATATTAATTTTGATTCCATTGTTTGCACTACATCTAAAATTAGGGTTTTTGCAATTTTGAATGACCGCAAGACTTTCTAGGTTAGTAGAATATATTTTGGACTTAATGAGATACAAATTCTCTCTCTCTTTCTTTCTCTCTTTCTCTCTCTCTATATATATAATTTTCTATTAAATGCCCCCCCTCCAAAAATAAAATAAAGATATATTAAACATGATCCTTGAATATTATGAAATTCGAAAAAACATCATAAAATTTCACCGAGCCCGTTGTTACATCATAGTGAAATTTCATCGACTTTTGTTGAGTAGTTAAAATTTTAAAACATGACCAATCATAACAAATATGTACCTAATTCCGAATTTAACTAATAAATTCAAATATAGGATTCCAAAACAAAAAAATATTTATTTATTTATTTTTTAAAATAGTGAAATTTCACTAGCCATACTAATCTTTCACAATGAAATTTCACTGTCTAAAAAGTAAAATTCCTATTTAAAATTTTTATATTGAGATATTTAGCATCAAAGAACAAACAAGGGAAGGCTTTACATATTACAATAGTGTAGATAAGTTTTATTCCATTTTTTATTTTTCTTCTCCAACAATTCCCTTTTCATTCGACAATCTTTTTTCACCACTCTATTTCCTTTTGGCAACCTTTCTATAAACCCTCATCCGATCAATCCTTTCCTTCCACAATAGTATAGGAAAACTTGTTTTTATTTGTTTGGAAACATAAAATTCAAATTAAATATGTTATTTGTTTAGAATTTTTTCAAAAAAACAAACTATAAAAAATTAGAAAAACTGACAATTTTATCAAATGATTTTTGGGCACTCAGTCCACAAGTCCAATTTTGAATTTCTTACGTCTAAAACTCCACGCGCTAAAATACTATGTTCACAAGGATAGGCGTATGTCTATAAGGATAGTCCCATATAAGTGACTATCTGTTTGATCTGTTTGGTGTTGTATGTAAGTATGGTTTTGTGACTCTTACTTGGGACGTCATAGCGTATTTACTACCCCATGACTGTGAATGAGACTTTGAATGGAAATCATGCATTGGATATTTTTTATTTTTAAAAAAGAAAATATATTTTGTAAGAAGTGCATGGCATGATCATATGCATCTCGATTATTTATGTATCTTGTTAATAGTATTTCCTACTGGGCAATAGCTCATCCAAAACTAACAATATTGCAGAAAATGATGGTGTGATTCTGTCGAAGTGACTTAGCGATGGATGTGTTTTGACTGGAGCATGAAGGATCCCTAGATGTTACTTGTTGAAGCTTCGAAGCTAATTTGTGATTTGGGACTGAATGTCCATTTTTGTATAATTAAGGACTATCCTTGAAAATGTGTATATCATTATGATACTTTATTTTTGTATTCTCCTTCCCGCTGAATGGTTATTATTCATGATTGTCTGTTAATGATGATCTATATTTCACTTAGAATAGGACAATGATAAATATATTATTTTGGGTAAAAGACTCGTTCTTTAATTGTATGCATTGTTGTGGTTAGAAAAAATTTAATGGATTTAATTATAAAATGGTTGATAATTTTTTGGCGTTACAACTTGGTATCAGAGTTAACTATACTTGAACACCTTGAGTTCGTGGGACATGACTTTTGCCACAATGGGTTTATCATGCTAGGAAGGGATGTTAGTTTGTGTTGTATGTTTTTGTGTTTATGAGACTATGTGGGTTTGGGGTTAAGCTTCTAGAATACAACTTGAGCCTATTGCATTCATTGAAATGCTTTTGGAAATGCACTTGATCAATGTTTTTTTCACTTGGAAGTCTTTGAGCACCAAAGGGCTGGTTGATATATTAGGAGAGTGATCCGTATGTGCTCTATGTGATTATGTACTTGTGTGGTTTACCTTATGTAATGTAGATACATGTAGATGTTTATGTTTAACTTGTGTGCGATGTGTGAGAACTCGTGCGGAGTATTAGATAGTGAGCTAATTTTGTCTCTACCTTGAGGATGTCTCTCATTTGGAAAAAAGGTATGATAGATTACTAGGGACAAATGGGTCAAGATGATTAAGAATTGGCATTGGATCATAAGCTAAATGGTTTTGTAGAATTGTGTGTATAAGTGTGACCTTTTAATGGTGGAGACTATGATGCATAGTAGATGGTTTGTCATTAAAAGAAGTAACTATTAGTAGACACCCCATTTTGACCAGCCCCAAGACTTTAGCGCTTTCTTTTGATTACCCGATGATGAAAATCAGAATGTGTTTCTTGCATAATTTTCAGTAAGAAAAATGGAATTTGTGTTTCAGTTCCAACCCTAAGCCTATTTTGACCAAGAGCTTAAGTCTCGTTCAAAACTCTATTTCGAAACCTTTTTTTCGCGTTTTATTCTGAATATTTTCGTAGTGTTCCGAGGCTCACCTTAACCTTCAAAATGAAACTTTTTCTGAGGAAATCGAGCAAAGAATAGCGTGAAAATAGAAAGAAATGATGATAATTCTCTCCAAAAATCCCGTTTTGAGCAAAATAGTTAGCCACGACCAATATTTTGGCCATCTAGCTAACTTAATTGGTCGGCCAACCAATAAATTGGCCGGCCGGCTAATTTGCCCAGTAGTAGGGGAGTTTCGGCAGAATTCTTGTTGAATGCGTGTGGGTTATGCCATTTCAGATATTTTCTTGTTATATTCATGCACGAGGTACACACCCACCCCCTTCATTATCTTCCTTTGGCCTCCATTGTCAAAAGGGAGATTATCTTCTACCCCAAAAGATGTATCCAAGGCAACCATCCTTATCACTCCATCATCCTTCTCTCCCATCTCCTTGACTTTGCATTCCATTCATTATTTATATGGTGGATCAGAGTGAAGGGAGATAAAAGAAGGGAATTGAATTGAGAGAGTGAATTGAGAGTTAGAGAGAAAAAAGAGAGAAGTTTAAGCTTTGAGCCAAAGCACTTCGATACACTGATATATCATCTTCCATATATCAAACCAAGCCCATAAATTCTGTTATAACCATATTCTTGGGTCTTAATCCAAAAGAGCGTGAGTGTTGTTGAAATTGAGAGAAAAGTAGAGAGTTGTAACTTCCTCCCCCCACACATTATTAAACAGCCCAAAAACATCATTCTAACTAGAATTTTGAAATTTCAAATTGAGAATTGAGAACACACTTCCTAAACTTGAGGGTCATGAAAAGGAAGTTTGGAAATCAAATCCTTCTTTGAAAGGTAAATTTTGCACACTTTTCATTTTTTTTTCTTTCTTATATTGTTTTTCTTGCTTCAATTTCATGTTATAAAGCTATTGTAAGCTAAGTGGAAGTGGTTAGTTAAGCCACTTGCATATTTTCCGTTTGTGTTTCTGGTGTTTGAAGTAAAATAGAGTTTTGCCAGTCAATTAATTGGCCGGGCGACCACCTTTTTGGCTAGCCAACTAACTTTTTGGCCGACCTGCTCATCTTTTGGCCAACCAACCAGTTTCCTCTTGGGCAAAACCCAGCAGCCTCCGGTGATGAGCTGAAAGTCTTCGACGGTCTTCAAGACCCCCTGCAGCTTCTGTTTTTATTGTTTTTCTTTTAATTAGGGAGTGTTTATGAGGATTCAAGCTTGTTGTAATATGTTTCCTCTCCCCCTTATTCGGATTTATAATATTCAAAGCGATGTAATAATTCTCCATCCCCACTTCTTTCTATCCTATTCTTTTATTTGCTTTCCCTATTTGTACATATGTAGTATATCATACTTGTCATCATATCCATGCCTTGCATCCATGTTTTATGTCTTAAGATCCAGCTAAATTTACATTTATGAGTTTAATCGATTATTATGTGATTTTGTGCGTTATCTCATGTTTGAAGATAATTCACATGTCATATATTTTAGAAACCGGATCTGTAGTTGCATTTTATAAGTGAATTGCATTAGGATCTTGTATATAGGTTCATGCATGTTTACTAATTTTGTTTTTGTGGCTATTTGTGGGACGTCGGTAAATATGTAAGTTTTTGTGCTTTAGCATCCCGCTTGTGCGTGTTTTTCTAATATGTTTAGCATCGTACCATGTGACTAGTTGCTTATTTGATATAACTCTATGTATGCCAGTGGGTGAAGGTTGTGTTGTTTAATTTGAAATAAAATTGATTTTCATAATTGTACAATTCAAAACAATTTCAAGATAATGAAATCAAGCTATTCCAAAATGGATGCACAGTTTATATTTGTATGCTTCACATAGTAACTTTTAGGATTATAAACAATTGGAATATGAACATATGCAGTTGATAAGACTCATATCATGGTTAGTAAAGGCCAATCTTTTGATCGGGTGAGCGGGGGTGATCAATTAATGACCTTTCCCCTTCATACCTAAGGTTTCGAGCCAAGCATCCTTGGATACGATGAATAGTGGCCTTGGCACGAGTCACGGGTTTCCTATTCTTCCAAAATATTAGGTGGCGGCTCTGAGATCTGATGACGTAATCCATTTCTGGCAAATAGTTTTGCAATAAAATGGACTTTCTAAAAATTGCCAAACTACGTTTCACATTGCACTCGTGAGACTAGATCGAAAAAATCGAGGGTCCAAATTGTTTAACGCGCGTGAGTACCCCCTGGGCATGTTACACTATTTCTGAAGTTTTGTATGAAATTGTAGAAGTGAACTAGAGAAAGTATTTTGGAAGTAGAGTGGGTTAGAGATTAAACTAGTTGTAGTAGTATAGTTATGGATGCTTTAAAGATAAATGGGGTGACTTAAAATAAAATGCCTTAGAGTGATGATGTTGGAACAAGTAAAACAAGTTATAGATTTCTTTGGGATGGACTAAGTTAATTGTGGTTGGATTGCTGTAATTGTTCGATCGACTATTTGTGAGGATTGTGTTGGGTTTAGGCCAATTATCTTGGTATGCATTTAGAAATGGGTGTGCTCTTAACATGAAAGAAATTGTAAAGTGTAGTAAGAGATGCGTTTTTTGGAGAGTTGGTTAGTTCAAAATCTTGTAATGAATCCTAAGTGAACGAAGTATGATGAGATTGAATTTGATCTAAGTTGCACTGCCTGATTAAATTTCCAGTGATGGAAATAGTAACCTATGAATTTGTGTTATGGGTATTGAAAGTAATGATAGGTAGGCTAGTTTTGAATGTCTTTGGGGCTAGTAGGGTCAATTGTGTTGGAGTTGTTTGTTAACGTGTTTGAGTGTAATGGATGGATGTTTACAAAGATGATAAGGAATTGTGCTGAAAAATTGGTGTCCGTTGAGAAACTATTTTTGAATGAGTGTGGTGAAAATGTTATTGTTGGTGTGTTAGTCTAGTATTGTCATTGAGTTCAAGTTGAGTGTATTTGAGCTTAAATGATTAGTGGTGGTTCCAATTGAGAGGAATTTAGTTTTGCTTGTTAAGAGGATGATTCTTTATTTTAATTTTACTTCATCGTATTTTGTGGTGAAGTTATTGTAGAAGAAGTTATTGTGTTTTGTGGTGAAATTATTTTAGAAGAAGTTATTCAGTAGACCTCTTGTCGGGGAATAAATTGGTATGAAATACTTTTATTATTTTATTAGCCATGAAAATTGTTTTGGAATGATCGTTTTTGACAGAGAAAATCTCATAGAGTGAATAGCTTTTGGTTGTATCTTTAGAGTTTGAGTACGAGTGAACTGATTAGGGATTTCAGAAGAGATTTCGAAGTAACTACAACTATGAGCATTTGTTGGTATAACATTGCATCTTGAGTTGTGTAGGCTTTTGTGGTGGGTTTGATGTGGTAGTTGGTATTGTTGTTTTGTGACATGAGCAGTTGTGAGAATTAGATTTTATTTTCATTCTTGTAAGTTGCAGTTAAGGACTTCTGTAGACACCCCATTTTTGACCGTCCTCAAGACTTGGACGTCACCGCTTGAACACTCGGTGATCATCCATGTTTGTGTTCGTCTTGAGTTCCCGGAGGTCTCGGATACGCGCCTTGCCTTAGGATCTCTCGACTCGACTGTTTTGTATTTGGTTTTGCACCAAACACTTGTGCTTTGCCTTGGAGGGGCAGGGAATGGCTTGTGGGCCATCCCCACACTTCATTGGCCATGGCTTGAGGCCACCGGCTGTGTTTTGTTGCCACCGGCAAAATGTTTGGCCGGCCGGCACTATAGATGGCCGGCCGGCTATGTTTTTTTGGTCAATTGCATTTTTGGCCGGCCGACTGTTGTGCATTTGCTTTTGCAGATATTTTCATGCAGCTGGCATGCACTTGGCTCCCCTCCATACACGTGTATGGAGGGATCTCCCTCTTAGCTAGCTTGTCTTGTAAGCTTGCAAGATTGAAGCTCTATAAGAGGAGGTCTCCTCTCCGTATTTTAGGGAGAGACAACATCTCTTAGAGAGGTCTGTTTTTAGGGTTTGGTTTGTGTATCTATCCTATATCTCTCTCTCTCTCTCTCTCTCTCTTGTATTTGTGTGTGTTTAGCCTTAGGATTGCACACAAACACCCACTATTACACTATCCTCTTGGAGCTGAGGCCCTTGAGGGTTGTTTTTGAAGTTTTGGAGCTGGTTTGAGCCAAAGAAGCTACTGGTCTTCCATTCTTGAAGAGGGTCTACAAGGGTGAGCACTTACTCCTTTAAATACCCTATTTTTGCAAAGCTTTTTTGACTATATTGCATCTATTTTTGAGCTTAGCATATAACCCATAAAGGTTCTGTTTTTGATCCCTCTAAATAGTTGTTTAAGAGTGTTCTAAGCTTTGGGGTTGTTTGACCCCCCTTAAGGCTTGTTTGGCCTTCATTTTGTGCCTTTTTGGTGAGCTCCGGGACCATTGTGTTTGGGCCTCCTCACCACTGAAATCCCTCAAATCTTGAGGGATTTCAGTGGTGAGGATGGTGCCTTGAGGTCCTAAGAAGGAGAGGGCCACCCCCTCTCCTTGTTGTCCTTGAAAAGGGCCATTTTAGCCTCTTGAGAGAGCATATTGTTTAGGTTCATGTTAGCCATGCCTTAACTGATTTTTGTGCTTATTATGTCATGATCTAGCACTATTTTGAGTTGGTTTTGGTACACCATGCTTGCTTAGCATACATGCCTTGTAATGCCATGTTTAGGCCTTAACATGCTTTAAGCTATGACCTTTGTTTTAGCATGATTTTGGCTCAGCTTTGTGAAGCTTTTATGCATGATTTAGTGTGCTTGAGGACTGTTTTTGGTTTTTTGGGTCATCCATGCTTTGCTTTGTATAGCCACCATGTAATCCCTCTTGTATGCCTTAAGCATTGGCCCCTCTAGCATGCCATCCTTGCTTTGTTTCAGTGGTTTGGAACCACTTGGCATGTTATTTCAGATCTCATGATGTGCTTGTATGCTTGCATTTGAAGTCCCTTTAATGCTTTATAAGGTTGCTATCTCATGCTTCATGTTTAGGCCTTCATGCATGCCATCATGTTTAGGCCCCCTAGGATGCCATGTCACTGTGTTTTTAGCTTTGTTTTAACATACTAAACCTCTGATTTTGGTCATTCAATTCATGCCATGTTTGGTTTTGTTAAGGGCAGTTCAATACCTCCTTGGCTTGCCTTAGGCTTTGGACCATTGGTTGCATGTTTGGCTTGTCTTGCTTGCTTGGTTTGGCACCATCACTAACATGATTTCAGAGCTTTCCATGTATGCCTTGTATCCATGTTTGCATCCTTTCAAGTGTGCTTAAAAGTCTCTCTTTTATGCCCAAGTCTTGGACCTTGCATGCATGTCTATTGGTATGTGTTTTAGCCTCCATCATTGAGCATGTCGGCCACTGTTTTAGGCTTGTTTAAGGGCTGCCTAATTTAGTTTAAGTCCATCCCTTGGCATGTTGTTGCATGCTTAGCTTATGGCATGTTGTTGCATGTTGAAATGGTGTTGCATTTGGCATGGATTCTCCTCCTTGTTTTGGTTGCTTAACATGCCATATGTTTTGCATGTTTGTGTGTTGGCATTGTACCTTGTATGCTCATTTAACTTGCATGCTTGTTATATGCCTTGCATGCTTCCCATATGCTCATGTTGCATGCCTAGTTAACATACTTAGGTTGCATTGCATTTGCATGCATTTTCACCTCTTGATCAAGCCATGATAGAGGTTGAAAGCCCCTTTGTTTGCTTATTTGGTTTGCATTGCATTTGAAATTAAAATGCACACTTGATTCTTTGGGCCATCATGCATTGAAATGCGCGATTGGTGGTCCGAGAATCGAGGCCCATCCTCCTTTCAGTCATGCATATGATAAGGAGTGTGGTTGGTGCATACATTGCTTGAAATGCATTGCCATGCTTTGTTTTTCCCTCTGTTGCTGTCAAACCAGTTTATGCAGGAAGCTTTGGCCGGCCGGTCATCTTTAGAGCCCACCGGCCATCTATAAGTGGCCGATGGATTCATTTGTGGCCGGCGACCATTCTCCATGGCCGGTGGCCAATCCCCTTAGCCGGTGGTGTTCTACAGCATTCAGAGAAGCAACCCTGGGACTTGTGCAGTCTTCAGAGGAGCAGAACAGTCAAAGCAGAGGCATCTTGTGTATGGCAGTGACTTTCCGAGCGGAACCGAGCGCGCATGCATTGGATCCTCTTCCCGAGGTTGCTGTTTGCTGCTTTCTTAGATTAGTTAATTTGCTTAGGTAGTTTAATTGGTCTGTAATAATTAATTAGCTTGTAGGTTAATTAATTGTATTATTATTTCGGTCCCTCCGAGCGAGGGCTAATTTGTAATAAGTGTGGGTGCGTGTGTGCATGTCTTCCAACCCCCACTTCTTTCTCCCTTTTACTTACCCGCTTTTGATGGTTAGTATTAGGTCGTATTTACTTTAGCATACCTTATGCTATGCATGCATGCATCATTCATCAGTATTGCATGCACCGGGCTCGGCGTATCATGCTAACTGCATAAGTATTTCAAATCTAACTTGAATACATGCTGTCTGTGCATTTTCGCATGTCATCCTTAGATTAGCCGAGCCTATTCTAGTGACATCCTGTATGCGTTGCATTAGCCACTTAACATGGACTTGGATCATGCATGATTGCTAACATGTTCTTGTTTTGGCGCGGAGTACATTGTAAGTATTTTATGTTTTAGCATCTCGCATGAATGTGAATGCTAACATGACAGCATGCTTACCATGTGGCTAGATGCTTATGTGATATAAACTGCCTGAATGCCTGTGGGTGAAGGTTGGATTGTTTGAGTTGGAACAACTTATTGAAATCCGTATTTTAGCCTACTTACGAGTAGCAAATTCCAAAGCGTTTTCCAAACAAACGGATATGCAATGTTTCATTCCAAATTAGGCAATCTAGTCTATACTTTTGTGTTGTGCGCATCACATAGTAATTCTAGCTAATTAACCGGAATAAGAACACATAGCGTTTTCAAAATAGGATATCACGGTTAGTAGAGGCCGATCTTCGGATCGGGCGAGAGGGGGTGCTCATAGCTGACCTTCCCCAATCGTACCCAAGTTCCCGAGCCGAGGCAACTTTGGTGATGACGGACACGTGGCCTTTGGCACCGAGTCAGGGTTTCCTAAATTCCCCCATTAAAAATATTTAGGTGGCGACTCTGTATCTGGCAAAGCAGTCCATGTTTGGCACTTCTTTCAAAATCTATTTTTTTTCTCAAAACGATTTGCCGGATTTGGACTCTTTGGTTCAGATTAAGAACCGTGACACATAATCGAGTCCGAATTGTGGCAGCATAAGTCCCTCACGCGGGGCTCGTCCACAGTTTCTGGCGACTCTGCTGGGGAGTTTAGAGAGCTTGACTCGAACTCGTGATATCCTGTTTTGACCACACTTATGTGTTTCTTTGCATTGCATGTGCATTGGTGCGCCTAGGACACCGTGTTGGCCATCTGCTATTCCTGAACTGTTTGCTGGAGGCTTGTCTTGTCAAGGCATGACCATAAGGCTGACCGGTTGCGGGCTCTGCCAGTATGGGAACACAAACCCCGGTTTTATCGGGGCACCCTCTTCGACCATTCGACCTAGTGCATATTCGGAATCCATAGTGACCATTCCAAACTAGGACAAGTTGCTTACCCGATATAGGTTGTTTGAAACCGCTGCGTGCGTAGTGAAACCCTAGCTCCTGACAAAATAGGACAGGGAAACCCTACCCCAACATAGGGGTGTTTTGGCTCTCTTTTACCTGCTATGTGCTTTTAGAGTGTATCTCTATAGGGAACGTACATATCAGTCTGTGAATTGGAGCATCAAGCCTGCGAGCATCAGTATCAGTGTTTTTGAGAAACAGTTATATCTGCGGGTATCCGATTCAGTGTTTTGGGCAGTGATTTTGGGGAACAGTGATCAGTAGTAGAGTACAGTTGTTCGGCTACACCTATGTTTGTTCCGTTTGAGTTGAAATACTGCTTGTTTTTCCTTTCAGTTCAGAGAGTTGATACAGAATAGTCAGTGTTCCCCCTTTGCTGAGACAAGACAGATATCTGATCCGTCAGTCACCGTTCAGTATAGTGGACTTATCATGACGCAGTATTCGGAAGAGATTGTGGTTATGATAGCCGCATTAGATCAAGGAATCACTCTGCAAAGTGAGACTAATGTTGATATACCGCATCCACCCAGGTCGCCTGTTGCGCACCCGATCTGGACCCCCAATTGTATCAGGCTCGTGAGCCCAGCACATTCGAATTGATGGGGATGATGGGTGACCTCCAGAGGTTCGTGGCGGATCTCGCTTACGGAATGTCAGCTTCACCACCAGCTGCACCATATGCTGGGAATCTTGTACCCTAGGAGCCCCCGCTATTGGGACGGATTGTGATCGAGCTTAGTCAACCCGAGGTAGCCTCCAGCTATGGCAATGATGTTTCAACATCAACCCAAACCCTCGATCAGGCCGAGGCCAGAGGTAAGGACAAAATGAAGGCAGATGCCGATCCCATTGAACAACTGCTGTGGGCAGTCGAGGCTTTGAAAGCCGGGGGGATGAGTAAACAGCAAGTATCCTCAGTTGTGACCAAGATTGTGGATGATGTTTTCCCTACTCCAAGCGAAAGCAGTTCGTGCCAGGTAGAAAACCGGGACAGGCCCCGTCATGCCAAAACAGTTCCTTCCGCTCCCAACCCTGCACCTGGGAAAGATCAGAAGGTCAAGGTAGTGCCTGCCGACCCTTTCGCTAGTGCGTCTAGCAAGAATACTCAGACTTCAAAGTACCTGCCTCGAGGGCGCAGGGTCTTTCACGCTCTTTACATGCCGTTGTCGAAGGCACTCCAGATCCTGGCCGAAAGAAGGCATCTTAAACCCTTGGAGCCTCGGCCTCTCCCAAAGAATCTCCCTCTCACACATGGTGCTGTTTTGTACTGCGCATACCACCAGCAAACCGGTCATGCTACCGATAATTGTTTCCGCCTCCGTCATGAGGTGCAAGATTTGATCGACAACAAGGTTATCCTCCCGCCCACCTCAGCCAAGTCCGTTACTACCTAGCTATTGGATTTTGAGGATACTGCGAGTATGTGATCGGGGTTGGACCACCTGTGGACGGCGCCCGGTATTTTTGATGTGGCGTCTGGCACGCATTTTTGAGCATCTGCGAATGCTAGTTTTGTAAATTCTAGCTTGGGTGTCAAGTCAGTCTTTTGTTTTGTTTTAAGTCTGTCTTTTCATCTTGAGTCAGTTCTTTTTGCTTAAGGGTCTGTCTTGTTGTAGCGAGTCGGCTCCCCTTGCATAGAATGTCAGGTGATTCCGGGGTTGTTGCCTCGAACATTGTTTTGTTTTGCAATTACTCCTTTTGCTTTCTTTTTGAGTCTGTCTCTGCTTTGGAGCCAGTTGCAACCAGGAAATCTGAATGAAACAGCTGCGGCTATCATGTTTCCATGCTTTTTGTGAGCTCGTTGTGCCAGGGGATTAGAATGAAATGGCGGGGCGTCTCGTTTACTCTTCTGTGCTCTAAACTCATTGTAATGACCTGAGTTTTTTTTTAAAACCTTTTTAAACACTGTGGTGATGAAAATGAAGGGAAGGGATTCCTCGGGTTTTGTAAAACTTTGATCAATTTGAGAGAAAGAGAGGCATGCTAAGCCCTTAATGAATGAAATCATGCTTGTTAGCGTGAGTACTGAGAAGGAGCCTGGTTTGACCCAGACTAGTTCCACACTATCTTCAGCGCAAGCGATTTGTCGCTTTCGTAAAAACTTTCAAAAACAAAATATTTTGCGCAGTCCTGTGAAGACCTGTGTGGAATCGCTCTTGAGATTGTGCAGCCTAGAATCGCTCTCAGCCTCAAGATTCAATCCGTTTGTTTCCGAACCTTGAATCCATTCAGAATGTTCAACGATCAACCATCAAGAGAGGCCTGTGTGGCCAGATTTGAAGTAGCCCTCGAACAAGAGGCACCAAAATCAGATCAAGAAGGTCAGATCTCACCGCAAGAAGCTCGTGAAGCAACCGTGATGGATCCTTCTGCAAATCAATACAACAACCATTCTTCTGGATACAGAGAGACTTCAATCTCAAAACCATTTGGCATGGACTTGTTACACTTTTACCCTTTGAGAGGCTCGCTGGGCCGAAAACCCGAAAGGGCGACCCAGGCAAAAGTTAGAGCAAGGAAAAATATATACAAAAGCAAAAAAAAAAATGCAAAAAAAGAAAGCAAAAAAAAAAAAAAAAAAAAAGAAAAAAAAAGAGAAAAGAGAAAAGAGAAAAAAGAAAAAAAAGAAGAAAAAAGCTTGCAAGGTCAAAAACCCGCATTGGGCACATTGGCAAAAGTTAGAGCCTAAAAAGTGAAGGTTAAAATACCCGAGTGTACCTTAACCGGAACTACGTAAGGCTTGATTCCCATGTTTGGGATACATAGGCAACTTCATCTTGAAGTCCAGCCCCCAACGCTTTCAAAAGCGGTTTAGTCCATTGTAATGGTTTTGATCATCCTTGCCCTCTCTGAATCCGATAGTTCGGTTGTGACAACCGGAACTACGTAGGCAACTTCATCCTGAAGTCCAGCCCCCAACACTTTCGAAGTGACTGTGTCCATATATTGGTTTTGACCATCTCCGTCTTCTCTGCATCCGAGAGTTCGTTTGCAATCATCACCGATGAGGACTGGTTTTCAGCATGCTGTGGCATCATCCAAACAAGGGGCAACTTTTCGTTGCCATGAGTTGCCACGAGTCATCGTTCAAACCAGGGGCAACTTTCCGTTGCCATGCAGCCCTTTCAAGCAAGGGACAATTTTCCATTGCCTCCGATCCGAGGTTGCGCATCTCGAGGGTAGGTTCCGTGCTCGTTTAGCATTGGCCGTTTGCGAAAATAGTTTTTGAAAATTTTTACTGAGATTGACTATTTTCTCGAAAACTATTTCATTTTCCAAAACTGGACCATTTCTTAGACCCAAAAAAGGAAAATTTTCAGTGCTTATAGCCTGACTTGCATGATTTTCAAATCAAAAATCGAACAAGCATGCTAATCTAACTTTCATGTTGGTCAAAATTGTTTTAAACCAAAACAAAAAATGGTCAAAGTGATGAACTAGGGGCACATTCGAGTCAGGTGTTCTGTCTTTCCCCTGTCGTCAACATACTTGCCAGAAGGGCACCCTATTCGCCGGAAGAAGGCACAGCTAAAGCTATCTGTAAAGGGCTGAAAGCTCTCAATATCCTCCAAACAACGAGGTATCAAGCCAAGTGTGAAGCGCACATTGGGATGGATCAAGATACACCATTCCCTGTCCGGAACATCGACTAGACGTCACCAGAAGAAATAACCGCGAGCTAACAGTGTTGGGCGTGAACCCACAACTTCTTATTCATCCATCAATCACCCTGGGGAGGGACGAAGAATGAGAGAATAAAGAATAGAGAGGTGTAAGTCGAGAGAAAAGTGAGGAAAAGGGTTTTGAGAGAAAAACCGAGCTTGAGGGCCGAGTGATGTGAGAATCACAAATAAGAAAGGGTGGGAAACATAGCCGGAGGAACTGGCTCCTCGAGATTTGAGGTCTTTCATTTTTTTTTTTTTTGTAAATACGTCCGTGTGTCGTGTTTTTTGTCTTGTTTAGCCCAACTTTTGTTTTGGGTCTTTTCCGAGCGTGTCTCGTTGTGTTTAGGTCGTGTACCTTTTGTTTGAGTCTTTTTCCGCTGTGTTCAGTCATAGGCTTAGTACCCAGGTTGAAACCCTTTTTCAATTTCAAAAATCATTTATGCTCAGAGTGCTGTGCCATTCTCTACATTTAGGCGAAGCAAAAGGAGAAAGGGAAAATTTGGGGCATCTGAGTGTGCTTCAACTTCAGCCGGTTTCACCTTCGTAGTCCGTCTTGTCAGATTGGGCTGTTTGTTCAGGATTTGCCGTGTGCAGAATGAACCAAGTGCTGTGTTATGGGCTGTATGCAGATTAATCCTCAGTAAAGTATGGGTTGTGTGTTCAGGTTAAGCAGTGGTTTGTATGGGTTGTTTTGTCGTTAACTGGTTCATTAACTGGTTATTACGATACAAGTGCTCAATTTTCAGACAACAGATCAATCTCATTTACATTGAGGTGTAATATGATGTAATGCGATGCAATGTATAGATGTACAAATATAACACTTTTGCAAACAAAAAAAGGGTTTGTTTCATTTCATCATCTTTTTCAAGTACAAAGCTTTGGAAACAAAAATCTGCCTACGGTAGTACAAGGTACCCTAGCTACCAGCAAAAAAGTACAAAAAAGAAGAAAAACAGCAAAAATCTGTATCAATGTCCAAAGGTCTCAGGCCTAGGGGTCCGTCCTCATCCTCTTCCTGGACGAAGGTCCAGGAGCAGCGTCATCAGCATCATCATCTGAGTCTGAGCCCAAGCCGTCTCCGGTCTCCTCCTCGGACGACTCTGCTTCCACTTCTGCCTCATCCTCGGACTCCTCATCATCGTCATCATCAGGAACTAGAGCCCGCGAGCTGTTCCCTACATGAGTGCGCCCTGTTTTGGTGCGGGGGTATACTCTGCCATCTCGGGTAGAAATGGAAGGCCCGGCCGGAGCACCTCCCGTAGGAGGAATCTAGAAAGGATGCTGAAAAGTACAAAAGGCAAATGCATCAGAATACTGTGAGCAGTTTATCAATGAAGAATGCAGTGTATGAGTACAGTGTGTGAATACTGTGAGCAGTTTATCAATGAAGAATGCAGTGTATGAGTACAGTGTGTGAATACGGTGAATCAGTGCAGAATGCCGTGTATGAATGCAGTATATCAGATGCCGTGAGGGCCGTGTATCGGGTGTTGTGTTGACAATATGATGCATCAGATTGTGTAGATTTTGACACTGCGGTTGAAGAACATACCGGAATGCCATAGATGGCTAGAAGATCAAGACTCCGCTGGAACATCCCCACCATAGAGCCGGTTAGCTCCAGGGACTGGCGGGTGTACTCGGAGGAAGCCTGCAAAAGTATTAAATGCATCAGTATTCTGCGGAATATCAAATAAGCTGAAATGAAATGACAATGCAAGATGCAAGACGAAGTAGTACATACCGAAGGTAAGTCGTAGAACCCGACTAACTCGTGATCAGCCGGAGAGGGAGCAATGGGAATCTGGTAAGCCGCCCCACCCTGTCCCCGGCATGTCATCGAAGTAGGGAACGCTGACCAACTAGCCCCTCGTCCCCTCCGAGCTCCACCCCTGCCACGGACTCGAGCTGTCCTCGATGTCCCTGCTCCTGCTCCCGCTCCGGCCGCTGGCGCCACTGGCTTCTCTCTCTCAGCTCGATGGCCATCGCTCAGAGGCCTCATGATGAAGGTCCAGACGTACTCCAAGTAGTCGCCCTCGCCCCTGAAACCATCTGCCTCCCAGCCGATCGTATAGTCAGTCATCTGCTCGGGAGTGAATCTCTCTGTCTCCCTCATGTGCTCAGGAGGATGAACCGGGACTATTTGCTCCGGTAAACCTAGGGTCTGGCGTAGGAAATGCTCACCCAGGTACCAAGCCCGACAGACCGGGCCCTCTAGCAAAATTTGGAAACGCGAGGTCTCCTCAGCACCGGCAAATCGATCCCGAACACGGCTGGCAATGGAGCCCAAGGCTGCCAGGTGATTTGAAAATGAAATGCAGATTGTTATCTACTGTTATTGAAAATATAGTGTAAAGCGAAGCTTAAATGAACTGCAAAGTTGAACATACCTCTGCGGGGGTGATGGTGTCGAAGTAGCGGCGGAAAAAGATAAACGTCTCCCGTGGTCTCCGTACACACCTCCCGTCAAAGCGGCGTGAGAACGGGACGACGAGAGGGGTCTCCACATCTGGCACAGGCGCAAGTCTCAGAAAGTAGGCGTAGACCCACAACTGTAAAGCAAATACCAGTATGCTTATCAGATAAAGCAGAATATAGAATAAAGTAGAAATAGCAGGACCATGTATTGTGCAGTATACAGTCAGCGTGTATTGTGCAGAGTGTATAGTGTGAGCAGTGTACAGTCAGTGTAAAACAGAGTATGTGTGTGCTGTGTGTGCAGTATACAGTCAGTGTGAAGCAGACCACAGTGTGTGCAGTGTACAAAGTACAGAAAATGTAAAGCAGAAATGAAAAGCAGAGAAGAAAACGTACCTCCCAAGCTCACCAGTAGCCCCCGAGCAGCTGTCCGCTGCAACGGGAGGCTGAGCTCATGTACCCGTACAGAATGGCCAAGGCAGCGCCACCCCAGTCATAGCGCAAGATCCGGGTGACGTCCACGAGAGCGCTGAGCAGGCAGAGAGGCATGGTGTTCGCCCGGTCGGCGAAAATGGTCACCCCCAGCAGAAACATGAGGAAGCCGCGCGCATATTGCTCCACCGCCTCCTGAGTCATCAGAGCCTCGTCGACTAAGGCTAGCTGGACTCTGAACTGGACCTCGAACCATGAATATCGAACGAAGCCGGGACGTGCGAGAGGTGGCACCTCGCCGAGCAGGTAGATCTGAGCAGCCTTCCACTCGTCCATGTCAGTGTCGAAGGGGATCGGATCACCCCCTATCCCGATGTCGGTGAGCATCGAGAAGTCGTAAGGAGTCATCGTCATGTCTCCCGTAGCAGAGAAGTGGAAGGAATCGGTGGTGTCCCACCACCTCTCCGCTAGAGCGGCAAGGAGAGGCCTGCTTGCGGTAAGCTGGGAAAGTCCTCTGCAAAATGCGACGAAGCCGGCCTGGTCCACGATGTGGCGAACCGCATCGGGTAACTCCGCGTACCAATCTCGAGCAACAATGTTCCCATACCCCCGAACGGCATGGGAATCTCCCTGTTTTCAAGCAAACAATTGCGAAGCAATGCTAAATGTACAGTTTTGAAAAGCATTCAGAATTGGTGCAGATATAGCGTGTGTGCACGTTTTTCAGATTCAAACAAATACCAGGTGCCGGTGTCCTTACAGTGAACTACAACATGCGACGTGTCAGCGTGTTTGGGTGTTTCAGTATAGATATAGCGTGTGTGCACGTTTTTCAGAATTGAAACAGATATCGGGTGCTGTTGCGCTCATAGTAAACTACAGTGTGTGCTGTGTCGGTGTGTTTGAGTGGTTCAGGGCCAGTGCAGTGTGTGTGCACGTGTCAGATTCAAATAGATATCAGTTGCAAGTGTGTTCACAGTCAACTACAGTATACAGTGCACCGATGTATCCGGGCTAAGCAGTTAAAGAACATAATCAGCTATGGCAGTTAAGTGTTCAACATTGCGAAAAATAAAACAGAGGAAAGAATGTACCTCGGAAGCGCCGAAGGACAGATGTGACGTCGGCTCGCATAAGAGAAGCTCTGGAGGCATCGCCCTATCAAAGCTCCTGAACTGACGGAGTCCGTCGGGAGGCAGGACGTGAATCGCCGGCCGGTAGGTCGTCGGGTCGAATGGGCGTACGCTCAAGGGTAGAAGCTCAGCCCCGGGATCCGTCTCATGATCCGGGGGGAGTCCCGCCCCGTGGAATATCATCTGCCATGTCAAAAGTGATGAGGAAATGGGCGGGAAAGTGGAAACCGGATGTGAAAGGTCAACCGAAAAGTCAACCCCGAGAGGGCGAAAAATGGCCGGAAAAGCCGGGAAATGGAAGAGGCACGGAAATCGAGGGAAACTCGGGGGAAACAAACCCTAAGAGGTGGAAATAGCAAAGGAGACACCGAAACGAAGAAATGTTCGGTTCAAAATGTTCGAAACGCGAAGATATTCGCGAATCAAATGATGAAACGGGGCTAAAACGCAAGAAAATCGAGGAACGAAGGAAGAAAAATGCTCTAGAGAGAGAGGGGAAGAAATTTCGGCTAAGAGGAAGTAAGAAAATAGGGTTTGAAACCCTATTTTAAAAGACCCAAGCCAAAAAGACAAAACTGCCCCGATTCAGGCATTTTTGGCCGGCCGGCCAAATATTTATTTGGCCGGTGATGTATTTTGGTGGCCGGTGGATGGCCGGTGACTTCCCCTTCTGGCCGGTGAGCCTTCCACAACCTTGTTTGGGTCAGATGTATAGTTTGGGACCTTCATTGCTCAAGACAGTGCAAGAAATAGCATTTTCGAAGCTCAACTGGTCTCCGTTTTGACCTCGGGCCGTGTCTTCTGTGCGTGGCACTCGAATACGGGTGTCGTGTATCCTTTTTGTATCCTTTTTGTCTCTTGCAAGAGTCGAAAGTTGCCCCTATATGCATTGTCTTGCATTTGCATACCTTACTTGCGTTGTTTCGCACTTTAACGCCTGGTCTGGCGAGACCTTAAACACGCTTGGTTGGTGCTTGCATGTCGGTGTGCATTGTAGCACATGTCATCCCTTGCATTATCATGCATTGCATTACAACGCTTTGTCGTCGACGCACACTGATTATGCGTTATTTCGTTCGCATTGTTGTGCACACATCTTGTAAGTGTCATGTACATGTCATCGATGCATTGGCATGCATTTCAATCCATGGTCTGGCGAGACCTTAAACACGCATGGTCTGGCGAGACCTTAAATACGCACGGTCTAGGAGACCTTAAATCCTCGGAAGGTGCAAGACCTTTGGTGCATTGATGTGCACAATTCATTTGCATTATCGTGCATTTCAAAAGCCGCACGATGTCGTGCATCCCAAGCTCATCCCAAGCTTAGTTGCATTGTCATGCATCTCAAAAGCCGCGCGTTGTCGCGCGTTTCGAAACCATGCATTGTCATGCATTTGCATTTCAAAAGAAGAAAGAAAGAAAACAACAAAAACAACATGCATCATTTGCATTTAAAAAAAAAAAAAAAACAAACAACAAAAAAAATCAATATTGCATATGCCATGCACCATTGTAGATAGTGCATATGTCATGCACCATTGTAAATATTGCATATGTCATGCACCATTGTAGATAGTGCATATGTCATGCATTTCATTGTAGATAGTGCATATGTCATGCATTTTATCGTAAATATTGCATATGTCATACATTCCATTGTAAATAGTGCATATGTCATGCATTCCATTGTAAATAGTGCATATGTCATGCATCATTTTAAGTACCGCATATGTCACGCATTCCATTGTAAATAGTGCATATGTCATGCACATCATTGTAAATAGTTGCATATACCATGCATTTTATTGTATCCTATCCATTCCATTGCATATTGTAAATATTGCATTGTAGCTTGCATGCATCCATTGCATCACCTCCATCTATGGCTTGTGCCTTTCCATGTTGAGCTTGGTCTGGCATGTGCCCATACTCTTCACGTCTATACACTCATAGTTCTGTATGACCTTTTCTATGTTAGACGCGGTTTGTGTGTGTCCATGCCTTTCCTAGGCAAGACACAGTTTGGCCGCAGGCCTTATCCATTGTATCCTATCCATTCCATTGCATATTGTAAATATTGCATTGTAGCTTGCATGCATTCATTGCATCACATCCATCTATGGCTTGAGCATTTCCATGTTGAGCTTGGTCTGGTATGTGCCCATACTTTTCATATTGAAACGCGGTTATGAGATTTGGTGTACGCCGCATATTCCACGCTGGTATGTTGGTTTGAGGGTGACGGCGCCATTTTCCGTGTTAAATGTGGTTTGTTTGTGTCCATGCCTTTCCTAGGCAAGATTTGGTTTGGCTGCATGCCATATCCACTGTATATATTACATTGTAGTGTAATTTTTGCATCCAACATTAGGATCATTGTTCTTTCGTTAGCGGGTTGTTTCCCCGCTTATGTCATTCCACCCAATACTCGTTCTTGTGTCTGTCTACATTACTCATAGTTCTGCATGTGTACGCGCTTTGAGGGTTGCGGCACATTTTCTATGGTAGACAGACTTGTTACTTCCAACAATCTATTTGACATTTGTGTGGTTTTGAACCACTCATGATTTGATCATGATTCAATTGCATTGCATTGCATTTTCTTTTGCATTATTATACATAGTTTTGTATATATTGCATATCATTTTGCATTCATTTTGCATGTTTTGCATGTTGCTAACAATATTGTACCTGTTAAGTTGCTTTCTTTTTCAGGCACGATATTGTATGTACGGCTCATTTGAGGCTGGTGCAACCAGACGAGCCGGACAGGTATTGTATCCTCCGAGTGAGACGTTTTAAGAATTGCATAATTCTCTTACATCCTTTCTGCATTGTAGTGTAGTTTGGTGTACGCTTGCTTAAAACTGTCGCATGTTATGCTTCGTTACAGCTTTCTTTGCATGATCATAAGTTATGTTCGGCTTTGTGCATTGTCTTGCATTTTGCCCCTGCCTTCGGGCGCATATCTTGTCTGTCTTGCATGCTTTGTCTAAGTCTTCGGCCTTGTCAAAAATGGGTCGTCTCTAGGCTTTGACAATCACTCTCGTCATTGTTATGACTTTCGAGTTCTGTCAAAGAGGGGCAACTGTAGACACCCCATTTTTGACCGTCCTCAAGACTTGGACGTCACCGCTTGAACACTCGGTGATCATCCATGTTTGTGTTCGTCTTGAGTTCCCGGAGGTCTCGGATACGCGCCTTGCCTCAGGATCTCTCGACTCGACTGTTTTGTGTTTGATTTTGCACCAAACACTTGTGCTTTGCCTTGGAGGGGCAGGGAATGGCTTGTGGGCCATCCCCACACTTCACCGGTCATGGCTTGAGGCCACCGGCTGTGTTTTGTTGCCACCGGCCAAATGTTTGGCTGGCCGGCACTATAGATGGCCGGCCGGCTATCTTTTTTTGGTCAATTGCATTTTTGGCCAGCCGACTACTGTGCATCTGCTTTTGCAGATATTTTCATGCAGCTGGCATGCACTTGGCTCCCCTCCATACACGCGTATAGAGGGATCTCCCTCTTAGCTAGCTTGTCTTGTAAGCTTGCAAGATTGAAGCTCTATAAGAGGAGGTTTCCTCTCCCTCTTTTAGGGAGAGACAACACTTCTTAGAGAGCTCTAGTTTTAGGGTTTGGTTTGTGTATCTATCCTATATCTATATCTCTCTCTCTCTTGTATTTGTGTGTGTTTAGCCTTAGGATTGCACACAAACACCCACTATTACACTATCCTCTTGGAGTTGAGGCCCTTGAGGGTTGTTTTTGATGTTTTGGAGCTGGTTTGAGCCAAAGAAGCTGCTGGTCTTCCATTCTTGAAGAGGGTCTACAAGGGTGAGCACTTACTCCTTTAAATACCCTATTTTTGCAAAGCTTTTTTGACTATCTTGCATCTGTTTTTGAGCTTAGCATATAACACATAAAAGTTCTGTTTTTGAGCCCTCTAAATAGTTGTTTAAGAGTGTTCTAAGCTTTGGGGTTGTTTGACCCCCCTTAAGGCTTGTTTGGCCTTCATTTTGTGCCATTTTGGTGAGCTCCGGGACCATTGTGTTTGGGCCTCCTCACCACTGAAATCTTGAGGGATTTCAGTGGTGAGGATGGTGCCTTGAGGTCCTAAGAAGGAGAGGGCCACCCCCTCTCCTTGTTGTCCTTGAAAATGGCCATTTTAGCCTCTTGAGAGAGCATATTGTTTAGGTTCATGTTGGCCATACCTTAACTGATTTTTGTGCTTATTATGTCATGATCTAGCACTGTTTTGAGTTGGTTTTGGTACACCATGCTTGCTTAGCATACATGCCTTGTAATGCCATGTTTAGGCCTTAACATGCTTTAAGCTTTGACCTTTATTTTAGCATGATTTTGGCTCAGCTTTGTGAAGCTTTTGTGCATGATTTAGTGTGCTTGAGGACTGTTTTTGGTTTTTTGGGTCATCCATGCTTTGCTTTGTATAGCCACCATGTAATCCCTCTTGTATGCCTTAAGCATTGGCCCCTCTAGCATGCCATCCTTGCTTTGTTTCAGTGGTTTGGAACCACTTGGCATGTTATTTTAGATCTTATGATGTGCTTGTATGCTTCCATTTGATGTCCCTTTAATGCTTTATAAGGTTGTCATCTCATGCTTCATGTTTAGGCCTTCATGCATGCCATCATGTTTAGGCCCCCTAGGATGCCATGTCACTGTGTTTTTAGCTTTGTTTTAACATACTAAACCTCTGATTTTGGTCATTCAATTCATGCCATGTTTGGTTTTGTTAAGGGTAGTTCAATACCTCCTTGGCTTGCCTTAGGCTTTGGACCATTGGTTGCATGTTTGGCTTGTCTTGCTTGCTTGGTTTGGCACCATCACTAACATGATTTCAGAGCTTTCCATGTATGCCTTGTATCCATGTTTGCATCCTTTCAAGTGTGTTTAAAAGTCTCTCTTTTATGCCATGTATGCCTTGTATCCATGTTTGCATCCTTTCAAGTGTGCTTAAAAGTCTCTCTTTTATGCCCAAGTCTTGGACCTCGCATGCATGTCTATTGGTATGTGTTTTAGCCTCCATCATTGAGCATGTCGGCCACTGTTTTAGGCTTGTTTAAGGGCTGCCTAATTTAGTTTAAGTCCATCCCTTGGCATGTTGTTGCATGCTTAGCTTATGGCATGTTGTTGCATGTTGAAATGGTGTTGCATTTGGCATGCATTCTCCTCCTTGTTTTGGTTGCTTAACATGCCATATGTTTTGCATGTTTGTGTGTTGGCATTGTACCTTGTATGCTCATTTAACTTGCATGCTTGTTATATGCCTTGCATGCTTCCCATATGCTCATGTTGCATGCCTAGTTAACATACTTAGGTTGCATTGCATTTGCATGCATCTTTCACCTCTTGATCAAGCCATGATAGAGGTTGAAAGCCCCTTTGTTTGCTTATTTGGTTTGCATTGCATTTGAAATTAAAATGCACACTTGATTCTTTGGGCCATCATGCATTGAAATGCGCGATTGGTGGTCTGAGAATCGAGGCCCATCCTCCTTTCAGTCATGCATATGATAAGGAGTGTGGTTGGTGCATACATTGCTTGAAATGCATTGCCATGCTTTGTTTTTCCCTCTGTTGCTGTCAAACCAGTTTATGCAGGAAGCTTTGGCCGGCCGGTCATCTTTAGAGCCCACCGGCCATCTATAAGTGGCCGATGGATTCATTTGTGGCCGGCGACCATTCTCCATGGCCGGTGGCCAATCCCTTTAGCTGGTGGTGTTCTACAGCATTCAGAGAAGCAACCCTGGGACTTGTGCAGTCTTCAGAGGAGCAGAACAGTCAAAGCAGAGGCATCTTGTGTATGGTAGTGACTTTCCGAGCGGAACCGAGCGCGCATGCATTGGACCCTCTTCCCGAGGTTGCTGTTTGCTGCTTTCTTAGATTAGTTAATTTGCTTAGGTAGTTTAATTGGTCTGTAATAATTAATTAGCTTGTAGGTTAATTAATTGTATTATTATTTCGGTCCCTCCGAGCGAGGGCTAATTTGTAATAAGTGTGGGTGCGTGTGTGCATGTCTTCCAACCCCCACTTCTTTCTCCCTTTTACTTACCCGCTTTTGATGGTTAGTATTAGGTCGTATTTACTTTAGCATACCTTATGCTATGCATGCATGCATCATTCATCAGTATTGCATGCACCGGGCTCGGCGTATCATGCTAACTGCATAAGTATTTCAAATCTAACTTGAATACATGCTGTCTGTGCATTTTCGCATGTCATCCTTAGATTAGCCGAGCCTATTCTAGTGACATCCTGTATGCGTTGCATTAGCCACTTAACATGGACTTGGATCATGCATGATTGCTAACATGTTCTTGTTTTGGCGCGGAGTACATTGTAAGTATTTTATGTTTTAGCATCTCGCATGAATGTGAATGCGAACATGATAGCATGCTTACCATGTGGCTAGATGCTTATGTGATATAAACTGCCTGAATGCCTGTGGGTGAAGGTTGGATTGTTTGAGTTGGAACAACTCATTGAAATCCGTATTTTAGCCTACTTACGAGTAGCAAATTCCAAAGCGTTTTCCAAACAAACGGATATGCAATGTTTCATTCCAAATTAGGCAATCTAGTCTATACTTTTGTGTTGTGCGCATCACATAGTAATTCTAGCTAATTAACCGGAATAAGAACACATAGCGTTTTCAAAATAGGATATCACGGTTAGTAGAGGCCGATCTTCGGATCGGGCGAGAGGGGGTGCTCATAGCTGACCTTCTCCAATCGTACCCAAGTTCCCGAGCCGAGGCAACTTTGGTGATGACGGACACGTGGCCTTTGGCACCGAGTCAGGGTTTCCTAAATTCCCCCATTAAAAATATTTAGGTGGCGACTCTGTATCTGGCAAAGCAGTCCATGTTTGACACTTCTTTCAAAATCTGTTTTTTTTCTCAAAAAGATTTGCCGGATTTGGACTCTTTGGTTCAGATTAAGAACCATGACACATAATCGAGTCCGAACTGTGGCAGCATAAGTCCCTCACGTGGGGCGCATCCACAACTTCCCAATTTAAATTATTTTTAGGGGTGGAGCAACTTTAGTAATGATTAGATTGGAGTAGTAAAAATATGATTTTAGTTAGAATTTTGTAATAGAGGCGCAGTAGTATTTTGGTGAGGGCCGTATATTGAATTTTGTCTGGAGAGATTTTATTGTCATTGGAAATTAATTAATTTATTTATTAATGATTCAAAAATTTTAAGGTCATTTCAGTGTTAATCTTTATGTGTGTCTCAGTGTGATTGGTTCAGTATACTTCGAGGGTGAGAGGTAGAATATTTTGTTAGCTGTCCTTGGGAACGATATAAATGTTTGTTATTGAGTAAGTTTGTGTTATGGAAGGTATCAAATTCAAGTTTCATCTCATGGGATATCATAATATTAGTGTGGTGTGGAGTCATGTTACAACTTCGGAATTAGTATCATGGCTTTGATTTCAAGGAATGTAGTGTGTTGTGCGAGTATAGGTAGATGATGCAAGTTTCCTTAGGTGGTGTGTTAATTATTGTTGTAACATTAGGAGAGGTTGATAGGGAATCACCTTAGAACTTATCTAAATTTTAGAAATGGGTGTGTAAATGGGAATTGATTGTTTGGTAAGTGTGTGTGTCAGTCAAGGGAGTGACAAGTCGTGCAAATTGCTTGGTAATTGTTTCTAGTTAGTTGTGTGTGATCCCCAAGATGGGGTAGTTGCGAAAAAATTATTTTTACGAGCTTGAAATTTATAATGGTAGTTGTAGGGGAATGTGACTTCCTAAGTTTATGAGCAAAACTTATTCGTTTGTTTTATTTAACCTTATTGTTATTATTTTGAATTGTTGTTGCTTGTATGGTAGTGATAGGATCATTGGTTAGGTGATGTTTAGGAGTCACCGGTTGAAATATGTTTGAGAAAAGAGTTGAGAATGGAGTTTCCCAATTAAGTATGACTTTATTTTGTTGAAATTGAGAATTTACCGTTATGGATAAACCAGTGAGAAAAGGAGAAATAGTCATGAAGATGGCATATCAAGTCACCCTTATTATAAATATATAATCTTTTCAAACCCTTCACTTTTACAATTCACTTGTATGTATCTAAAACATTTTTTTAAGGCTTTATGCCAAGAATAATCTCTTTTAATTTTAAAAGTTACAAAATATATTTTTTTGGCGTTTTGGGTTCTTAAGTATTTGAAAAAGCAATTGAGTAATGTGTGGGCATGAAATACTATCTGTGTTGTAAAAACGTAGATCGCAGTGCTTTGGCTTTGTTGATTTATGTTTCGTTGAAGGCCATGATTGGTGGATAGAACTCTTATTAGAATATTTTTTTTCTCATGAGAGGGGGTTGAGGACTTTTGAAGAGGTGTGACGTAATCGTCTGAAAGTTTGGTTGTCGAGCGACCGATAGTTATTTCTTGCAGTGTGAATGTGATGTGAGAGCTTATCTTTCTAAGATTTCAGGTTGTTAGAAAACCGAGAGTTATTTCCTTGAGGTTGAGTCTGTTTGAGACGCGAGTATTGTAGGGCATGTTAGCGACACCTTTTGCTTGACTTTTGTTTTGTAGGATCGATAGGTTCTTGTGGCTCGTTAGAGGTAATTATTGCGAATGAGTTGAAAAAGAGACTCACCACTTTTGAATTGTCATTCATATCATTTGGGGTGTTGTCAAAATACAAGTGTGTGACTGAAATATGAAAGTTTCTTTTAGATTTTGAACTAGATTTTGGAGTAGCGATTATGATTCTATTGTGAGTTATTCTATCCCTTATATCACTGTGTTGCCTTATCTTCTTTCGTGGAAGTTGTTTCTTGTTCATCACGCGAAATCCTTTGCATTGGGAGACTCTTCTAGAAACTCATTGTTGAGTAAAGGTCGTTTATGATTAGTTGATGGGAGCGTTAGTTCCAAAATCTGCTTCATTTTGATTTGTCCAAACTTTAAATCTTGAAATGTCTAATTTTGAGGATAAAATTTCCTAAGGTGGGGACAGTGTAATACTTCGTATTCTTTGGACTAGTGGGATTTCTCTTGACACTCTTATTATCGTACTTGGAGCCACTTTGATTCATTTTAGAGTATTGATTGGGGTGGTGTCATAATGGTAAAATAGGATTGAACCAAAAACATTGATTCAGATAATTGTCCTATGAGCAGTTTTCACTCTTTTACCTTTGTTCTTTCCACACTTTGAATCTGGATGTGAGGCTAGAAACATTGGAAAGTTTGTTTCCGGGACTTCGATTTAGACATAAGAACGACCCAAAACGGAGTCCAGACGACGGAGTTATGCCCGTTTGAAATTTGAGTACTTGTGTTGGAAGCAAGTCCGCTTGAGCGAACTTTTGACCGCTCGAGCGGTTTGTTCGAGTTATAGAGATTCTGGGAGCTTTCTTTTACTGCTCGAGCCAAGCTTTGACCGCTCGAGTGGTTTGTTCGAAGTCAACCACTTTAAAGTCACTTTTTGTTCCAAACTTTTCATTCTTTCTTCCTCTTTTCTCTCCATCTCCTCCATACCCGAAACCGTAGACCTCCAACTGTTGATTTCATTTGTTTTAAAAAAGAATCCACCATAGATCTTGCATTAAAGGTGAAGAATAAGTGAAGATCATTATTTTGACCGATTGGATTGCAATTTCTTCGAATCTCTCTTCAAGTTTTCATCTTCTTGCCTTCATCCTTGAGGTAGGGGTACTTTAACCTGATATATCTATGTTTTGGGATACATGTGTGGTATTTTCCTAGATATAATTATGTATGAGTTGATTTTTGTTAGTTAAAGTGGGTTTGATGAATGAAAAGGGGTTATACCCTATGTTTTGGACAAATCATGGTATATTATAGTTTATTATTCTTATTGATGATATAAATTTACTTTTTAAGTGCAAAGGAATGGAAAGTCCCAATTTTTCAAAAATCCTAATTTTCAAATTTTGATTTGATAAGGGGTTTGGACAAATTAACTCTTAAATCTTGAAATTTGGTGAATAATTTTGACAATGGGTTGAGATACGAGATTTTTGAATTTTCTTGGACATATGTATTGAGTAGGTAGATGTTGAGATTGTAGAAATTATGAGATTAGAGAAATTCTTTAGTTGTTTATATTATTAAATGTTGTTGCGAATTGAACAAACCTTAGGGAAATTGGATTTGAAAGCTCATGCATCATATGCATTATGATTTTATCTTGTGACCATACAATCTTATGGATGTTTGGAAAATATTGAAAAGGGGTAAATAATGTATGAGTCCGGGTAGTTGAGTCGAATTTTAAAAAATGGTTGTGTATTGTGCTGGAACCCACGTGGGGAGTTAAGGTGCCTAATTGCCTTATCTTAAGCTCGCTGGACGAATGTGGAAAAATATTTTTGGGTGCATACTGGTCCTGCTATATTGTAGTCGATAAAATTGGAAAAACGGATTATTTTTGGTGCCTATTCCCTGTTGTATTAATTGCCGGTAAATGTGGGGTATTTTCTGTATATAGATCTATGTATGTAAGTATGGTTTTGTGACTCTTAATTAAGACGCCATAGCGTATTTACCACGCTATGGCTGCGAATGGGACTTTGAATGGAAATCATTCATTGGACATTTTTGGTTTTTAAAAGAGAAAATATATTTTGTAACAAGTGCATGGCATGATCATGTGTATCTCGATTATTTATGTATCTTGTTAATAGTATTGCCTACTGGGCAATAGCTCACTCCAAACTAACAACATTTCAGGAAATGATGGTGTGATTCTGCCAAAGTGACTTAGTGATGGATGTGTTTTGACTAGAGCACGAAGGCTCCCTGGATGTTACTTGTTGAAGCTCTGAAGCTAATTTGTGGTTTGGTACTAAATGTCCATTTTTGTATAATCAAGGATTATCCTTGAAAATGTGTATGCCATTAGGGCACTTTACTTTTGTATTCTCTTACCCTCTGAATGGTTATTATTTATGACTGTATATTAATGAACAATGATGTATATTTCAATTGGAATAGTACAATGACAAAGATATTATTTTGGGTAAAAGACTCGTTCTTTAATGGTATTCATTGTAGTGGTTGAAAAATATTTAATGGATTTAATTATAAAATAGTTGATAATTTTTGGGGTGTTATAGTGTTCATCGTCAAGTCTCTGTCTCTATCTATCTCTCCTCTTTTCTCTCTCTCCTTAACCCCCTATTTCCCCAAATCCACACTCTCTCTCATCAACCTCCCCATCTCTCTCATCTTCTTCTCACCAACCTCTTCTCTTTCTTCATCTTCTCTCCTTGTCGCTGGCATGGCTTGGCTCCCCGCGGCTTTGTTGCCACCGCCTCGGCTCCTCCTTCTCTTTCTTTGCTAGCGGCTTTACCAGATTCAGCGGCGGCGTCACTGGAAGCAACATACTTAGGTTCTACCCCAACGATGCCCTGGGCTCAATATTAGCCCCACTGTCGTCCTTCATCTTTATTATTAGTGTCTTTGGCCTTAAATTGAAGTTGCATGTGCTACTCTCAAGATTTAAACCGGTGATTACCACTTCACGAAGCTCCTACAGTTCTCTTAAGCAGTATATATCATATACATATATAAGTGATACATATATATATATATTAGATTTCTAACTCAATTGTTTTGATATGTGAGATGGAAGTTGAGTAAGGGATGATGAGGTACTTGTTTTTAGTTTTGAATCTATCATCGCATATGTTAGGGATTCCCACTCTCAGCTTTTTTTTAGCCATCAAATGTCATTTTTTTTTACCACCTCTTCTTATGTCAGTTTTATGGATTTCCCACTAATTTTGATTTCTCTTGTGTAGTTTCAATAGACAATGCTTTATTGAATTGTTAGTTTCAACATATAAGTTAAAAAAACATTAAACAGATGCCTTTATCTCTTTCTCTATGTGGATATCGTGCCTTTTTGGGTATAAGGCGGGTTTCCACACTATGCTATACGGAACTTATTATCCCACATTGATAGAGTGACCACTTAATTTTTATGAGAAACAAAGTAATCTTTAAAAATGAAAACTAAGTAAAGGTATCGATTTGTCACAACCAAACAAACTAGGTACGGAAACCTAAGTACAAAAGGAGAAGGTCATTAATTGATTCACCCTCTTGTCCAATCAAGTTATTGGGCTCTACTAACCTTTTATTTTATGAGATTTAATGATTAATTATTAACTTTAATCCATTACTAACCTAACAACTAGATGATTTGAATAAATAAAATATCACCTAATTTGGATTCAATGAATACAATCATATTTTTCAAAAAAATAACGACTTTCCATCCAAAAAGCAATCTTTTGATTCAGATGGTCATAAACTGAACCCAAATCAAGTGATATTCATAAAAACATTCAAAACAAACAATAGATCATGAAAAGCACATAGGCTTGATTTATTGAAAAATAGTGCCTCAAGTACGAGCAATATGCTATGAAAAGCAAAGAAACTTACCCAGATTCCACTGGCAAACGTCAAACATGCATGATGATATGAATTAAATAAAATACATATGAACCTAAACATGCAACTAATTAAGAAATCATGAACCTAAGCCCGATTTAATGGCTACTAATATGATTCAACGCAAACAAAGCAACTAACATGTAAAACTATACATGTTGAATATTACATGATAATTAAACCAGGCTATATGTATGTTTATATCATGATTAAACTAACCTAAACATGTAACAAGTATACATAAAACTAAAAGATGCAAAATAAAGCAAAAACATGCAAATTTAATAACCTACATGATGCTTACGCTAAAATAATACCCTAATCATTATCCAACAATGAAAACATGACTAAATCACACTTAGAATACAGAAAAATGGAAGACTTACCCATTAGTTTGAATATCAAACCGAAGAGCACGTAAAAATGTGAGATTCCATAGTTGATTGCTTCCCTTAGGCTTAGGCTTTGCTTTGATTTACTTTACTTCAAACCCTAGATCTACTTTAGGTTGTAGCGCTACTATTAGGGTTTGTAATTTTTGGATTTTTGGGTAAGGGTTTGATTTTCACTCTTCAATCTCACTTAAAACATTCTTTTTCCACTTTAACTATTGGAGATCATCTAAAAGAGAGACAATGGAGTATCTTTATACGCATGGGGAGCCTTAGGAGCTAAGTTAAGATTAGCTAGGGTTGCCCCATTGCTAACTCCTTGCACCTCACTTAATTCTCACTATAGTTCAAGGAAAACAAAAAACTAGGTCTGTCGGAGGAAAGTGTGGCCGCACTTCCTTGACAAACTTTTGTATTTTGGTCATAACTTTCTCATTTGACATCGGATTGAGACAAATCAAGTGGCATTGAAAATCTAACTCAAAAGAGTGAAATAACAAAAATTCTAAATTTAACTAGGTGAAAACATGCCCTCAATACAAACCGAAAAATGATAATTTTGGATAAAAATTGTTTTTGGCACGAAAATGGTAATGCAATAGTTCTAACAACTTCAAGCATGTCTATGGTTGAAATTACGATACCTTTCATCATCGCGAAGTATTTCAAGTGCCTAAGTCTTAATGGTCGGTCAAAATAAGGTGTCTAATCTCTCTCTCTCTCTCTCTGTCTGTCTCTCTCTCTATGTTTCTCCTCTCTATATATATATATATAATATAGATGAAGATTTAAACAGATAAAATAAAATTTTGACAAATAGGACCTCTCTCTATATATCCGTGTATATGTATGAAAATTTGAATAGATAGAATAAACATTGAATAGATAGGAAAAATAAGCTTGTTGAATTTTAACAAATTGAAAAATTGGCTTGGTGAATTTCAAGAAATAGGAAAAATAAGTTTCATGAATTTCAACTGATAAATAAAAATTTGAACAGATAGGTTAGAAAAATTGAACAAATAGGTTAAAATAAAAATTTTAACAAATAGGTGGTAATTTTCTTTTGAATAACAAATCTCATTTTGACCAACGAATTTCCTGCAAATGTCCTTATGGCCCCAATAGTTTTACCTTTGTCCTTAATGACTTATAAGGGTTGTAATATAGATTGATCACAAATTTTCTCAATTTTTATTTTTATTTTTATTTTATTATTATTTTTTTAAGCCTTTTCTTTTATTTTTCTTTCTTTCTTTCTTTCTTTTTTTTTTCCTAACATTACTAGAACCAAACATAGGATAAATTAATAAAGAGAAAATTAGTGATAAATCCAAACTAGTGAAGGTATAAGGCATTAGGTCTAGTTGATATTTTTTATTGGTGAGAGGTCCATCTGTTGTGAAATGGTTTGGTCAGAAGTCCTTTTATTTATTTTAAAGGACATTTTGTTTTCAATTTTTCTCCTTAATTTATTTGTTGCCTTGTTTTTTATTTGTTGCCTTTTGTATCTATTCAAATTATTTTGTATCTATTCAAAATTTCCCCTTATCTATTCAAACATATGTCCAAATTTTATTATCTGTTCAGTTTTTTTTACTTATCTGCTTAAAATTATCTGTTAAATTTTTTATCTGTTTACTTATTTTTTAATCTATTTAATATTTTTATCAATTCAAATTTTAAACATATTTTATTATATGTTCAAATCTTTCTTTGCTCTCTATCTCTCTTTTATCCTTATCTATTCAACACAAAAACAACAACAAAAATTTATCGTTATGATGATGATGATGATGATGATGATGATGATGAATCAACAACAACTATGACAACAACAACACCTAATGAACTGCAACAATCAACAACTACAAAAAAAAAAAAAAAAAAAAAAAAAAAAAAAAAAAGAGAAGAAGAAGAAGAAGAAGAAGAAGAAGATCCACTCTCAGATCTGTGTCAATGAACTTAGATCTACAAAGGAAGATGAGAGAAATGACACAGAGAGAGAGAGAGAGAGAGAAAGAGAGACAGATCGACAGAAGATCTGTTAAGAGTAAGAAGCACGAACACCACTGTAGACATCTCATTTTGATCGGTCCTAAAACTTGAGCGTTTTTTTTTTTTTTTTTGATTATTGGATGATGAAAACAAGAATGTGTATCTCAATTATTCTTAGTAAGAAAGATGGAATTTGTGCTTCATTTCCAAACCTAAGCCTATTTTGGCCAAGTGTTCAAATCCCATTCAAAACTCTTTTTCGAAACTTTTTTTCCGAGCTTTTCGTAGTGTTCCAAGGCTCACTTTTAAACTTTAAAATTAAACATTTTCTCAGGAAATTAAGCAAAGAACAGTGTGGAAATAGGAGAAAACGACAAGAAATTTGTCAAAAACTCCCATTTCATGCAAAAAAGCCAAGTAATTAGGTTGGTCGACCAAATTAATTGGCCGGCCAGCCAAGAAATTGGCCTGCCAAGCTAAGTTTTTGGCCAGCTAGCCATTAAATAGGCCGGCCGGCTAATTTTCCCTGGAGCAAAGTAGTTTTGGCAGAATTTTTGATGAAAGCGTGTGGCTCATGTCATTTCAGATCTTTTGATGATACAATCATGCATGAGATGTATCTAGGCCCCCTCCATTATCCTTCTTTGGCCTCCATTGTCGAAAGGGGGATTGTCTTCGACCCCAAAAGGAGAATCCAAGGCAACCACCTTTATCACTCCATCATCCTTGTGTCCTACCTTGTCTACCACCTCTTTGACTTTGAATTCCATTCATTATCTACATGGAGGATTAAAGTGAAGGGAATTGGAAGAAGTAGATAAATTAATTAAGAGAAAAGAGAGAGATAGAAAGATAAAGAGAAAAAGCCTTAAGCTTTGAGCCATAAGCTTAGAGATACATTGATATTCCATCTTTTAATATATCAAACCAAGCCCATAAATTCTATTGTAGCCATATTCTTGAGCCTTGATCAAAAGAGAGTGAGTGTTGTTGAAATTGAGAGAAAAACAAAGAGTTGGAACAACTTCCCCACTACACAGTGTTAAATAGCCCAAAAACACCATTCTAACTGGAATTTCAAATTTTTAAACTGAGAATTGAGAACACATTTCCAAAGCTTGAGGGTGATCAAAAGGAAGTTTAGAAATCAAATCCTTCATTGGAAGGTAAATTTTTAACACTTTTCATTTTCCTTTACTTTCTTGCATTTCATTTCTTATATTGCTTTTCTTGCTTCAATTTCATGTTTTAAACATGTTGTAAGCTAACTGGAAGTGGTTAGTTAAGCCACCTCATATTTTCTGTTTGTTTTTCTGGTGTTTTGAACAAAACAGAGTTTCGGCTTTACAGGCTGGCTAACTTTTTGGCCGGCCGGCTCATCTTTTGGCCGGTTAACCACTTTCTCCTGGATAGAACCCAGCAGCCTCCCGATGATGAGCAGAATAGTCTCCGACGGTTTCCGAGGCCCCCTGCATCTTTTGTTTTTATTGTTTCTCTTAATTAGAGTGTTTGTGAGGATTTAATTTTGTTATAATATTTTTTTTCTCTCTCATTCGGATTTGTAATATTCAAAGCGTTATAATAATTCCTCACTCCCGCTTCTTTTTATCCTGTTCTTTTATTTGCTTTCGATATTCTATAAATATACATGTTATTTTTCTCGTCATCATATCTATGCCTTGCATCCATGTCTTATGCCTTAAGATCCGACTAAATTTGCATCTGTGGGTTTAATTGATTATTATGTGATTTTGTGCGTTACCTTATGTCTTGTGACGATTCACATATCATATATAGAAGCCGGATCTTTAGTTGTATTTCATGAGTGTATTGCATTAGGATCTTGTATATACATTATAACAAAAAAAGGGTTTTTAGCGCCAAATGTACGCCATGGATACAATTCTACGACGTGCAATGTAACGTCATATATATGACCAGTTATGAAAAGTCATTCACTTTCAACGATATGCCATAGTACACCATTAAAAACTATTTGTGCATCGTTTTTAGTTTTTCTACAACTACTTTTGCATGCCGTTAATTGGTGGGACAAGTAGCAATGCTGATTGGGTGCTGTAAAATATGTAATACAATGACTTGCTCAGCCTAGCTTAGATAAGTAGAACACACCACGACATTCATAGAATGCTGTGGAATATTTCATATAATGGCCTAATTTACTTGCCGTAGAATGTGCATTATTATTATATATTTTTTAATTTAGCAGGTTCTATTTGATATGTTCTGTACAATCTAACAAACATTATAAACAACCTTCACAAAACATCAATCAACTACCAAAACATTGTTTCAAGCATTAAAAATAAACTGTATTCATAAATTATGAATATTCAGCAATTGTCTATACATTTAAAACATTCAAAAACTATATTTTTTAAGTTCTAAACTGTCCAAAGAGTTTAAACCATCCAAAAGCTATGCATATCTACGTTTCTAAACATATCCAACACTATTAAGAGATTAGCCAAAATTACTAGCAACAGTTCTTGCAGTAGTTGCAGTTGTAGCAAATCTGGCCAAAACCTCTTCAGCACTCTCCATAATAGCAATCTTAGCTTCATCATTATTATACACATCTTCAGTCCTCGTCCTCGTTCTCTTCTCTTTACAACTTTAAGTAGATCATAGAGGCAAAGCAATGTTGTTACAACTTACAAGTTAATCCAAAATATTAGATTGTTTTTGCCTAAAAAATATAAAAAGGTGGACAAAAGCACTGAACAACCATTCAAATAAAATGACTTACCTTGCATATTTTCTGTAATCAACAGAAATTCCCTGCTCAACAATGCAAAACATTTTTCTGTTAGTCCATTAGTTCCTTGCTTGCACCACCTAAATCATTTTAGTCATGCTTGAAAGTATGAATGATGTTGAACCATCCAATCAGAATTTATAGATAAATTAAGTACATATTTATCGATGTAACTGGGTCTAACACATGAAACAACATCATCCAACAGAAAAATATAGTATAATATGTAAAATATTCTGTGTTTGTCCTCTGACTTTATGAATCCTCTTCCCAATAAGGGGCTCTATTAAGTTTTTTGTTTGTTTGTTTGGAGGTGGAAATGTCCCTCTCCACTCAACAAGGCTTCTATCACCACTCAAATCAACTCATAATTCAAGATTGTCCCATATTTAAATTTAATCACCTTCCTAACCCCTTTCTATCTCACTTTGTGTGTGTAGAGGCAAGCAGACATGTGCATATTGTTTGCACCTATGTATGCATTCATGTTGTATTTATGTGTACTTGAGGAATATTCATTACACCAATTTTTATCAACTATTTACCTCTCATTCTCTCTTTCGATTATTGTTTACAAATAGAAGGTACGTCTTAAGTGCTTGCAATGAGAGGGTGTGAGTTCAACTCCCCTAAGGTGCTAATCTAACAACCAACTGCTAAATTTTGCCGATCAAAAAAAAAAAAAAAAAAAAAAAAAAAAAAAAAAAAAAAAAAAAAAACTACTGGTCTCAAGCTGTAATCATTTTCATCAATCTCACACAAAGATCATCTTTTTAAAGATTAATTAACCAATAGTCAAATCAATAACCAAACTAGAAAATCCAGGGAAAAGGGGCGTGTGAAAGCTTCTATTTGCTTTGAGTAGGTGAATCATTTAGAATAGAAAGGAAAGATATTGATTGAGAAAGAGACTTTGATTAAAAACAAATCAATAATCTTAGATTAAAAGCTACAATCCTAATTTTTCAGAATGAAACTCACAGAAGCATAGTTGGGATGGTTAGCAGTCATAGTAGCACCAGTTTAAGTGGCCAATTCATCGAGTTGGCTGGTGGTGATGCCATTGTAGACACCGGCACAGACCTTCTGAGGGACAAGGACAAGGTCACAGTGGTCTATGTTGAGACCATAAATGAGCTTCTTGAGATGAGCAGTACTACAAACATTAGAAAACGCAACAGAGGAAAACTTAAAAAGCAATAATTACGCCTACAAGCATAATCTTAACAATTACGACATCAGGCTTAAGAACTCAAATTCCCACCGAGCAAACAAAAGAACATAGCAGATGCAAGAATGCATACAATCCAGCTAATCAAATGATTTTGAAGAATCTAATAAGTTTACAGTAACACTTCTGAGAATGGATGTTGTTTTAAAGAGTAACTAAAGTTTCAATAAATGATGTACATTCAATATTCCAACATCAGAACTCAATAACCATACAACAGGTTAAAATGATACATATATTATTCCAAAGTGATACATATATTATTCATATATAAATCTCTTACCATAGACACTCAAAAATGCATATATAATCTCTTCCAGTAAAAAAGACCACATACACACATAATAGCAAGAGTGAACCAAAACTAGAAAAAACAATTTGTATAAGAATTTAATGGATTTAGAAAGGAAATTTTTTTTTATTGAAACTAAGTCTCCAGTTTAAATAATTGGACATGGAAAAAGACATTCACCAAGCACTTCTTAACTTGGTTGTTTAGATCATATCCATCTTCTTCTTAACTTGGACTCTTTCAAAATTAGGCTGTTTTGAGGTAAGTCCTTATATAAGGCAGTTTTGGGGTAGCAGGAGGTTTTCTTCCAATGGAAAGGGATTTGGGTCCCAAAAGTGCCTTTAAAGGTGTGAATTTTGTATGGTCGGCAACTTATAGGAAGATTCTTACTGCCATATTTATACACCTTGTTGATGTTTATGCAAACAACATTGGGAATCCATTAATCATTTTCTTACTCGCTACCATGTTGCAATGGAAAATTGTGGCCTCAAGGACATTACCAGCAACATTCATGAGAAGTTCCTCACCGCTAAATTTGGCACACTAATTGCATAATTAGAGATGAAGTTTGAGATATTTTCTGCCCTAATATCTGCATTTGACAAGATAACCAAATTACATATGCAAGAAATATCAAGCTACAGAGAAAAATTAAAATGAGATTGTCATTCTAAATATAAAAAATTTAGCACTCGTAGCCAAAAGTAAAAAAATGGACTCAAAATGACTGCAGAAAATCTACATGTAGTGAATTCTAAAACGATAAAAGTGATTGGTAACAGGGATGCAACAAAACTCAAGCTTCAGGGTGAATAGGCATTAAACATTTCGACATATGATAATCTTTAAGCATGTTACCTGAAAACTTCTAAATATCTACAGTTTTAAAAGTTAGAAACACGTTGTCAAGACACACACTCTTATTTTTTGCAAAGATAGAATGTTCAAAACAAACTTATATTGTTAATTTTGAAGTTACATTGACTAAATACTTGACAGGGTCCACCATCTTTTTTGTTCAACAGGACCTAGATGTTTTACTACATTTCTACATCATGAAAACGAAAGGATAAAGGATACACCACAGCTTTTTAGTGCCAAGATAAATTTCTCTACAAAGGACTCCAAGAAAAATGGAGTCCAATTTGAAACCCATATTAGTTTCTTGAACATATAGGAAAACACAAACACATTAAAAAACAAAAACGTCGTACAAAGAAAGCATCCAAAGAAAGTAACAACTTGATAGTAACAATTACTTTGGGCTTTGTTTGTTTGCAGTAAACATTGAAAGGAAAGAGCAAAAATGTATATATATATATATATTAGTTTCTTGAACATGAAAAAAATATCAGTTTCTTGAACAAAAAATTATCGGTTTGTTAAACCAAAAAAATAATTCTTTGAGGCAAATCGAATAATAGTCTTGAATTTAACACACTTATATGCCGACTTCGAAACCATGTAAATAAATTCAACATTACAATCATGAAGGAGCCTAACAAACCTTCAATACACAAAACTTATCTAATTAGCATGATGAAGACACCACAAATTCTAAACTAATAACAAAAAAATATTACCTTGAGGATTTTGGTAGCTTTAGGATCATAATTCGTGCTAAAGAACTCCAAAATATCATTTAAAGTACCACCATAAACAACCAATTTAGGGTCCTCGGAGCCACTCTGCTGCTACTCTTTAAGCCTTCTCTAGATTCACCGACATCATTTGCATTCTTCTCGTCACCAGAATCCAAAAATTTCAGGCTATCAAGAACAACAGGTTTCAATTGTGATAGCTTCTCATCCCTATAATCCATATAGTCCTCCACATTCAATTGTACCTTTCACGATAGCAATTGCATGTCGTGGAAAGTGCAATATTTTAAACGACTGGGTTTTTGTGCACCATAAAATGTTCAATATTTTTAACAACTATTGTACTCGTGTCGTGTACAGTTGATGTATTAATGGCATGCCATATGCACATGATAGAAATTTTTATTATTTACGGCTAACATTGCAAGCCGTAAAAAAATATCGTTATTAGCATTCACGGCCTACACAATAGACATCTCGTGGTTGGGAAATTATTTACGACATGCACAAAAAAAAAAAAAAAAAAGTCAGTCATAAAAGTGAGAAACCACAGCTTGCATTTACTGTATGTCATTAATGTGAAGCCGTAAAAACTTAGTTTTTTTGTAGTGATAGGATCATGCATGTTTTTACTAATTCTGTTTTGTAATTATTTACGGGACGTCGACAAATATGTAAGTTTTTGTGCTTTAGCATCCTGCTTGTGGGTGTTTTTTTGCTATGTTTAGCATCCTACCATGTAGCTATGTGCTTATTTGATATAACTCTATGCATGCCAGTGGATGAAGATTGTGTTATTTAATTTGGAATAAAATTGATTTTCAAGATTGCACTATTCAAAGAATTTTCAAAATAGTAAAATCAAATTGTTCCAAAGTAGACAACACAGCCTATATTTGTTTGCCTCATATAGTACCTTTCAGAATTATTAATAATTGGAATATGAACATATGAAGTTAATAAAACTCATCTCATGGTTAATAAACTCATCTCAGACTCCCAAACCTCTAGCAACTTCCAACTTTGGACAGGATGCTCTCCTATTCTAGGATGTATGAAGCCGTTTGTTTGAATATTGAAACTCTAGACCATTTTAAAGCTAGGAGAGGATAACCCTACCCTCCATTGGGGTGTTTGTTCTCTTTCTTGCTATGTGCAATGTATGGGATATGGGGTTCTCAAATCTGATTAGTGGGTCAAGCATATCATTTTGAGGGGTTGAGTTCAGTGTGCATAATGATCAGTTAAGCCGAAATGCTGTCAAAATTCTGATTAGGAGTTCCATTTTATTTTTGCGAGGTAGTCATGGCACTATAGCTTCAGAACAGTTTGATATCCCCCAAGTTTTGTGGACTCGTGCTAGTAGACTTCATAGAATTGCAAATTTGGTTCAAGGACAGCCAGTGTTAGTTTCTCTGCTGCCAGTTACAAGAAGAAATGTTAAAACCTCGTTGTCCGAACCTCGCCAGTCAGAATTTCTAGGATATGTGATAGACCCACCTTTAGTGGTGATGGACTAACCTCCAGTAGTGATGGACCCACTTCCAGTAATGACGGATCAACCTCTAATAGTAACGGACCAACCTCCGCAGATATAGCAAACATGTTGTTATCCCTTCAACAAAGCATGAATGTTATTACCAACAAGATTGTCGCCAACAATGAGGCTTTTGCCGAATTACAACGCCCATCTGGGGTGTCTACATCTCATCTACCTCCAGTCGTTCATCCGATTTTGGAACCACCTCTGCTAGCTGAGGAACTTCCTGAGTCCAATTTGTAAGAAGACTTGAGGGTTGTCACACAACTAATGGAAGGACTGTTCCCACAGATATCAATGGAGTTGAATCGACTATGCTAAAATTAGCCAAGTTGGAGAAAATGTTCGAAAAATTACGAAGGATCAACTCCATTCTAGACATCATTGATGGGCTTATAGAAATAATTGTGAGGTTTCCAGAGCATATCAAAATGCTACACATGGATAGATTTGATGGGACTAGTGACCCTATGGTTCATATCCGCCTCTTCTCAAACATCTTGAAGCCTATGGACCTATCTCAAGCTCAAAAGCATTCTTTGTTTGGGAGAACTTTACCTGGTGTAGCTGCCATCTGGTATGCCAAGCTGGAAGACTCGGTAAAACAGAATTGGAAGAAGTTAGATGAGGCTTTCGTCACCTAATATTCTTACAGCACCCGGATTGAGGTAACCATCCGGGAACTAGAGGCAACCCGACAACAGCCCAATGAGAGATTCATGGCATTTCTTAGTAGGTGGAGGACAAATGAAGCCATGATGACAAGTCGACGCTTGGAAAAAGATCAAGTCCGCGTTGTTGTCAAAAATTTGTATGGAGGATTATTGCAGAAAATGATAATTCACTAACTCTTCAATTTCAAGGACCTCCATGAGATTGGGGTTCAAATTGAGGATGCTATCAAACAAGGGATCATTATAGAAGGAAATGAGCTCGTGCGAAAGATGTTTAATCATAGTTCTAATGCTACTGTTGGTAGTAGCACAGTTACCAATTCCATATCCTCAAAGATCAACACTGTCACCACTTTTACCAAAATGGCCAACCCTTTTGCCGATATCATCCCACAACCAACCACTTCATCCCGACCTCGAAACCAAAGATTTGGTCCTCTCCATATGTCCCCAATCTAAGCCATGGAAATTCTAGTGAAAACGGGGCATCTCAAGCTTCTTGATTCCTAACCCCTTCCTAATCCACTTCCACGTAGCCATGATCCCACCAAGTATTATGCATTCCACCAATAACATGGTCATGATATTGACCATTGTTTTCAACTTCATCATGGGATTTAAGATCTTATTGATAATAAGATCATAGCTCAACCCCCAAAAGCGAAGACCACCACCAACCCATTTCCACCCCATGACCAAGTCTCACTGCCTTCCTATCTCAACCTCATCCATATACTATCACTCACCTTCAACCCCAAAATATACACCACACATTCCTACCCGAGGTGTTTATTCTAGAGGGCATTGATTTATTCATGATATATGCACATCAATTCTAGCCAAAACCCCAACACCCTGTGGTGGCAGATAATTTGAAGCCAGAATTGGGCATTATGGAAGATAGTCTCACAGGCATGCACTTTCCTCTATATGGTTTCCTTAAGCCATGGATTGATAAAGAAGCAAAGAAGCACTAGAGAAGTTTTGGGTCTGACACTAGCTGAATCTGCGATAGACTTTGAAACTAGTGTGGGACTAGTAAACTCGAGAGATATTGTGACCATTTCTAGGATCGGGGATGGACCACTTGTTGATTGCACATATTTCATTCCAGATCTGGTGGATGGCACGCACTGATATTAACAATTTGGAAATGCTTTCATTTACTTTCTGAATTGGGTGTTGAGTTAGAACCTAATTCTGCCAAGTCTGTGGAGTTGGAATCCAGATCGAGTAAGTCTTGTGAGTCAGAGTCTAGTGGTTTTGGGGGTGATAACCCAGACGTCATTGTCCTTTCTGTGTCTGTCTTTTCTTTACTTTCGAGTCTGTTTCAACCGTTGAGCTAGAAACTATGAATGAAAATGCAGTAATATTTGTCTACTTCTCTGTGCCTTTAAATCAATGCTTTGACCAAAATTTTCAAAACTTTTTCCAAAACTTTAATAAAAACGAAGAGGAAGGAATTCCTCGGGATTTGAAAATTTTGATCGATTGAGAGGAAGAGAGGTGTGTTAAGCCCTTGATGGATGAGATCATTTTTGTTAATGTGGGTACTGAGAAGGATCTTGGCTTAGTCCAAATTGATCCTACATTATCTTTAGAGGAGCACGAGCGACCGGTCGCTTTATTAAAAGATTTGATTTTTTTTTTTTTTTTTTTGCGTGGTCGCATGAAGGCATGCCTGGAATTGATCTTGAGATTGTATAGTATAGGATCACTCTCGACCTTGAGACCCAACCCCTTAACTGCCAAACCATGCTTCAGAATGTTCAATGATCAACCAAAGTATACAACTTGCGTAGCTGGAATGGAAGTAGCCCTTGAATTAAGGGCAATAAGGTCGGATATGATAGAAGAAGACTTACATAGCCAGATTGGAAGCAGCCCTTGAACTAGGTGCAAAAAGGTCAAATATGATCGAAAATTCAAAACTGAATAATTTCTCAAGCCAATGGAGATCGGAATGAAAGTCAAATCCCAAAATTTAAGAGAGAGATTTATTGTAGAAGAACAATCGAGTTCCTATCCACGACTATAGTGGAAAATTCAGACCTAATTAGCTGGGTCCTTTCATCATCAAATCTATCTGGTCAGAAAGAGCGGTCATTCTCATGGATTTAGATGGCCTAGAGATCTCACAACCAATCAACATGGACAAGCTACAAAGCACTATCCTTGAGAGGCTTGGTGGGCTAAATACCTAGGAGGGCGATCTAAGCAAAAGTTAGAGCAGAAAAATGCAAAGAATGAAAAAAATGGAAATGAAAAATTTTAAAAATTAAAAAAAAGCTCATTGGGCTGAAAACCAAGAAAGGTGACCCAGGAAAAAATTAGAGGAAAAAGGTAAAAAAAAAAAAGAAAAGAAAAGAAAATGAAAACAAAATGAAAACGAAAAATGAAAAAAATTGAAAAAGAAAAAAGAATGAATTAAAGAAAGCTCGCAAGGTTGAAAACCTAGAAGGGTGGCTTTGGCAAAAGTTAGAACGCAAAAAGAGAGTGAAAATACCTGAGTGAGCCTTACCCCAGGAACTACATAAGGCTTGATTCCTATCTCTAGGATACGTAGGTAGCTTCATCTTGAAGTTTGGCCCTAATCATTTCAACTCACTCGTCCCGTCCACGTTTGATTGGTATATTGTTTTTACTTGACTTGGCTATCTTGTCCATGTTCAATTGGGTTAACTTTATTTGGTTTGATTGTCTTACCTCTTCTTTACGGTAGATTCAATCACAAGGTAGATCAAGTAAGGATTTGGGGTTGTACATCTCAAGGGTTGATTTCATGTTGGACGGGTAGTGGCCATTTGCGAAAACAGTTTTGATGATTTTTAAGGAAGTCGACTAATTTTCTCGAAAATTATTCCATTATTTCAAAACTGGACCATTTCTTGGACTCACAAAGGAAAATTTTCAGTGCTTATAACTTGACTTACATGATTTCAAAACAAAGAGTAGAACAATCATGTTAATCTAACTCTCGTGATGATAAACTCTTTTTACCAGAAAATAAAAAATGGAAAAGTGAAAGCAATGGACTAGAGGCATAGTGGAGTCAAGAATTCTGTTTTCTCCCCGTAGTCTCGAGTCTCATGTTCATATTTTAGCCAGCCGACTAAACATTCAGTCGGTCGTCCAAGTTTTGAGTTGACTCCAGGTGTGCTTGTTGATTGTTTCAACTAGCCAGCCACTTATTTAGCTGTCCGACCAATTTTCCAGCCAGTTCTTCAGTTCATTCAATTGGTCAGTTAATGAATTTGCCGACTAATCAATTTTTTAGCTTGCTGGACAACAACTTAGCCGGCCGACCAACCAATTAGCCAGCCGGTTAATGAATTGTAGAAGTTGCGTAGGCTCAATGGTGTGTTCTTTTAAGTCATGTTTTGAGTGTCTTTCATTCCAGCAAGTGTAAATAGGTGTGTTTGGATTGCTTCTGCTTTGTTTTTCGTTCATCGATTCATTTTTTGATTTCTGGTCAGTTGATGGCTCAATGTCCAATTCAGAGTTCGTTACAATTCAATCATTCTCAGATTCAAATTCAAAACAAAATATTTTCATGCTTAAGTGTTGTGCCATTCATGCCATGATTTGCAAACAACGAAACTCGTTTTATTAAATTTCAGGGTGAAGCCACGATCAATATTACAAAAAGCAAAGAAGAAATTTCAAAAAACAACAGAAAATAGAGAAATCATCTGAAGTATTGTTGCTCATTCCTGAGAAAAAACAGAAAATAACAGGAGAAAAAGAAATAAAAATTGAAAATACATAAAAAAAAAAAAAGAAAAAAAAAACAGAGGGACTTTTTTCTCAAATTTTGGCAACAGCCAGGTGGCGAAGATTACAAACTAACTTCATTTGCAGACAACTTCGTTGCTTAACTCTACCATCAGCTGCCTTGCCACAACATTACTCTTGAGAGGCCTTTGAAGACTCTGCCACAGCATTGGTAGAGCTTCCGAAAGAAATTACTCCTCGTCGGTCGTCAAACGAGGGGCACTATGGACCTCCAAATCGGGCTGTAGAGGTCACCTGTCGCTTCAGCTTTTTATTTTGCTTCTTTAAAGTGGTACTATCTTCTCGAGCGTCCTTGTACATACGCTGGAGAAAGGAGAGTTAGGCGTTTAATCAGTGTACCTCACTTGTCCTGTTCTGTAGCCGGTGGGACAAATTAAAGACTGCGATCACCGTCTCCACACAAGACTTCAATGTGAAGTGGTTAGCATCGATATCAGACTGCGTTGCCATTGTTTGCTCGACTGACAGTGCATAAAAGCTAAAAGTAGATGTAGGGGTAGGGGCACTCTGTCGAGGCTCAAAGGAGTTGGTAATCTCGATTGGGGAATCGTTAAGGTCAGGAAAAAGAGTGAGGTAATGGCGAGAAGTGGCCATGTCAAGAGGAGTATAATGCTAAAGAGAGAGATTCGAGTTGCCACTGACTGAGAATTTGTAGCTTTTTGCTTTGTGTCTCTTTGACAGGCCTCAGTTAAGAAAAAGACAGAGTAGAGGAAGAAGACAAGGAGGGAAGACCTTAGGATAAATGATAGGACGAATCGAGGCCTGTCGGTCAGGCACGCCGTGATTGTTGAAATTGCGCGCTAGATAGGGGTGTTCGCGGTTCAGTTGTGGCTGCGAAACCTTTAATTTGCCATCCATTTGTTGGCAAATTGGAAAAAATCAATCCGCATCCGTCCGATGGTTTGATGGATGCGGATTAGTGGATTGGCGGATGGATGCGAATCGGTTTGGCAGTTTTAATATTTATAAATTTTGAACAGAATACAACATCTTATCAACATTTTTTTTGGGATAACAATCAAACTCAACATAATCAAAAGATTATCAAGTAAATTGTCAAATACCAATAATACATACGTATAAGAAAACCATGCGTTATCAAAATTACTTCATTACTTTTTTTACATAAAACTATGTAATTTTGATTTTTAAAAAATAAAAAAATTAAGCCTTATATTTTCCACACAAAAATACTAAATATTAACCCTTGCCATTTGATAAAAGGATTTCCAAATTAAAAACATAATAGAATATTTAAACTCTTTTTCAATTGAAAACATAAACATAACATCTAAACAAATTAAAAATACAAAATCTTACAAATTACTAGGGGTGCTCGCGGTTTGGCTGTTCAGTTGCGGCCAAAGGAACCTCAAATCCGCTATCCGTTCAAAACTATGCAGATTGAAAAAAATCAATTCACAACCGTCCGCTCGTCATCATGCATCTATCCAAAATGCGACGGATTGGTTCGGTTCGGTTGGTTTGGGAGGATTGGAATATCAGCTACTCACTCCTAGTGCCAGACACGGCGCTCGATGAAAAGGAAAGAGACAGACAGAGAGATAAAACATGGATGAGATAGTGATATGTATATAATCTGTATATAATCTGTATATATGTATATAATATGTATGTATCCATATGTGTATATTTGTATGTCTGTGTATATTGTATGTATATCCGTATGTAATATGTATTTTTTGTATCTGTATATATGGTATGTATATAAATTAAGAAAAAAAAAAGGAAAAAAAAATCAAAAAAGAAATTTTCAAAAATTTTCAAAAAAAAAAAAAAAAAGAAATCTTCAGAAAATCAAAAACAAAAAAGAAGAAAATTTTGAAAAAAACAAAAAAATGATTTGTATTCATCTGTTGTGCATCCATCATGTTATTTTTGTGCATTCATCATTGCATATTATATGTCTCACATTGCCCTTTCGTGTTTTTGCATTCACCATCACACTTGCACTGTGTCACGCCCCAAATTTGAACAACTATAAATATTAAATTAGGACCAAACCCCAATCAATATTCCATCATCCAAATCCTAGGGGTGAAACAAAATCTAAACGTTCTCATCTCCATAAGGTTTAAATAAATTTCCATGCTCAAAAGATTACAAGGGATAAAAAAACTAACAAAACGCAACCCAAACCATCCACCATAATTTTATAACTATTCAATACCTCCAACATTAAAGTAACAACAACTAGTCAAAACAATTTAAATAATGCAAAGTTAGAAGATAACCCATAATGCTAAATTGTCAAAATACTATGGTCATAAAAAAATAAATAAATACATAAACTAATATCAACCCTAAGCTCAAGAAAACAAAAGAAGTCCAAACGACATGTCCAACAACTATAGTTATTTCTCGTCACCACCGTAGCCCTAACTAATCCTGCAAAGGAAGCTCGATTGCGCTCGAATAGATCGCACCCGAGATGCCAAGAGACAAAACGGGTCAGTATACAAGTATATTGGTATGAGTACAAATATTTGACACCCACGTGTCCACCAGACACAAATAAAAATACATTTAATTCTTGTTCCGGGATAAGACAAGTAGTTCCACCCGCACCGAGACAAAGGGGTAGTTTCCCGAGATACAATAGCATTTAGTTTCTTACCTGTACACAACTAAATATAAATTGAATATAAAATAAACATAAAAATATGGTGGGTCAGCCCTGCATAAAAAAAATTAGTAAGACCCACCATTCTGCAAAAATATAAATAAATAAAGTTAGTATAATTTAATCATAAGTGAATTGCTGAAGAAGTATAAACAAACGCACTATTTCATGCTTAAATAATTCGAATTGACCAAAACTCAAAAAACAAAAGTTGTACAAAATCAAATTTTCTAAAAAGCTACGTAAACAAATTTAGTAGAAACTAAACAGGTTGAGAGAAAAACTTGATAGCAGAACCTAGACGGAATTCAACCGAAAAATTTGAAGCTGAAAACAAAAAGAAACTATCCTAGGATGATTTTTTTCGGAAAAGTCTAAAACATGAAAAGTGTTCAGAATAATGTTTTACTCTAATTTATGTGAAAACAATAAAAATGAGCTCGTTTCATGGGCCAAAACAACATCTAAAATCTGTATTGCTAAAATGAACAAAAATTGTTGTAACTAAGATCATCCGATTATAAGTTCTAATCGATCTTTTCAGTAAAAAGTTAAAACACAAAAGTTGTCTAGAATTACATATACATGCCTCTGCACAAATTTCATAATTTATCAAGTTCGTTTACTATTTTTCGAGATGTATAAATCAAAGCAATTCAAACTATATCACGAAGTTCATATTTAATTCTTTGTACCTTAACTCCACCACTTCGGCCCTTCACTTCCGGCCTACACATATATCCCATGTGCCTCTTGTATATCTAACACTGCTTTGAAGCCAAACTTGCACGGGGATATCATCTCGAGTTTGATCCACACTCCCCGGATGGTTAATAAATACGTACACGCATAAATCAAAGCACTTATCTACTCCTGAGAACGAGGAAACAATACATATATACACAATCTCTCATCTACTCATAAGAACATAATAATGCCAAGCCTAAGGCATTCAAATAAATCTCATAATCCTCACCCCTTTTTTTTATACACTATTTCTCACCAACACTCAAATAAAACAACAATCCATGAAGTCATGGTGGAGTGTAAGGAATTTATTTATGGGTTCCTAATTTATTTTAATTTCATATATCCATGAGTGTGATTACAATCATAAAATAAATACATATAAAACCCCTAAACCTTACATACACATAGAACTAGATAACGAAATCATTCCATCATCTACATGCAAAATGCACAATCAAACCAACATCAAATAAATAAAAATAAATCAATAAAAACAACGAATTAAACATAAATCAAGGAAAGTGAGTTTTGCACTCACAATATTTTTTTTGAAGATCAAAGAATCACTTGAACAATTAATGAAGTCACCAAAATAAAACTGTAACCCCTTTATTTTCCTTTTCTCCTCTACCATCTCTTTTCACACCACACACAGCACAACACTCTCTGTTTTGATTACACACACACACACACACACTCACTCTCTCTCTCTCTCTCTCTCTCTCTCTCTCTCTTCCTTTGCCTCTTATGTTGATAACCTAACTTATGATTATATTTTATTTATTAAATAACTACAACATATATAAATATGCTTTATAAAATCAACACATGTAACACCCCTTTTGTTTTTATATATGACAAATATATATATATATAAATATTTGAATTAATTATATATAATTAAATAACACATTAAATTCTCATGTAACCACACAATTAATAAAGTCCAAAAAAAATAAAATAAGATGATGATGATAATAATAATAATAATAATAATAAATGACTTAAGAAAATTAGGGTCGCTACACACTGTCTATTACATTTGTTATGCATGGCTACAATCTCTTTACATCAACATTTGCTACAACCTTTTTCATCAGTTAATGATGGCTGCCTCTTTTGGGTTGTAGGTTCAAATCACTCAGTTAATACTGGCCCCTTTTTGCGATGACGATACTATCCCTTTCTCAGGTTGTTGATAGTTGAAACCACCATTAGTTAATACCTCCATTTTCTTGAGTTGTTAGTTGAGACTATTCATCAGTTAATACCTCCTTTGTTTTGAGTTGTAGGTTCGAACTATTCATCGGTTACATTTTCACCTCCCATATGGGTGTGTTTGGATTGAACCGCTTTGTTTTGCTTCATTTGCGTGAGGCTTGCCTCACCACCTATCATTTATTGCATATTGCATTGCACACATAATACATTTTTAAAAAGAAAAAGAAAAGGAAAAAAAAAAAAAAAATCAACTTTCAATTGCATTAGCATATCATTTGCATGGTTACACTGTTGCATCACTTGGCTACAATTCATTCACATCAATATTTGATTATGACATTTTTCATCAATTCCTGCTAGCCCCTTTTTGGGTTGTAGGTTCAAACCCCTTTTTTCAGGATGATGATTGTAACGCCCTCAAAATAATAACATTAAACCCATCAATTTAGACATGCATTGATATAAGAGACAAACATCATTCAATTCCACAGAGTAATTCTTTACAAGAAGCATTACATGTTAACAACAGAATCAAATGCCCTATGGGCTTACAGCTTTCCAAGCTAACACTTGGTTACAAAGAGGAGAGTACTATCTCAAATACACATTAAGCCATTGGCTTGAAATTACATGTAATACAACAAAAGATAACAAAACCACAAATGTCTGCCTGCCTCTAGCCTCCCAAGCGATGTCCTTGGAGGTGGCATGCTACCTGCACCTGAAAATGATGTTCCCATATAGGGTGAGCCACAGCCCAGTAGAAATACACTAAACCAACTATGAACAATGACTAAAAGATTAGCAGTTGATAGATGGTCAACACTTATACATTCATTTACATCTTATTACAATTCACTTTCCATTTCTTATTCAACATTGAGTTTGAAAACAGGGCTCAGTACTCTGGCCAAAACCTTTGATGAGATTATAGTTCATCACTAAAACACTTTCGAAATTCAAGGTGAATACACATTTTGGTGTTGTATCCATAACACATAAACCACTTCCATACTTCACAAACGATGATGATATACAATTTAGTGCTATATCCAATCAAACCAACATTTCAATATATAAGCATATGAGCTATATCACTACTACAACAGATAAGCATATGAGCTATATCAACATCCCAACAGATAAGTATAAGAACTATATCATACAACCAAAGATAAGCATATGAGCTATATCTATACTTCTCTAGACAAGCATATGAGCTGTGTCTACACTTCTCAAAGATAAGCATATGAGCTGTATCTTCACTTCTCTAGACAAGCATATGAGCTGTGTCTACGGAGTTCATCCCCCATCTCCTCCCAACCCTATACGGTTTAAAGGTACATCCCCCATCTTCCAGAAAACCGCGGAGTACATCCCCCATCTTCTCCTCTACACAAGCAATGCATATAAACACACAATCACGTACACAAGCATTCAATACATAGAGTTAATGTATTCTATCAACCGTCTACACATAATGCATATAAACACATTGGTCATATGCGCAATCAACCAATACATAAAGTTAATGTATTCTACCAACCGTCATACTCTATGACACATCCAGTTGATTAGTTTTAGTTTGCCTAATCACCATGCATTGTCTACAACAATCAACACTACCCTCCACCGATAGCCCAAAGCAGTTATTTCTAAACAGGAAATAAATGCACAAATGGATAATGTATCAACATTTCAACAAGGTGGGCAATAAAAGATTCAACTACACCCTTTAGTCCCATACATTCCCAATTTCAACATTCTCAATTCAATTCCTCATTTTCTTTAATTAATTATATACATTAATTAATTAAACCAATTAGGGCAAATTACCATAATTCACAAAACAACCTTAAGGTTCCAATCCCATCAATGTTCCAACATTAATCTCATTTCTCTATGCCTAACATGCATATAGGTTTATATATTTAAAACCCATACTATCTCTTTCTCAGGTTGTTGACAGTTCAAATCACCATTGGTTAATACCTCCCTTTTCTTGGGTTGTTAGTTGAGACTATCCACCGGTTAATACCTCCCCTGTTTTGGGTTGTAGGTTAAAACTATTCATTGGTTATGTTTAGTTCTCTTATGTGAATGTCTTTGGATTGTATCCCTTGTTATGCTTCGTATTACCCGTTGCATATCATTATAGATCGTTAATTTTCAAAACAAACAGCTTCGTGACACGTGTAAGTCCAGTTTTCAATTGCATTTTGAGCATGTCATTTGCATTATATCCCTGAAATACGCTGGTTTGATTTCTTGCAAAGGGGTACACAGACGACCCTCGAGTTCAACCAACTGCATTTGCATCTTGTCTGCTTGCCCCAGTCTTACGGCCTTGTCAAAAGGGTAGTCTTTGGGCTTTGATATTCACTCACATCAAGAAGTGGCTTTGAGTTATGTCAAAGAAGGGCAATTGTAGACACCCCATTTTGATTACTTGACGATGAAAACAAGAATGTGTATCTCACAAAATTTTCAGTAAGAAAGATGGAATTTGTGCCTCATTTCCAAACCTAAGCCTATTTTGGCCAAGTGTTCAAATCCCGTTCAAAAATTTTGAATATTTTCGTAATGTTCTAAGGCTCACTTTTAAACTTCAAAATGAAACATTTTCTCAGAAAATTGAGCAAAGAACAGTGTGGAAATAAGAGAAAATGACGAGAATTCTATCAAACAATTTTGTTTCATGCAAAATAGTAAGCCACAACCAAGTAATTGGCCAGCCAGCCAAGATTTGCCCAAGAGCAAAGCAGTTTCAGCAAAATTCTTGATGAAAGCATGTGGGTCATGCCATTTCAAATCTTTTGATATACATTCATGCATGAGATGTATCTAGGCCCCTTCCATTATCCTTCTTTGCCCTCCATTGTCAAAAGAGGGATTGTTTTCTACCCCAAAAAGTGCATCCAAGGGAACCACCCTTATCACTCCATCATCCTTGTCTCCCACCTCATTGACTTTGCATTCCATTCATTATCTATATGGAGGATCAGAGTGAACGAAATTGGAAGAGGTGGATTAATGAATTAAGAAAAAAGAGAGAGATAGAGAGATAAAGAGAAAACACCTTAAGCTTTTGAGCCATAAGCTTAGAGATACACTGATATTCCATCTTTCAATATATTAAACCAAGCCCATAAATTATGTTATAGCCATATTCTTGAGCCTTGATCAAAAGAGAGTGAGTGTTGTTGAAATTGAGAGAAAAACAGAGAGTTAGAAGAACTCCCCCAGACACACTGTTAAATAGCCCAAAAATACCATTCTAACTAGAATTCCAAAATTTTAAATTTCCAAACTGAGAATTGAGAACACACTTCCTAAGCGTGAGGGTGATCAAAAGGAAATTTAAAAATCAAATCCTTCATTGGAAGGTAAATTTTGCATACTTCTTATTTTCTTTTACTTTCTTGCATTTCATTTCTTATACTACTTTTCTTGCTTCAATTTCATGTTATAAACCTATTGTAAGCTAACTGGAAGTGGTTAGTTAAGCCACCCCATATTTTCCATTTGTTTTTCTGGTGTTTTGAACAAAACAGAGTTTCGGCCTGGCATTCCCAATTTCAACTACACCCTTTAGTCCCATACATTCCCAATTTCAACATTCTCAAGTCAATTCCTCATTTTCTTTAATTAATTATATACATTAATTAATTAAACCAATTAGGGCAAATTACCATAATTCACAAAACAACCTTAAGGTTCCAATCCCATCAATGTTCCAACATTAATCTCATTTCTCTATGCCTAACATGCATATAGGTTTATATATTTAAAACCCATCGGGGCAGTTGAAGTGGTAGAGGCTCACGGTGGGTGTGTTCCTTGTCGGTCTCGTGCTTCTTCACCTCCACGTCCCCGTCATGGCATTAGAGGAGGTGGTTGCAATGTTTTCAGAAGCGTTACTGTGGGCCGAACCTCGAGCGTAGAGGAGGCTTAGGCGGAAGGGGAGAGAGAGAGAGAGAGAGTTGGGTTTGAAAGTGACGGGTTTGTGATTTAGAAAGAGGCGTGGTTTTAAATATACGGGGGTAATTTCTTTAAACAAAAAAAATTGAGATTTGGACATTTGGCCAAAGCGCCCATTAATAAATTTGTTGTACATAGATACCACTTATTTAATTTTAAGAAATATTTATGCTTCAAATAAAAATTTTCTAACTTCTATTCAAGGTATAATTCTTTGTTTTTTTTAATGAGCCATTGTTAATTAAATTTTTTGCGAGATGATTACAAAAAAATCGATGGAATTGGTAAACTGATCCAATCTGGTTTAAATCGCCGATTTGGTTTGATTTTTATTAGCTTTCGTTCCAGTTTTGGTTCTGAAAAATGGTGGAACTATTCAAATCGATCCGGTTCCTGGTTCCAAGGCTTTGGTTACGGCTTTGAACCGAACCGGACCATGACATATTTATTTTATAAAATTAAAATAAAAAAATTCTTTTATAAGATTTGAATATAGCATTCATTGTGAAATTGATAAACTCTAATTAACTTAACTAAATTAATTATCATTAATTTGTTTACTAACATAATATATATATCATATTTGTTATTATATAAAATTTATAGAACCGTAAAACCGAACCGAACCAAATCGAGCCAGTTTTTATAGTTTGGTTCTGGTTCGATTCCACAATTTAACGGTTCAATTTCAAGTTTTATTTTTTTTTTTTAGAACGGGTTCCTACGGTTCGATTCCTGATTTACTATAAAACTAGACCAATCCATCTATGTACACCCCTAGAGATAATCCTAAATTACCAGCGCCTTAATTTGCTTATGTGCACATTGGAAAAACTGTATTACAATATGAATTTGTATTAACACTCCACTTTAGAAAGATTTAAAATGTGTAATGGAAGATAGGGGCCAGAGGTGGTTTTAGGCCGAAAGTGGTGGCAAGAGGTAGTCTTTGATTAAAAGTGGTGATCAAAGGTGGTTGTAGGTGGTTGAAGGTGCTTTCTGCCAACCAGAGATATTTGTTGGCAACCGTGAAAATTGGTGGGTAGTTACTAGAGGAGGTTGCTATTAACAAATGGCCAGAGATGGGGGTGGTTATTAGTAATGATGAATGACAGGTGATTAGAGAGAGAGAATGAATAAAAATATTATTTTGTAAATAAATGAAATTAATCTTTTTTAGGGCAAATTACATTGACACTCCCTGAGATTTTTGTTTAATATAAATTCTCCCCTCATGTTTGAAAAATTGCATTCCCCTCCCTGAGGTTTGTAATCTCACACAAATTGCCCCCCTGAATTGCTGATGCCATGCTCTAAAGTTTTTTAAATGACCATTTTGTCATTTTTCCTATCATCATGATTACATTCTATAACTTTCTATCATTAAATTATACTTGAACATATTCTTATTGTGTGATGATATACAACCATAAATTTTTTATAAAATGTCAAACACAATGATATAGTTTAATGGGAACCTTTCACTTTAAAACAAAACACCCATAAACATGATTTAAATTTACAATAACATCACTATCACAATATTTTTGCGATATATTTTTTTATAAAATTTTATAAATAAATAAATATTTTCATTTTTATTTCCACCATCATTTTTCTTTCCTATCTATTCACTCGCATTTATTATAGTATTACCAAACACCGTCATTCACATTTATTACAATATTATTGAATTTTTGTATTTTTTGTATTTTTTTTTGTATTTGGCGAATTTAACAAAAAAAATAACAAAATACTATACTTCTTAAGTGTATATAGATTAGGTGCATCTAAAAAAAAATGAAAAATAAAAAAAATTAAATTTTTGTGTGAGTTAAACCAAAAAATATGATTATTATTACTCTTAAAATGATATGAATAAAATATCAGTATTATTTTATTATTTTATATGTATAAAGACTAAGGGACAAATATGTCATTTAATCTGACAAGGGGTGAGTGTAATTTTTCAAACGTGGGGGAGGAATCTGTATTAAATAGAAACCTTATGGGGTGTCAGTGTAATTTACCCCCCTTTTTTTTACAACAATTTAATAAAATATTTAAACTACTTACAATTTTTTGAACAAAAATAAACACCAAATGAGTTTTTATTTATAATTTTTAATATTCTTGTAAATATGAACAAAAATCTTTAAACATATACCTACCTATGCAATGGCTTGGTTTCTCTTCCCAAAAAAGCTTTGTGCTGATTTGAACTCTTTGTTGAGTAATTTTGGGTGGAAAGGGGACGCCACAGTTAGAGGCATTCATTGGGCCTTGTGGGAGAAGATGTTTATGCCTAAACTCCAAGGAGAGATGGGCTTTTGAGATTTTAGATCTTCCATTCAACATTGTTAGCTCGATAAGGATACCGGTTGTGCATGAATCCTAATTCCTTTTGTGCAAGATTTTTCAAGGGTCAGTATTTTCCAAACACAGATTTTTGGCATGCTAAAAAAGGGACTAGGGCATCATGGGCTTAGGCCAATATCTTGGATGGGCGATAGGTGCTTAATCGGGGTGTTCGCTGGTAGGTTCACAATGGAAAGTCCATCAAATTTTGAGAGGATACATGGATATCTTCCTCAAATAATTTTCAAGTCAAATCCCAGAAGCCTAGCGGATGTAACCCTTTCTACAATTAGCAAAGCCACTAATCCTGCCTAGCAATGGCAACGAGGTGGGGCGGGGCCGGGGATTACACTCCCCATCCCCGATCCCCGAAGGCATAAAATTCCCGTCCCCGCCCCCGCCCCCGCCCCCGCCCCCGCTTCCTAACGGATATCGGGTTTCCCGACCTCGAAAAATCCCTGAACTTTTTCTTCTTCTTTTTTTTTTTTTTTTGAAACAACACCCACACCACAAAAATGAAGATATTAAAAGCAATTGAAGGAAAATGAATCATAATATATGAAGAGAAATTGATAATTTCAGTGTAGAATGGAATGAGACTTCAAATCTATTATTTATGCTTGAGTATAGTAAGATAAGGTTCATTTTTCACAAAATTTACCCATTTTGTATGATGTGAATTTAGAACCAGAACCTGCTATTGTTGGTTTGGAAGAAGATGGAAAACCTGAAGACCAAGCCATCAATAGGCATCTCTCAAAGATATTCCATGGGTCCATCCCCTCAAAATAATCCATGCAACATAATATCTCAAATGTCCAATAACAACATTGTTTCCCTAAAAATTTGATATAACCACAACTTTCATCGTCTCCTTTAACTTGAATTCCTGTTAAATAACAAAGGAAAACAAAATAAAAAAATCAACACTAATAATAAGATGTAAAAAATGTTAATGATTAAAAAAAAAAGATGGCAACTAACACAAAAGTTCCACACTCATCCAAGTCGATCTCATTATCATCATATATAGTAGTATAGCCCACCGATTCTAATGTTGAATTTCCTAAAAGTAAAGAATAAAAATTAAGTATTGAAATTATTCCATGGTAATATAAAATTGAAATAATAATATGTAAATTTACTTGAGTACCTTTCATCTTTGTAGCCCACAACCAACTTTGTGCACACATTAATGCTTCTAATGTGTTTGGATGAAGTCTACTACAATGTGGACTCACTAACCTTCCACTAGTGCTAAATGCTGATTCAGAATCACCGATGGATACAGGAATAGCTAAAATATCCCTAGCTATTGCCTGTAAGGTCTGATACTTTGGTTCATTGGCTTTCCACCAATTCAAAACATCAAAACCTAAAGTTCTTGGCAAAACATCATCTTCTAGATAATGGTCCAACTCTGATCTTACATTCTTCATTTTTTTTACTTCTCTTTCTACTAATAAAAAAATCATACTCTAAAAGGGTCTCTGTAACAATTTCTGGATGGATAGAAGATTCACCAAGAACATCGGTCTCCATACCAACTTGGTTCTAATACTCTTGCAACAAATCATAACAAATCTGATGAACCCTATTAATTTTCTCTTCAGCTTTGTCTCCATAAAGTTTTTCCAAATAAAACTCCAATACACTCATCTTGTACCTAGGATCAAGTACAATAGTAACTCCAATAACACTATGTATCACTAACCAATATTTATCAAATTTTTCCACAATTTTTTTTGCCATTGTTCTAACCACTTCAATATCACAAGAGAGCCATTAAGACAGTGTCATCCTAATCTCACATAAAGCTAGGAAACAAACATTAGTTATGGGATACTTAGTAACAGAAAATAACTCTGTGATAGAAAAAAAAAATATCTTAAACCTTCTACTGATATCTCTAGCAAACTCCCATTCTTCCTCACTTGACACAGTCTTATATTGGGGCTCTCTATTTTTCAATTGAGAAAAGACATTCTTATATAATAAGGCAGTTTGAAGCATCAAGTATGTTGAATTCCACCTAGTTACACAATCAAGTCCTAATTTCTTAGTTTGTGGATTGTGCAATTGATTGATTGTTTCTTCAAAATTTTCTTGTCCTTTAGGTGTTATTGTTCAATAAACTACACTCTCCCGGATTTTCTCTATACCTACTTGTATGATATCCAGTCCATCTTTGACAATCAAATTCAAAATATGCGCACAACAGCGCATATAAAACAAAGTACCATCCAACAAAAGAGATCTATTACTCAACTTATCCATCAACATGGTAATCATAGCATCATTTATGGAGCAATTATCAACAGTAACAATAGAGATTTTTCTGTCAATATTCTAGTCCATCATACACTCAAGCAAAGTATCACAAAGAACTTCTGTTGTGTGTGGACATGGAACATAAATAAGCCTAAAATACAATATTCATGAACAATTGTTAATAACATGCAAATTGAATTGAATAAGATAGAAATTTTAAATGATTTGCAAATTTACAAATATATACCTCAAAATGCTACTTTGCAATGTCCATGAATCATCAATAAAATGTTCTGTGATAGCCATGAATCCTTTTTTTTTTTTTTTTGATTACTAGCAGTCCACATATCAGTTATGATTGCCACCCAACTTTTATTATTATTCACCAAACTCAATGTCTTCACCCTCTCAACATCATAAATCTTTAAAACATCACTCTTTATCGCATTTCGAGAAGGTACTTTAAACAATGGTTACAGTGCCGCTGAATATCGTTTAAAACCAACATGATCTACGATAGAGAGGGGATATTCATGCAATATTATGGCATGTGACAACTCTTTTCTAGCAAAATCTGGATAAAAAAAATAAGAATTCATTTTTGGACTTTCTCTATTAAAGTTGTTAGTTAAAAATTTTTGCCTCATGTCCATCAGTTTTTTCCTGGTACAACTCTTACAGTGATCATGCAAATGCCCAGTTACATTTTTTGAATCACCTCCAAGATGCTTGTGTAGACACCCTATTTTTGACGGCCCTTCAAGACTTGGATATTCTTGTAGGTACATCTGATGACGAGTCTGATTGCTCGCCCAGCGCTTGAAGTCCTCAGCGGAACGCCACAGGTTTGAGCCTTTCAAATCCTGCATCCATTTTGTCTCTTTTTTGGACCATGTCTTCATCTTTCCCACCTGCAGTCTTTGGTGGCATGCCGACCATCTACGAAAGCTGCCGACCAGAGCTTCTGGTCTGCCAGCCATTGATGTGCCTTGCCGCCCATCACTGATGGCCGGCTGGCCACCATTGTTTTCTGCAAATATTTTATGGCAGTTGTGCCAGTTGTTTGCACAGATACTTGCATCTATCCACACGTGGAGGGCTGGATCTCTTTGTATAGATTTCATGTTTTCTATATATAGGGAGTCCCTCTCTCATGTTTTGAGGTTAGAAGATTTCAAACTCAAAATTTTCTCTCTCTAGATTTCTCTCTCTCTCTCTCTCTCTCTCTCTCTCTCTCTTGCAATTCTCTACACTTTTGCCTACTTACACTACACTCTTGCCTTGATTTCCTTAACAAAACTTGATCACCTTTGAGCTAAGGTTCTTTGAGGCCCTCTTGGAGCTCTACAAGTTGGTTTTGGCTTGAATTGTTGCCTAGAATTACTCTTCTCTTCAAGAGGTATAATATTTGCTTTGTTAGCTTACTTTGCATACTTGTTTTCCTATCTTTTTAAACTATTTTTGGGCTATTTTTGGGCTATAAAAACTCTGTCAAAATGGGATGAAATTTGTGGTTTGAAGCCATTTCAAGGTAGGGGGTGGTTCACCCTTCTTTGTACCTTTATTGTAAGGCTTCTTCACTTGTGTTTCCCATCTTTAAACCATCTTTTTTTGGGCCTTTACACACTAATTTTCAAAGTATTTTTAGTGGAAAAAAAAAAAACATGTTTTGAAGTGTAAAATTGGAGGGGTTAGCCTCCCCTCCTTGTGTCTTGTTTGCTAGTCTAGTTAGTTCTAAAATTGGAGGGGATGAAGAGATTTGGACAATGTACTTTTACGGAGCGTCTAATTAGTACAGTTATGGGATAGGTGTCTTGCTGATAGCACCCGACAATTCCCATATACATTTAGCCTTCAAACTCCGGTTCAAGGTATCCAATAATGAAACAGAGTATAAGACATGTATCGCTGGTTTGGAAGCCGCCCTGGAACAAGGGGCAAAAAGATTGGACGTTATCGGGGACTCGAACCTAGTTGTGTGTTAAGCGATTGGAGACTGGAAGGTCAAAGAAGAAAGGATGAAGATTTATCACCAAACCTTAGACATTCTGATTCCTAGGTTTGAGAAGCTAACTTTCACACATCTACTAAGAGAGAAGAACAGGTTTGCTAACATCTTATCAACTCTTTCTTCCATGATAGACATCCTGTTTGGTGTCCGGATGCATCCGATCATCATTGAGCAGAGGTATACACCGGCCTACGAAACTATCGCCGCAATAGATGAAGTGCAAGATCAAAACCCTTGGTTCTATGATAGCTGGAACTTCTTGGAAAAGGAGGTTTATCCACCAGGGACAAATGCCAAAGATAAGAGGGCAATACGGCGGATGGCAATTCAATTTATCATCCGCGAAGGTAAACGGTACAAGAGGGATCATTTGGGAATACACAAGTTGTGTGTCAACGCAGAGGAATCAAAGTGCCTAATGGAGGCCACCCACGGGAGAGAGTGCGGAGTGCACATGAACGGAGTAATGTTAGCCCGGAAGATTCTCAGGCAAGGTTACTACTGGTCTACTATGGAGAAAGATTGTATCAATTTTGTTTGGCGATGCCACAAATGCTAAATTCATGCTAATCGTATGAACATCCTGCCGTCGAAGCTATACAACATGACTTCACTATGGCCTTTCTCAATCTGAGAAATTGACATCATTGGTGCAGTCACACCGAAAGGGTTAAATGGGCATGAATACATTCTGGTGGCAATTGGTTACTTCACAAAGTGGATGGAAGCTCAGTCTTATACAATGTTGAAAGCAGCGCATGTGTCTAAGTTCATCCGAAACAACATCATTTGCCGATATGGAGTTCCAAACGAGATCATTTCAGATAATGGTTTCCATTTCAAGAAAGAAGTGATCGACTTGTTGGAGAAATAAAATGTGGCTTTTCATAAGTCATCTACATACCGACTGCAAACCAACGGAGCTATTGAGGCTGCCAACAAGGACATCAAGCATATTCTGCAGAAGATGGCTAAGACCTACAGAGACTGGCCAGACAAATTGCCATTAGCACTCTAGGGCTATAGGACTTCAATTCAGACGTCTACTGGGGCAACTCCCTACTCTCTTGTCTGCGGTTTGGAGGTTGTTCTGCCAATTGAAATAGAAGTGCCGTCACTGCGAGTTATGGCTGAGTGTTAAATAGTAGAAGCAGATTGGTAACAAAGTAGGTTTGAAGAACTGATGTTGTTTGATGAGAGAAGGCTGAAAGCATTGTACCATGTTTAGGGTTATCAACGCAGGATTGCCAGGGCTTTTAACAAAAAAGTTAAGTCCCAAAATCTCAAAGAAGGGGATCTGGTGCTGAAAGACAACCGAGCTCCCATCCATGACCCTAGGGGTAAGTTCAGACCCAATTGGACTGGTTCTTATGTCATCAAAACTATCTGGTCGGGTGGAGTTGTTATTCTTATGGACTTGGATGGCCTAGAATTTTCCCAACTGATTAACATGGATAAGTTGAAGAAATATTATCCCTGAGAGACTTGCTAGGCCAAAAACTCGAAAGGGTGACCTAGGCAAAAATTAGAGCACAAAAGTTGAAAATAAAGAAAAATTGAGCTCGCAAGATTGGAAACCCTAAAGGGCGGCCTTGGCAAAAGTTAGAACACAAAAGGAGAGCGTTAATACTCAAGTGAACCCAAACCGAACTACGTAAGGCCTGATTCCTATCTTCGGGATACGTAGTCAACTTCATCTTGAAGTTTGGCCGTAAACACCTCCAACTCAACTGTCATGTCCATGTGTTGATCAGGTTATCTTTGTTCGTTCTTTATCTGAGAGTTCAGTTATGATCTTTATTCTAAGAACTGGTTACAGTGCTGAGCAGCATTATTCAATCAGGGGGCAATTTTTGATCTTCGGATTCGGGGTTGTACATCTCAAGGATAGATTCTGTGCGTGTCAAGTTGTGTTTCTTCTCGAAAATGGTTTTGAAAAGTTTTGATAAAAGTTGATTTTTGCTCAAATTTTACCTTTTACAACTTAAACCATTTTTGGACCAAAAGGAAATTTTTCAATGCTCACTACTTCAATTCCATTGATTTCAATACAAAGTTCTCCAACTCTCGATACAAATCAAAGCTGCTTTTATTACATGCATAAAACTTGAAAAGTAAGATCAAAGCAAATAAACTAGGGGCATAGATGAGTCAGGTGCTCCTGCGTCCCCCGTTTGTGCTTGTGGAAGCTTCTGATGCTAAAGTGGGCCCGGATTGTGCCTCATCTTCGAGCCAAGTCAGGCACTTGCTAGAAAGTGTGTTGCTAAAACTAGGGACCGGAGCCAGAAGCTCTCTCATCCTCCAAGTAGTGAGGTACCTAGCCAACTGCGAACCTCGGACGGGAAATGAAATCGGGTATTCTACCCCCTCCTCTGGGCAAGTTTGATCATGTCCAAATTGACGCTTGAATCGGAACGAAAAGTAGAATACTCAGTGTGTCAGGCCAATCAACTGAACGCCAGGCTGTCGAGTCATGTTGTAGCTCATTTTGGTCAGATTAAGCCAGGGGCAATGCCAAGCAATGTCAGCAGCAGACCTATTGCACATCCAGTGGCACCGCTACCCTTCATTTGGGAAATCCACTAGCTGTTGGCAGAAAAAGTATGCTCGGGCTAAGTATACGGGGCAAGAGTCCACTACCTTTTGCTTGTCCATTAGCCATATTTGGGGAGGGATGAAAGAAAAGAGAGATTAAAGAATAGAGAGATGCATGTTAAGAGAAAAGTGAGAAAAGGGCTTCAAGAGAAAAATAGAGCATGAGTGTCGAGAGATATGAGAAAACATATTAGAAAGGGTGGGAAACATTACCTGAAGAAGTAGTGGACTCCCTGCGAATTTGTTTGTCTCTCGCCGATAGAAGGTGTCTAAGCCCATCAAAGTCTCGGCTAACGCTAAGCCAATGCAACTCTTACCCTCTTTCAAACCTTGGGCCACTTCGATGAGTCGAATGCTAGACCCTTCGAAACTAGGGGCAAGAAGGAAATGAGCCAACATGCACAAGCAAAGGGCGTGTTGCCGAAAACCCCACCAAAGAAGATTACCTCGGTCGCCAACTTCAGAAAATTGATGAATCAGACTGAGAATATCCAACTCTCCATTGTGAACCAAGGATCGAGCCTCGTGTAAAGTAAGTTCGCATATCCTTCCCATAGCTTGGATGTGGCCAAAACGGGGCTGAGGTATGATTTCCTCGTCGTGTCGGGATTCCATTAACATTTGGAATTCCACAATTGTCGGGCATATCTCTTGTCCCCCGAAGCTAAAGACGTGTGTAATTGGGTTCCAACATCTAGCTGTGGCATGAAGGAATGGAAAACAAAGCGGAGAACGACTCAACGGGAATAGTGCATTTATGCCAAAACCTCAGAAATTCACCTTTTCCGAGCCATCCAAAGTCGCAATCCAATTAGAGAGTTTTTCGATGAAGAATGGCTCCATTTGTGAAGAAATTGCAGCTGAAATGAAGAAACTACGAAGTCCAACCTTTTGTAGAAGATAAAACAGTGAGTGGAAGCCAGGTGTTAACAATTTGGAGATCCTGTACATTGATGGCTGACAAGCCACATTTGTGGCCGACAAAGGGCATACGGCCACCTCACATGGTCGACACATGGCCAGCAATCAGCACTCTTGGCCGGTAGTCCCTTACTTTGACCTGCTATCCCTCTTTGTGCTGAACAGTGTTGAAAGCATGTGTTTTGTTATGTTCTTTGTGTGTTTTAGAGTCTTGTTTTGAGTCCTTTTAGGCTTTAGCAAGTTTGTTGAGTTCTATTTGTTTTGTTGTTGTATTTGTGTTGTTTTTCTTTATTGAGTTGTGGTCGTTTTGTTTATCGAGTTGTATATTGCTGTTATTTTAGTTGTTGGTCGGTTCATTACCTAATTAAGACCGTTGTGTTGACACAAGTGTTCAGTTTACAATATCAAATTCAATCTCATTTTTATGCAATATGGTGCTCATGATGCAAAATACAACATTTTTTCATAGAAAAATCGGTTTTCATTCCGATCATGGCTGTTTTTACAAAAGTGCAGTACAAGTTTTTAAAGCAAATAAACCTACCTAAAGTTGTACAATGTGCTAAAACTATAAACAAAAAGAAACTAAGCAAAAATATAATAAAGCAGCGCTGGTTGCCTCAGGCTCGAGAAGCCCTCTTCGTCCTCTTCCTCAGAGGAGAGCACTCTGGTGCACTATCTCCGTCGGCTCCGCTGTCTGAATCTGAACCAGAGTCTAAACCGGAGCTGTCTCCGTTCTCTGCCTTGGAGCTTGCTTCGGCATCGCCTCCACTCTCGGAACCGGAGCCGGTGTCATCATCTCCATTCTCAGATGACTTTGAATGTTGACTCGCTGCCTCCTCAGAGTAGCTCGTCTCGGCATCATCATCACTCAGAATGGACTTTGAAGGGCCGCTCCTATCTCAGGTGCCTCTAGCTCTGCCTCGGCCACGTGCCAGAATCTGTCTCTCTTTCCTCTCTGTTGCTGGAGGGGGTACTGCTGGTGCAGGTGCTGCAGCTCCCGCTAGCACCATCGGCATGTGTGGGATTTGAAAAGACAGTTGTTGCATATCAGTTACAACATGTGTATCAGATGTAAGCATAGTATGTAGAATGAGTGTATGCAGAAGTCATATATAGTGTGTGAATACAGTATACAAGTGCAGTGTGTCAGATGTGGTCTATCAATACAATGTATCAGTGCAGTTTGGGGAGTTTTCAATGTTAGTGTCAGTGGAAAGTTGATGCCTGGAATGTAAAACTGAAGAAATTACCTGAACACCGTAGAGGCTCAGCAGCGTCATTCTCCTCTGTATTATCCTCCTCAACGAGGCTATCAGCTCAAGGGTGCCTTCTATATACCCGATCGATGCCTATAAATGTAGTTTAAATGATCAGTATCTAAAATGAAATATGGACTGCAAGTGCTAATGTATGGTTCATACCGGAGTCGGGCCTTGGACCCTGACAAGCTCATGACCAGTCGCTGTGGGCTCAATCAGGACCTAGTAGGCCTCCCATGTGTGTTGCCAGCAAGTCAACATGGTGGGGAGCTTTGGCCAATTAGCCCTCTGCCTTACTTGGGAAGCCCCTCTACCACGGGCCCTGTTCGCCCGGGTCACTATGCGCCTCTCTCTCGCGGTAGGAACCCCCGTCTCCTCATCTCCACGAACACCCACCAGGGGTGGCATCAGGTGTGTCTGGATGAAAGCGGCATAGTCGCCCTCTACTCAGAAGAAGTTGACGTCGAGGCCCACCATGAACTGGATGACCTCCTTAGCGGTTAGGCTCTCTGTGGACCGCATGGACTCTGGTGGAGCCATCGGGACGACTGCGTTCGGCACACCCATAATCTGGCGCATGAAGCGCTCACCCAAGAACCAAGCCCTACAGACTGGACCCTCAAGCAGAGTGTAGCAGCGGGAGGCGGTGCAGGCGCTGGCAAACTACCCAGGCGCCAGCAAACTAGTCCCGCACCCCCTGGCATCAAGGTCCATGGCTACTACATGATCTGCAAACAGAAGTTGTACATATTATTAGTTGCTGTCAGTTGCTTAGTGATCAGTTTCAAAGCAAAAATGAAATGAATGTGTTTCGGATTACCTCATGGGCAGCTACCGTGTCGAAGTATCGCCTCAACAATGTGAAAGGCTCGCGGGTCCTACGGTGAAGCTGACCGTCGTATATCCACGAATAGGGTACCGTCAATGGAAGCTCCACTATAGGCTCCGGGGTGAGAGTCGGAAAGTATGCATATACTCATAGCTGTAAGGAAAATGTAGTGGTACGTGATCAGTATAGTATCGAGCAGATGTAGAAAGTGCAAAACAGAAAGCACAATATATGAATAGTGTTTGAGCAGGTACAAAAATGCGAAGCAGAAAGCATGTATTGAAATAAATGAGCAGAAACTGTAAAGTAAGTATAAAGTACAAAGAGGGAACTGAGATGTGTACCTCCCAGGCTCACCAGTAGCCTCTAATCAGGTCTCCCCACAGACGGGAGGTAGAGCTCATATATCCATATAGAGTGGTGAGGTTAGCTCCACCCTAGTCGTAGAAACGAACCCGATGAAGGGTCACCAGGGCACTCACCAAATACAAGCCAACAGTATTCCACCTGTTCGAAAACAAGGTGGTATCGAAGACGACCATTAGGAAGCCCATGGCGTACGGCTCGGTCTCCTCTTCAGTCTTGGGCTCGGTCCCTCTAAATCGCTCGACGAACCAAGTATATCTCACCATCCCCATCCGATATATGGGTGGGTATGCCCCTAGTAGCTCGAACCAGGCTACCTCTCACTCACCCATATCTGTATCAATGGGGATAGGATCGCCTCCTACGTTTAAGCCAATGATGATGGCAAAGTCGTAAGGAGTCATCGTCATCTCCCCTGCGGTGGAAAAGTGGAAGGAGTTGGAGGTATCCCACCACCTCTCCACCAGCGCTCCTAGGAGGGGACAGCTCACAACGACCCAAGTCAAGCCAAAGCAAAAGAGGCCAAAGCCTGCCTCGTCGATGATGTTTCGAACTCCAACTAGGAGCTCGTCATACCAGTCTCGAGTGGTCGTGGCACCATAGCCTCTGAAGGCACAAGACTCACCCTATGGCAGTGCATGAAATTCATCAGATAAGGGCAGTGCATGAAATGCAATCAGATATAAGGGTAGTGCATGAAATGCAATCAGATGTAAGGTAGTGTATGGTTAAATACAAGGCAGTGTATGAAATGCAGTCAGGTGGATCTGAATACAAGGCAGTGCAGGAATTGCAAATAACTAAAGACAGAAATACATTAAGCAAAAATACATTAAAAAAAAAAAAAAAAAAAAACAGAGTTCTTACTTCGATGGCAATGGCCGACAAGTGAGACTCTGGCTTCCTTAACAAAAGGTCCTTCGGCGCACCGTGGGTGAACTCGGTGAAGCGTTTGATGCCTCCAGAAATGGGCAGTATGTGTGTTTGTGGGTGATATCTTGCCGGATCAAAAGGCCGTACCCTTAGTGGTAGCGGCTCCTGCACGGCCTCGGGCTCAAACTCTGGCTTTAGGTCAGCCTCAAGATCAGTTATCGTCTCCTCTACCTTTGGCATAGGTGGAACTACTGGGGGAACCTCCGGAGGAGCCCCGTTGTGAGGAACCTCGTCCGCCATCTGAAAATAGGTGCGAGATGGGTGAAAAGTGAAGAAAAATGAAGAAAAATAGTAAACTTGGAAAAAGTCAAAGGCAGGAAAAGTGCACAAAACTCGAGAGAAACTCGAGGGGAATGAGTCTATAATGGTGGAAGTGAGGAAAGAAGCACTGAAATCAGGTTTCAATCGGTTCAAACTGAAGAGAACAAAGAGGGTTTAGCAAATCAACTTCGCGTAGGGCGTTGGAAAATGCATAGAAAGTAAAAATCTAGAGAGAAAGAGGGTCTAGAGAGAGAGGGAGATGATTTTCGGGCATGAGAAAGTGAGGAAGTGAAGTATGGTGGCTCACACTTAAAGGCCCGAGCCGAATTGTCCAAATTGCCCCCGATCTGCCATCGATGACCGACAAGGCTCATTGATGGCCGGCAAGGACCATTGTTGGCCGGCACCTAGCTGGCGGCCTTCCCTTATGGCCGGCAAGTGGCCGGTAGCTTTCCTTGGGTTCTTGATGATGTTTTGTGTCCTTGGTTTCCAATAAATAAAGGGATTGTTCACTGTTGAGTTTAGAATGTCTCTGTGGAAGCTCAAAACTGTGTTTTTGGTGCACGATGTTCGTCACTTGTCAACGTGAATGAGGTGTATCCTTTAAACACATTGTAATTCTTCCGGGAGGTGAATCGGAAGTTGCCTCTGAGTTTGTTTTCATCAAATCATGCTGTGATATCTTGCATAGAACGTGCATGTCCTATTTGTTGTTGCATGGAACGTGTACTTCACTTTCTGGCATAGAATATGCATTTCATATGTTGTTGTAAGATTTGCATCTCACAAGAATTGCATGCTCATCTTGTATTCGCTCTTGAATCATGCATAGAATGTGCATCCGCTTTTATGCATAGAATGTGCTCCTGTTACCAATCATGCATAGAATATGCTTATGCTCTTGTTTGTCTTGCATAGAACATGGATTCTTACTATACCGCATTTGTTAAATCTCTTTCCTACACATGCACGATATTGTATGTACGGTTCATTCAGAAGAGTTCAGGGTAAAATCATTTGTGTCCTTCGAATCGCATCTCACCACATTTTCTCCTCTCATGCGAGATGTGTTAGGATTGATCATTTCGGTTAAAAACACTCGGGTGTATCCCGGTATTCACACCATCCTTTGGTTAAAAACACTCAAGTGCGTCCTGGTGTTCACACCACTCTTTGGTTAAAAACACTTGGGGGTGTGTCTCGGTGTTCACACCACCTCTTCTCATCTCGCGTGAGACGCGTTAGGATTGATCCCTTCGGTTAAAAACATTCAGGTGCGTTTCGGTGTTCACACCACCCCCTTTGGTTAAAAACATTTGGATGCATCCCGGTGTTCACACCACCCCTTTCGGTTAAAAACACTTGGGTACGTCATGGTGTTCACACCAACCCATTCGGTTAAAAACATTCAGGTGCGTCCCGGTGTTCACACCAACCCCTTCAGTTAAAAACATTTGGGTGCATCCTGATGTTCACACCACCCCTTTCGATTAAAAACATTCGAGTGCATCCCGGTGTTCACACCATCTTCTCTCTTTTCGCGTGAGACACGTGGATTGTTTGTATCAGTTACAAACACTCGGGTGTGTTCTGGTGTTCAAGCCATCCTTTTTCTCCTTCTACATGAGACGCGTTAGGATCTTAGTTGAGACCTCGGGTGTACCCGACGGTTACATCGCCCTTCGCCTTTCCTGTGTGATGCGTAGTTAAGCTTGCATAATTTTCTTACATCCTTTCTGCATGAAATGCAGTTTGGGTTTGTGTTTCTCGTGCGTGGTGCATGGTTTTCTTTTCGTGGTTGGAATTGTTGTGCCTTGTTTCAGTTTGTTTAATTGTAGCATTTTCTTTGCATAGCATTTGCATTTAAATGTTTCATTGCACAGCCTTATTGCATGATTATAAGTTATATTCCTGCATCATGCATATCATTTGCATTTTGTCCCAGAACTACGCTAGCTTGATTCCTTGCAAAGGGATACGTAGGCAGCCTGCGGGCGCAACCATTTTATTGTCTGTTTTGATTGTTTGTCCAAATCTTACGGCCTTGTCAAAATGGGTCGTCTCTAGGCTTTGACATTCACTCACATCATTTCTTGACTCCGAGTTCTATCAAAGAGGGGCAACTGTAGACACCCCATTTTTGACGGCCCTTCAAGACTTGGATATTCTTGCAGGTACATTTGATGACAAGTTTGATTGCTTGCCCAGCGCTTGAAGTCCTCAGCGGAACGCCACAAGTTCGAGCCTTTCAAATCCTGCATCCATTTTGTCTCTTTTTTGGACCATGTCTTGGTCTTTCCCTCCTGCAGTCTCTGGTGGCCTGCTGGCCATCTATGGAGGCTGCCGGCCAGAGCTTCTAGTTTGCCGGCCATTGATGTGCCTTGCCGGCCATCACCAGTGTTTTCTGCAGATATTTTGTGCTAGTTGTGCCAGCGGTTTGCACAGATGCTTGCATCTGTCCACATGTGGAGGGCTGGATCTCTTTGTATAGATTTCATGTTTTATATATATAGGGAGTCCCTCTCTCATGTTTTGAGGTTAGAAGATTTCAAACTCAAAATTTTCTCGCTCTCTCTCTCTCTCTCTCTCTCTCTCTCTTTCTTGCAATTCTCTACACTTTTGCCTACTTACACTACACTCTTGCCTTGATTTCCTTAACAAAACTTGATCACCTTTGAGCTGAGGTTCTTTAAGGCCCTCTTGGAGCTCTACAAGTTGGTTTTGGCTTGAATTGTTGCCTAGAATTACTCTTCTCTTCAACAAGTATAATATTTGCTTTGTTAGCTTACTTTGCATACTTGTTTTCCTATCTTTTTAAACTATTTTCGGGCTATTTTTGGGCTATAAAAACTCTGTCAAAATGGGATGAAATTTGTGGTTTGAACCCATTTCAAGGTAGGGGGTGGTTCACCCTTCTTTGTACCTTTATTGTAAGGCTTCTTCACTTGTGTTTCCCATCTTTAAACCATCTTTTTTTGGGCCTTTACACACTAATTTTCAAAGTATTTTTAGTGGAAAAAAAAAAAAAAACATGTTTTGAAGTCTAAAATTGGAGGGGTTAGCCTCCCCTCCTTATGTCTCGTTTGCTAGCCTAGTTAGTTCTATATGTTAGCATGATTTTCTAGCTTTTTGTAGCTATGTTCCAGCATGTTTTTGCCTTTGTTTTAAACTTCTTTAGCTCTGTTTTGGGCTATTTGGGTTAATTGAGCCTTGTTTTATATGGTTGTAGCGTAATAGTCCTCACAAGCTTGGTGCTCTAGGCCATTAGGCACCTCTTGTTTGAGTTGATTGCATGCTTTGGTGTTGTTTTGCACTTCATTTCAGCACTAATCACCTCCTCAACCCCCCTCCTTTCTTGGTTTTTCTTTTTGCTTTGAAAGTTGTTTCAAGAGACTTGTGTGCCTAAGTGTGGAATTGAGGTTTCATACTTAATGGTTTAATCCCTTTGGGGGTTCATTACCAACGGTATGAGACTTCTTTCATACCCAAAGCAACTTGTGTTTTGAGCCTTCTTTCCATTAGATTACTCTAACTCACCTTTTGGACTTAATTAGATTAAGGAATGGTTGGTAAGTAAAAATGAGTAACTAACAACTTGGGACTAAAATTGAACAAGATAATAACTTGTGTATTGTGTGTTCAATCGGGCGTTAATTGAACACAAAGAAAATTGGGACATTTCATACTCAAAGTGATGAAACGTTTGAAGTTTCTTAGGTCCCTATTGCCCTTGATCACGCATGATAGGGTGATGGTTCTTGAATGTCTTGCTTTGCATTCATTAAGCTTGCACACCTTGAATCACAAGCCATCATGCAATGAAATTGCTTGGATTGGTGGTTTGTGGCTTAACTTCACAACTCCTTGGATTTATTCATGAAAATGGGGGGTGAATTGTGCAGACAATCCTTGGAAAAACCCTCTTTTTGCTCTATTTGAACTTTGTTATAGCATGGTGATCCAATGCATAAGTGGCTGACAGGCCACCATCTATGGCCGGCAGTGCACTGTAGATGGCCGGCAGCATTCATCCATGACCGGCTGGCCACTGATGTAAACTTCAGCAGAATGTTGGTAAGGTGGAGCAGAGTGGTTCTAGAAATGTTCAACTCTGCAAACAGAGGCTTTCGAGAGCAAAATGGAGGTCCTTTCCGGTGAAAACCAGGCATGTGCATCTTCCATTTCCTGAGGCCGAGTAGTGGAAGCATAGTTAGAAATGTTAATTGCTTGGTTTACTTACATTTGTGTTGTAAATTAATTTGTTAGCTTACTAGTTAATTCATTCAAGTGTTGTAATAATTAGTTAATTAGTTTAGCTTTTTTATTTGGTTTATAATAATTAGCTTAGATTAGCTTAATTAGCTTAGTCTTAATTAGTTGCTAGTTAGCTTTGCTTTATTCATTTGGACTCTCCTTCGTAGGTCCAAAATGTAATAATGTGTATGTTTCCAACCCCACGCCTTTCTCCCTTTTACTTAACCACTTTTGATGGTTAGATTAGGGTCACGTTTCAATTAGCATACTTTATGCTTGCATACATTCATCTTGTCTTGCTTGCACCGAGGCTCGGCGCGTCATTCAAACTGCATTGTCATTTCAATACATTCTTTGAATAGGTGTTTAAACCGCATGTTATCAAATGGATTCATATGCCATATTAGTAGCCGAGCCTATTAATTGCATTCTTCGCATGTGTTGCATTAGACACTTAGCATAACTAGGAATCATGCATTTTTTCTAACTTTGTCTTCTTTTGGCTTGGATTACTAGGTGAGTTTTTAATGCTTTAGCATATTTTCATGATTGTGAATGTTGCCATGTCTAACATGCTCACCATGAGGCTAAATGCTTATTTGATAAACTGCTTGAATGCTTGTGGATGAAGGCTTGTTGTTTGAATTGGAATGATTAAATAAATGTGCGCTTTAAGCCCACTTTGTTGAGTGGCAAATCCTCAAACTTTAAGCCCACTTGAGGTGGCAAATTCATACCCTTTTCCACGACAAACATGAAATTGAATTGTTCCAACTCTGACAAACTAGTCTATACTTGCTTGTGCGCATCACATAGTACTGCTAGTTTAAATAACTGGAACAAGAGCATATAATGTAAATAAAAAAGCATAACATGATTAGTAGAGGCCAATCTTTGATTGGGCGAGCGGGGGTGCTCAATTCATGACCTTCCCCTCTCGTACCTAAGTTCCCGAGTCGAGGCAACTTTGGTGATGACAGACATGTGGCCTTTGGCACGAGTCATGGGTTTCCTAGATTTCCCCAAAATAAAATATTTAGGTGGCGACTCTGTATCTGGCAAAGTAGTCCAATTTTGGCACTTTTTGATTCAAAATCAATTTTCCAAAATGATTTGCCGGATTTGGACTCTTTGGTGTTTATCAATTTCACATTGCACTTATGAGATTAGATTTAGAACCACTGGAGTCCGAACTATAGGGCTTTCTTTTGAGCTTCCAAAAGGGGGCATGAAAAAGTCGAGCTACAGCTTATTACAATAATTACATATTGCCTTCTACACCCCATTGACTTGTTTCTTAAAGTGTTCCCACATAACACTAAGTTTTGTTCTAGTTCCTCCACAAGTATTAGATTCTTCTTCTAAATCAATAACATTTTGATTAGAGAGGGGAGACGGTGAGTTGGTAGCTGGTGATGATTATTGTGAGGCCTCGCTCTCAACTGGTACTTGAGAGTTAACTGTCACTCGATAGTTAACATCTGACATTTTTTTACCTTTATTAGAATAACATGAAATAAATAAACAGAGGCAACAATATTGCTCAACAAAAATAACCCCAAAAAATCATTTGTTCATTCATGTTAATAGTAGCTTATCATTCATCATTTCATGTTAAAAAAGAAATTTCTTGCTCATGATCATCTCTGGCTTAGCTGGTTTCAACCAAGTCCAACCAAGTGGTTTAAAACCCTCATCCAACAAACTCCTTTATCCTGTAATTGAATCTTCTTCTTTTTTTTTTTTAGGGGTAGAGAAATATCTAAGGGGTGTATTTAGAAGCTTGCTACAATTCACTTCATGCATAAACAAATGTTAGTTGTCCAATTAAAAATTCCCAAATCCCCTCTCACAAATTCCAAGCATTCTCAAACGTGTCACTACCTACAAATCTATTCACTTGCAATCTAATTAACCATGGGAAATTCGTAGTCCATTGCCCACAAGTATTCTTCTTGTTGCATAAGTGATCAAAAACAAAAGTTGTAGATTCTAGTCATATAACCATACTCAGTGCTATCAAATTACCAATGGTTATAAATCTCTATCTTTGCATTGTTCGCACACCAAATAAGTAAATAAATGCTATAGTATTGCTCAGGAAAAGGGCTCTTGGGAAACAACTACGATCAAAGCTCTTTGACAACATGAGCAGTATAAACAGTCCTCATTGAGCTAAAATACCAACTCAACATTACAAAACAAAACAAATGAAAGTTTACAAAGCACTTCCTAAAGATGTAGCATCAAGAGTCTGCAAAGCATAACCAGACAAACAATAAGGTGATGGCGTTTTACAAAGCCTAAAGAGCACCCCCTAAAAGCTGCATACACTAGAGAGTCTCTATTACAGTATTCCCTACAACAACAATTTGATTTAAATATCAACTCATATTGTATAAGTCCCTGTAGTTGCTAATTATTTTTTCAATATAAAAATGCAAGTGGAAGCAATTGCAATGAAATCAAGATGTTATTTTCAGTCATTACAGGGTTTTTTCACTAATTACACTTTACCCACCTTGAATTCAAAATGCTACACTTTACCAACTTAGTCAGCTCTAATATTTTCCCTAAAAATGAAACAAATCCCCTTTCCTTGTCTCTGTTTCTGTACAAAAATGATTTCTATGCCTTCATTGAAATTTTCAATAAATAAATAAATAACAAAAATTGTAGTTTCGGATGATAATAATAAACCCACCCCAAAAAAGTGGAACAAAACCTATAATTCGATTATGGTTCATTATTGGGTAAAGTTTTTCAATAAACAGTTGTTGGGCATGTATTAAAATCATTGAAAATTCGAAGCAACATATAATTAGAAGAAGTTGTGCACAACATAGGGTTGCTCTCAGCGAGGCATTTCATCGAACAACAAAAAAACATATTACAAATATGGACAATTCATGCTTTTGTGAAGCAAAAATGTGATCGATCAGAATGAAAACAAGGCAATCGAAGAGTTGATTGTGGAGAGAGGCAAATCATACCAGAGAGAGAGAGAGAGAGAGAGAGAGAGAGAGTCGATTATGGGGTGAAAACTAATTCAAACTTTGGTTGCTCTTCGTACAGCTATTTACGAAGGTGACGATTCAAACTTTGGTTCGTTTTCGTATAGCGGTTTGAGAGTGGGAGAGCCGGTGAGGGAGAAGTAAGATGCCGGTAAGGGAGAAAGGAGACGCTGGTGAGGGAGGAGCGACGTCAGTAGTGAGGGAGGGGCGAGCGACGGTAGTAGCTGTGTGAGCAGAGTAGAGAGAATGCGATGTGTTTGTGTGAGTGTGAACCTAACCCTAAAATGAGTCAAAAAAATAGAGAAACACACACAAACACACACAAATATATATATATAAATAGAGGGGTATAATAATAATTTTAGCACAGGGGAAAATGGGAACGGGGAAGGGCCGAAGCTAGGGCTGGGGTATTTTTTGGGAAAAAATCGTTCTAATCGGGGTTGGGAGGTCGGGTCCCTGTCAGGTCAGGTTCAAATTGCCATCCCTAATCCTGCCTCCAAAACTTGGGATATAAATGTACTAAATAGCTTGGTTTTACACGAGGAGGTGGAAGAGATGCGTGCTATTCCCATTGCGGTGAAGGACCAAAACAATCGGCTTCTTTGGCACCATGATTTGTAGGACACCTTTTCAATCACGTCAGGATACATATTGGAAGTAGAACATCAACAGAACCAGGCTGGGGATAGACTGTCATCCTCTTTTTAGGTCCCAAGACATGTATGAAAATTCATTTGGGCTCTCTAGTCCCTCCTAATGTTCGCCAGTTTTGGTGGCGTTCATGTAACAATCTATTGGTCTCCAAAGTTAATCTTTTTTGGCGTAGTTGTGCCAAGGATGAGATGTGTCCTATTTGATATTAAGAATCAAAATCTGTGGAGCATTTGATATGTGGGTGCAATTGGATGAGAGTGATGTGTGAAAAACCTAAGTGATTCATGATTCGTTATTTGCGATTCGAAATAGATTTAATTGCAACAATTCCCAAACAAACAAAATTAACAATCTAAATCATCTAGCACGTACAAAAGTGATTTAGTTTGTTGTTTCACAATTAATAAATTGAAACAAACAATTTTTACGTGGAAAAAACTACAGTTGGAGCACCTCCAATTGTGATAAAAAACCATGGGCTAAACGTCATTAAACAATCCACTATAAAGAATGAAAGTACACAAGGTTACCAAACAATTTACGCTACACTCTGTAAAATTGTCTTCAACAACTTGTGCCTGTTTCACCAACACCTTTGTCTTGAAACTGAATCCACAACACCCACGTTGAATCCACGACAACGAGCCGCTTCAACATCCTTTAAAGCCTTAACACTCGAATCTTTGGAATCCACCGAACAAGAACTCTTGTATTTGAATGATCAACCAACCCTTTGATGTAAAAGATTTAGTTAATGAGATAACGTTAACAAGACATCAAAGAAAACATGCCAAAAATCTCTAGAGAGAAACCCTAGCCTTCAAGAATATGCTTTGGAAAATCTACCCTAAATTCTGGACTTCGAGCAGCTTTATAGAAAATAGGGGCCGCGAAGACCGCTCGAACCATGGAATGGTTGCTCGAGCGATGTACCCTATACTTGTGAAGTCCACTAGTCACTTTGCTCGAGCCACTAGTAAGTTCGCTCGAGCAAACATTGAAGCATCTCAGAACTTTTGCAGACTGATTGAACCAGTGAGAGATAGGACTCTTCGCTCTCGAGCGACCATTTTGTCGCTCGAGCAGTCCAAGACAAAACTAAACACTGATTACAAATAGAGAAACGTTTATTCTTGGAATTGACAACATAAGGGACATAAAAATCTCCTCCTTTAGCAATTCCCAAACAAAACACATCTAACATTGAATCCTAACAAAGACACAAAAGCAAACAACAAACTAACCAATCTAAACACTATGTGATGAGAACCATTCCTGCAAAGAAAAAAAATAACTCACAAGCACTAGAAAAGAAAGGTAGATGATTAGCAGCAAAGATATTCTAAACTTTTTGTTTGGGAGAAACAAAGGGATCAGGATAAAAAGAGAAAAACCAAATTAAACAATCCCAAGATTAAGCTGACTTGTCCATCAGATGATAATAAAAGAAAAGAGAATAAGAAAGAAAATATGTCCAAGAGATAAATAAAAGAAGAAACAAAACCACATATGTCCAAGAAGGATAAGATAAACATCACGGATCCGGCAGTGGTGGAGGAGGCCGTTGCATCTGAAGAAGAGATAAAATCTGAGCGAGCTGCAATGAGGACTGGTCAACGGAATGCTCAATACAGCCAGAAAATGTCTCCAAGGCAGTAAGCCATACATCAATGGATGTCTCCAAGTTTGTGATATGGGCATCATAGATGTCCATCCTAGCCTTCAAACAGTCAAAGCAGGAAAATAGGGCATGCTCGATCTAGCGCAGTTATCTCTGGATAAAATGAGCTAGAGTAGGCTGCTCCCCCTCACTGACAGCAGCGGTATTAAACTCAGCTTTCTCTTCCATAGGATCATCACCTGCACCTGAACCACCCACCCCTAATGTAGCCCCTTTAACATGGGCTTGACTTTGAGATACTGCCGTTTTGGTAACGGGTTTGATAGGGCACGCATACTCATCATTCGAAGAGGATAGGACACTAAGAGGGGTGAGGAAATGGTTAAGTAGACAACCATAAGGAAGACCAAAGATTTCTTACCCTCAAAGAATGATATCATTTTGGCTACAATCATTTAGGGCAAATTGATGGGAAGACGGAGGTCAATGCAATACAGAATATATCCCTGATCTTGGGAAATGTTAGAACTGTGGGTGGTGACATGGATGTTTGCACAAACAATTATATTGAGGAGGAGGAAACGAGAGATGAGTTCATTTTGCCTAATGAGTGCCCCGACAACCTATTTCTGGAGGGTGCCACACAGTTCAGTGACTACCATGTCGAAGTCCGTATTAGGGGTGGCAAAGAAAGGGAAATGACAATTGTGGACTTCAAGAAGGTCAAGAAGAGCCTGAATGGCCTCCTAATCGATGAAAATTTCTTTAGACCGAACCCAGGTTTTGAAGGAAGGAGCAATAAAATCAATAGAGTGAATGTTATAGTAGAATTCCCTGATCCAACTAAGATTTTGTTGGCCAGAGAAGGACAGGACAAGTTCACCACCTAATAGATCAAACACATGTCAAATTGGGATGGATTCAAAGGTGGAAGGTTGGACGTTCCGTTTCAGATGAACGGCCTGTGATGCATAGAAATCACGGTACATGATGGCTTTTTGTCGAGATGGAAAGAGGTCAATAGTATAGGCGGGACGGGTACCAGTGGACTTGGGCCATTTAGAAGATGATGAGGCCATGACAGGTAGAATTGAAAGACCGAGAAACGAACCCAATAGACACAAGAACAACCATCACAGATATACCCAAGAACCCCACAAGACAACCCAAGTAACCACCAATAACCAAACCAACCACCCCCAAATTCAAACAATGATGACAAAATCCCATTAGTAAGCAATGAAAAGAGAATTCAAGGACAACCGTCAACAGTAAAAGTATAATAACTGTGGCAACATCCATTGGTAAACTAATCATGAATAACAATGTGCAAAATCAACACCCAACATGAAACAAATTAAGAAACAATAAAACCCTAGGAAAGATTGAGAAATAGGAACTTAGATAACAAAACAGGAGAAAAATGAAAGAAAAAAAAAACACATAATTAATCTAGATGGAAAATAATAACAAAAAAAAAAAAAAAAAACTGTAGATGTATACTAGCATGAAGAACTCTAGGCAAGAGACAGCCATAACTGTGGAAAGAGAAGAGAAAAGAGAAGAAAAGGCTGACGAAAAATAGAGGAGACGTACCAACAGTGATGAATAGCATAAATCAAAGGTCAACTCCATGAGAAATCAAAGAACAAAGTGGTGAGCATAGCAATGGTGAGTCTGCCTAGGAGAGAGAAGGGGATTTGGGAAAAATGGAGTGGAAGAGACGATTGCTACAATATATACCTAGACAGACTGCTCGAGCAACCATTTTATCGCTCGAGCGAACCCATCGACATGGAAGCCATCGCTCGAGCACAAAAACACGCCTCTCAGAAGTTTAAATCACCGAAAAAATACTGGGAGCAGGGTTTGATCGCTCGAGGGCAAGAAACATCGCTCGAGCGGTGTCAGCAAAACAAAAGGCATCTTTTTGTCGTCAAACGCACTTTTCTAAGCATCCAAAATCACTCATTTACCTTAGTATCACTTGAAACAATGATTGGTTAGAACGATGGCAATAACAGGATACTCAGATGAGGTAATCCACACATCATGAAGGACACAATCTTGCAAGATAGACCACAAAGTCAAGTAAGTATATATCAACGAGCATAGGTAGCAAATGAATGCACATCTCGAGGACAAACATGAGAGCTCACTTATTGTGTGTGTGTGTGTGTGTGTGTGTGTGTGTGTGTGTGTGCAATCCTTGAGTGGCACACTCGCTAGAGTTAATCATGGTAGTGATCGGATGGCTGGACCTCTGGTAATAGGCAAACCACTAGAAAACAAGGGGTATTTGTCGAGTAAAATGGAGGCTCTCCCTCAATCAAAGAGTTAGTTTTTTTTATTTATATTTTGCACTCATTGGCGGCTTTCACTCTCAACAGTACATAAACCGAACTAGAGAAGCATGGAGAAAATAATGATGGCCTAGATGGTGCCTCTGAAATAGCCTTCACCTCATGCCTTGACTACAAAGAACTGAGGGGAAAACCATGGAGATGCAAAAATATGTAGGTGGTTAACAGACTCAACATCACCCATGATATGCTAGTATAGGCCAATTTCTCTACTAATGACAAGTATCAATGAGAATAAGATTAGAACATTTAAGCACACAAAACGCCAGTCACACACAACCATTTATGCATCGAGTCATATTCTAGTTTCTGAGCACTATTCCCAAGGTCTTTCTAAGGAATTCAAACCTAAGAAGATCGAGGGGTTTTCTAAAAATTTCAGCTCTTTGATGCTCAGTGGGTACATGTTCAAGAACAACAAGGCCCTCCTCAACAAACTCTCTAATGAAGTGGTGACGAATGCCAATATGTTTAGTGCAAGAGTGTTAGATCGTATTTTTGGAGATATTTGCGGCACTAGTGTTGTCACAAAAAAGAGTGAGAGTGTCTTGGTCTATCCCATAATCATGAAGCATTTACTTCATCCAGATCATTTGAGCACAACAACTCCCTATAGTAATATATTCAGCTTCAGCAGTCGACAGAGAGATGGCATTCTATTTTTTGCTATGCCATGCAACCAAGTTATTCCAAAGGTTAAAACACCCTCCAAATGTGCTTTTGCGATCATCAGCACACCCAACCCAATCAGCATCAGAAAAGCCAGTGATATCGGGTGTGGTGTCAGACGAGAACCAAATCCCATACCCTAAAGTCCCACTAATATACTTAATCCCGTTTGACAGCTAGAAGATAAGATAGACAGGCTTGGTAATGGGCACACACACTTACACTAAATGCAATGTCAGGTCGACTGGCTGTGAGTTATAGGAGACTCCCTATCATACTTCTATAAAGGGTAGGATCAACATCAGTGCCAGAAGAATCTTTAGAGAGGTGAAGACTCATTCTCATGGGGGTTCGTGCATGTTTGGCCGACTCTAGACCGAACTTGGACACAAGGTTTTTAACATACTTGGTCTGTGAAACAAACATACCTGACGACATTTGCCTAATTTGAAACCCCAAGAAAAATGATAATTCCCCCATCCTGCTCATTTCAAACTCTTGGGGCATGTAATCCGAGAAATATTTCACAAAAGATTCAGAAGTGGATCCAAACACAATATCATCAACACAAATTTGAGCAACTAGGATATGAGACTTAATATGTTTCACAAATAAGATCTTGTCCACACTACCCCTTTCAAAGTCTTTCTCAAGAAGGAAGGCAGTAAGCCTATCATACCATGCCCGAGGGGCTTGTTTCAAGCCATATAAAGCATTGTCTAACTTGTAGACATGATTTGGAAATTTAAGGTCTTCAAACCCCTTTGGTTGCTCAACATAGGCCTCTTCCTTTAGGTACCCATTCAGAAAAGCACTTTTCACATCCATTTGAAACAGTTTAAATCCAAGAAAGCATGCAACAACAAGTAAAATACGAATAGATTCCAGACTTGCAACTGGGGCAAACATCTCATTATAGTCAACGCCTTCTACTTGTGTATACCCTTGAGCAACCAACCTAGCTTTGTTACTAACCACTGCACCATTTTCATCAGATTTATTTTTACATATCCATTTGGTATCTATTACATTCATATCTCCAGGTTTAGATACTAGAGTCCAAACTTTGTTATGTTCAAATTGATCTAATTCTTCATGCATAGCATTAACCCAACTATCATCTAGTAAGGCCTCTTTTACATTTTTAGCTTCAATTAATGAAACATAACACATATGAGATACCTCATTCCGAATTTGTTTTCGAGTTTCCATTATGTCAAAGACACTCCGAATCACTTATTGTATCGAATGATTCTACTTCACTCTTGCAGATGGCTTCAAGATAGGACTGGTAGTGACTTGAGTAGCAGTGGTGGTGTCTCTTTGTGCACTTTTTCAATTAGGGCTTGCCATAGGAGTTGGAGCTTGTTCGCCTTCTTGAGTTTTGCCTTGTGCTTCTCCTTGACTTTGTGGTGCCATATCAAGAATTTGAGGGTCACCATCTTCTTCCTTATGTAGAGATGCAATTGGGGTGCCTGTGTCATCTACAGCCACATTGATAGATTTCATTATAGATAAGGTACGAAGATTATAGACACAGAAGGCTCTACTTGTGGTTGAATACCCTAGAAAAATATCTTTATCACTACGGGAGTCAAATTTTTCCAAAAACTCTCTATCTTTGAAAATATACACTACAACAAAAAAGCCCTTTGGTGACTGACTGATTTTGTCTCCAAACATCAAATTTTCGTCACCAAAGTGATTTGTGACGAAAAAATTTTGTCACCACATTTGCCGCCTATACGTTGTCGCTGAAAGTTACCTGGTGATGAAAAATAGTTTCGTCGCCTATTTTTCATTTTTGGCGATGAAATTTTTCATCTCCAAATGTTGCATTTTTCGTCCCCTATAACATCAATTTCGTCACTAGAATTAGATAATATTTTATTTTAATTGTTTTGGTGACCTCACCAATGATATAGATTAAAGTGACAAAAAAATTCGTCACTAAAATGAGTACAAGAGAAAATTCTTCAATGACAAAAAATATTTTGTCACAAAATATTTCAATTTAGCAATGAAATATTCAACAAATGTGACGAAATTATTTGTTTGGTACTATATCATTACTGACAACATTATTCGTCATGTTGTTTGAAAACTAACAGCGACATTTTTATTCCTCGCTAATAATAATTAAATTTTTTTTAAATGTGGGTAATATTTTCAATTTAAAATTTTTCTTTTCACTAAAAATTCCCTGCGCATTTCAATAACCTGTTCAATAAAATATCTATTATAAATCAATACAAAAATTTGTTCATTTTCATAAACATCACAGTCGAATTTTAGCACAATATCCACAAAAATAAAATATCAATTGCATGTGAATTACCAAACATGTCTCCTAATATCCACAAAAAAACATGTCTACTAATATTTACAAAAATACAATATCAACCGCATGCGGATTACCAAACACGTCTCCTAATATCCACAAAAATATATTATCAAGTGCGGATGACCAAACATATCCTGTAATATGCACAAAAAATAAAATTTACAATGCAACTAAAATATATGTAAGGTAAAATGAACAAAAACACAAAATGAGCTGGCTTCTGCTCTCCAGATTACCACACATGTCCATATCTAATCTTGAATCTACAACAAAACAAAACACGAAAAAAGAAAATGAAAAAAAGAATGCAAGTTAGACAATTATTATCTTATTAATTAAATATACAATTTAACATGCATTTTTGGACTTAGTTTTCAAACTGAGAGTCCCGTGCTAGTCTCGTAAGTTTACACAAGTTACAATGGTCGCTTCCGAGAGTGTGAGAAAAGTGTATTTTTGGACATATTTTTTAAACCGAGAGTCTCGTGCTAGTTTCATAAGTTTCAACAACTTACATTGGCCCCCTCAAGGTGTTTGAGGTGTTCCCCAGGCCGTCTCGTGGCTGTTACACAATTTTGCCCATCGATGGCCTATTTTCAAGCATAAGTGTGAGAAAAGTGTATTTTTCGACTTAGTTTTCAAACCAGAAGTCCCGTGCTAGTTCTTTAATTTTTCACAATGTTTTTGGTGTTCCCTGGGCCATCTCATGACTATTACACGATTTTGGCCCCCCGATGGCCTATTTTCAAGCTTATATGTGAGAAAAGTGCATTTTTCTATTTAGTTTTCAAACTGGGAATCTCGTGCTAGTTCCGTAAGTTTCCATAACTTACATCGGCCCCTCCTGAGGTGTTTGAAGTGTTCTCCGGGCCTTCTCATTACTATTACACAATTTTGGCTCCATATGGCCTATTTTCTAGCTTATGTGTGTGAAAAGTGCATTTTCTGACTTAGTTTTCAAACCGTGAGTTTCGTGCTAGTTCCGTAAGTTTCCACAACTTACATTGGTCCCTTTTAAGGTGTTTGAGGTATTCCCTGGGCCTTCTCGTGACTGTTACAAGATTTTGGCCTCCGATGGCCTATTTTCAAGCTTAAGTGTGAGAAAAATGCATTTTTCGACTTAGTTTTCAAACCGAGAGTCCTGTGCTAGTTCCGTAAGTTTCCACAACTTACATTGGTCCCTCCCAAGGTATTTGGGGTGTTTCCTAGGACTTCTCGTGACTGTTACATAATTTTGGCACCCCGATGGCCTATTTTCAAGCTTAAGTGTAAGAAAAGTGCATTTTTCAAACTTAGTTTTCAAACCGAGAGTCCTATTCTAGTTTGGTAAGCTTACAAAAGTTACAATGGTCGCTTCTACAGTGTTGGAGGTGTTCCTTGGGCTGTCTTGTGGCTTTTACAAGATTTTGGCCCCCGATGGCCTATTTTCAAGCTTAAGTGTGAGAAAAGTGCATTTTTTGACTTTGTTTTCAAACCGGGAGTCCCGTGCTAGTTCTATAAGTTTCCACAACTTACATTGGTCCCTCCTGGGGTGTTTGAGGTGTTCCCTAGGCCTTCTCGTGACTGTTACATGATTTTCGCCCCCGATGGCCTATTTTCAAGCTTAAGTTTGAGAAAAGTGCATTTTTCGGCTTAATTTTCAAACCAGGAGTCCTAGGCTAGTTCCATAAGTTTTCAAAACTTAAATTGGTCCCTCCTGAGGTGTTTGGGGTGTTCCCTGGGCCATCTCATGGCGGTTACACAATTTTGGCCCCCGATGGCCTATTTTCAAGCTTCAATGTGAGAAAAGTACATCTTTGGACTTAGTTTTTAAACCGGGAGTCCCGTGCTAATTCTGTAAGTTTCCATAACTTACATTAGTCCCTACCGAGGTGTTTGTGGTGTACCCCGGGCCGTCTCATGGTTGTTACACGATTTTGGCCCCCGATGGCCTATTTTCAAGCTTATGTGTGAGAAAAGTGCATTTTTCAACTTAGTTTTCAAACCGGGAGTCCCATCCTAGTTCTGTAAGTTTCTACAACTTACATTGGTCCCTCTTAAGGTGTTTGAGGTGTTCCCGGACCTTCTTATGACTGTTACATGATTTTGGCCTTCGATGGCCTATTTTCAAGCTTATGTGTGAGAAAAGTGCATTTTTTGACTTAATTTTCAAACTTGTAGTCCCGTGCTAAATCCGTATGTTTCCACAACTTACATTGGTCCCTCCTGAGGTTTTTGAGGTGGTCCCAGGCCTTCTTGTGACAGTTACACAATTTTGGCCCTATATGGCCTATTTTCTAGCTTGAGTGTGAGAAAGGTGCATTTTCTGACTTAGTTTTCAAATCAGGAGTCCCGTGGCAGTCCCGTAAGTTTTCACAACTTACATTGGTCCCTCTCAAGGTGTTTAAGGTATTCCTCAGGATATCTCGTGATTGTTAGACGATTTTGGTCCCCGATGGCCTATTTTCATGCTTAAGTGTGAGAAAAGTGTATTTTTTTGACTTAGTTTTCAAATTGGGAGTGTCGGGCTAGTTCCGTAAGTTTCCACAACTTATATTTGTCTCTCCCGAGGCATTTGAGGTGTTTTGCGGGCCTTCTCATGACTGTTGCATGATTTTGGCCCCCGATGGCCTATTTTCAAGCTTAAGTGTGGGAAAAGTGCAGTCTTCAACTTAGTTTTTAAACTGGAAGTCTCGTTCTAGTTTGGTAAGTTTACGCAACTTATAATGGTTGCTTTTGAGGTGTTTGAGGTGTTCCTAGGGCCGTTTCGTGGCTGTTACAATATTTTGGCCTCCCGATGGTCTATTTTCAAGCTTAAGTGTGAGAAAAATGCATTTTCTGACTTAGTTTTCAAACCGGGAGTCCCGTGCTAGTTCTGTAAGTTTTCACAACTTACATTGGTCCCCCTCGGAGGTGTTTGAGGTGTTCCCCGTGCCTTTTCGTGATTGTTACACAGATTTGGCCCTCGATGGCCTATTTTCAAGCTTAAGTGTAAGAAAAGTTCATTTTTCGACTTAGTTTTCAAATCGGGAGTACCGTGCTAGTTTTGTAAGTGTTCACAACTTACAATGGTCCCTCCCGAGGTGTTTAAGGTGTTCTCTGGGCCATCTCGTAACTGTTTCGCAATTTTGGCCCCCGATGCCCAATTTTCAAGCTTGTGTGAGAAAAGTACATCTTTGGACTAAGTTTTCAAACTAGAAGTCTCGTGCTAGTTCTGTAAGTTTTCACAACTTACATTGGTCCCTCCCGAGGTGTTTGAGGTGTACCCCTGGCTGTCTCATGGCTGTTACACGATTTTGGCTCTCGATGGTCTATTTTCAAGTTTAGGTGTGAGAAAAGTGCATTTTTTTACTTAGTTTTAAAACTGGAAGTCCCGTGCTAGTTCCGTTAGTTTCTACAACTTACATTGGTCCCTCCTGAGGTGTTTGAGGTGTTTCCAAGGCCGTCTCATGGCTGTGACATGATTTTGGCCCCCGATGGTCTATTTTCAAGCTTATATGTGAGAAAAGTGTATTTTTCGATTTAGTTTTCAAATCAGGAGTCTCGTGCTAGTTCCGTAGGTTTTCACAACTTACATTGGTCCCTCCCACGGTGATTGAGGTGTTCCCGGGCCTTCTCATGACTGTTACACAATTTTGGCCCTCAATGGACTATTTTCAAACTTAAGTGTGAGAACAGTGCATTTTTCAACTTAGTTTCATGCCTACATGTTGGAATAGTGTAAATTTCAAAGTCACATGCATATTTCAATGTTTGTGATGTTTCTCAGTCCTTTACATGCATATTTCACTATTTTCCCGGGACCTTTCACGCCTAAATGTCAATGTATTTTTTTATTCTATCTTAGTTGGAGAAGAAATTTCTACTAAATTAACAAAGAAACATAATATACTAATCAAGAAGCTTGTCCATCATAATCTAAACTTTCCCCACTCTCAAAATTTCCCGTGATACCTTTCTGCATTAAACACTCTGTGATACTTTGTATCTTCTTGCTTTGTTTCTTCTCTAACTTTTCAAACATTGCAATTTGTTCATTTTGTTGTGTGTAGACCGCCCGGAACTCCGCTCCGCGCGCGAGGGCGCGAATCGTGGTTCTAGCTACTACAGTTCAGACTCCTGTCACGGTTCTGAATCTAATCTCCCAAAGTGCAATGTAAGTGTAGACGTGCCCGAACGTCACGGCTCCTCGCGTGAATGGCGCGAAATCCATTTTGTTCATTAGCCACTACAATTCGGACTCAATGCCACGGTTCTGAATCTAATCTCGTAAAGTGCAATGCAAGACCGATAAATCACCAAAGAGTCCAAATCTGACAAATCGTTTTGGAAAATTGATTTTAATAAAGAAGTGTCAAACATGGACTGCTTTGCCAGATACAAAGTCGCCACCTAAATGTTTTTGCTTTGGGAAATTTAGGAAACCCTAACTCGTGCCTAATTCCACATGTCCGTCATCACCAAAGTTGCCTCGGCTCGGGAACTTGGGTACGAGAGGGGAAGGTCATGCAATGAACACCCCCCCTCGCCCGATCAAAGATCGGCCTTGACTAACATGATATTTTGTTTTTGAAAACACATGTGTTCTTATTCTGGCTTATTAGCTGGCTTACTACATGATACGCACAGCAAACAAGTATAGACTAGATCGTCTAAGTTGGAACAAAACATCTCATGTTTGTTTGAAAATGGTTTGAAGGTGCTACTCGCAAGTAGGCTAAGACGTGGATTTGCCACCCTCAAGTGGCCTTGGAAAAGATGATTTTGCCACTCTCAAGTGGGCTTAAAACTCGCATTTTAATGAATTGTTCCAATTCAAGCAATCCAACCTTCACCCACAGGCATTCAGGCAGTTATATCACTTAAGCAATTAGCCTCATGGCAAGCATGCTGACATGGCAACACTCACACTCATGCAAGATGCTAAAACATAAACACTTACCTAGTACTCTGAGTCAAAACAAAAGCTATGTTAGAAATCAATGTATGACCCTAGCTATGTTAAGATGGCTAATGTAACACATGCAAAATGCAACTTGAAATAGGCTCGGCTATTCTAAAATGGCATATGAGATGCAACTTGATAATCATGTATTCAAGTAGGAATTGAAACACAATGCAGTTAGTATGATGCGACGAGCCCAGTGCATGCAAGACAGATGAATGATGCACGCATGCGAAGCATAAGGATGTTAATTGAAATATGTCATAAAACTAACCATCAAAAGTTGATAAGTAAAAGGGAGAAAGACGTAGGATTGGAAGACATTCACACACTCACGCACACTTATTACAAAATTCGCCCTCTCGACGGAGGGTCCGAATGAATCAACTAGCTAGCTATGCTAAGCTATTCTAACTAATCTAATAATCTAATTAGATTGATTATTACATAATCAAAATGAATAACTAGCTAACACTAAGATAATTATTACAACACGTTCAACTAATTAAGCAAATTAATTAAGTTACAAAACCAACTAAGTAAGGAAGGAAAGAAACTGAATTGAGCTGCCACAGCTCTGCCTCAGAATGATGAACGATGCATGCTCGATCGCCTCGCTCAGAAATCCGTTGCCATGCCTTATGTTGCCTCTGTTTGCACTATTTTAGACTTCTGAAAACTGTACAAATCTCCAAAACACTTCTGATCCACCTCATGGACATGCTGAGAGGTCATCAGCCAAATGGTATGGTCATCGGCCAAGGGATAAGGGTCATCGACCACTTTTGAGTCCATCGGCCAAATATTGATAGCCGATCGGCACACTAGATAGCCGATCGGCCATCTCTTCCTGCAAACTGCTCCTTTTGCTGCAGCAGAGTACAAACAGAGGCATGGCAATACATTTGCAAGAAAATGTTGTGCAACTACACCCCTGATCATGTTTGAAGCTCAAAGGAGTGTAGTGCTCGACTCTCAAGCCATCAATCACATATTTCGATGCATAATGGCCAAAAAGGCCGAGTCGCACAATTCAATGTGAATGAAATGCACAAAAACACATAAGGGACCTTAACCTCTATCATGTTTGATCAAGAGGCACGGCATGCACACACAATGCAATACAACAAGCATGCAAAATCATACAATGCAACAAGCATGCAACAACATGCAATGCACCAAGCATGTATCAATAATGCAAGCAACAAGCATGCAAAACACAATGCAACCCAAACATGCAAGCATGATGCAATGTAGCAACATTTGAACAACATGCAAAGATGGACTTAAACCAAAATGGACAGACCTCAATCATGCCCAAATCAGTGGCCAAAACACCAAAACTAAGGCACCAAAAGGCAAAACATACATGCACACATATTGGTCCATAAACTAGGCAACAATGCACAATCCTCAAACATTAGCAAGGTGTGACAAACATGAGAATTTGGCAATGAAATAAGCTCTAAAATCATGTGAGGAATGATGCCAAATCATGTACATAATACAAGCATGGCATGCTAGGAGGTTCAAAGCATAAGGCTAGCCAAGGATCTTGTACCAAGGCCACATGAATCAAGCCCCAAAGGGCCAAGGACAACCAAAATAGTCCTAGATCATGCCAAAATGAGTCTAAAACATGCATGGGACCAAAGCCAAAACAAGTCAACATGAAAGGCATAAGGCATGATGCAAGTAAGGCCAACAAAGGGGATTGCACTACACCTATCAAAACCAAACATGGCCTGACTTTGACAACAAAAATCAGAGATGCATCATGGTAAAACAAGACCAAAAATACATTGAAATGATAGCCCAATGGCCTAAGCATAGAGGCATGCACAATGACCCACTCTTAAGGCATAAAACACTAACTCTTCAAAGCGTTGAAAGAATGACAAAGGCAAGTGTATGCCCATGAAACATGCATTGAAATATCATTTCAAATGATGCCAAATCATGAGAATAGTCTAAGCAATGCATGCTAGTGGACTTGATACACAAAGCTAACAAGCTAGATTGAACCATGGCTATACAAAATAATGCATGCATGACTAAAACAACATCAAACAGAGCTCAAGCATGGTAAAACACGAGGGAAAGCTTCTTTGAGTTGAGCCAAAACATGCAAGAATGATGGTCCAAACACAAGATGCATGTTATGCTAGCATGCAAGATTGCTCTACAAGTATGTGAAGCATGCAAGATGCTATCAAACCAACTTAAAACAGAGTTGAAGCATGCTAAAATAACACCAAAAAGTTGTTGAAATGGAACCAAAACATGCTAAGCAAACATGCTACTGTTATGAGCCATTTATACTAGCATACAAGACACAAGGAGAGGGGATACCCTCTCCTTTTTGGGATCTCAAAATCACCTTTCCACTACTAAAAATCCTCTGGATTTCAGTGGTGAGAAGGCCAAAACAAGGTGGTCCCAATAGCTTAAAAGGATGGTTCAAAACAAGGCCAAATAAGGCCTAAGAGGGGGTAGATTACCCCCAACACAAAAGTGACCTTAAATAAACATCACAAGCATGAAAAATCAGAACTTTTTACAGAAGAAAGTTAAGCTTAAATCAGCATGAAAATAGGTCTAATAGCTTAAGCCAAAATAGGGGATTAAAAGGTTAGTTTCTCACCCTTGAAGAACACCTTCAAGAACACAACTCCAGCAGCTTTTCTGAGCTTAAACCAACCCAAAAACACTAAAACCAACTCCTCAGTACCTCAGCAACAAAAGGATGGTGTTCTAGTAGGTGTTTGTGTGCAATAGTATGAAGAAATCACACTTTTGAGCACAAACAAGAGCAAATAAGGAGAGAGAGGTAAAATATAGAGAGAAAGTGATATATGTTTTGTATATCAACTTTTTTGAACCTCTGGAATGGGAGAGGGCCTCCCTTCTTATAGAAAATCAATTCTCAAGCTTGTTGAGCAAGCTTGAGTCTTGATTCAATCTCTCCATACACGTGTATGGAGGATGAGAATTGTGCTCACCAGTTGTCACAGCTAGCACAAAAATATCTACAAAAGCAGGCGGAAAGGTCTCGGCCAAGAAATATGGCCGATCGATCAAAAAGAGTGCTGATCGACCAAAAAGAGTGCCGATCGGCCAACACTTATGGCCGATAGCAAGAAAACAAGGCTGATGGCACAAGCCCTTAGCCGATGGGTTGTAGGGATGGCCAACAAGCCACCCTCTTCCCTCAGGAGCAAAACCACAAGTCCTTGGTCCACAACCAAGCACAAAACAAACAAGTTGAGAGATCCTAAGGCAAGGCGCGCAGCCGAGACCTTCGGGAACTCAAAACGAACACAAGCATGGATGATCATCGAGTGTTCCAACGATGATGTCCAAGTCTTAAGGACGATCAAAAATGGGGTGTCTACAGTAAGACTGATAAATCACCAAAGAGTCCAAATCTGAAAAATCGTTTTGGAAAATCGATTTTAATCAAGAAGTGTCAAACATGGACTGCTTTGCCAGATTTTAGAGTCGCCACCTAAATATTTTGTTTTTGGGAAATTTAGGAAACCTTGACTCGTGCCTAAGGCCACGTGTCCGTCATCACCAAAGTTGCCTTGGCTCGGGAACTTGGGTACGAGGGGGGGAAGGTCATGAAATGAGCACCCCCGCTCACTCGATCAAAAGATCGGCCTTTACTAACATGATATATTATTTTTGAAAACACATGCGTTCTTATTCTGGTTAATTAGCTAATCTTACTACGTGATGCGCACAGCATACAAGTATAGACTAGATCGCCTAAATTGAAACAAAACATCTCATGTTTGTTTGTTTGAAAATGGTTTGAAGGTGCTACTCACAAGTAGGCTAAGACGCGGATTTGCCACCCTCAAGTGGGCTTAAAACATGATGATTTGCCACTTCAAGTTGGCTTAAAACTCACATTTTGATGAATTGTTCCAATTCAAGCAATCAAGCCTTCATCCACAGGCATTCATGCAGTTTAACATTTAAGCAGTTAGCCTCATGGCAAGCATGCTATCATGGCAGTCACTTACATACATGCAAGGATGCTAAAGCATAAACACTCACAGTGTACTACAAGCCAAAACAGAAGCTAGTTAGTAATCAATGCATGATCCTAGCTATGTCAACAATGCCTAATGCAACACATGTAGAATGCAACTAAAGATAGGCTCGGCTATTCTTAGATGGCATAAGAATGCAACAATTAATACATGTATTCAAATAGGAATTGAAATACAATGTGGTTTGAATGATGCGCCGAGCCCAGTGCATGCAAGACAAATGAATGATGCACGCATGCAAGCATAAGGATGCTAATTGAAATATGCCCTCATCTAACCACTGGAAGCGAGTAAATAAAAGGGAGAAAGAAATGGGGGTTGGAAGACATGCATCACACACACGCACACTTAATACAAAATTTTCCCTCACGATGGGGGGTCCGAATGAATCAACTAACTAGCTACGCTAAGCTAATTAATTACAAACCAACTAATTAATCAAATTAATTAAATTACAAAACCAACTAAGTATGAAAAGCATCTAAATTAGGCTGCCACAGCTCCGCCTTGAACAATGAAGGATGCATGCTCGGTCGCGTCCTTTCGGAAATCCACCACCTTGCCTCAAGATGCCTCTGTTTGCACACTTTCTGTACTTCTGAAAGTTCTGACCCACCTTAGGAACGTGCTAAAGGATGGTCAACCATAAGGGATGGCCATCGGCCAAAGTTGATGGCCATCGACCAAATTTATAGTCGATCGGCAGCTTTTGGTGGCCGGCCGGCAGCTTTGATGGCCGATCGGCCACTGTTTCCTGCAATTCTTCCTTTTGCTGCAACAGAGCACAAACAGAGGCATGGCAGTGTATTTACAAGGAAATGTGTGCACAACCACCCTCCCTATCATTTCTCAAGCTCAAGGGACTGCGGTACTCGGCTCTCGAGCCACTAATCACGCATCTCAATGCATGATGGCCAAAGAGGCCAAGTTGTACAATTCAATGTCAATGAATTCACACAAATAACACATAGGACTCAATGAACCTCCACCTTATCATATATGATCAAAGGTGTCAGTGACCTAAGGAATGAGGCACGTTTCATCACTTTGAGTATGAAACGTCCCTTGTTCCTTGCATTTGGATCAACATCCGATCCAACACAATGCAATGTAACAAACATGCAAACATAATGCAACATGCAACATGCAAACAACATGAGCATGCAACAACATGCTAACAACATGCAAATGTGACAACATGCAAATATAAGGCAATGCAACAATATAGGCATGGCGAGTGAAAGACAAGACACAAGGGCTATGTAATGCAACACTCAATGGACCTAAACCACATATGGACTGACCTAAGAGGGTCCAAAACAGTGGCCAACACACCAAAACTTAGGTACAAAAAGGGCCAAGAACACATGCTCATGTGATGGCTCATCAACTAGGCATAAGGGGACGACTCTCAAACATGATCAAGAAGTGACAAACATGGAAGTGTGGCAACACTACATGCTCTGAAATCAAGTGTGAAATGATGCCATGACATGCAACTATCACAAGTCTGGCATTCAAGATACATCAAAACACAAGGCTAGTCAAGCCTATTGCACTACAGCTATGCAATACACGAATCATATGGCCAAGACAACCCAAAACAGTCCTAGAGCATGCCAAAATGATGCTAAAACATGCATGGACTAAAGCTAACTCACGCTAGAATTAGAGGCACGAAGCATGGAATATACAAGGCCAAAGGGGAAGGTTATACTACACCTACCAAAACCAAGTATGAGATGACTTTATCAACAAAAATCAGAGTTATGGCATGTCAAAATAACACTAAAAATGGGCTAGTACCAAGTCAACACATGTTAGAATAACAAGCTTACTCATTAGGTATGCAAGGCTAGCAAAGAGGACTTACACTACAAGTGTAAGAAGCAAATGAGGGATGCTCTAACCAACCAAAAATAGAGTTGTATCATGGAAAAATAAGACCAAAAACACATTGATATGGCAGCCCAAAAGCCTAGGCAAGATGGCATACATATGGGCTCATGCTTAAGGCATAAAGCACAACCTTTCAAAAGCATTGAAAGAGTGAAGCATGAGAGAGTGTGACCACACTACACACACTAAAATCACATACCAAATGATGTTAGATCATGCAAATAGCCCAAGCAATGTATGCTAGTGGACTCAAAACACAAAGCTAGTGAGCAAGAATGAACTATGGCTATACAAAGCAAGGCATGCATGACCAAAACAACATAAAATAGAGCTAGAGCATGCTAATACATGGCCAAAAGCTTGCTGGAGTTGAGCCAAAAACATGCTAGAATGATGGCTTAAAGCACAAAGCATGTTAGGCTAGTGAATGGAAATGCACTACAAGTGCAAGGAGCATGCAAGAGGATATCAAACCAACCCTTGACAGAGCTATAACTTGCTGAAATAATGCCAAAAACATGCTAAGATGGAGCCTCAAAGAGGTAGAAAAACATGCAACTTTGATGAGCCATCAACACAAGCATACAAGAGAAGAGGAGGGGGGACAACCCCCTCCTATTTAAGACATCAAAACACACTTTCTACCACTGAAAATTCACTGGATTTCAACGGCTAAAAGGCCAAGAGAAGATGATCTCGAAGGCCTAAAAGGATGGCACAAAACAAGGCCAAACAAGGCACAAAAAGGGGGTAGACCACCCCCAACACCAAAGGTGCCTTAAACAAACACTTTAAGCACTTAAAATTAGAACTTTTTTCAGTTGAAAGCAAGGCCTAAAACGGTATTCAAAGGGGGCCAAACACTTAAGCAAAACAAGGCTTAAAAGGGGTAACAACTCACCCTTGAAAAACCACAACAAACTAGCACTTCTGAGCCAAAGAAAATAAACTTTAAGAGTCCAAACAAGGTCCTCTAGTACCTCAGCAACAAAGCAATGGTGCTTCACTAGGTGTTATAGTGCAAAAGTGAAGACAAAACACACTTTTAAGCTATATATATATATATATATAGAGAGAGAGAGAGGGAAATATATAGAGAGATATATGTTTTGTATCTCCAATTTTCAGAACCTCTGGAAAGGGAGAGAGACCTCTCCTCTTATAGAAATCTAAGTCTCAAGCTTGTTGAGCAAGCTAGAGGCTTGGTTCAATCCCTCCATACACGTGTATGGAGGATGAGATCTGTGCTCACCAGCTGTCACAGTTGGCAAAGAAATATCTGCAAAAGCAAATAAAAAGGCCTTGGCCAACAAACATGGCCAACAAACATGGCCAACTGGCCAAAAAGGGTGCCGACCGGCCACTACTGATGGCCAGCTTAGAGGCGTTATCTCCTACTGGTGCACGAAATTGTTCAGGTATAGGAACTAACATCTTCCCATCCTTATCGACAATGTAATGGGCCTGTATGCCACATGTCGGGCCACGACCACATATGTCATGTGATGCTATAAGGACATAATTTTAATTGAGTTAGTAAGTAAACAAATGCAAGTTAAACCTTAAAAACAACTTTGCAAACTTACCAATGCTGCTAGATGCAGTCACCTTGTGCTTTGGTTGCACATTATGAGGTGGTAAAGGTTGGGTACCGACCTCCTGAATTGGGGGATCCATCATTTCCTCTGGGATAGGAGTTAATGGCCTTGAATGAGACTGTAAACAGAGTCCTGGTGTCATCTTTTGTTCCTGAAATAACATAATCAAATTGTAAAAAAGATATTTAACATAGTTAAAATATATTTTAAAAAAGATGTGATGTGTAAGATATGTGAAGAAGAAATGTAAATAGTAAAAGACATGTTTACACACAAATATAAAATAATGTGTATAATACCTCGCGGTCAGAGGAACCCAATGACTCATCATCATTGTCATCCTCACTCTCCGAAGGGTTATACTTAACATCATCATTTACCTCAACCCTAATTTCCTTTTCCCTTGCATTTGCACATTTGGGCTAAACCGCACTCACTAAAGAATTTGTAATATTCTTCATTCTATAGACACCCCATTTTTGACCGCCCATAAGACTTGGGTACTACTGATTGCTTACTTAGTGATGCAGGCTATGCAGTGCAAATGTTCGATTTCTTCAGCAAGAGGAGAGTCAAATACAAACCTCACACCCCATTTTTGGACCAAAACTATTTTGAATGGTTTTTAGACCTTAAAACCCTCTCTTTGAAAATATTTTTGAAATAAAGTTCCTACGATGTTCCGACGCTCGCATTTTGTTAAATGTTACGCTTTTCGATAAACCGAGCAATGACAAAGTGGAAATGAATGAAAGAGAGATGAAATCTTTGAAAAATCTTTCAAAACACCTTGCTTAGGGGTTTGGAGTTAAAGAAAAGAGGAAAGGAGAGAAGAAACCTAGTTGAGGAAGAAGTTAGGTATGAATCGTTAAGAGAGAGACGAGCAGTCCTCGCTAAATCGGGCCTATCCTTTTGTATAGTTGGAATTAAGCTATGAGGCTACCACCATTGGAAAGAAGACTTCCGGGGCTTCATTTTTCACTCAAGAATCTCCTAAAGCCGAGTCCGGATGGGAGAGATATGATTGGTTGAAGTTGGGCATCATTCCGGTTGGACCAAAACTGAGTAGCCTTCACTAAAAGAGGGATATCTCTTAGCACACATGGAATTTTGATGTGATGATTCCATAATTGGAAATCAGACTTCCAGGGCTACAGTTTAGGCTCAATAATGACCTGAAAAGGAGTCCAGATGAAGGAATTAGGCTTGCTTCAAGTCAGGGACCTAGACTGATTTTTGCTGTCGGCCTCTATGGAAGTGTATCGGCCACAATTGGAGCTCATCGGCCATAGGTCGGCCAAAAGTGAACCTTATCGGCCACAAATGATGGCTGGTCAGCTAGAAGTGTCCAAAACTCAGATTTTTTGCAGATATTTCTCCTCTAGTTGTTTCCAGCTTGTACCACCTGTCCAAGCTCAGATATTTCGACCAAAGTTGATATTTTGCTATATATGAGAGCCTTATATCTCATATTCAAGGGGTGAGAGGATGAGAGGATAGATTAGAACAATTTTGGCAAAAGATTTGGGAGCCTCTCTCTCTAGAAACTCTCTCTAGATTTCACTCTCTCTAAGGATTTTGTGCTTGAAGGCTTGCGTACATCCATCTTCAACCTATCAACCCTTAAGAAGACTTGATCACCATTGGGCTGAGGTCCCTTGGAACTTGTTTTGGGCTGCTAAAGCTTGGTTTTAACTCAGAAATCTTGCTTTTTTGCTGTTTGGCTTCAAGGGTAAGCACTTGTCGCTCTAAAGCTTTGTTTTGAATGCTTGTTTTACCACCTTTGCAAACTATTTTTGGCTTGGTTTTGAACTGAGAAAATCTTTGTTTTTCAGTCCTAAAAGTGATGGTTTAGGCCTATTTTGTGTTAGGGGGTTGTCTCTCCCTTTGCTCTTTGGCTTGTAAAGCCTTTAGAGCCAACTTCCTAAGCTTTTGAAACCATCTTTGTTTGTCCTTTTAACCACTGAAATCCAGTGGATTTTCAGTGGTAAAAATGTGGTTTTGAGGTTGAAAATGGGAGAGGGTGGTCCCCTCTCCTCTTGTCTTGGTTGTATGCCTTGTTGGCCTAATTATTGAGCATGTTTTTCTAGCATGTGTTGGCTTATTCTTAGCTTACTTTTGGGCTTATTTCAGCATGGCATAACTCTGTTTTTGGCTTGTTTGATCATTGGTTGCATGCTTCATGCACTTGTAGTGTAAATCCTTGTTGCCATGCCTTGTTAGCACTATAAAGTAGCATCTTTTTGTGGCTTATGTTAGCTCTTTTCAAGAATGTTTTTGTGACTTTTAGGACCTGATATAACTCTGTTTTAGGCTGGTTTCATCACCTCTTGCATGCTTCATGTACTTGTAGTGCAATCTTACCCATTAGCGTAGTGTACTTTGCGTTTTGGTCGTTCCTGCTAGCTTGTTTTAGCTATGCTCCATACATGTTTTAGCATTATTTTGACATTCTTTAGGACTGTTTTGGGTGTTCTTGGCCTTTTGGGGCTTGCTTTGTATAGCTATAGGGTATTTGGCTTTGCTAGCCTTGCACTTTGGGCCCCATAGCGTGTCATATTTGAGCTTTTTGCATGATATGGCATCATTTGGTTGGTAATTTCAGACCATAAACTTCTACCATGCTCTCATGATTATCATTCTTTCATTGTGTTTAAGAGTTGTGCCCTTATGCCTTGTTTATGAGTTAATTCGGGAGCCTATCTTTCTTGCCATCTTTGTTGCGAGTCTAGCATGTTTTTGCTACTATTTTGACCTGCCTTAGGTATTTTTTGAGTGCTTTAGGTCATTTGAGCATTTCTTGGTATGGTTGTAGTGTAAAGCCCTTGACTAGCTTTGTATTTCAAGTCTCTTGGCATGCTTTATTTGAGCTATGTGCATGATTTGGCATCATTTCTTACATGATTTCAGAGCATATTTCATTGCCACACTCTCACATTTTCCACCCCTTCAATGTGTTTGAGGGTTGTGTCTTCATGCCTTGTTTGTGAGCCAATGTGTATGCATGCTTGTACAAGCTTTTGGGCTTCCTTTTTAGCATGTCTTGGCCACTGTTTTGGCATGATTTAGGTCTGTCCATATTCGGTTAAAATCCATTGAGCATTGTTTTGCATGCCTCTTGTGAGGTGCCCTTTACTAGCTTTAATGCCTTAGCTTCTAAGCTTGCCATGCATGCTTTGTTTGCATGATAGAATTTTGTGCATGCCATCCTAACATTGGTAGAATAGCATGTTGTTTGCATGTTGTTGCATTGCATTGTATTTGCATGTTGTTGTATTGCATGTTGTTTGCATGATGTTACATTACATTGTGTTTGCATGCCATTAGCATTGTTAAGTTGATCATGTTGCATTGTATCGTGTTTGGATAGGGTGTTAACCTAAACACGAGAAACGAGGGATGTTTCATACTCAAAGTGATGAAACGTGCCTGATTTCTCGGTCGCCGACTGTAGACGCGCCCGCGGAGGACCTCGCTACTACAGTTCGGACTCCCTTTTTGTTTGTTGCGGTTCTAAATCTGAACCAAAGAGTCCAACTCTGGCAAATCGTTTTGAAGAAAAACAGATTTTTTGAAAAGTAGTGCCAAACATGGACTGCTTTGCCAGATTACAGAGTCGCCACCTAAATATTTTAAAATGGGAAATTTAGGAAACCCTGACTCGGTGCCGAAGGCCACGTGTCCGTCATCACCAAAGTAGTCTTGGCTCGAGAGCTTGGGTACGATCGGGGAAGGTCAGCTATGAGCACCCCCTTTCGCCCGGTCCGAAGACCGGCCTCTACTAACCGTGATACCCGATTTTGAAAACGTTACATGTTCTTATTCCGGTTATTAGCCTAGAATTACTACGTTATGCGCACAGCAAACAAGTATAGACTAAATCGCCTAAATTGGAATAAAACATTTCATGTTTGTTTTGAAAATGGTTTGCTACTCGCAAGTAGGCTAAAATGCAGGTTTTGCCACCCTTAAGTGGGCTTTTAGAAAAGACAGTTTTGCCACTATCTGGTGGGCTTAAAACTCACAGTTTTAATGCATTATTCCAATCTAGATAATTTGACCTCCATCCACAGGCATTCAAGCAGTTATGTCACATAAGCACTTAGCCTCATGGTAGTCATGCTATTATGGCAACACTCACACACATGTGATATGCTAAAGCATAAAAGCTCACCTAGTACTCCAAGCCAAAACAGAAACTAGTTAGTAATCATGTGCATGATCCTAGTTCACGTTAAGTGGCTAATGCAACACATACAGAGGTGCAGTTAGAGTAGGCTCGGTTATCCTAAGATGTCATGTGAAATGCTACAAGTAACAAGTATTCAATTTGGAAATTGAAATACCATGCAGTTTGTATGATGTACCGAGCCCAGTGCATGTTAGACAAATGTATGGATGCACGCATGCTATCATACTGTATGCTAATTTAAATATGCCCTAATCTACCATCGTAAGCAGGTAAAGAAAAGGGAAGAAAGAGATGGGGGATGGAAGACATACACACACCCACACACACTTATTACAATTATGCCCTCGCACAGAGGGACCCAAAAGAATAATACAGTCCCAAAATAATACAGTCCAAATACAGAATAAATTAATTATTACAGAAATTTCTAATTATCAAATTAATATTAACATAAAAGAAAGGGGCCCCAGCCCTGCCTCGGGATGCGCAAATGATGCATGCTCGAATCCGACTCGCCCGGAAACCCGCGTCATGACACTGTTGCCTCTGCTTTTACTGCCCTGCCTCTCTGGAAAACTGCCAAAGTCTCAGGACATGCTCCCTGAACACTGAGGATCATCATCGGCTGAATAGAATGTCCATCGGCCGTGTACAATAGTCACCGGCCATGAGTGAAGTTATCGGCACAAAATGTTTGCCGGTCGGCACCATATCCTGCCGGTCGGCACAAAATTCCTGCAGAGGACAGTTTGACAGCAACAGCAGGCAGACAGTGCATGATATGGATTTTAGAGCAAATGTAAGCATGGTCAATGCTCCCTATCATGTATGGGACTCAAGGAAGCATGACCCTTGGTTCTTGGGCCATCAATTATGCATCTTGGTGCATGCTAGCCTAAGGAACCAAGATTGCATTTTAATGTGAAAATGCATGCAACACACAAATGAGACCAAAACCTTATCATACATGGATCAAAGGCCTTGGTGACCAAGGGTTGAAACAAGTTGCACCACTTGTAGTGTGAACTCCACTCAACCCTCATGCTTGGTTTGACAACCCCAAACCAAGCTATGAAATGCATGTATGCAACATAGCTCAAATGATGCAACATGAGGATTAGGATGCAAGCACACCAAATGCCATCCAACTACCATGTTAAGCATGCAAAATGCTAGAGTATACAAGATGCAAATGTCATGCAAATATGGGCCATTATGTAAGAAGAATCATCATGCCACCACACCTAATGGACGCAACATGCAACAAGCATATGGTAAGTATACAATGATGGACTTAACCACAATGGGGCAGGCCTTGAACCTCCCCAAAACAGTGGCCAAAAGATGCCCGAAATGGTGACCAATTACCTATGCAAACATGCAAGTCAAAGGGCCTAAGGTTAAGGCACAAAGGGAGCACTCCTTGCTACCATTAACATGGCCACTCATGGCATATATTAGACAAGCAAAACAGATGTTTAGCATGCAAAAATACACCCCAAAACCTTGATATGGCAGCCCTAAAATGCATTAAACATGGAAGCATGCAAAAGGCCTATTTCAAGGCATAAAATTGCAACATTTCAAAGCATGAATAAGATGGTAAATGGAAACATATAGGCATGATATAGGGACTGAAATAGCATATGAAAGGACTCCAAATCACTTAAATAGCCTAACCAATGCATGTTCATGGATCATACGCTCAAGACTAACAAGCCATCATGCAAAAAAAACATGTCAAGCATGCCAAAGGTGACGAAATCAGTGGCCCACAGCCTCTAAACATGGCAAAATGATGCTAATACCATCATGGAATTAGGCTAAGACATGCAAAGAACATGGCCTAGATACATGACACACTTCTAAGCATAAGAGAGCATTACAAAACAAGTATGAGAAGCATGCTAAGGGGTACAAATCCAACCTTGGACAGAGGTTAGATATGACCTAAAACACCCAAGAAAACTCTGAAATGAAGCCAAATGCAAGTATGCATACATGCTACCTTGTGAGCCAAAGACAAAGGCAAGAAAGGGGCCAAGGGGAGAGGGGTGTCCCTCCCCTATTCATGGCTTCAAAATTCCTTCCTCACCACTGAAAACCCACTGGTTTTCAGTGGTGAGAAGACCAAGAACACCAAGTTAAACAAAGCTTCAAAAAAAAGGCACTAAAATGACCAAAACAAGGCCTAAAAGGGTGAGTTGGCACCCAAACCACAAAACACCCTTAATGAATGTTCTTAAGCATGAAAATGTAAGCCTTTTTTATGTTGAACACAAAGCCAAAAACACAAAGCAAGATAGGTAGAAAGCTAGTGCAAGTTTGGGGAAACTAAAGCAACATGCTTACCCTTGAAGACTCCTTGAAGAACAAGTGATGTAGCCCTCCTCTAATGATCAAAACCAGTCCAAAACCACCACAAACAACCCTCCAAGTCCCTCAATCTCGGAGCTAGGTGTAATAGTGTGTGTAATGGTGTAAAAGTAAGGTAAAACACGCTATTTAGGTCTAAAAACACATACACAAGGATGAGAGAGATGGAAAATATAGAGAGAGGAAGTGTATCTCAGATATAGAGATATATGAGCTCTGGTTTTTATCTCTCAAATGGCCAACCCCTGACAAAGGGAGATGGATGGTGCTTAAATAGGCAAAATCAAGCCAAGAAGTTTAGAGGCTAAGCAAAGGAAAAGGGTTCAAGGGGTGGAAAGGGGGCTTGGCTTCTTGGAGAAGCCAAGACAGCTGGCCAAGCTTCTTCAAGAAGCTTTGGCCAAAGGGTCAAGCTTCTAGAAGCTTGGAGGGTTCAAGGGTGCAAAGGGTGCAAAATGGTCACACTTGTGCACGTGGGAGTGTGATGGTGCATTCCAGCTGGCACAGCTGGCATGCACCATGTCTCAGGGGTTCAAAGGGTGCACGCCGCCCAGCCAAAAAGATCATCGGCACAAAAAAGTGCCGGTCGGCATCATACAGTGCCGACCGGCCAAAGTTTTTTAGAAAACAGTGCCGATGGCCAAAAGGGAGTGTCGGTGGAGGGTGGGGGCAGCCGGTAGGATTCAGGGATGGCTAGCAAGCCTCCTCCTACCCTCAAATGCAAAAACACACAAGTCTTGGTGCAAAACCAAGCACAGAACAAGCCGGTTGAGAGGTCCTGAGGCACGACGGGCAGCCGGGATCTCCGGGAACTCAAAACGAACACAATCATGGATAATCACCGGGTGTTCAAGCGGTGACGTCCAAGTCTTGAGGACGGTCAAAAATGGGGTGTCTACACCGACCCTCTTGATCAAGCATGATAGAGGTGTAGGCCCATTGTGTCATTTGTGCATTCATTGACATTGACTTGTGCAACTTGGCCTCTTTGGCCATAATGTACAAGAACCGAGCACTACACTCCTTTGAGCTTTAGCCATGATAAGGAGTGTGGTTGCACACACATTTTCTTGCAAATACATTGCCATGCCTCTGTTAGTGCTCTGTTGTAGCAAATGGAGAATTTGTAGGAAACAGTGGCCGATCGGCCATCAGAGCTGCCGACCGACTATCAAAGTCTACCGATCAACTATCAAATTGGCCGATAGCCATAAACTCTGGCCGATGGCCATTACTCTTGGCCGACCACCCCTCAGCATGTTCCTAAGGTGGGTCGGAAGCATCTTAAAAGTTGGCACAATTTCCAGAAGTCTAAAAGAGTGCAAATAGAGGCATCACGATGCACGGTAATGGATTTCGGAGCGAAGCCGACTGGGCATGCATCTCTCCCTTGCCCGCGAGGCCATTTCTTTATTTATGATTAGTTCGTGTAAACTAGTCATTTGATTTGTTTTGTAATATTTTAATTAGCTTAGCATAGTTATTTGTTTCAATTTGGATTGTAATAATTAGTTAACTAGGGTTAGTTAATTAGTTTCATTTTGTAATATTTAGTTTAATTAACTTAGATTAGCTAATTAGCTTATTATTCGGACCCTCCGTCGAGAGGGTACAACTATTGTAATAAGTGTGCGTGTGTGTGATTCATGTCTTCCAACCCCCATTTCTTTCTTCCTTTTATTTACCAGCTTTTGATGGTTAGTTTTAGGGCATATCTCAATTAGCATCCTTATGCTTTGAATGCGTGCGTCATTCATCTGTCTTGCATGCACCGGGCTCAGCGCATCATTCAAACTGCATTGTATTTCAATTCCTATTTGAATACATGTATCAAATTGTTGCATCCATATGCCATTCTAGATAGCCGAGCCTATTTTAGATGCATTTTTGCATGTGTTGCATTAGGCATTGTTAACATAGCTAGGATCATGCATTGATTACTAACTAGCTTCTTTTTTTGGCTCGGAATACACTGTGAGTGTTTATGCTTTAGCATTTTGCATGTGCGTAAGTGCTGTCATGATAGCATGCTTGCCATGAGGCTAACTGCTTAAGTGTTTAACTGCATAAATGCCTGTGGATGATGGCTTCATTGCTTGAATTGGAACAATTCATCAAAATGTGCATTTTAAGCCCACTTGAGGGTGGAAAATCCACGACTTAGCCTACTTGCAAGTAGCAACTTCAAACCATTTTCGAAAAACAAACATGAGTTGTTTTGTTCCAAATCGAGTGATTTAGTCTATACTTGTATGCTGTGCGCATCACATAGTAAGATCAGCTAATTAACCGGAATAAGAACACATGTGTTTTCAAAAACAACATATCATGTTAGTAAAGGCCGATCCTTTGATCAAGCGAGCGGGGGTGCTCATTGCATGACCTTCCCCTCTCGTACCCAAGTTCCCGAGCCGATGCAACTTTGGTGATGACGAACACGTGGCCTTAGGCACGAGTCAAGGTTTCCTAAATTTCCCAAAAACAAAATATTTAGGTGGCGACTCTGAAATCTGGCAAAGCAGTCCATGTTTGGCGCTTTTTGATTAAAATCGATTTTCCAAAACAATTTGCCGGATTTGGACTCTTTGGTGATTTATCAGTCTCACATTGCACTTTGTGAGATTAGATTCAGAACCGTGACATGAGTCCGAACTATAGTAGCTAAGAACCACAATTCATGCCCTCGCACGCGGAGTGGAGTTCCAGGCGGTCTACACATTCCAAGATTGTTCATTATCTCATAGTTCTCCTTGATTCGCTTATTTCTTTGTTTCTCATATTTTGTTAGCTTCTTAGTTTTCAAATCACCTGGTTTCAACTATTGTTTTTTTGCCTCAGACCATTTTCTACAACTATATAACATAATTCAACTTTAATTGAAAAATATAGACAATGTCATCATGCACCATTAAATAAAAGAAGAAATAGAAAGTAACATAAACATATAAAGTAAAAATTACGTTAATTAATAACATTTGTTCGAAAATAAAGTATAAAATAAAAATTACATATCATGATCCATATCAGGATCCATATCAACATCAAGAATGTTATGTTCTTCATCTCCTTCATCATCTCTATTCTCTTCCATTATCTCATCTAATGACCCTACTTTCGAAATAACATTGAATTCAACATCATCCCTACAATAGCAAACAATTGGGTCAATGTCAATTGGAACAAAATCAGTAATGTTTTCTTGTTAGAACACATCATTATTTTCTGAAGGATCCAATAATTCTCCATTAATAGCGTCTGGAACATCAAAGACACCTCTATGGTGCACCCTTTGTATGACATTCTAAGGTTCACCCAATTTGGTATCATTCAGATAGAAGACTTGCTTAGCTTGACTAGATAGGATAAATAGGATAAATGGGTCAAATTGGTACCACCGACTTTTCACCCCAATTCTTGTGCAATATGTATCAAATCGTATTGTTCTGTTTCTGCCAGTGTTACCAGTGTTGTACCATTCACACTGGAACAAAACAACATTTTTATCACATATGTAGTCAAATTCCAAAACCTTGCACAAGTGACCATAGAAGTCATGCAATTTTCCTTCATGATCCCCTTGTGTAAGCACACCACTATTTTGACTCGTATGACGGTTGTCTAGATCTCGAGTATGGAACCAACTGCTATTGATTATGCAACATGTGGGTGGTCCTCAGGCAAGTAACATTGATGGTTAGTGTACCCCATCTTATTTCTCAAAGATTCAAAATATGGTTCATCATTGCAAGTGTAACAAGAATAATGACCCTTTGTTCTCCACCCAGATATGTCACCAAATGTAGGCCAATTGTGTATTATCCCCAACAAACTTGCATGTATTCGAAAAGTCTCATTGGTGGAGACATCGTAAGTTAGTGCACCATTTGTCCATAACTCATTCAACTCATCTACCAATGGTCGCATGTAGACGTAAATATCAATCCCTGGTTGCGATTCTCCAGGAATAAGTAATGACATCAAACAAAATGGATCCTTCATAACCCACCAAGGTGACAAGTTGTATGGAATGAGTATGATGGGCCACAAACTGTAAGAGTTGTTCATGTTCCCAAAAGGGTTAAACCTATCAACAGCCAACCCTAGCAACACATTTCAAGGCTCCAAGGCAAACTCGGGATGTTGCGCATCGAATTCCTTCCACTCATCACTATCAGCGAGATGCCTCAATATCTCATCGTCCACTTGTTTGTCTTGGTACCATCTCATGTCCTCAGCCCTCTTCTTTGACATGTACAATCTTTTCAACCTTGGTGTCAAAGGAAAGTACCACAAGACTTTATGGGGATCTTCTTACCCCTTCCACGATTGATCTTGTATCAAGATGTCTTACAAGTCGGACATTTATCTAGTGTTGCATTCTCTTTCCAAAATAATACACAATCATTTATGCAAGTATCAATGAGCTCATATGACAAGCCCAAGTCACATAGTATTTTCTTAGCTTCATAAGTTGACTTTGGAACCAAATTTTCTTTTGGTAAAAGTCTACTTAAAAACTCTAGCATCATATCAATTGACTTATTGCTCCAATGATTTTTTACCTTCATATTAAGCACCTCGATCACAAACTCCAACAAAGTATAATTTTTACAATTTGGGAACACCTCACACTGGGCATCAGTCAACAACTGATCAAAAGTTCTCACTTCCTCCCCTTGGCTTGTATCAGTAGATTCCCCTCTTATTCGATCTTCCACTATGGCTTCAATACCACTTAAAATTTCATCACCATCAAGTTGCATCTCATCATCATGGTAAGCCTCGTTTGAAACACAGGGTTCCCCGTGCTGGTGCCATATAGTGTAAGTTTGCATAATCCCATATTGGAGCAAATGAATTTCCACATTTTGAAGATTTTGTCTATAAACATTCACACACTTTATACATGGACACAAAATATTATCAATCTGGTCTAAAAACCCCATTGCAAATTGAAGAAATAACTTGACCCCATCATTATATGGTTTACTCATCCTTCCATCAGCCGTCCTACCTAGGGCAATCCAACTTTTATCCATGTCTGATCACAAATGAAAGATTATGAACAATATAGTATAGTGTAGACTTGTGTATTTATGAGCTAATTAAATTGAAAAATTCAATAAGAGCTTCACCAAATATATGTCCAGATCTTTAATGAAGATTCTTATACAAGTTCTAAGGTTATATGCAAGTAAGGAATAAAAACTAACAAAAATGGTCATTATTAATTTTAACACGTCTTTACCAAAAAAGATCATTAACAAATCAACAAAAATCACCACATGTCTACACATCTTTAATATTTTTTTGTTTAAAAGAAATCAACAAAAAGTGAAATTTAATTCAATTGTAAAGATTTCACAACTTATTCTTATAACCTTATACACTAGCCAATTATATAAGATTTTATTGATCCCTACTCAAATAGAAATGAATCTGTGTTGGTGACCAAGTGTAATGATCTTGCACAGAGTCTACAGAGAGACATAACTCTAACCATCAAGAAGACAAATCAGGATATTGCAATGTAAATTACCGTGCTGCCAGGTCCTATTTCACAACTAGTAAGAAGCACAGTACTTAATTCATAAGTTATGGAGTCTCTCCCACCAAGAAATAATAATAACCGGAAGCCCAATTCCTCCATCCAGTAGTCATTTTGACATAGGAAAAAATTTTCAACCAACCCATACATGCATATCATTCTGCAATCTTCAGCATTTAACAAATGGAATATAGGGAAGAAAACCAATTGACAGCAATACATGTATATTTATATGCAACCACAAGGATTTGCAAATAACCACTTAAGCTCTCTATAGAATTGAGCAGTCAAAATTACTAAATAAGAAAAAATGTCTGCATAAATCTACTTTAATAAGGAATGAAGATGATGTCCGCTTCACCCGTGAAATAACAATTTCTAAAGAGTAAGAAAATTATTATAGCTAGAATCTAATTCAATAAAAAATAATAAGACATACCCCAATAAATGGGATTACTTGTCTTGTTAAGTTGTTTTAGTTGTTGATTTATGCCAAAACACAAAAAGGTAAAATTTTGTACACATCACAGGGGCTCCTAAGGTAACAAAATTCATTGTCGGGTAAGTTCCAACCCACATTAAAGGCATAACAATTTGGGCATCGTCTCAGAGAACAAGTAGGGCTACTTATGTCATATGTTCTGCTTATACCTTCCTAGGGAGTATGTAGTATCTTGTTAGGTGGTTTTAGCTTTTAATTTATGCCAAACTCAAAAAGGTAAAAATTTGTATACATCGGGCAACCAACTGTCCTCATAGCTTGTTAGCTTTAGAGTTCCAATTTAACCATGAATGAAAAATAGGGTTGGTGCTTAAACTATTATTTAGATTGAAATTGATACGAATATTATTAATTGTAAATTTGAGCATGGGCATGTCCATATTCCTGTACTTAACCTAGTCCTAGGCCTAACAAATGAAAATTTCAGTAAGGCAGTGAAAGTGTACATATATGACCCTAGCATGGACTAAGAACAGATGAGAGCAAGCTAATAACAATTCACATACGATAGCAAGCATCTTAGTTACAATGTAAAAGCTTTTACCAGAGCAAATCTAGTACACGCAATACTGAAACCAGGGAAATAAAAGGATGGACTTGCAGACAGGAATTAAGTTGGAATTGCACATGGACTTCATTAGTTAAATTAACTTTCAAGCCCAACAAAAGTTGATAAAATAATAATAATAATAATAATATTACCTGTCAAAGGACTGAAAACTAAGAGAAACAACATTGGCAAAGGAACCTAAGCCAGAAATGCAACCTTGAGCCTTACTCTAAAAAAAATAAAAAGAAAAAAGGTCGTAAAAAAAACAAAATAGTATCACAGTGGACAGAGCATATCAAAGCTAGATGTAGAAATTGATGATAAAAAACATTAAATATAAAGAGGGAAACAAGAGATTCAGAAAGGGGGAAATAGACCACTTCAACCAAACCCATTTTTTGCAATCAACAAAAAATTAAATTGAACAAATCATAACAACCCTAGAGCAAGATTCAAAAAGGGGGAAATAGAGAAAGGGGGACAGAGAGGGAGAGAGACTGACCGAGGTAGACAGAGCGAGAAATAGAGAGAAAGATAGACCGCAAGTGAGAGAGAGACAAACCAAGAGTGAGAGAGTACCTGTGAGAATGTGACAGTGGCGGTGGCGAGCTGAGGTTGCAGTGGTGAGTGGCATTGGTGGTCTGCGCTAAGGTGAGGTGATGTAGGGTGAGGTTTGGTGGTCAAATATATATGTGAGAAGAAGAACCGCTCGATGTAACCGTGTGAGAAGAAGAAAAATTCTATAAGGTGCAAATATATTAATTTCCCTCTAAAATATTTAGCAACTAAACCATTTATTGGTGACAAAATTATTTCCTCACCAAAGATGAAAATATTGGCCACGAAAATAGTTTCCTTACTAAATGATATCAAAATATTTAATATTATTGGTGACGAAAATATATTCGTCATTAATAATTTTATAATTGGTGACCAATTTTTTCCTCACCAAAAGTCTCAAAATTTTGGCACCCTCCGAAAAAATTAGTGGGAAAATCTTCAGCGACAAAAAAAATATATAAATAATGATGAAAAATAATTTCGTCACCTAATTTTTTTATTATGTACTTAGATTGGTGACGAAATTTTATTTTTGTCTCTAAAAATGGTACGTTTGGAGACAATATATTATTTTCGTCATTAAAAGGTACCTATTTCGTGACAATTTATTTTCGTCATTAGTTTTCGTCTCTAAAGGCACTTTTTGTTGTAGTGATAACACTTACTCTTAAACGTTTTGAAGTATTTTATATTAGGTTTCAACCCTTTCCACAGTTCATATGGAGTTTGTAATGTGTCGGGCCTTAAATACACACGATTCATCACATAAACAGCGGTATTTAAGGCTTAAGCCCAAAATTTGGAAGGAACTTTCTTACTAAGGAGCATGACCCTAGCCATTTCTTGAACAGCCCTGTTTTTCCTCTCAACAACTCTTTTTTACTGTGGGGTAATGGGTGGAGAAAATTCATGCTTAATGCCATACATATCACAAAAATCCGAAAATGAGCTATTTTCAAATTCACGACCATGATCAGTTAGGATTCTTATGATGCGCATGATAGAAACACCCTGTTCATTTTGGATTTTAAGGACTAAGGATTTGAAAGCATCAAATGTATCAGATTTTTCTCATAAAAAATTAACCCATGTGGAATGATTATAATCATCAACAGTTAAAAAAATATATCTTTTACCTCCAATGCTTTCAGTACGAGTGGGTACCATAAGATCCATATAAACAAACTCAAGAGGAAGCTTGGTTGTTGAGTTGTTCACCTTCTTGTGAGGAGCTCACGTTTGCTTCCCCCATTGTCATGGCCCGCACATTTAGTTCATTGTCTTACCCATTTTCGAAACTCCTCTCATAATCTCTTTGTTGGCTATCTTAGTTAGGTCTTTAAAATTCATGTGACCTAATCACTGATGCCATAAGTCAAGATTACTTATGATGGCCAAGTGACAAGTGAGATCATTAGTAGTAATAATCCCATAGCAATTATCAGATGTGCAAACCCCATGCATGATAGTATTTCCATTTTTGTCTAAAATTTGACATTTATTTTTTGAAAATAATACTTCATGATATGAGTCACACATTTGACTAATAATTAAAAGATTAGCTTTACGGCTGTCAACAAGTAATACATTCTCCATATTAGGAAGATTGGGGAAACTTATAGAGCCCTTACCAATGACTCTAGAGGTGCCACCATCTCCAAAGGTAATAATTCCTCCTTCATATTTCTCAAGAGATGTGAAGTAGAATTTGTCACCTGACATGTGACGAGAGCACCCACTATCAAGGTACCACATGTGCAAGTCACATGCTTTTCAGTGCAGTGTGAACGACAAAACAAGTAAGGTCACTCTTTCTTATCCATAACTTTTTGGTCTTCACAGAAGGAGGACTCGAATTTTTGGTAAATGTCTTAGCGTTGTGAATGCCACTTTGAATCTTGGTATTTCGCCTAGACGATAAGGTTGTCTCCTAACCCATGAAGTATTAGAATTTTTGGCTTTTGGGGAGACTCTACCAAATGACTCAAAACAATATGTGGCCATACCTACCACAATGATAACAAATAAAAGCAGGTTTTACCTTCATTTCTTTGGTCTTACCACCTTTAGGTTGATGGAGAGGCTTGTCATCTTGTTGGATCTTCATCTTTCCCTTGGCTTAAGATGTAGGAGTCTTTCCTTTTTGTTGTGTTGCCTCACCATAGCCTATCCCACTTTTGTTACCACCCATTTGTTGAGAACCAATGATGCCTTCAAGTGTCTTTGATCCTCTGTTCCACATATCAATTGTGGCTCTAGCATTTTTGAGTCCTTCCTCTTTCTGATTGACCAGTTCTTCCAAGGTAACTTGAGATATCTCAAGAGATTCAATCTTCTCTTCATATATAGCATAGATTTTCAGAAGTTCATTCCTCTCGGTCTCCCAAGTTAGAAGCTTTGCATAGAGAACTTGTCTATCACTTGAAATCTTGATGACATCCTTTTTAGCTTCGAAAATCTCATCTTTTAACTTAATATTCTCATTTTCACATACTTTGAGTTTGATAGTGAGTTTGTCATTCAACCTGGGTAAGTTTAGAGATTCAATGTATAGCTTTTCATAAGCATGTTGAAGTTCTTCACCATCTATCTCATCATTATCATCTGAGGTTTCATCATCTTCAATTTGTTATTCTTTCTCCTCGAGAGCATCCAGTCAAGCGACTAAGGCATTGATATGGGTATTATTGGATGGTTGTGAAGATGACTCTGTACTTTCATGGAATTGCATAGGAATAGCCCATGCATCTTTGGCATTTTTAGAATGAGAGATCCGATCTTCTTCTTCTTCAGAAAGTGCTTCTTGGATGGTGTTCGGAACTCTTTCACTACTCACATTGTCAACCCTTTCAACATCACTCCATTCTTCAATTGGCTTGGCAACCTTTTGATTGGTGTTTGGATTGATCATAAACGGTGCTTTAATATTCTTCTTAATTGTGCGCCAACCTTTAGGATCCCAAGCTCTGAGATAAACTCTCATTCTACACTTCCAGTATAGATAATTACTCCCATCAAAGGTAAGAGCATGATGCAGACTAGACCCACGAGCAAACTCAACTGACTTGGGAGTTGATTGAGTGAAACAAGAGTAGAATGCCATGTAGGTACTATCTCCGTCTTCACCTGATTCAGTTTCCTCAGCTTCTTGTTCTGACCTGCTTTCGTCATCCCAAGTCACTCTGTAGACTTTCTTTCGGTTCTTTTTCAAAGGACATTCGAGAGCAATATGCCCAATCCCTTGGCATTCATAGCACTTGACTCCTTGTCCTCTCATAGTCTTCTTTTCAGTCTTCAGAGCAACTTTGGGTTGAATACGTTTGGGTTTATCGTTACCCTTATTTTTTGTGACGCCCCAAATCTACACTATTGGTTGTAGTCAAGGGAAAGTCACTAATGAGTCCTATGGTCAATAACCAAGTAAGATCCCAGATCGCCGAAGGAGTAAAATTAGCCTCCCTTCTAAGTCCAACTTTCTTAGGTAGCGCACTACCTTTTTGACAGATCTTAAGAGGCAGTGACACAAGGTCTCGTAAGCGACGTCAGGGGTTATATTGGTGTTAGAATATAAGTACATACTAATTACGAATATCCTTAATTACAAAAGCTCGTTCCATTACATTATATCCCAAAAGAAAATTTAAATTTTCATATGAGCCTTACAAAACATCAAAAGGGAAATTTCTAGCTTTTCTACGATAGCCAAATATCTTCAAAGGTTTCCGGCTCGTCGTCTCCTGCTGTAAGCTCCTCTTCGGCACCTGGCATGATACGCTGTGAGCTTTGACTGCCCAGTAAACGCATACACACCCCATCTCTTTTCCCAGTCCAACACACAACAACATTTACAAAAAGACAGAGGAAAGGATCATGGCATTTAAGTTCATAGCACAGATTATATGGTTAGGTGTTAGTAGTCTAGAAATCGCCCAAAGAGATTTCATCCTCCCAACTCCAAGAATTGAACTTGGATTATTCGGTATGCCCCCTCTTTTGCTGCTTTGTTGCAGACCATACCTCGGATGCCTACCAACGGTTATATACCGCGTAGCACCAACTGAGGGCCTCAAAAGAGACGGTAATGATGGGCCTAGCCTAAACCCCTCCTTACACCGAACTACCTAGGGTCTTGATACAACTGCTCCATTCAAGGGTTTCGAACAACTAGTTGTGCAAGACTTGCTCATTTTAATCCACTACTAATATCAACTTAACATTCTCATCATTTATAATGTATGACTAGTGTGGTTGTTAACCCTCTTTACCAACCCATTTAGTTTTCCCCTTTTTCACATTAAGTTCTTTACACATTAGGCCATTCAAGGTGAAACTCAAGCATACAAGTATAAAATATATTACAACAAATATGTCATGATAGCACAAAAACACTAACTACAACAAGAACCACATTGTCAAATTTTCAGCACTGCACCGGTTCAAAAATAAATATAGAAAAAAATATTTTCTAAGGGTTTCAGAAATGTGGCTTACTAAGAATTTTCAGGGAATCAAGTCTAGTTTTAGAATCATTTTACGGAAGTAGGGTGGCCCTTTTTTATTTTTAGATATTTAAAAAATACACAGACTCTGCCCAGATTTGACAACTGTTACAAAATTTTGTGTTTCTCTTAAAATACTCATTCAATTTCATTGAAATAAATTTTGTTTGAAAGCTAACCTTCAGAGGAAGATTTTGATATAAAAATGAACGTGAGATCATTTTTCTATAATCTTCTAGAATTTCTTAAAGTCCATTATTTTAAACAGGTTCTTGCACCAAGTATTTAGAAAAATAAAAGGAGTCATAAAAACACATCCATGGTCTTAGCCAAAATTTTCACATACTCTATACATGTCAATTAATGCCCCTTTAAAACATATTTTGAGTTGGTGAAGGTTTTCTATGGAAATAAAATAAAAAACCTTGAAGAAAAGCTTGATGGAAATTGCAAGGAATAAGAGGAACATTTCATTTTCAAACCATACATCATCCAACAATGTAGTAACTCTTAGTATCATGTGAAATATATATTTTTTAGCATGAATTATGAAGGGGAAAACATGATGATTCATTGAGAGAAGAGGTGTATGAGATTTACCTTGGTTTGCTAGATCTTTTTCCTACTTGTTGCTTTCTTTTCTTCTCTTTTTCTCTCAAGGTCACTTGCTCTTGCTTTCCTCCTCTCTCAACTGTGTGTTGTGTGTGTATGGGGTGAAATAAAATAGCTAGAAAGGCTTGTATTTATAGGCCAAGGAGAAGAGAGAAGGGTTGGTTTGGTTTGGTTTGGTTGGTTTTCAATAAAAACTATTCAAGTTTGGCTGGTTTTCAATAGAAACTATTCAAGTTTGGTTGGTTTGCAATTAGATCCAATTAAGATTTGTGTTAATTAATCTTGATTAAGAGAAGGTAATCCTATTTACTAGTTAATTGGAAGACAAAAAAGATATAGCAATAAATGCCCCCCATTCCTCCATGTTGGTCAAAGATTTGTTGTATATTTGTACCAGATTTGCTATGTATAAAAAATACAATTCTAGGTCCTTTTCACCACCTATAGCTAGCTACCCTATTTACCCATGTGAAAATTTGATTTTTTTTGTTAATAAAATATAGAGGATATTTTGTATAAATTAATAAAATATTGGTTGTACCTTTATTGAATAAAATATTAAGGTTTTGGGGCCAAAATGCAATAATTAATAAAGAAAAGGGTACAATCGGAAATTTTGAAATAAAACATATGTTTAAGTTATATAATTAATAAAATAATGATAGGAAAAATAATTCGGGCCACGTGGTGCCAATTCGCAACAAAAGGCGAGATACTGGGCTAAAACTGCGATTACCGAAAATTAGGGTTTTTCTCTTATAATTTTTCATTCTAGGGTTTCTAAATTATTAATTCAAGGTTTTAAAATGTTTTTTAAGTTCTCAAAGTTGATTAGGGTTTGCTTATTAGCTCACACTGTCGCTCTTGATTTCTAGGGTTTAATTTGCAAGAAATGGAGAAACAAGATTTCTTATTGAAATTCTTCAATTATAAGTGTTTGGGGACATTACAAAAAGTTAGGGCCTCACTTTTTTAGAGCTAGATTCCTTGAAATTATGCTTCTTTTTCTTTAATTTTTTTTCTTAAATTGTTTAGTAAACATAGTCATCATTTCGGACTCTAGGTCAATTTCTATCTCGGGGTTCTTGGCAGTCTTATGAGCACTAGTAAAGGCCACACTATCTTTTTATTTTTTTTCTTAGAAATTAGATGGGCTTCATAAGTCTGTAGGTTTCTCAACATCTTGAGCATCCTCTATAGTTGTCACTTTTGATTGGAACCTATCGGGTAAGGACCGAAAAAAAATTTTCAACCACTTTAAATTTAGGGATTTTTTCACCGAGTGTGAAACAAGAATTCATGATGTCACTAAGTTTAGCAGAAAAATCATCAAACATCTCAGCCTCGCATAACAAGGGTTTCAAAGGAGGAGGTAAGATGTTGAAGTTTTGACCTTTTAACTGTAGTAGTACCATTGTGAATTGTTTTGAGAATGTCCCAAGCTTGTTTTGCTACCTCACACGTACAAATACGACAAAACTCCTCAGGTGTAACAGAGCAAAAGAGAGAATTGAGCGTTTTGCCGGTCCAACTCGAATTCTAATAATCAATTGTGTCCCATTTATCAATTGGTTTGGAAATATCAACAGCATCAATAGTAACCATAGGTTCACTCCATCCATAAATAACAGAGTGCCAAACTTTTTCATCAATTGATTTAAAAAACGCCCTCATACGAGCTTTCCAATGAGAATAGTTTGTTCCATCAAGTAAAGGGGGTCTATGGGTCGAGTTACCTTCGCGAATAAAATCCATTAACATGCATTACACAAAATCATAGTCCTATAGTTTAAAAAAAAAAAAATGAACAAGTGACCAGTTATGATACCAATTGAAAAACCTAAGTGATTCGTGATTCGTGATTTGAAACAGATTTAATTGCAACAATTCCTAAATAAACAAAATTAACAATCTAAATCAACTAGTGTAGCTTACTTTTCGTGCTCCTTTTGAATACGACTAGCCTTACAGTTCGGACTCCTGTGGTTTTAAATCTGATTCCACAAGTGCAATGTAAAATAGATAAACACAAATCAGTCCAAATCAGGCAATTCTTTTGGAAAATCGATTTTGAATCAAAATGCCAAAAATGGACTGCTTTGCCAGATTTACAAGTCGCCACCTAAATATTTTTGGAAAATTTAGAAAACCCGAGACTCGTGCCAAAGGTCACTTATCCGTCATCACCAAAGTGTCCCGGCTTAGGGACTTTGGTACGAGAGGAGACGGTCATGAATTGAGCACCCTACTCACCAATCAAAGATCGGCCTCTACTAATCATGATGTGATTCTTATTTACATTATATGTTCTTGTTTTGGTTATTAGGCTAACATTACTATGTGTTGCACACAAGTATAGACTAATTTGCAAAATTTGGAATTCTTTGATTTTATGTTGTTTTGAAAATTTTGAACACGTGTCACTTGAAAAAGTGATCTCATATGTACAATCATCAAATTATCCCAATTTGAGCAATTAGCCTTCGTCCACAGACATCCAAAAGATATATCATTTAAGCAGTTAGCCTCATTGTATAATACTTGACATGGCAATAATCACACGCATGCTATATGCTAAAGCAATAAATGTTCACCTAGTACTCCATGGCAAGCCAAAAGGAATAAAATAGTTAGGAAAAATGCATGATCCTAATGATGCAAAATGACTAATGCAAAACATGCACAAAAAAAAAAACTAATAGGTTCGGTTGTCTAATATGTCATGTAAATCACTTTAATAGCATGCAGTGGCGCACGTATTTAAGGAAGTAATAAATGACAATGCCGTTTAGAATGATGAACCGAACCTTATGCGTGCAAGACAAATGGATACTTTGTACATGGAAAATGCTAATTAAAACATGATGCTCTATTCTATCCATCATATGCAAGTAAATAAAAGGTAGGAAAAAAATGGGGTTTGGAAGACATACACATTATTATACTTTTGCCCTCACGCAGGAGGGCTCGAATAAATGTCCTAGCTAATTACCGAATTTAACTAACTACTACGAACCAAATAAAATAAATTAACTACGCTAGCTAATTATTACAATTAAGATTTGAGCTAACTAATTAATTACAATACAAAATTAACTAGCTACTTTAACTAATTAATACAAATTACAATTAAACTAACTAATTAGTTACAAGTCTACTACTTTACAACATACTACTATTTAAACATAACTTAAATGTGCCCCGAGAGGCGAGGAATGACTCATGCATTCATGCAGATTTGCATCCAAAAATGCTCTCTGTTTGACTGCCAAAATACTTCTGTTTTATAGTTAGAAAAATGCACTGTTTTTACCTCATCCTTTGCTCTGTTTTGCAGGAAAAATAACATTGCCTAACTGAAAAAGGTGGCCAGCCAGATAGAAGAAGTGGTTGGCCGTACATAGAGGTGGCTAGCCGGCCACTAATGTTTGGTACTGCCTTGCTGCAACAGAAATGAAACGGAGCACAAACAGAGTATTTTCAGGGGATGTTTATCCACCCTACCTCTCCTTATCATCAAACAGGTCAAATGAGGGATAAACTTGATTCGTAGGCCATTAATCAATGCAAATTCATTGGATGATAACTTATGAATCAATGGATACAATTTTGATAAATGACAAGGAAAGACTCATGAACCTCCTCCCTATCATGGAGTGGATTAAGGGAAGTGGTTGACCTTGAATCTTGAGTCATTTTCATCATGAGCAAGTATGAAATGATTCAAGACTCAACGGGTTCAATTAACATCCGATTGAATACAAATTGATTTTATTAACTTGGTCCATTTTTACTCCAATTTTATTACCTCTTTTAATTACCTTTCCATTCCTTAGTCCTTTTAGTCCAAAAATAAGAATTAAGTCCACTAATGGAGAGAAGTGTCAAACAAGAAGTAGTTTTGGGCATGAGAGAGAGGTAATGCCCTGGTAATGAATCTCCAAAGAGATTAAACCATTTAGCATTGAAGGGTCTCTTTCTCAAGCTTAAACAACACTCGGTTAAAACAACTTTCAAATAGAGAAAAAGCTAAGAAATGAGGGAGGTTGCAGAGGTGATTATGTGTGAACACAAGTACAAAAAGCATGAAATAAACGATATCAACTCAAATAGGTTGGGAGCTAAGGCCTAAAGCACCAAACCTATGAGGACCATTACATTACAAGCCAACTATGCAAAGCATAAATGAACTAAACACATAAAAATAGTCCTAAAATAAGCTAAAATAGTGCTGGAATTGATGTAAAAGCAGCTAAATGAGTAAGCTAATATAACGGAGAATTTAAGCTAGTAAACAAGTCAAATGAGGGGTGGCTAACCCCTACATTTTTGGGACTTCAAAATCACATTTTTAGCCTCTGAAAAATAGTGGTGAAAAGTTAGAAAAAGTTGAGGAAAGAATGGGAAACACAAGGACAAGAGCTTGGATAACAAGGTTCAAAGAAGGGTGGTTAACCCCTTTACCTCTGATAGCTTTAAGCCACAAGTTTCAGTCCATAAAAATAGTGTAAAAACAGTCCAAAAATAACAAGAAAAGAAAGGGGAGAAGTAATGCGAAGAAGGAAGAAGTTATATCTCTTGAAGAGAGATAACTCTTTGTTTCACAAACCACAAGTCTTTCACTCTCAAAGGCTAAAATTTGGACTCAATAATCTTAACAAGAAGAGCTCAAATATTGGTTTAGGAAGTGTTTGGGTAATGTGTGTGTGTTGCAAGATAGAGATAGAGAGAGAATTTCAAGTTTTTGAGCTTTTGGAATTTTTTGTAATCTAATTTTAAGAGGGGTGGTCATCTATATATAGAAAAACATGTACTTCGGTCAAAATTATCTGTATATAGACAGCTGGTGTAGTGCATGCACCTATGGGAGCAGCTGGCAACAAATATCTGTAAAAATCTAATTTTTTGACACAAGTGGCTTTTAGGCCACTAAAGGGGACAGCCGTACACTTCTTTTGGCCAGCCGTACACGTGTGGAGACACTTGGTTGGCCAATCCACTCAAAATGGACTAATTTTTCACAACTGGCCGGCCGTACACTATTAGTGGCCGGCTGGCCACAAAAAACTGCTCTCAAGCCTGACTTCAAACGAGCATATCTCCCTCATATGGACTCAGTTTTAGATGATTCTTGTCATGACCCGAACCCGCCCCTAAGGGTTAAGGACATAACCGGCCAGTAATCCTTAGATTACCTACGGCCTCAATAGCAACAAATATGAATTATCAGAGGAATAGGGGCCAAACGGAAGCAAAAACTTAAAACTTTGTCCATAGAGCTGTGCTTATATGTACACCAAATGAACCATACCCATATACGTTAATAACCCACATCAAAAGTGCAGTAGCATAAACTTCTTTACAGACAGGATCATCTAGACTGAGTCAACCCATAGCTAACTATATACAAATATACACAAAATCCTTACCAACAAGACAGAATATAAATATGTAACAAAAGGGCAATGTTGAGTCTCGTGCGTGAGACGCAAGGCTGACTTTCCCAAAATTCCTGCTATTCCTGGCTGACTTCACTGGGGTTGGACCTCACTTGGCTCACCTACAATTACATGAATGAGCGTGAGCGAATGCCCAGTGAATAATATCAAATAAACATGTTACATAAGCAATTATTGGAACAGTTTAACAAACGGCCTTCGGCCCAATCATTTAATCATTCATGTCAATCGGCCTTTGGCCCAATCATTTATTTCCATCGGCCTCTGGCCCAGTTATTCATTTCCATCGGCCTCTGGCCCAATTATTCGTTTCCATCGGCCTTTGGCCCAATTATTCATTTCCATCGGCCTTTGGCCCAATTATTCATTTCCATCATTGTCCACCAATTAATTTAATGAACTTGCAAACTTACACAAACGTAACAATTGGACAATAACCTACTACAAGTGTCTTGTCAAGATATTACTCACAGTGATCGGTTGATTGGTTCGCCCTGGAACTCGACCCTACACATGCCATGAACATAAGAGGGTCATTAACAATTCAATCCGTTCAAAATTCACATTTTCCTCTTTAGGCTTCATTCTTATCTCTTTAAATCATTCACAATGTTTAACATATGCCTAAGAGTGCTTGCAAGTGAAAGAGAACGGAAAACGAAACACAGAATGCAAAAACAGAATTTCAGAAAATAGGGTCCCCGCTCGAGCGTGGGATTCTCCGCTCGAGCGGACCCTTAAGTCTGCAGAAGTACTGGTTGCCTCAAATCCCCGCTCGAGCGTGAACTCCTCCGCTCGAGCGGACTTCCTGTCTACATAGCTCCCCGCTCGAGCGTCAATTTCCCCGCTCGAGCGGGAATCATGTCTGCAGAAAAATACTGGGAGCTTGATTTCTCCGCTCGAGCGGAAGCCGAAATTCTGGAAGTTCCAGATTGTGTTCTTGAGCTTCAATTCAATTTCCCAGCTACCATTCTTGCATGCAAAGGCTCAAATCTCAAATATACACATATTAATATGATTCCAATGCAAGATCACGACATTAGGAAGCTCAATCTCTTATATCATTTACATGCATGTTTCAAATTAATCCCAATTCATCACCAATATATCAAATTCTATCATGCAAAACTTATTCTTTCATGATCTACTCTTGCATGTAAGAAATACACATCATTCACAACTTATTTGGTGAGGAAATGGTCACACACATGGATTTCCTTCAAACTCCAACATAAATTACACAAACTAAACTCAATTCCCTCACATGCAAACTAATTCATGTTCTTGGCCATCTATTAAACTTAAATTCACAAGGTAGTGACTAAAAATGCATGAATTACTCACCAAGGAGCTTAATCTTCACAATTCATGGCAATTCTTGAGCTTAATCTCCAAAAGGTCCAAGTCTTGAACCACAAATGCACAATTCTCTCCTCTCTCTCTCTCTCTCTAACAGTCGGCTCTCTCTAAGTTTTAGAGCTCAAACTCAGCCAAAATGCAATAAGGAAGGAGAATTGAGGGTGTAGTGCCCCTTTACAACATAACCCACTAATTCAATATAATAATAATAAACAATTGGGCACTAATTCACTAAATTAGTCAACTTAATCTGGCCCGAATCAATTTTTCAATTAAACTTCACCGTAGGCTCTAAAAATTACGCTGATCACAAAGGCGTAATCAATTTTGGTTTCCGTGGCCGATAAGGCCTTCAATTAAATTTCCAAAGCAAATTGTTCAAACAGATATTCCCACGGTGAACAGGTAAAATTCTCAAAACATATAATCACATACATATTAGGGACCGATTAGCATAATACAGAACAGGGGTGTCACAGTCTTCCCCCCTTTAGGAAGTTTGGTCCTCCAAACTTAAGTTACCTTCGTCGGGAAACAAATGTGGATAGCGTAGGCGCATTTCCTCCTCTTTTTCCCATGTAGCATCTGTCCCATAGTGTTCTTTCCATTCAACTTTCACCATTGGGATGGATTTGTTTCTCAATTCTTTCACCTGTCGGTCCACAATTCTCTCTGGCCATTCAGCATATTCCATATTTTCATCAATAGCAACCCGGTGATAATCAATCACATGAAACGGGTCTCGGAGGTAGCCCCTCAACATCGACACATGAAACACATTATGGATCTGCTCGAATCCCGGTGGCAAGGCAACTCTATAAGCAACTGGGCCAAGTCTCTCCAGAATCTGGAACGGCCCGATGTAACGGGGCGACAACTTGCCCTTTTTTCCCAAATCTGACTTGGCCTTTCATCGGAGAAACACGGATGAACACATGGTCACCAACCTCATACTCAAGAGGTCTTCTCCGAACGTCTGCATAATTCTTTTGTCGGTCCTGAGCTGTTTTGAGCCTTTGGCGAATGGTCTTGATTTTCTCAGAAGTGTCTTGCACAATTTCTGGCCCAAGCAAAGCTCTATCCCCGACCTCTGTCCAACAAATAGGTGATCTACACCTCCTACCATACAAAGCCTCGTATGGTGCCATACCGATGCTGGAGTGGAAGCTGTTATTATAGGCAAATTCTGCAAGCGGCAAATAATTTTCCCAACTCCCCTGAAAATCCAAAGCACACATGCGAAGCATATCTTCCAAAGTTTGTATCGTTCTTTCTGACTGCCCATCTGTCTGTGGGTGGAATGCAGTACTGAACCTTAGTTCTGTTCCCATGGCTTCCTGCAAACTCTTCCATAATCTAGATACAAATTTCGGATCTCTATCCGATACGATAGACACTGGAACTCCGTGTAAACGGACAATCTCGTCAACATAAATGGTTGCCAATCTATAAGCAGTAAATGTAGTTTTGACAGGCAGAAAATGTGCAGATTTAGTTAGTCTATCAACTATGACCCAAACAGAATCCATACCTCGTGAAGTCCGAGGCAGGCCAACAACGAAATCCATAGTCACATATTCCCACTTCCATTCAGGAATAGGGAGAGGTTGAAGTAGACCCCCTGGTTTCTGATGTTCAGCTTTAACTTGCTGACACTGAAGGCACTTGGACATGTATTCCGCAATTTCTCTCTTCATTTTAGGCCACCAATAGGTTTGTTTCAAATCCCAATACATTTTATTGTTACCCGGATGCATAGCAAATACAGACCTGTGGGCTTCATCTAAAACTCTCTTCTTTAGTTCCGGGTTATCAGGGACACACATTCTGTTTCGGAATTTCAACAGTTCATTCTCAATGCTGAATTCCGCTTTTGGACTCGTCTCAAATTCATCAATTACCTTTCTAAGGAACTCATCCTCTTTCTGTTTCTGCTTGATTACATCAATGATCGCCGGTTCAGCTGCAATGGCGGCTATCAATCCGCCCTGTTCACATACTACCACTTCAATTTCAGACTTCTCAAAGTCTCGCAAAATCTCCCTCTGCTCAGTAAGTAAGCAAGCCATACTCCCTGTTCATTTTCTACTCAAAGCATCAGCAACGGTATTAGCCTTCCCGGGGTGGTACTGAATTTCTAGGTTGTAATCTTTTATCAGTTCCAGCCATCTCCTCTGACGCATATTCAACTCCTTCTGCGTGAAGAAGTATCTCAGGCTCTTATGATCCGTGCAGACTTCACACTTTGCCCCATACAAGTAATGCCGCCAGATTTTCAAGGCAAAAACAACCGCGGCCAACTCTAGGTCATGTGTTGGATAATTCTTCTCATATGGCCTCAACTGTCGAGAGGCGTAAGCAATAACCTTCCCGTTCTGCATTAACACACAACCCAAACCTTTATAAGATGCATCACTGAAAATTACAAAATTTTCCGTACCTGAAGGCAAGGTCAAAATTGGTGCAGTGGTCAATCTTGTTTTCAGTTCTTGGAAGGCAGATTCTCTTTCATCATTCCATTCAAACGGTTGCCCTTTACGTGTCAATTGGGTAAGAGGCACGGCTAATTTTGAAAAATCTTTTACAAACCTCTTGTAGTACCCAGCTAAACCCATGAAGCTACGGACTTCTGTCACATTAGTTGGTGTAGGCCAATTCACAATTGCCTCGATTTTCTGCGGGTCTACAGAAATTCCTTCCTTGTTAATCACATGTCCTAAGAAAACAACTTCATCTAACCAAAACTCACATTTCTTTAGTTTAGCAAATAATTTTCTTTCCCGAAGTATTTGTAAAACAGTCCTCAAGTGATGTTCATGCTCAAGTCTATCTTTAGAGTATATCAAAATATCATCAATGAAGACTACAACAAACTCGTCAAGGTAGGTTTTAAAAATTCTATTCATTAGGTCCATAAATGCTGCCGGAGCGTTAGTCACTCCAAATGGCATGACAAGAAACTGAAAATGACCATACCTTGTTCTGAATGCTGTTTTCTCAACATCCTCTGCCTTAACTTTCAGTTGATGATACCCGGACCTCAAATCAATCTTAGAAAACACCTGTGATCCCTGCAGCTGGTCAAATAAATCATCAATACGGGGTAGAGGATATTTGTTCTTCACTGTTACCTTATTCAATTCCCGATAGTCGATGCACAGGCGCAAAGTACCATCCTTCTTTTTCACAAACAGCACTGGTGCACCCCAAGGCGACGTGCTAGGCCGGATAAACCCTTTATTAAGAAGGTCTTGCAACTGTTCCTTCAATTCTTTCATTTCGGCGGTAGCCATCCTGTAGGGAGTTTTAGAAATAGGCTGGGTGCCTGGCACTGTCTCAATAATAAACTCTATCTCCCTGTCTACCAATTCCCCTGGTAATTCATTTGGAAACACATCTGGGAATTCTCTAACAATGGGAATATCATTCAATTCAACATTCACAGATTGTTCAGTCAATACATAACACAAATAACCCTGGCACCCTTTCCTGATCAATTTACATGCTTTCATTGCAGATATCAAATATGGTGGAGGCACTACCCCATTTCCCACAAACACAATCTCGGAGCCCACCTTCAAAATGTCGCGCCTTTTTATAATCTGTGTCAATCACGTGTGGTGTAAACCTGGCCAATTCGGTGAACTTGGCCTCATACTCAGCTACGGTCATGCTGCCCTGTTTCAGTTCCATAAATTCCGCCACTTTCCTATCCCGGACACACTGCGGAAAGTACTTGTCATAAAAGATTTCCAAAAACTTTGCCCAATCAGCATCCTTGTAATTCTCACGCATCAACATCCACCATCTCCTTGCTTCGTCTTCTAGCATAAAAGTGGCTAGAAGCACTTTCTGAGTCTCTGAACAGGGGAATACTTCAAACAATTTCTCAATGCTGAGGACCCACGCTTCGGCCTTCAACGGATCTAATCCTCTATGGAACTGCGGTGGTTTCATTTTCTTGAATTCCTTGGTGAGAGCTATAATCCGGTCATCATTCTGGTTATCTGGCACGGGTGGTGCCGGAGGTGGAGGTGGCGGGTGTGGTTGCTGCCACTGCTGTTGCCACTCTTGTTGCTGTCTCAAAGCCTCTGTCATTTCCTGAATCAGTCTTTCCATTCTGTCCAGTCTGGCAGTAGAAGATTCCTCTATCTCATCACCTCTGGTTCTCACCATCTGATTAAACTTGCATTATATTTTATACAAAAGATACACAAGTGCACATATACTAAGAAGCACGTATGTTCAGATAATTTGCAATGCAAGTAGTTCACAACTTATAACATATTCTTGTTCATATCAAACATTTAAGCATATAATCAATGCTTCCAAATTCACGCTTATTACATGAATGCATCCTAGATCTCATCTAGACGCTTATTGCTCTTTTTGGACAAGTGTGTGAGTTATTAACTCGTGCTCTGATACCACTCTGTCATGACCCGAACCCGCCCCTAAGGGTTAAGGACATAACCGGCCAGTAATCCTTAGATTACCTACGGCCTCAATAGCAACAAATATGAATTATCAGAGGAATAGGGGCCAAACTGAAGCAAAAACTTAAAACTTTGTCCATAGAGTTGTGCTTATATGTACACCAAACGAGCCATACCCATATACGTTAATAACCCACATCAAAAGTGCAGTAGCATAAACTTCTTTACAGACAGGATCATCTAGACTGAGTCAATCCATAGCTAACTATATACAAATATACACAAAATCCTTGCCAACAAGACAGAATATAAATATGTAACAAAAGGGCAAGGTTGAGTCTCGTGCGTGAGACGCAAGGCTGACTTTCCCAAAATTCCTGCTATTTCTGGCTGACTTCACTGGGGTTAGACCTCACTTGGCTCACCTACAATTACATGAATGAGCGTGAGCGAATGCCCAGTGAATAATATCAAATAAACATGCTACATAAGCAATTATTGGAACAGTTTAACAAACGGCCTTCGGCCCAATCATTCAATCATTCATGTCAATCGGCCTTTGGCCCAATCATTTATTTCCATCGGCCTCTGGCCCAGTTATTCATTTCCGTCGGCCTCTGGCCCAGTTATTCATTTCCATCGGCCTCTGGCCCAATTATTCGTTTCCATCGGCCTTTGGCCCAATTATTCATTTCCATCGGCCTTTGGCCCAATTATTCATTTCCATCATTGTCCACCAATTAATTTAATGAACTTGCAAACTTACACAAACGTAACAATTGGACAATAACCTACTACAAGTGTCTTGTCAAGATATTACTCACAGTGATCGGTTGATTGGTTCGCCCTGGAACTCGACCCTACACATGCCATGAACATAAGAGGGTCATTAACAATTCAATCCGTTCAAAATTCACATTTTCCTCTTTAGGCTTCATTCTTATCTCTTTAAATCATTCACAATGTTTAACATATGCCTAAGAGTGCTTGCAAGTGAAAGAGAACGGAAAACGAAACACAGAATGCAAAAACAGAATTTCAGAAAATAGGGTCCCCGCTCGAGCGTGGGATTCTCCGCTCGAGCGGACCCTTAAGTCTGCAGAAGTACTGGTTGCCTCAAATCCCCGCTCGAGCGTGAACTCCTCCGCTCGAGCGGACTTCTTGTCTACATAGCTCCCCGCTGGAGCGTCAATTTCCCCGCTCGAGCGGGAATCATGTCTGCAGAAAAATACTGGGAGCTTGATTTCTCCGCTCGAGCAGAAGCCGAAATTCTGGAAGTTCCAGATTGTGTTCTTGAGCTTCAATTCAATTTCCCAGCTACCATTCTTGCATGCAAAGGCTCAAATCTCAAATATACACATATTAATATGATTCCAATGCAAGATCACGACATTAGGAAGCTCAATCTCTTATATCATTTACATGCATGTTTCAAATTAATCCCAATTCATCACCAATATATCAAATTCTATCATGCAAAACTTATTCTTTCATGATCTACTCTTGCATGTAAGAAATACACATCATTCACAACTTATTTGGTGAGGAAATGGTCACACACATGGATTTCCTTCAAACTCCAACATAAATTACACAAACTAAACTCAATTCCCTCACATGCAAACTAATTCATGTTCTTGGCCATCTATTAAACTTAAATTCACAAGGTAGTGACTAAAAATGCATGAATTACTCACCAAGGAGCTTAATCTTCACAATTCATGGCAATTCTTGAGCTTAATCTCCAAAAGGTCCAAGTCTTGAACCACAAATGCACAATTCTCTCCTCTCTCTCTCTCTCTCTAACAGTCGGCTCTCTCTAAGTTTTAGAGCTCAAACTCAGCCAAAATGCAATAAGGAAGGAGAATTGAGGGTGTAGTGCCCCTTTACAACATAACCCACTAATTCAATATAATAATAATAAACAATTGGGCACTAATTCACTAAATTAGTCAACTTAATCTGGCCCGAATCAATTTTTCAATTAAACTTCACCGTAGGCTCTAAAAATTACGCTGATCACAAAGGCGTAATCAATTTTGGTTTCCGTGGCCGATAAGGCCTTCAATTAAATTTCCAAAGCAAATTGTTCAAACAGATATTCCCACGGTGAACAGGTAAAATTCTCAAAACATATAATCACATACATATTAGGGACCGATTAGCATAATACAGAACAGGGGTGTCACAATTCTTGAGTCTAAATTGAAGCCCTGGAAGTCTATTTTCCAATCGTGTGGCCTCACATCTAAATCTAAGTGTGGAAGGAGATATGCCTATTTTAGTGAAGGCTGCTCATTTCTCTCTTAACGGTTTGATGTCCAACCTTTCCCGCAACTAGTTTTCTTCCAACCCCTCCTGTTTTCTTCAACTCCAAATCTATAAATAACAAGTTTTTAAAGATTTTTCAAAGAGTTCACCTCCCTTCACTTTATTTTCACTTTGTCCTTACTCAGTTTATCGAAAAGTTCAATATTTTAAATGAAATGCGAGCCTCAGAACATCGTAGAAGCATTTGGAAAAATATTTTGAAAAGAGGGCTTTAAGGGCTAAAATAGTTTTGGTCTAAAATAGTTTTAGTCAAAATGGGGTGTAAGGTTAGGATTTAGAAGCTCTTATTGCTGAAGAAATCGAATGTTTGTAAAGCATAACTTTCATTATCGAGTGATCGACCTGAGGCGCCCAAGTCTTAAGGGCGATCAAAAATGGGGTGTCTATATCTAGCACGTATGAAAGTGATTTAGTTTGTTGTTTCACAATTAATAAATCAACATAAACAATTTTTAAGTGGAAAAAAACTATTGTTGGAGCACCTCCAATTGTGATAAAAAAATAAAAAAACATCGGCTAAACAACACTAATCAATCCACTATAAAGAATGAAAGTACACAAGGTTACCAAACAACTTACCCTACACTTTGTAAAATTGTCTTCAACAGCTTGTGCCTCTTTTACTAACACCTTTGTTTCAAAACTAATTAGTCTGATGTTGAATCCATAACACTCAAGTCGAATCCATGACAACGAGCCGCTTCAAAATCCTTCAAAGCCTTCACACTCGAATCTTCGGAATCCACCAAACAAGAACTCTTGTATATGAATGATCAACCAACCCTTTGACATAGAAGATTTAAGTCACGAGATAACCTTAACAAAACATCAAAGGAAGCAAGCCAAAAACCTGCAGAGAGAAACCCTAGCCTTCAACAATATGCTCTGGAAAATCTACCCTAAATTCTACCCTTCGCATAACTTTATAGAAAATAGGGGCCGCAAAGACCGCTCAAGCCACGGAATGGTCACTCAAGTGGAGTGCTTTATACGTGTGAAGTCCACTAACCACTTTGCTCGAGCCACCAATAAGTTCACTCGAGCGAACATTGAAACATCTTAGAACTTTTGCCGACTAACTGAACTACTGAGAGGTAGGATTCTTCACTTGAGCAACCATTCCATCGCTCAAACGGTCCAAGACAAAATTGAACACTGATTACAAATCGAGAAAGCATTTTTTCGTAGAATTGACAACATAAGGGACCTAACAGTGTGGTTTGGAAGTCATTTAGACATCACTCTTCATAGAGGGTACATCTATAAAATTTAGCGATGGACTTCTGATTTGTATCAAGCTTTTGACAGCAGTAAAGATAGAGTAAACTATTTCTGCAAGCTGTTATGGTTGGCATGACATATCTAGAACGACTGTAACAATTATGTTTTTAACCATCACCCCGTTGATCCTTGTTCCATCATTTTTAAAGTTGGGAAACAATTTGATGAATTCACCCAATTTGTCTTGGTGCAGTCCATGAGCAGCTGATAATTTGAGTTCTTTGAGAGATCTGCCTCTGTCTTGGACTCTCCTTCCGCAAGGAAGGCTCAAAGCCAACTGTGATGTGGCTATCAAGCCTAGCACTTCTAAAGCATCCATAGGTTTCGTAATTCGAGATTGGAATAGCTCTGTGGTGGAAGGTGTAGTTCGGATGGAGATGGTCAGATCAGTGAAGTTGTGGCTATTAGATGGGTGTGTCTCATGGCTCAATCCCTTAATCTCTCCCAAGTAAAAATTATTGATGACAACAAAGAGTTGATTTTGCTGTATGTATCAGAGAACGAACCTCCTTGGAGTTGTGCTCTCATCATTAAGTATATCAAATTGGTAGCTAGAAAATGTAGTCTCTCTTTCATGTGGACTCCCTACGAGGCTAACAGTGCGGCACATTAGGCTGCTAGGGCTTTCTTTAATGGTGTTTTACCCTCAAATTGGGTTTGTAATGTTGAAGATAATGGTTTTTCAGCAACTTTAATTTGAAATTAAAGTTGGACCCAACTGTCGGTTAAGGTGGGTACCCAATATAAGTGCACTTATTTCATCTTTTTATCTTTTTTGGGTCACATCAATCAACATCTCATCTCTACTTTTTCTACACATAATACAAGAAAAGTCAAAAAGTGCACTTATTCTAAACTTCCCAAACTTGGCCTAACATTTTATTACTAAAAACAAAAATTGCGTGCTACTATTTCTTGAGAACCTATGATATACACTATGCTAGTTATTTGTTTGTCTTAATGATAACAAGCTTTCTTAAAACAGAATTATATAAATAGTTTTGAGAAAACAATTTAGTTTTTTTATTTTATTGGATTGTTTTGAGTTGTTTATTTCTAGTAAATTATTCATGCAATTTATTTTATGTTAATTAGTTGCTATTACATGAATTATTTAATTGTTAGAGCTTAAGTTGGTAGAAGTCTTATAAAAATAAAATAAGACTTTTATTACTTAAAGTTCGTACTAATTTATTTGATTTTTTTTATTTTTTATTTTGTTTTGTAACTAACTTTCTGTATAGGTTTATCTAAACACGAAAGGGTGATATAAATGAACAAAACAAATTGGAACAAATATATTAGACTACTAATTTGTGATTTGAAAAAGATTACCTTTGTGTGGAACAAGGAATAAGATTGGACTTTGAGTGTTTTTTTTTTTTTTTTTGGAACATATCTGTGAATTGAAATATAGGCTTTAATGTTGAGTTTTATTTTGGATTTATTTTGTATATTGTTTTGAAAGTTTGGTAACCATTTCGATTTAATTTGATTAATTAAATTTTGAAAAAAATGAAGTGTTGAAATTTGTGTTTTGAGAATTGCAAGAGATTCGTCTCATCAAGAACTTTCTGAAAATATAAAGAACGTCTCAAACATAGTCCGGATGAACCCGCACGAGTGTTGAAAAGTTTGGTAGTTTTTTTATCAAATGATGATATCACCATGATTTAGAGATGATGTCAGTGCCATGTAGTAGCCTAGTCAGGAGCCATGTTAGTGACATATGGCAAACTAGTTAGCGACACGTCAGCAAGACTGCCATGCCATTAGAATTTTTTTTCAAAAATTGCATTTTGGTCCCCAAAATTCATGATAATTTCATTGTGACCCCAAAACTTTTTAAAATTGCAATTTGGCCCCTAAATTTTTTTAGTTCTTGTATTTTAACTGCTTAAGTATGTCATATTTACAATTTGACCCTTGGAGTTTATGGTATTTGAAATTTAGCTCTTGAAAGTTTATGAAGTTACAATTTGACCCCTAAAAAAGTGGAGGAGTGTGTTCTTGGCTAAACAGACCATTCCGGATGCAACTGTGGATTCTGTTTTTGCAAATTTTGACAATTTTTAATTGTAATAGGTGAATTTCAATTTTTAGTAATTTTAATTTTTAGTTTGTAGTAGTTTCACCATAGTGAAAGGAAAGGGGGAAAGAAAGAAACTTTAAACCTTCGGGTTTAGAGAAAATTTTTGGGAATAATTTTGTTATTCCCAAAGTAGTTTGGTTTTTTGTAATAGCAACTAAAGTGTTTAGCATTGGCTAAAGAGTATTTCTAAGTTATGTTTAAAAATGACAACTAAGATGGATTTGGTTTCAAACCTTTGTGGTTAGAGGAAGTCTTTGAGTTTAATCTTTTTATTCCCAAAGTGGTAGGAAACCAAGTTTTGAGAAAGTCTTTGGTTATAATCTGATTATTTTCAAAGTGCTTTATTTTGAGAAAAGAAACCAAATTTTAGCATTGGCTAAAATATTTCTAATTTTTATTCAGAAATAATAGGCTCAGTTCCGGGAGTACCGGTTAACTTTTATAAGTGGTGTAATTCTAATACAATTTTTAATTGCTTGTAAGTTCTGTAAACTTGATTTGTTTTAACTAGTTTATCCACTGGAAAACTTAATTCTAAATTTGTTTTCCATGGACTCGGAGTCAACATGCTCTTGAAAATTTTGTCTAAGGTTAACTGGGTCTTAAGTGGGACCGGTGTGACCCCTCTAGTCTTCCTGAAAACTTTCCTGACCATGTTGGATTCTAGGGTAAGTGGTGAGATCAATTTTTAATTAAGTTTCAAACTTTGGATTTTCTAGTGTTATGATTAGTTTCTGGAAAAACTGAATAGTGAAATTTGGTTGTGATTTTTTAGAAATGGCTTCAAAAGGTGACAATATAAAATGTTGTTCCACCTGGTAACCTTGAGCCTTGTGAGGTTCTTAAAGGAAGATCTAGAGAGATCAAGTGTGATTAAAGGAAATCATAAGATTGCATGATAATATCTCTGAATTAATCATAGGCAATTAGTATGTTATCCTTGTGTCAAATATAGCATGTATGATTTCTATGTGACTTTACTTAAGAGCAAAGATGAGACAACCCGTTAGGGTAGGTGAATGTATTTTTTGAATTTTTATAATTCTAAATATATTCTTGAATTAGTGGCTTCTAGTGAGTGTAAAATCACTAATAACAGAGATAGAAAACTAATGGTTCCTAGGGGGTGTTTGTCACGCCCCAAAAATTTATACAATAAAGATTCACTAACTTCCATTGTTTAATGTAAACGTAAGTAAATCACAACATTAACATCATCATCAAATCTCCCACATTCATAATTCATTAGCCATCAAGAGATTTACAAAAGAATGCCCCACATGTAGTTATATATTCAACATTCCTAGAATATGATTCTATAGCATGTAGCAAGGAAGTTTAGTACGAATTAATGCTCTCAAGGGCTACAAATTCCAAGGCTTAAGCCCGGTTACACAAAAGTGGTTTCAAACCCATACACATTAAGCCCTTGGCTTGTCAAAAATGATTATAACAAAAGAAAAGAGCCTTGTGCTCTAAAAACATATCTTCACGCCTCTAACTTGGCGGGATCATCACATCCTTTTCTGCACAAAATCTCATAAGGGTGAGCACAAAGCCTAGTAGGAAAACCTTAACAAAGTATATACATTTTATAGAATCTCATGGGATGAATGCATATGTCGAACCATGTCCATAAAACATATATCTTTATCCTTTGAAAACTTTATGCACATGCAATCTTGAAAATTTAACAATTCCAATAATTTCAATGTAATTCAACGAGGCGATAAATACGACTCTGGTAATCCCTAGGTTGATGTCTGCAAGTAGGCATAACAAGCACTACCAAATCCCCACTTTACCAGTAGCTAAATGGAAGGCACGTGGTACCTCATCCGCGCGTGTTTTAGGTCTTTCATCATGGACACTCAGACCAACTTAACCAATACCAACTACAACCCCTATCCAGACTTATCAACGTATTTATCCCAAGACAATCAATATGATCTTGTTTCACAAAACAATGTCCTTTTTCCAATGCAATAATTAATTTCAATCGCATCAATGTTAAAATGGCATGGCAATGAAAAAATGTCTAATGCATTAACATGATCCATTTTCAATTTTCCTCACACAATTCTCCATTTGTGATCACTTTCTACATCCTTTTATCAATGCAATATCATAATACATTACAAGAGATAAAAAATACAACATTGACCTTCAAGCATTTTTCATATATTAATCATCAAATATAACTTTAAAGGGTGATATAACAACCTTAACATTCATGTATTCTTCACATGTTAATCTCTATTTTTCCGCTTGGTCATTTCAAGACCATCCAATAACAAGCTATACAACAAGCTTCAATTTTAACATTTCTCATTCTCTTTCCATGGAATTTCCACTTTATACACAATTATAGGAATATCTCAATCACATATTCACCATAAGACTAAACAACCATAGAATTCATAACATCTTATCATTTCCCAAAGTAAATCCCCAATTTCTAAGGTTTCTTTACCAAATTAGGTTTTTTCTCATTTTTGAAAGGATTTTTCCAAGACAACATCCCTCCTTAACAATATAGTTCATACCCTCAAGAGTTATTAGACAACATTGAGAAAACCCACTTTTAAAATCATCAAGAACTTAGGAGCCAAAATCAAGTTCAATACTAAAGAGAAAGTTCCAAAATCAACATAAACTTGCAAAAATGTATATATGACTCTAAGAGAATCTCTACCTCAAGCTTGGAAGAGGAATGAGAGAAAAACTCTAAAAATGGATGTTGATGAAAACTCAATTCGATCGGTGAGAACGTAGCCCCCGTCGTCCTCTTCGACTCGGTGTAAGAAGCCCTCTCGAATTCTTGGTAGATCCTACTAAATCTCAGAGAGAACGTTGAAATTTGGTGGGTTTGTAGAGAGAGCAAAGATGGATATATATATATATATATAAAGAGAGAGAGAGAGCTGAAAAAGTGGTCAAAATAACCTTTTGGCTTTAGTTTTGAGAGAAAGGAGCACAAAATCCGAGATTGACGCGCCAAAATCCGCATGTGCGGTTCAAATTTCACACGAACGGAATCCCAAATTCGCATGAGTGATTTGGTATTGGTCTTTACGAGCAGAATGGTCCAGAGATGGCCTAGAAAATTCACCCAAATCTGTTCGAGCAGTTCCTAATTTCGCACGAGCAAAAATTTTGCCCAGAAAACCCCCTCCACTGAGTGGTTCCGTTCGAGCGGTTCTACGAATCCATAAGAGCGATTTTTCCAGGCAGCCCAGAAAACGATTTTACACCCCAAGGCAAGTTCTAACACCCGAAGCTCAAAATTTTCAACTCGGAAACATTAAGAGAGGTTAAGTAAGAGTGGAAGGAAATTTCAACGATTTAAAACTATGAACGAAACACCAAAAGATGTACATACTATTCCACCACACAAAACTATTCAAACCCAAAACCCAGGACATCACAGGTGTTAGACCACTGGCTACTCAGTTATGAGATTGTGGTTCTTAGTAATGAACAGATTACTAATCATATGTCAAGACATGATGATTTCTAGTAACGAAAGAGTCTACTGATTCTGTGTCAAGACATTGTGATTCCTAGTAGTGGAGTGACTACTGATCATATGTCAAGATATTGTGATTTCTGGTAATGAAAAGTCTACTGACCACATGCTGAGAAATTAGTGATTTTTACTGATAAGATTATTGGTCATGTTATGAAGTTCCAAATAGTAGACTATTGAACACTGGATCTGTGTTTCCTAATAGTAAGGCTATTGACTTCAAAGTAATTTGTTGGACCAAACTTGTTTGGTGCCTTGAATTCGAAAAAGACCTAATTTGTTTGATGACAGTCTGGGAATGTGTTTTGTGTGATATGATTTTGAGAGTTTCATAATCATTGTGACACAAGGAATTGTTTAAAGACCCTGTATGAATTTTTGGAGAGGCTAGGAGCCTTCGTAGAAATTCTACAAATGTAAAGATGTCATGCAAAAGGTGGCAAATGTAGCGGTGCCATGCAAAAGGTGGCAATGCCTAAACCCAATCCGTTGACTTTGTGTTCAACGATTATGCACAATATAGTAATGTATTTCAGTTTTCAGGTGGACGAATCTGATATCCAGATTTACAGAAGAATACAATCATGGAATTGAGGAAGCGATTTTCATGAGGAAAGAGATAAGCCTAGAAAATGTTAACAAACTAGGACTTTAAAGTTCTTCTATCTAATCTTCTTAAACCTATATGGTGGCTAGTGAGGCTAAAAGTTTCTTTCAAGTTATGATTTCTCTAGAAAGTAGTTATTAAATTAACTGGATCTTGCAGAGGTACTAATCCTTGGGATGCAAGTGAATGAAAGCTGATGAGATAGGTTTGTTATCAAAGGTCACCAGTGAAGAGAAAGCATGGTGAGTGTGATGGCAATTGTATAAAGTCTGGAGATACATCAAGATGGATGTTCATATAGCTTTCCTATATAAAGATTTAGTTGAATAAATCTTTATGGAACAACCTGAAGGGTTTGTCGATTCAGGACGAAAAAAGACTGGAAGCTTGAGATTCATTTTATGATTTGAAATAAGCACCGAAACAATGGCATGGGAAATTTGACTACACTATAGGGTATTGACAAAAATGTATTCATGTCAAAAACATTGACAATAGTATATGTCGTGTTGTGTCTATATATAGATGACATGCTCATTGTTGGTAGTTATGAGAAGATATTCAATACTACCAAGTGGATATTGTACTCTAAGTTTGATAAGAAGGATATGGGCCTTGCAGATGTGATTTTGGATATTAAGATTACCAAAACATCTAGTAGTATTGTACTTTCTTAGTCTCACTATGTTGATAAGATACTTGAGAAATTTAGTAAATCAGATACAAGTGTGTTAAGGACACTGGTAGACTTGAGTCTACATTTGGCCAAAGAATAATGATGAAAGTTTATTTCAACTAGAATATTCTCGGGTCATTGAAGTTTAAAGTATTTGATGAGTTGTACAAGTCCAATTATAGCCTACTCAGTTAGCAAGCTTAGTAGATACACGAGTAATCCTAATTCTACTTATTGGAAGGGCATTATGCGGGTGTTACATTATTTACACTACACCCGGGATTATGGGTTGCATAACATTTGATATCCAGTTGTACTAGAATGGTACAAAGGCACCCACTGGACATCTGATATAAAGACTACAAATCTATTAGTGAATATATTTTCTCTAATTGGAGTTGTAACTGTGTCTTGGAGATCTTCCAAGCAAATATGTATCACAAGATCAATGATGGAATTGGAATTTAGTATTAAAGTAGCTGAATGACTTTGCCGTTTTCTTAAGGATATTCCATGTTGATCAAATCTTGTGCTAGCAATTTTCTATACTTTGCAGCAACTAATTAAGTATTGGTAAGGCATATATGGAAAGTCTAGACATTTTTCGTCAAAGACATAGTTCCATACGATGACTACTCTCGTGTGTTGTCACTATAGACTATATAAAGTCTAAGAACAATATTACGGATCTGTTAACTTAAGAGTAAAATCGAGAGTTAGTAAGAAGTCGTCATGCAGAATGGGGTTAAGGCCTTTAGTGAATGTTATCGAAATGGAAAACCTAAACTAGTTTACTAGAAATCCCAAGATCTAGGTTCAAATGGACAACGTAATTGCATATAACGGGTGCGTCACTAAAGAGGTAAATCCTCTTACCCATTCCTTTATATAGTGATACCTTGTGGGGTGGAAGGTTAAGCTGATACTTTTAATGACCTAAGTGCTATGAATAGTCAACCATGGTATAGCAAGATACCTTATGTAGGTCACTTATGTGAGTGCGAAGTGGGACTACTTCTTTAAAAATTTACAAGGCTAGATTCTTTAAAAAAACACTCACTGAACTGGGCTAGTGTTTCAGGACCAAACTGGACACAACAGTGAGAACAGAACGATGGTTGGAGTAATTCCTATGTGAGGTCTATTGTCTCGATTTATACAAACGGTAGAACAATTCAAGACATCACATTCACTGGTCAACTAATAAATCTGATAGGCTTTCACTACAAAAGGTTCATGGCCGACAGGTACCTTTTTTGATGCAGGGTTATTCTATGTACTCTCTCTCTCTCTCTCTCTCTCTCTCTCTCTCTCTCTCTCTCTCTCTTCAAGTTTTTGTTATTTAGCGTTGTCCGTTTTTCTTTTTTCAGCCAATTTTATTCATGTGGGGGATTGTTGGAGATAATGGTTTTTCTGTAACTTTAAGTTGAAATTAAAGTGGGACCCAACCGCCAATTGAGGTGAGTCTGAGTGGTTTTGTATTCTATTAAGTGAGAAGATTGCAATAAAAAAAATAATGAGCCGAAACCATTGAGTTGTGAATGAGAGTTGTCTCATAAAGTAGGCATCAATAAAGATGGGCTTATCTTGATTTGGACTAAGCCTATGATTGTGCTTGTGCATGTGCTGGGTTTGGTCTTGGACTTGGACTTAATCTTGAGCTTGGGCTAAGTTATGTTGTGTTGGGCTTAGCTTGTGCATGTGTTTGAGAATTGGGATTGGATCGGGTTGTGACCCAACATTAGTATTCATTTTGTGACGCATCTAGTTGATTTATTCAAACATCATTATATACATATTTATTTGCATATATTAAACACATAAGAAATGTAAATTTTTGTAACTCTTATCTTTCGATGATAGAGTTAATGATCATATTAGTGGTCATAGGTTTTCAACCTTTGTAATTCTAGCCCTAATGACTAGAGTTGATGGCCTTGGTTAATGGCATTTGATGGCCCTATTGATGGCCTTCATGGCTAGGGATTCCCCTACTTGTATAAGTAGAGGCTTTTCCTCTCCACTTGGTAGCTTAATTTTGGAGGGATTTTTGATAGAAAATGGAGATAGTATTTTGAGATAAAAAGTTGGAGATGTTTTTTTTACACCAAAGAAAATTTTTTCTATCTTCTTTTGCTAACCTCTTCTTTGGTTCTTGTTAGAGAAAGTGTAACCATTGTCAAGTTCGTCGAAACTATTCAGAAGGTGTTTCTATATTTGCTGGTTTCGACCGTCAAATCCTGATAGACAGACGTCGGTATACCTCTAGCATCCATTGAGAGGCGGTGAATCTCTTTTAAGAAAACTGTGATATCACACATGCTTCAGTTTGCTTATTTTCTTATCATTTGCTCTTAATTTTTTTAGAATTTCGTTTACCTCGATGAGTTCTAAGATTTAGTTATCAATGTTAATAATTTATTCTATTAGTAATATAATCTAATTCATTTATATATTTTTAGTTGTGTAGTTTATCTTGTATTTTATTCTGTAATAAAAAAATTATTTTGTCATTTTTATGTAATTTTTTTTTAAAAAATATTTTTATGAAAAAATACCAACATGTAATCCGGCTAAGGCTTTGGGCAAGCCTTTAGCTTTGACTTATATAATTTTTGGCATTCAAAAAAATAAAAATAAAATAAATATATAAAGCAATAAATGTTTAAATTAAACTGCTTTGTGCTTTTCTTAAATTTTGCATAAGGTTTCTATCCCCTTCCTAATTTTATAAACAACTTTAATTTTGTTTAAATTGTGCTTTTCTTAATATTTTGAATGTAAAGTCAAAATCATCGTAAATCAAAGTAATTGGTTGGAAACAAATTATTTGGCCTTCAGTTACTCGGTTAGGTACGAACCAAGGGAGATTTTCTGTCAAGGTCATGAAATTTGGAGACGCTTTTACAAGGTTTGAGATCAACTAGTAAAAACAAATATATCACTATCATATTTCATTTTATCTTTAACTTGATGTAATTTGAAAGACATAAAGATAAGATTTACACGGGATAGTTACGACTTCCAGTACCTGACTTATCATATGATTTAATCTGTCGGACACTCTTATTAAAGACAAATAAAAATACATACGAATGGACAAATAGCGAATATCATTATGAATGATGTAATGACTATCCCGTTTGATGTCCACATGAATACACATATGAGAACTGCCATAAGCCAGCCATGAATTGACTTTTTGACTTAAAAAAACAAAAGAAGTCATGAATTGTCCCTAGTGACTATCGATTGATGTAGTTATTAATAGCGAGGACAATAATTTTATAGACCCAAACTTATAAATTTATATTTTATTCAAAAAGAAAATAAGTGGTTTAAATTTATTATTATTATTTTTTTTTATGAATTTTATGTTTTATTAATTTAATTATCATCATGTTAGCTTTTTTCAGCTTTCGAAAGTTGGAATTATAATTAGAGCATGTCAGTAAGGATCAATAAGTCCTTACAAAAATTAATAAATATCAACTAATTAGTTAGATAATTGCTTCAAAGTTCTTTCAGTTTCAATGAAAATGACTTTACTGGTGGCTTAGTTTTTAGGAGAAAATTAAAAAGATTAAGTGAAATAAAAGAAAGAGAGAACAACAGTGCCAGAAATCAATCTTTCATTATGTAAACATACGTTTACAATTGTACATTCACGCTTTCACACATTCGAAGGGGATTATAACAACAGACTAACTTAGAATTACTCCTAGAAATTTGAAGTGCAGTACAAGAATGTAAAGACTGGAAAGACTGGAAAATATAAAGTAAATGAATTGGTCTCTGGATCTAGTCTTGGGTTTCTTCATTATCAGCACTTTCCTCTGAATATAACCGTCGAAGTGGCTGATAATCGTTGAAGTAGGTGATAACTGTCAAAATGATCTCCATGATCACTGATTGTGGCCTGTGACTTTGATCAGTTTATTTCCACTATTCCACTCTTCATGGTTGTGCTTTCCTCATGAATTTAAATTTAAACTATGAACAACCGTATGGCAACGTCACCTTGGATATCTTGACTGTTCCCATGTCTCTCGGATCCATTGCCATTGCTGCAAGTTGCCACGCGTCTGTTGATGGTTGGAGACCTCTACTGATTCCCCAATTTGTCCCTTATAATCCACGTGTCAGACTGCCATAGGTTTGTACAAAATATATAGCCAACATTACCCCCCGCACTAAGATAGCCAATACTTGGTAGTATTAGTTGATCAATGCGTTTTACCCACGTCCTATGGTAATCAATTATCCTGGAGGTATAACCGTCTCCAAGAAAGTTCTTTTAAAACATTGAACTTTCTCTTGTGCTTGGATTTTACCTCCACTATATATGCAAATGAAGGGACTAATACATCCTTGATGGCTAATCAAACCTTCACTTTCATTGATTTAGTATATGAAGAGGCTTTGGACAATGATGATAAACCTCAAAAGAACTTCCATGAATTTATTGGCCATATTTATCCTCCTCCATTTATATAAGTCATGGAAGCCTTCGCAGAATATGTGCCTTAGATAAATAAAAATAAATAAAAAAATAAAAAAACTTGGTCAAATGGATCTTGAAAGCTCTACATCTGCTCCAAAACCATCTGTGTGGGATGAAGCTACCTCCTCTTCTATTGGAACTATTGGTTGGAATGCTTGGCCAACACCAACCCAACCCCAAACAAGGGAGCGAATTCATTACAGAATTGTAGAATTTGATGACCCCACTGCGATTCCTACATCTTCACGTAGCTCAATGGTATATGCTTATACCCTATTCTACCGCCTTCGCTGTCTTGAAGACAACTTACTTTCAGCATGGTATACATCCACCTTGTCGACCAAAATAGTGCGAAAGATCCCTCACCCAATCGAAGCTTTGGGAATGAGCCCCTCACTTCAAGCCAAGAAAGCCAAACTTTGCTCCTCTGACTAGCTAGAGTATGTAAATGAGCCTCGGTTTCCTTCTTCCTTTGGAAGGGACCCAATTGCTCCTCCCATTTCTCCTAATCCTAACTGGATTGAAGAATTAAAACTTACCCTCTTCAAAAGCCAACATTTTGCCCCTATGAAGCTCCAGTTCCTCCAACTGCTTATCAGTAGTATAGAGCCCAGACCCTACTTGTTACCTTTTCTCATTTATCTTTTGAAGCCCTCCAAGATGACATCCCTCACAAGAACTTTTTATGGGCTTGTGACATTGTTTCTAGAAGCCACAACCTCAACCCAGTGGCCCAAGAAAAACTATACACTTTTCTGGACCAGCTCCCTCTGCTATTGAACTGGCACAAAAATGCCTTGGCCACTAGTGAGTCATTGGAGGAGATCTTCGTTGTTCGCATCCAAGCCTAATATGAAGCAGAAAATATTCTTGAAGAATATGAAGATTTCAAGAGACCTGATTAAGAGTATGGGGAAGATGTTGATATGGATGATATGTGTGGAATAAATGAAGTGGAGAAAGCCTTTAAGCAAACAAAATTTGAGATGAAGGCCCAACAATTTTTTGACAAAATAAGGGCACCAATTAGATAAACCAAATTTAGATAGGATAGAGGAAAGGTTAGAAAAGGAACATGTATTTATTGAATTGTTGTCATGACCCAAACCCGCCTCTATGGGTTAAGGACATAGCCGGCCAGTAACCAAGAGATTACCTACGGCCGCAAACCAAATAAAACGGATTCAACAAAGTAAAGGGCCAAAATGGAAGCAATTTAACGCTTTGTCCATAGAACTGTGCCTACATGGCATAACAAAATCAATTCAAAAACATTTCATGATAACTCACGCATATAGATAGAGTTAATCTATATCCAGGAACTTCAGTTATACAGTCAGCCAAACAAAACTCACATACAAAAAGTGATTCGATGTTTTCGTCGACATAGCAAAAATACAATAAAGGAACAAAAGGGGCGAAAACTAGTCTCGTGCGTGAGACGTATGGGCTGACACCTCAAAACTGTGGCTGCTTCTTACATACGTCACTGGGGTTGGGTTTGAACATCTCTCGGCTCACCTACAGACACCTGAATGAGAGTGAGCGAAAGCCCAGTGAATAATACCAAGTAAAGAAGATACATGAACAAACTTTGAAACAGTTACATCAGACGGCCTTGGGCCAAATTCATGTTTCTATCTAATGTATCAAACGACTAAAGATCTAAACGTATCAAACGGCCTGGGGCCCAATTCACTCATACCCGACGGCTTTTGGCCCATTCATTCATATCCAACGGCCTTTGGCCTAATCGTTCATATCAGACGGCCTTTGGCCCAATCATTCATGTCAAACGGCCTTTGGCCTAATCATTCAAATTAGCAGGCTTATGAAACTCGAATTAGAACAAGCAATTGAACGGATAACATACTTCAAAATATCTTTACTAAGATATTACTCACAGTGTTCTCCCGGTGGATTCACCCTTGAGCTCGACCCTATACATTACATAACACATATGGGTCACAAATAATTCAATCCGTTCTTAATTCATGCATCTCTCTTAGGCTTCTTTCTTATCCTTTTAACTCATTTATATTGTTCAATGCATGCCTAAGAGTGCTTAGAAATGAAAGAGAACGGAAAATGAAACATAGAACATCTTTTCAAAATTTCTGAAACAGGGCTCCCTGCTCGAGGGTGGCTTTGGCCGCTTGAGCGGACCCACTGGGTCTGCAAAAATACTGGTTGCCTCATTTTTACGCTCGAGCGTGACTTCGGATGCTCGAGCTGAAAGTCAAACTACATGGCTTGACGCTCGAGCATAAATCTCCCTGCTCGAGCGGACATCCATGTCTGCAAAAGTTCTGAGAACTAGCATTTCACGCTCGAGCGGCCATTACCCCGCTCGAGCGGACATGCCGAATTCTGGGTTTTTCAGCAAGCTGTTTGAGCTTCGAATTTGCATTCAAACTGATGTAACTTGCATAATGTGGCTCATACTTCACATACACATCCTCTAACATGATACAAATGGGAAATTACAACATTATGAAGCTCAATTCTCATGAATCAATTACATGCATGCTCAAATTACACCAAACTTACTTCCAACACATCAAATTCATACATTCAAAACCCACACCCTTATGAATTGTTCTTGCATGTGGGATATAACCTCCATTCTCAATCTAAATGGTGAAAAGGTGATCAAAAGCATGAACTTCAATCAAAATTCAACATGAATTATACACTTTATGCTCAAATATGCAAATTCATGTCAATTTCTTACATGCACGTATTCATTGACCCCAAATTCACCAAAATCAACTTCATTCATATTCTTGATTACCATTTAACCTTAAATTCACAAAATTACAACTTATACTCACCAATCTTTGCTCAATTACTCACCTAGGAGCTTCAATCCTCACAATTGTAGTTAAATCTTGAGTTGATCTTCAAAATCTCCAAGTTTCTTGCTCAAATCTCCAATTGCCTTCACTCCCTCACTCTAACCGACCCTCTCTCTCTCTCTCTCTAGAGGAATTTCAGATTTTATGAGTTCATAGGGAGTGAGATTAAGTGTAACATGGCCCTTTTATAGTCTCTCTTAATTAAATTTGGTTAGGAAAAATAATTGAGCTTAATTAATCATTCTGAATCTAATTATTTTGATCCAAATCAATTTCTAATTAAATTTCACCATAGGCTCTAAAAATTACGCCAATTACAATGGCGTAGTCAATTTCGTTTTCTGTAGCCGATAAGGCCTTCAATTTAAATTCTAAAGGAGAAAGTTAGATAGATTTTCCTGCGATGAACAGATAGAAATTCAAAATCACATATAATCATATAAATAACACTCAAAATCATGTTAAACATATAATCACAATCATAAATAAGATCAATTAGTATAATACGGAACAAGGTTATCACAATTGTGCTGGACAAAGTTTCATGACCTTGTAACCTTGTCCATTCCTTACTTTTACAAAATTGAGAATGTGACCAAATAGGCTTTCTCATTGTAAATGCTTACATCAATAAAATTGGGATTCTGTGTTCCAATATACACGACTTTTGTCATTCAACTTGTTCATATAATTAACAAATATTGGCTTCAAAGTAACCCATCTATTTCAAAGCCTGCATGGTTTTTCTCAAGAAGTGATAATATACACATTTGAAGGGCTTTGCTTAGTTAGAAAGTTCAAGAATGTATTTTCATATTTCTAAAATTTAAAGGCATGGGTTTCATTTTTTCTAATTTGCTAATCTTTTAATCTGCAAAACACTCACATCATTTCAACAAATATTGGCCCTACAATTACCCCTTATTTCGAAGCCAAAAACAAAGCTCTCAAAAGTACACTTTCTTTCCTTAAGGAAATCTTCTTTGGCAAAATGCCTAGGATCATACTTTCAAGACCTTCGAATTGTTAAATGAGTTCTAACCTTACTTGGATTAAGACATAGCTTCATCATTCTAGTATAACACTGGCTTCGAAGCCAATTACTTATTTTGAAGCCAAGCTAAACTTTTTAATGTATATTTCCCTTCCTTAGATGGTAACAAGATGCTGCTTTGAAGGAAATTTTCTTTATAGGAAGTCAGAAATGTGTCTTTAGGACTTTTAAAATAAAGGCCTTCATTCTACATCTGTCAAAATAAACAATCTACTAACTTGGGCCAATTTAACCCGTTAGGCTGAGTGGGTAATTTTGGACAGGAAGGTTTAAAGCCCTAATTTCTCACGCTCTTTACCTATTTACTTGTCCAGTCTTTTCTCTCACTCCCATTGCTATTAACTCTAACTCCTTACCTTTCTCATACCCACTCTCCTTTCAATCTCTTACTAATGGCTTCTTCTTCCTCGAAAGTACCAGTTGTTAAGCACTTATGTCGCTTAGTGGCTTTAAGGAGTTGTATTACTGACGAGATAGCCAAATGCCAGGTGCCAGAAGGTGAAAGCGTGATTGATGGGTGGATCTACGTCCCACATCACCACACTTGAGGGAAATACATTCTTGGCCCCATTTTTAAGGAGGCTCTTGCTACACTTCCTCCCCTATACCCACGTCTGGAGAAACACTACCTCCTTTACGAAGGAAACTATAACTAGGTAAGTTGGAGGTTAACCAACCTCACCGATGCTGGCCCATGTTGAAGACTGAGTGGGAAGAGTGGTATGAAAGAGTAGTTGGAGCTCGGGAACAAGACTTGGAGGACCTCCACATTTTGGATGCTCTTCGACTTTCTAGGTTCGTAATTCCTGAGGATCCTTTTCTTATCCCAACTGCCATCTGTTTCTAGAACCCTGCCTTCAGTTGTTTCCAATTTTGGTGTAGCATGATGGCTCCCACCATTCTTGACATGTGCCACCTTCTAGGGCACCTATTGGTGGCACTTTTGGCCCTCATTATCCAGACCTTAAGGTCTCCTTCTCTATTCTTTCTTCTAATTCTTCTAATAGTGACTTTATAACCTTTGAGAATAACAAGGAAGGTCCTGTGACCGACCGTGAGCTTTTTTCTTTCATTATTTACTGACTTTGTAAAGTCCTTTTACGTACTTCTTTTTAGAGAATAATGCCTGAATTTGTCCCCCTTGCCAAGGCTCTGGCTTCAGGAAAAACAATATCCTTAGCTCCTTATGTTTTGGGCCATGTATATAAGGTCAGTTCCCAATTTTGTGAGAGACCTCTAGAGCATAATCAAGGGGGTCCAATTTGGATACTCAAACTCTGGCTTTTTGCATACTTCACTAACCTCTATGTACAAGATCCTACTACGTATGGAGAGAAATATGCTAGAGTGTCTTTATATCCATATAGTTTTGTTTACTACTTCTCTTTCTTTTATCACCTGCCATTGGTTGCTCGGCCTTTCTTTTTTCGCCCTTTCAATGTTGCTATGGGGCCAGCATGGTTGAGGGATTTTTTGGCTGATTCCACTTGTTCCAGGCCTATTCACAAGGAAATGTGGCCTTCATTCTACTACCAAGGGAGCTTTTTATTGGCACTTTGAATCCCAAATCTTACAAGTGTATCTCTGAAGCCTATTGCCCCTCCTAGTTTGCAAGGCAATTTAGGCTAAGCCAAGGGATTCCTGTTCGACTTTGCAACCATGCCAACTCTAATCTAGACACCAGAAATCTGAAGGTACCAAAATCCTTGTTGGATGAAGTAACAGTTAAGTTTAGAAGAGATCTTTCCAACTTTAAATTTGTACCTTTTACTAGCTAAAGCAGGGTCATGATTAGATTCAAGAACTGCTGGTTTGCTAACATGGAGGTGTAGCTTGCTATCCCCACCCTAGATTTACTAAAGAGTTTGGATCTGCCATCCCAGGGTAGGCATACCAAATCCATATAGGCTAGCATCACTATTACTTCTGCCCCCACTGCAACCCTCTCACCCAGAACTACCAGGGCTGCTGCAAAAAAAGGTACCTATTCTGTCATTTATCTTGCCTTTCCTTTCCTGCCTTTATACTATTCTTTTTACTTAAAGCCTCTTTTGATGGTGTAGGAACTTCGCAGAAGGCCTTACTTTAAAGAGCGCAAACCTTGGCCACACTGAATGGCAAGTAACAACAAATAAAGGCCCACATTAAGCTCGAGCCTGTAGAGGAGGCCCCTAAGGTCCCTTCAAAAATAGAAGAAGAAGAAGGAGAAGAAGTCCCTTTGAAGAGAATGAAGATGCCAACTTCCCCTACTGCCCAACTTTCTTCAGATGCTGTTCATGAAACAACTGCTAAGGCATTAGAAAATGAGTAAGCCAAGGAGGTCCTTATATTTCAAAGATTTGAGAAGAAGATATTGCAGAAGATTTCGAAGGAAGAAGCTATTGTTGTCAAAGCAACACAACAAGAGGCTGCAAGGAAGATTAAAGCTGCTAAACATCATACCCTTCGCAGTTCTCCAACTATCATTACTACAACTGCTGGTAACTCTTCTTATTTTTTTACAACACCTCTGGTTTTTATTTACTCTTTCAGCTTTGTCCTTATATCTTTCTTCTTTTGATATGCAGTAGCAGCTAGCCTACCTATATCTTGTTTGCTGCCTTCTGCTTCTCCTCTACCAGGCACTCAGGGACCATTCTTGAGCTCAGCAGATTTGAAGAAGGCCCTAAAAGGAAAAGGGAAAGTAGATACCAACTTTTCAATGAATATAGAGCCTTTGCAAATGATATTCCCAACCTAGGCCTCTATACTCCCTATGGCTTCTTCCTTAATTCCCTTCAAATTTGAATTACCAATCATCATTTCCTCTCATTCTCCAAACCTTGTCAAATTTCTTAATTGGCCTCTGGTGACCATTTCCTCATATTTTCCTATTTCCACACCTCCCAGAGTCCTAGCCACCCCTTTACCTTCTGAGAGTATGCCTACTACTTCCCCTTCTTCATTAGTGGCTACTACCTCCAAGGATGGCACTGGTAGCTCACTAATGCTTCCTTCGATACCCTGCTCTAGTCCCTCTTCCTTGAACCTGCTGGTGGCTAGGACTATTGATGCTACTGAGGCATCTTCCTCTCATTTTCCTCCAACAATCACTTCAGCATCTACCAGTGGCTCTTTAATGCTCGCTTTTTGTTAATTCTATGGCTTACCTTAACTATGTATTATATGTGCCTTATATGCTTTCATGTGTGTTAATTATGTGCCATGTGCTAATTGAATTATGTTTTGCTTGACAGGTATGTTAGTATGTGAAATAGACCTATCTGACTCATTAAACCATAAGGTGAAAATTGAATGTTGGATAAGAAAATTAGAGCCTAATAGTTTGCCTTAAGGTAGGTTATGATGATTGAACTAAGTTTATTAACTAGATTATATGGAGCCCTAACCCAATTGAGTAAATTTACCGTAATTCAATAAAGCTTTATTTGAAGTCAAAATAGACTTGAGGCAAATATAGAGCAGAGAGAGATATGTCCTGAGAGAGAGTTCTAGAGGAAAGGGAGAGAAAGAGCCCAAAAGAGGAAAAAGAGAAGAGGAAGTGAAAACCCTAGCTACCTTCAACAACTTAGTCACTCAAGGTAAGGATTCTTCTCCAACTTCATGAGTTTTAGTTAATTTACACATGAGATGGTAGAATTTGAGTTGAATTAGGGAGTCGGGTGGTGATCTAATACTTGTTCTTGCTTGAATCTTGAAGATGGAGGATGCAACTCCTTGGATTTTGAGTTTAGAACTTAAAAATTGCATGGTTTTGATTTTTGGCCCATAAATTCCAAGTTTGTGATCTGTAATTGGAAATTGAGTTTTTTTTTTTTTTTTTTTAAGTAATGATTTTGGTTTGAAGTTAGGAATTGCTTCTTCAACATGTTTTGGTAAGTTTTGGACTTTGATTTGTACAAAAATGGAATTGGATTTTGGAAAGGCTGGTTTTAAAAAACATAGCAAATTTTCGATTCTGAAAAACCAAAACCGCACATGCGGCGGGAAGGACCGCATGTGCGGAAAACAAAGCAGGGGAAGTTGTACATTCTGAAATAATTGCACGTGCTGGCGCACATGCGGTGGGAGTTCTGCACATGCGGCCAAGGCACACCGTACATGCAGCTTTCGGGCTGGCTTAGCTTCATTTTTCTGCTTCATTTTTCCATCATCCGAGCCTCTGTTAGCATGGTTTTCACATGTATTTGACGTTCATATGCATTTCACAGGCATAAAAGAGAATAAAGAACAATTAAGGCTAACCGAACAAACAAGTAATGATAAAATCGAATAGATTTAAGAACCAACTAAGTGATTGAGTTGTGAATTGAGCGTGTTATGCTTACATGTGTTTGTGTAGATCAACACCACGTCCCAATCGTATAATTTGAGGAGCCGGCTGTGAATAAGAACCTTGTAAAGATATGTTTAATTATCAGTATTTTCTGACTTACATTATAGCCTATTTTATGAAATGATAATTTTGTTCAAATGAATGATTGTCCTATTTTCCTTAACTGTATTCATAGCATCCTTAGCATCTGTTTATCATTGTTGTTACAGAGATCTTCGTCAGTTCGAATTCTTGGAACTTATGTTTGCTGTGTTGATAGCCATCATATACGTCTGTTCGGTCTTCATGATTGTCTATACTATTCTGCTAATGGATGTATCACGTATAACTACATACTTTCTATATGATATATGTATCTGCTAAGCATATGATTCTGATTTTCTATTTACTGTTAAAATTGACTGCTTTGGATTACAGTAAGGATATCATTCATAATCTCTTTACACTGTTGTTATTCACTGGGCTCTTGCTCATTATGTTATATATGTATGTAGTTGATCAAGTGCACGAGCGGACTTAGTGTTGGCGACCTAGCCTCTATTTTGTCAAGCTGACTTTTGTGCCTCACAGCGAGGTTGCTGCTGGTCAAGTGTCGAGGCTTTTGGGTGGTTCGGGATTCACCCATTTTTTGAGATTAAGTCTAATGATATGAAAGTTTCCTTAACTTTTGTGCATCTTTTGTTAATGGATTAAATTTTGTTATGTTAGAAATGTAAGCCTGTCATGGACTAATGAACATATGTATATATATAAAAGTTCATTTTGTTTTATTTAAGTCTTTACAGCTTGTTAGACGTTTTATGTTCTTATTTATTGGCTTCCACCAACATCGTTATTGTATTACTATTAAATAGGTCTTTGGTAATCGTGAATTACTGGCCAGTTATGACACTAAACCTTTAGGGTGGGTTTGGGTCGTGACAAAGTGGTATGAGAGCACAAGTTCTACTACACACACACGTCCGAATGAGCTATAAGATGTCTTACAAAAGAAGTAGGGCATTTTACTTGCATGTCTGGGTGTGTGTGGATTTGTAGTGTGCATCTTCAAAGTGAATGTAATTGTGAGAACTGCAATTCCTATGTTTATTATTGCCCTGTTTCCATCTAGACCTATGGAGAATACAAGGCACACAGATGAATCTGAATCCTTTGATGTGAGAATGGATCGATTAGAAAGAATAGTAGAACAACTGACAGAATCGCTATGACAACAACAGAGACAGGCATTTCCACCTCATCCTCCGCCACCGGTTCAAATAGAATTGATCAATAATGACGACATCATTACTCTAACCCAAAAGTTTAACAAGATGAAGCCGCCAACCTTTCAGGGAGTTCTTGACCTTTTGAAAGCCAAAGCTGAGGTTTTATAGATAGAAAAGTTGTTTGAACTGTTCCATTGTTCAGAGGTACAAAAGATTTTGCTAGCCACCTTTACCTTGCAAGAGGACGTAAGATAGTGGTGGATGCTTGTGCGAGACAATAGTAGCTCTATGACGTAGGCTTAATTTAAAGAAGTATTCTATGAAAAATATTTCCCTTCGTAGCGGAGTATGAAGCCAAATTCACAAAGCTTGCGCGGTATGCACCACACATGGTCGATACTGATTATAAGAAAGTTAGGAAATTTGAAGGCAGACTTGATGATGAGGTCCTTGACCAGGTCAATGTATTGAAGTTGGTAAAATATGTTGATGTCTTGGATAGAGCTCTTATGGCTAAGGCGAATATTGTTGCACTAAAACAGGCAAAGACACTAGTGACCGAGTAGAAAGGCAAAAGACAAGGATTTAACTTTAAAAAGGGCCAGAACAATTTGAATAATTCACAAAACAAGAGACAGAATACGGGATCATCAAATAGCTCCAGCCAAGGGAATGATACAACCCTCTGCCCGGAATGTAGAAAAAGACATAAAGGAGTTTGCCGCAGAATTTCTAGAGCATGTTTTCGATGCAGGAAAATAGGCCACATGATTAAGGATTGCCACTAGTATCCCAAAGCATGAGTTGACCCATGGCAAGTTCAGTCGCATCAGCTTCAACACTAAGGTCTAATCTGAAAGCGACTACGGAGAAGGAAACTTTGAAGCAAAGAAGGGTTTTTGCGCTAGTACCGGTTGATGTCCAGAATACAAAGATGGTTGTGTCAGGTATACTCCCTATTTATACCCAAAATGTTTATGTTTTGATTGACTCAGGGTCTACACACCCCTTTGTGTCCTATGCTCTTGCTCCAAAATTAACTAGACCCTTGGAACCAATGAATTATCTATTAGCTGTATCTTCTCCAACTATGGGGTCTATGACTTATATGTATCCCGCATGTGAGATCACCATTGGGAACATAATTTTATATGTTGAATTGTTGCCTTTAAATATCGCTTATTTTGATGTAATCTTGGGGATGGACTTGTTATCGAAATATTGTGCTACTATTGACTGTTTGACTAAACAAGTTGTGTTTCGACTACCTAAATTACCTGCATTTACATTTAATAGACACTATACTTAATTTCTTCCATGAAAGAGAATAAGTTGATGAATAAAGGTTGTAGGGGATTTTTATGCTCTGTGTTAAATGTGCCAACTATTGTTAAACCTAATGTGGATAGCATTCCTATAGTTAGAGATTTCCTAGATGTTTTTCTAGATGATTTGCTGGGAAATTTGATTGACGGAGAAATTGAGTTTACTATCGAGATAGTCCCAGGTACACAGCCAATTTCTAAAACCCCATACCGAATGTCCACTACCGAATTGAAAGAGCTGAAAATTCAATTTCAAGAGTTGTTGGACAAGAAATTTATCAGGCCTAGTACGTCACCGTGGGGTGCTCCAGTGTTATTTGTTAAAAAGAAGGATGGGTCCTTAAGGCTTTGTATTGATTAGCAGGAGTTAAACAAGGTGACTGTGAAGAACAAGTACTCATTGCCATGCATTGATGATTTATTTGACCAATTGGAGGGGGCACAAGTATTTTCTAAAATTGATCTTCGATCTGGATACCATCAACTAAAAGTTAAAGCCGAAGATGTGGAAAAGACTACCTTACAAACAAGGTACAACCACTATGAATTCCTTGTTATGCCTTTCGGGGTTACTAATGCACCAGCTGCCTTTAGCGATTTAATGGACAAAATTTTCAAGTCATTCCTAGATGAGTTTATTGTTGTTTTTATCGACGACATTCTGATTTATTCCAAAAGTAAAGAGGAACATGAACATCACTTGAGACTTGCTTTACAAACCTTGAGGGAGAAGAAATTGTATGCTAAATTGTCCAAGTGTGAGTTATGGCTGGATAGTGTTATGTTTTTGGGACATGTGATAACGAAAGATGGCATTTCTATTGATCCACAAAAGATAGAGGCATTTGTAAATTGGCCTAGACCAATAAATGTTACGGAAGTCCGCAGTTTCTTGGGTTTGGCTGTATATTATCACAAATTTGTAAAGGACTTTTCTAAAATCGCCTTGCCACTTACTCAGTTGACATAGAAAGGGGTCTCATTTGAATGGACTGAGCAGAGAGAGTTAGCATTTCAAGAACTGAAGACTCGACTTGTGACTGCACCGATTCTCACCCTACCTTCGGGCACGGATGACTTTACTATCTTCAGTGATGCATCTTATAAAGGTTTGGGGTGTGTGCTGATGCAGAATGGAAAAGTGATTACATATGCTTCCCATCAATTGAGACCGCATGAAAAAAATTACTCGACCCATGACTTGGAGCTTGTTGTAGTGGTTTTTGCATTAAAGATTTGGTGCCATTATCTATACGGGGCAACATGTGAGGTGTATACAGATCACAAAAGTCTCAAGTACTTTTTCAGCCAAAAAGAGCTGAATATGAGACAACGTAGATGGTTGGAATTAATTAAGGATTAGGTTTTGCAAATCTTGTATCATCTGGGGAAGGCTAATACCGTTGCAAATGCCGTCAGAAATCAATTGGAAACTTAGCTTGTTTACTCACCAGGCAAAGAGAATTACTACATAACTTGGAGAGGTTTGAAATTGAGATTGTTTTGAGAGAGCAAGGCGGGACATTAGTTGCTATTTTTGTTCAATCAACAATCATTGAGGAAATTAAAGACAAACAACAACAAGATGAGCTCCTTAAGAAAATGATTGATGAATGGGAATCCAAATCGAGGCAGACGTTACTTTTGACAAGAATGTGTTGAAATTCCAAGGAAGATGTGTGCCAAATGATTCTGAGTTGAAAAAGCAAGTTATGCAAGAAGCCTACAGTTCAAAATTTTCCATCCATCTGGGAAATACAAAAATGTACCAAGACTTAAAGAAAAATTTCTCGTGGCTAGGAATGAAAAAAGAAATTGCTGAGTTCGTGTCTAAGTGTTTACAATGCCAGCAAGTTAAAGCAAAACATCAATTACTTAAACCATTACCGACACCGGAGTGGAAATAGGAACATATTACAATGGACTTCGTCGTTGGATTGTCGTGCTCCAATAGAGGTATGGATTCAATTTGGGTAATTATTGACCGTTTGACAAAATCTGCTCATTTCTTACCTGTTAAACAATGTATAATGTGGATAAGTTGGCTATGTTATATATTAATGAAATCGTGAGATTACATAAAGTGCCTGTGTCAATTGTTTCTTATAGGGATTTGAAGTTCACTTCAAGGGTTTGGCAAAGTTTGCAAAAGGCATTGGGAACCAAATTGAGATTAAGTAGTGCATATCATCGATAGACAAATGGCCAATCGGAAAGAACAATACAAATACTGGAAGATATGTTACGTCTGTCTGTACTAGACTTTCAGGGGAATTGGAAGACTCATATGCCTTTAGTTGAATTTGCATACAACAACAGCTTTCATTCAAACATTGGTATGGCACCATACGAGGCTCTATATGGCAGGAAATGTCGGTCACCAATTTGTTGGGCTAAAGTTGGAGATAGACCATTGTTGGGACCCGAAATTGTACAAGGAACAACAGAAAAAGTAAAATTGATTCATCAACGGTTGAGAACTGTGCAAAGCTGACAGAAACGTTATGCCGATGTTCGGAGACAAGATAGAGAATATAAGGTAGGCAACCATATGTTTATCAAAGTCACCTCAATGAAAGGGGGGCAGACTCGCTTTGGATCCAAGGACAAGTTAGCACCTCGGTATATTGGGCCATATGAAATCATTGAGAAAATTAATCCAGTGGCGTATTGGGTAGCTCTACCTCCTGATATGGAGCAAATGCACAATGTGTTTCACATTTCCATGTTGTGAGAATATCTTCGGGATCCTCTCCATGTCATTGAGCCTGCACAAGTGGTTTTGAGTGATGACTACACATATGAAGAACGACCCATTCGAATTGTTAACTGCCAAATCAAGAAGTTGAGAAATAAAGAAATTCCGTTAGTGAAAGTGGATTGGCAAAACCACAATGGAAGTTATGCAACTTGGGAAAAGGGAAGATGATTTGAAGAGGAGACATTCGGATCTCTTTCCTTTAGACCCTACACTCTTCTCAGAGGTAGGTAATTAAGTTTGGAAGACCAAACGTCCTAAGGGGAGGGACTCTTCTATGGCTTACCTTTACTATGTGTTTATATGTGCCTTATATGCTTCTATGTGTGTTAATTATGTGCCATGTACTAATTGAATTATGTTTTGCTTAATAGATATGTTAGTATATTAAATAGACCTGTTTGAATCATTAAACCATAAGGTTAAAATTGAATGTTGGATAGGAAAATTAAAGCCTAAAAGTTTGTCTTAAGGTAGGTTGTGATGATTGAACTAAGTTTGTTAACTAGATTATATGGAGCCTGAACCTGATTGAGTAAATTTACCCTAACTCAATAAAGCTTTATTTGAATTTAATATAGACTCAAGGCAAATATAGAGTACAGCGAGATATGTCCTGAAAGAGAGTTCTAGAGGAAAGGGAGAGAAAGAGCCCAAAAGAGGAGAAAGAGTAGAGGAAGTGAAAACTCTAGTTACCTTCAACAACTTAGTCACTCAAGGTAAGGATTCTTCTCTAAATTCATGAGTTTGAGTTAATTTACACATGAGATGGTAGAATTTGAGTTGAATTAGGGAGTTGGCTGGTGTATGTTAAAATTGCAAACCCTAGAGAGAGAAATTGTAGGAATAGCTTCAAATCTTGTCATACATGGCATTTCTCATGATCCAATACTTATTTCTTGCTTGAATCTTGAAGATGGAGGATGCAACTCCATGGATTTTGAGTTTAGAACTTAACAATTGCATGGTTTTGATTTTTGGCCCATATATTCCAAGTTTGTGATCTTTAATTAGAAATTGAGTCTTGTTTTAAAGTTATGATTTTGGTTTGAAGTTAGAAATTGCAAATTCAACATGTTTTGGTAAGTATTGGACTTTGATTTGTACAAAAATGGAATTGGATTTTGGAAAGGCCGGTTTTCAAAAACATAATAGATTTTTGGTTTTGAAAAACCAGAATCGCAAGTGCGGCGGGAAGGACTACACGGGCAGAAAATAGAGTAGGGGAAGCTGCACATTCTCAAATAATTGCACGTGCTGGTGCGCGTACGATAGGAGTTCCGCATATGTGGCCAAGGCACACGCCACGTGCGACTTTCAAGCTGGCTCAACTTCGTTTTTTGGCTTCATTTTTCCATCTTTCGGGCCTCCATTAGCATGGTTTTCACATGTATTTGACGTTCATATGCATTTTCAAGGCATAAAAGAGAATAAAGAACAATTAAGGCTAATCGAATATACAAGTAATGATAAAGTAGAATAGCTTTAAGAACCAACTTAGTGATTGAGCTATGAATTGAGCGTGTTATGCTTACATGTCTCTATGTAGGTCAATGTCGTGTCCCGATCGCGTAATTTGAGGAGCCGACTGTGAGTAACAACCTTGCAAAGATATGTTTAATTATTAATATTTTCTAACTTACATTATACCCTGTTTTATGAAATGATAATTCTGTTCAAATGAATGATTGTCTTATTTTCTTGAACTGTATTCGTGGCACCCTTAGTATCTATTTACTGTTGCTATTGCAGAGATCTCTGTCAGTTCTAATTCTTGGAACTTCTGTTTACTGTATTGATGGCCATCATATACTTCTGTTTGATCTTCATGACCGGTTGTTCAGTCTTCATGACCGTTTGCGTACTTCTGCTAATGGATATACCATATATAGCTACTATGCTTTCTGTATGAAATATGTATCTGCTAAGCATATGATTCTGATTTTCGATTTACTGTTAAAATTGACCGCTTTGGATTACAGTAAGCATATCATTCATAACCTCTTTACACTGTTGTTATTCACTGGGCTCTAGCTCATTATGTTATATATGTATATAGGTGATCAAGTGCATGAGGGGACTTAGTGGTGGCAACCTAGCCTCTACTTTGTCAAGTCAACTTTTGTGCCTCACCGCGATGTTCCTACCAGTCACGTGTCGAGGCTTTTGGGTGGTTTAGGATTCACCCCTTTTTTGAGATTAAGTCTAATGATATGAAAGTTTCCTTAACTTTTCTGCATCTTTTGTTAAAGGATTAAATTTTGTTATGTTAGAAATGCAAGCCTGCCATGGACTAATGTACATATGTGTATATACATAAAAGTTCATTTTGTTCCATTTAAGTCTTCACAGCTCGTTGGACGTTTTATTTTCTTATTTATTGGCTTCCGCCAGCCTCGTTACTGTATTACTGTTAAGCAGGCCTTTGGTAATTACAGATTACTGACTGGTTATGACACTAAACCTTTAAGGGCGGGTTTGGGTCGTGATAGGCTCCTCCACACTACCTATGTCAGAGAAAGAGATGGACATCTTCAAAGCCCAACTGTCAAGCTTATTTGGCATATCTACACCAGTGCTTCTATCTGGCAGTGAGGTTTAGCCCTTGGATCTAGTTGACTCCTTTCTAGAGATAATTGGAGGCTCTTCTACTATTGAATCCACCATTCCTTTTCCTCAGGTGGATTTAGACGTCTGTTTGGAGTTGATTAGGACTTTCTCAAGGGTCCCATTCAAAGCTTTAGCAAAAACAACAATCAAGAATGGGTTCCTCAAATGCTGTCAATTCTTTGAGCAGACCAATGCTTCCTTCAAAGGTCATTTGTCTCAGGCAGCAACAACCATAGAATTTTATGTCAATATCCATCAACTGGCCAAGGTTGTAGAGAAAGAATTCCTAAAAGACAGTCCATTCTGAAGTTTTAATGTTGAAGGGACAACACTCTTCTACCATATAGCTCAAAGCTCAATTACTACATAGGAAGGCAAAATTGGAGAAGGAACTAGCAGCAGTCAATCTAGCCTTGGAGCAGAATGCAAAGAAACTACATTCTTCTCACCAGGGACTATCAAACCGCAGACAGGAGATGAACACTGCCATTCAACTATTCCCAACCCTTAGAAGTAGAGAACTCGTTGTAAGGGAACAGTTGAGACATTACAATGAATTTTGGGCAAAATTGTGGCAGAATGTACTTGATTCATTATGAAACGGAATATTCTTATTTACTCAAGTGTGTTCTTATTTCTTATTGATGCTTCGTATGATGATCTTATAATCCTTGTGTTTCCCACACAGTTGGGTAATAATGCTTCAAATACCTGGCATTAATTTTTCTGGGATGCACATATTCATTTAGATTTTTTTAAATGGTAGGCTCCCCCAGGAAGGACCCTATGAACTTGGTATGGCCCCTCCCAATTAGGTGACCATTTGCCAAACTTGTGGCTTTTAATTCCTACTAGAAGTATTGTTTTCCAAACCAAGTCCCCTTCATCAAAGCTAAGGTGTTGGACCCTTTTATTATAGCTTTTGGCTGCTTTTCTCTTTTGTAGAAAGATGTTGTTTAGTGCCAAAATTCTGGCCCATCTACATTTTCCAATTCCAAACACGTGCTTTGATGATACTGATCAAAGCTTAGGTGGTCCTAGCATTTGACCCTTAAGGACTTTATATTGATCTCAACAGGTAATACTGCATCACGCCCATATACTAAGGCATAAGGGGTAATTCCTGTGCTTGATCTTTGGGAAGTCCTATAAGCCCATAACACATCTAATAGTAGGTTATGCCAATCTCTGGGATTGTCCTCAACAACCCTTGTATTCCTTTTTTCAAGGATTTGTTCAATGACTCTACTTGGCCATGATCAATTCCTTGATGACATCAATTACTTATGCCTGATCCACAATTTTATAAGGCTTAGCCTCAACCTACTTTGTAAAGTAGTATGTAGCTACTAGAATGAAACAGTGCTGTTTCGAAGAAGGTCATAAATTTTCCCTATCATATCCATTGCCCATCCTCTAAATGGCCAAGGCTTCACCACAACATATAAATCAGTTATTGGAACATTTCTTATCATACCATGCTTTTGGCATGCCTAGCAACCTTTTGCATACTCTATGCAGTCCTTAAGGATGGTTGGCCAATAATAAAAGTGCCTTCGAAGCAGCCATCTCATCTTAACTCCAGGCTGGTGAGCACCACAAATGCCCTCATGTACCTCAACCATGGCAATCAATGTTTCATTTGGTCCCAAACACTCTAATAAGAAACCATCTACCCCTCTTTTGTAAAGAGCATTTCCGTACACTATGTATTGGATATACTATAGCTTAAGCTTTTCTCTGGCCTTCGAAGATAGGCCAGTCAAATACTGAATGATCGGATGTCTCCAATCCTACTCTTCCAAGTCATTCTGATTAGCTTCTACCAATAAACCCCGTTTGGCTAAAGGTAGTATCAACTTCTGATATGTTGCTTGGCCCATATCTATCTGAATATTACTATCCTTTATTTTGAAATTTGAAGCTTTCTGGGCCACATTATTTGCCTTGTGATTCATGAATTTTAGGATATAAGTTACATTTGCCACTTGGAAATGGGAAAGCAAATGTACAGCAGCAACATAGTACGGTAACATGCTTGCACTTTGACATTTAAAGATCCCTTTTACTTGATTAATTACCAATTGAGAATCTCCAAATATATCAACTGCATAAGCCTGTAAACCAATAAGTATCTCAAGCAGTCAACTTGATTATTGGAACAAGTAATTTCATTAACTCTGAAACCATGTGTGGTTTCTACTCCTTGGGGGTGATTTAATCATAACACCAATTGCTACCAGGCCATTAGCCTTTGATCCATCGAATCACATTTGCCATAGTTCTAAATCCACTGTGTCAAGTTCTATTGTTTCTTGACACTCTGATTGGCATGGATGATCAACTAAGAAATCGGCCAATACCTGCCCTTTCACTTCCTTTTAGGGAATATATTCCAAATGGAACTCTAATAAGGCCAAAATCCATTTGCCTATTATTCCTCTTAGTATAGGTCTGGATAACATGCGTTTAACCAAATCTATGGTTATAATTACCAAGATAATAGAAAGCAAAATATAATATCTTAATTTTATTGCTGCAAAGCACAAGGCAAAATACAGCTTTTTGGCAGCTGAGTATTTACATTCACAAGAGTTTAACAATCTACTAAGGTAATGTACTGTTTGCTCCTTGCCTTCTTCATTGTCCTGAGCCAGAAAGATTCCTAATGATTCTTCAGCTGCAGCAATGTATAACTTCAAAGGTTTGTCCTTCCTTAGTGGCATCAGCACTGGAGGTTTAGCCAAATAGGCTTTTATTCCTTTGAAAGCAGCTAGATGCTCTGCTATCCACCTATAATATTCTTTATTTTTTAACTTCAACAGAGAAGAAAAAACTTTAGATTTCCTAGCAGTGTTAGAAATAAACATTTGAAGAAAATTAACCTGACCAAGGAACTTTTGCAAGTCTTTCTTACTTGATGGAGGTTTGGCCTCAATGATGGGTTTAGCTTTGTTTTGATCAATCTATATTCCCTTTTTGTGTACTATATACCCTAAGAAGTTTCCAGCTTACACACCAAAAGCACATTTGAGTGGATTGAGTTTTAGCTTAAATTTCCTCATTCTTTCGAAGGCTGCTGTCAAGTGGACCAAATGCTCTTCCAGAGAGGGAGATTTTGCCACAATATCATCAATGTAACACTCCAAGTATCCCCCAATGAGATCATGGAGCATAGTGTTCATTTCTCTTTGATATGTTGCTCCAGCATTCTTCAAAATAAATAGCATTTTAACCCATTCAAAGGTCACAATGTTCCCAGGACACTTGAAAACTGTCATGTGAACATCCTCCTCTGCAATGCATATCTGGTTGTAGCTAGAATGGCCATCCATCGTTGACAAGATCCCATGTCCTACTAAACTGTCTACCAGCAGATCCACTACAAGCATGGGGCATTCATTTTTTGGAGTTGCCAAGTTCAAATTTTTTAAATCAATTCATACCCTCAATTTGCCATTTTTCTTAATCACAAGCACTGTTCATTCAACGTACCTTGTTGTTCTGATAAAGCCTGCCTTGAAGAGCCTGGCAATCTCCTCCTTCACCTTTTAAATCACCTTAGGACTCATTCGTCTAGGCTTTTGCTTGTATGGTTTAAAATTTGGCTTAACTAGAAGTCTATGTTCCACTAATGACCTATGCAATCCAGGCAGATCATTGTAAGACCAAGCAAAACAATCCTTATATTTTTTCAACAGGGCCAATAACTGGTTCCTGACTATAGGATCCAACCAGGCACTAATGTAGGTAGATTGTTGTACTGATGCATCCCCTAGATTGATCTCCTTTAAAGGATCTTACATCTGAGTGCTTACCATTGTCTCTCCTTCAACTTCTACTGGCTTTGAAACAACCCTTTCATCCTGATCTGTCACAACCTTTCCTTGCTCATCCTTTTTGCTTTCTTTTTCATAGACAAAGTCTGTCCATAAAGTCTCTTCTGCCTGTATCTCCTGGACTTTAGTCTCAATGTCCAATACACAATATTTGCTTAGAGCCAATGGTTTGGCCTCTTGTTGCTCATGTTTGTAGTAGCTAATCATCATGGCGTCCCTTTCTTCCTTCTGAACCTTCTGGATTATTGCCTTGATGTCTAATGTGAAGAACTTCACCAAAGCCAAAGGTCTGGCTTCTTGATCCTCCTGCCTATAACCAAACAATGTTGGTATCCTTGGTAGTGTAGTCCTATTCATCATCAGCACTCTCTTGTACCAAGTGTCTCAGGTGTGCCAACTCCTCATCAGTTGTCACTTCGGCAGTTCCATTAGGCTTCCTCAGTATGCTTAGTGGAACCACCCCTTCAGTATACAACTTTGCTTCTGCAAAATCTGCACAAGCAATGAAGGGTTGTGGGTCTACATTTATCTTCTTTGTCTCCCTATTGCTCAAAGTTATCATCACATTCTAATGTAAAGAAAAGGGCACACATTTGTTGGTGTGGATCCAATCTCTACCTAGCAGAGCATTATACTTGGCATTGCTATCTATAACAAAAAAGGCAGTCATACAATCCCTTGTTCCCATACTCAAATTAATGGGTAATATGCCTTAGGCCATCTGCTTGTCCCCAGCAAAAACAACAATGGTCGTGCTTGTTGGGATCAACCTCGGATTCATTTTTCCCAACTTTTTCAAAGATGAACGAGGGAGCAGATTTACTGCTACCCCATTATCCATTAGTACCCTGTTCATTTCTATTCCATCGAAGTATGCCTTAATGTAGAAAGGTTTAATATGCTGAGTGATTGATAATGTGGGATATTCAAAAAGGGTATGATAGGTTAACTATGCTTACCTCTTCACTTTCTTCATTAGTCCCAATAGACCTAGTTACTTCAGACTGCCTCTGAACTATGCTGGCTTCTGAGTCTTCGCTAGAAATGTCTATAAGGTCATCCTCCTGCCTCTTCTAATGTCCTTCTTCTACTTGAAATTCCTGAGGCAATATGTATACCATATTGATTGGTATTGGAGAGAATGAGCCAAACTGCACCACTGGCTGTATTTGTTCCTCTTTTGTGTTGGCTTGACAAGATGCATAGGGTGCATCTTCCATACTACATTCTGGAACTTCTGAGTTGGTTGGCTCCTTAACAGTAGTTTGTTGTTGATCTGTCTTAAACATAGGCTCTAACTGTTCAGCCAGGAAGGCTTCAAACATTTCTTCTTCGGCCAATACCTATTATTAGCCTGGTTCAGTTTCCTCATATGTCTCATTGTCCTCATCGCTCTCCATTAAGGCCTTTTCAAGGCCTACCAAACTTGAATTTTCTTTTGTTTTTAATTCAATACAGACCTTGGCTAACTCCTTTCTGTTGGCATTACTATTACTCCATGGACTAGGCTTCGAATTCTCTCATTCTCCTACTTGATCTTTGGATTGCACCAAAGAGGTGCCCTCACCAGCTCCTTTAAGATCCCTCTGATATTGAGTGAACCTTCGCTGGATTTTTATCCTCTGAGACCTAGAGATCACAAGAACCATATCTGGTTCTTTTGTTCTAGGTTTTTAAGGAGGACCTAATTATTGGGGGCCACCAAAGGAGGTTTGATCATTCTGTCTCTGCTTATAAAGGCCTTTCCCTGGGTTGGTATCATTTTAGGTTTATTCTGCATAACAAACCAATCTGGTACTCCTGATACCATGAACCCACTATGCCAGCTGTAGGGCCTACTGCTTTTGTCTTTGAAGGCCAATCACTGGCCTTAGTTCCTTGTTTTAAGCCAAGCTCAAGCTTATTCATAGGCTTACCGGTTATTCTATAGTAGTTTGGTGGCCTAGTTTCATACAAAAGTCTCTTGCCTTTCGACAGATTCCTGGCATCAAGTGGCCCATCCAAGGATGGTTGATGGTTAAGATGCCTTGGATATGTTTTTTTGTTGTGGGCCCTGATTGGCCTACGATCTCTTTGCACATCTTTGCAGTACTGTTTCCCATCGACTGGAAGCCTCTTCAGGAATTTGTAACTCAGCCTGCATCTGGGACACATTCGTTGCGTAACAGTTGCTTCGAGTGAGTCATCATCTATATGCTCTTCTCTAGGATCATCATTTCGGCCTACGAAGCTCTGCCCACTTGTTGGTGAAAACTGTGCATTCTTTTTAAAGGCATTTTAGCCAGCCACATGCATCTGCACATTGAACTCATCCAATTCCTTCAAAGAAAGGTCCTTTTCCACCTTTTGGGCGAGGAAGTCTGGTGTGCCAACATTGGCTGCAGTTTCTCTAATTTCTGGAAAAAGGTTAATGTCAATTCCCATTGCCTTCTCTGCCTAGGGCTGAGAATTTCAATCTTCATTTCCGAATCTGCTCTTGAATCTTACGTTGAAAAATAATGCAGTTTTTAGTTAAATAAGACTAAGAATTATGCTATTTACAATACATTTTGCCTTTTATTTCTTCTGAAGTTGGGATCTTAGCTCCCTTAGGCAATTGTAAAAAATGCACTGTTAATAGATGATCAAATATGTCATATGCTTTTGATATATCGAAGGAGTATTTCCTGTGAAGATCTTTCTATTTAAACTGTTGATCAATAGTGGTGTCCTTTTGAATTAATGCTTCACAGATCATAGGTTCTTGTCCTATAATCTCTGCTGCATCAATTTCAAAATTAGGGTTCCTATAATAGGTCCTATAAGATGCATTACTTCGATCGTGTTCTTCTTCAAGGAGAGTCTCACATCTAGTAACTTTATAAGTTAATTTTACTGGGTCTCGAAACTCTGTTGAGTCAAACTTCTTTCGAAGCCTAAACTCTATCCCATTTTGGGCCAATCTTACAAATTCAAGTTCAGGTAGTACGACCCTATATTTGTTTCGTACCCTTTTAAATCTGGTAATGAATTGAGTCGCCTGCTTATCAGGCCTTTGGCTCAACCTTGCCAAGTCTACCATAGATACTTCAGGTTCTGTTTGGAAAAAAAAAAACTAGGCATGAAATACCTTTTTCATTTGTTGCCAAGTCTAAATAGAATTAGGTATAAGGTTTGAATACCATACGAAAGCTGCCCCAGTTAGAGAGTTTGGAAAAAGTCTTAATTTCATGTAATCATTGTTGGTAAATTCACCACATTGGCCCGTAAACCTACCAATGTGCTCCACAGTTGACTGGTTTCCATTTCCATAAAAGAGGGCAAAGTCTGGTATCCTAAATCCCCTTAGATACTCATGTAACCTATCTATCCATTCTAGGTAAGGTTTTCTATAAACAGGAGTCTGGACCCCTCGGGCCATGGGTCCACAAATTTCTCTAACAATGTTAGCAATTTAGTCCCTAGGAACCATATTTTGTGTTGGTTGGGTCACTATTGGAGGGACAAACACAAGGTTTGGAGGAACTCCATATGCTTGAGGCCCTCTTGGTCCATGTAAAGGCACATTTGGGATGGGTTGTCCTTGCTGTGCTGGTTGATGTTGATGGTTTCGCTGCCCTCTTAGGGCAGGCATTTCCTCTACAAAAGGTATTGCGAAGGGAACTACAGGAGAAGGAACTGGTGTTGTTTCTCTTCTAACCGCAGAAACTTCTTCCAACCCCCAAGGTGTGAATTCGAACACAAGATTGGTGAACACTCGTGTGCCAGGCATGGGTTTAAACATAGGATTCGAAAAAACAGGCATGCCATTTCCTTGTGTTAGTCCAGACCCACCAATATGTATGGTTTCGCTGGTAGGCATTGGTGCATTTTGACTTGCCAGTGGTCTAAGAGAAGCTTCGTACCATGATTGAGGCATAGGTGATGGTCTCTCATCATTTTGATTACTAATTTGACCACTATTATGTCCATTATTTTGCACAGGTTGTTTATCTTGAGTCAATCTATACTGAAGATAATTCAAGTTTTCTTACTTGCCTTGTGATAGGTGGCTGATGAGAATTCATTTGATCCAAAAAAGATGTTGCCCATGTTTCCATTGTATACATTAATTATTGTCCCATAGCATCGACTAACCCTCCGTATGGATTCATTGGTTGGGTAGAGAGGAACGTTGATGGTCCAGTCTAATGGCTCTGTCCAATATTTTGGACATATGTTGCATGCCCTGAAGTGTTGGTTTCTTCGACCATTTGTGGAGGATCTGTTGAGACAAGCACCTCCATAGGATGTGATATTACATTATCCTCTAGGTTTTGTACATCTAAATCTCCTTCTACACCTTCTTCGAGGCGCTTATTTTTTTCTTATCTCCTACGTCTAGCCATTATAAGTGTCCCACTAGGCGTGCCAAAAAATATATGTTGGCTTTTTTGGCTTTCAAAGCTTAGAATTGTAATTCGAGCGTGCAAGCAAGGATCAATAAGTCCTTACAAAAATTAATAAATTCCAACCAATTAGTCAGACGATTGCTTCAAAGTTCTTTCAGCCTCAATGAAGAGGATTTTACTAGTGGCTTAGTTTTTAATAAAAAATTAAGATGACTAAGTGAAATAAAAGAAAAAGAGAACAACAGTGTCAAAAATCAATCTTTCATTAAGTAAACAGAAGTTTATAATTGTGCATTCACGCTTTCACAGTTTCGAAGGGGATTACAGCAATAGACTAACTTAGAATTACTCCTAGAAATTTGAAGTGCAATACAGGAATGTAAAGACTAGAATTTAAAGGACTGGAAAATATAAAATAAATGAACTGGTCTTTAGATCTGGTTGTGGGTCTCTACATGATCAACACTCTTCTCTATTTATAGGCTCTGAATATAACTATCATAGTGGCTGATAACCGTCGAAGTAAGTAATAAATGTAGAAATGATCTCCCATGATCACTCAGTGTGGCCTGTGGCTTTGATTAGTTTGTTTCCACTATTCCACTTTTTATGGTTGTGCTTCACTCCTAAATTTGAATTTAAACTTTAAACAACTGTTTGGCCACATCACCTTAGATATCTTGACTGTTCCCATGTCTCGCGGATTTATTGCCATTGCTACAAGTTGCCATGCGTCTGTTGATGGTTGGAGACCTTTACTGATTCCCTAATTTGCCCCTTATAATTCACATGTCAAACTGCGATAGGTGTGTACAAAATATATAGCCAACACATCACACAAACATATTTTAGATAAATTATGAATTGAATATCATAGCATTTTTGTAGTGAATATCATCTGCTTATTATGCCCTTCAATATCTCTGAAGAGTTTAGGGATTATTAAAGGAAAAATAACACCATAGTGGTGTCAGATTTTACATGATTTTGGAAATTCTAACACCGCTGTGGTGTTATTTTTCCATTATTAAAATGGGAAATAACAACAGAGTGGGACAATATTAAAAAAAAAAAACTACAAAATCATGCAAAAATATAACATCTTAATTATTAAAGTGTATACTTTTTATCACTAATTTATATTTTTTTTGAGGTAAATTATACTTTGTCTTCTTTATGTTTGACTCATTTTTAAATTCGGCCTCAAAGTATTTTTTTTTTACTCATTTTGGCTTTTTATATTTCAAGTTTTTCTCTGTTTATTCTTAAAATTACCTTTTGTTAAAAATTAGATAAAAAAATGACACATTAACAGCCACACGATATAAAAATATTTTATTGTATATAATTTACACCTCTAACACAAATTCAAACCCAATACAATAATATATTTTTTATATTATATGACAATTATCGTGATATTTTCTGTCTAATTTTAAACAAAAGTTAACATTAAGAGTAAATTGAAAAAAATTTGAAACATGAAGAGTCAAAAGAGGAAAAATAAATTTTTATAATCAAAGTGAAAAAGTGACCAAACATAAAATAGCAAAATGTAATTTAAACCCCCCCCCCCCCCCTCCTTTTTCTCATACCCACTACTGTATTGTTATTTTTCTTATTAAAAAACATGACAAGAACAATGCCTTTTTTGGCGAAAAAAATTATAAATATTAATCAATTATTTTTTCTTTCATAATCACTATTCAACTACAAAAAAAAAAAAAAAAAAAAAAAAAAAATTACAAATCATCTAAAATCACAAATCACTAATCACTTTTTATTTTTTTGGCTATATTAACATGATGTTAAAATATCTCGTTTGGAATAGACTTTTTAACATTTTTGACTTTGTGAGAAAAAAAATAAAATAATTATGATTTCCATGTGATATTTTTTAACCTAAGACTAAATAACTTATTTTATTTTTTGTGACTATTTTAGTCCCAACACAACCCAACCCAACCCACCCGATCCCCCCCTACCCCAACTCAATCCAACTCAACTTTTCAAACTAGTGTGTAGTTAACATCCCAAACGAGGGGTAAGCAATGGAGAAATTATTTAATAATCTTAAAAATATTATCACGAAAAATAATGAACTATATTTTATTACGTAGTTTATCGGATTAAAAATTAAAGTCTTACAAAATTCTTGATTTTTGAATCCATCGCCCCACGTTCTAATCTGTTAAGTCCACATACGGACTAAGATTTTTAATATGACGACAATGTCCTTGCCTCTCAGTCCGATTGCTCTATCTACCACCTGATAACAACAAATCTTTTACAAAAAATTCATGTGTGCGTTAGTGTTAAAACTTTAAAAAACTTATAACTTGAATTCTATAAATTCATCATCATAGTATTTTTTTTATACTTAGGTGGTATGTTATAAGAGTCTTTTTTTTTTTTTTTTTTTTTTTTTTTTTTTTAACAGAGTCATGTTAACATGTATTTTTTATTAATTACATATAGAGTTCTATACAAACATAAACCTAATTTAAATTATATTAACTTTGCCTACTTTATATGGACTTTATTTGACAAATATTTCTTTTTTGTATATTTTTCACCATAAATTGGATTTGCGTTTCACATTTTTATTCTTAATTCTTTCAAGGGCATTAGGATTTTTTTTAATACTAAATTTCCTCATTTTTTTTTTCTTTCTTATTTTCTCATACATTATTCTTTACCTAATACCAATTATATATTATTCTGTATTATGGATTTGTAATTTTATTTTATTTTATTTTTTGAACGGCAAAATAAAGTTTTATTGATGAAAAAAGCAGTGAACTCGCAAAAATACATCAACGAAAGCGGGAAAAACCCAAGATTGGTGAGAAACCAATCAAAACAACCAACGAAAGAACAAACAAACTACAGAGTAGAAGATCAAAAAGTAGCAGAGACAGAACAAACAAACTGGAGCAGAGCAAGCATTAGCAGAACTTCACCAAAACAGAACGACAAAACCACCAATAGAGCCTGAATCTGAGAAGCAATCTGCATGGCTTTTAATCTATGTTTCTCGTTGTTCAGTTGCATGACTATAACAATTCTTTCCTCACCCCTGAGATGTTATAAAGGAAGTCATTAATCGAGAAATGGAGCTCCTTGCAAGCAGCCTTAGAAGCAGCCTTAAGCCAGATAGCAAGGGATTTGTAGTTTTATAATGATTATATATATGAAATTAAACTTCATTTCTACAATGATATTCTCGAGGAACCTCTAAAGTTTAGATTTACTGCTTGAGTAACTGTTTCAATTGTTGAACAGTAAGTTTTTTTTATGTTTTAACATCATATTATAGATGATTAATCACTTCACACACTGAGATGTATCGTTTAGATGTTTTTATTATTTGTTCTTTTGTGGTTTAGATGTTGTTATATGATTCTTTCTTAGTTAGTCATTGTTGAATTTCTTTTATATATTTGATATTTTAATTTAATTAAGAATGTTTATGTTACAATCTTATAGTTATATATATATATATCATAAAAAATCATTATATGATAATCAAATTACAACATATTTATATTTAATTTTTTAAGTAAATTTTATATAATTTCTATTTCTACATATTTTTATTTTCCAAATGAATATAAAAGAAAATTAAATAGTTATAATTACTTTTAATTTTATATTACTAATTCTTCTTCTAATTGAACAATTATTTTTAATATCAAAATGAGTATTTATTTTACTATTTTATAATTTAATATATATTGTGCAATATTATTATATTATAATTAGACTTTTATAATACGATAGAATTAAAATTATCAAAATACACAAATAATTTAACTAAAATTAATATATATAAGTATTCAAGTAACAATTTTATGGAACGATAGCGCCAATATTATCAAAATAAATAATTAAAATCTTAATTTAATTTTGATTTAAAATTAAAATTATTTTTTTTATAACATATTGTACTATCAAATATTTTTATAAAAAAAAATAGCACGTTTATTGCACGTTCAACTGGTGGTTTCCACAAAAAGTTAAATTTTTAGATTTGTCTTTGTGAGATTTATGTTAAGTGTAAAAATTTGAAAAAAAAAATAATAAAGAATAAATTTATACCTATCAAATTAAAAAATAACAAAAATCTATATAAGTTGGTTTTCAAATTAAAAAGTTCATTTTCAAATTAAAAATAAGAATATATATTCAAATTATAAAATAAGAAGAAATATCTATATATGTGTACTTTTAAAATAAAAAATTGAAATATATATATATAATTTTAAACTTTTAAATTAAAAAAAAAATACATGTTCACTTTTAAATTTTAAAAAAAAAAAATGAAATTCTATAATACACACTTCTTTTTGGGTGTCTATCATATGCCCAGCTATAACATTTGTGGTTTTAGTTATGACCAACTGTGTTGTTTATTATGATTTGATTATGATTCATTGTGATGTAAATTATGACTTAGTTATGACCTCTAATGGTTTTTATTTTGGTTATCACCGGAGAGATCTTTGATTATCTCTCAAGTGGTGTTTGGTTAAGACCTTTAGTGATGATTCAGTGTGATATTAGTTATATTTTATTGTGATTATTATTCTAGTTACAATCGGGGGGGAAGAAGTTATGCTTTATGTGGTGTTTGTTTATGTCCTATTATATTTTTTTAGTTTTGATTGAAACTGATAACTGAATATGTTAAAACTTATATATAATGAAAAAAAAAAAAAAACAAAAAACCTATAACATATACCAAAAAGTTAAAGACTCATTTTTCTGTCTACTTTTTGCACATCTTTTCGTAAAAAAATAAAAAATCATTCCAAACATACTAGTTTTTTTTTACCTCATATTTTAGTTAAAAAGTCAAAAAATTAATAAAAAAGTCTATTCCCAAATGAGGCATAAGTATCTCACAAAGAATGTGTACTCTATAATGACCCCAATATATATATATATATTATTTTCAAATTAATAAAAGAATTGATATGGTTTTTAACCTAACCGCATAGAGGTAAGGTTAGACCTTAGTGAGGTTAATGTCACAAAGTCACTTTTAAATGGTACTACATAGTATAGTCATTTTAACTATATAATGGTAAATCGCAAACTCCCATGAAGATGGAGATTCCAACCTACACTTTTAATATTTGGTGCTATTCACTCAGATATAAAAGATTCGTCCTACTAACCATATCTATTGTCATTTAAATAATTGACGCCGTAGAGAGTGGCACCTATGACCTTGAGTTTACCAATCTACCACACCCCTTGGGTTAATTAATAGGGTTTGTTATATTTTCTACCCATAAACTATTACCAAATTGTCTATTCACTCAACTGTCGATTGGGTCTACTAGTTCTTATAGCATATGAATTAAAATTTATTTAGTTTCTAAATTATTGATTAAATCTATTAAATTCTTAAAGTATTTAGTATTGAAAAGATTACAAAAATAAAATATAAGTCCATAAGTTTTATAAATTAGTAAAAGACTTTATCCAATTAAAATTTTATTCAAAAAAATCTTAAAATTTTATATTGTCTTCGAAAAGTGAGCATCAACTATTTTGGTGAAATTTCTTTACCACGGTAAAAGTAATTATCTATAGTATTTTCTTATTTATTTTCTACAATAACTACTTGTAAATATTTTAAGAATTTAATAGATTCAATTGATAATTTATGAATTAAAAAGATTTTAATTTAAATATTTTAAAAGTTAAATAGACTCAATTGATAATTTAAAAATTAAATAAATAATTTGATAATAATTTAAGGATGAAAAGTGTAATAAATCTTAATTAATAGAGTTTTTGGTAGTAATTAGGCTGCAAAAATGTTAGAGATCCTAAAAATTCTATCAAAAGTTTTACTAAATGTCTCACATGGGTGTGGGACCTATATGGGACCCACATTGTATGGGTCTCATACCCATGTGAGACATTTGGTAAAACTTTTAGTAGAATATTTAAGACTTCTAGCATTACTCATTAGGTTGGCTTTCATATCTTAGGGGAGATTGACACGTATACCTAGTACACTTTTAGTGGTGAAAATTTTTCATTTGTGGAGCTACCAACTTTCCTTGGAATCAAACAGGGTGGGGTCATCTGACATTGAGCAGGGGGTTTGAGTTGATCAATTCCACTTTGCTGGATGGAAAGAAAAATGATTCCTACCACTAATTTAGTACTATTAATGCACCACTAATAATGTGGTATTATGTAAATCCTATCACTGATATAATAGTTTAACTTTTGTTTTGTTTTATTTATTTATTTTTTTTACATTACTATCTCATTAATAATGTTTTTAAATCTTCAAATTTAGTGCTTTAAATCACCACTCGGATGGAAATGACATGAAATCGTTTGAATTGGGTAAGTAAGTGCATGAATGTTATTTTATTTATTTATTTATTTATTTTGAGAAATTCTATTTGATGGGTATCATAAATATATATATATAATTATGATTTTTAAAATTTTTTGTTATAATTTTTATATTGTTAATTATGATTTATTATGATATTAATTATATCGTTATTTTAGTTATATTTTTAAAAAAAAAAATTTTATGGGAAATTCTATTTGATCAATATCATATATATATATATATTTTAATTGTGATTTTTATAAATTTTTATTATAATTTTTTGTATTGTTAGTTATGATTTATTGTGATATTAACAATATCGTTATTTTAGTTATCATTCAGAGTTCTTTGGTTATACCTGGAATAATCATTCTAACAAAATATTCGTTTTCATATTTAATTAGACTAAAAATAATAATGACGAATATATTACAAATAGAATAATCTTATAATGATCATTACATACCTGAAAAAAAAAAAAAAAAAAAAAGCAATAAGAATAATCATTCCATAAAAAAATCAAAGAAATCACAATTACGTTTCATTCTCTCTCATTGCAATTAATCAAATAGAACATAAGTGATGTTTAATTATATATATATATTGATTTTTTTAATTATAACTCTCATAAAATTAAATTATAATATTTATAATAATTAAATTTATAAATATCATAACTTGCCTATGTTAACATTATTTGTTATTATTATTAGGACTTTTCTTAAGTGTGCAACTTACACCTTACACTTACGTCTTTCTGTTTACTGTCATGTTTTATGTTTACACCATCCACCAATCAATTCTCTGTGGTAAAAACAGGAAAGACAGATTAAGTCCATGGAGGACACTCCATTCCATCTTTCAATTCCTAAAATATCATCATAAGACTGTCCCCCTGTTTGGTTGCATTGAAAGTTCAGCTTTTATTTGATCCTCGGGCACCATCATAATAGGCTATTTGGTGCTCATCTATGCACTACAAGAGCTTTACTTTTCCAAAATATCAACCACCTTGTTTGTTTTTACTTTTCAAAAAACACTTTTAAGAGAATTTTACTTTCTTATTTTTCGTATTTTTTTATTTTTATTGAATTTTTTTCATATTTTAAGCAATTTTTTACTTTTTAGACACACCTAACATAAATACACCTAAAAAGTAAAAAAATTGTAAAAAAAAATCTTTTAAAAATTCACTAAATATCAAAAATATAAAAAAATATAAGAATTCGGTACATTTTTTGTATTTTTATGTAATTATTAATTTTTTAAAATATTTTTTACTTTTTAGATACATCTAAGTAAGGTGTATCTAAAAAAGTAAAAAAAAAATGTTTAAAATTTAAAAAATATTCACTAAAAACAAAAAAATATGAAAACTAAAAAAGTCAATTTTCAAAAAATTTAATTCAGAAAACTCAAATCAAACACTGAACAGTTTTTGTATGAAAATATTCGAGATCATTAATCATGACTAAGCGGTGGTGATAAAGTTTTATTTGTATAATAGATTTAAATAGGGATTTTAAAAATAAAAATTAAAAAAAAAAACCAAAAAATGCATGAAAGTTGGAGATAAAAAATTAATTTATATTCTATTCACATATATATATATATATATATATATTTCAAATCACTATCAGAATTCATGATTCAAATATAATTTAACAGTCCCAACCATTTCTTTTTAGAACCCCACTTTCTTTGAATCCCACCAAAATAGTTTATCTTTTAAATATTTATTTCTTTTACCACTCACTTTGATTGCAATTATACTATCATTCCTAACGTTCAAAAGCATAACCTTAGCCACCACATCATTCACCTTTGACCGCCACTCCCAACCACCCCACTCCCAGCTCCTCCCAACCATTCCCTAGCCCATCCTCACCATCCACCACTACCACAACCTTCGGAGAGAGTTTCCAAACCCATAGTGAAGAGACAGTTTTCAAACTAGTATTGTTGGAACCTATCTATCTATTACTTAAATCAAACACACATTACAAATAATAAGCCTCTGGCACTATCACATCTCTGTTGTGTCAACCCAGATCCAAAAATAGATTTATTGCTAATCAAATGTAGCAAAATGTATATTGTGGCAGAACCACCATGTATTGCCTGACCTTTTCCTTTTACGTAGAAGGTTTATCAGCATGCTCAAATCCTCGGGGAGATAGACAAAGACATACGTTGAGTTATAATGGGTAAATTACACTTATCTACCTTCATATTTGTGATAATTAGAGGGGCCTCTTTTATACTTTTAATAATTATACAAATTTCTTTTACTTTTGAAATTATTATCAAAAATTTTCCACTGTTATCATCCGTTAGACTATTTAATAGAATTTATTGATATTATACTGATGTCATACCAACGACTGATGAAATTACCTCTTAGATGATTTATTTATTCAAGTGAGTACACTACAAAAAATGACACTTTTGGCTACCAAATTATTGGTAGCCAAAAGTCAAAAATTTAGTCGCCAAAGGATTTAGCGACCAAAATTTTTTGTCGCTAAGCTCGTCGCCGTTACCCTGTCGGCGATAGTATTGGCGACCAAAATTTGTTTGGTCGCCGAAAGTGTACACATTTGGCTACTAATTTTGGTTTAGTCGGCAAAAGGTATGTTTCCGCCACTAAATCATTCGTCGCCGAATGAGGGTTTTGGCTACTAACTTGTTTTGGTCGACAAAAGGTATCACTTTTAGCTACTAAATAATTGGTAGCTGAAAGTACACATTTGGCTACTAATTTTGGTTTAGTCGGCAAAAGGTATGCTTCCGCCACTAAATCATTAGTCGCCGAATGAGGGTTTTGGCTACTAACTTGTTTTGGTCGGCAAAAGGTATCACTTTTAGCTACTAAATAATTGGTAGCCGAAAGTACACATTTGGCTACTAATTTTGGTTTAGTCGGCAAAAGGTATGCTTCCGCCACTAAATCATTAGTCACTAAAAGTGCTACCCATAATTTTAATTTTACTTTTGCCCACTAAAAGTTTCGTAGCCAAAAGCCTCCTCACCAAAACATTTGCTCATGTATTTAGCTACCAAAATATTTGGTGGCCAAATACTTTAACATTTTTTTTTTTTTTTAAATAAAAACTTCTAAACCACCTGTATCCATTATTAATACAACATGTACCCTGTATAAACAATATAATCCATCAACAACGATTACACACATTTCAGTTCCAACCACCCAAAAAATTAATATTGAACGTCCACTTACATATATATTACAAATTTCATAAGAATCAAGTCTAATCCCACGTCAATAATTTATTGTACATACATAATACTGGAATACCACAATTTATTGTACTCCTACAACTTCTGTACCACAACAAAAATTATTTTGTACAACAAAAATTATATTCTACCAAAAATTTGCTGTTTAAGCCTCGCAATGCTCTCCAACTCATCTATTTGCTGTTTCTTCCGTTGTCTCTCCAACTTTAATTCAGCAACTTCCCTAGCCTTCTCATCGAGCTCAAGTTCACTAGCCTCCAGTGCCTGGTGTGCTTTCTTGAACATCCTCATCTTCTCATCAGCCACCATTTCCATTTTCTTCAATGCCTCCTGCACCACCTCAGCAATTTGGTTGCATGCCTCCTGTGGAGCTATCACACGTCTATCTTCTCCAGATTCTGGATTTCTTGATGAGTCCATATCAAGTTCTGTACATAATTATTACATTATAAGAGGAGAAGAAAAAAAATAAGGGGAAAAATAAGAAGAAGCAGAGTTGAGAGAGAGGGAAACTTCAAATGCAGCAACTAAGTCCCAAATGAATTCAAAAGAATGTTTAAACAACTAATCGTCCAATAGGGGTTATCATCTAAACCTAATTCTAAATGCACATTTAATATTGAAACCAACACAAAGATTTTCGACAATCTAATACTTGATTGAGAACCTATAGAACTTTAATTGAGATACATCAACTCAATCTGATATGAGATGAATGAGACTTGAAAAAAGTAAGGTCAAATAGATCAAAGCACGTAATCTTAAACATTATCCCGACATGAAAATTAAAGGCTTTGCCAATCTGTACAAACTTATAAGTAATTTGTTAATATTTAATCCACAATTTATGGAAACAAGATCCCCTTTTTTCATGTTTAGACATAGAGATGAAATTTCCCTGTTCAAAATAAGAGTCAAATTATTAGAAAAAACATAAAGAAATTCATGTAGAATAGAAGCCAGTCAGGTAAAATAAATTAAATTCAGATAAAACTTAGGCTATTGCTTTAGGCTATTAAATTCAGATAAAACTTAGGCTAAATAAATTCAGATAAAACTTAGGCTAGAAGCCCCGATGACGAACTCTCTATTGCTTTAGAAGCAACATGTTTTTTTTTTCTAGCAGTCTATCAAATACTGCAGTCACTATAGCTTTACCACTTATCAAATCCTATATCAACACAAAAGCCAGTTTAAAATAAGTGAACACAAAAAAATTATTATATCTAAATAATGTAATCAACATTCTAGCTCACATGAGCAAATCAGAAAACTCTACAAACCCAAAATGAAACCAACATTTACAAACACAACCCACCCCTACTTAAAATAAGAACAGAATGAAGAAAGCAAAATCATTCAATCCACAATGAGCAACTCCCAGGATTTGATAAGTACTAGGCCAAGAATCATTCAATCCACAACCCACCCCTACTATGAGATGTTCTTATATTTCTAAGAACTAGGCCAAGAGCTTTAGTATGATCCATCCCAACCAAGTAAATATCAGTTCAGCCCCAAGAAAAAGAAATAAGAACAAGCTACATAAAAGTAGGCACTAAAATAAGAAAGAAAAAAAATGTACCATATGAAACTTATTGGCCAGGATTTGAGCAATAGAAAAGCTATATCACCTTATCTTTCGGAGCCTTCCCAATGGCATTGCCGAGGATGAGCCGTGCACCCTTCAGATTCAACTGTCGTATTTCAAACTGGGCAGCCAATGACGGTTGTCCTAATATTCTGTCCACGTAGCTCCAAAGCACTCTTGCACCTTCTCTGCATTGTAAAGGACAATTTTTAATGAGTATATCATTGACTATGGACACGGGGAAATAAAAATCATCTTAGCACCACCACCATCATTATCATTGATATCATTTTAATAATAACACAATGATTGTTATGTTCAGGACAAAGACACGTATACTTCTAGTAGCAGGACATTGCATTTGAGTTCATGAAAAATAATACATTTAAATAATATTAACTGGAATTAATACCGAATGTACATGAGATACTTCACTTCCTCAAGTGGATTCAGCCAGGAAAAAAAAATGTAAAACATTCTTTTTGCTTATAGACTCCAATACCTTGTTGTGTAGATCCCTGCTGCAAGAGCTGTCACTCCACCGACAGCCACAACCAGCTTATTTTGATCAGTTAATATCGCATGCAAACCACCTGCAAAACACAAATAAATCCCCATCAAGCAAAGCTCTTTTAAACACAAATTTACATCAATAGCCAAATGAAGCAGTCACAACAGAGTAGAATTTTTGGGGATTTCAATAGAGAATTTATTTATTTTGATCAAATTATCAACCAAAAGAATCTTCCCAAGTCTGCTTCATGTAACTAAACCGAATATGTCAACAACTACATCAATTTCAAATAATTCTTTTGGTGCTTCATTCATAGCACTCAACAAAGTTAAATTAGATCCAATAATTTAACCATACCTGCAAGGGACAGCATGTGGTATGGTTAGGCGACACCTTTCACCATCAAGTGGGTCACAGGGACTTTTTATATCATGTGCCCATATTCTTAACTTCACTGTACAAGGTAACTCAGCAGCTGATGTAGCAGCCAATGACGCAGCAAGTTCAGATTGAATTCTACTAATAATTGGGAAAGAAAAATTGCAAACTGTTCACTATCCAATCCAATTAAATAGGCCTGTGTAATTAGAGTCAAATATGTAGAATTGAAAATGGGGCATCAAAATATCTAAGTCATGCACACCAAAGTCATGGACTAGTAAAATTTAACAATATCTTCGCTTTGCACACATCAAAAAAATTCAAAACAAATTTCTATAATCATTTTACTTTCTTCTAGAACAACTCATTTAAATAGCCAATTTACAATAACAGGCTTGCAAATGAGCTATGACCAACAAAACAACAAATCTAAAATTGGAGGGGTTTCTATTGGCTTCAAAGACTCCATTGTCTACCTTATCTAGGGGAGAACTCAGGCAGGCCCAAGTCCAGCCCACAAAATTTTAGGGCTTGAGCAATATAATTTCAAATTTAGTCCAGGCTTGAGCAAAATAATTTCAAATTTAGTCCAAGCTTGAGCTAAGATCTGCCAACCCAAATGAAATTCTGTTTTAGCTTGGGCAGGGGCTTCTCCCAACTCAAGCAAATGTGAATTCTATTGTTAATATATAACTATAATTATTAGATATATAATAAAATGAACTATACACATAAAAATACTCATTATTTCCCACATTAGATGGGAAATACCACAATAAATACCACAATAAATGCATTTGCAAGCACTTAATATGCTAGAACATAATGTATCTGCTTATGTATACATTATGTATATACACAAGTGTATAAAATATAATGTAATGTTGCCAAAGCAATGTTAAACAAAAAATGAAGGCAAACCCAGCAAAGCAGGGAAAGAAATTCAACAAAATATGTCTTCCCTTGTCTTATATAAAATTTCCTTAGCAATACACATGTGAAATGAAATTCATCAAATTTACAAAATTGTTCAAATGAAATTCATGGAATTCATATTATAGTTCAAGAATTAAAGAAATTCACAAGTACATAAAAGAGAGCCATAATTCAAACAGTTAAAGTTTTTTTTTTTTAAATTATTTTTTTAAATCACAGAGACAAAAAGAGACCCATAGTTCAAAGAATTAAAGAAATTAACGGAAAAAAAAAATGAGAGAGACTCACATCAGTTCCTACAACTAGATCATCACGAAGATAGCTGTTATCCATCAGAAACAGACAGATTCAAGGTCTCAAAACGTTAAAATAAAAAAGATAAAACAAACCCAGAAACAAAAAGATAACAATAATGTCTCTCTACACAATTTCAGTGACAAAAATTGCCAATCAAACATGCAAAATCAACAGACGAATTGAGGGCTCGGAGTCCTAAAAGTAATGAAAAGATCTAAAGAAAATACGAGAGAGCAATTGATAAAACAGAAACATGCGTATTAAACAAAATCTCACATGTCTCTAGAATGAATCACATGTGTATATATATATATTTCAAAAGAAACTTTAACCAATCAAATAGGCCATATTGAATAGCTTCAGACCATGAAGCATTAACAGCTCCTATAACATGATTTCGGGATTTCATCAATTTTTATACAATCACACGTTTTAGATTCAACAAACACACTAAAATTTTAGATTCAACAAAATAATTTCTTTTATACAATAAGAACCTAAAACTAATTTTTTAGGTCCTCAATCAAAACATTATTTTTTCAATTGAAATCTCCAAATCAAAAACAAATTTTTTTTTTTTCAAATCTCCAAATCTTAACCCTATAACAAATAGGTTCCAAACCTGGTTGAAGGGAGAGATTTTTCTTCATCGAGTCCCTCCGCCGTGATTTCGTTTCTCTCGTCTCTCCGTCGTTCCCCTTCCGGCTGGATTCTTTCCTCTCTGTCGTTTCTTTTATCTGCTTCACCAGTGTCAAGAACAGAGCTGCTATCAGAAAGAGAGAGAGAGCTGGAGGAGGGCAGAGGCGTGATGGCGGTGATGCTCCCGTACCCGACGCCGACGGAGACAAAGGCGAGAGAGAGATGGAGGAGGGTAGAGGCGTGAGAGAATGAGAAAGAGGGAGAGAGTCAGAGAGTGAGAGACATAAAAATGAAACTTACATTTCCCTCCCAAGTTTCCCTCCGAACTCTGAAGCACAATGTTTAAAAATTTTAATTATAATCGACGACTAATATTTTGTCGGTAAAAGTAAAAATAATAAAAAATATATATAAAAATAGGCACTAAAATAAGAAAGAAAAAAAAAATATATGTAACAAATATAAGGAATAAAAGTAACAAATATATTAAAATTATATTTAAATAAAAATATAAGTAATAAAATTATAAATTTAAAAATTTAAAAATATTAAATTATCTTAAATATTTGTCGTAATATTTTTTTTACTAAAAAATATAATAATATATTTTAAAATCTTATTTTCTTATATTGTTATATTATATATATATATATAAAATAAGAAAGAAAAGAAAGAAAGAAAATTAAAAAAAAAAGAAGGAAAAAATTAATACTAAAAAATATTTTAATGAAAAATATTTTGTAGAAGTAGGGGTAATATATATTTTAATGAAAAATATTTTTTACTAAAATAAAAGTTAATTTTCTGTAGTCAATGAAGGTGGTGGATAAGAGATGATGGTGGTGGTGGTGGTGGTGGTGGTGAAGGTGATGGCGAAAGAGATTAGTGGTGAAGTTGTGATAGTGGTAGTGTAAATGGAGTGGCAGGGGTGAAAGAGAGGTAATGGTAGTAGTAGTAGCAGTAGTAGTAGTGGTGGTAGTAGAGTGGTAGCGATAGTAATAGTAATGGTAGTCGTAGAGGTGAAGTAGCAATAGTAGAAGTAATAGTGGTGATGGAATGGTGTTTGTAGTAGTGGTGAAGGTGGTAGAGGAGATGGGTGGTGAGAGAGAGTGATAGACAGAAAAGAAACATAGAGAGAAGAGAGCTGGACGAGAGAGAAAGAGAGAGAAGAGTGAGAGACAGACAAACAGACACAGAGAGAGAAAGAAAGAGAGAAGAGTGATAAGTGAGAGAGAGATAAAGAGAGAAAGAGATATAGAGAGAGACAGACAGAGAGACAGAGAGAGAAAGAGATGTGAAAAATAGATCAGGCTTGTTAAATTAATATTTTTTTATTTTATTTATTGTTTATACTTTTTACTTTATTGGAGTTTTATGACTTAGTTTATGAAAAAAAATTACAAAATTTAGAAATAGAGAGACAGAGATAGAGAGCGAAAGAAGAGAGATGATAGAGATAGAGAGAAACAAGATATGAGTAAGAGATAGACAAAGAGGGAGATAGAGAGCGAGAAGAGATGATCGACAGAAAGACATAGAAAGAGATAGAGAGAGATGAGAGAGAGAAAGAAAAAAAGAAAGAGAGAGAGATAGAGAGTGAGAGACAGAAAAAGAGACAGAGAGCAAAAAGAGATGATCGAGAGAAAGACATAGACATAGAAAAAGAGAAAGATAAAGAGAGGAGAGAGAGAGAGAGCGAGAGAAGAGAGATAAGCAAGAGAGATAGAAACAAGAGAGATGAACGAAAGAGACAGAGAGAAATAGAGAAAGGAGAGAAGAGATAGATGTGTGAGAGACACAGAGAGAGAGAGACAGACAGACAGATAGACAAATAGATAGACAGATAGACAAACAGATAAATGAGTGAAGGCCTTGAATGCCCAGCCCCCTGCTTTGCTCGTCACTCCCATCTCCAGTCTCTTTGTCTCTCTCTCTTAATATACAAAATAAAGAAAATACAACCCTAGAGAGTGAGAGACAGAAAAACTAAAATCTGAAATCTGAAGCCAATGAAAATACTGTTTCCCTCCCAAGTTTCCCTCCGAAGTCTGAAGCATAATTTTTAAATTTTGTAATTATAATCGCCGACTAAATTTTAGTCGGTAAAAAATATATTAATTAAGAGGAATTCTAACCACTGACTCTAGCCTGAAAGGTTTGATATCAAATCATACTAACACTATGTAAAGTTGATTTGCAATTAAGATGAATTCTTCTTTGAGGCATTTCATCAAACACCCTGTCCACCATTGGATCTCCCCCTTGATATGAGAAGCAGAAAACCACTCTGCTATCAAATATGAGAAGCTTCTACACCATTGGTCATTTTTGCTCAGTTCACACTTCCACACCATTGGTGTTTCGGATATCAACTATTGAATGAAAACCCATGGTTTGAATATGAACTACTAAACCATAGGTGGGAGGGATAATGGTCCATGTAACACAGGTGCAATGAAAAGGAAAGAAATAATATGTCAGGTAGTTCAAGTTAAAGCACTCCAAAGTTTCCCTCCGAAGTCTGAAGCTCAAATTTTCAATTTTGTAAGACTAATCGCCAACTAAAATTTAGTCGGTAAATAATGAATTAAAAAAATATATTAAAAGTTACAAAAAAAATTCATTATTTAAAAAAAATTTAAATAAAAGTAACAAATATATTAAAATTATATTTAAATAAAAATATAAGTAATAAAATTATAAATTACAAATATTAAATTATCTTAAATATTTGTCATAATATTTTTTTTACTTAAAAATATAATAATATATTTAAAAAATTTATATTCTTATATTATATATATATATAAAATAAGAAAGAAAAGAAAGAAAGAAAATTAAAAATAAAAGAAGGAAAAAAAATTTTAAAAAAATTATGAGCCAGCTCAACCCGTGTTTTTTTAGTCGCCAATTACTTTTATAAATCCCTCAAATTTAAATTAGAAATGTCTCCCTCCAAATTTAAATTAACAATAGTGTTTGATTATTGTTAACCGTGTATAACGTAAAAATAATTTTAAAAAGTTGAAAAAATTAATTATTAAAAAATTAAGAAAAAATTTAAAATCTGAAATAATATCAATATGTCTTACAAATAATTGGGATATTTTGTCTTTTATTAGTACTGGTAATAATATTGAAAAATTTATTGAAATGATAAATAATTGGGATATTTTGTCTATTATTTGTGAATTTTGATTTATTCTTAATTTATTAGTGTTATTGAAATATGATGATGTAAAAAGTATAAATAGTTTAATTGTACTTTTCATCTGATAATAATAATCTATTTTCAGAATTTAATTTCTTTTTATAATACAATTATTACATTTTAAAAATATTAATTTATCAAAATTACCTTTTCATAGTATATTTTTTTAGAAATATCAATTGTCATAATTGTAATTTTTTTTATTATTAATGGATTTAAAAAAAGGACAAAATAAGAAATTCATATTATTTTAATAATTATTTTTTTTTTAAAATTAATATTTTTGGATGGTGGGTGTACAACCTCTTCATAAAAAAAAAATATAAATATAAATAATTAATTTTTTTTATTTTCATTCGGCTACCAAACATTTAGTAGCCGAAAGTAGGTCTATGGTGACTAAAATAAATTTGGTCGCTGAAACTTGACATTTGGCGACCAAAAGTTTGGTCAGGAAAGATTAAAAATTAATTTTTTTTTATTTTCATTCGGCTACTAAATATTTAGTAGCCGAAAGTAGGTCTATAGCGACTAAAATAAATTTGGTCGCCGAAACTTGACATTTGGTGACCAAAAGTTTGGTCGGGAAAGATTAAAAATTAATTTTTTTTATTTTCATTCGGCTACTAAACATTTAGTGGCCGAAACTAGGTCTATAGCGACTAAAATAAATTTGGTCGCCGAAACTTGACATTTGGCGACCAAAAGTTTGTTCGGGAAAGATTAAAAATTAATTTTTTTTTATTTTCATTCGGCTACCAAATATTTAGTAGTTGAAAGTAGGTCTATAGCGACTAAAATAAATTTGGTCGCCGAAACTTCACTTTTGGCGACCAAAAGTTTGGTCGGGAAAGATTAAAAATTAATTTTTTTTATTTTCATTCGGCTACCAAACATTTAGTAGCTAAAGGTACCTCTACGGCTACTAAATTTTTTTTAGTCCCCAATTGTGATATGTTTAGCTACTAAAAATTTTTTTAGTCGCCAATTGTAATATCTTTAGCTACTAAATTTTTTTTGGTAGCCAATAATCAACATTCCCCTACTAAAAAAAATTAGTAGCTAAAAAGTTGACTTTTGCCGACTAAAATTATTTTTGGTAGCCAATTCCCTGACTTTTGGCGACTAAATTGGTTTTGGTAGCTAAAAGTGGTCGGCAAAAATGCTTTTTCTTGTAGTGGTAATTTCACCACTTTCCTGAGGTTTATATATATGTTATCTTTTTTTTTTTTTTATATATATATATGTTATCAAAAACTCATATATATATATATTAACATTATTTAATAAAACTCTTAAAATTCATGCAATATTAAATAAAACTCTTAAATTGTTAAAATATTATTAAATCATTTAATAAAATAAAATAAAAACTTAATTTTTATTGATAAAATACTTAAAAATAAACAATCTCTCTAAAATTAATGTTAGATGACATCCTAATAATTTAATATAAGATTCTTCTACATTACATAAATAACATAAAAGTTATCATTGGGACTAATAGTCCCAAGGCCTTCTCCCAAAACAAACAAGGGTATTCCTAATACCTTGGTATTGGTAATCCCAATACCCTCTCTTTCACCCAAAACAAACGGGGCCTTTAAGTAATACATTTATTATTTGAATATTTTAAAAGTTGAAATAAATGGGTTTATTTTTTTCAGACAATTTGTACTACTTATTTATTCATATGTACAAACATTATTATTTTATCTTTTCTCAATCATATATTATTTTCAAATTTTTATTTTTATTTTTGGGTTATTAAACTTCTAGTTGATGCATATTTAAAAAAACACAGGTTAATATTTTTACATGATTAAAAAAATTAAAAATAAATATAAAAGTAAAAAAAATATAATCACTTCACAATAAATTAAATGGAAAATGAGTGGGAGCACTAATTAGTGCTCCCACTAATTAGGTGGCAGTGGGTACCACCAGTAATGATGTGATGTTTTAGTCTTGGAGTTGTATTTTTTTTTTTTTTTTTTTATACTTTTTTAATGCATTAGTGCTATTAGTGGTGGTGTTTTTAGTGGGATGAATCATTGTTGAAATTAAAATTAGTTGATATTGAATGAAGAATAACTTAAAATTAATTTTTCACATTCATTAATGATTATATTTTATTTTATTTTTTCTATAAAAGTTCAAAAACTTTTGGAAAAAAATAGAGTCAAGAAATTACATTTATATTTTGAAAAAATTATGAAAAATAAATAATAATTTCATATATATATATTTAATAGAGTAAATTAAATTTAGTGCATTTAAGGTTAAGATTAATCTTGACAACCTTAGAGGAGGTAAGATTTTTTTTTTTTTTTTTTTTTTGTTTTTTTTTGTTTTTTTGCTTTCATATTTATTTTTTAAATATTTTTAGTCATGTAAGAAATATTAACTTATATTTTTTTTAAATATGCATAAATTAGAAGCTTAATGGCACAAAGACAAAAATTTAAATTTGAGAATAATATTGAGAAAAGATAAAATAATAATTTTTTTACATATCAATAAATAAGTAATGCAAATTGTCGAGAAAAAAATAAATACTCCTACATTTATTTCAACTTAAAAAAAAAATTAAATAATAAATGTATTACTTAAAATGATAAATTTTACGTTATTTATGTAGTGTGGAATAAGTCTTATGTTAAATTATTAAAATGTTATCTAACATTAATTTTAGAGAGATTGTTTATTTTTAAGTATTTTATCAATGAATATTAAGTTTATTTATTTATTTATTTTTTATATCAAATGTTTTAATAATGTGTTAACAATTTAGAGATAAATAATTTTTTACATATGAATAAATAAGTATGACAAATTTCTTGGAAAAAAATAAGTAATCCATTTGTTTTAACTCAAAAAAACAAAAGAAAAAAGAAATTTAAATAATAAATGTATTAATTAAAATTGATAAATTTTTCATTGTTTATATAGTGTGAAATAAGTCTTATATGTATTATATTATTAGGGTCTTATATTATATTATTAGGGTATTATGTTAAAATACTGCACGGATCTTTAATAATAGATATGCAAAATCTAAAGGGATGTGACTGAATTTTTTTTATTTAAATAGCTTATTGATTGATTGGATAGGTTTCATCTTCTTGCTCAATTCAAAGGGGTAATATGGTCATTTTAGATAGTCAATTAACACTGTTTGTGCTAAATTAATGAAGTGGGTGAATCTTAATATTATTAGTAAAAGTAAGGCAGATAACCCAAGGGGTTGTGGCATTGTGGTAAGGCCTTGGGGTTTAAGCCCCAAGGTCACTAGTTCAACTCCCCACCCCCCCCTTGGGCCAATCTCCTGGGCGGAAGCACTGTTGGTTAGGAGGTTGGATCTCAAGTTGTCTAGTCAGCACTTAGTGTGGGTTCAATGCTCCCACGCTGTGCGAGTCCTGACTTAAGCGGAGCTTGTCTTGGGAGGTCGGGGCAAGTTCCCAGGTTATACGCTGTGCGAGTCCTGACTTAAGCGGAGCTTGTCTTGGGAGGTCGGGGCAAGTTCCCAGGTTATAGTCTCCTCGCTCGGAACGGCTAACAGGACACCTTGGTGATCTCTGCAAGGGGCGCTGCCTTGGACCTGCGGGAGGGTAGGGAGGATTTTCCTGTAAAAAAAAAAAAAAAAAGTAAGGGAGATTTTTGTACTTATTAAAATTACAAGAGAGATTTATGTATTTGTTAGAAACCTCATAGTAGGTTAAGTGTAATTTCTCCAGTTATAATTAATAAGGTTGTCCCTGAGCTCCTGCGGGGTGTGTTTAATAGTTAGGGATCGACATAAAAATGCTTTCACCTGAGTTCGATCATTCATCGTCTCTCGACGTGGCGCCCTTATACCTTGTCTCAAACAATTTCTTAGCCCGAGGCTAGGGACTCACGGAACTTGTGCAATCCCTTTTTTCTAATACCAAGAAAAAGGTAAGGCTGTTCCTGTAATGTCCAAACTTCTACTATCCGAATGCATTACTAAAATCCTTATTAAAGTCCATTTTCAATCTATAATAAATACGGAAAATTAAATGTTCTGATACAATGAATTTTGAATGCCCAATCTATAATAAATGTGGAAAATGAAATGTTCTGATACAATGAATTTTGAATGCCCTTAGACTTACAACATTCCACGTATAGAAAACAAGGCTCCGTGGCCAACAAGTGAAGACGATCCTTTGATCTCAAATAACTTTCTAACTTGTACCTAAAAAATGTTAACATGGAATAAACACTAATGTCTAGTAGAGATCTCAATGATTCTAAGTAATAACTGATCAGTACCTAAATATTACACATTTAATCCCCTAATATACACTTTATTAGTTTATTTATTTATATTAGTTTATAATGTTGTTTGATTTTATATGTTTGTACATATTTTAAGTATTTTTATATGAATTAGTATAAATAATATATTTTATATATTATTATATTATAAAGTGCACAGCAGCTCACTGTGCACTATCACAAAATTTGTAACCAAAGGAAAGAAAATACAAAAGGAAAAAAGAAAACAGTAATGATAGAAACCCCCACAAAATATAATCCCCACAACCTTTAAAATGATTTGAGCCATTTATGTCACTATCAGACACAACTTCCAAAAAAAATTTAAACGCATCAATAGTCAATACATCGGTAAAGGTCATGGGGGTCCTTCTCTGTAGAGGTCCCAAACATTTTCCAAAAGGAAAAAAAGGGAAAGGAAGAGAAATGAGGCCGCAGACTCACCTAATCCATTACTATATATATAGATTATTATATTATTTATAAATTTTTTTTTGTTTTCTTTTCAAAGTTTTGGAGTATTTTTTCTGACAGATCTGAGCGTAAATGAACATTCCAATCAATGTCTAAATCGAATTTCACTAAACCAATACAATGATACACCAACCGATGGATTTCAATAACAAAAATAATGAAATTAAACACATCCCATTGAGTTATAGAGCACAAGTGTTACAGTTCCTCTATTAGCAACGTACTGTTCACAAATGATACACTTATTTTTGCAAGGCTTTTCTTAAAAAATGCCATACAATTAGTCATATTTTAAGTAGCTACCGAAGGGTATCAGGGGAAGATATAGACTATCATAAATCTTCTATTTTTTAGTAAGAACATTGATTCTACTCTTCACAAAGAGCTGAGCAATTTGTTACCTATCCTAATAAGGGTTATAAGTTAGGCAAATATTTGAGACTGCCAATGAAAATGGCATGTCCAAAGTGAACCTCTTCCGTTTTTGTTGAAGATCAAATTTATCAGTGACTTTCAAGTTGTGAAGGAAGTTTCTTATCACAAGTATGGAAAGAAGTGATGCGCAAGTCAGTAGACTACCTTTTACCGACTTTTGTTATGTTTGTTTTTAAATTGACAGCAACTTTTTGCAACTTACTAGTCTATAATCTAGCTTTACACACTAAATAGAGGTGTAAGTTGCTACTTTATCAACATAGTTTGGTTGCTAATGTTGTGAAAAGTAAATACTTCAAACGTTCTTCTTTTATGGAGGTAAAATTGGGTGCTAAATTTGTCATGGGCCTAGTGAAGCATTGTTAAAGGAAATAAGGTCCTTGCTGCAAGCCTTCGTTGGCCCATAAGGGGTTGATGGGTTGTTCGTATTAATGAGGATCCATGGGTACCTAGGCTTGGACTTACAAACCTAGGAGAATAAATCTAGATATTGAGATATCAAAAAAAAAAAAAAATCTAGATGTTGAGATTGTCACGGTGGACCAACTCATTGATGGTGTCGTGAAGGTGGAAAGATGATGTGATGAAACAAATGTTTTGAAAGGAAGATGTATATCTCACACTGGCTTTACTTTTACCTATTCATCTCATTGCAGATAGGTTGACCTGGCACTTTATGAATACAAAAGCATTTTTTAAGTCAAGTTTGGGTATGAGGTTGCACTTTCATTAAAGCATAATGGCCTTTTATTGGGATAGAAGCGGGGGCAAGCAACAGTGATGCACAATCAAGGAGAATTTGGAAAGCTATTTGGCACGCTAACATCCCATGTAGGATTCATCACTTTTTAAGAAAATGTGATCCTGAAATTGTGTCAGTTAAGGCCTTGCTAGTTAAAGAGAAGGCGTTGACAAATCTGGTGTTCCCTTTCTGTTAGGATAGCAAAGAGACTTTGATGTACTAGGTGGTTGAGTGTCCTTTCTCTGGCCTAGTATGGTATGTTAGTCTAGCAATATACAATTAACAGAATATTAAGCATGAATATTAAATGACAATGACAATAAATAATAATGATATATAGACAAAAAAATAAAAAATAAAAAACAACAGCAGAGGAAATAACTATGAGGTTTTGGGAGTTGCGTTATCACTGTCCTAAAACTATTTTTCCTCTTATCGTAAAGGTGGTACAACCAGAGTGAAGCAGTTTCAAGATAAAACCCAGGTTGCTTACATCGTCCCTTATCTAGTGTTCACGATCACCAAGAGGCCTGAATCATGCTACGAACCAGTCCAAAAATATCAATATAAAATATGAAGAATTCTCATCAAATCTTCCATATCTCAAATCTGCAGAAAGGCAATAAGAGAATAGAACTTCTTTCTTGATTAATTCAATGGAATACATTTGATATATATAGAACACACACACACTAACAACTCTAATAACTCTCAATCTAACTAATTAACTGCCTTCTGTCAGTTACTGCACTCACACGTGCCTAATGACATCATCACATTCTGTTGAAGCTGAAGCTTGCTCAGCTACCTTAGTTGCTTTATTATCTGAGGAACCATGAGCTGAGGCTTTAGCCTTATCATCCCCCCTCAAGCGAATGGGTGTGGAAAACACCAAGAGCTTGGTTTATGTTAGGGAAAATCGATGATTCCCCACAAGTAAATCAATCAATGGGAATAAAAACTAATGCGGAAAAATTAAATCAAAGGCAACACAAGAATTTTTACGTGGTTCCCTCAATGTGAGGTACGTCCACGGGATCGAAATCCGATTCCACTATCAACCAAATAAGTTCCAAACGATTACAAACGAGACACTAATGGTCTCACAAAACCACCCTTAGGTGAATTCCAATAATCATAAATAAACAAGAGGAAAGACCTCACCAAACAGAAGAATCAAAATCTTCAGAACCAGAGTTGAAGACGACCCAAAATAACGAACCAGACACCAACCGAAGATACTCCAAAAAAAACTCAAAAAACAAGCCGAAATTGAACCAAAAAACCAATCTTTGGCACTGTTCACAAAGGTCCTATAGCAGCCGCCGCACCTTTTCTTCTTGTGTGTTCCACCGAAATAATATATATATATTAAACATATATATTATTAAATCTTGGGTTTTGTAAACAAACCCTAATTGTATCCTAATTGGGTTGGGCCTCCACAAATATAATATATAAAAATATATTATACTAAACCAAGCCAAATTAAAACTCTTTTTCCAAAACCAATTAGGTCCCACACTCCAATAAGGAGGTATGCCCAACAATTCTCCCCCTACCGACTTAGGTGGAGACATCAACCATACCCGCCAAAGTTCGACACTTTAAATGTTTGTCTCTCGACAAAGTCTTTGTCAACATATCTGAAATATTATCATCTGTGTGAACCTTTTCGAGTTGCAACAATTTCGAATCTAACACATCACGAATCCAATGGTATCTCACATCAATGTGTTTCGATCTCGAATGAAAGGTAGAATTTTTACTCAAGTGAATAGCACTTTGACTATCACAATAAAGCACATACCTTTCTTGCTTCAAACCCAACTCTTGCAAAAATTTCTTCAACCATAACTCTTCTTTGCAAGCTTCTGTAATGGCAATAAATTCAGCTTCGGTAGTTGAGAGAGCAACACATTTTTGTAATTTAGATTGCCATGCCACAGCTCCCCCTGCAAAAGTCATCAAATACCCCGAAGTAGATTTCCTAGAATCAACATCACCAGCCATGTCAGAATCTGTGAATCCATCAAGCATCGGCTTACCATCCCCAAAACACAAACACACCTTCGAAGTCCCTCGAAGATATCTTAGAATCCATTTTACCGCTGCCCAATGTTCTTTACCCGGATTAGAGAGAAAACGACTCACCACACCAACGGCGTGAGCAATATCCGGCCTTGTACAAACCATGGCGTACATCAAAGAACCAACTGCTGAAGCATAAGGAACTTTCAACATCTCTTCTTTGTCTTTCTCACTTGTAGGACATTGATTCGAACTAAGTTTGAAGTGACCTGCAAGTGGACAACCAACCGGCTTTGCTTTATCCATGTTGAATCTCTCAAGAACTTTCTCAATGTAGCTCTCTTGAGACAACCAAATCAGTCCCTCTTTGCGATCACGAACAATTTTCATACCAAGTATTTGCTTTGCCGGTCCCAAATCTTTCATAGCAAAAGATTTACTCAACTCTACCTTCAACTTGTTAATCATGGTAGAATCTTGACCCACAATTAACATGTCATCAACATAAAGCAAAAGAATAATAAATTTGCCATCCGGGAAATTTTTCACAAACACACAATGGTCCGAAGTGGTTTTAGAAAAACCATTATTCATCATGAAAGAGTCAAATTTTTTGTACCATTGCCGCGGAGCTTGCTTGAGACCATACAAACTTTTCTTCAATTTGCAAACAAATTTCTCTTTCCCTTTTTTCACAAAACCTTCTGGTTGCTCCATGTAAATTTCTTCTTCAAGATCACCGTGAAGAAATGCGGTCTTCACATCAAGTTGCTCAACTTCAAGGTTCATACTTGCAGCCATGCCAAGTACAACCCGAATAGAAGACATCTTCACAACCGGCGAGAAAATCTCATCAAAGTCAATGCCTTTCTTTTGCCCAAAGCCTTTCACAACAAGACGTGCTTTGTACCTCAGATTCTTGCTATCATTCTTCAATTTGAAAACCCACTTATTTTTCAGAATTTTCCTCCCCTTAGGCAACTTCACTAAATCATAAGTCTGGTTTTCAAGTAAGGAATTCATCTCCTCGTCCATGGCCTTTTTCCAATCATCTTTCTTTGTATGCTCAATTGCTTCTTGGTAGCTCTCAGGCTCCCCTTGATCAGAAATCAACACAAATTCATTGGGAGGATACTTTCTTGAAGGTTGTCGGTCCCTTGTAGATTTCCTCAACTCAAGTTGTGGTGGCGGTTCTTGAGTTGGATGCTCTTCCTCAATTTCTGGCTCAACTTCATTAGGATTAGCATCATCATCCACATCTTCAATAGGTGGCTGCACATCTCCCCCATTTTCATCATCAACTGAAGATGAAGGAGATGGATCCATATCAATGAGATCACTAGTTTTTGGCTCCGGTTGATCACCTTTACCAAAGTCTTCAATTGTTTGGTCTTCAAGAAACACAACATCACGGCTTCGAATAACTTTCTTGTCGACCGGATCCCATAATCTATACCCGAATTCATCACGCCTATAGCCAAGAAAAATACATTGTCTTGACTTACTATCAAGCTTGGACCTTTCATCCTTTGGAATGTGAACAAAAGCTCGGCAACCAAACACTCTGAAGTGCTCATAAGACACATCTTTGCCAGTCCAAACTCTTTCAGGAACATCACCATTCAAAGGATAGCAAGGAGATAAATTGATCAAGTCAACCGCTGTACTCATTGCCTCACCCCAAAAGGATCTTGGCAATTTAGCTTGTGAAAGCAAACATCTTGTTCTTTCCACAATGGTGCGGTTCATCCTCTCGGCAACGCCATTTTGTTGAGGAGTCTTCTTAACTGTCTTTTGATGCCGAATACCTTGGCTGCGACAATACTCATCAAATGGCCCAATGTATTCACCACCATTGTCTGTTCGGATGCACTTCAATTTCTGCCCTGTTTCTCTTTCAACCATGGCCTGAAAATGCTTAAATACTTCTAGAACTTGATCTTTAGTTTTTAGTAGATAAGCCCAAACTTTCCTTGAATAATCATCAATGAAAGTAACAAAATAAAGTGCACCACCATGTGTTCTAACTTTTAAAGGACCACAAACATCCGAATGAATCAACTCCAAAACCTTTTCTTTTCTAAAAGCAACATTTTTATGAAAAGAAACTCTATGTTGTTTACCCGCCAAACAATGAACACAAGTTTTAAGATGTGTACCTTTCAAACCGGGTAGAAGCTCTTTCTTGAACAATACTTGCAGCCCCTTTTCACTCATGTGGCCAAGCCGCTTGTGCCACAATTCGGTAGAAGTATCATCTTCAAGTGCATTGACAACACCTTTACAAATTTTTCCTTGCATCGAATAAAGTGTATGAGTCTTCTTGCACTTAGCCACCACCAAAGAACCCTTTGTGAGCTTCCATATTCCATCACCAAATTTGTTGTTGAAGCCTTCATCATCTAGCTTCCCAGTAGAGATTAAATTAAGGCGAATGTCGGGAACATGCCTCACATCTTTAAGCAACAATTTGCAGCCCAAATTTGTTTCCAAGCAAACATCACCCATACCAATAATCTTGGACAAACCTTCATTACCCATTCGAACAGAACCATAATCTCCTGCAGTGTAGGTAGTGAAGAAATCAACTCGAGAAGTCACATGAAAAGAAGCACCAGAATCAATCACCCAATGACTCTCTTGGCCCACAAAATTGATACAATCATCTTCACAAACGACCATGATATCATCGGTAGTAACTGCTGTTGTATCTTCTTGCTTCTTATCCACACTTTTGTCACGCCTTTTCTCCTTGTTCTTGAGCTTTCGGCATTCCCGCTTCATGTGCCCTTTCTCATGGCAATAATAACACTCAACGTCTTTCTTTGAAAAAGAACCATCTCTTGACTTGTCACGGCTTTGATCACGACCATGAGGAGTCTTACTCCTCCCCCTTGTTTTGCTTCGGCCTCTCACAACAAATGCTTCCGAATGAGAGGTACCGGCTGATTTTCTTCTAGTTTCTTCATTCAACAAGCTACTAGTGACTTGACCCATAGTGACAACTCCATCGGGCGCCGAATTACTAACTGTCACAACCAAAGTCTCCCAACTTTCGGGTAAGGAACTAAGTAGCATCAAAGCCTGCAACTCATCATCAAAAATAATTTTCATAGAAGCAAGTTGGTTAACAATACTCTTTATTTCATTCAGATGTTCCGGAATAGGGCTGCCCTCTTTATATTTTAAATTAACCAACTTACGAAACAGAAAGGCTTTATTTGTGGCTGATTTTCTATCATAAAGACTCTCTAATTTTTTTCCATAAATCATGTGCTGAAGTTTCAGTAGCAACATGATGAAACACACTGTCATCAATCCATTGACGGATAACACCAACGGCTTTTCGATTAAGCCTATTCCATTCATCATCTTTCATACCCTCGGGTTTGCCACTGTCACCCTCAATGGGTCCATACAAATCTTTACAAAATAATAGGTCCTCCATTTTAGTTTTCCAAGTTACCCAATTACTTCCATTGAAGCTAGACATGCGACCCACATTCCCCTCCATTGATTTACACAAATAAATAAACCCAAATAAACCGTAAGCTCTGATACCAGTTGTTAGGGAAAATCGATGATTCCCCACAAGTAAATCAATCAATGGGAATAAAAACTAATGCGGAAAAATTAAATCAAAGGCAACACAAGAATTTTTACGTGGTTCCCTCAATGTGAGGTACGTCCACGGGATCGAAATCCGATTCCACTATCAACCAAATAAGTTCCAAACGATTACAAACGAGACACTAATGGTCTCACAAAACCACCCTTAGGTGAATTCCAATAATCATAAATAAACAAGAGGAAAGACCTCACCAAACAGAAGAATCAAAATCTTCAGAACCAGAGTTGAAGACGACCCAAAATAACGAACCAGACACCAACCGAAGATACTCCAAAAAAAACTCCAAAAACAAGCCGAAATTGAACCAAAAAACCAATCTTTGGCACTGTTCACAAAGGTCCTATAGCAGCCGCCGCACCTTTTCTTCTTGTGTGTTCCACCGAAATAATATATATATATTAAACATATATATTATTAAATCTTGGGTTTTGTAAACAAACCCTAATTGTATCCTAATTGGGTTGGGCCTCCACAAATATAATATATAAAAATATATTATACTAAACCAAGCCAAATTAAAACTCTTTTTCCAAAACCAATTAGGTCCCACACTCCAATAAGGAGGTATGCCCAACAGTTTAAAGAAACTGAAATCTATTGATGGATAATGGCTTAGTGAACACATCAGCAATTTGATCTTGATTAGGCACATACTTGAGCTGTAATTTGTAGGAGGCTATCTTCTCTCTGACAAAATGACAGTCGGCTTCAATGTGCTTGGATCGACTATGAAAGACAGGATTTGCTACAAGAGAGATTGCTGACAAGTTATCACACCAGAGCACAAGTGGAGAGGAGGGGGAAATACCAAAATCTGTTAATAGCATTTGCAACCAAGTGACTTCAGTTGCAGTGTGAGCAAAGCTTTAGTGGAGGAGCTAGAGATAGTAGGTTATTTCTTAGAAGACCAAGAAATGAGATTAGAGCCCAAAAAAATGCAATAGCCTAAGGTAGATCGTTGATTAGAAATGTCCGCTGCCCAGTTAGAATTGGTGTAGCCTTGTAATTGAAAAGAGCTAGAGAGACCATGAGTTGATGGCTCTTTGTCATATCTCAGAATTCCTTTTACCGCAGTAAAATGAGCATTGGTAGGAGAATGCATGTATTGACATGCTTGATTGACTGCATAAGTAAGCTTAGGCCTTGTAATGGTTAGGTATTGAAGGGCACCAACTAGACTTCTATATAGAAATGGATTAGTACAAGGTAAAGCACCATCAGAAGAAAGAGGGGGTTTAGTGGACATAGGGGTAGCACAGGGCTTGGCATCCACCATACTAGCCTTAACAAACAATCCAAACCCATATTTGTGTTGGGATAGGGAGAAGCCATCAAATGTGGTTGTATCTGAGATGCCCAAAAAATTAGACACATTGCCTAATTCCTTCATTGAGAAGGCTTGATGCATTTGAGTTAGCAAGGAGGCAATGAAACCAGGATTGCTTCCAGTTAACAAGATACTATCCACATAGATGAGTAAGAATGTGACAGAAATAGGGGTTTGGTGAACAAAAAGAGATGTGTCACAGTGGCTGAGTGGCTGAGAGCAAAACCCTGAGAAAGAGGGAATGAAGAGAAAGTAATGTACTACCCTGGGGACTTGTTTAAGCCTATACAAAGCCTTGTGTAATTTGAACACAAAATGAGGATGTTGAGGATCAACAAAACCTAGAGGTTGATCCATATAAACTTCCTTTTCCAATTTACCATGCAAGAAAGCATTGAAAATGTCCTATTGTTTAATGGACCAATTATGATGTAAAGCCAAACAAAGCAAAATTCTGACAGTGGGCTGTTTAGCCACTGGATTAAAAGTGTCTTGGTAATCAATACCATGCTCTTGAAGAAACCCTTTGGCAACTAATCTTGATTTGTGCCTGACAATGGACCCATCAAAGTTTTTCTTGAGTTTGAAAACCCATGTACAACCTATTGCTTGCTTAGTGGAACGTAAAGGAATAAGGGACCGGGTACATTGTTGTTGTAAGGAAGAATACTCAGCTAGCATAGCATCAAACCAAACAGGACAAGTCAAGGCAAACATGTAGGAAAAAGGCTCAGTATTAGGATCTGCAGAAGGAGATATGGTTTGAGAAGTAGATTTTAGAGCAGTGAGGCATAGGGAATGAGTTTTAGATCTGGTTTGCATTGGATGAGTGTTAGTAGAATTAGTGGAAAGAGGTGGAAGTGGAAGAACCACAGAGAGGGAATCAATTGGAATAGGTAAGATGGAACAGCCAAAAGGGGCAGAAACAGAGGAAGAATGAGTGGGTTGCATGGGGAGGAAGAGGGAAGAGGAATTTGGAGGTGTGTTTGATCTGGAGAATTAGGAGTTTTTAACTGAGGCTGCAGTTGGGTCTGCAGCTGAGAAACGATGGATGAATGAGGCTGCAGAGAAATAGGAGAAGATGAACCAGGAGATGGTGTCTTAGAAGAACAGAAAAATGAGTGGAGATGATAGGAAGTGAGTGGTGTAGATATCTGAGAAAATGGAAAAACATTTTCATGGAAAACAACATGCCTAGACAAAATAATTTGTCCTGTTTCTGTATTTAAAACATGTAACCTTTAATAGAAGGGTGAAAACCCAGAAACACACATGGTGTGAACTTTAGTTGTAATTTGTGAGGACAATAAGGCTAGAACCATGGAAAACAGAGGCAGCCAAACACTGTTAACAAAGAAAAATCTGGTAATTGATGAAAAAGGAGTTCAAAAGGAGAAGCATGATCAAGAGAAGCACTAGGAAGTCTGTTTACAAGATAAGTAGCAGTGGCAATTGCATCAAAGCAGTATGAAACAGGTAGAGAAGAGTGATGGAGGAGAGCAATCATAGTCTTAGTAATGTGTCTATGTTTTCACTCAGCTACTCCATTTTGTGATGGGGTGTGAGGACATGAGTGTTGATGAACTAGGTCATTATGTTTAAGAAAAGAGGACATCTGACTATTAACATATTCACTTCCTCCATCAGTTCGAAGGATTTTTAGAAGAAATCCAATAAGAGAATAGAACTTCTTTCTTGATTTATTCAACGGAATACATTTGATATATACAACACACATACACGCACACATACCTACACATACACATACACATACACACAACAACTCTAACAACTCTCAATCTAACTAACTGACTACCTTTTGTCAGTTACTGCACTCACACGTGCCTAATGACATCATCACATTCTGTTGAAGCTGAAGCTTGATAAGCTACCTTAGCTTAGGGCTGAGCGGAGAATCCGCGAAATCCGTAATCCGATCCAGTCCAGTCTAATCTGGTAGGTTTGGGTTGATTTTTTGAATTCGTGGTTCGGTTTCGGATTGAAAAATTAAAAATCCGTAATCCACGGATCGGTTCCGGATTGAACCCCACGGTTCCGGATTGGAATCGATTCGGACCGTGTACAAATAGCCTATATTTATATTATACGCCCTCCCGCATACTATCTTCTCTTATTCCATATAAAACCTAAACCCGCATAGTATCTTCTTTTATTGCTTTTGTTTGTTGGTTTTTAGTTTTAATTTGTAATGGTCTAAATACTTATGGTGGAACCAGTTTTCTTATGGTTGTTTAAATTCTAGAATAGTATGTCGCTATTATGGAAAGACATGTTACTATTGTGGAACTAATATGATGCTATGCTTATATTTTTATGAAATTAAAATGTTCTATATATATATATATATTTTTTGTTATTTAATTATGTGAATCCTTGGTCCTAAACTGATCCAATCCGTGTTTAAATGGATTGGTTCGGATTCGTTCCACGATTTAAACGGATTGAATTAGTTCCAATTTTTCAGGAACCGCAAATAATGGATTGGTCTTAGTTTTATCCCAATTCGGACCATGCTTACCCCTACCTTAGCTGCTCTATTAACTGAGTCACCTGTGGAACCATGAGCTGAGGCTTTAGCCTTATCAAAACCATCTTTCTATCTCTTCATGTGTATATAATCCTTTAGAAAACTATATGTATGTATAGACTGAGATATAGAAGCATTACTAATATTCCCTTAAAACAAAACAATGGAGCAATAATTCGAGAATAATATTTGTAATAAAGTATGAAAACTGTTGGAATAACTTTATGATCAATTTTGGATTAAAAGCCAATGATGAATATATTAAAAAATATTTTTTTTATTAAAATATTCTAACATGGTACACTTTTCCTCCGAGAATTGAATTATTGCTTTCTTAGTGCAATTCATTTAGAGAGTGGTGAGAGATGGAAAGACCATGACGATAGCAGTTGGTACCAGGTTGTGGTTTCTTAGTTTGGTACATTTAAGAAAGCCTTAATGGGGTCCACTACGTGGTTGCCCTCTGAATCATTCTCCATTTTGGCATAGTGAAGTGGTGGGGGCATTGGTTTCATTCAAGTCAACTCAAAACTTTAGATGGTTTGAATAATGTTGACTTTTCTACTAATCAAACTGTGGGTTCTTGATCTTCACCAAGGGCTAGAGTTGTCAAAATTAATGTTGATGGAGCATTAGACGGGAGCAATATAGTTTGGGCCTCATGTGTTATTCTTTAGAGTCCAGATCATCTACCGCAGTTGCCTGCGGCGCTTCCTGCGGCGGTCGAAAACGACGACGTTTTGGACATTTTTCTTTTTTCCTCCTTCTTTTGCTTTTCAGCCTCTTTTTCACTTCATCATTTTTACTTCACAAGGAGCCAAAACACCATAGAAATTTAATCAAAACCACTCTCTCTCTCTCTCACTGCCAGCAATCGAAAAATAAATATCCCGGCGATCGACTCGTCTTTTCGAACTCGCATTGTTCTCATCTCCTTCCACCGCTATCACGTCTTTCACAAAAAACACTAATCGAGAACATATATCAATTGAGTTTCGAAGTTATTCGATCCTTTTTACCTCATTTTGTTCAGAATTTGTTTTGCTTTTTAGATTGATCTATGTGTGATCTGATGAGACTATTGATCATGATGATCGGATGATCTAAAATTGTGTTAATTGTTGAGGTGAATTTTGATTAGTCACTGTAACCTTAAAAAATAAATAAATAATAAATAAAAAATAAAAAAAATAAAAAAAGAGAAGACTTTAACAGCTCTGAGAAAATGGAGTACTGATGCTTTTGATTAATTAAGAAGACTTTAGGGGAGTTGATTAATGGAGTACATAAACAAGCCTAATTATTTGATAGACATAGATCACGAACAATCCTGCTTCAAGAGCAACAGATCCAACAAAACACAGATCACATACCATAATCACAAACCATAACAACTCCAACAACAGATCATGATTCAATCACAGCCCCAATGATCACAATCAAATGAGTTATACATATATATGTAGAGAGAGAGCGCACAGCAAACACGAGGGGCAACAGTCTCCAAAAATCGGCGACAGCGACTAAGAGTGGTGAGGAAAATGGCAAATAGCGGATTTGGTGATAACGATTGTGTCAACAAAGCTTTATTCCACTCGCTTTTTTTTTTTTTTTTTTTTTTTTTTTTTTTTTTTTTTGCGACAAAGGATCTTTGATGCTCTATAAAGACGTTTCAAGAAGATTCGTTGTCGAAGGTTGATCTCTTCACAGTGATACAGACCAGAACAGATCTGAGACCATTGGAGCAGATCGGGGGAAGATGACCAAGTTTATCGGCTTCTTTGATCATTCGCGTCCAATTTGCCATCGCGTTGTACCTGTTTCCATCCCGATCAAATATCCTGAACAACTTCTTCCACTACTCCTCTGTGTACGGCGACTTTGCCGGAAGTAGCTCCAGTGCCACTAGCGCTATGAACTCTGAGAACTCCGAAGCAACGGTGGAGAAAGAGAGAGAGAGAGAGAGAGAGAGACAGAGAGGTTTTGATTTGTATGCACCATGTATATCATATATATATACGATCTCAGATCTAAGGTGATCAATGCGTGCGGTGCAGAGGTCGTATACTGAAGATTTCGTCGATGGAGAAGCCGGTAGCCGGAGAACCGCAGTATGATAAAGATGGAGGGACCGAGTTCGAGCCAAGCTATGTGGTGTTTTGGCTCCTTGTGAAGTAAAAATGATGAATTGAAAAAGAGGCTGAAAAGCAAAAGAAGAAGAAGAAGAAGAAGAAGAAGAAGAAAAAAAGTCCAAACGATGTCATTTTAGACCGCCGCAGGAAGTGTCACAAGCAACCGCGGTAGACGATTTGGACTCGTTATTCTTAGGGATGCAAAGGTTCATTCCTAGTAGCTAGAGCTTCTAGGAACAATCATTATGTTTCATCTTGGATAGCGGGAGTAGTTGTTGTAGGAGATGGGTTGAGATTGGGGTAGGAGTTAGGCCTTTATGTAGTTGTAGTTGAAAGGGATTCATATGATGTTACTCATATGCTAAATCGCCAAAAAGTCATTACTCAAGAAGTAGCTGTAGTGATTTAAGTCATTATGTGGTTTAAAGTTTCCATGGAAGAGTGCACTTTTTCGTTGGTAAGAACAGTTGGAAATAGGACTGCACATGCAGTAGCTAGGCAAGGTTTGATTAGGAAAGATGTTTCTATGTGGTTGTATTCTTCCCTGGAGTACTACTTGATCCTCTTAGAGAAGATGTTTACTTTGTTTGATATTCCCTTGGTTATGCCTTTCTTCGAATGAAATGTAATATCATTTCTAGGGGAAAAAATATTATTAGTAACATGTAAATTTCGTCCAAATAAACAGAACGCCAAAATTCACCCATTTGGGTTCATGAACCATTTTCACAAACTGCCACTAGAAGTTGGGCGGGGACTAAGGGTAGCTGGGAATGGTAAGAGAGATTGGAGACGATAAAGGAGGGTAAAGAGAGACTACTAAAGGTAGAGGTGCAGCAACTGAAGCTGGAAGTGGTGGTGGTTGTTGGGATGGTGTAACGTTAGCATTAGAGTCAAGGTTAGAGACGGAGAAAGGGTTGGGTGCTGGACGGGAGAGCATGAAGAATTATCCATAAGTGAAGGTAGAGGTGGTGGCGGTGGTGGCCAAAAATAAAGGTTGTGGTAGTTGCGGTGGTATGAGGTTAGGATTATTTAATTTTATACTTTGATCTCAATGTTTCATGGATATAGAGAGACGACTACTACATTAAAAAATTTTTTTAAAAAAATAATTAAAAATTTAAAAATAATGGAGGGAGTGAACTTGTATAATTTGAAGATAATTATTACTTAATACTAATATAGAATTTTATTTGAAATCGTAGGGGCGATCACTCCATTACCCCACCCCAGGTCTATCATTGGGCAATGAACAAATAATCCTTAATATTCTCATAGAAGAAGAGTATAAACCTACAAACCTGCAACAATAATAAGAGGTTGAAAAAGAATTTGGAAGAATAATATATAACTAGCACTACTAGAAATATGACTTTTTGCGTCTATTTTTTTACGACTGATTGTTTGATCGTCACAAAAAAAGTACTTTTTATATCAAAATCTCATTCTAATTAACACCCAATTGTGTTCTTAAAATAAAAATATATACATATATCCAAATTGTGTAGGCATCACTCTTATTTTCCAAATCTGTCTCCAACGGTATGAACTCTCTCTCTCTCTCTCTCTCTAAAAATCTCACTCTCCACTCTCTCTTGCTTTACTCTCTCTTTTAACTCACCACTCTGAAGATTTCGATCAATTGTTGATGAATATTTGAAGATTGTGATCGATTGTTGATGAAGATTTGAAGATTTTGAAGATTTTGATTGATTGTTGATGAAGATTTGAAGATTTCGATCTGCTATTGATGACGATTTCGATTGATTCATAATCGGTAAGCCTAATTTCTATGTATGAATCCAACTATCTCTGTAATCCCTATATCTTTCTCTTAGCTCCCAAATTCTCTTCGGCTTATCACGAAGATCAACATCAGTTCAGAGGAAGTGGATTTCGAAGATCAACATGCAATTTTTCCAATTCAATTTATTTTTATCAATGCGGTGCAAACTCTGATTTGGAAACAAGTTTTTGATTTGAAGATTCATTTTATTTTTTTTAATTATTAAATCTCAATTTGCTTTGGCTTTTAAACTTGATATGGACATTTCTCTAGATTGTTTGCTAAATTTTGTGTAGTTTTTGAACCTCTTACAATCCACTCATTTGTGGACATCGCTTTTCTCAGTCTTTCTTTTCCTAATCTCTGAGTTGTTGTTCCATTTGATTTATTCTTCTCTTCTCTTCTGTCTTTGTGTGTTTGGTTGCTGAGAATTGATTAAATTAAACCATATAGTGCTTTTTTGTGTTTTCTATATGGTTTATTATACTAGTAATGATTAAACTTAGACTAGATTTTGATTCTGGTAAGCTGGACCCTCTTGATTTTGGAATTTATTTATTTTCTTCAGATGTCAAGCTTTTATAGGAGGATCCATGGTTTGTTTTGGAAAAATTAGTTTGAGGAATGAGAAAGTGAAATTTACTTGATTAGCAGCTTTTGGTTCATATTCAACCCAAATATGCTTGAGTCTGCAAAATCATAAGTTCACAAGTAAATATTGTACTTCTTACATACCTATTTGATGTAGGTATTCTTGGTGAAATATCTTTGACATGTAATTTAAGAAGCTAAACACACCGTATTTTTCAAATCATGTTGATCATTTTTGCAATAACATCCATTTAATTCTTTCTCCAGCTACAAACATCATAATGTTTTAATTCTGTCTTCTTTTTTCTCCTGCTATAATGGACTCATTATGCATTTTGGATGTGTGTATGGATTGTCTAGTAGATACTTCTTCTTAAACCTTTACACTAAATTGTTATTGTATCATATTGTGTGTTGCTTCTAAATGAATCATGTAAGTTACTGATATAAAGAATTTTGTAAAGCAGAGATCAATATGGTAAACTTAAAATACAAATTTTTTTTTTTTTTTTTTTTTTTTAGGAATTCAACTTTCTTTGGTCTCAAAATTGGACATGGCCTCTGATAGAAGTAGAATAACAACCTGCGCAAGAGCTCCTATTTTCCTATCTTGGATTAGACTTTCTATGACTTCAACTTCATAGTGATTTTTTTGTAGAATGAAAATAAGAATCTATATGCACATTGTTGATGCAATGTTGGAACATTTTATGAGTGCTATGTGATTCTATCTGCACTTAATGGAATTAAGTAGGTCATGATTGTTGCTTGAATAGAACAGTGACTAATTTTTTATGCCAAGGATTTCATGTTTGATGGAATGCATTTCCAAGATGCACTCAAAAGCCTTCGTGCTTTAAAAGGACTGTGTTCCAACATTGTGTTTCCTCTTTCTATCTACTTCTTATATTTTAATTGTTGTTCATTGAGGCCATATTTATATTTCAATTCTTGATAACTTTTATTGTGATTTCTGAGCATCAATACTTTTTTCAACATATGCAAAAATTGCTACATATATAGGTCAATGGTGATATATGTAGAATTGTGGACCTTTGATTAATTTCATTGATATACCTATAGTTGTTGCTATGGATTGCATTTGAATTCCTGTAGATTGTGTTTAGATTTTGCAGTTGTTAATTTTGTTATTCACTTGAGTGTTTCTATTTGTTTTGATTATTACCTTACATATAGGATTAAGATTTTTCTCTAGTTAATTTATGTGCTATTTTCTAGTGCATGGTTTCACTAAGTTTTCACCATAACATGAAGGTAGGTGTAGATTCAATTTAATTCATTCAAACTGTAGGTGAACAATTTGATAGTAAAATAGGAAATACTTTCTTTGTGATTTTATTTTACTTGCCTATAATGTGGAGTCCTTTTATTCATGTGCATTATATACTAGGTGGTGTAGCAAGAAATGTTGCTGAGTGCATGTCAAAGCTCGGAACAAAACCTTACATGATGAGTGCTGTTGGACTTGACATGGCAGGTGAATACTTATGTGAGATGTATGCTGCCCTTAGTTTCATATGTATTTCTCCTAATTGGCTGTTGGGACTACATTACAACAACATATGATTGGTCTTACAATGATATTGAATTTGTGGGGAAGAAATTTGTTCTTTGTCTAGATATATAAAGTCAATGTTCTGAAGATTGAAAATTATGACTTTGATAACTGTGTTGTTTTTTCTAATGATGTCCAAACGTGTGCACATGCACACATATTTTAGATATATGCATGTAACTTACCTTCTTTTTTATTCTTGCATTAGACATTAGATTAGATACATATGAATCTGTTCGTTGTCTTGATTTAGATTCAAACTAATAATCTCCTAAGCTAGACCTCTTAATGCACCAGACTTATATCCAACCTTTCTTTCTTTTTCTAATCTGAATTATAATTGACTTGTTGGCAGGGCTTTGCAAGACTTTATGCGTGCCTTTTGGATTCTATAGGAGGCGGCAAATGGAAAGAACAAAATTTACTAATCCTGGAACATATAGATGTTCTTTTTCTCTAACAAGAAATTTGCTGCTGAAGCATTGGAAATCAGCTGGACTGTCCCTAGATGGTAGACTTCTTAATCTTGTAATATGGTCCTTCATATGTGATGATTACTGTTTTTAGTATTAGTTTGTAGTCATTTGGGCAGATGCATGAATTTTTTCTACTCTATAGTACCAAAATTTGAGTCAGAATATGAACTACTCATGTTGTTTTGCTATGAAACAAGCTGGTTTTACTCATTTGAGTCTTGGATCAACTATGTACTTTTCTTGCACCATGACTTACTCCATAAATGATATTCATGTTTGACCTACACGCCACTCTAGCATATTGATCATTTCGAGCATTTTATTTAATTTTGGAATAAGTTCAAGAGCATGAAAATCAATCGGGAATGTATCATTAATATGTTAGGAAGTTGGCAATAGTAGCAAATCTTAGTAAAAATTGGGGAGAATTGAAAAAAAGTGGCATCAACACAAAATAATTGCAATGTCATGGAAGTACAACCAATTTTTGCATTAAATTGTGCAACAAAGTCTTGTACTTCCATCTCTTTGTAATTATTTTGAGTTTATATCATTTTTTTGCAATTGTCTCTCAAATTTTTAGAAAAACTATTCAAAACAATTTGAGGAAAAAGTACACAAACGTAGATTAATATAAAGACTTAATTGAAGCAGCAAGGCTGGTTAGGAAGAGAGGGAAGCATGTACAGTTTGTGAATTATTGTGCCAATTGAGGGATTGATTGTTGTTTTGGAAGCTATTTTGATATTAATAAGTGATTTGTTTATTGATGATGTACACAAATTGGGGTCTCTGTTAGACATAATTTGTAGGGAAAAAATAAAATATATAAAATAATACATTTAATTTACAGTGGCCACATGTTACTGTTTCTCTTTTCTATATATATATATATCACTTTGTTAACGTTATTGTTTGGCACTAAGTGCTTGAATGAACAAGCACTGATTAGCAATACAAATGGAGGTAATTTATATTGCTTGGCCTAAATTAAAAGTTCATGTATTATCTATTTTTATCTTTGTTGATCCTTGAACATGTGTGTTGGATGTAGCTTAGTTTGATCGACATATTGCTTGCCTCCAAATTGTTCATTGGACTCTTCTCATTGGTGAAAAATTAAGATCTTACAAATATTGTTATGATGAGTTTGTTTTTTGTATTATGTTTGGGTGATAAATCATTGCTCGGATTATTTTCTTCAGTTATGCTTAGCTTTATGACTGACTGCATTGGCATTATATTCTATGTAATGATATTCATGTGCAAAGTGGATAAGCATCTTTTCTATACCTAGTCTTTATTATAGGCTGTGCAATGATTTTATTGAATTTTGTATTTGTATTGATTGATCAAATTCAGATATTGTTCATGCTTTTCTTAAGCAAGCGCTACATCTAATGTTATCAAACTTTCAGACTCATTGATATCTATAATCCAGTCTAGGTAAAGCATGTTTGGCTTAATTGGTTTTATATAATACCTATGCATGATGGATTAAAGTATTGTTTCGAATATTACATATTATTATGAAATTTTCAACTAGTTTGTTAATATTAGGAACAATGCTAGCTGAGAAAGTTTGATATTGTGTTGGTTTTTGTCTTACTAGTGTTCAATAATCAAATTCACACCTATTTTTGCTTGAATTTGCAGTTTCAATATTAGAGGTTGATGATTTGTTATTGATATTCTCTTGACAGTGGGAGCAGTGGTGGTAACCTGTATTCTTCAAGACTGTGTAACAAGATTGTAAATGAGTGTCCTATTTCTTGTTTCCATATACTAGTTTTTTATGTGAATTAGGGTGGGTATTTGCAAGGATTCTTGGAATCAGAACTATTGTAATGTCAAATGTTTTTTTGGTAATTGCAAGAGGTGGAAAAGCTTTGCAGGATTCTTTCAAGAACTCTTTGTTATTGTAACAAGAATTTTATTAAGAAAAGAGATGGAAAATAATGCATGAATGTTAAATTTTTTGTAAATATCTCTTTACAAAACATCAGTCGCCATAAGTTAGTTAGGCGGTCGCAAATAGTTTGCGACTGTTGTTTTGCAGTTGCAAAAAGTATTTGTCACCCCCACATTCGCAACCCCCATGTGCCATTGCATGGGCCGTCGCAAAAGGTTTTTTGTGACTGTATTTCTATTATTTGTGACAACTTGTAGCGGTTGCAAAAAAATACATTTTTTAGTAGTGTAGTTGTCGGGATTTATGTGATGCCCCAAAATTTTGAAATATTAAGGGAAATTAAATAAATAAAATGACTTGCTAAATTAAAACTGAACATCCAAATTAAAAATTTTAACTCTCATACATAATCAAAGGTTATTAAATAAAAACTTAAAATTATCCAAATACAACATCAAACAAAATCGTAAAGTCTTTAATAGCTAATGCATAAGATAATAAAAATTTATTCAGCTCTAGTTATGGCTTCAAGTCAAACAGGGCTTTGTACTATGATCAATTCCATTTTCAGCTTCCATTTCTTGTTAAAATTTGGCATAAAACGCCAGGACAACGAAAATATATAACATGAGTTTTTTAGTGTAGAAAGAAAACATAACAAACCAATCTTTCTTTTTAAGACAAAAATAACGAGAATATAAGCATGATATAATAATACAATTGCAAACATAAATTACAACCGTTAGAATAATTTCAACAATTTTAATAAATCAGGTGACACTTGAAATCTCATCAAATATATTTAACTTACTAACTACTACGCCATGGCTGCAGTTAATTTAAAAGCCCCTCTTGTTTGAATAATTACAAACTGTGACTACTAGGAATGGCCACGCCCAGAGTTACATACCTAAGTAGTGTCATTCATGGTCTGCCCCAAAGGAACGGTTTGCCAGGGGTACATATCCTTCCTATGTGCCACCTGCACATCCACTCTTATTTCAAAACTGAATACTGATAAGGGTTCAAATACGTCTCGTGCCATCTTAGGAGTTCATACATGAATTGCATAAGAATATTCAAAATCAGGACTCATCCTGAACAACTAATATTAACTATCAACCATTAATTTCGTACACTCCATTGATTATTTTTGTTAATTTCCATAATAATCACTAATAATTACAATTTTAGGTCACCATCGATGCTATGCCATTTTACAACTGACAAACCTACGTGATCCATGATTCGAAGTAGATTTAATTGCAACAATTCCCAAATAATCAAAACAAACAATCTATATCATCTAGCACATACAAAAGTGATTTAGATTGTTGTTTCACAATTAATAAATCGACACAAACGATTTTAACGTGAAAAAAATCACAGTTGGAGCACCTTCAATTGTGATTAAAAATCCACGGGCAAAACGCCATTAATCAATCCACAATCCACTATGAAGAATGAAAATACACAAGATTATCAAACAATTTACCCAACATTTTGTAAAATTGTCTTCTACAACTTGTGTTTGTTTCACTAATGCCTTCATCTCAGAATTGATTAGTCTGATGTTAAATCCACAACACCTACGTCGAATCCATGACAACGAGCCATTTAAAACTCCTTCAAAGCCTTCATGCTCAAATCTTCAGAATCCACAAAACAAAAACTCTTTGATTAGGATGATCAAACAACCCTTTGATATAATCAATTTAAATCATGAGATAAACTCACAAAGACATCAAAGGAAACAAGTAAAGAAGCTACAGAGAAAAACCCTAACTCTCAAGAATAAGATCTAGAAGTTGTAACCCTAACTTCTATCTTTTGTACACCGCTCGAGCGACAATTTCTGCGCTCGAGCGGTCTGCGTGACCCTATTCAATATAAAACTGCGCGAAAGATAGAAGTTAGGGTTACATCTTCCAGACCTTTCTTGAGAGTTGGGTTTTTTTTTTTTTTTTGGGAGCTTCTTTACTTGTTTCCTTTGATGTCTTTGTGAGTTTATCTCATGATTTATAGTCAAAGAGATTTTGTTCAATGGATTTCAAAGATTCGAGTGTGAAGGCTTTGAAGTGGCTTGTTGTCGTGGATTTGACGTGGGTGTTGTGGATTCAATATCAGACTAACCAATTTTGAGATGAAGGCATTGGTGAAAGAGGCACAAGTTATGGAAGACAAGAGTGTTGGGTAAATTGTTTGGTAATCTTGTGTATTTTTATTCTTCATAGTGGATTGATTAGTAGCATTTCACCCGTGATTTTTTAATCACAATTGGAGGTGCTCCAATTGTGATTTTTTCCACATTAAAATCGTTTGTGTCGATTTATTAATTATGAAGCAACAATTTAAATCAATTTCATACGTGCAAGTTCATTTAGATTGTTAGATGATTTAGATTGTTAGTTTTGATTTTTGGGAATTGTTGCAGTTAAATCTGTTTTGAATCACGAATCACATAGATTTTTCAATTGGTATCAGAGTAGGTCACTCATTCTTGTTTTTTTTAGAAAAGCTGTAGAAGTGTGATTTTGTGTGAGTCATGTCAATGGATTCGATTCGTGAAAGGTAACTCGACCCATAGACCTCCTTTACTTGATGAGACAAACTATTCTTATTGGAAAGCTTGCATGAGGGCGTTTTTAAAATCAATTGATGAGATAGTTTGGCACTCTGTTATCTATGGATGGAGTGAACCTATGGTTACGATCGATTGTGTTGATATTCCCAAACCAATTGATAAATGTGATAAAATTGATTATCAAAATTCGAGTTGGAACAATAAAGCACTCAATTCTCTTTTTTACTCTGTCACACCGGAAGAGTTTCAACATATTTGTACGTGTGAGGTAGTAAAAGAGACTTGGAACATTCTTAAAACTATTCATGAGGGTACTACTACTTTTGAAAGGTTAAAAAACTTCAACGTCTCACTTTCTTTTATGCGAGAGGATGAGACATTTGATGATTCTTGTGCTAAACTTAGTGACATTGTGAAATCTTTTTTCACACTCGGTGAAAAAAATCACTGAATCTAAAGTGGTTGGAAAAAATTTGAGATCTTTACCTAATAGGTTCCAATCAAAAGTGACAGCTATAGAGAAGGCTTAGGAAGTTGAGAACCTCAAGCTTGATTAGTTGGTTGGAAACCTGTAGACTTATGAAGCCCATTTGATATCAAAGAAAAAACAAAAAGATAATGTGGCCTTTACTAGTGCTCATGAGACTGCTAAGAGCCCTGAGGTAGAAATTGATCTAGAGTTTGAAATGATAGCTATGCTTACCAAAAAATTTAAAGAAAAAGAAACCTAATTTCAAGGACTCTAGTTCTAAAGATAAGGGTAATGATAAACCCAAAGCTATTCAACCCAAAGTTGCTCTAAAGACTGAAAAGAAGACCATGAGAGGATAGGGAGTCAAGTGCTATGAATGCCAAGGGTTTGGGAATATTAGTCTCGAATATCCTTCTAAAAAGAACTGAAAGAAAGGCTATAGAGTGACTTGGGATGATGAAAGCAGGTCAGAGCAAGAAGCCGATGGAACCAAATCTGGTGAAGATGGAGATAGTACCTACATGGCGTTTTACTCGAGCTACACTCAACCAACTCCCAAGCCAGTTGAGTTTGCACGTGGGCCTAATCTGCATTGTGCTCCTAACTTTGATGAGAGAAACTATCTGTATTGGAAGTGTAGAATGAGAGTGTATCTCAGAGCTTGGGATCCTGAAGGTTGGCACACAATTGAGAAGAATATTGAAGCACCGTTTGTGATAGATCCGGACACTAATCAAAAGGTTGCCAAGCCGAGTGAGGAGTGGAGTGCTGTTAAAAGGGCTAATATAGAGAGTAGTGAAAGAATTCTGAATACCATCCTAGAAGCACTTTTTGAATCAGAATAACATCGGATCTCTCAACGTAAGAATGACAAAGATGCATGGGTTGTTCTTATGCAATTCCATGAAAGTGTAGAGTCATCTTCACAACCATCCAGTAATATCTACATCAATGCCTTAGTCGCTCGACTGGATGCTGTAACATGACGGGGGTTACCCGCGCTCATTAATAGTTCGGACCCTCAATCTCTTGGATCTAGTCTCACTAGTGCAATGTGAAACGCAGATGAGAGTTAACATTTGGCAACTTTTAGAAAATCCATTTTATTGTAAAAATATTTGCCAGAAATAGACTACGTCACCAGATCTCAGAGTCGCCACCTAATATTTATTTTGGGAGAATTAGGCAACTTGTGACTTGTACCAAGGCCACTGTTCATTGTAACCAAAGATGTTTGGCTCGGGATCTTAGGTATGAAGGGGGAAGGTCATTAATTGAGCACTCTCGCTCACCTGATCAAAAGATCAGCCTTTACTAACAATAAAATTATTTTTATTTCCATTATGTGTTCATATTTTGATTTATTAATAATAAATCCTAAAATATGTGAAGCAAAACACATATAAACTGTGTCGTTCAATTTGGAGTAATTTGATTTCACTATCTTGAAAATGTTTTGAATAATGAAATCATGAAAATCATTTTTATTCCAAATTAAATAATACAACCTTCACCCATTGGCTTGCATGGAGTTATATCAAATAAGCACATAGCCACATGGTAAGATGCTAAACATAGTAAAAAAACACAAAAACACACATATGTGAGATGCTAAAGCAAAAAAACTTACATATTTACCGATGTCCCGCAAATAGGCACAAAACAAAATTAGTAAACATGCATGACCCTATATACAAGCTCATAATGCAATTCACTCATGAAATGCAACTACATTTCGGCTTCTAAATATATGACATGTGAATCATCTCAAAACATGAAGTAGTGCACAAAATCACATAATAAGCAATTAAACTCACAGATGCAAAACTAGCTAGATCTTAAGGCATAGAGCATGGATGCAAAGCATGGATATGATGGCAAGCATGTGATACTACATAGTTACAGAAAATAGAAAGCAAAATAAAAAAGGGGATAGAAAGAAACGGGGTGAGAAATTATTACATCGCTTTGAAATATTACAATTCTGAATAAGGGAGGAGAGGAAAAATATTACAACAAAATTTAAATCCTCACAATCACTCTCTAATTAAACTAAAAGCAATAGAAACAGAAGCTGCAAGAGGCCCCGGAGATCGTTGGAAACTGTTATGCTCATCACCGGAGGCTGCTGGGTTCTGTCCTGGAGAAAGGTGGCCGGTTGGCCAAAAAAGGAGTTGGTCGGCCAAAAAACCTGCCAACCGACCACCTAGGCTATGCCAAAGGCTCTGTTTTGTTCAAAACACCAGAAAAAAATAAAAAAATAAAAATATGCAGTGGCTCAACTCACTACTTACATTTAGCTTACAACAGGTGTATAATATGAAATTGAAGCAAGAAAATCAATTCAAGACAAGAAAATGAAAGAAATACAAGAAATAGAAAAGCGTGCAAAATTTACCTTCCAAGGAAAGGATTTGATTTCCAAACTTCCTTTTACTTACCCTCAAGCTTATAGAAGTGTGTTCTGAACTCTCAAATTGAAAGCTCGAAATTCTTGTTGGAATAGTGTTTTTAGGTTATATAACAGTGTTTGTGGGGGAGTTGTTCTAACTCTCTATTTTTCTCTCAATTTGAAGAACACTCATTCTCTTTTGATCAAAGCTACTAGAATTATGCTCTAACAGAATTTCAGTGTATTTTTTGAAGAAAATGGAAGTTTTGGTCCAAAACTTCAAGTTCTCTCTTTATCTCTCTATATCTCTCTCAATTCAATTCTCTTCTCTTCTCCTCCTTGATACATACATTCTGAGTATCTCCATATAGACAAGGATGGAAAGCCAAGTCAAGGAGGTGGGAGACAAGGGTGATGGAGTGATATGGATGGATTGAAAAATGGTGTCATCTTTAAGAAAGATGACAACCTCTCTTTTGACAAAGGGGATAAAGGATGATAATGGAGGGGGCCTCGTGCGTGAATCTAACAAGAAACAACTGGAATGAACAAGACCCACATGCTTTTATCAAGATTTCTGCTGAAAATGCCTTGTTTTTGGGCAAATTAACCGGCCGGCCAAAAGATGAATTACATGGCCAAAATAGTGGCAGGTCGATCAAAAAGTGGCCGACTGGCCAAAATAATGGCCAGGGTTGACTACTTTGCATGAAACAGGATTTTTTTATAGAATTCTTGTCCTTTCCTCCTATTTCCACACCGTTCTTCACTAAATTTCCTCAGAAAAAGTTTCATTTTGAAGTTTAAAAGCGAGCCTTAGAACACTACGAAAATATTCGAAACAAAGTGCGAAAAGAAAGTTTCGAAAGAGAGTTTTGAATGGGATTTGAACACTTGGCCAAAACAGGCTTAGGTTTGGAAATGAAACACAAATTTCATCTTTCTTACTGAGAATTAAGCAAGAAATACATTATGGTTTTCATCATTGGGTAATCAAAAGGAAGCACCCAAGTTTTAGGGCTGGTCAAAATGGGGTGTCTATAGATGCTCTTAAGGAGAAAGAAAAACAAAAAGAAGATGATAAGACCTCGAAGGATAATGATAAGATAGATGGCAAAGAACTTCAACAAGCTTATGAAAAGCTATATAGCAAATCACTAAACTTATGCATGTTGAATGATAAACTCACTATCAAACTCAAAGCATGTGAAAGTGAGAATGTCAAGTTAAAGGAGGAGATCTTTACAACTAGAAAGGATGTCATCAAGATCTCAAGTGATAGACAAGCTTTCTGTGCAAATCTTCTGACCTGTGAGACCGAGAGAAATTAACTTCTAAAAATCTATGCCATATATGAAGAAAAGATTGAATCCCTCGAGATGTCTCAAATTGCCTTGGAAGAGCTAGTCGGTCAAAAAGAGGAAGAACTCAAAAATGCTAGAGCTACAATTGACATGTGGAACAGAGGATCAAAGACACTTGAAGACATCATTGGGCTCAACAGATGGGTGGTGACAAAAGTGGGATAGGCTATGGTGATGCAACACTGCAAAAAGAAAAGACTATCACATCTGATGACAAAAGGACTCAAGCTAAGGGAAAGCTAAAAATTCAACAGGATGACAAGTCTCTCCATTAATCTAAAGGTGGTATGATCAATGAAAGGGAGATAAAACCTGTTTTTATTTGTCATCATTGTGATAGCTATGGCCACATTCGCCCTTATTATTTTGAGTTATTTGGTAGAGTGTCTCAAAAAGTTAGAAATTCTAATACTTCATGGGTTAGGAGACAACCTTTCATGTGTAGGCAGAATAACAGGATTTATTATGGTGTTCAGAATGCTAAGACGTTTACCAAGAATGCCAGTCCCTCTTTTGTGAAGACCAAAAAGATATGGGTGAGAAAGAGTGACCTAACTTGCTTTGTTATTCACAGTGCATTGAAAGCACGTGACTCACACATGTGGTATCTTGATAGTGGGTGCTCTCGTTACATGTCTGGTGACAAATCCTACTTCACATCCCTTGAGAAATATGAAGGAGGAATTGTTACCTTTGGAGATGGTGGCGCTTTTAGAGTCATTGGTAAGGGCTCTAAGCGTCTCTGGTCTTCCTAATCTGGAAAATGTATTGCTTGTTTATGGCCTTAAAGCTAATCTTTTGAGCATTAGTCAAATGTATGACTCACATCATAAGGTATTATCTTCAAAAAATAAATGTGAAATTTTGACCAAAAAGGAAATACTCTTATGCATGGGTTTCACACATTTGATAACTGCTATGGGATTATTACTGCTAATGATCTCACTTGTTACTCAGCCATCATAGGTAATCTAGATTTATGGCATCAACGATTAGGTCACATGAATTTCAAAGACCTAACTAAGATTGATAACAAAGGAATTGTGAAAGGAATGCCCAAAATGGGTAAGATTGTGAACCAATTGTGCGGGCCATGTCAATTAGAGAAGCAAACTCGAGCCCTTTACAAGAAGGTGAATATCCGCTTGAGGTTGTTCATATGGATCTTATGGGACCCACTCGTACTGAAAGCACTCAAGGTAAAAAAAAAAAATTTAACTGTTGATGATTATACTCGATTCACATGGGTACAATTTTTGAGGGAAAAATTTGATACATTTGATTCTTTTAAGGCCTTAGTCCTTAAAATCCAAAATGAACAGGGTGTTTGTATTGGATGTATCATAAGAATCTGAATTGATCATGGTTGTGAATTTGAAAATTGCTCATTTTTGGATTTTTGTGATATGCATGGCATTATGCATGAATTTTTTGCACCCATTACCCCATAGTAAAATGGAGTTGTCGAGAGGAAAAGTAGGGTTGTTCAAGAGATGGCTAGGGTCATGCTCCTTAGTAAGAAAAATCCTCCAAAGTTTTGTGCTGAAGCCTTAAATATCACTGTTTATGTGGTGAATCATGTATATCTAAGGCTCGATACATTACAAACTCCATATGAATTGTGGAAATGGTTGAAACCAAATGTACAATACTTCAAAATGTTTGGGAGTAAATGTTATATTTTCAAAGATAGAGAGCCTTTGTGCAAATTTGACTCTCGTAGTGATGAAGGTATTTTTCTAGGGTATTCAACCACAAGTAGAGCCTTTCATGTCTATAATGTTTGTACTTTATCTATAATGGAATCTATCAATGTGGTTGTTGATGACACAAGTTCTCCGATAGCATCTTTACGTGAGAAAGAAGAATGTGATCCTTAAAATCTAAATATGGCATCACAAAGTCAAAGAGAAGCACAAGGCAAAGATCAAGAAGGGGAAGAAGCACCAACTCCTATGGCAAGCCCTAGTCCAAAGAGTGCACAAAGAGACACCACCATAGCTACTCAGGTCATTACCAGTCCTATCTTGAAGCCATCAGCAAAGGTGAAGCTGAATCATCCGATACAAAAACTGATTGAGAGTGTCTCAGACCAAATACAAACCTGAAAACAAATTTAGGAGGAGGTATCTCATATATGTTATGTTTTTTTTTTTTTTTTTTAAATTGAACCTAAGAATGTAAAAGAAGCCTTACTAGAAGATAATTGGGTCAATGCAATTCCAGACGAATTTGGTCAATTTGAACGTAACAAAGTTTGGACTCTTGTTCTTAGACCTAGAGATATGAATGTGATATGTACCAAGTGGATATTTAAAAATAAATCTGATGAGAGTGATACAGTGGTGAGGAACAAAGCTAGGCTGGTTGCTCAAGGTTACACACAAGTAGAGGGCGTTGACTATGATGAGACGTTTTCCCCTGTTGCACATCTCGAATCTATTCATATTTTACTTCTTGTTACATGCTTTCTAGGATTTAAATTGTTTTAAATGGATGTGAAAAGTGCTTTTCTGAATGGATACTTGAAGGAAGAGGCCTATGTTGAGAACTAAAAGGATTTGAGGAACCTAATCCAAATCATGTCTACAAGTTAGACAAGGCTCTATATGGGTTGGAACTAGCCCCTCGAGCTTGGTATGATAGGCCCACTACCTTTCTCCTTGACAATGACTTTCAAGGGGGTAGTGTGAACAAGACTTTATTTTTCAAACATACTAAGTCACATATCCTAGTTGCTCAAATTTATGTTGATGATATTGTGTTTAGATCCACATCTAAATCTTTTGTGAAATATTTATCAGATTGCATGGCACATGAGTTTGAAATGAGCATGATGGGAGAATTGTTAGATTTCTTAGGGCTACAAATTAAGCATATGCATTTGGGTATGTTTGTTTCTCAGACTAAGTATGCCAGGAATCTTGTGTTTAAGTTCGGTCTAGAGTTGGCTAAACATGCATGAACTCCTATGAGCACAAGTCTTCACCTCTCTAAAGACTCCTCTAGCATTGATGTAGATCCTATCCATTGTAGTAGTATGATAGGGAGTCTTTTGTACCTCAACGTCAGCCTAACATTGCACTTAGTGTAGTTGTTTTTGCCCGTTATCAGGCCTGTTCTAAAGAGTATCATCTTCTAGTTGTCAAGCGAATTGTCAAGTATGTTAGTGGGACTTTGGGGTATGGGATTTGGTTTTCGTCCAACACCACATCCGATATCATTGGCTATTCTGATACCGATTGGACAGGGTGTGCTGGTGATCGCAAAAGCACATCTGGAGGTTGCTTTTACTTCGGGAATAATTTGGTTGCATGGAAAAGCAAAAAAGCAAAATGGCATCTCTCTTTCGACTGCCAAGGTAGAGTATATTGCAGCAGGGAGTTATTGTGCACAAATGATTTGAATGAAGCAAATGCTTCATGACTATGGTATAGACCAGGACACAGTTACTCTTTTCTGTGATAACACAAATGCCATCAATATTTCCAGAAATCCAGTCCAACATTCGCGTACTAAACATATTGACATTCATCACTATTTCATTCGAGCGTTAGTTGAGAAGGGCCTTGTTGTTCTTGAAAATGAACCCACTGTGATAACCGAACCCGTACGACGCATAACTATGCATGTGATTATGTGTTTGATGTTAATTTGCAAGTTTAAGTATATGAGTGATGTGATCTTGGAATTATATTTGTTGAATGTAGGAATATATGTTGCAATTACAACTTTGAACTGAAATTGAAAGCCTTAAAGGTGCCAGAAACAAAAATCGACTTCATATCTGTGTTTAACATGATTCTTAGAGCCTACAGTGAGATTTTGTAAAATTACGATTCGTAATGTTATAATTAGCCTAATTTATATAAATCTCTAGCTTTTAAGTTCTTCATTGTTAAAAGACTTGCTAGAGAGTGAATTAGAGAGAGAGAGGAATAGGAGAAACTAGGATTTTGGAAGAGATTCAAGGGGAAAACCCTAGATTTGAACTAAGATATGGTAATTTACATGGAATCTTTGTATATATCTCATATTTTGCTTGAAATCAAGAGGAAATTGAGAATTTTGAGTTAGGGTTTTGGGTTGTGTAATGGTTTGAAATAAAATCAAGAAATCTCTTCAACTTTGTGTGATTTGAGCTCAATCTTGTGATTTATGCATGAAATAAACTCTAGATGGTTTATACAACCAAGTTTTGTTGAAAGATTCACCATGTTCATATGTGTTTTGAGCTTGATGATTTAATTTATGAATGTATGAAATAGATGAGACCATGAATTTAATGTTGAGGCAAGATTGATATGTTTGAAGTGAAATTACACTTAAATCATGTCAGTATATCATGTTTTTGAGTTAGTTTTGCATTGATTTGGGCTTGGAAATGAGTATGGAAAGTTTGCATTTTTGTGCCATTTTCGGACTGTCTGTGTGTGCCTAGGCCGCTCGAGTAGCTACGGGCTCTGCACGAGCAGCCCACGGCTTGAACTAGAGATATGTGTTTTGCCTGCTCGAGCGGCTGAGGGTTCCGTACGAGCGGAACAGGGACCAGACTTGGGATTGCTTTCTACTTGCTTGAGTGACTCACACTTCCGCATGAGCGGAGCATGACCGCTCGAGCGGTTGGACCTGCAGCAGGAGCGGCCAGCAGAGGTGAAAATCTTGCTCTCTTGTGTTGACCTCTCCGGCCTTTTGCATGCATTCTTGACCTTATGTAAACCCTTCGGAGTATGAAATGATGATTGGAAACCATTGAAAAAGATTGTGAATCACTAAAAGAAAAGTGTACGAAATGAACGAATTATTTGTCGAATATGTGTGTGACGTGTTTATGTAGGTCGCATGTAGGAGAAAACGCCGCAAGATCAAACGCACTGTGAGTAATAGTAATGTAAAGATATGCTCTTAATTGATTACTTTGAGCCATGAATGGTGATTTGTGCCAACATTGTGTTTTGATCGAAATGAATGAAGTTCGTAAATGTTATATAACATGTGCAATGTAGACTTAAGTCGTTTCGTTTATGTTATGAAATGTTTAGGCTCAAGGCCATTCTGTATTACATATGGGCTCGAGGCTGTTCTATTAATGACATGATAATATGTGATTGGACCTGAGGTCGTTCTGAACGGCTGTTAATATGTGGGCCCTAGGCTGTTCTGTACCTTAAGTGTGCCTGAGGCCATTCTAATAATGATGAGCCTAAGGCCATTCTGTTTATGTCATGGGCCTAAGGTCATTCTATTTATGTAATGGGCCTAAGGCCATTCTGTTTATATGATGGGCCCAAGGTCGTTCCGTGTTATATTGGGCCCAAGGCTGTTCCGTATTTTGATTATGTATATTGTGAGAACCTTATGCTCATTTATTTACATTGCTTTATTGTATTATTACTCATTAAGCTTCGCGCACCCAATATTATGTATGCACATGTAGGTGATTCGCAGCATGGAGCCCACCCTTAGAGTCTGCTTCAGGAGCTATTTTGTGAATCTGTCGAGTCATGCCTCTGAGATGGAGTTTTGTCTTTGACTCACATCATGCTTGACTTTATTTTTTTTTGTTGCTATTATGGTCTTGGGATATGTAAATGACACGTATAAAATTTCCTATCGTACTTAAATTTTTGTATGGGCATGTAAATGTGTGTGTAGCTTGCTTTTCGTGCTCCTCAGAGGGGTTTAGTCTCCTCGGACATGATAGCCCTATAGTTCGGACTCCCGTGGTTCTAAATCTGGTTTCACAAGTGCAATGTGAAATAGAAAAAAACACAAAATGGTCTAAATCTAGCAAATCTTTGGAAAAACAATTTACAATCAGAAATGCCAAAAAATGGTCTACATTGCCAGATTTTAGAGTCGCCACCTAAATATTTTAGGAAAATTTAGAAACCCGTGACTCGTGCCAAGGGTCACATGTCCGTCATCACTAAAGTGTCTCGGCTCGGGAACTTAGGTATGAGAGGGAAAGGTCATAAAATGAGCACCCTACTCACCCGATCAAAGATCAGCCTCTACTAATCATGATGTGATTTTTATGTACATTATATGTTCTTGTTTCAATTATTAATGCTAACTTACTATGTGAGGCACACAAGTGTAGACTAAGTCACTCATTTTGGAATGTTTTGATTTCATGTTTTATTTGAAATTTTTTTTGAATATGCGCTATTTGAAAAAGCAAGCTCATATGTACATTAATCAAATCATCCCAACTTAAGTGAAAAAGCCTTCATCCACAAGCATTCAAGAGATATATCAAATAAGCACGTAGCCTCATGGTAAATATGCTTCATATGACAACATAAACATACATGCAATATGCTAAAGCAAGAATACTCACCTAGTACTCAACTGAGGTAACCCAAAATTGAAGAGATAGTTAGAAAAATGTATGCTCTAATATGCAAATGACTAATGCAACACATACAAAATGCGACTAATAGACTCGGTTTATTAACATGACATATGGTCCAACTCAAAGCATGTGATAGTGCATGTATTCAATTAAGTAGGAAATAATAACAAGTTTAGAATGATGAACCGAACCCAATCTATGCAAAAATGGATACAAGGCATGGCAATGATATGAAAATATAAAACGTGATGCCACCTTTATAAGCATGTAAATAAAAAGGAGAAAGAAATGAGATTGGAAGACATACACAAATATTACAAGTGCGCCCTCATACAAGAGGGTCCGAATGCCCGAATTTTAAACTAATTATTACAACACCAAATTAACTAATTAAATTATCTATTACAAATAACTAAATTTAACTAGCTATTACAATTTTGAATGAATCTAATTAATTTAAACATACTACTATCAAAACATTAATTTTAAAGGGCTACGAGAAATGAAGCATCGCACGCGCACAGATGAGAATGTTCTCCCGAAAACCTCTCTGTTTCGCTGCTAGAAACTGTTGTATTTGCAGTCAGAAAATTAATCTATTTTTCCTCCAGCCTCTGCTCTGTTTTGTCATGAAAATGACATTGCCTGCATAAAATAGGTGGCCGGTCTTGGAAAGTGGTTAGCCAGGCAGAAAATTGGCCAGCCAGCCACTATTTTTAGGTATTGCCCTGCTGCCACAGAAATGAAACAGAGCAAAACAGAGTGTTTCCAGGTGATGTTTGTCCTTTCTGCCTCTCCCTATCATGAAACTAATCAAGGAAGGAGTAGACTCGATTCATAAACCATCAATTGTTGCAAAATTGTTGCTTGATGATCTATGAACCGATAGGACAAAGGCTCAATAAATGGAAATTAAAGACCAACAAAACCATCTCCCTATCATGGAGTTACCTCAAAGGAAGTGGTAGACATTACTTCTCAAATCATTAACATCACTAAAGAGTATGTAATGACTCGAGATGCAATAGGTTCAATATAACATCTAATTAAACCTAAACCAATTTTATTACTCTTGTTTACCTCTTTTATTCCAATTTTAACCTCTTTTATATTACCTTGGCATTCTTTATTCATTTTGTCCAAAGATGATAATTACGTCCACTAATGAAGGGAAGTGTCAAACAAGAAGATGTGCTTAGCATCAGAGAGATGTAATGCCCTGGTAATGAACCTCTGAAGCGATTAAACCATTAAGCATGGAAGGTCTCTTTCTCATGCCTTAAACAACAATCAATTGTTTGAAACAACTCTTAAACAAAGAAAACCAAGAAAGGAGGGTGGTTGCAGAGATGATTATTACAAGTTTGAGTATATGTATGAAAACTATGGAATAAGAGCTATCAACTCAAATAGATTGGTGTCTAAAGCCCAAACCGCCAAATCTATAAGGACTTACAACAATACGGGCATAATATTCAAAGCATAAATTAAAGAAACAACTGAAACAACCCCCAAAACTAAAAAAAATAGTGCTGAAATTAATTGGAAAAGCTAGAAAAAGCAAGTAAAAGAAGAGGAAGCTAGTAAGCAAGCCTAAGGAAGGGTTGCTAACCCCTCCACTTTTTAAACCTTAAAATCACATATTTTAGCCTATGAAAATAGTCCAAAAACAACCCAAAAACAGTGGCTAAAACCAAAGAAATAAGTGGAAAGAACAAGGATATGAGCTATGGGATAAGGTTCAGGCAAGGGTGGTTAATCCCTCCACCTTTGGTAGCTCTTAAATCACAAGTTCCAGCACTTAGAACAAGTCCAAAACAGTGCATAAATAGCAATAAAAAGTGAAGAAAAGAGTTGCATAAGCAAAGAGAAAGATGGCAAAGGTTATACCTCTTGAAGAGAGGATATTCTTGGTTAACCAAACTTCATTCAAAACACCCTCAAGCCTCTGAAATAAAGTTTAAATCTCAGTAAAAGAGTCAAGTTCTAAGCTTCAATGGTGTATCTAACTTGTATCTATATTTGGAAGGGTAGAGAAGATTTTTGGTTTTTTTCAAAAGCTCTTGGAAATTGATTTTGCAACCTTAAAACAAAAGGGAAGGCCCTCTATTTATAGAAAATGAGCTTCTCCAGTCGGAAATGTCTGTATTGAGTCAGCTGGTGCAAGGCATGCACATGGGAGGACAGCAGGCAGCAAAATATCGGCCTGCCGGGAAACATGGCCGACCGGCCACTTTAATTGACCGGATTTCTCATCAATTGGCTAGCAAGCCACTTAATTGGCAAACCAGCTACTTGCAAAAAAATCTATTTTTAAGCCCGACTTCAAATGGGCATATCTCTCTCATCTGGACTCGATTTTAGGTGATTCTTTATTCTAAAATGAAGCCCCATAAGCCTACTTTCCAATGGTGGTGGCCTCACATCTAAATGCTACTTGTACAAAGAGAATGCCTAATTTTGTGAAGGCTGTTCATTTCTTTCTTATTGGTTTGATGCTCAACCTTTTTCCCAACTAGTTTTTTTTCCATCCCTTCATATTTCCTTCAACTTCAAACCTATAAATAAGATGTTTTTAAAGATTTTTCAAAGAGTTTACCTCCCTTCTATTTATTTCCACTTTGTTCTTACTCGATTTACTAAAAAGTGTAATATCTTAATCGAAATGTGAGCCTCAGAATATCATAGAAACATTTAGAAAAATATTTTGAAAAGATGGTTTTAAGGTCTAAAATAGTTTGGCCAAAATGGGGCATAAGGTTTGGGATTAGAGCTCGAAACCAAATTCTTTTGCTGAAGATCCGAGTGATTTGCATAACGTAACTTTCACCATCGAGTGCTCGGAATGAAGCGCCCAAGTCTTAAGGGCGGCCAAAATTGGGGTGTCTGCAGTGTGAATGTGTTATGGTCTAAACTTTATAATTTTGCTCATGTTGGCACAGCTCAATGGACTTCTTCATTTGTTGTATGCTTCTGCTTATGACCTAATTATTATAATTCTTCTGTATGTTTGTATGAGGCTGAAGGTAATCAAGTGAATACTGGCTGGTTATAATCCAAACTTTTAGGGGCGGGTTTGGGTCATGACACCCACTAAGCATTAAAGAGCAGATATTTTTACAAAACCCCTTGATCTTCTTAGGTTTGAGTTCCTTAGAAAGACCTCGGGAGTCGTACTCATAAACTAGAGTGTGACTTGTTGCACGAGTGGTTGTGTGTGATTGGCGTTCTGTGTACTTGAATGTTATAATCTAATTGTCATTGATACTTGTCATCTTTGCACATAGATTTATTTGAACACCTCTCATGTTACTTGCAAGGTTTCATATGTATTTGTCCATGGCTCATTTTGAATGTACATGCTCATTGATTTCATGATCTTATTCTATGCACATCCTTGAGTTAAACTATTGCAGGGGTTTCCACATAAGTGATCAAATTTCTCTATAGACTCCTAGCATTGTGTCTTATGCATTTCTAGAGGAGTTGACCTATACTAGCATATCATGGGTGATGTTGAGTCTCTTAACCACCTACCATCTTTTTGCATCTCTACGGCTTTCCCCTTAGTTCTTTGTAGTCAAGGCATGAGGAAAAGGCTACCTCAGAGGTGCCAACCAAGCCATCTTTGTTATATCCTTGCTTCTCTGGTTTGGTTTCCATACTCTTGAGCATGAAAGCTGCCTGTGAGTGCCCAAAAGAAAGAAAGCAAGAAAAATCAATAAATATGATTTATTGACTGAGGGGGAGCCTCTGCCTTTGCTCAACAAATATCCCTTGATTCATAGTGGTTTGACTTTCCTCAGTCGTGTTTAGATTCTCTTGCCAGAGGTCCAACCATCCGATCACTACTAGGATTAATTCTAGCAATTGTGGACACTCAAGGATTGTACACACACACACACACTGAATTTGTGAGCTCTCATGTTTTTCTTTGAATCCTGCATTCATATGCTGCCTATGTTCATTGATACATGCTTACCTTGTTTGCTAATGATATCATGTTCATATTGTCTATCTTGTAAGATTGAGAGTTGCATGATGTGTAAATTATTTCATCTTAGTGTCCCTTTCTTGCCATCGTACTAATCCATTTTTGTTTCAGGTGATACTTGGTTGTATGCATGGTTTTAGATACTCAAGAGTGTGTGTTTTAGGTTAAACATGGTTTTGCTTGACTATAGACACTGGTCAAGTGACTTTTCTTGCGCTTGAGCAGTTTTAGGCATCATCCAATACTTTTGCAAAGAGTTCAAACTTTTGAGAGCTTGAAATTTGCGCTCGAGCGCTTAAGTCATGGCTCACGCGACGGGACACATTTAAGTCAGCAGTAAAATCCATGCTCGAGTGGTCTGTGCGTTATAAAAGCCTGCAAACTATCTTTTCAGTCCATTTTTTTCCAAATCCAGTCGACGTCTTTCTATCTCCTAAGGTGATTTGATCTCCCTTACATTGTCTGACTTAGCGTGGCTTGATTTCGAGCAATTTTGCACCATATCAAGTCTTTTTCATCCTTATTTGGTAAGTCTCTCTCATTTTTAAGATTTTTTTTTCTATTTTGTTTCTTCTCTCTCCACTGTTTGTGATTATTCACTATCTAGGGTTTCTGATTGCTTATTTTCGTGTTCCATGGTTACTTTAAGTGCCTTCTTGTTATTATTTTTTTTATTTTTTATTTTTTTTCCGCATCTTGTTGCCATGCTAGGTTGCATCTAGGGTTACTTGTTTTCATTGTTTTTCTAGGGTTTCAAGTAGTTATCAATTTGGGTCTTAGGGTTTTATGTTTTTGTTCATATAATCTATCATAGATGGTGATATTCATAATTGTGGAGTTAAAGTTCCAATATATATATATCATGCTGCATTCTATTTTTCGTGATTGCTAATAATGGTTTGAATTTGTGTTTGAAATTGGGGGTTTGGGTTGTCTTTCTCGTTTGTCGGTTCTTTGTGGGTGGGTGTTCTTTGGTTGGTTTCTCTTGTCTATAGGTCAAAGCCATGGCTTCTTCATCCAAGCGTCAAAAGTCTACCGCCAATCGTCTAAGTTACAATACCGAGAAATTCCAGTCCAAAGAAAAGTCCAATTGTTTAGGGACTTTTACAAGTTTAGAACTGTTCATCTTGAGCATAATATCCAACCTAATACCTTTGAGTCCATTCCAATTTGACCAGTTTTTGACCTTTTGGGTGGTGACAAGGTGCTTCATTTTTTAGGAACTCAAAACTTGGACTGGGTCAGGGAGTTTTTCTGCAATATTCACTCCATTGATGATGTAGGGCCCTCCTTTTGCACTTGGGTTCGGTCCAAGGCTATTAAAGTTGATAAGAGCTTATTCGTGGCTTGCTAGGGCTTCCACTCATTAGAAATTGCTATTAGCCCTTCCTTGCCTCTCTCACCTATGATTTCAACCTAGCAATATCTGATTTGTGTGGTACGCCAAAAGTTTGTGTTCTAGGGGCTTTAATCAAACAACATGAGCTCCTCTCTCGTTTTGGGCTACTTAATCTGATTGTCTGTGACAACCACCTTGTTGCAACCCACAGTTTTGACATTTCTCAAAAATAAGGTTATATTTTGTATTGCATAGACCGCCAACTTCCCACTAATCTCACAACCTTTATCATCCAAAAAATGAAAGTTGTCTTTGGAGGTAAAAAGTCTTTAGGGCTTCTGTATGGTTGTCTTATCAATCGTGTTCTTATATCTCTTGAGGTTCCTTCTTCCAATGATGATGAGTATGCAACCTCAATTAAACCTTTTACCAAAAAGACTATCTCCCAAAGTGTCTTAAGGGGGAGTCTTTTGGGGCGGGTCCTTTTGATGCAGGTGAGGATTAGTCAGTCGAGGAAGCAGAGCTCCATGTTGCGGCAGCCGAAGAGGATGAGCAAGCTGTCCGTCCACGAACTATTCGAGGCCAGCTATCTTAGTTTGAGCATACCATGACCCAGCACCTAGATCAGATTGATGCTCGAGTTGATGCATTTGATGGCCGTCTTGGTCACATTGAGCATACCGTTGATCAGTCGTCCTTGCAGCTCAGTCAAATCCTTTTGCTCCTCTAGATGTAGCAGCAACCACCTTCACCATATCAGTGACTGGTTGTGTGTGTGTTTTTTTTTTCCTCTACTTTGCCATGTTTTTTTTTTTTTTTTTCTCTCTTGGACAGTTTTCCTTTTGTTTTATTCTGGTCTGTTCATATTAGGATGTATATTTTGGGAACTGTGTTACTTTGTCTCTCCCAGACAAAAAGAGGGAGTGATATTGTGGGGTTTTTGGTTTTTGGATTATGCCATTGATATCTGTGACTTATGTTTGGATGTTTATTATCTCTGTTTTTGGGATTTGGATTATCTGAATTTTGGATTATCTCTGGATATGTCTTTGTGCGCATTCTTTATAATTTTTGTAGAGTGGCTCGTTTCGCACAGGTTTTAGAATGGTTAGGAGTTTGTGTCTAGTGCGTGTGTTTGTTAGGAATGATTGTTAGAATGTTTTTTCCGGTAATTGAGAAATAGGGAGATTATGAGGTCTCTTTGTGTTGTCAATTCCATGAACAAACATGTTTTGAGTTATAATGTGTGTATGTGCTTTTGTTGGACCACTCGAGCTAAGCGTTTACCGCTCGAGCGAAGAATTTGATCTCTCAGTAGTTTAGGCAGTCTGTAGAAATACTGGGAGTTTGGTTTTTACGCTTAAGCGAGATTTCTATTGCTCGAGCAAAGGCATTTACGAAGTCTTCGCATACAAGCGCTCGAGCGGTGTGCCTTGTACGCAGAGACTCCATAAGTGCCTTCGCTTAAGTGTTGAAAATCTCGCTTGAGCGTAAAAGTCAAACTCTTAGTATCTCTGCAGACTGCCTGAACTACTGAAAGATCAAATTCCTTACTCAAGTGGTAAAAGCTTCGCTTGAGTGGTCTAGCAAAGCACATGCACATGATGCATTACTCTGAGTACTGCTCATTTCCCCTTACATACCTTGCATCTCACTATTTTGTGCACTTAGACATCTTCACTTTGTATCGTACTATTTTGTGCACCCCGTCTCGCACTGTTTTATGCACCTTGCATTGGACTGTTTTGTGCATTCATATATCTTTTCACTTTGTATCGCCATGTTTTGTGCATCTTACATCGCACTGTCTTGTGCAAATTTGTATCGCACTGTTTTGTGCACCTTGTATCTCACTGTCGTGTGCAAACTTGTATCACACTGTTTTGTGCACCTTGAGTTCGCACTGTTTTGTACACCTTGCATCGCACTGTCATGTGCAAACTTGTACCGCACTATTTTATGCACCTTGAGTTCGCACTGTTTTGTGCATTCACTATGTATCACACTATTTTGTGCGCCTTGTATCGCACTGTTTTGTGCATTCACTTTGTATCGCACTATTTTGTGCACCTTGAGTTCGCACTGTTTTGTGCACCTTGCATCGGACTGTTTTGTGCATTCACTTTGTATCACACTATTTTGTGCACCTTGAGTTCACATTGTTTTGTGCACCTTGTATCGCACTATTTTGTGCACTTTGTATCACATTGTTTTGTGCGTTCACCTTGTATTGCACTGTTTTGTGCACCTTGCATCGTACAATTTTGTGCATTCATACATTTTCACCTTGTATCGCACTGTTTTGTGCACTTTGAGTTTGCACTATTTTGTGCACCTATAGCACTGTTTTGTGTACCTTGCATCGTACTGTTTTGTACATTCTACCTTGTATCACACTATTTTGCACTCCTTGCATCGCACTGTCTTGTGCACCCACAGCACTGTTTTGTGCATTCACCTTGTATTGCACTATTTTGTGCACCTCATGGGTCTAGGAGACCTTAAACCCTCTAAAAGTGCAATTCCTTTGGTGTTTGTCATGTCCGAACGGCTTTAGGTGGTCTGGTATAGCCACCTGGCTGTGTTTGTAGTGAGTTCCTAGGAGATCAACTGAGATGGTGGAAACTAGAGTTCGAATGGCGATGTCTAGAATGCAAAGGTTTGGGATTTTCGAGACTAAAGTCTAGTTTAAATACCCCCAGGGGTGTATCCTTAGCTTGAAATCTGTATGGCAGCCCCATAGGTTGAGGTAGCTTGTATGCACCCCAATTCTGGATACTGAACCAACCTAGTCTGTCACCATGTTGGAGAATAGGAAAAGTTGTAAACATAGCTAGGGAGAAAAGTAGTACCTGTGGTTTGGAAGCTCGTGAAGATAAAACCGAGAAGAAGAGGAAGATTCCCAACAGCATGAGGTGAGTCATCGCCGATTGCCCCTGTAAGGTACTTCCATTTCCTAGCTGCTACATCATATTCATCACATCTAGTAGTTCTATCACATTGCATATAACATCTATCGCATGCATCTACCCTATTGTCCATCGCACCCATTACATCATACCATTTATTGTCTACATCATTTCCATGTTAAGCTTAGTTTGGCATGTGCTTATACATTTTCCTCATTGAAACATGGTTCTATCATGTGTAAGTACCCATGTTATGTTAAGGCTAGTATTGAGGGTTTTGGCGCATTTTCTGTGTTAGACGTGGTTTGGTTTATGTCCATGCCTTTTCTAGGTAAGACGTAGTTCGGCCTACACTCTTTATTCACTTCATCCATTGCATTCATTGCATTGTACTTTGTTTTGTTGCATTCAACATTTAGGATCATTATGTTTCCCCTGCAGATCATTCCTCGCTTATATCATACCACCCAATTACTTGTACTCTTTCTCTTTCTACGAAAAACATAGTTTTGTAGGTGCTCGCACCCCTTTCACACTAAAACATGGTTCTGCTATGTGTAAGCATCCATGCTACGCTGAGGCTAGTATTGAGGATGTAGGCACTTAGCCTGTGTTAGGTGTCGTTTGGTTCGTGCCCACATTTCTTTTCTATATAAAACGTAGTTTGATTTGCATCTCTATTCTTTATGATATTTGTGTAGAAAGCACTGCTTGTGGTTTGATGATTTCATTATATACATACGTTGTATATCATTTGATTATTTTGTTGCATTGTGTATCATTTTGCATTCTGCCCCAAAACTACGCTGGTTTGATTACTTGCAAAGGGATACGTAGGCAACTCTTGGGTTCAAACAACTGTATCTGCATTTTGTTTGTTTGCCCAAGTCTTATGGCCTTGTCAAAATGGGTCGTCTTTGGGCTTTGACATTCACTCACGTCATTTCATGACTTTGAGTTCTATCAAAGAGGGGCAACTGTAGACAACCCATTTTTTACCGCTCTTAAGACTTAGGCGCTTTATTCCAAACACCCGGTGATGAAAGTTACACTGTGCAATCTTTTGAATTCTCAGCGAAAAAATTTGGATTCAAGCTCTAATCCCAAACCTCGCACCCCATTTTGGCCAAACTATTTTAGATCTTAAAACCCTCCTTTCAAAATACTTTTCCAAACGCTTCTACGATGTTCCGAGTCTCGCATTTCGTTTAAAACATTACGATTTTCGGTAAACCATGAAAGAACAAAGTGGAAATAAATGGAACGGGGGTGAACTCTTTGAAAAACTTTAAAAACATCTTATTTATAGGTTTGGAGTTAAAGGAAATAGGAGGGGACGAAAGAAAACTAGTTTAGGAAGAAGTTGAGCATCAAATCGTTGAGAAAGAATGAGCATCTTTCACTAAATTAGGCATATCTCTCTGACCACTTAGAATTTAGATGTGAGGCCACCACCATTGGAAAATAGACTTCCAGGGATTCAATTTAGACTCAAGAATCACCTAAAACTAAGTCCGGATGAGGGAGATATGTCTATTTGAAGTCGGGCCTGAATACAGATTTTTGGACCCGGTCGAGTCCATTTAGAACTAGCCGTGCCTCATTTAAGCCCGGCTGAGTCTCAATGAAAACTTTTCTAGACTTGATTTTTAGGCCCGACCGTGGGTTTTGGGACCTGGCCGGTCTCATTGGCTCCAAACAGACAGTTGGCAGGAATTGAACAAATATCTTTGTTTGAAAATATTTTCAACCAAATTGGCTCAAATTCTATAAATAGGACCTCCCACTTCAGATTTTAAGGTTAGAAAACCTTCAAAGAGGCTTAGGCATTGATAGGACATCCATCTTCCTTCCAAAGGCTTCCTTGACCTCATATCACCTTTTAGCTATACATACACAATACATACACCATTAGAGCTTGTTCTTGGAGCTTTTTGTTGAGATTTCAACCTAAGTTTCACAAACTTGAGGGTGTTTAGGATCAAGTTTGTTTAACTACAAGCATCCTCTCTTTCAAGATGTATAACTTTTGCATTTTCTTCCTTACTTCTCTCTCACTCTTTTCCTCTCTTTTCCATAGCTTTTTATCTATTCTTTTTACTTAGTTTCTCTTGCTTTTGCCACTATTTTTCTTGGCTTACAAATTGATTTTCAAAGTTTAGAAGGGCTAAAAAACATGGTTTAGAAGTCCAAAAGGGGGAGGGGTTACCCCTCCTTAGTCTTACTTACTAGCTTTGTATCTTTTGTTTTTCCCTATCTTTTGTGCCCTTTTAACATGATTTTAGCCACTGTTTTTGGGCTGTTTTTGGACTGTCTTTGGACTATTTTCAGAGGCTAAAATATGTGATTTGAAGTTGTAAAAAGTGAAGGGGTTAGCCACCATTCCTTAGGCTTGCTTACTAGCTTTGTTCTCTTTAATCTTTGTTTACTTTTTCTGGCTTTTCAAACTATTTTCAGCTTGTTTTTGGGGTAGTTTTGTCACTGTTTTTTTTTTTTTTTTTTTTTTTTTGGGGAGGGGGGGGTTTTGGGGCTGTTTGACTGATTTAATTAATTTATGCTTTGAATATCATGCTTGTAGTGCAAGCTTGCTTGTCTAGCTTGTCCTCTCCTATTTGTGTTCACTTTCTTCCCCTTTTTGAAGTAATTTTGTCACTGTTTTTTTGTATATTAGAGGTTATTTTAGAGCTGTCCTAATTTATTTAATTAGTTCATGCTTTGATTAGTTTGCTTGTTGTCTCATAAGTTCGCATATGTAGCTTGTTGTATGTTGTTCTTGGCATTTCTTTGTTTAATTTCCATGTTAAGAGCCTCATTGTAATAATCAACTTACCACTCATTTCTTTCATTTGAGAGTTGTTTCAACCAGTTGATGGTTGTTCAAAACATGAGCTAGAGATCTATGCTTAATGGCTTAATCTCTATGGAGGTTCATCGCCAATGACATAGTCTCTTTTTCATGTTGAGAATCACTTCCCGTTTAACATGCTTCTCATTTAGTGGACGTAATCTTTAGAGGACTTAATCATTATCTTGGACAAATGAACTAAAGAATGGAAAGGTCTAAAAAGAAATTGTTAAAATGAACCAACTCACATAAAGAGAATGAGTCATATTGCTTGGATTCAGCTGGATGTTATGCTGAGTCTATTGTGTTAAGGGTCATCTTACATCAATTCATGATGTTTCGATGAGCCTCGAAGCATTTCTACCTCCCCCCTTTTGAGCTCACTTCATGATAATGGAAGGGGTGGTTGTTATTCATTGCATTCATTGAATTTTGTCCAAATCGTCGCCGAAATCATCAAGCAAGCAAATTGTTCATTGATGGTTTTGGAAACGACTCCATCCTTCTCTTGAGACTTTCCATGACAGAGAAGTGTGAGAGGGACAAACAGAGCTCAGAAAATTCTATTTGCACTGTTTTCACCTCAAAACACAAAATAGAGTTTTGAATAAAATTAGGGCACGACTGGTCCTATCTGGGCTCGGGCGGGCTTCATTGAGGGCCGGCCGACCATCAAAGGCAGTGTGTTTTGCAGAAGCAGAGGGCAGTGGCTGAAGGTGAAACAAGACAAATTCCATGGAAGACAGACATAATTACTTCTGAAACCGCTGCAAGCATGCCATCCTTGTGCTTCCATTGTAAATTATAAATTAATGATCTCAATATTGTTGTAATTAATATTGCTTCCATCGTAATTAATATTGTTGTAGCAATGATCGTTAGATAGTTAGCTTATTTTGTTGTAATAAATTATCTAGTTAGTTAATTATGGCTTAGCTAGTTAGTTACTTATTCATTCATTCGATATTATAATAATTAGTTTAATTCGAACTCTCGGACACTCATTCGAACCCTCTTGTGCGAGGGCCAATATGTAATAACGTGTATGTCTCCCAACCCCACGTCTTTCTCCCTTTTACTTATTCACTTATGATGGTAGTGCAGAGTACCATTTTTCAAATTAGCATCTTTATGCTTTGCATTCATTGTCTTGCATGCATCCAAGGTTTGGCTCATCATACTAACCAAATGTTTAAATTCATTGCTTGAATACGTGCTTCATCGCATGTCTTGAATGGAACCATATGCCATGTTCATAGCCGAGCCTATTAAAATTACGTAACATGTGCGTTGCATTAGTTATATCGCATTAGTTAGGAATGTGCATTTTTCTAATTATTTTGCTTTGTTTGGCTTGTCTTGGAGTACTAGGTGAGCTTTTATTTGCTTTAGCATATCACATCGCGTGTTTATGTTGCCATGTAGAGCATGATTCCATGAGGCTAAGTGCTTAAGTGATATATCTCTTGAATGCCTGTGGATGAAGGCTAATTGCTAAAATTGGGATAAATTGATTAATGTACATACAAACTCACCTTTTCAAGTGACGATGTATCAAAAATAATTTTCAAACAACCATGAAATCAAAGTGTTCTAATCTTTGCAAATTAGTCTATACATATGTGCATCACATAGTAATGTTATTCTAATAAAACTGGAACAAGAGCTTATAATATAAATAAAAAACACATCATGATTAGTAGAGGTTGATCTTTGATCGGGCAAGTGGGGTGCTCAATTCATGACCTTCCCTTCTCGTACCTAAGTTCCCGAGCCAAGATACTTTGGTGATGATGGACTAATGGCCTTTGGCATGAGTCTCAAGTTTCCTAAATTTTCCAAAAATATTTAGGTGGTGACTCTGTAATCTGGCAAAGTAGTCCATTTTTGGCATTTGATTCAAACATTGATTTTCCAAAAAGAATTGCTGGATTTGGACTCTTTTTGTGTTTTCACTGTTTCACATTGCACTTGTGAAATCAGATTCAAAACCACGAGAGTCCGAACTGTAGGGCTAGTCGTATTCGAAAGGAGCACGAAAAACAAGCCACACCAATCAATAATTTATTCGGCTGACCAAGTTTACAGTTGGCCAAGTGAACCTCAATAGCATATTAGAGGAAGGGTGTTCGGAAGTGTGTAATGGTAATCCAGTGGTATGTGGTTGTCATCCCCGCCGTGCATAAAGTGGGATTATTTAGTAGAACCCATGGAAAGGAAGGTTTGTCCCTGTCATTGTTGGGGACGATGTTAACCGAAAGTGGTGTTAACCGCCTGCCTGCACGGGGAGCGGTATTAACTGAAGGATGGTGTTAACCGATATCCTGCACATGGGATGGTATTAATAAGAGGTGCTTTTAACCGCTAGCTCGTGTAGGGGACGGTATTAACCGAGGTTGGTGTTATCTTCCAGCCCTGCGGGGGACGATATTAACCAAAGGTGGTGCTAACCGCCAGCCCGCACAGGGGATGTTATTAATTGGATGGTGGTGTGGTGTTAATCGCCAGCCTGCGTAGGGGACAGTATTAATCGGAGGTGGTGTTAACCGCCAGCCCTGCAGGGGATGGTATTAATCGAGGGTGGTGTTAACCAAAAGCCCCTGCTGGGGACAGTATTAACTGAAGTTGGTGTTAACTACCAGCCTATGTAGGGGACGGTATTAATCGGGGTTGGTGTTAACAGTCAGTCCACGCAAGGGACAGTATTAATCGGGGTTGGTGTTAATTGCTAGCCTGTGCAGGGGATGGTATTAACTGGGGTTGATGTTAACCGTCGGCCCGTGCAAGGGATGGTATAACTTAGGTTGGTGTTAACAGCCAACCTATACAGTTGACGATATTAACTGGGGGTTGGTGTTAATCGCAGGCCCACGTAGGGGACGGTATTAATCGAAGTGTATGCTTTTTACACTCAACAGGTGTATGGGGCGATTACAACAATTGATGCATTTTGCCGCAAAAGCAAATGCAGTGTCTTCTTCCACGTATAAGTGCAAATACTACCAAACACTAAATGGCAAAACTACCTAACGGTATTGACTTATACGGATGATAGAATCCCCTTCCTACACTTTGATTGGGCCACATGGCAATTCCTACCAAGCTGAATACAGCCTGATCTGCACTAGCCCCAACCTTGATTATCTCCAATGACCGAGCTTATGTACCAGCTTGGTTGTCCACACTTAACTCATTCAAGCTTCACTTATCGGTCAAGGTGTTCGCCGCTTGACCTCGGCATGACCCTGGACTGGCTCGGCTCAAGTCACGAGCCCAACAACCAACCCAGTCCATCTTCCAGACCTCGGGCTAGCTCAATTGTGTGATATGGGAACTTGGTTAGTCGCACACTTTTACTTCGACCGTGCTAGTAACTCGGTCCAGAGCATGCGGCCTCATTTCACCTAAGCTAAGACCTCGGCCCAGGACCAAAACTCGCTTGCCGAGGACTAATCTTGCTTGGCCTACCAAGTTGAAATAAATTCCCCTCTCAATTGCCCTTTAATTTCGTCAGCGTGACTGGGATTACCTTCTTTGGCCAAGCTAATTTCCTTGCTCGATTCCAAATCTTGCTCGGTTCTTATCACTTGTATTTGGATGATTGGCGGTACGTTTTCGGTCAAGCTAAGCTCCCCAACCCGGTTGCTCACTTTGCTCAGTTGTTGGTCCCTAGTTCGCTCACGCAACTGGGATTGCATTTTACGATCAAACTAAAATATTAGCTCGGTTTTTCTTCTTGGTTGACTGAACCTTTGCTCTCACGGTACTTCTTATGACTAAAACATCTTATCATGGACATGTGTTGTTCGTCCATTGGCCCCGTACTACCAACCCAGTTGTCGTGCACCTGTCTTTCCAAATTCAAATTTTGGCGCGTCTTCTGCTCTCATACATATTACCAACATAGCTGACCCTCTGCCAATCGAAATTATCTCGCCAATCGAAACTTCGATTCGCGCCCCAATCCGTAAGTTCTCACCTTCGCCACTATTCTTCATCATTTCTCATGGTGTTTTTTGTGTTCTTGAGTTCCAACCCCCAAATTTCTGCCTAGGGTATGATAATAGTAGCCAAACATTAACAAAAACTTGGTTAGGCTAGGGTTTCGCCCCATTTTTATGCCAAAAGGCCCTTGTGCCCCTGGTTTCGTACACTGTTCATCATCTCCTGGGATGAACAGGAGAGGATCTGGGCTTGACCGGGCTAAAAGTACCTTTTTGATCCGAAAATACAAGTTGACCGAGCAAATATTCAGCTTATGAAACCTAAGTTGAGGACCAAGCTGCTAGTTTGTGCAGTAGGTCGCGTGACCGAGCTACAATTTGGTTGGCTAGAGCGACTGAGCTCAGGTCCACTCATAATTGCGGTCGTGTTGTCTCTCATTTAGAACGACCGAGCTTAAATCAAGCTTAACTGACCGAGCTTAGGAGACCGGGCTGCCTTTGACACTTCATTTTTCACACTGCAGAATCCTAGGAGACCAGGCACACCAACATAAGGGCTCTCAAAGATCGAATAGCTGATTTCTTTGGTATACACATTCTACCGAGCAGGCCAAACATGCTCCATGGGCTGATACCGCTACCTGGTGAACACACCGGGTGGCTTGGCCAAATTCTGTGAGAAGTATGGCATCCTGGCGGATGTACACTTAGAACCCGATGAGGAGGACACCACTCCCCTGGGCAGATTAGACTCTTGCCCCTTCAACGTGCTATCCATAGTTGAGAGAGGGCTGTGTTTTCCCGTGCAACCCTTGATCTGCGAGTTTTTTAGGCAGCCTGGGCTGGTTTCCACACAAGTGTCCACCAACACTTACCGAATAATAAGCAGAGTGGCTGAGTTGAATCACCGATTAGGGTTGCAATTAGGCCTAGCCGAGAACCTTTGCCAATATACACTCGGTTGCACAACCGATGGCTTCAGTTATTGCTTGAAGGTTAGGCTGGGCTGAGAACGATTAGTAACCAGTACACCGAACAAGGATATGCACGATGACAACTTTTTTTGGGTGTCGAGCAATTATGAGACTGCCAATGTGCCCGGTTGGTTCATAAGCAAAGACTTTGGCTCAACAAGTAAGCCGAGCTTCATGACCAATTCAACTTTGGAAATATTCATTACTGTTGAGCTAACACTGTTCTTTTTTGAAGCTATCGCTGAGCTACAAGGAAATTATTCTCGTCTAAACGAAGAAGCAGTTCGAGCCGCACTAAGGTACAAGCACCGGGATTGTCACAAACTTCCCGAATACGTGCCGAGCTACCACTATTCGGCCAAGCGAAAGAGTAAAGTTACAGATTTTTTGCATGAGCCATCTCTACCTCCAGACCCAACACTTCCAGACATCCCACTAAACTGGCTGGCCGAAGAAGAAGAGATGGCGAAGCAAAGCCGAATTAAGAATCTAATCATTGCTACCTCCACCGACCTGCCCTCTAACCCTCGAGCCCCACCACTAGCCGGTCAAAGTTCTGAGACTGTTATTGCCCTTATCTCTACTGCTGCTCAAAAGAGCACAGAGTCTCACCGGGCTGGTAAGAGGGCTCACTCGGCAATCCTTCAGTTGAGCCAGAGGCCGAGCTCAATACTGAGCATGCGGTGACTGAGGTTGAGCTGTTTCCTCCCTAGCAACCGAAGTTGAAGTACCAGGGAAAGCTTATCCTGGCTGATGCTTCTGTGAAGGGGGACAAAGAACACCTCCTTGGTTTTGATCTTACCAAGTCCTTACTTCTGCTAAAGGACATGGTTGGGACCGAGCATGTATTAGACACCCGGATGATTAAGTCTGCGATGAAATCCATGACTATGGTAAGCTCCTTAGTTAAAAATTTCAAACAGTTTGCTTGGTTTTACTTTCTAACCATCTTTTTACATGCAATTTAGAAGACCCACTTGGACATGAACAGGGTTGTGAATCTTCATCAAAAGGTAGCTGACTCGGCCGCGCGGGGAAAATTTCTAGAGACCGAGCTGGGGCGATCCAAGGCTTTTCTAGAGCTGGCCAATGCAGAGAACGCCCGGCTTGTCGATCAACTTTCCAGTGCCGAACTAGAGAGAGATGCACTCCACGCCAAGCTGGAAGAGTTGAAAAAGGTGAAAGACAGAGTTGTGGATAAGGCTAAAGACTGCGGATTCAAGAAGGCTAAGAAGAGTTATATGAAGCAAGTAGAAGCCTCCAAGGACATCTTTTTCTGGTTTGACTGGAAAGCTTCTTGTGAGAAGCTCGGCCAAGGACCTAAAACCAAGGTGTTCACCTTCCTTCCCCTTTTTTTCCTGCTAGGGTACATGGTGCCTTATGCCAACGATGTCTTTAACTCCCTGCAAGCTGACGAAGCCGAGGAAGAGGCCGAGGTAGTAGCCGAGGAAGAGGTGGACGCCCAGCCAGAGCGCGGTGGTGAAGAGAGGACTTCTGTGGTCGATCTCAAGGACACCGCGGCTAGAGCTGGAGATGAATTTGCTAACTTTTCATCTCTTGTTTAACTTCATTTTTGCTTGTATTTTCTTTTTTGTTTTTGAGCTATGTAACTAGGCTAGTCGCCCCAACTCTTGTACTTGAATTTTCAATCAATGGAAATTTCAGAACTTTTGTCATTTGCAATTTTGTAATGCATTTTTCTTTCTTGCAACTGTGCAACATTATTGAACAAAACAACAACCTCCTCAACCGGGCAATATTATCTCGGTTGCAAAGATCGAAGAAAATATCAATTCCTTTTAGCCGGGCAAAAATCATCTCGGCTATAAGGATGGAGTTGAACAAAACATCAATTCCTTTAGCCAAGCAAGATCATCTCAGCTACAAAGATGGAGTTGAACAAAACATAAACTCCTTTCAGCCGAGCAAAGTCATCTCGGCTAGAAGATTGGAGTTGAACAACTCATCAACTCCTTTCAGTCGAGCAAAATCATCTCGACTAAAAGATTGGAGTTGAAAAATTCATCAACTCCTTCACCCAGGTGTAGACACCCCATTTTTGACCGCCTTTAGGACTTGGGCACCACAGGTTAATCACTCGATGATGAAAGTTGTGTTGTGCAAACATTCGATTTCTTCAGCGAGAAGAAGTCTAAATCCCCAACCTTACACCCCATTTTGGACCAAAACTATTTTAGACCTTAAAACCTTCTCTTTCAAAATATTTTTGAAAATGTTTCTACGATATTTTGAGGCTCGCATTTCATTAAAAATTGCACTTTTTGGTAAACTGAGTAAGGGCAAAGTGGAAATAAATGGAGAAAGGTGAAATCTTTGAAAAAATCTTTAAAACATCTTATTTAGAGGTTTGGAGTTGAAGAAAATAAGAGGGAAGGGAAGAAAACTAGCTGGGGAGAAGTTAGGTATCAAACCGTTAAGAGAGAACTGGGCAGCCTTCACTAAATCAGGCCTATCCTTTTGTAAACTTGGACTTTAGTTGTGACGCCATCACCATTGGAAAGTGGACTTCTGGGGCCTCATTTTACACCGAAGAATCTCCTAAAGCCGATTCTGGATGAGGGAGCTATGGTTGTTTGAAGTTAGGCATCAATTTGATTAAGCTAGAAATGAGAAACCATCACTAAAATAGACATATCTCTTTGTATACATAGAATTTAGATGTGAAGCCACCTCCATTGGAAAGTAGACTTCCCAGGCTTCAATTTAGACTCAAGAATGACCTAAAACTGAGTTCGGATGAAAGAGATATGCCCATTTGAAGTTGAGCTTGGAAGTAGATTTTTGGTGGCCGACCGGCCACAATTGATGGCCGACAATGCACACTTCTGGCCAATCAGCCACTGGTGAAAAACCTAGATATTTTTGGCCAGCTGTTCCCTACAAGCTCCAGTTGTTCTAGGCTTGATATTTTTGACCTGAGGGGCTGTTTTTCTATATATAGGTGACCTTCCCTCATAGTTTAAGGTTGAAAAAAATTCCAAAAGCTCCAAAACTTGAAATTCTCTCTCTATCTCTATCTTGCAACCTATACACCCTCTCTCTACACTTCCTAAACCAATATTGGAGCTCTCTTTGTTAAGATTATTGAGTCCAAATTTCAGCGATTGAGAGTGAGAACTTGTTGGTTTGTGAACAAAAGTATTATTCCTCTTCAAGAGGTATAACTTTGAGCATCTTTGCACTATTTCTTATCTATCTTTTCTTATTGTTTTTAGATCATTTTTGGACTATTTTTATAGGCTGAAGCTTGTGGTTTAAGGCTATTAAAGGTAGAGGGTTAATCACCCTTCTTTGAACCTTGTTCTCTAAGCCTTTACACTTGTGTTTCCCATATCATCATCAACTTTTTCTGAGCTTTTTACCACTAATTTTCAAAGGTTTTCAGAGGTTAAAAAGTGGTTTTAAAGTCCCAAAAATGGGGGGGGTTAGCCACCCCTCCGTTGGTTTGTTTACCAGCTTAAGTTGCTCCATGTTTTAGTTTATTGTTTTAGCTACATTTTTCTTCATTCTAGCACATTTTTGTACAGTTTTTTCACTGTAAAACTTCTATATTTTTGGGTTGAAACTTGGGTTTTAAAATCAATAAAGGTTGAGGAGTGATTTACCCTTCTTTACACCTTGTTGTTAAGGCTTTTTCCCTTGTGTTTCCCACCCTTGCACTATCTTTTTTTGGGCTTTTGAACATTGAATTTCAGAGTAATTTCAATGGTGAAAATCATGTTTTGAAGTCCAAATTTTGAGGGGTTAGCCTCCTCTCCTTGCGTCTTGTTTGGCAGCCTAGTTTATGCCATGTGTTAGCTTATTTTTCTGGCCCTTTGTAGCTTAATTCTAGCATGTTTTAGGCTCTATTTAGGACTATTTTCCCTCTTTTTTTGGCTGTTTAGTGCATTTGAGTCTTGTATTGCATGCTTGTAGTGTAAGTGTCCTCACAAGCTTAGTGTTTTAGGCCTTTAGATTCCATTTGTTTGAGTTAATTGCATTGTTTTAGTGCTTTTCTCACTTATTTTCAGCAAACATAATCTCTGCAACCTCTCTCATTTCTTAACTCTTTGTTTTCTTTGAGGGTTGTTTCAACCTTAGGATTGTTTAAGCTTGAGGTTGAGGTCCATGCTTAATGGTTTAATCCTCTTTTGGGAGTTCATTATCAACGGCATGACACCTCTCTCTTGCCTTAAACTACCCTTTGTTTAACACTTCCTTCTCTTTTAGAGGACTTAACTCACCAATGGACTTAATTGGCTAAGGAATGGAAGGGTAATTAAAATGAGTAACTAAAAGTTGAAACTAAAATTGTGTCAAGTTTCCTAGGTCTCCATTGCCCTTGATCATGCATGATAGGGTGAAGGCTTTTGGTCTTGTTTGTGCATTTATTGAACTTGTACATATTAGTTCTTTGGCCATCATGCAATGAAATTTCTTGATTGATGGCTCGAGAGCTAAGTGTATCACTCATTTGAGCTTGTTTTGATGATAAGGAGGGATACATAGTGCAAACAACCCTTGAGAAAATACATTGTCTTGCTGTGTCTGCTCTCTCTATTACAGTAAGGAAGTCCAGTTAACAGTGGCCGACAGCCACCATCAGTAGCCGACCGGCCCCCTGTCGGCCACCAATGAAAATTGAGCAATGTCCTTCTGAGACAGAATAGAGCTAGTCTGGAAGTGGAAATCAGTGTAAGTGCTTCACTGTGCAACAGAGGCATGCAACAGCAAAACAGTGATTTTTCGGGTGGAAACCACGTTCATGCCTGAGTTCCTCATCGATCCTTAGGATCCGTGTTGTAATAGATTAGTGTTATGCTTAATTAGTGGCATTTGTAATTAGTTAGAATAGCTAATTTGTATTATGTTGTAATTATAATTAGTTAGCTAGAATAGTTAATTAATTCGGTTAGTAATAATTAATTAGCTTAGAATAGTTAGTTAATTTATTTCAAGTGTTGTAATAATTAGTTAAGTAGTTTAGCTATTTATTCAGTTTGTAATAATTAGCTTAATTAGCTTAGCTTAGTTAGTTAATTAGCTAGCTAGCTTATTCATTCAGACCCTCTTGTGTAAGGGCATTAATGTTGTAATAATGTGTATGTTTTCCAACCCCACGTCTTTCTCCCTTTTATTTACTAGCTTATGATGGTTAGTTTAAGGACATCACGTTTCATTTAGCATACCTTACCTTTAGCATACCTCAGCGCATCATTCTAACTACATTGTTGTTTAAATACTTCTTTGAATATGTGCTTAGACTGCATGCTATTTCATTGTTTCATATGCTATATTAATAGCCGAGCCTAGTAATTACATGTCGCATGTGTTGCATTAGTCATATTGCATAAGTTAGGAATCATGCATTTTTTCTAACTAGTTTCTTTCTTAGCTTGGAGTACAGGTGAGTTTTTAGTGCTTTAGCATACTTGCATGAGTGTGAGTGATTGCCATGACTAGCATGCTTGCCATGAGGCTAAGTGCTTAATTGCTATAAACCGTTTGAGTGCTTTTGGATGAAGGCTTGTTGCTTGAATTGGAATCATTCAATAAATGTACATTTAAGCCCACTTTGTTAAGTGGTAAATTCATAAACTTTAAGCCCACTTTGTTAGGTGGCAAAATCAAACCCTTTTCAAAAAACAAACATGAAATTGAATTGTTCCAATTCGGGCAAACTAGTTTATACCTTGTGTGCGCACATCACATAATAAATGCTAGCCTAATAAACCAGAATAAGAGTATATAATGTTGATAAAAATCATATCATGATTAGTAGAGGCCGGTCTTTGATCAGGCGAGCGGCAGTGCTCAAATGTATTCATGACCTTCCCCCCTCGTACCCAAGTTCTCGAGCTGAGGTAACTTTGGTGGCGACAGATACGTGGCCTTTGGCACGTGTCATGAGTTTCCTAGATTTCCCAAAATATTTAGGTGGCGACTCTGTATCTGGCAAAGCAGTCCATTTTTGGCAATTTGATTCAAAAATTGATTTTCCAAAAGATTTGCCGAATTTGGACTCTTTGGTGTTTATTAATTTCACATTACACTTGTGAGATTAGATTTAGAGTCGTGGGAGTCCAAACTATAAGGCTTATTCTGAGCTTCTGAAAGGGGGCACGAAAAAGTTGAGCTACAACGGATAAAACCATCTCAACTGAAAGGTTGGAGTTGAACAATTCATCAACTCCTTCAACCAGGTAAAACCATCTCGGCTGAAAGGTTGGGATAAGTTGCCCCTTGCCCAAGGCAAATCCAACAAGAAAATGAAAAGCAATACAACAATTTTCTAAGTAAAGTGACTTTCATTCTCATTACATATAGATTTCATATTTCTATCAAATTTGGAAAATTACATCACAAAATCGGGAGGTGTACATCGAAAGTTTGAACTAGAAATAACAGAACTTCAAATTCGCCTTGTTCCATGGCCGTGGTATGGCTTGTAAGGCTCTTCCTAGTTTGCCCCTAGCTTTCCTTCACCCGGTACTAGAGTGTTACCCATCACCTTTTGCAAAACCCAATCCCCAACCTTGAATTGTCTAGCGTGAACTATTTTCTTATACTTCTTGGACCGTTCTTGTTGGTATGTCGCGATGTGGATCAGTGCCTTCTCTCTACATTCTTCTGCAAGGCCCAACTCTAGGGCGATGGCTTCTGCGTTTAAGTCCGGCTTGAAATTTTCATTTCGGATGGTGGGCATGCCGATCTCCAGTGGGATGACTACTTGCATGCCATATGCCAAGGCGAAAGGCGTCTCCCCTGTTGAGCATTTTGGCGTTGTTCGGCAAGCCCATAGGACATTCAAAAGCTCTTCAGTCCATTTTCCTTTGACTTTCTCTAGTCTTTTTTTTCAACCCATCTAGAATGGTCTTGTTTGACGCTTCGGCTTAGCCATTCGACTGAGGGTAGGCCAGTGTTGAGTTGTAGAATTCTATTGTCATGACCCAAACCCATCCCTATATGTTTAGCGTCGTAACCGGCCAGTAATCTTGGGTTCACTAAAGGCCTGTGACCTGAATATCATAATATAAGGGGCTGCGGAAGCAAATATATAAAATACAATGTCTATAGAGTTGTGCAAACATACATGGGACAGTAATATTAAAACTTATGTATAAACATATGACACCAAAATTACCTAAGTCATACACCACCATATAGATATTATCAAAAGAGACTTAGCCCAGTGTACATATAAACAAAACAAAACGAATAAAAACATCCTTAACATGATTCACAAAAACTAGACTTCTTCTGATGGAACCTCCTCGGAAGGCATTGAGGCTGGTTGACAAAACGGAACTCTAGGCCATCAACTCTAGGCTTGGTCACGCGCCTGGTCACCCACATACATAATTTAAACAGTGAGCAGAAGCCTAGTGAATAATAACAGTGTAAAAGGTTTAATGAATGATGTCTCACATCAGATTCAAAAAGCAGAAACATATTCATATTCTTATTCAGAGTTCAGAAGCATATACTTATTCAATTTCATAGCGGATCATACGTGGTACACCCATTAGCACTAACAGATCAGATACAGAACATTAAGGGTCATACTTGGCTAGTTCCATAAAGGAACCTCCGGTACTGGGAACAGATAACATACTTAAGCCACGGTATTGTTACCCCCAGGCGAGGGCCATGTGACCACGGTATTGTTACCCTCGGGTAAGGGCCTTGTACTCATAGACCACGGTATTGTTACCCCCGGGCAAGGGCCTTGTGCTAAGGATGCCAAGAATACTTGTCAGAAATTGGACAATCATTCATTGATACAAAACATAGCATTTCAGAAAACAGATCATTTCTTGTCATATCATATAGGAAAATACTTAAATGTGAACATAACCTTACAAAGTTAATACTCACAGATGGCTCCAAAAGCAAACAGACAGAGCAGAGAAATCAAATAGCTTATGGCGCGTGACCTACACAAACATAACAAATACACATATTGAAACACACACTCGGATAGTACTTAACTTATTTCATTTCGTTCTTATTGTGTTTCCAGTCCTTATCCTCACTGTTATGTCTTAATCATGGCCTAGGAATGCCTAGGATGCAATGAGGATGCCAAAACATGTTGTTGAACACGTGGTCAATTTTGATGAAAACATGGTCCTCGCTTGAGCGTAGCTTCCTTCGCTCGAGTGGAGGGTCAAAAATAAGGATGGTCGCTCGACCACAACTTCCATCGCTTGAGTTGTCTGTAAACTCTACAAAAGTACTGGTTGCTTGATTTTTTCACTTGACACACGCTCGACGGTCGCTCGAGCGTGAGATTAAGATCTTCGCTCGAGCGTAGTTATGGTTGCTCGAGTAGTCTGCAAAAATTGTAAACTTCTAGGAGCATGCAATTTACGCTCGAGCCAACTTTTGGTCGCTCAAGTGGAAGTGCAAAACAAAGAGTGGTTGCTCGAGCACAGGTTCTGTCGCTCGAGCGGAGAAGCAGAATTCTGAAATTTTCTAATTTGCTTCCAAGCTTCAAAACTCGAATTCAAACCAATAAATCATGTTCTTTTGGGCCAAAAGCTTGAGGAAACACGTGTAAACTTGGAAAACATTGGGAATTCAAAATCATTTCGCAAAAATCAAAGCCCAAAAGCATGCCAATTGTGCAAACTCAATCTTGAAATGTTGAAAACATCACATGCATGAAATTATTGACTTCAAAGCTTTCAACACATGATCAATGAAGGAAAAATGATACGAAATTTGATGACTTTCCAAACCCAAAGTGAACTAAGGACATGCATGAGAGAATTACTTAAAACTCAAACTCAAACTCAAAATTGTGATGAAAGTGCATGCATGCATGGTATGGCTTAAATTCCTTCATTTCTAGCTCAATTCTCATGTAAACACTTAAACCTCTTGAATCTATGCATTAGTTGGTTCAATTACATAGCTAAAGGGTTGAATTCTTACCTTAGATGTTCGATTATACTCTAGATGGCTATTTGTTTGAGGTTCTAAGTTAATTCCTCTAAATCCTCCTCAATTGCCCTTGTTGATCTCTAATCACTCTTGGTCTCTCCCTCTCACACGTTTGATGCCCAAAAGGAAGAAATGAGGGTGTAAAATGAAATCAAAAGTTCACTTGTGCCTTATATAGGCTTGATTAGAAAACTCATTAGTGACTAATTAATTGACATTATTTATTCTAACTATGTGGTTCCAAATCGAATTTAAATTGATCCTACCATAAAATGCAAAAAAACTCCAAATAACACATAACCTAGTCAATTTCATGATCGGATACCGATAAGACCTTCAATTCGCGGAACAAAACGGAAACACAAATAGATATTTCTATGATAAACAGATAGAAACACAAATAATGCAACACACATGCAATTAATTCAGAATTTCATCTTAATTACTTATTAGGCATTCTTAATCATACGTTTTACGCTAATCACGGGTCGAGGTTGTTACAGTCTTCCCCCTTTAGGAGTTTGGTCCTCCAAACATGAATTACCTTCGTTTTGGTAGAATATCGAATCTAACGGAAACAAGTCAGGTTATCTCTTCATCATATCCTCTTCCGTCTCCCATGTTGCATATGTCCCTCCGTGGTTTTGCCAATCAACTTTCACCAAAGGTATTTCTTTGTTCCTTAATGTTTTGATTCTGCGATTCATAATCTGAATTGGTCTCTCTTCGTATGCATAATTATCTTTCAAAAGCACATAGGTCGGCTCAATCACATGGAGTGGATCTCGTAAATATTCCCGAAGCATTGAAATATGAAAAACATTATGCATATGTTCCATAACCAGAGGGCTCGGTGCAGAGAACTTCTATCTTTTCTGATTCTTCGACGCTAGGTCTTAGAAGAAATTCAATCAATTGAGGGCTAGGTGTTGTCTTGTTGGCCATGGAAGCTAAACCGACCAACTCATCTGCCTGGTTGTTCCCTTCTCGGCCTATTTGTTCAACTCTTATGGCTTGAAATTTCTTGAGTTGCTTTCTCACCAAAGTCTGGTATTTGGCCATTCTGTCATCATTGGTTTCATATTCACTGGATACTTGGTTTACAACAAGTTGGCCCTTGTTTTTAGATTAGCTAGCAGTGCTTCGTATTCTGCTTTATTGTTTGACGCAAGGAACCCAAGTGGGATGAAGTGTTCGATGGCCAATCCGTCAGGTGAGATCAAAACTACGCCTAACCCGGCACCATGTCAATTTGAAGCAACATCGATGAAAAGTTTCCATATTTTGCCGATAAAAAGCTTCCAACATTCTGCGAGTTTTTTGAGATTTTTGAAGGGCCTAGGTTACTCGGCTGCTCAGCTATCTCCGCTTCAAGCGCGCCGTTGCTAATTGTACCCTGCACGGTTTCTTCTCCCTTTTGCAATGCGGTATTAGGCTTAACAGAGTCTCTGGTTGTCTGGGAACCCACCAATGCTTTGCTAGGTTGTGGTTGTCCTTCAAGTGATAGATTTGTGGCTTAGCGCTCAATTTTCACGTCGCTTTCCATGTTTGTCTTGTTCGGTGGGTTGAAACGGATTGGAGTGGGAGTTAGCCGTGCTATTTCTGTGGTGTTTACCCTCATTTGTTTAGTTTCATTAGTAAGATCCACCAGGCAAACCAGGTGAGTTCCTGGTGAGAATTCTGCGACGAAGTCGGCCAATGCTTGTGCTTTGATGGCGATTCTGGGTTGAAGCCTGATGTCGAACTGCCCCAATTTGACTGCCTATTTCAAGATTCGACCAGAGAAGTCTGCCCATTCAAATAAGGCTTTCAATGGAAATTTTGTTAGCACAACGATCGTGTGCGCATAAAAATAATGTGCCAACTTCCTAGAGGCCATCATTAGTGCCAAGGCAAGTTTCTCAAGTAGCAAGTATCTCGATTCTATTGGGAGTAAGGTTTTGTTCACATAGAAAATTGGTTGATGCTATATGTCGTCTGCTCTAACAAGCACCACACTGATGGCATGCTGGAAATGGTCAGATAAATGTGAAGTTCTTCACCTTGCTTTGGCGTAATAAGGAGTGGAGTAGAGGACAGGCATGTCTTTATCTCGGCTAATGCTCTGTCACATACTTCGTCCCATGAGAACTTCAACTTTAAAGCTTAGAAGAAAGAACGGCAACGGTCTGATGACCGGCTAATAAATCTATTAAGCGCGACTGCCATCCCAGCAAGATGTTGTACATCCTTTGCTAAGTTGGCCCGCTTCAACTCTTATATGGCCTTGATTTGTGATGGGTCTACCTCAATTCCTCTATTGGTGACCAAGAAACCCAAGAACTTTCCAGACCCCAGTCCAAAGGCATACTTTGCCGCATTGAGACGCAACTTGTGTTGTTTCAGAATGTTGAACATTTCAGCCAAATCGGTTAGGTGATCAACCTCACATTTCTTTTGACGACCATGTCGTCAAAGTATGCTTCCATTGTCCGGCCTAATAGGGGGCAAACATTTTGGTTATCATTCGCTGGAAGGTGGCGCTAGCATTCTTCAATCCAAACAGCATGACCCTATAGCAAAACAACCCCTTTGGGGTTGTGAAAGAAATAACTTCTTGATCGGGCTCATGCATAGCAATTTGGTGGTAGTCATAGTAGGTGTCCAGGAAACTCAACCTATTGTGCCCAGCCGTGAGGTCTACTAGTTGGTCGATTTAAGGCAAGGGAAAGCTATCTTTAGGGAAAGCTCGTTGACCGTCTTATAGTTGACACAAACTCGCCATTTCCCATTCTTCTTTGGCACGACGACAGTGTTAGAGATCCACCGAGGGTAGTACACTTCCTGGATCGTTCCAGCTTCTAACAAATTCTTCACTTCATCAGCCACCACATCGGCATGATGAAGCACCGATCTCCGTGTTTTTTGAATGATTGATCGGGTATCAGCGAAAACATTGAGTTGGTGGCAAATGAAGTTTGGATTGACGCCAGACATGTCATAAGGAGTCCATGCAAACACTTCGATGTTTACCACCAAGAAATTCACTATTTCCAGTTGTTCTTAGGCGATCAGGGTTAATTCGAGCAGAAAGAACTTCTCTGGATCACTCTCATTGATCCTTACCTCCACTAAGTCCTCGATAGCCTTTCTTCAAATCTCTTACCCACATCATCCAGGACACTTTGATCTTTCGATCCTTCGATCATCTGTACGAAGCCTTTGGCAACTCGACTGCCGTTCACAGCCATGAAACATTGTTTGGCCATGACTTGATCGCCCCATACTTCTTCTATCATCTCGGTAGCGAAGGGGAACCTTATCACATGGTGGTAAGTTAACGCCACCGCTTGCATGGTGTGAAGCCATCCTCTGCCCAAGATCAAGTTGTAAGTTGAGGGCACTTTCAATACCCAAAATTCCACTTTGTTGACAATCATCTGCGCCTTAATCGGTAGAATAATCTTTCCAACCAGCCATTCTGGTTATGAATTGAAGCCAACTAGTGGCGAGGTTGCCGGGGCCAAATCTTTGTTATCCAGCTTGAGCTGCTTGCACGCGTCATAATACATTATTTTGACTGAGCTGCCTTAGTCGATTAAAATGCGTTTAATGTTAGAGTCCTTCATGCAGAGTGTGACCACCAGGGCATCATTGTGTGGGGTTTGAATTCACTCTAGATCTCTGCTTGAAAAGCTGAGGACATCTGTTGCTTCGGTCTTTCCTTTCTTCAAGGCCAGCTGAACAAACAGGACTTCCCTCATATACCAGAGACGCGCGAGACAAACGCACAAGGAGTTCTGGGTGGTCGTTAAGCCCAGAAAGACACTGCTGATAGCGAGAAACACACACTCAACACTTGGAAAGCAAGCTGAAAGACCAAGATGCCATCATTAGGAAGATGATGATAGAGATGGAGGCCATAAAACACCAAATGAAGAATGGCATTGCTGGAGTGAGAAACCACAGTGAGTGCACCCGATCCCACTGCTTCGGTAGTCAGAGTAGACGACAACCTCCTTCACTCTCCATTACAAGAAACTTTAGAGTTGACAACTTCATCACACCTGCAGGGGTGTCTCACACTTAAGACAACAGCTATCATCCTTCACGACTGTCAACAGCGTCAAGATACTCATACTCCGATCGGTCCAGAGATCTGTGAGGCGTATTAGAAGAACGAGAGTGTCGGCGGGAGGCACAGAGAGTGCCGGTACTGCAACGGCTAGCCCCTAGGGAGTGCATCAGTCAAGAGGTTGTAATGCCTGCCCCACGCCAGCCAGCGCACGTGCCACCAGACAGGGAGTTGGCGAGGCTGAGCGCCACACTCTTTTCCATAGAGATAGAGAACACACCACTCCCCACTGGTTTCCACTAGCCCAAGTTTATGCTCTATGACGAAAAGACCGATCCATATATGTACGTGAGTTATTTCTGGCAGGTGATGACAGGTCACCATCGCAATGACGCACTTATGTGCCTTATTTTCCCATCCAGTTTGGGTGAGTTGGGCCTGAAATGGTTCGAGAGACTGCTAGAGGAAAGTAGCGAGAGGTGACAGTAATTGGCGGAGGCGTTCGTGACTTGCTTCAAGATCAACATGAAAACACCCAAAGAAGTCGACCACTTTCTAGGCATTAAGATGGAACCGGACGACTCATTCAAGATGTACAACGCCAAGTATTGGGAAACATTCAATGAGATTCTTGATTGTCCGACAAACCTAGCAATCACCCAATACAAGCGCGGTCTCCTAGTCGCACATAGACTAAAAGACTCGCTCACCATGAGTCAACTGACGACCATGGAGCTACTGATGTAGCGCATCAATGAGCATATCTAAGTTGAGGATAATGCTACCACGACTACCATGAAGGTGAATCTGGTGACAACGGACAAAAGGGTGGCTGAGAAGGTTCACGTTGTCGGACATGAGGCAAACCGTCTGAACAACCGCAAAAGAGAACAAGACCGTAGTGCTAACCGCAATAATAGGGGTAAAAGTCGTAACAACGATCGAGCTAACTACCCCTGCGATGCTGTGGAAGACGCAAAAAGAAAGTTGAACGCCCGAACAAGCATCACCACGGTTTTCAAAATCCCAATCTACCGTATACTTAGCGAGATTCGTGATGAGGCATACATCCAGTGGCCGGTTAAGTTGGGCGATGCACAAGGAGGCTTCAATCCGAGATGTCGCTGCATCTACCATGATGAGCGCGGGCACCGCACAGAAGATTATATACCTTTGACGCAGCATTTAGAGGAGTTGGTGGCAGTCGGCCACCTAGATCGTTACATTGATGGAGGTGTCAAGGCTGCACCCCAAGCTTAAGCCGAGCCAAATGGCTTGGCCATCCTGGATGTATTCTCCCAAGGTGTAAAGGGAATCAAAGTGGTTGCATTGTTCGATAAATTATGATTGCAATTTATAGGAAAGATAGTGAGGTATTTTTAGCTATTACTTGTTGAAGACATTTTTTTTTTTTTTTTAATTTTACTTGGGAAATGCCCCCTTGGCACCCTTTTAATTTGAGATTTTTTATATTATAAAATAATCCAACTAAGCACTCTTATTTCAGTTAAGTTTATTTTATGAACGTGCTGTTTTTAGTAACTCAACATTCTATCCGTAATAAAAAAATAATATTTAATTTAATCAAGGTTTTAAAAAGCGATCGCAACCGTTACATAATGCTGTTACGTGTAATCCATGGTATCATAGAGTCGGCATGGGTATGCAAGCTCTGGGGGATTATCAAGATATTTGTTCAAAATTTGAACTAGATTTTACTAATCTGTTCAAAATTTGTCCTACATCTTCATCATCATTATCATCAACATCATCAACAATAACCACACACCAGATCTAACACAGATCTGAGTTGAAATAAAAATAAAAATAAAAAAAGATAACCAACTATTACAGATTTGTTCAAAATTTGAACATATCTCTTCAATACTATTATAGATCTGTTCAGATTTAAGCCAACATTCATCATCATTATCATCATCATCAACAACAACAACAACAACAACAACAACAACAATATGCAAACTACACGGGACAAAGTTGTTCAAAATTTGAACACTGTAGACACCCCATTTTTGACCATCCTCATGACTTGGATGTCACTGATTGAACACTCAGTGATCACCCTTGTTCGTGTTCGTTTTGAGTTCCTGGAGGCCTCGGCTGCACGCCTTGCCTCAGGATCTCTTAACTCGTTCGTTTAGTGTTTGGTTTTGCACCAAACCCTTGTGTTTTTGCCTTGAAAGGCAGGGAGTGGCTTGTTGGCCATCCCCACACTCCATCGGCCTTCCCTTTACCTCACCGGCCATTCCTTGTTGCCACCGGCCATTGTTGCTTGTTATCAATGGCCGGTCGGCACTCTGTGTGGCCGGCCGGCACCTTTTTTGGCCGGTGATCTATTTTGCTGGCCGGTGACCATTTTGCCCCCCCTCAGGCATGGTGCATGCCAGCTGTGCCAGCTGGGAGGCACAGGCCCCACTCCATATGCACGGGGATGACCATTTTGAGCCTTTGACCCCCTTTTCCTTCTAGAAGGTTGAACCCTTTTGGCCAAGCTTCTTGGGGAAGCTTGGCCAGCTGTCTTAGCTTCCTTTAGAAGCCTTGACTCCTTTGCACCCTTTGCCCCTTTTCATTTAGCTTCTTGGAGAAGCTTCAAGCCTTTTCCTATGTCTATATAAGACCTCCTTCTTCTCCATTGTCAAGGGTTAGGGATTTTGGATTAAGAAACCAGAGAATACATATATATATATATATATATATCTGATATATCACCCTCTCTCTCTATATTTCCCTCTCTCTCATCCTTAGTGTGTGTTTAGAGGCCTAGAAAGTGTGTTTTGACCTTAGTTTTGCACTAAGACACACACCATCACACCTTGCTTCGACTTTGAGGGGCTTGGGGGGTTTGTTCTTGAGTTCTTGGACTGGTTTTGACCTAGAGAAGGTGGCTGGACTTGCTGTTCATCAAAGGTTCTTCAAGGGTAATCTCTTTACTTTAGATTCCCCAATCTTGCACTAGACTTTTGCCTATCTTGCTTATTGTTTTAGACTTTGTGTATAACTAGAAAAAGTCTTATTTTTGCATGCTTGAGATCTTTCATTAAGGTTGTTTTGGCATTTGGGGTCGACCTCCCCCTTTTAGGCCTTGTTTGGCCCTTTTAGGCTCTCTTTTGTTAAGCTTTGTTTACCTTGGTGTGTTGGCCTTCTCACCACTGAAATCCAGTAGATTTTCAATGGTGAAGAAGGGGTCCTAAGGTCTTGTAAAGGGGAGGGACACCCCTCTCCCTTAGTCCCTCATTTTTACATGTTTTTGGCTCATAAGGATAGCATGCATGAGTAGTTGCATTTGGTGCCATTTCAGAGGTTTTTGATTGTTTTTGGGTTATAATGTACCTCTGTCCTTGGTCGGATTCATGGCCCTTTGCATGTATAATACCCTTGCTTTGTGATTTTCCATTTTGCCTAGAAGTGTGCCATGTGTTTAACCTAGCATATCCTCTTTTTTTGACCTAACTTTGTGAAGTACTTGGTCATATTTTGTCATGTTTAAGGTCTGTTGGCCACTGATTTGGGCTTGTTTAACATGTTTGATATAGTTGCCTTGCATCTTGGCTTGCGAGCCCTAAGGATATGAGTTCTAAACATGCATTGGTTGGGCTATTTCAGTGATTTGGAATCACTTAGCATGTTATTTCAGTCCCTAAACCATGCTTGTATGCTTGCATTAATCACTTCTCTTATGATTTGAAGATGTGCCCTCTTATGCCTTGAAATGTGCATTGTGTATGCCCATGTGTTTGGGTCCCTTAAGCCACCATATCCGTGAGGTTGAGGCTCATTTTTGCATGCTAGAATCCTGTTTTAGGTTGCTTAGTTCATGCCATGTGTGGTCATGAAGAGTAGTGGTCTTGTGCCCCATGTTTTATGCCTCTTTGCTTAGGTCATTTGCGATGCCTTGTGTGCGGGTCTTGGGTCTCATTCTAGCATGTCATGACACCTTTTTTCTTGGTTAATCTAGTGTCCATGTTTGCCTTCTTTGGTATGCTTGTAAGTTGGCCTTCATGCCTTAGTCTTAGGTTCATTAGTTTGCATACTTGTTTTGCATAATTGGCATCATCATTTTAGTCCATTTTGGGCCACTGTTTATGGCAAGGCTGAGGTCTACCCTTTATGGTTTAAGTCCCCCATTGCATGTTTATCATATGCTTGTTGCATATTTGGCTCGTTATATGTTGTCACATGCTAGCCTTATTGCATAATTGTCCATGTTTGCATTATATTTGCCTCTCATATGATTAGCACATCGCGTACTCGCATGCTTAGAACACATTGCATTTGCCATGATTGCATACTTGCATTGCATTGTTTGGCTTGGGGTGTCAAGCCAAACTTGAGGGGTGAGAGGTGTTTATACTCCAAGTGATGCAACACATTTCAACCCTCGGTCGCCAATGACCTTGACTTCAACATGATAGGATGTTGGCATTCATGTGTTTTGTTTGCTTACATTTACATTGAATTGCAACCTTGGCCCCTTAGGCCATCATGCATCAAAATGCACAATTGATGGCCCGAGGATCGAGGGCCATGCTCCCTTGAGTCCAATGCATGATGGGGAGTGTGGCCATGCTTACATTTCCTTGAAATACCATACCATACACTGCTTGCCCTCTGCTGCTGTCAACTGCAGGTTCTCCAGGAAGTTTTGGCCGGTCGGCTAAATACAGTGCCGGCCGGCCATCAATTTCGGCCGGTAAGCAAAACAGGTGGCCGGTGGTTCATCCCTTTGGCCGGTGCTGTCTATTCTTGGCCGGTGGTATTCCCCAACACCCATAGAGCATGTGCCAAGACTTTTGCAGTCTTCAGAGAAGCAGGGCAGTGTAAACAGAGGCAGCGGCGGCATGGTACGGGTTTCCGAGCGAGGTGGATCGAGCGTGCATCCTCATACGCATTTCGAGGCAGGGCTGCGGCCACCTTCTTTCTGCATTTATTTTGTTAATTAATTAGAAGTTTTGTAATAATTAATTTAATATTATTTATTCGAACTGTAATATTTATTTAGACTCTCCGAGCGAGGGCAATTGTGTAATAAGTGTGCGTGAGTGTGTGTATGTCTTCCAACCCCACGTCTTTCTTCCCTTTTGTTTACCTGCTTTGATGGTTAGTATTAGGACATATTTAATTTAGCATACCTTATGCTATGCATGCGTGCATCCATACATTTGTCCTACATGCACCGGGCTCGGCACATCATGCTAACTGCACTTGTATTTCAATTCCAAGTTGAGTACTTGTTAGTTGTAGCATTTCACATGCCATCTTTAGGATAGCCGAGCCTATTATAGTTGCATTATGCATGTGTTGCATTAGCCATCTTAACATGAACTAGGATCATGCACTTGATTACTAACTAGTTTCTGTTTTGGCTTGGAGTACTAGGTAAGCTTTTATGCTTTAGCATATCGCATGCGTGTGAGTGTTGCCATGACAGCATGATTACCATGAGGCTAGTTGCTTATGTGATATAACTGCTTGAATGCCTATGGATGGAGGTTGAATCACCTAAATTGGAATAATGCATTAAAACTGTGAGTTTTAAGCCCACTAGATAGTGGCAAAATCATCTTTTCTAAAGCCCACTTGAGGGTGGTAAAATTTGCATTTTAGCCTACTTGCGAGTAGCAAACCATTTTCAAAACAAACATGTAATGTTTTGTTCCAATCTAGGCGATTTGGTCTATACTTGTTTGCTGTGCGCATAACATAGTAATCCTAGGCTAATAACCGGAATAAGAACGCATAATGTTTTCAAAACAAGATATCATGGTTAGTAGAGGCCGATCTTCGGATCGGGCGAGATGGGGTGCTCATAGCTGACCTTCCCCAATCGTACCCAAGTTCCCGAGCCAAGGCAACTTTGGTGATGACGAACACGTGGCCTTTGGCACCGAGTCAGGGTTTCCTAAATTTGCCCAAAATAAAATATTTAGGTGGCGACTCTGTATCTGGCGAAGCAGTCCATGTTTGGCACTTCTTCCAAAAATCTGTTTTCTCAAAACGATTTGCCAAATTTGGACTCTTTGGTTCAGATTACGAACCGTGACAATTTGAGTCCGAACTGTAGTAGACCCCCAAACGAACAAAACGGGAGTCGTCCTCCCGGGACGTTCGGGGACATCTACAAACACATAATAATAGTTTTGTGAATTTTTGTATAATATTTGAGTGTTGGTGGGGATAATTCTAATAAATAGAAAAACTAGTTTATGAATTTGAAATAGATAGGAAAAATTGCTTTCAAATTTGAGTAATATATAAGAAATTGTTATTTTAACAGATAGATAGAATTTAGGAGAAAAAAAAAGTGAATAGATAGATAGAATTTAGGGGAAAAAATTGAGCAGATAGGAGAAAAAATTGAACAGATAGATATAAATTTGAACAGATAGTCAATGAAAAGCCAAAAAAAAAAAAAAAAAGTTTATGGGTAAAATTAGAAACAAAATATCCGTAAGGACTTCTCGCCAAATTATTTTTCAACACATGGACCTTTCATCAACAAAAAATATTTCTTGGACCTAATGCCTTATACCCTCCTTATATTGGTTTTATCACCAATTAACCCTCTAAAATAACACTTGCCATTTTATTTTTTTTATACAAATGTGTTTTAATGTCAAGTCTATCGATATCCAATCAACTTAATTTTTTGTAAATATGTTTTACACAATCTTTCTCTTCCCAAACACACATTAATATGTACTAATTATGCGTTGTTTGAATGTTTTACACAATATACTTTAAAAAAATAAATGGTTCAAATTATCAAAATAAGTCCCGGAATATGTCTCAACGAGCACACAGCAGACATCTCAATTTCTCCAAATATACATGGAAACATCTCTCCTCAAAACTCCATCATTGAAGACTTCAATTTGTGGGCTTTACAAGACCCGTGGCAGTAATTTAAATTATTTATCTAGCACATAGAATAAAATATATAAAAAATTAACTTCATCAAATATCAGTAGATATTCTACCAAACACTATAGATTAAATCATTGTTACAATTTTTGTTTTCCAAAAAATTGCAACAATATAAATTTATGCAAATTAGGCAATTTGAAAAGTTGAATAAAAGCTGACTCTTTAACTTTTTTGTCTTTCTGTGTGCAAAAAAATGTGAGAGATGATGTGACCCACAATGAGTTAGAAAGCTAAAAGCTAGCTCTTTTTTGTACTTCGAAAAAACAAAAACAAAAAAAGAAGACTTTCTTTCATTAAATGAGAGTGAAAAGTTTGAAAAACTCAAAAGATGAATGAATTTTAACTTAAAAGGAAGAAGTTTAAACACTTTATGCAAAATATACCAAACATCTTGGATTTTCCATAGTTAATAAAACACAAACTATTGAATATGATAGGGAATTAAAGATACATTGCAATTGAATGTTCTCAAGCCAATAAATGAATCAAAAATAAATTCTCTCAAGCAATTCTTCTCTACCAAAGTTGATTACAAAGCAAGAAATACGAGGCTACAAAATGATGAGAAATTTATGTTAACCACAATTATGCTTAAATATTATCACAACTTAATTCCAATCAATGTTCTCAAGCCAAAAAATAAATAAATAAATCAAAAATAAATTCTCTCAAGCAATTCTTCTCCGCAAAACTTGATTACAAAGCAAGAAATACAAGTGAGTCTACAAAATGATAAGCAATTTATGTTAACCACAATTATTCTTAAACACAATTGCAACTTAATTCCTACTTACCTCCAACTAAAAATTGAAGGATTAGGAAAGGAGATTTGGCTAGAGGTCCCCTACGATAAGATTATATTGACATAAAGACAAAGACAAAAAGTCTCCTCACTGTATTTCTCTATTATTTTGGAAGTTAATTACTTCCCCATTGTTAAGACAATAAGCACAAAGAACCCGAAAGGATATAATCTAAGCAAAAGTTAATATAAAAATTTTTAAAAAAGAAAAAAAGTAGTAATACCCAAGAATACCCTACCCTTACATTAGCCTGATTACATGATCACTTGAAACTACATAGAGTTACATTCTCTTTACATGGGCCTTTGGTGAGCTGCAAAACAAAATCAGAGAAGTTGACAAAACTGAGTCCTCCGTGATTTCATGATTGAAGAGATGGACGGGGAAAGAGAATGGTGAGGATCAGGAGCAGCTTAACATGAAGAACTCATACTCAAGTAGTAGAGAAATGTCTATTTCCTCTTTCTACCAGGAGGTTTACTTGTAGGTACATATTTTGAAGTGCCAGTAAGATTTTCTACAGTTTCCTCGCTTTTTTCATTATCACTTTCACCATCAAAACTCCCTGTTATGTGTGTGGACTCTTCTTGCTCCTCTTCTCGAGGCAATTTCCCAATTTTTTCCTGTTTTGAAAGCAGGTCTCAAAGATCTCTAAGTTTTGTTTTCTTTGAATTCAAGACCCCAAGAAACTGGAACAAGAAATAGGCCATGTAATCAAAGAAATGTAAGAAATAAACAACTCTTTTTAAGTAAAAAATATACAGCATGAATTGGGAAAGGTCTTAGAAATAGGGAAAGAGAACATAAATGTAAGGCAAAGGTCTCAGAAATTGACTCCATGGCCTTGCACCCTAATACAGCCTCATTGGGTTATGAGATTTCACATCAATCTTCTCATTGTAGTTATAATAGCATATGCTATTAGACAATTCTTACCTAAGATGAAATAGACTGCAACATGTCTATGTCAAGTATAGATTATACATACACAACATTTCGACTACGGGAATCTAACACACAAGGATACACAATATATATTGGAAAAGTGGTTGCTGAAACAATTGCTCGGATCTTGGAATCCCTTACACTTATTAAGAACAAGAATTCAACCTAGACAATAGTGTCTCCCATCAAAAAGTAAGAGCAACATCACAAGTACAAAACTAATTGAACAACAACGAGTGAAATTCGCCAAGATATGGTGTGTTGGCCTAGGTTTGGGCTAGCATCTTGCCATGGCGGAGGCCCGGGATAAGGCCGAATCACAGTCGACTTGTGGCGCTTGGCGTTATACCCTTTAAGGGAATAAAGTTGTGCCTTCACCACTACCTATGGGTTTTGGTGAGATGGTAAGCGTTGAGGTCCAACAATTGGTATCAGAGCAAGGTCTCAAGTGTGATTCCCCTAGAGGGCATGTTGCTTGTGGGTAGGTGCTGGGGGAGGATTATTGGTCTGGGTTTGGGCCAGTATCCTGCCGTGGCGAAGGCCTGGGGTAAAGTCGAGTCACAGTCGACTTGTGGCGCTTGGCGTTGTACACTTTAAGGAAATAAAGTTGCGCTTTCACCACTACCTATGGGTTTTAGTGAGATGATAAGCGCTGAGGTCCAACATGGCGCTTCAAGTAGGATACATTAAGAGTGACAACTTAAGCTCCAAGATCCATTTACAAAAGCACATGTAATGTAAGAATAAAAAGTCATTAGTTGGTATATGGCACACACCTTTGCATAGATTATAGCTTCAAATTTTGCCTTATCATTGCTGAATTTCTCATTCCTATTTTATAGATTAATTTTGCTCAAGGCTGCGCAAAAATGGAAACAAACCTAAGCAGAGGATTTACCTTATTAATTTGATCCCTGGGTATGAACTTCAATCCTGAAAGCATCTTTTGTTTTATTTACTCATACTAATAGACGAGATTCTGGTGCAACATTAGTATTCAAAATTGTCCAGGAGAATCAAAATCAAGACAAAAATAAAAATTGCGAGGTCCATATGTAATTTGACATAGAAACTGCTATACTGCAAAATAAAATATTCTCGCAAAATTGAATTGAATAGTGTAGAAATAATCTGATTCACATTTTGTAGAGAATTTGTGATTCAAACCAATGTTAGGGTCAAAAATATTACAATAGTAGAAAATATACAGGGTTTTACACTTTTCCTACCTACAATTTGTATATCTTTTTGGATTTTTAATTGGCATGATATACACAAAACAAGATAGATGATAAGAAAATTTTGAGGGAGAGATAGGATCGAAAAAGCCCTAACCTTTAGATCGTCGGTAGTGATGGTTGGGTTTTGGCACGGCTCTGAGTGGCTTTTCCTTGTTTGGAAACCCTAGATCAGTTGTGAGCCATCCAATGGCAATACAAAAGCTATCTGATACACCAATTTAGGCGTTCGAATCTCTCTCTCTCTCCCTCTCTCTCTCTCTCTCTCTCTCTCTCGCTCTCTGTTGTAGTCCCAGTCAATTTTTACTCTTATTTTTAAATTTTATATATTTTAATTTAAAGATTTTTGAAACACAAATTAAAATTCAGTTGATTGAGATTAATTCATTTAATAGATCAAATTTATAATTTTATCCTCAAAGCATGATTCCTGCTATTCATTTGTATATTTTTCATTAAAAAAATGTTAATTTTGAATCAATTAGACTAAATTGAGACAAATGGTTCATTTGTTTTGATGTAAACTCATTTTTCATTGTTTGGTTTAACAAAAAGCAAGTAAAATATTTTTAATTGAATCATTTTTTAAAAAATGACTTACATTTAAACTTTTCATAAATCAATTTTTACAAATTTGACTCTCACTCACTACCTTTTAACATATTTAGCTTTTTTAAATAAATATCTCATCTCATTAAAAAATCATAAATGACACTTTATTTAATCAAAATTTCTCTTTTAGGTAATAAAATATTTTTATTTCAAGTATTAACCAAACGCCGAAAAAGAAAAAGAAAAACAATTTTTGTATAAAATTAATTTACGAGAAAAAAAATTTATGTAAAATATTTTACGTTGAAATGGAGCCAAAGTAAAAATTCAAAATCAAAATCAAATCAATTAAAACTACAAATATCAAAACGATACAAGAACCAAAATATAAAGACTATTTGTATAATTTTGCCCCATTTTTTCTAAGCTACAAAACGCAAAATTTTGTTGCTGCTTTCAAGTCTACACTTTTGTTGAATAACTTATAAGATGAATGAATTTTAGCCTAAAAGTAGAAGTTTACACATTTTATACATAATATGTTAAGTCATCAGTAACTTTCCTCACTCTCTAAAATTTTCTTTTTAGAATATTCTATAAGTTTTCATATGAATCTAGAAGATCCCGAAAAAATTTAGAGAAATCTAGAAGATTCTAAAACATCTTAGAAGGTTCCGGAACATTAAAGAAGTTTGGAGAAATTTTGAAGGTTCCGAAAGGTTGTAGAATATTTTAGAGAAGTATAGAAAACTCTATTATATACTAAAGTAGTTTAGATAATTGCAGAGTATAGTGAAAGCATATGTGTATTCTAAAAAGTTCTTCAACTAATAAAAATGTGTGTGCTGTTTTCTGATCACACTGCCAAACAGGTACTCAGCTGAAGAACACTGGCAGAATAAATTGCGCCCGAACGACCTGTCACAGAAAAAAAAGACTCTGGCGGTGGTTCTTCCACCCGGGGGCACTCCAACGGTCAAGTCAATACTCAGTTATCTCTCAAAGATAATAATTAGTGCTTAGCTCACTAGCTAGAATACAAAAAAAGTACCTTAGACCCACGAGGGTGCATTACTTCTATAGCCAGCATTGATCTGATCCCTGTAGAAGCCTAGCTTCAACGGACTCTGGCTCAATGCTTGTCATGGACTCTTAAATAGATAGAGATAAACTCCCTAAGAGCTTTATCTTTATCCAGACTGAGGTCCTCCCCCATTCTAGGACTCTTATAACTTATCTGTTTATCCCGGACTCCAGCATCCCCGCAGATAACCTTGGCCTAGCCGAGATCATCTCGGCGTCATGACCAAGACACGTGGCACCTCGGCTGGCACTTCGATGCCACATTGGCCACGTGTTGTCATTCAAAAAATATGTCCCCATAACTGCCCCTAGGTTCTATTACCTCAGCATCCTGAGGTGATGGAACCTATATTATTTGACCATATAGCACATCGGCTAAGCTTACTCTACCCTTTATTACGGAGGTTATCACACATCGGCTTCCATGTGACAAAAGCTTTTGTGTGTTTGCATCAATGCTTTAGAACCAAGAACCAAGTTTTTTCAAGTTCTTTAGCCGAGATCGTCCCTATAGCCGAGGTATTTGCTTCATTAAATCAAGAACTCCAAGAGTTTCTACACGCGTATGAGTTGTCACGCACAATAATTCAATCATTTTTGCCACGCGTCTCTTCCCCATTGAACCATATCTGTCACGCGCCATTTAAGTCGCGTCGCACTTGCGTGCGCCGTCTAACATGTACATCGTCCTAGGCACACTAATTGCGATTTGCCGCATTTTCGTGTTTTGACAAAATCACTTCCCTCTCTCTTCGTCTTTTCACTTCACATTTTTTGATTTCTCTCTGTGCTTCAAGCTTTTCTCTCTCTAAACCACCATTGGCATCTTCCCAAAGGTTTCTGCAACCACTTCCGTTCACCTCCTCTGGCGAAGCTTTTGCTGCTCTTTTCCGCTTGCTACCACCGTCTTACCCTGGCGTTCTCTACACCGGCCTCAATTTCTTTGGTAAGTTAGTATTCCCCATTGTTTCAATTCCTTATTTTACTTCAAACTTTTCTATGCTTGTATACTGCCATTGCAAATCTATTCATGCTCTTAAATAGTCATTTGTGTGTTGAATTCCACCATTCGTTATCTGTTTCACGAATCTATCTTTGTACAATCTGTTGCTGGTATACACACATATACACACATGTTGACGTTCTTGATAGCTTGTCATTGTTCTTGATTTTGCTTTCTGTATTCAGAACCAAACACATACTCGTTATTCTGCCACTGAACTTGGCTTTGTATATCTGTACTTCTATCATTAAAATGTTCTTGAATTTCTTGTTCTGTCTTTTTTAGTCTGATTCATGTTCTTATTTCTGTTTTCTTGTTGCATTTTGCCAGATTCTTGCCTCCAATTTCCTATTTTCACATAGTTTTTAGGCTTGGGTTTTGATAGAAGCCGCTATCCCTAGGAAAATTGGAACAAATTTTCCTAGATCTTAAAAAGCCCTTGCCCTTGCTTCTATTCTGAGTTTAAGCCGAGGTCCCTTAAACCTTATCAATCCACTTCCTTCTGAAATCCAACACCTTCCCATTTAGCCAATGTTATGGGTATGTTCAGGTGGAGGGTAGACACCCCAACTAAGCTAGCATACTTTAGGCAGGAGTTTGCCATCCCTGCCGACGTTCACCTCAGGTTGGCTGGGGAGGAGGACTCCATTATGCCCAAAGACGACTCCATGCCATTCCCAGTAGTAGCCTTTATAGAGTGTGGACTTTGGTTCTCTCTTGACATCCTTTTCTGTGAAGTCCTTCACTACTATAAATTCAACCCAATGCAATTAGCCATTAACTCTTACAGAGTTATCAACAGTATTATTGCCTTAGCTAGCCGAGAAAATGCTAGGGTAACTCTAGCCGACATCCAGTACTGCTACAACATGTGTGGCCTTAAGTTAGAAAAGGGCTACATTTATTACCTTAAGCCGAGGTCGACGAAATACAAACTCATCGCCGACCTCCCTGATTCCAACAAGGGCACCGGAGATGATTATTTCATCGTCTCAGGCAACTGGGAGTTTCCGCCAGATGATGGCCTTCACCTTTATTCCCTAAGCTGAACAGTTTTTAGAGAGGGAGATGGTAAGAGCCAAGTGTCACCTTTACTTGCTTTTAAGTCTTTTTTACTTTGACATTTTGTTATGCTCTAACGTCTGTTTGTTTTATTTTGCAGTTTTTCCTCAACCACCCAAGGACTTCCGCAAATTCTTCTATCCCAGCAAGGATTTCAAGAAGTTGTTGGGTTTGCTAGTTGACCAGCAGAAAGCACCTCTGCTGCTCAACTACATCCCAACCTACAAGTCCATGCTCCCCGACGTCCCAAGAAAAAACAAGTCTCCTCCTTTAGCAGTAACTCCTCAAGCTGAATCATCAAGGCCTAACCAAGGATCAACATCTGGTCCTATGGAGCAACCATCAACCTCTGCTCCACAACTGATCCCACCTTCTCAACGTCAACGCCAATGTCAAGCTCCATTGTTCGCACCAGCAGGCAGGACTTGAAGCCGAAGACGTAGAAGTGCCGAGGCGTCCTCATACGATCCAGCCAATCCCTCAACTACACTTCCAGCGATCCATTTCGACACTAAGGTCACCGTTGTCGTAGCCGCCGACGAGATGGGTTGTAAAAAGGCTGTAGCAGACGACCTTCTAGCTGACATCCCCAACATCGTCACCGTATAATCTTCACCATCGTAAACTCAGCCAAAGCCAAAGCCAAAAAGGCTAAAGAAAGCCCAAGCAAAGGCAACGGTAACTTAGATCGATTCTGAGGATACCTTGCCGATCTCAAAGATGGCCGAGGTGGAAAAAAATGCCTCTGCCGCCGAAAAGAGGCCTGCAGAGGCTGTTTCTTCTGAATCCACCCGATCAAAGAAGTCGAGGTCAGAGTTTGCCACAACCTCTGGGTCCCTGAAGTCAGATGCCCCCTGGGCCCCTCCAATCACCATTGAGGACAAGCCAGTCAGAGTCAGCGACAGCGCGACTGACATTGAAGTCGGCGTTGCCCTCTCTACTGCCTTGCTCCTTCCAAAAGACCTCGAACGCAATGCCGAGGTCAGCAAATATGAAAACTTCGCTCTGATGTTGCAGCACTAAGTACAAGTAAGCCCCTTAACACTTGGTACTTTTCATTCTCTGTTTTTCCATACTTAGAGTTTTATTAACTTTTGTTCTGTCCATTTTTTCTAGGCAATCCAACACACCCACTTCTTCGCGATGCAAGCTTTCGACATTAAGAAGGAGTTGGTCAACAAGACCAAGGAGGCTGTTAGCTTGCTGAAGACCGTTAAAAAGGCCGAGGCCAAGATGAAGACTTTGATAGATCAAGCCAATACAGCTAGGAAAGCTCAAGACGAGGCCGAGGAGAGGGCATACGCTGCTGAGGTAGTTGCTAAGGTCCTTGAAGCCGAGAAGAAAGAGGTCGAAGCAAAGACCACCGAAGCCCAAGCCGAGCTCATCGCTGCCTTGGCCATAAAGGACGCCGAGATCAAAGCGAGGGATGAGAAAGCATACACCGAGGGGGCAGACGATGTCCGCAAGGACTACAAAAAACAAGTCAGAGAGGCATGCAACAAGGGCTTCACCCTTGGTTGGATGGCCGCTCTGAAGGAGTTGGCTGTCCCCGAGGACTCTCCTCTGAGGGACGTAGGCCGACTTGTGGTGCCATTCTCACCCACTTCAAGCCAGTCTGAGGCAAAGGCTGTGGAAGAAGAAGAAGAGGAAGAATGAGAGGAAGCCGAGGTGGCAGTTGCTAAAGATCCTGCTGGGGCCAAGTCTCCAAGTCTGAATGAGCAAGTAGACTTGACTCAGGATGATGAGGATGAGGTCTCAAAGGGTGCCTCCCCCCAAAAGACAACATCCGAGGTGCCAATCGCCGAGAGGAGCATTGATTAGACTCTGCGAGAGATCGACGCCGAGCTCGAGGCTGAGAAGGCTGCCGAAAAGATTCCCCAGTTGTCTTTTGGGGCCGAGACGCCGCCCGCCACCGATGCCGCGTAGTCTTGCTCTTGGCTTTTTCTTTGTACTTAGTAATTTCCTGAGCAATGTTTTCAGTTTTCATATTTGGCCGACGTGCCACTTTTGTAATCTGAACAAGTAGTCTCTTTGTAGGCCGAAGTGCCCTTTTTCTTCTCTTAATGCAAGCACAACTTCTTCTTTCAAGTGTTTATTGTTTGTAAGCTCTACTGCTTCCATACTTAGAATAATTTGTATGTCTTCGAAGTACACCTTAACTGTGCAATCTCCTCGGGGTGAAATGCCTTGGTTGTACCCACTAATGGTTTATGTCGGCCTTGGCTTAACACTTGAAAATATTATAAAAAATATTTGCACAAGTGTTATTTACAACTTGCCACTTCACTCTTACTTATCAAGACTTCTGTCTTCCATTACCTTCCAAGTCTTGGCAACATGGTAATCTTGGCAAGTACATAGATACTTCTTTCAACATAACATTGGCTTAACTTCAACTTGTAAATTTTTCTTAAAATTTCAACAAGTGTTAAACCAATTTTCTTTCAACACAACCTTGGCTTAACTTCAACTTGTAAATTTTTCTTAAGATTTCAACAAGTGTTAAACCAATTTTCTCTTGTAAATTCCAAGTATTATTCTCCAACTCTCTGCCCCCTAATGTGAACATAAGTATGTAAGTATGATCTTGTCGCCAAGATCAAATTCAAACAGAGATTGGCCGAGGTTATCAACCTCGGTCTCTGTTAATCTAACTGATATGTATTTAGTGTCATTCAAAGTTTTCATTCTGTCGACACAGCAAATCTAGGTTAATTCAACTTAGCTCAACTTGATTATATGCAAGTATAATTCAACTCTGCCATATAATAAGTCTAAGTTATTCGTCATGTTTCAATCAGAAACATGGCCAACTTAGTTCAACTTTATTATATGCAAGTATAATTCAACTCTGCCATATAATAAGTCTAAGCTATTTGTCATGTTTCAATTAAAAACATCGCTAAGTGACTAGCCAATTGTTTTACACAAGTTTGAAATAAAAAATCGAGCTAAAATTTTCTTAATTACTTCGGCTAATAACAAAAGATTTTTAAAGAAAATATCAAATGAAATCTTAATGATAGAAGAACTTCAGGTTGCAAGTATTGTAGGGTCTTGGCAATTCTTTGCCTTTACTGTCTTCAAGCCGATAAGCCCCATTGCCCAGGACCGAGATGATTCTATAAGGTCCCTCCGAGTTTGGGCCAAGCTTGCCCTCTTTGGGATCCTTCTTGTTGCAGACGACCTTTCTCAGGACGAGGTCCCCAACTTGAAACTTTTGTGGGTTGACCTTTTTGTTGTAAGCCTTGGCAAGCTGCTGCTGGTATGTGTGGACGTCCCCGAACGTCCCGGGAGGGAATCCCGTTTTGTTCATTGGCGCTTACTACAGTTCGGACTAAAATGTCACGGTTCTGAATCTAATTCCGCAAAGTGCAATGCGAGACCGATAAATCACCAAAGAGTCCAAATCCGGCAAATCATTTTGAAAAACAGATTTTTAGAAAGAAGTGCCAAACATGGACTGCTTTGCTAGATACAGAGTCGCCACCTAAATATTTTATTTTGGGGGAATTTAGGAAACCCTGACTCGTGCCTAAGGCCACGTGCCCGTCATCACCAAAGTTGTCTTGGCTCGGGAACTGGGGTACGATTGGTGAAGGTCACTTCGTGAGCACCCCCGCTCGCCCGATCAAAGATCGGCCTCTACTAACCATGATATCGAGTTTTGAAAACATTATGTGCTTTTATCCCGGTTATTAGCCTAGAATTACTATGTGATGCGCGCAACATACAAGTATAGACTAGATCGCCTGAGTTGGAACAAAACATTTCATGTTTGTTTTTTAAAGTGGTTTGTTACTCGCAAGTAGGCTAAAATGCAGATTTTGCCACCCTCAAGTGGGCTTAGAAAACATGGTGATTTGCCACTATCTAGTGGACTTAAAATTTGCAATCAATGAATTGTTCCAATTCAGATAATCCAACCTCCACCCACAGGCATTCAGGCAGTTATATCACATAAGCAGATAGCCTCATGGTAAGCATGCTATCATGGCAGTCACTCACACGCATGCAAGGATGCTAAAGCGTAAATGCTTACCTAGTACTCCAAGCCAAAACAGAAACTAGTTAGTAATCAAATGCATGATCCTAGTTCATGTTAAGATGGCTAATGCAACACATGCAAAATGCAACTAGAAATAGGCTCGGCTATTCTAAGATGTCATGTGAAATGCAACTTGATACATGTATTCAAATTGGAATTGAAATACAATGCAGTTAGCATGATGTGCCGAGCCCAGTGCATGCAATACGAATGAATGTGTGCAAACATGCTATCATAAGTATGCTTATTGAAACGTGCCCTAAAACTAACCATTGTAAGCGGTTAAATAAAAGGGAGAAAGACGTGGGGTTGGAAGACATGCATCACACACACGCACGCTTATTACACAATTTGCCCTCTCTCGGAGGGACCGAAAGAATAATACAAATTAACTAACTAACAAGCTAATTAATTATTACACAACACTTAACTAATTAAATGAATTAATTAAGCTAAGAAAGCAGTAAAGAGGCCTCGGGAAGAGGGATGAATGCATGTATGTTCGGTTTTGCTCAGAAATCCATCGCCATACTCATGCTGCCTCTGTTTACACTGCTCTGCACTTCTGAAAACTGCACAAGTCTCCATGATGTTTCCGAACCACCTTTTGAGCACTGTGGAAGGTCACCGGCCAAAAGGCAAGGCCACCGGCCATGGGAAACTGATCATCGACCAAATGTGAGGCCATCGGCCAACAATACATAGCTGGTCGGCACTGGAGATGGCCGACCGGCCATCCATCCCTGCAGAATCCTGTTTGACAGCAGCAGAGGACAGACAGAGCATGACAAAGCATTTTCAAAGCGATGTTTGCGCGACCACCCTCCCTATCATGTTATGAACTCAAAGGAGTGTCGCTCCCGACCCTCGGGCCATCAATCACGCATTTCAATGCATGATGGCCCAAGAGGCCAAGTGTGCAACTTTAATGTCAAATGAAATGCACACAAACATACAAGTGATCCTAACCTCCATCATAATTGATCAAGAGGCAAGGGATGCCGACATGCACAATGCTATGCAACCTAAACATGCATGCAAACCAATACAACATGGGCATGTGAACAAGCATGCAAACATGCAATGTGCCATAGGCATACAACCTAAACCAATGGGCATGCGAGGCATGTAACAACAATGCTAGTGACAAAAATGCAACAACATGTGAGGGGACTAGCATGAAAACATGCGAAGCAACTTAACAATGAAAAGCATGCCAAATGCAATATAACTTAAGCATGTGATAACATGCGATAGGCCAAGTATGCAACAACACGCAAGGCTAGCATGCAACAACATGCAAAGGATGGGCTTACCCCAAGATGGACAGCTCTCTAATAGGTCCAAAACAGTGGCCATATGATACAACAAAAGCATGGAATTGATATGCGAACATGCATTCACAAAGGCCTACCATCTGAGGCATAAAAGAAGCAACTTTTAAACACATTTAAAATAGACTATTATGGACAAATGGCAAGCATACTAAGCTCTGAAATCACATGAAAGATGATGCCAAATCAACTAATCAAGACAAACATAGCATGTTAATGGACTTAAAGCTCAAAGCTAGCCGAAGGACTTACACCGTGGCCATGTCAACCAAGCCCCAAAGAGCCAAAATGACCAAAACAGTCCCAAAGGACACCAAAACAAGGCTAAAGCATGCATTGGATGGGAGGCAAAACATGCTACAAAGGCAAGTACAAAACAAGATGCATGCAAGGCCTAGAAGGGCAAATGCACTACGCCTCTTGCAACCAAACATGGCCTGTTTTAGGAAAATAAAATCAGAGTTGTAACACATCAAAATAAGCCCCAAAACCTAATGAGAAGGTCTTCCAAAGACCAAATCATGGAGGCACATGCAATGGTCTATTCTTAAGGTATGAAACACAAACTACCCCAAGCATGGAATGGATGGTAAATGCAAGTGTGTGGCCATGGAACATGGACTGAAATGGCATGAGGAGTGATTCCAAATCACTGAAATAAACCAAGGGAAGCATGCTAATGGCTCACACACCCGAAGCTAACAAGCTAGAATGCAAAGAGGCTATATAAAGCATGGCAAGCATGACCAAATCGACACCCAACAGAGCTTAAACATGTTAAAACAAGCTTAAAAGCTTCAAGAAGTTGAGCCAAAATTATGCTGGAAACACATGTTACAACATGATGCATGTTAAGGCTAAAACATGGGATTACAAGACAAGTGTATGAAGCATACATGGCATGTCCGAACCAACTTGAAACAGAGGTATAACATGCCAAAACAAGGCCTAATACCTACTGAAATGAAGCTAAAACAAGCTAGGCATACAAGCCACAACACAAGCCATTCATGCAAGCATTAAAGACAACATGGAGAGGGGATGACCCTCTCCCATTTAGGACCTCAAAACCACCTCTCCACCACTAAAAATCCTCTGGATTTTAGTGGTAGAGAGGTCATGCAAAGCTCAAAGCAAGGGCCAAAATGGATGGCCTAAAACAAGGCCTAACAAGGCCTTGGAGGGGGGAAACAACCCCAAACCTCAAAGCAACCTTAAATAAAGTTCTAAAGCACAAAAAATCAGAACTTTTCTCAATTATACACTAAGCTTAAAAATAGATGCAAGATAGGTTAAAAGCTTGTACAAAAATGGGGGAACTAAAGATAGAACACTCACCTTTGTAGACTTTCTTCAAGAACAATGGTCCAGCAGGTTTTTTGAGTTCAAAGCAACCCAAGAACACCAAAATCAACCTCCAAGGACCTCAGCTCCAAGAGGATGGTGTAATGCTAGGTGTTTGTGTGCAAAAGTGTGAACAAAACAACCTTATACACACAAAATTGGATCAAATAGGGGAATATAGAGACAAAGTTGTATCTCACTCTCTAACCCTAATTCTCTCAACCTTTGGAACCCCTAAGGAGGGAGGAGAAGCTCCCTCTTTATAGAATTCCAATCTTGCAAAGCTTCCAAAACAAGCTAAATAAGAGGCAAATCCCTCCATACACGTGTATGGAGAGGGTGTATTGTGGATGCCAGCTGTTACAGCTGGCATAAAATATCTGCCAAAAGCAAATGAAAGGGGGTCGACCAGCCAAAATGGCCAATTGACCAACAAAGGTGGCCGACCGACCACAAAAGGTGCCGACCGGCCACAACTTTTGGCCGATGGCAAGGAAACAAGGCCGATGGCATCATGCCATGGCCGGTGAGGTGTGGGGATGGCCAACAAGCCATTCCCTGCCCTCAGAAGCAAAAACACAAGTGTTTGGTGCATAACCAAACACAAAGCAAACAAGTCGAGAGGTCTTGAGGCAAGGCGCGCGACCGAAACCTCCGAGAACTCAAGACGAACACAAACATGGATGATCACCGAGTGTTCAAATGGTGACGTCCAAGTCTTGAGGACGATCAAAAATGGGGTGTCTACAGTATGCCCCCAGTTGAATTGCTGCCTTCTCCCTTCTTTCTTCCAGTAGGTCCAGATCTCGGGCTAAAAATGCATCATTAGTCACATTCTCCACTCCGTGGGTTCTGATCCCTGGGATGCCGACCTCTAATGGGATTACTGCCTTTGTGCCATAAGCCATGGCAAATGGGGATTCTCCAGTTGATCTTCTTGGCGTAGTCCGATATGCCCAGAGTACACTGGGCCCACTTACCCTTTGCTGCTTCCAGCCTCTTCTTAATCCCATCCAAGATAACCTTATTGGATGCTTCTACTTAACCATTACTCTAAGGGAAGCTTGGAGTAAAGTAATAATTCTTGATCTTGTACTTTGCACAGAAGCTCTTGATTAGCTTACTGTCAAACAGCGTACCATTGTCTGCTATTATTGCCCTTGGGATCCCAAACTTGGTGATGATGTTCTTCCATATGAAGCTTTTTACATCAATGTCCTGAATCTTTGCGAGGGGTTCAGCTTCAACCCACTTGGTAAAGTAATCTGTTGGCACTAGTAGGAACTTCCTTTGTCCAGTTGCTTGAGGCAGTTGTCCAACAAGGTCCATGCCCCATTGGGCAAATGGCTAAGGGCTGGACACTGGGTTCAGATCCACTGCTGGTTGGTGTATCAAAGGTGCAAACCTTTGACACTTCTCGCCCTTTCTAACATAAGCTTCAGCATCTTTCTGCATGTATGGCTACCAGTACCCCTAAGTGACGGCCCTATGAGCAAGTGACCTGCCTCTAGTATGGCTTCCACATACTCCTTCATATATTTCATACAAAAAGTCTTCAACTTGTGAAGGATGCACACACCTTAAAAGGGGACCAATAAAAGATCTTCTGTAGAGATGCCCTTCTGCTGTTAGATTGAATCTTGCCGACTTCAGTCTGATCTTGTGTGCTTCTTTGTGATCATCTGGCAGTTTCCCCTCTTTAAGGAATGCTATTATTGCATCCATCCAGCTTGGTCCCATCTCCACACACATTACTTCATGCTCTGTGTTAAGTGGTTCTACACTTGGACCTGACAAGTAGTCAACCATTATTGTCCTTGCCTCTCCTGGTTTCATTGCACTAGCCAGGTTGGCCAAGGCGTCGGCATGGCTGTTGTTATCTCGGCTGCCTTACTGTAGTCGGCAATTTTGGAACAATGCCATTAGTCTGCCCACCTCCTTTACATAGGCCATCATCTTTTCATCTCGGGCTGCATATTTGCCTATTGCCTGGTTGATGATAAGCTGGGAGTCACAGAAGACCATTACCTCGTCGGCTTCCATTGCTGCTGCCAACTTTAATCCTGCGATCAGTGCTTCATATTCTGTTTCGTTGTTTGAGGCCTGAAACCCCAAATGAATGGATTGTTCCAACATCTGCCCATCTGGTGATACTAGCACTACTTCTGCCCTTGTTCCTTGTCGGTTTGAACTTCCATCAACAAACAGGTGGAAGGAGTCGCTGACATAAATACTGCAGGGCCTGAGTTTCTCTTCTTTCCTTTGTTCTGCTATCCCCAGCTGGGTTTCTCTTTATTCACCTAGACATCGTATACCTCGGCTTAACAGAGCCCGATGTATGATGGCGCCTGGTGTGAACTCAGCCACAAAGTCGACCAAAACTTGGCCTTTGATTATTGTTCTGAGTCTGAATTCCAGGTCATATTGGCCTAACACCACTGTCCATCTGGCTATCCTGCCTATCAGATCTCCTTGCTGCAATAGGAACTTCAGAGGATGCTCAGTTAACACCACAATATTGTGGACTTGAAAGTAATGATTCAGCTTCTTGGAGGCCATTACCAAAGTAGTGTTAGCTTTTCCAAAAATAGATATCTGGTCTCTGCATCTGCTAGGGTTTTACTCATGTAGTAAACTGCCCTCTGCTCTCCCTTATCTTCCCTGATTATTACTACACGTACTGCATGCTTTGAGACCACCAAGTATAAGAACAACTCCTCTCCCGGTACTGGATTTGAGAGAACTGGAGCTGTGATCAAGTATTTCTTCAAGTTGGTCAAGGCGACTTCGCACTCTTCTGTCCATAAGAAGTCTGTGGCTTTCTTTACTAAACTAAAGAAAGGTTTGCATTTATCAAAACTTCTGCTTATGAATCTATTTAGGACTACAGCCCTTCCAGTCAGCATCTGCACTTGTTTTGCCGATGTTGGGCTCTCTAACTCCAAAATGGCCTTAATTTGATCTAGGCTTGCCTCAATACCCTTTCTGCTGACCAAGTATCCCAGGAACTTCCCTGACCCAATTCCAAATGCGCACTTTGATGCATTGAGCCCGAGCCGAAATGTCTTTAAAATGTCAAAGACTGTTTTTAGGTCGACCAGATGATCTTTAGGTTCCTTGGTCTTCACGACCATGTCATTAATGTATACCTCCATTGTTTTGCCTATTAGATGTCTGAACATCTTTATCACTAATCTCTGGTAGGTTGCTCCTGCATTTTTCAACCCAAAAGGCATCACTCTGTAGTAGTACAGCCCTTTGGGGGTGATAAATTCAGTCTTCTCCTCATCTTGGAGGTACATGGCTATCTGATGGTACCCTCTATAAGCGTCCAAGAAACTCATCCTTCCATGCCTTGAAGTGGCATCTACCAATTGATCAATCATGGGCAGTGGAAAACTGTCTTTAGGACAAGCCTTGTTCAGGCTGGTGAAGTCCACGCAGACCCTCCACTTTCCATTCCTTTTGTTCACAACAACCGTGTTTGATAACCATGTTGGGTAGTTTACCTCTCGAATGGCACTGGCCTCCAGAAGTTTATCCACTTCCTCTTCTACTGCCTTAACATGCATCAACGTTGGCTTCCTTGCTCGCTGGATGACAGGTTTTGCCAACCTGTCCACAATCAGTTTATAACAAGTGACCTCGGGGTTAATGCCAAGCATTTCGTACGGTGTCCAAGCAAACACCTCAAGGTTTTTTCTCAAGAATGCTTCTAATTCCTTTCCCTCTTCCTCGGCCAATCTTGAGCCGAGAAGGAAGAAGTGCTCTTCATCCCCTTGCTGGACTAAGATCTTCTTCAAGGCTTCCTTACTTTTCTCGGCTGGTTCTTTGCCAACGTCCTCAAGGACTTCCATGTCCTCATTCTCAATATCCGCTACTTCTGTTTCTCGTATATTGCAGGTGGATTTCATTGCTGCTATAGAGCAATTCTTTACCTGCACCTGATCTCCTCTGACCTCTTCAATCCCATGTTCTATTGGGAACCCCAACAGCTGGTGCAAAGTTGAGGGAACAGCCCCCATTGCATGCAGTCGTGGCCTTCCCAGGATAGCATTGTAAGGAGAGGGAGTGTCAATTATTGTGAACTTAGTTTTTACCTTCTTGGTGCCAGCCTGCACCTCCAAACTTCCTGCTCCCAGGGGCCTCCATATCATTTTGGTGAAGGCCAAGCTCCTTGTAACACCGACATACATGATGTCAGAAGAGCTGCCCTGGTCGATCAGAATTCACTTTACCTGGCACTCTCCAATCTGGAGGGATATTACCAAGGCATCGTTGTGTGGATACTGCACCATCTCTAGGTCGTCTTCAGTAAAGGACACCACTGGTCCCTGACACCCATCTGCCATAGGTCTCTTCTGCCGGACCTGATACACATGTTGTAAGTGTTTTACCTTCTGAGTTTCCCTATGTATCTTGTTCTCATTGACCTTCGAGTGAATCACATTGATCACTCGAGGTCCGCCTGCTTGCGGTTGCGGTGCTGGTGGAGGTGGTGCTGTCGGTGCTTGAGGTAGTCTCACTTGCTCTTCCCTTGTCCTGGTTTCATCTACCAGGTCCCTTAGATGACCTTGTCTTACCAGGTCTTCCAAATGTGCCTTTAGGGCTCTGCACCCTTGAGTTAGATGTCCATCCTCGTTGTGGTAGGCACAGTGTTTCCCCAGACTTCTTCCCATAAATTCACCAGGAAGCTTCTCTGGTGCTCTATAATAGGGCTGATTTTGGATTCTTTCCAAGACTTTGTAAACCGGAATTCGGAATACGGTTGTGACTGTCTGTGCAGCCCTCAGTCCTATCCCTTGCTTGTTGTATCCAGTGTTACCTCGGCCTCGCTTCGGCGAGCTATTTCTCTTCTCTTGTTTTGACGCCTTTGTCCCCGGCGTGTCTTCCTCGGCTCTCGCATACTTCTCTATCCTGGCCATAAGTTCCTCCATACTCTTTGGTAGTGTCTTCGCCAGTGATTTTCGGAGCAGACAATCATCTTTCAAGCCATTCTTAAAAGACACGACCGCCACCTCTTGATTGCATCCTGGTATTCGGTTGAATACCTCATAATACCTTTTAGCATAGGCCCTAAGGATTTCATCCTCGCCAATTCTTAGAGCCATCAGGGAGTCCACCCTCAATGGCTGTAGTTTGTTTGTCACAAATCTAGCCACGAACATCTCAGCTAGGCCTTCCCAGCTTTTCACAGTTCCTTTCGGCAACTTGTGAAACCAGTCTGATGCAATTTCCCCAAAGGATGAGGGGAACACTTTGTAGAGCAACGGCTCGTTCTCGGTGTACAGTGCCATTGAGTTCAGGTACAAGCCGACGTGAAAGTTAGGGTCAGACTTACCGTCGTATAGCTGGAACCTCGGCATATGGAATCTTTTCGGGGCCTCAAATTTGTCCAACTCCACCGAGAACGGTAGTCTCGGCTTGACAGGAGAGGTTACCTCGGCATCTTGTCGCTTCCTCTGGAGGTAATCCCTCAAATCCTCCTTGGTTCATCCAGGAGCTCGGCTATCAACGGATTTTAGCCTTTTTGGCGCGCTACTCCCAATATCGTTATGAGTCCTCTTGGACCTCTCTCCGTTTGTTGCGTCGAAACAAAGTTTCTTCCCTTGAACATGCCGATGTTCTTTGGGGTCAGCTTCTTTGCTACGATGCGTCCTCCGAGAATCTCCCTTCATTAACTCTCCTCGCCCGACCTCCCTTGAAGGCCGATGAGAGTGTTCCTTGGTCCTGGTGTGCTGGGGGACTACAGGGACTGTTTTCTACCCTACTTTCCGGGCATCGTTCTTGGCCACTGGAATCGGTGTGTCTTGTAACGGGAACAGTGGCTGCATGACGTTGTTCTGCATCATGAAATTGATGACCGATTACAGGTGCGCCAATTTATTCGCCATTCCCTTCATCTCTCCGTCCCTCCGCAGCCATCTATCTTTTCATACCTAGAGGTCGTTCTCGTTGTAATACCCGCCTCGGTCTGCCTTCTTTGGTACGTCTCCCTCCTGGCCGACGTTATTCTCTCTGGGATTCTGATCCCGAGTTTCTTCGTTGTAGTTATCCTCCTCTACGTTGGGATCAAAGTGTTTACTACTTCCAGTAGGGATGTCGTCCCCAATCTTCTCTTTTTGTCTGTCGTTAGCCATCTATTCTTCTTTCTTTCCCACAGACGGTGCCAAATTGTGTGTGTTATTTTCTAACCACACTACCAAACAGGTACTCAGCTAGAGAACACCGGCAGAATAGATTGCGCCCAAACGACCTGTCACAGAACGAAAAGACTCTAGCGGTGGTTCTTCCACCCGAGGGCACTCCGACGATCAAGTCAATACTAAATTATGTCTCAAAGATAATAATTACTGCTTAACTCATTAGCCAGAATACAAAAGGCATACCTTAGACCCACGAGGATGCCTTACTTCTATAGCCAGCATTGACCTGATCCCTGTAGAAGCCTAGCTTCAATGGACTCTGGCTCAATGCTTATCCTGGACTCTCAAATAGATAGAGATAAACTCCCTGAGAGTTTTATCTTTATCCAGACTGAGGTCCTCCCCCATTCTAGGACTCTTTTGACTTATCTATTTATCCCAGACTTCGGCATCCCCGCAAATAACCACGACCTAGCTGAGATCATCGCGGCGTCATGACCAAGACACGTGGCACTTTGGCTGGCACTTCGGTGCCACCTTGGCCACGTGTTTTCACTCAAAAAATATGTCCCCACAATAAATATGAGATGAGTACATCTATTAGGAATTGGATAATTATGTGAAAGAAGAATGACGTGAGTGGTATAATCACGTGTCTTACAAGAGTGTGTGCAGGTGTAAAGGAGTCTAAGTGTGAATAGTGTCTCCATTGTGTAATATATATGACTGATGTTTATGAAATGTTATTTTACATGAATGAATGGATGTCCCTTTTTGAAATGTGATCCAGACCCTTTGCTTGACCCTTGTGGTCCCTTTGATACGCCTTCGGGCTCTTTGTATATGAATGAATTTTGATACGATAAGTGTTTGTTATGAAAATGATATTTGGAAATAATTTAAGATATATATTTTGCAATTGTATGTCATTTTTACATAATGTGGTGGACACCATTCATTAATCTCTTTATTTTGGTATTACTCACTGGGCTCTAACTCACTCTTATATATATATATGTATGTATGTAGGTCAGCAATCGAAGGATCAGCATTGGAGTTTATCTCAAAGTCTGCCTCTCCGTCAAGCCACCCATGAAGTGCCTCCGTGCAGAGGTGTAGTGTTATTTCACCATGCCTAGTTTTTTTTTTTTTTAAGTCTTTCATGTAGTGTGTGAGATTTGTATAAGCTCTGTCATTATATATGTAAATATGGAAAGTGTAGTTAAATGGTTAATTATTTTAGGCACCATGTATACACAGTTCAATAGACATTTATTATTTTTGTTCTACTTCCGCTTAAGGCCCTATTATTACATAAGAATTTTTGGAATTTTGTCTCTGAGGCTTGAGTACAAGCCCGTCATGGCTTAAAATTTTAGGGACGGTTTTGGGTCGTGACAATTATTCTCATAAAATTGTTTTGCATAAATAAAGTTTTTCTATTTTTATACATTTTCTTTTACATGTTTCAATAATTTGTTTACGCATGTACCAGCATAGCCACTGCCTAATGAATGGTGGTTAGCATTTCTCTATAAAAATATATTTTATGTGTATATATATTATTTATTCTATTATATAATTCAAGCACTTGAGTTAAAATCAAACTTGACAAATTTTCTTTTTTATTTTTTAAATTCCTAAACTACCATTTTTCTATTCTTATGTTTACCCAATTCAAATACACTCAATTCATACACAAATATGGGCCTTTTGTGGCTGTAAATGTGAGTTAAAAAACTATTGTTAAAAGTGAATTAGTAGGAGAAAGGTTAGGAATGAATAGGTTAGAGGAAGAAAAAATAAGAATTAAAATATTCAATAAAAAGATAAATATAAAAAAATAATATGCTGTAGTATAATTTACGTACACAGTGCATGTGCACCCTCATAGTTATTATGAATAAAATCTACAACTGAGTTGGCATAGACTATTACATATTTTTTTAAATAGAATATTTTTGGTGATCAAAATTTAGTTTAATAGGTATATTAATTGTGTGAGGGTATTTTCGTTAATTCACATGTTCGGTCGGCTCCACGCAACAAGCTTGAAAGATTTGATCCATTATCCATTAAAGTAATTATTTGCATACATATTCTTGTCATATTGTAAAAGGTTTTATTTTAAAAAAAATTCAAAAGCTTTTCTAAACTTTTTTGGAATTAATTGCAAAAATCTGGCCCTACCTTGTTGGGCGATCGATCAGAATGTTGAAAGCGATCGATCGGTCAGCAGTCACAATGCTTTAAAAAATAGAATCGCCTAATCGATAGGCGATCGATCGATCACTCTTGTGGTTACGATTGATCGCTCTTCCGCTTATTTCGCAATCCTAATTCTATTTGTTTATAAATTCTTTTTCTCTATAAAAAGCTTTCTCTAAACCCGATTTTAGGGATCTCAACTATTGATCTTTCATAGAAAATTACTTTATTCTCTCTAGAGAGTTGAGTTTCAAAACCCACAAAATACTTTAAACACTTTGCATTCTTGCATTGTTTGTTCTACACTCTTGACCAGTTGAGTATTGGAGTCGTTTGTTGAACGAAGATTGAAATTGAAGTTTCATAGAATTCTGAAGATCAAGAAGGCTGACTGGGTCATGTTGTGCTTGTGGAGTTGCTACAAAAACATCATGTTATGTAAACCTAGGTGAAAGTTGTAAATCTTCTCGGCTTTGTGTTTGTATTCTTGGATCTTAGTAGATTGTATTGAGTGTTAAGACTGTAGCTTTTCACCCTTTTGGGTTTTCCATGTAAAATTACGTGTTTTGTGTTGATTGATTATTTATGAATTAATCTGTTTAATCAACTAAAATTGAACATAAATTTGATAAATTTTAGGATAAAAGATAATTTAGACCTTAAAATATGTGTTCTTTGCCATTTTAGTCCCGTAAGTTTCAATTATATCATTTTGGCCCTTAAAGTGGTTAACTTGAGTCAATTTAGTCCTACCTCTAACGTTCATTTACATTAATAACGGAAAAGGTATTTTATCCTTAAATAAAAAACAGTTTTGGTGCCTAAAGTATATATTGCTTATCATTTTAGTCTCTTAAGTTTTAGAATTTCACAATTTTCATTTTCTTCTCAACTTTAGAAATCTAGTGTTATGAAAACCTTGACTAAAAAGTTTTGTTTCATGGTAGGCTCAAAATAGATCTAAGTTTTGTCATCGTCCCATCTGGTTGCTGGTTAGCGGTTGATTTTATTTTGTCTGCTAATATCAAGGCATCAACTCTCTCAAGAGTTCTCCACCAAGAAGCTCATGACAAGAACAAGGAAATTTTCAGACATAATCTTTGTCAAAACACACTTTCCTTTTTTAACACAATCTTTAGTCACTATCCATGTCTTCAGAATTTGGCAGTAATAGAAGCAGAGAAGGACAATAATCATGCTGACAGACGGACTTAGTTACATACTGACATCAACCAATACCTACTGAATGACAATTTAATTAAGGAAAAAGAGAGAGACACCACATTTTTCACCGCTTCTCTCACAAGGCGTTGTGGGACCCACATCGCCTCCTGTAAGAAGCTGTAAAACTGTGGTGTTTGATTTACACACTTATAAAAACTTTAAGACGATATGTCGCATATATGAAAGAATAAACCAAAACAAACCAGTTTTTTATTCTTGAAAGAGATGACTTCCTTCCAAGTCTTCAAAAACAAAAGCCCAAATCACTTTGCAACAAAGAGAACGAGTAGGACTACCTTTACTATTCCCAGTAGAAGTGAAGAGTTTGTGAGGCTTCATTCTCAGGGGACAAATCATGCCCCATCCGAAACAATCCCTGGCAATGGACGTCAGTGTCACTGTCATTAGGAACCAGAAGCAAATCCATACTCTCCAGACTACTATTTTGCAGGCTTGGGCTTAAGGGATGTGCTGCTGGAATTGAAGTGGGCGGTACCATGTGGCTCAAACAAATCTCAGATGTCTGCAATGGCGACGATGACAGAAGACAGAGAGCACAATTGGAGTTAAGGGCTTGAGTTGATAAACCATCGCAGAACATTTGGTGGATATTCACACCACTTTCTGATGAAGCAACGGTTTTATGATTTGGCTGGCAGGTTGAGGCTTGTGTAGCTGTTTGGTTGCTGAGAACAAGGGCAGTGCTGTGAAGGAAACTGAATTCCTTCCCTTCTTGTCTGTAGCTGCCAGAGGAGGATCCGGGATATGGGTTCTGTTTGTTCTGTTTATAAAGCTTAGCATCCTGCTTGGTTTCGACAATTCCAGCCCAGATGGGACTCGCCAAAGGTGTGTTTGGATATGCTTCTGGACTGGAAAAAGGAAACAATCTAGTACCTGAAAGGCATGGATAACACTCAACATCACTTTTGAATAGATATTGAATCATAATCAATATTTGATAGTAGTCAATTCCTCCATCATGTCAATTAAGCCTAAAAAATGCATGAATCCTAATTATGGTAACCATGTAATAGGAAACCAGATTTTTTTTCTAGAGAAAAAAAAAATTGGATCAATTTCCATTTCTCGCAAAATCTGAGAAAATATCACATGAATATTCTACCATAGTGGGTATTCAAGAATCAGTAGATGAAATTTTAATGATTTGAAAAAAAAAAAGAAAGTAAAATATTGTGTTGAGAATAAAGTAATCTATATAGAACTGATGACATGACAAGTACATATCTCATGTAAGTTAAACCCCCACCTCATCAATAGATTTAAAGAGAAGGAAAGGGGAAATAGTAGCCACAGCCATTGGATTGAAGAATTGCTTAGGAAACAGTTATTTCAAAAGGTTAGTTCTATTAGTGTGGCTTGAATGTGTACAAATTTTGCTGTTGCAACGATAGAATTGCATTTGTCAGACCATGTTTATGGATGATAAAAAAATGAGTTCAAAATTTTGTAGATGATGATAAGAACCTTGGTAATTAGACAGAAAGCTCCCTGAATGTGACAAGTGCTCAGGCTGACGCTTTCTTCGTCGACGGTTGTGTCCATCAAGACGCTTCCTGCAGCTTCGCTTGCCTTCATCAAATTCTTCTAGTGAATGGAACCTACATTAAAGATGATGGAATAGTTGAGAAGCTTCAGACTCAACAATACAAAATCAAACGTACATAGAAAAGGTGTTGAAACTGGACAAAATTTAAAAAATGGCATGAAAGCAAAGCATTCTCAAAACCTTAATTTTCCGAATCCTGTTTACAAGAATTACTTACTGAATGCAAGAATTTAACCAAATCTATGCTTTTGCAAAGCTAGATTAAGTGGTCCAAAGGAAAATTAATGCTTGGGGTAGTGAAAAATGCAAGAGTACTTCTTGTTGGGTATGTAGACAACCTTTAGCAAAAAGTCTAAGCCCGGGGGGCGGGCCCCCCACGACTTTTTTTCAGACCTGTTTGTCTATTTTTGGCCCATAGAGTTTTACCCTATATAATGTAACAGTGTTTATATATTTTAGGGTTAGAGAGAAAAAGAGGCTGCTGCCATTTTTTAGTGTGTGAGGAAGGAGAAGAGTGTTTGTAATTCTATACTTAGTATAGTGAATTGGTGTGGCTCCCGAGCACGTAGGCACGTTGCCGAACCTCACATATCTGTGTGCTCTGTCTATTTATTGTTTCTGTGATTCATAGTTTCCAAGATCTGTAGGGTTTAGGGATTGAACACATAGTTCAAATCCTAACACTTCTGTCATTAGAGATCCATAAAAGTGGGGACTAACCTAAAGTTTGCTCGCACCGAGTGCCAAAAAACCCAAGAGTCTGCATCTTTATTGATATTGAATGAGAATAAACTTGTCTTATAATATTTAAGACTTTCCTACGTTAAGTTAATGGGAATTGTTGTTACAAATTGTTGTTACAAATTGGTGGAATGAGTGAGTCTCAAATATTGGTATGAATAGTCCTTAATGTCAAAATGTGAAGAGTTAGTTTTAAAATATTATATATAGCTATGTAATCTATATATTGGTAGAATGAAAGAATGTGATGAAAAATGAGAATAGTATAAGTGAAAATAATTTATTTTCCAATTCTCTTCAATATTTGTTTGAGTGATTGTTGTGTAGCCTTTTATTTCTAACATCAAGCCCACACAAAGTAACTCCTCAACAGTGAGATATTTACATGTCATCAGAAGAGAAATCACAAACATTATATTCTTCATACAATTTTTGCTAACTAAGCCTTTTAGGTTCTGACCATTTTCAGCATACAACTCCAACCTAAAATGATCCTCCTCATCCATGCTATTTGACATAAGTTGATTTTAGGAATTTGTAGGATGTAACCAAGATCGGTGAGACAAGAAAGACAAAGAAGAACTAATAAACAATAATTGTAAATGATGATGTGCAAGGGGGCTATGCCCCTGCAATTGAGTTGTTAGTGTCTAATACTTATCAAGATCCACAATACCTTGACACTATAAGCGAACCTGTGGATGGTAAAATCCGAACACTAGGCGACGACCCACTGAGCTAAAGCCAAACAAGGCTGGAGAGGTGGACAACTGAGCTAGAAGTCAGAGCAAGGCCAACCGGTTGAGCTAGGATAGCTTGGGAAGTTAAGCAGGACCATGACTTAGTATGAACCCCGAGCTGCCCAGCTACTCTGACAGTCCGAGCACTGGGGGGACTAGGCCGACGTGTGAGCCACTCATCGTGGACTTATCCACTCCTTAAAAACCACGGACATGGGACATGATCCCATGCAAAGAGAAATAGTAAGGGAGGAGTGGCTAGGATCTCTTGACCACCCTAATGGTCGAAAATACGGCCTATATGAGCAAGCAAGGTGCACACAATAATCTTCACTCAAGGTATACTTTTTGGTGCTTATTTTTATTATTGACTTAGGCATCAAAGAGTCCCTAATCTGACCAACCCAGCCGGAGTTCTTCCTTTTTGAGTGTTTCAGGCAAACAGTTCGAGTGTTGAAGTTATCCGACGCCGTTGCACAAGTGCGGTAAGTTTTTCCCCACACAGAACCTAAATGGAAGAGAAACCATGATGTGCTCTCTGCATATCAAATAGAGCATTGAACTGGCCAATACACTTGTGGTATGCTATAAGAAACAAATGATAGCAAGAAAGAAAAAAAAAAAAAAAAAAAAAAAAAAAAAAAAAAAAAAAAAAAAAACACAAGACCAATTGAAGATGCAAAACCATAGTGGTCCAAATCACAAAATTTAGCCCAAAAGAGAGTACTAAAACTGGCATGGAAAATATTTGAATGAAATCCTAATACATTCTTGTTCATACCTGCTGCATTGCTGGCAGAACCGTTTCTTGTGGCCACCAATTGAAACCTCTGCAGTTTTGGAGTGCATCTCACAGACCTTATGGCGCCGATGGTAATCTCTGCAGTTACTAAGGTCAGCATTGCATCCGTCGATGCAGCACGATGCTGCCTGAATTCCATTATTAACTACCCGTGCCCTCTTCGATGAGACCGGAGACAAAACCTGCATTTTTGGAACACTTGGTACCTGTAAACTGTCCGCGGACTCATTGCCTGCATTACGCACATGACCAAGCTTCAAATCAAATGAAAATTCCCCCTTGTTCCCCTGTCCTCCATAGCTGCTTGAGCTTGACCCACTAATTGGACTGATGTTAGGACTAATTTCTTGTTCAAATCCAGTTAAATCCCAAGAAGGTGACCTCAAATTCCAATCCATAATGTCTATCACTTCAATACTTGTTCTTCAATGTTCAAAATTCTCTTTCCTTCACTCCACAGTCCACCACACCTAATTATTAATAATAGTCAGTGGTTAGTCTTCACTTCTTCACTTCTACTACAATTTTATCAAAAACAAACAAGAGTAAGCACTCAATAAATGGACCTAGTAATTGAAATCCAGGCAAATTAATAACAACCCAGTTCACACGTTATAGTAATTGGTATTGGGTATCCTAAAACTGTCAATTTTCAATAAGATCAGAGAAGCTAAAACTATCATATACAAAAATATATGAACAATAAAGCAGAGAAAACCTAGAAATCTAAAGGGCAGCAGACAAAAATATGCAAGAAACACATAATGGAAACATAATAAGAACTAATCAGCTATTTTACAGACAAAACCCCAAGAAAATTGGAAGCAAACAAAAAAAGGGTACTGTGTACTAACAGGAAGTGAATAACAATATCTAGAGAGAGAAAGGGAGAGTACTTACAGACAGGTGCAGCAGAAGAAGACTGGTTGAGCTTTCCAGCCATCCATTCCCTGACTTGGATTCCATTCAAACTTAATAAATAGGGTAGTTAGGATAAGGAAAATAAAAAATAAAAACTCAGACAGGATAAGAAGAATCACACCCTGTTTCAATTAGAGACCAAAAACAAGGAGATTAGTGGGTAATGTATTATAATCAGAGAGGATAATTCATAATTGTGAGTGAGAGAGAGAGAGAGAGAGAGAGAGAGAGCGCGCAACTAAACTAGTAGATTAATGGTCAAAGAGAGAGGCAGATTAGATTTGTTTTATGTGTGTATATAAATTTCATGATTAGAGTGTTGTTTGAAAGTTAGAAGTTGATAAAGAAAGGATACAATAGGGACAGGTTGTATGTCCCTTTCAACTATACAGACTGAAGAAAAGTACACGAGGATGGATGCGTAAGAGAAAGCATGTGCCATCGTGTTTCATATTTCATGGCATGTTTTTTCACCAAGGATCTTCCAGAGTGATTTTTTCTTAAAGTTTGTTAAAGTGGTGTATTGTATAGTTGAGATTTAATACTAAAAAATTGATGTGACTTGTTATTAAATCTCAACCACACAATGCACCACTGTAAGAAACTTTAGAAAAAAAAAAACTCTAGAATATCTTTGTTCATATTTTTTTGGATAATTTTATTTAGGATGATTTAAAAAAATAATTTTTTTTAATTTTTTATGAAAAAATATACAAAAAAATAAAAAAGTGATCTGATTCAAATAAGTATACTTATCTAAATAAATGTACTTATATCAATGATGCCAAATTCTCATGTTACCATACAATGATATCAAACAAATAGGAGACCATCATTCCAAAATGAGCATAATGTTGAAAGCTTGCTCTCGTAATAGGAGACCATCATTCCAAAATGAGCATAATTTTGAAAGTATGCTCTCGTTTGGTAACGTTTTTTTTTTTTTTTTTTTTTTTTTTTTTTTTTTTTTCAAAGATTGAAAACTAAAGTTTGTTTGGTATGTCGCTTTTGTTTTTTAAAAAATACAAATGATTTCAATTTTTTTAAAATGAAACAAAGGTAATTTCATTTATTTTTAAAATAAGTTTTTCTCCCAAATTCCCTTGCGCCACTATCCATTATTGCCACTAGCTACCACCATCCACTGCCAAACACCACTAGCCATCATTGGTCCCAACCGACCATAGGTGACACTATTTTTTCATAGATTTTATCATATTGACGTACTTGTATTTTACTAGTACCAAGACTCGTATCCGTACACTTGTTTAATAGATTATTGGCAAATGGTTAGAACCAGCGTTACCTATTGGCTGACTAAGTAGAAGATAAGATCAACCTATTGATCACATTTCAGTAGACCTTATTTTTAGTCCGAGCATCACAAGCACATGTTATAGTGATATTTAAAGATTATTAAACACTCTTATCCAGTGTTAGGTTTGGATCTTGAATTCAGACTAAAATATTTGAAGAGTTAAGAAATAAGAAAACAAAGTACTAAGATCCAAACATAATTTTAAAATATATATATGTATATATTATTTAATAATTTTAAATTCAAAATTCAAATAAAATTTTAAAAAAAATGTTTGAAGAAATTCACCAAGATGGTGAAACCAGAGTTGCTTAGACCCCAAATGACAATAAGGCATAGTTTTTTACGTTTATTTTGAGAAGTAGGTTAAAAGTTTTTTTTTTTTTTTTTTGGTTGAAAAAACGTATAGAAAATTAGAGAGATAATGTGACTCAAAAAATTCAAAAAAACTAAAAAAATTACTTTTAACTAAATTGTCAAAACAAACCTAAGTAAAAAATTTATTTACTTATTTGGTACAAATTATATCATACCATCTCTATTTTCTTACACTATTTTATTGATTTGCTCATGCTGACCACATGATTCTTGTTTTTGGCCGGAGTAATATTAGGGATCATGAAAGAAATATCATGAAATGCATTATGAAGATTTTTTATCCTTTGATTAGTGTGTGGTGTTTTATTATGTGTGTAATTTAAAGGTGAAGAATTTTTCATGATCATTTTTATGATACTTTTTTCATGATCCCTAACATTACTTATATACATGTATTAGATCATCAACCAGGATGGCCACCACAGACATTTTTGCTTTCGTCATTAAAGACACATGATTATTTTTGAAAGGTGGTTAAAAATTGATTTTTTTTCAATTTTTTTTTTTTTACAAATGTATAAAAAATATGAATGATAATATGATCCAAAATAAATTAAAAGCAAGAACCCAAAATACTCCACAGTCAGTAGTAAACTTTGCTGACGTTGACAACAGTTTTTGTTTTGCTGACGTTTACTCAAAAAAAATTTAGAAATAACAATTAATAATTAAAATTTATTTCACTCATCGACCCTACATTTTAACAAATTGATCTTCACTATACAAATAAATTATGGACAAATTCTGCGATTATAAGGCCTTGTTTATCATAACCTAAAAAAATCAAAAAGTCACTATTCTATTTAAGTAACATCACTTCTCTATCACATCACTTCAAATCCAACCCATATTTCATAAAAAGTCAAAAAATACATTTATTTAGATCATTCCAAACAATTCCTAAATCTAGATTCCTATCTTTTTCCATCAAAGATACCACAAATGTTACCTACTCCCCCCCCCCCCTCCCCCTCCAAAAAAAAAGAAAAAAGAAAAAATAACTATCGAGTGTATTTCCACAAACTTAAAGTTGATAAAAAAAAGTTTATGAATTTAATTATTAATATTTATAAAAAAAATTTATTAATTTGTAATTTTTTTTTTAAAATTAGACTGAATTAAAATTTCCTCAAAATTTTTGGGCATCCTTTCACTACAACATATACGACTTTTGGCGACCAATTATTTTGGTCCCTAAAACCATTATTTTGGTTTCTAAATGGTTTTTGTGACAAAATTAAATTTGTCACTAAAAAAGTCACTAAAAGTGCGTCTAGAAAAGTCTTTAGCGACAAATTTTTGAAAATGTCGCTGAAAATGACAATTAGCCACCAATTTTATATTGTCACAAAATGTTTGATTTTGCAAAACTAAAATATTTTGTCGCTAATACTTTGTCACAAAATGTCTCCATTTGGTTGCAAAAAGCAAAATAGTGACCTTTTTAATAACAAATATATTTGGTCGCTAAAGGTTTGAAATAACATTTTGGAAACATTCAATTTTGTAGCTACAAATTGACATCCACTGCCCAAATCTATCTCTGTATATAGAAAAAAAACAAGATAAAAAAAACACACAAGATCAAATCTTGCACACAAGATCAAATCTATTCTTGTATATACAAAAAACAAATTACAAAAATCAAAACTCTAAGTATCCAAATTCACTTCAACATAGTTCATTATATGAGTTAAATCCCAAAACAAGATCAAAATAGTTCAACATTGTATGAGTTAAAACTCTATGACGACTTCAACTTTGTCTTTCTCTCGCACCACCTCTTCACAAGTTCAGTTACAAGAGCAACATGCCCTAAACAATTAGTTGTTCCACGACCACAAAAGCTTATCACCGCCTATAGTCATAGAGAAATGATGAAAATCCTGCACACATGATAATAATCAGAGGTGTAAACAAAGTTCAAAAATGTAAAAGAGATGTAGATGAAACCCAAAAATGGATATCAACCTTGAATAACTTAACTAAGGCATTTGAAGCAAACTAGACACACGAAAAATACCTTAACTCTCTCCTCATCATTAGTGTCCATAATATATGCCATATACCTAGGACATAGAATAAACTGAAGATATGAGTGGTGATCACACATAATATGGTGAACCCTCTCACACCATATCATAATCTTCTTTTGGTGATCAGTAAACCTTCCCGCAAGATGTAGAATAATCTGTAAGTATTTTGGTGTTTGAATTTAAACACAAAGAGACACAATGCTTCATAGCATTGTATCTATTCCCATACATCATGATGACTCTTGGCAAATGTTATCAAAATACTTATAAATAGTTGGAGCAATAGGTCTTATGATTTACTTCCAACAACTAGAAAACAGTATATATATAAACACTCCGTTTGCTTCTGGATTATCAATTCCATCTTGCGTGATAAACACCCTCACGGGAACTTCGATCCATTGCCATTGTTAAGATCATCTTTCAGTGGTATCAGAGCAGGTTTAACTGTAAACGCAAGTGTTGAATTTCAGATTGGAAGAAAGAAAATTGTCATAAATTCTTTTTGCCAGAAATTCAGAGCACCGCAAGCATTTGGTTTGGTAACTTCAATTTATTATAAACCCAAATGTTTTTCCAAATATAATGACATCTGGACAGTAACTTTTCTTATGAAAAACTACTAAAATTTTGTTCCGACAAAACCTGTTATTTTTCTTTGGTCATTCAACATGTCGCCAGAGAAGAAGGCAACCGTAATAATATCGTTGTTGTTGTTGAGTTTGAAATATAAAAGCTCTGTTATGTTTGTTTTTAGGCTAGATCAAAAGAAATAAATTAAAGGCCCAATCGAACATAATACAATACATTTTGAGTTTGAAATATAAAAGCTCTGTTATGTTTGTTTTTGGGCTAGATCAAAAGAAATAAATTAAAGGCCCAATCCAACATAATACAATACATTTTATTATTATTGTTATTTTTATTTTATTTTATTAATATAATAATAAATAACATAATAACCTTGGATCCTCAATTATATATATATATATTTTAATTATTATTTTCATAGTAACACATTTTGTTTTTAATATAGCAATTAAAAATACCATGGATTCTTCAAGAATCGAGATGCTTAATGGAAATAATTTTCGAGCATGGAAAAGCCACATTTCTTATCTTCTTACACATGAGAAAACATTGCATACTTTATCCACTTCTAAACCAAATGATGATTCTAATTGGTTCCAAAATAAATGGATAGAAGATGATGCAATGGCAAAGGCAACTATGTTACATAATATGAAAGATAACATTATTCCACTCTTTGAAGAACATGAAACTGCAAGACAACTAATGGAAGCACTAGAAAGTAAGTATGGAGTTCGATCGGATACTTAAATTCAATTGCTCTTGGACAAATATAATAACACTCGTATGAGTGATAATGATAGTGTTGGTGATCATGTTAATCAAATGGAATTAATTGATAAAGAATTATCCAACGCTGGTCACTCTTTGTCGGACAAGATGCAAGTAACAACCATACTTAATAGTCTTCCATTGTCTTGGGATCATGTTATCACATCTCTAACTCATAGCGGACGAGAGATTTCAATGGTAACATTGCCCGTACTCTTAGTTTTGGAAGAAGAAAGAATGAAGCGCAGGCGTAAAGAAGGATTATCTTCTAACTTGTTGATAGCACAATCTTCACCACAACTACAGAATAATACTCACACAACATTCAACAAGAATAAGACGACTTCTTTCAAGAAAAAATAGAAGAAGAGATTTTAGAAAGGATGGAAGAAACCGCAAGAATGTCAAAAGCAACAACGGCAAAAGCAACAACATCACAAGCATCAGATAGGCCCATGTTACAAGTGCGGTCAAAAAGGTCATATCAAAGCCAATTGCCCTCAGAAGAAGCAGAAAAAGGATAATAACCCTGTTACCATGACAATTTCTGAAGCAATGGTGCTTGAACGTTTATCAAATTCATGGTGGATTGATTCTGCTGCAACTAGACATATTGTGCAAAATAAAGACATGTTCGTGGATTTTACTGAAAAGAAGGTTGGTGAACATAGAATCTACATGGGCAACAACTCCTATAGTGATGTTTTGGGCATTGGCAATTGTCAATTCTCTATTGATGGAACTTCTATTGTGCTTCATGATGTGCTTTATGTACCCAACATTCGGCGAAATTTAATTTCAGTTCCGGTGTTAACTCAAAAAGGTTTTGAGATTAATTTTAGGTTTAACACAGTATTGATTAAGAAAGGAAGTATATTAGTGAAAGGTGTAAGAGTGAATGACATGCACTCTCTTCCTATTGATAATAAAGTATGTATTTTTTATTATTTGCATGTTTCTACTAGTAATAGTTCTTATTTGTGGCATTTAAGGTTAGGTCACATTAATAAAAATAAAATGTCTCGAATGTTTAAAAGTGGCTTATTGCCTCAAGTATGTTCCGATGATTTTGATATATGTGAACCATGTATCAAAGACAAAATGACTAGCAAACCATTTTTCAAACATTGGAAATCATCGGAATTACTCGAAATAATTCATTTGGACATTTGTAGCCCTTTAAGAACTAAAACTCATCGAGGCATGGAATACTTTATTACTTTCACTGATGATTATTCAAAATATGGACATATCTACCTTCTTAAACACAAATCAGAAGCAATTGAAAAGTGTAAGGAATATAAATTAGAGGTCGAAAAGAAACTTGGTCGGTCCATTAAACACTTGAATAATGATAGAGGTGGCGAATATGAAGCTATGGATTCTTTCTGCAAGGACAATGGCATAAAACATTTGTTTACAATGCCATACACACCACAACAAAATGGGGTCGCAGAAAGATGAAATCGTACTCTCATGGAAATGACACGGTCTATGCTGGCTCATGATGATCTTCCTATTCATTTTTTGGGGGAAGCCTTGTCTACCGCTGCGTACATATTAAATATAGTTGAAACCAAAGCCAAACCTCTAATTCCTTACGAATGCTGGCATGGAACTAAACCTAATGTTCAAAATCTCAAAGCTTGGGGATGTAAGGCACATGTACTTATTCTTAAACCTTTACGAGATAAATTGGGAAGCAAAACTTGGGAATGCAAGTTTATTGGTTATGTTGAAAATGGGAGTGGTTATCGTTTTTACCATCCCGAACGTGGATTAATAGAAAATAGAGATGCTATTTTTCTTGAATCCACTGATCTTGTTACTCCTATTGAACAAATTGAATTGCTCTCTGACATATCTCAGGATTCTTCTCTTCCTACTTTGTCACACAGTCCACATATTCTCCCCGAACCATCTAATAGTGGGAGCAAATGCAAATTACATGACGTTGTTTTCTCTGCTTCGAATTCTGAGATAAGTGAGAGTAAGAAAGCAAGACATCCATCTACGGTTTTGAAAGATCATTATGTTTTTCAAGTTGAAGAACTTAATAACTTAGTAGATGATCCTACTAGTTATAATGAAGAAATGAGTAGCAATGATGCTACACAATGGCTTGAGGCAATGAATGAAGAACTTAACTCGATCAAGAAAAATGGTGCTTGGGAATTTACTGATCTCCCAAATGAAAGAAAAGCCATTGGTTGCAAATGGGTTCTTAGAAAGAAATTCAAAGTAGATGGAAGTTTGGAGAAATACAACGCCAGGTTAGTAGCCAAGGGTTTCACTCAACAACCTGGAATAGACTTTGTAGATACATATTCTCCTGTTGCAAAATTTGCCTCAATAAGAATTCTAATGGCGGTAGTTGCCAGGATGGATTTGGAATTGCATCAATTAGATGTTAAAACAGCTTTTCTCAATAGAGAATTAAAAGAGGAAATTTATATGATGCAACCTGATGGTTCCCAGAACCAAGGCAATGAGGATAAAGTCTACAAGTTGAAGAAATCTTTATATGGACTTAAACAATCTTCAAGACAATGGTACTTGAAATTCCACCAAGCCATTTTAGAAATGGCTTATATTGTGAGTCCATTAGATCACTGTGTTTATAGCTAGAAAAATGATGACAAGTTAGCAATATTATCTTTTTACGTAGATGACATATTGTTAGCAGGAAATTGTCCAGATAATATTATAAAAACCAAAACTTTCTTAGCATCTAGATTTGAAATGAAAGACATGGGTCGTGCAACCCATGTTCTAGGAATTAGAATTTCAAGAGATAGAAATTCAAAATTATTATATCTAGATCAAGAGAAATATCTAGACAAGGTGCTCAAAAGATTTAATATGGATAACTGTAATTCTTTAAGTACGCCTGTTTACAAGGGACAAAGTCTTAGTAAAAGTATGAGTCCTCAAACTAAGTCTGACATTGAGGAAATGAGAAATGTTCTGTATGCTCAGGCAGTAGGCAGCCTAATGTATGCCATGACAAGCACTAGACCTGACATATGTCATGCAGTCGGATTGGTAAGTCGGTTTCAATCCAATCCAGGTAAGGAACTTTGGCAAGCAGTCAAAAGAATATTTAGATATTTAAAAGGCACTAAAAATTTGAAGTTATGTTTTGGTTTGTGTGATCTAGATATAAAATGATACACTGACGCGGATTTTGCAGGAGATGTAGATGATAGAAAATCTACTAATGGTCATGTGTTCTTGTTTGGTGGAACAGCTGTTTCTTGGTTAAGTAAGAAACAAACTTGTGTTGCAAAATTTACTATGGAAGCTGAATACATAGCTTGCAGCACAACCATTAGTAATGCGGTCTGGATAAAAACTTGTTGACAGTTTACAATTAGGTATACCTGTTAGACCGGTCAGTATGTTTTGTGACAATTAGTTTGCCATCTCATTAATAAAAAGTGGAGCAAATAGCTCTAAGGGAAAACATATTGATGTTAGTTACCACTATATTTAGGACATAGTGGAGAGAGGTGAAATTAAAGTCAACTATATACCCTCAGATGAGATGGTGGCTGACCCTATGACCAAAGGGTTTTCTCTGGAAAAATTCAGAGAACATGTGGCTAATATGGGATTGAAAAATACTTAGTTAGTTAAGAGCATAGTCGGATGACTCTGGGGACGCCTAGATAACCGATGTTTTGCGACTCTATCTTGCATGGAAACATGTGTTTGGTCAGGTAACAAGATAGAGGAACTGACTAGGTACGGATATCATAGTTAGCATGAGATGTAAAGTCCATAATATGCAACGTGCTAACTAGATGATATTGTTTGCTTGATCAACAAAAAGTCATTGATAAGGTGTGTTAAGGAAAACCTTCAGGAATGGGTCTTAAAGGAAGTACTTAACAATAATTTCAGTGCAGGTCGACACATGAAAAATGTGTACGGCTGAAGTCGTCAATGGTGATTGGGTATGGACTATGAACCCATCACTGAAAATTGATGTCGTTCACTTGTTATATAGTGAATTCAAGTCATCTGGAATGTGTTGACACTGGGAGAACACATTCGTACGGGTGCAGTCAGATTGGTGACAAAAACGTGCACACATATGGCCAAGTCACAATCAGACATCGATCTATGAGGTAATTTCATAGATGAAAGTTGGCATGAGGCAAAATTTTGATACCAAGGTTAACATGCCCAACTCAGGTTTTATCACCAATATTATAATGTGATCAAGTGGGAGATGAAAATATGAGTGGTGATCACACCATAATATGGTGAACCCTCTCACACCATATCATAATCTTCTTTAGGTGATCAGTAAACCTCTCCGCAAGATGTAGAATAATCTGGAAGTATTTTGGTGTTTGAATTTAAACACAAAGAGACACAATGCTTCATAGCATTGTATCTATTCCCATACATCATGATGACTCTTGGCAAAGGTTATCAAAATACTTATAAATAGTTGGAGCAATAGATCTTATGATTTACTTCCAACAACTAGAAAACAGTATATATATAAACACTCCGTTTGCTTCCGGATTATCAATTCCGTCTTGCGTGATAAACACCCTCATGGGAACTTCGATCCATTGCCATTGTTAAGATCATCTTTCATAAACATGATCAAAAGGCGCAATTAAATAAAATAAGGGACCATCCATGTCATAATCATTAGATATTCAAATGCTAGAAACGACATATTCTGAATAATGATCATCATCTGTCTAGAAAAATACAATAAAGTGAATTAAAAAATAAGATGAAAGCTGTGATATCCAACGCTGATAAAAATTCTTAAACAAGATTAAGGTCTATACTCTATAAAAGGAGCCTGTAATTTATTCATCATTCTGAACAAATAGGATTTTGGAATTAGTTAACTAAATCTCACATACTAACTTGGGGAAGGTAACAAATAAAAAAAATAGGAAAAAACTTCACGGAATAGAACTAGACAAAACCCCTTATGCATAACAACAAAAGCCATGAATGAATGTTAACAGAAAGCTTATCTAAGATGTGAAAAAAAAAAAAAAAAAAAAAAAAAAAAAAAAAAAAAAAAAGTAACTACCTTGAAAGCTCTAGCATGCAAAGTGAGTATGTGTGCAATTTGCTTATTCTGCTCCAGGTCAGAATGAAGACGTTCACTCAATTCCTCACAAAGTTCATTAAGTTAGTGTTCAACCTAAAACAGAGTAATAGACAAAGAATGACCCAACCATCATCATAAAATATCTCCAAAGAATTTTTTATGAATGAAGACATGGCATTACTAGCACTTTGATATAAGCAAACCAAATCCCAATAAAAGGTGATTGCCAAGGCATAATTTGGACATGCAGATGCCACAGTTATTTTGAATAATAAAACTATGAAAAATAAACATTTTTTACGAATAAAGATAATTATATAAAATAATACATCAAGGGGGTGCAGCCCATATAAAAAACTACAAAAAATAAACATGATACATCTAATAAGCTAATGTAGAGTTCTGATAGAGTACTTTACTTACGAAATAAAAACTAGTTTTTTGAATGTTTGATGGCACTTGCAACCTAAGAAAAGAACAACCTAAAATTGATTACTTAGAGGGAGTGGATTACCTTTTTGGTTAATTTAGCATGTTCCCAAACATGGCCTTAATGTTCTAGTTTAGTTGCTGAGGAAAGAAAAAAAGTCATGCTTAAAAATTTCAGATAAGCTTCACAATTGTGATGCAATAGAACAGAAGGATTGCACTGAAGTAAAGCTAATACAAAATTAAATTCATATATATTTTTTTATACTTCATTTTCAGCATCCAACATAGGGAAAATGAAAAGAAAATCACACAAAATTGAAAAATTTGTAAAATTAACCTGTGGATTGATGTTAATGGTACCTTGCGATTATCTTGCCGAAGCTGAGGCAGATGCAGAGGCAAGAAAAGCATTGTCGAAGCCATCTGAATCAGTCAAGACGATGAAACGATAAGATCAATTTGAAACACTTAAAATTAGTAAAAAAAATCAAGCAGTGATCTTTGAGAGAAGTAGAACTTTGTTGAGTCTAAATTCGAGTCGGTAATCAATGTAAGAAAAAACAAGAGTAAGAACACAAAAACAACCCTCAGAAAAGTAATGAAGTCGTGTTCAGATCTAGAAACAAAACAACCAAAAACAGAAAACCAACCTTGCCTTTCAAAGAAAATTGATAATTCGAACAAAAACAAACTAATCACTATTTTTGGTTTTTTGGTTGATAATTCGAACAAAAACGGCATAATATTTTCTTTCCTATACATACCTTCTCAATCATTTATCAGTAATCTCACAGGGTCCAAAGCTCCATTTTAGCTACTAGACAGAAATCGGTAATAAACCTGCAATTGCAAAATTGAAATATCAACTCATATAAAGGAAATTAAAACCCAAGAAAGAATAATTAAATCTTGTACCTTCACACATACCTACAATATACAAAATTGGGTTGACTTTCAAGCACTGCCAAACAAAAAGTGTACAGAGAATAGGGCACATTATTCTCTTGCAATCCTTATTGCAGCAGCGTGAGATCTGGGAGCAGAGAGGATTTGAATTGAAATAATACAGTAAATAACCATTGGGGTTAGACTTCCCCCTTCCCTCCAAGGGCTGTCATTTGAAGTCATAACCATTCACGGATTTCAACTAATACTAAAAATTTGGACATCTCCAATGGTCAGCATGCTTACAAAATATGAATAGAAGATAGACTGGTAAAGGCATCACTTCTCTATGATTAAAAAGAAGACATTCTAGTGAAAATATTATTATACATTGAGAATTGACAGAGTAAAAAACTAGTAAGCTAATACTAAAAATCTGTATCTGCATGTGTGTGTGTGTGTATATAGATTGAGAATTGACGGAGTAAAAAACCAGTAAGCTAAAGAATAAAAATTAACAAACATGTACAGAGCATTACACAAGGGTTTGCATAATAATTAATCAGCATATCAACCTATATATTTATATATAAAACAATTTACACCAAACAGTTTATGTGATGAAGAGGGGATATCACTAAGGACCTAAAATCTGATTTCTACCCTATTCAATAATGTGCAATTGTGCATTTTCACGTCATAAAATGATTCGAAACTATCTAATAGATGTTCCCTTCTTATTCAATAAAAGTTGGCATATAGATAGGCTGACTAAACTCACCCCATGAAAACAGTTGAGATAATACTATGCTATTACTTAATCACTACATGTGGCTTAACTGCTTTCTTCCAGCTTACAAGGGAGAATCAAATATCAACTCATTGTGCTCCATGGAATAAAAGAATGATGATGTAGCTGCTTTCCTATCGCTCACTTTAAACTAGAAGAATGATGATGTACATGTATATATGCTGTGTTTGTGGAGAGAGAGAGAGAGAGAGAGAGAGAGAGACAGATTGAAAACACACCAAATTGCTATTGGATCCAAATTACTACGATCTTTGCTAGAAACCAAATCCATTTACTCAAACTTATATATATCTGCAAAAAAATTGAAGAAGATAAAGAATAAATTATATAAGATCTCAGAAGATGTGTATATATATGTATGTGTGTGTGTGTGTGTAAAGCTAAAAAAAATGATAGAAAATCTCAGAAAATTGTGCATCAAGATCAAGATCTCAGCAGCCATGAAAATCATTGATTTACCTTCCTATTGAAGCCAAAGAACTCAGATCTTCAACGATTGATTTGGATTGAAGCTGAGATCAATAGCTGAGATCTTAATCGATTTGGATTAAAGTTACAATAGGTAAGATCGATTGAAGTTGAGATCAGTACAAAGATGGATTCGGATTGAAGTAAAGATCGATTCGGATATGAGGCGGCACAAAGATCGATTCAGATTGAAGCTAAAGATCTATCGAAGTTGAAGATCGATTGAGTCCTAGACAAAGGAAACAGCTGAGATCGATTAAGTCCTAGTGAAGATCGATTCTTATATCGCGTATTTGACAACCTTTAGCAACCAAACTAATTCGTCTCCAGCTTTTACCCACCTCAAACACGCGGGTCAAGTGTCTAAGTGAACATACACGTTAATTTTTTTGGTCCCTAAAAGTCACTAAATAATTTTTTTTGGCCTACCACAAAGAAATATGGTGTATTCTTATAATTTTCTTTTAAAATTTATTTTTGTCCCTAAATGATGGTTTTTAGAGACTAAATTCAATTAGTCTCTAAATATTAGTCTCTAAATCACTATTTTCTTGTAGTGTTTCTGTGCTTAATACCACAAGCCAAATGCATTAGATAGGGAGTGTGTGTCTTACATATGCCTTTCTGACATATTTTGTTTGTCGAAGTAGGTTGAATAAGATTATAAGAAGGGTGAGAAAATAAGAAAATTTTTGGTGTTAGAAATGATATGTTGCATTTGGTTGTATACCCAAGTATGGTAATATTAGTTGGTTAATATTGAATCTGTGAAAATTATGTAAAAAAAATATTCAATATATAAAAAGTGACTTTTTTGTTTTTATAAAATAGGAGCAATAGGGTCTTTCACCTCCAATCCCGTGGGATTTGATTAGTAAATTAAAGTCCTATAAACGGTTCAGTTTAATCGGTGTTGAGAGAAAATTTAGCACTAAATCGAACCTTTTAATTTTGAAGATTAAGGAACCGACACAAACCATATATTACGGTTCAGTATTGTTGATTTCATGTAAATGAGAGATTCAAATGAGATTTTAAAAGGTTTTATAAAAACTTGTATAATTTTACATTGAATGAAAGGTTGCTCTACAAATGACTTCTCCTAATTTTTATCACAAACAATATATTATATTGATCATTTATCTTTTAACAATCAAAAGGATTAAAGTATAAACATATTTAAATATAATATTCGGTCAATTCAATTTACATCGGTGTAAATTTTTTATAATTGATACAAACTATAAATTATAAAAACCATACCAAAAATCAAAATTTCAATGGATTTTGATAGATTAGTTTGGTTCCATCTGCTTTTCTTACACACGGGATTGCTAATCTCTTAAAAGAGTTTCATAATGCTATGATAGCAAACTTTGAAATCAAATATGACTTTTTATGGAGCTCATGGATTACCCAATAGAATAAATTATTAATAGGTACTAATAGTTGAATTTAATTTTTATCAAGTTTTATTAAAAATAAATCCTAATAAAATTATCATTAAAAATAATTATCGTCAAAAATAATTTTTTGAGACGATTTTTTGCATATGTCGCTAAAAATTGATGATTAGCGACTTTTTTGGCGCAGTTTTTATAAATTGTTACTAAAACTTACAATTAATGATGTTTTTATGTGACAAATTTTTTAAACTCTCATTGAAAGTTGAAAATTATTAACCTTTTTTGTTGTGACAAATTTTTTAAATTGTCACTAAAATTTATAATTAATAACATTGTTTGTGACAAAATTTTCAAATTATCGTTCAAAATTAACAATTACTGATGTTTGTTAATATTGTTTGATAAAAAATATCATTAATTATCATAGGACCTATTAAACAATAAGTTTACCTATTAGGGCCTACACGGAAGTCTCCTTTCAGAATACAATCCCCCTCCTCAAATCCCTAAATAAACATGGCCCTAAATTCTAGAGCAATGCTATAAGTAAACCCTTTTGTTACTCTATCTTCTCATATTAAGAGAAATTTTTGTATGTCAATAGAGTACCATGTGCTACTACCTTCGACTAGCTAAAAATATATATTTTATTTATTGTTCTTCAAATACCCAACATAAATGTAGTGAATCTTACTGCCAAAATCAATCATAATAGCAGAAGGTATCACATAGCTGTGGACGTCCCCGAACGTCCCGGGAGGGAATCCCGTTTTGTTCATTGGGGGCTCACTACAGTTCAGGACTCAACGTCACGGTCCCGTATCTAATCTCGCAGAGTGCAATCCAAGACCGATGAATCATCAAAGAGTCCAAATCCGGCAAATCGTTTTGAAAAACAGATTTTTAGAAAGAAGTGCCAAACATTGACTGCTTTGCCAGATACAGAGTCGCCACCTAAATATTTTATTTTGGAAAAATTTAGGAAACCCTGACTCGTGCCTAAGGCTACGTGTCCGTCATCACCAAAGTTGCCTCGGCTCGGGAACTTGGGTACGATTGGGGAAGGTCAGCTATGAGCACCCCCGCTCGCCCGATCAAAGATTGGCCTCTACTAACCATGATATCGAGTTTTGAAAACATTATGTGCTCTTATTCCGATTATTAGCCTAGAATTACTATGTGATGCACACACCACACAAGTATAGACTAGATCACCTAACTTGGAACAAAGCATCGCATATCCGTTTGTTTTGAAAATGGATTGAATTTTGCTACTCGTAAGTAGGCTAAAACACGGGTTTTGACGAATTATTCCAATTCAAACAACCCAACCTCCACCCACAGGCAACCAGGGAATCGTATCACATAAGCAATTAGCCTCATGGCAAGCATGCTGTCGTGTTAACACTTGCATTCATGCAAGATGCTAAAGCATAAAACACTCACAGTGTACTCCAAGCTAAAACAAGAAACTAGTTAGCAATCATGCATGATCCTAGTTCATGTTAAAATGGCTAATGCATCGCAAGCAAAATGTAACTAGAATAGGCTCGGCTACCCTAAGAATGGCATGTGAAATGCGACAACTCGATGCACGTATTCAAGTTGGAATTGAAGTACAATGCAGTTAACATGATGCGCCGAGCCCGGTGCATGCAATACTGATGAATGAATGCAAACATGCATAGCATAAGATATGCTAAATCAAATATGCTCTAAAACTAACCACCATAAGCAGGTAAGTAAAAGGGAGAAAGACGTAGGGTTGGAAGACATGCATCGCATGCACGCACACTTATTACAAAACTCGCCCTCTTGCGGAGGGACCGAAAGAATAATACAAATTAACTAACAAGCTAATTAAATATTACAGACCCTTAATTAATTAAACAAATTAATTAAACTACTGAAAGCAGTAAAGGGGCCTTGGGAAGTGGGACGAATGCATGCATGCTCGGCTTCGCTAGAAAATCCATCGCCATACTCACGTTGCCTCTGTTTACACTGCTCTGCACCTTTGAGGACTGCACAAGTCTCAAGGATGCTTCTGAACTACTCAATGAAGGTTGTAGGAGGTCACCGATTAAGAGATGAGGCCACCGACCATGAAGAACTGGTCATCGACCATAAATTTGGCTCTCGGCCATGAATGTGTGGCCGGCCGGCACTGAAGATGGTCGACCGACCATCTATTCCTGCAGAATCCTGTCTTGCTGCAGCAGAGGACAAACAGAGCATGGCAATGCATTTTCAAAGCAATGTATGCACGACCACCCTCCCTATCATGTTATGAACTCAAGGGGGTGTGATCCTCGACCCTCGGATCATCGATCACGCATTCCAATGCATGATGATCAAAGAGGTCAAGTGTGCAATTTCAATGTCAAAGGAAATGCACACAAACACACAATAGACCCTAACCTCTATCATGATTGATCAAGAGGCAAGGGATGCAAATATGCAAGTTAAACATGCAAGCTAGACATGCAAGTAAACTAATGCAATGCGAGCATGTGAACAAGCATGCAAACATGCAAGCATGTGACAACATATCAAACACATGACAAAATACAAGCTAACAAGCATGCTAAATGCAACTTAAGCATACAACAATATGCAATGGGCCAAGAATGCGACAACATACAAGGCAAGCATGCAACAACATGCAAAGAATGGGCTTACACCAAGATGGACAGCTCTTTAATAGGTCCAAAATAGTGGCCAAAGTGATGCAACAAAGGCATGAAATACACATGCAAACATGCATGCTAATCGACCTAAAGACTAAGGTATAAAAGGCAACTTTCAAGTACACTCAAAAGAAGACAAACATGGACATTAGATCAACATGTTAAGCTCTGAAATCATGTTAAGAGGGGTGCCAAACCAATCAAATAATGCAAGCAAAACATGCAAGAAGATCTAAGGCCTAAGGCTTACCAAAGGGGCTCAAACCACGGCCATACAAGGCAAGTCCCAAAGGGTGAAAGGGACTCAAAACAGTCCCAATGCAGGTCGAGACAAGGCCAAAAAACACACTTAGATGGCATCCAAATGGCCTAAGCATGGAAGCATACGCAATGATCCATTCAAGAAGCATAAAACAACAACTCTTTAAGACATTAAAGGAGTGATAAGTGCAAATGTTTGAGCATGAATCATGGACTGAAATGACATTCTAAGTGATGTCAAACCACTGAAATGATCCAAATTAAGCATGCTAGAGGATTCAACACCCGAAGCCTATAAGCTAGTTTGCACGGTAGCTATACAAAGCGAGTCATGGACGACCAAAACAACCGAAAACAGACCTCTAGCATGCTAAAACAAAGCTAGAAGCTTCATGAAGTTGAGCCAATTTCATGCTAAAAACACATGTTACAACATGATGCATGCTAAGGCCAAATCATGGGATTACAAGGCAAGTGTATGAAGCATACATGGCATGTCTAAACCAACACAAAACAAAGGTGTATCATGGCAAAACAAAGCCTAATACCTACTGAAATGAAGCTAAAACAAGCTAAGCACACATGCCACCACATAAGCCATTTATGCAAGCATTAAAGACAACAAGGAGAGGGGATGACCCTCTCCAATTTTGGACCTCAAAACCACCTCTCCACCACTGAAAATCCTTTGGATTTCAGTGGTAGAGAGGTCATGCAAAGACCACAACAATGGCCAAAAGGTATGGCCTAAAACAAGGCCTAACAAGGCCTTGGAGGGGGGAGACAACCCCAAACCTCAAAGTAACCTTAAACAAAGTTCTAAAACACACAAAATCAGAACTTTTATCAGTTATAGTCGAAGCTTAAAACAATAAGCAAGAAGGGCTAAAAGCCTAAGCCAAAATGGGGTATATAAAGTAAACATGCTCACCCTTGTAGACCCTCTTCAAGAACATTGCTCGAGCAGGTTTTTTTGAGTTCAAAGCAACCCAAGAACACCAAAATCAACCTCCAAGGACCTCAGCTATCAAGGATGGTGTATTGCTAGGTGTTCTAGTGCAAAAGTATGAACAAAACAACCTTATACACACACAAATATGCAAAGAGAGGGAGATACAGAGATAAATAGATACAACTCTTTCTAACCCTAATTTCAGAATCTCTGGAACCCCTGAGGAGGGAGGAGAAGCACCCTCTTTATAGAATTCCAAAATTGCAAAGCTTCCAAAGCAAGCTAAACTAAGAGGCAAATCCCTCCATACATGTGTATGGAGGGGGTCAATTGTGGATGCCAGCTGTTACAGCTGGCATAAAATATCTGCCAAAAGCAGATGGAAAGGGGTCGACCAGCAGAAATGGCCGATTGATCAACAAAGGTGGCCAACCGACCACAAAAGGTGCCGACTGGCCATAACCTTTGGCCGATGGCAAAAAAAACTGGGCCGGTGGCGTCAAGCCATGGCCGGTGAAGTGTGGGGATGGCCAACAAGCCATTCCCTGCCCTTAGAAGCAAAAACACAAGTGTTTGGTCCACAACCAAGCACAAAACAAACAAGTCGAGAGGTCTTGAGGCAAGGCGTGCAACCGAGACCTCCGAGAACTCAAAATAAACACAAACATGGATGATCATCGAGTGTTCAAACGATGACGTCCAAGTCTTGAGGACGGTCAAAAATGGGGTGTCTACAATTGCCCCTCTTTGACAGAACTCGACAGTCATAACAATGACGGGAGTGAATGTCAAAGCCCAGAGATGACCCATTTTTGATAAGGCTGAAGACTTAGACAAAGCATACAAGCTACAGATAAAGATATGCGCCCGAGGGCAGGGGCAAAATGCAAGACAATGCACCAAGCCGAGCATAACTTATGATCATGCAAAGAAAGCTGTAACGAAGCATAACATGTGTAACAAGCCCGCGAGGGACCTTGCTACAGTTCGGACTCGATTTGTGCCACGGTTCTAAATCTTGAACCAAAGAGTCCAAATCCGGCAAATCGTTTTGAAAACGGATTTTTTTTGAAAGAAGTGCCAAACATGGACTGCTTTGCCAGATAACAGAGTCGCCACCTAAATATTTTTTAAATGGGAAATTTAGGAAACCCTAACTCGGTGCCAAAGGCCACGTGTCCGTCATCACCAAAGTTGGCTCGGGAACTTGGGTACGATTGGGGAAGGTCACATCGTGAGCACCCCCGCTCGCTCGGTCAAAGACCGGCCTCTACTAACCATGATATCTGCTTTTGAAAACATTGTATGCTCTTATTTCGGTTATTAGCCTAGGTTACTATGTGATGCTCGCAGCAAACAAGTATAGACCGAGTCACCTGAATTGGAACAAAACATTTCATGTTTGTTTGAAAGACGGTTTGCTACCCGCAAGTAGGCTTAAAATGCAGATTTTGCCACCCTCGGGTGGGCTTAGAAAACATGGTGTTGCCACTATCTAGTGGGCTTAAAACAAACAATCGATGAATTATTCCAATTCAGATAACTCAACCTTCACCCACAGGCATTCAAGGCAGTTATATCACATAAGCAAATAGCCTCATGGCAAGCATGCTGTTCATGGCAACACTCACACGCATGCAATGATGCTAAAGCATAAAACTCACCGAGTACTCCAAGCCAAAACAGAAACCGATTAGAAATCTATGCATGATCCTAAATACACAGAATTGCCTAATGCAACACATGCAAAATGCAACTATAGCAGGCTCGGCTATTCTAAATATGGCATATGGAATGCTACAACTAACACGTATTCAACCTGGAATTGAAATACAAATGCAGTTTGTATGATGCGCCGAGCCCGGTGCGTGCAAAACAGATGAATGATGCAAACATGCTGTCATACTGTATGCTAATTGAAATATGCCCTATATCTAACCATCGTAAGCAGATAAATAAAAGGGAGAAAGAAATGGGGGTTGGAAGACATACATCACACGCACGCACACTTATTACAGCATTGCCCTCGCGCAGAGGGTCCAAATAAATAATACAGTCCGAAATAAAAGAATAATACAGATTCCTAATTAATTTAACAAATTAACTAAGAAAGCTGTAAAACTGGCATGCAAGCCAGGAACTGCCTTGCTTCTGCTCCGGATGATGAAATGATGCATGCCCGGATGCCTTGTGCGGAAATCCACCGGGATGCCCCAATTAGCCTCTGTTTGCAATGTTTCTCGAAATGCGTGCTGAGTTCCGAAAAATTGCTGATTCTTCATTTCGCTGCAACAGAGAGCAGGAAAGGGGCATAGCAATGTATTTCACAAATATATGCATGCCTCGGTCCTCGTGCCACCAATCACGCATACCGATGCATGATGGCCGAGGAGCCGAATTGCACAATTCAATATAGGATGAATGCACATGAATGCTACAACAAAACCTAACTCCATCATGGGTAATCCGGAGTGTCGGTGACTTGGGAATTGAGACCCGTTCCGTCACTCGGAGTACGAAACGTGCCTCGTTTCCCGTGCTATATGCATGATATGCGTGAAATGTAGCTAATATGCAATCCTAACATGCACAATGCAGATGAAAATGAGATGCCTCGAAGTACGTGCACACGTGTACATAGACCGAGAAAATGATCCTAAGGCATGAAATGGCATACGCAATGTGAATTGGACTTATACTAACGCGAGAGAGCCTCAGCCACACTCACATAAGAAGCCGTCGGATAAAAATGAAGTGCCTCGAAATGCGTGCCCACGGGCACGCAAACCGAGGCAATGGCATACGCAATGCAAATGACATGGAAAATGCAAATTGGGCTTACACTAACATGAGAGAGCCTCAGCCGCATTCACATAAGAAGCCGTTAGATGAAAAGTGAAGTGCCTCGAAATGCGTGCACACGGGCACGCAAACTGAGGCAATGATATAAAGGCATGAAAATGCAAAATCGGGCTTACACTAACATGAGAGGACCTCAGTCGCACTCACATAAGATGCCGTCGGATAAAAACAAGCTGCCTCGAAATGCGCGCACACGGCACGCAAACCGAGGCAGTGACATACAGGCATGAAATGGCATGCAAATGAAACGTGGCACATGGCATATGAAAAATGCAAATTTCAGTAGTTAAAATGATGCACAAATAGCCCCCGAATTATGACAAAATTGCATCCGATGCCCGAAATGCAATGTTATGCACCCGAAATGGCCTACAGCCCTACTAAACATGCACAATATGGACATAACATGTAAAAAAGTAGCAAGGCAGCCCCTAAACTAGCATTTTTTCAGTACAAAGTATGGCCAAACAATGATCACAAGTATGGCAAAAATAGCTTGCAAAAATGGGGGAAAAGAGGAGAATTACAAAGCAAGTGGTATATACAATGCTCAAACTGAAAAACACAGTTCTACAAAATTAAAGAGGGGCCAAAAATATGCACATTTACAAGAGATGACACCCCCCAATTCAGTATGTAGATAGGCTAAACAAAGCATACAAAATAATGAGCCAACAAAGGCTATAACATGAGGTACCAAAAGCATGCCTCAAACAACCTTGGACCCTTAACAAAAAATTAATAATGGGTCATTCTAAGACACTTTCTAAGCCTGATGAAGGCTCAAAATAGAAGCTAAACAAGCCTAACAAAGCATGCAATTTTACGGTAAATTGAAGGAATTGTGAAAAAAGTATAAGATAGAGTTACCAAACATAGTTGAGTCCTTCTTCAATGTTTAAGAGGGACTCAAAATAGGCCCACTCACAGTATATTGCATGCTCAAAAACAGATCACTCATTAGCTAAAAATAGCATGCAAAAGTAAGAGTAGAACATGAATTCAAAGCAAGTGGCATGCAGAGCATGAAAACAAGGTTGAGCCCTTCTTCAATGTTGAAGAGGGGCTCAAAATAAGCACAATATTAGTTCATAAGATGCTCCAAATCAGATCACAAATAGGCCAAATAAATCATGCAATTTTACGGAAAATATGGAGGATTACAAAGAAAGTGCATGATAGAGAGGCCAAACATGGTTGAGCCCTTCTTCAATGTTGAAGAGGGGCTCAAAATAAGCCCACTAACAGTTTACATCAGGCTCGAAAATGGATCACTCATAAGCCAAATAAAGTATGCAAAATAATGGGATAAAGAGTGATATTGAAAGTGGTGTGTCATGGAGACACCAAACAGAGTTGAGCCCTTCTACAAAGTTGTAGAGGGGCTCAAAATAAGCCTAAAACCAGTAGGGTTCGGAGCCCAAAACAGAAAGTAAATAGGGTAAAGAATTGATTTAAAATTATGCTAGAAAAAGGGAATTAGTGGCTTACCCTTGAAGACAAGTCTTTTGTTGCTTCTTGGCTTGAATTTGCTGGTCCTTAGCCTTTGAAAATCACTTCTTTGCTGCTGGAATGGAGGTGGTGATGGTGGTGCTTAGGGTTGATGAAGAAAGGAGCTAGGAACTTGAAGTTTTTTAGGGTTTTTGAGATAGAAAATGGAGGTTTTGGAAGAGAGGCTCTTGAGAGAAAATCTTGTAACCCTAGGGAAGGAGCTGTCCAGCCCCTTAAATAGGCCAAAAAGGGTGTAAAAGGGGAGGGAAATGCACCTAAGCTTTCCCTCCCAAAATATCCCCCGGAGGACAGAGATATTTTGAAAAACAGCTGGACAGCTGTAAAGAGGTGAAAAGCAGAAAGCTGGTCGGCCAGGTGGCTTTCTGGAAGGTGGCCGGCCGGCCACCCCAACTGGTCGGCCAGCCACTCCCCCTGGCCAGCCGGCCATGGCCAAAAATGGGACAAAAAAAATGCTGGCCGACCACCATGTTTTAGGGTCCTCCCAGGTGTGTAGAACAAGGTTCCAAGGTTGGAATTTGGCAACTCTGAAACAGGAGTCACAACATTGAACTTGAAGGAGAGGCTCAAAAATGAAAATCAGAATTACTGGCCGACCACCATTTTTTAGGGTCCTCCCATGTGTGCTCATCACAAATATGTAGTCCCGGCTCGAAGAAAATATCATTAGGGTGTTCAACATTAGCCCGGAACTGAGCAAAACGGGCGCCGGAGGAGCGAAACTGGTTTTCTGAAACAATTGCTGGCCTCCCACCCTCCAGTGATCTTCCTGGTGCTAAAACAGAGGTACCTGCCAAAATTGAACAAAAACTAATGCAAAATGAATGCTCGGGGCCCAAATCACGCAGTTCGGGGTCCCGAAAATGGGCTGCAGGCACCGAAAGTGGTGTTCGGCCATGAAGTGGGTACCTGAGGCCCCAGTGTCCCTCAGTATGGTGAAACAGAGGTACTTGTCGAAAATGAACAAAAAACGATGCAAAATGAATGCTCGGGGCCCAAATCACGCAGTTCGGGGTCCCGAAAATAGGCTGCAGGCACCGAAAGTGGCATTCGGCCATGAAGTGGGTATCTGAGGCCCCAGTGTTCCTCAATATGATAAAACAGAGGCACTTACCAAAAACCGGAGAAATCGGAGATGGTTGGGCGGTCCCGAACCGAGGCACACAGCCTGACGGCTCCGAAAATCGGGAACCGGGCTCCGAAATGGGCAAAATGGCCTACGGCCACGAAAAGTAGCTCACGGCCACTGAGAGATAGCCTACAGGACCACTCCCTCCCCTCAGGAAAGAAAACAGAGAAAACCGAGTCTGGTTCGCAAACCGAGGTAAGGCACAGGAGAAAGTTCGGGAGTCCGGAGGCGGGGCGCACGGCCGCGACTCTGAGACTTCTGAATGAGCGCAGTATGCAACATCACCGAGCGCTCAATCGGTGACATCTGAGCCTTAAGGTCGGTCAAAAATGGGGTGTCTACAGTTGCCCCTCTTTGACAGAACTCGGAAGTCAAGAAGTGACGGGAGTGAATGTCAAAGCCCAGAGACGACCCATTTTTGACAAGGCCGAAGACTTAGACAATCATACAAGATGAACAGATATGTGCCCGCAGGCAAAAGGGGGGCAAAACGCAAAATGACATACACAGAGCCAGGTGATCACGCAAGTGCAGCAAGCTGTAATGAAGCAAGTATTGACAAATAGATGCAACAGTTTTAAGCAAGAATGCAAAGCAACAACTACATTTCATACAGTTTGGAATACGGAGATTCATTCAATTCTCGTCGCGTCTCACACGGAGAAGATACGATACCTGCGCGATTCGTCTGGTCGCACCAGCCTCAAATGAACCGTACATACAATATCGTGCCTGCAAAATAGAAAAATTCAACAAGAACAATATGCCAACAACATATATTCAATGTGATTCCTATGATTCCAAGAGTTGGACACACACAGTGTCGGCGAATGAATGCATCGCAATGTGAGAAAAGATAATGCGTGACAACGCATGTTTAAGCACAGAAGTATTATACATCAAGAAATCATGCATGACAATGCAAAATATTCATGAGAATGCAAATTACGTGCGAAACCATGCAAAACGAGCATAAATCAGGGTGCCCGTTTGTTGCGCAACAACGAGCTGGGAAACGCGCATTTCGGTGAAGGTAACTTGATCGCGGCCTTTGATTTACCTCCCGGAGAGGTCACAACATATTTAAAAAGGATACACTCTGATTTTGATGAATAATGATGAGACACATGTTAGAAATTGCAGTTGAAGTTCCGGTGGAGCAATTCGGCGCTAGAAAGTGCACTTTTCTTGAACTTTTTCAGGTCCCGGGAACTCCGATTTTCCTCAAAATTTGCAGAGAGGTAGGGGAGGGGGTGGGGACCACCAACGGCCAGCCCATTTCCCTAGGAGAGGCCATCGGCCAGGGCAAAAAGTAAAGGGGCCGGCCAGCCAGAAAAGGTGGCCGGCCGGCCACCTGCCCAAAGCAGGGGCATTTTGGTCATTTTTCCCATTTCTATATATACACACCTTCATTCAATCCGAAATCACACCCAAAGTTGTGAAAACTCCTTCCTTTGCTCCCTAGACCATTTTCTCCTTCAAATCTTCATTTTATACGCGCCCTCCGGCCTTCCACGCAAGTTGTTTTCGCGAAATCTTCCAGCGTTAAGCACTTTGAGCCGACTAAATTTTGATTCCGGGGCTTCTCTTCTCATTGTCACCACTTGAGGTAAGTTTGTCTCATTATTTGGAAAATTTTTCCGGGAGTTGACTTTTGTTGACTTTTCATTTCCCGAGAGTTGACTTTGTTGACTTTTTCCAATTTTGGCTCATTTTGCTCATTTTTGCTTCTCTTTGCAGATTTCTTGATATGGCGGGTCATTTCCCTCACGGTGGAGGTTTTCCCGGCGCCGGAGATGATTTTGATATTATGACATTGCCCCCGAGGGTTCGCCCTTTTGTTCCCGATCGATACGCCCCAGCGGTACATAGGCTTCCGCGAGCCACTTTCCGTCATTTCTCCGAGTTCAACGATCGGGTACCAGGGGACCTTCTGCGAGAGCCAGAGCAGCACCTCTCCCACGATGCAGAGGTATTTTACTTTATTTTCTGTATCTTTCGTGCATTTTGTACCTTTGCCATGCTTAGACACACGGTTTAGCTTACGACATAGTACTTGCATCCTGAGCATGTGACTTAAACACTTGAATTTCGTGAACACCCGGCACATTGAATAATTGTGAACGCACGGTACACATTAGTTAGGAATTGAACACACGGCTCAAACATTGATTCACCGAACGCACAGCCCGGAGTTGAAAATGAGCACACAGCACATACTGACTAAGAGTAGAACACACAGTCCCAAACTCAGATTTTCTGAACACGCAGCCCAGATTTGAAGTGAACACACAGCCCACTGATAAAGAGTAGAACACACAGTCCCAAACTCTGATTTACTGAACACGCAGCCCAGATTTGAAGTGAACACACAGCCCACTGATAAAGAGTAGAACACACAGTCCCAAACTCTGATTTACTGGACACGCAGCCCAGATTTGAAGTGAACACACAGCCCACTGATTAAGAGTAGAACACACAGCCCTAAACTCTGATTTACTGAACACGCAGCCCAGATTTGAAGTGAACACACAGCCCACTGATTAAGAGTAGAACACACAGCCCTAAACTCTGATTTACTGAACGCGCAGCCCAGATTTGATGTGAACACACAGCCTACTCATTAAGAGTAGAACACACAGTCCCAAACTCTGATTTACTGAACACGCAGCCCAGATTTGATGTGAACACACAGCCCACTGATAAAGAGTAGAACACACAGTCCCAAACTCTGATTTACTGAACACGCAGCCCAGATTTGAAATGAACACACAGCCCACTGATTAAGAGTAGAACACACAGCCCTAAACTCTGATTTACTGAACACGCAGCCCAGATTTGAAGTGAGCGCACAGCCCACTGATTAAGAGTAGAACACACAGCCCTAAACTCTGATTTACTGAACGCGCAGCCCAGATTTGATGTGAACACACAGCCTACTGATAAAGAGTAGAACACACAGTCCCAAACTCTGATTTACTGAACACGCAGCCCAGATTTGATGTGAACACACAGCCCACTGATTAAGAGTAGAACACACAGCCCTAAACTCTGATTTACTGAACACGCAGCCCAGATTTGAAGTGAACACACAGCCCACTGATTAAGAGTAGAACACACAGCCCTAAACTCTGATTTACTGAACACGCAGCCCAGATTTGATGTGAACACACAGCCCACTGATAAAGAGTAGAACACACAGTCCCAAACTCTGATTTACTGAACACGCAGCCCAGATTTGAAGTGAACACACAGCCCACTGATTAAGAGTAGAACACACAGCCCTAAACTCTGATTTACTGAACACGCAGCCCAGATTTGAAGTGAACACACAGCCCACTGATTAAGAGTAGAACACACAGCCCTAAACTCTGATTTACTGAACGCGCAGCCCAGATTTGATGTGAACACACAGCCTACTAATTTTCTGAAATTTGAACACGCAGCCCAAATACCAAATTTACTGAACACGCAGCCCAGAACACTTCATTTGTACACAGCTCATTTTCACTTCATTTGCACACAGCTCATTTTCATTTCATTTGCTGATACATGCATTCATTCTAAATGCAGGTCGGCTCTCGCACAGTGCGAGGATATGGCTCCACTGCCGCGAGGGAGTGGTATGCTGAGCTTCCGGAAGCTGTCCGGGACTTGGTTGACTTCGCAGGATTCGGACCATTCTGCAGGGGATTATCACACTGTCTTATCAGTAGGACATTGTTTGCTGCTCTGGCGGAGAGATGGTGGGACACCACCAATTCTTTCCATTTTTCTGCGACCGGGGATATGACCATGACCCCACTGGACTTCGCTGTACTCACCGGTCTAGACCTAGGCGGTGGACCCATTCCCTATGACGAGGATATGGGTGAGTGGGAGGCTGCTTGGATGCATCTATTGGGGGCACTCCCGCCTGTAGACAGAGCTTCCGGGAGGGTCCGGTATACTTGGTTCTCTTCCCATTTCCGGCGGCCACAGATGGAGCCTGAGTCTCCCGAGGAGGTCGAGCAGTATACCCGTGGTTTCCTCATGTTCCTCTTTGGCACCACTCTGTTTGCTGATAAAGGGAACATGGTTGGGCTGTATCTCTTGAGTGCCCTAGTAGACCTATCACAGGTCAATCAGTATGATTGGGGCGGCGCTAGCCTGGCTACCCTTTATTGTTACATGAGCGCAGTCTCTCGCGGGCGGGGGGACTTACTCGGCGGCTACTGGAGAGCTTGGGAGGTACATTCTGTCCTCTTGATTTACATTTTTGCTCCTCATTACTTGTTCACTGCACACACGGCGCACTTTGCATCCTGTATTCTGCCCTTGACACTTTGTATTCACATTCTGTACTATTTTTCTCAGCTATGGGTATACGCATATTTCCCCACATTAGCCCTGGAGATGGAGGTGGCAGGACCTCCTATGACTCCATTTTCATTGATGTTTGAGGGCGAGCACCTATCGAGGCCTCGAGAGACTCTCTTCTCTCTGCGACAGTACTTCGACACCGTGCGCGCGACAGAGGTATTTCAGAACTCTCAGTTCCTTTCATTTTCATCTTTGATCTGCTTTGTATTTCTTGATTTCTGATTGATTTGTACACTGGTTATCCGCAGATCACCTGGCAACCCTGGGCAGTCTTTGGCGACGATCTCGAGAATCAGTACCCCGGAGGGTCGACTAGTTCCCAGTATAGGTTCCTGCTCGAGGGACCAGTCGGCAGGGCTTGGTTCCTGGGGGAACGCTTTCAGCGTCAGGTGTGGGGGTATGATTCTCAGGACCCTCCTGCTGTGCCTCCACCCACTATGCGGACTGCCGATAGGCTATCTACTGAGGAGGTCACTAGGGACATGCAGGGCACCGATGCTTTATTACATCTTATTGAGGGGAACTACGCCACCTATCGCCGCATATATCTGATGCCCCCCTTGACGGGAGTACGGGCTCCACCACTGAGGCCCACTGGCGCACCATCTTCGAGTCGTGCCCGTGCTGCAGACATCCCCTCTTCTAGCAGGGCTGGTGCATCTAGAGGTAGAGGCAGTTCGATTCCTCCGATCCCTCCAACTCTCGATCATCCTGGATGGCCAGATATGCCGACTGAGTTGATGAGTTGCAGTATGGGACTACTTCTCCGATTCCGATCCCTATAGAGCCTCCGATGCCTGGTCACAGATATGTCAGAGACCCTGATTCACCACCGGTATGTTTTACAGCTTTGATTTATCAGTCGGACATTTGGACATCCATTCCTTTACTGATAGTTTTGCATTTGTGTCTGTAGCCTCCAGTTGAGTACATGGACGAGATGCTTGGGATGTTGGCCTCACTTGAGGGGATGGTCCTGCGTAGAGAGGCACAGATGTCCATCATGGGCTTTCAGGTACCCTTCATCTCTCTTGTATTTATCATATCTCTGTGATGACATGATGGTCTTTAACATTCTATTGCACTGATAGGCTGTGTAGGACACATCTAGCACACACCCCACTCACATACTGTACTTGCACCTGCTTTTTATGTTTGAACTGATGTATTGCACTTTTCATTTTCAGATGCCTCTCGTATATGCTTCGACACGAGGTGGGCCACCCGGGCCTTCTCAAAAAGGTCGAGGTGTTAGACCTACTCGAGGTACTGGGCCCCGAGGAGCTGGGCCATCCAGGCCTTACCGAGGAGCTCGAGGAGCAGGGTCGTCTCACAGACGCAGGGCACCCATTGTCGAGGATGAGGAGGAAGAGGTCGCAGACCGTGTGTCAGAGACATCTCCTGGGGAGGGAGGCTCCGGTCTTGGTTCCGGGAGCGGAGGCGAGGCTGAGGGAGATCCGGAGGATGACAGCTCTGATCTGGATGGTGATGGTGGTGCAGAGGTTATCCCGCAGAAGAGGATGAGAGGGCCTCCTCATTCCCGTTCTCGAGGATACTGATGTTATTTCTTGCTTTATTTTACTTTTTGGCTAGTAGTTTGTAGCACTTTGCATATTATTAGGCAGTTTTATTTCCTGTAAAACTTGTACCTTTATTTTGTTGTAAAACATGATGGAATGAAACAGCTTTTTGAAAAGATGTTTGTATTTGAAACTCTTAGCATCGCATCGCATCACATCATTTTGCACAAAAATGGACTTGAATGGAAATGTGCCTTGTGTATTTACCGGGTCAGGTAATGAACCGACGCAACAAATCAAAACAACTCGACTCACTAAGAAATAACAGAATCTTAGCAAGTTTACAACTCGATAAGCAAAGTAGAACAATGTTAACGACTCAACAGACAAGACTTAACAAAATTGTGTAACCAAAAGGTAACAATTCAAAACACAAAATGCGACAACTCGACAAAACTTACAACTCGATAAACAAAACAACAACTCGATAAGCAAAATACAATAGAACAAACTTCGGACGGACAATCCGGATGATGGAACGCACCCGTAACTGAAAGAAATGGAGGCCTTCGACATTCCCGATGCATGAAAGTGCCTCAAACTTCCTTCCGGCGGGCAAAACAGGACCAACGCGCGGCCGAAAACATTTTGCATTTGGAGACTAGAGAGTGGCCGGCCTACTAGGATAGATGGCCGGCCGGCCACCTCTCCCGTAACCTCCAGAAATTTGACACGTGTCCTTTAAATAGTGTTTTGCCCCTCTATAAAAGCCCCACCCTTGAACCTTATTCATTTCATCACCTTTCCTCACAAAAATGGAGGCATTTCTCGCAGAAAATCTCACATCTTGGATTTCTTCTTTAGATGGCTCGGAGAAGTTGAATTTCTGGGATTTTGGCTTGAATGCGCTGTTCACGCTGGGCCGGACTCCACTGCATCTTCCTTTCCTCTATGCCGCGGCAAGGTTTTGGAACCCGGTGACGCACGTCTTCAGCTTCGGAGGGCAAGAGGTATGTCCTACTTTTGAAGATTTTCAAGCCTTGATGGAATCCGAGCGAGACGAGGAGATCTTGCCCCAGCTCAATTTTAGCTATGCCCAAACCTTAGGGCGGATGTGCGGTCTTAATGCGCATGATGCTAGATCTCTGATTGGTGATGGCATGTTGGATATCCCGAGCCTGATTTACTGATTTTATGATGCCGGTGACCGCAGCAACCACTATTGGCAAGGTTTCCGGCAGCATGCCCTCTGCTTGTGCCTACTATCTCATTTTCTGTTTGTCTCGGGCTCCGGAGGAGCTAGCATCCGTTTGATTGAAGTCGCCCAAGGTTTGAGAGAAGGAAAGAGTTGCATCGCCATGACTCTGGCCGAGACACTGATGGGCTTGGATGCTTTCCACCGCCGGGAGACAACCAGGTTTGCAGGGAGTCCACTACTGCTACAGGTAATGTTTCCCACCCAAGCTCACATGTATATTTGCTCACATCACTCGGCCCTCGGGCTCGTTTTTCTCACAAAACCCTTATCTTACTTTTCTCTCTTCGCACATCTCTCTATTCTTTATTCTCTCATTTTTCATCCCTCCCCAGATATGGTTGATGGATAAATTGCAAGTTGTGGACTCTTGTCCTGCTTACTCAGCCCGTGGCTACTTCTTTCGGTAACGCCTAGTCGATGCACTTGATGAGGGATGGTGGTTTGAATGGATGTGCAACCTGTCAGCAGATCGCATTGCATGGCATTGTCCTTGGCTCAATCTCCCGGCAATGAGCTATAGCATGTCCCGACAGGTCGGGATTCGACTGATCGGCTTGACTCATTGTGTGTTCTATTTCCCATTCCGTATTCTGCGCCAGTTTGGCCGTGATCAGACTTGCCCACCGGAGGGGATAGAGTATCCGGCTAAATTTCCAGTTCGAGGCGCACAGCTGGCTCGACAGGCCGCAGCATGGAGAGTTAGAGAGCTTCTGGCCCCTGCTCCTATTTTCAGTTGCACTTTATCTGACGAGTGCTGGGATTGGCTCAACGAAGAAGCACAGGTTGGGCCTAGGTTGGCATCAGAAGCTTCAACTAGCTCTAGAAGGGGGCGCAGGGACACCTGACTTGACTATGCCCCAGATTTATTGGTTTATTAGTACTTTCTAGTTTTCGTTATGAATGTAATAAAAAGCAACTTCAATTGTATGCAAGAGCAAAAGAACTCTGTTTTGAAATCAATGAAATTGAAGGTTGTGGTACTGAAAATTCTCCACTTTTGGTCCAAAAATGGTCTTAGTTGTGAAAAGATTAATTTGAACAAAGTCAACTTTTATTAAAACTTTTCAAAACTATTTTCGATAAGGATCAGAACTGGACACGCCTGAGATCTGTCACTGAGATGCACAACCCCGGATCCTAGCAACTGGAAAGTTGCCCCTAGTCTGGAAAGTACCGCAGCACTTCATTACAACGGAAAGTTGCCCCTAGTCTGAATAACACTGTACCGGAGATCACGATAAATGCTGATGAATAGAGATGACTGGGATGATCAATATGGACAAAGTTGATCGGGGAAAAGATTGTGGCTGAACTTCAGGATGAAGCTGCCTACGTATCCCATAGATGGGAATCAAGCCTTACGTAGTTCAGGCTTAGGTTCGCTCGGGTATTTTTACTCTCCTTTTGCGCTCTAACTTTTGCCAAGGCCGCCCTTTGCGGGTTTTCAACCTTGCGAGCTCAATTTTTATATTTTTCAATTTTTTGTGCTCTGAGTTTTGCCTAGGTCGCCCTTTCGGGTTTTCGGCCTAGCGAGCCTCTCAAGGGTAGTATTTCTTCAACTTGTCCATGTTAATCGGTTGGGAAAACTCCAAGCCATCTAAGTACATCAGAACCACAGCTCCACCTGACCAGATAGACTTAATGATGTAGGGACCAGTCCAATTAGGTCTGAACTTGCCCCTTGGGTCGTGGATGGGAGCTCGGTTGTCCTTGAGTACTAAATCTCCTTCTTTCAAATTCCTGGACTTAACCTTCTTGTTAAAAGCCCGGGCGATTCTGCGTTGATAACCCTGAACATGGTACAGTGCCTTCAACCTTCTTTCATCAAAAAGCATGAGTTCCTCAAATCTATTTTGCTGCCAATCTGCTTCGGCTATCTGGCACTCAGCCAATACTCGTAATGACGGGACCTCAATCTCAATAGGCAGGACGGCCTCCATCCCATAGACCAATGAGTACGGAGTTGCCCCAGTAGAAGTTCTGATCGAAGTCCTGTAGCCCCACAGAGCGAACGGCAGCTTATCTGGCCAATCCCGATAGGTTTCCACCATCTTCTGCAGTATGCGCTTGATGTTCTTGTTGGCGGCCTCAACTGCTCCGTTGGTTTGCGGCCGGTAAGTAGAAGACTTATGAAAAGCCACATTGTATTTTTCCAACAAGTCTATCACTTCCTTCTTGAAGTGGGAACCATTGTCTGAAACAATTTCATTTGGGACTCCGTAGCGACAGATGATGTTGTTCCTGATAAATTTTGCTACATGCGAAGCCTTCAACACCGCATAAGATTGGGCCTCGACCCACTTTGTAAAGTAGTCTATCGCTACGAGGATGAACTCATGCCCATTCGACCCCTTTGGCGTAACGGCCTCGATTACATCAATCCCCCAAACTGAAAAAGGCCATGGTGAAGTCATGTTGTACAGCTTCGACGGCGGGATGTTCATGCGGTTTGCATGGATCTGACATTTGTGGCATCGCCGAACAAAACCAATACAATCCTCCTCCATGGTGGACCAGTAATAACCCTGTCTGAGGATCTTCCTTGCCAGCATGACCCCATTCATGTGTGCTCCACATTCTCCTCCGTGGATGGCTTCCATCAGACGCTTTGATTCCTCTGCATCGACACACAGTTTATGCATTCCCAGATGACCCCTTTTATACAGTTTACCCTCGCAGATGATGAACTGAACAGCCAATCTTCTTATTGCCCTTTTGTCTTTGGCATTTACCCCTGGCGGGTACGCTTCTTTCTCCAAGAAATTCCAGATATCGTGATACCAAGGGTGTTCGTCCTGAACTTCATCTATGGCTGCAATCGACTCATAGGCAGGTGCAAATTTCTGATCGATAATGACTGGACGCATTCGGACTCCACACGGGATGTCTATCATAGATGATAGAGTTGCTAAAGCGTCTGCGAACTTGTTGTTCTCTCTTAGTAGATGAGTAAAACTTAACTTTTCAAATCGAGGAATCAGCGAGTCCAAGGTCTGGTGATACATCATCATATTTTCCTCTTTTACTTTCCAGTCTCCTTTAGCTTGAGAGACAACAAGGTTCGAATCCCCAATGACATCCAGCCGTTTTGCCCCTAGTTCTAGGGCTGCTTCTAAACCAGCGATACACGCCTCGTATTCTGCTTCATTGTTCGAGACTTTGAATCGGAGTTTGAAGGCTAGAGGGATACGGGAATTGTCGGGTGCTATTAGCAACACTCCTATCCCATACCCATGTTGATTTGACGCTCCGTCAAAGTACATCGTCCAAATTTCATCGTCGATATACAGAATTGCTTCATCTGGGAATAGATACTCAACTGCTTCATCCCCCTCAACCGGATGGTCGGCAAGGAACTCTGCCACTGCTCTTCCTTTTACTGACTTGCGTGTCACATACGTGAGATCAAATTCGGAGAGCAACAGCAACCAACGAGCTAGTCTACCCGTAAGCGCCGGTTTCTCGAAAAGATATTTGATGGGATCAAGTCGTGAAACCAACATTACAGAGTGAGCTAACAAGTAGTGCCGCAGCTTCCTGGTAGCCCATACCAAAGCTAAGCAAGCCTTTTCCAGCGGTGTATATCGGGTCTCATATTCCAGCATTTTCTTGCTTAAATAGTAGATGGCTCTCTCCACCCTGTCTTCTGATTCTTGAGCAAGCATGCAGCCCATTGTGGTCTCAGTTACTGATAGGTACAAAATCAACGGTTTTCCCGGTTCTGGTGGCGATAAAACGGGTGGGTTCTGTAGATACTCTTTAATCTGCTCAAACGCAGCTTGACATCGGCCGTCCCATTGGAACTTCTTGCCTTTCTTCAGGAGACCAAAAAGTGGTTCACAAGTCAAGGTTAATTTTGAGATAAACCGTCTTATGAATTGCACTTTACCCAGAAAGCCTCGCACCTCCTTTTCAGTCCTTGGTGGGGGCATTTCTAGGATGGCCTTGATTTTGGAAGGGTCGACTTCGATGCCCCTTTGTGTAATCAGAAACCCCAGCATTTTTCCCGCTGTAACACCAAATGTACATTTTTGAGGGTTCAGCCGCAACCGGAATTCCCTGATCCTTTGGAAAAACTTATGCAAGGCGGTGTAGTGGCCCTCTCTATCTTTGGACTTGACAATCATGTCGTCCACATACACCTCAACCTCTTTGTGGATCATGTCATGTAATATCGTGGTCGCGGCCCGTTGATAAGTAGCTCCAGCGTTCTTCAACCCAAACGGCATAACTCTGTAGCAGTATGTCCCCCACGGGGTGGTGAATGCAGTCTTTTCTCTGTCTTCTGGTGCCATCACTATCTGATTGTACCCTGAGAAGCCATCCATAAATGAGAGCAAAGCATGCCCTGCCGTGAAATCTACCAACTCATCGATGTGCGGCAAGGGGAAGTCGTCTTTCGGACTAACTCTGTTCAAATCCCTGAAGTCTACACACACCCGGATCCTGCCATCTTTCTTCGGCACCAGCACAATGTTGGCCAACCAAGTCGGATATTCAGATACCAGCAGGAAGCCTGCGTCAATTTGCTTGGTGACCTCTTCTTTGATCTTGAGAGCCCAATCCGGGCGGATCCTTCTGAGTTTCTGCTTGACAGGTCGGGCCTCGGGGTCAAGGGGGATCCGATGCTGTACAATCTCAGGATCGATTCCAGGCATGTCTTCGTAGGACCACGCGAAAACATCTTTGAAATCTTTTAATAAAGCGACTAAGCGCTCGCGTTCCTCCGAAGACAACGTGGACCCGATCTGGACCGGCCGCGGGTCCTCCTCAGTACCTATGTTCACGGTAGTGATTTCGTCCACTAGGGGTTTAACAAACCTCTCCTGTTCCTGTTCAATTAAAAGTTGTAAAACCGGAGGAACTTCGTCCTCTTCGTTTTCATCAAAATTTTGAAAGTCTGAATTAATACAATAAATTAGGGGCACAGAAAAGTACTCGGAAACCACAGGCAGTTCATTCTCATTAAGTTCATCCAAATCGTCCTCGGTTACAATAGACTCAAATGAGAAAGAAAAAGACGACCTGGACAAGACCGTGGCATCCGGGTTAACATCCCCAGGAGTACCAGACTCAGACTCAATCGAGCTGGAACCTGATTCCGACTCACAGGACTCGGTGGAATCAGATTCCGGCTCACTACCTGACCCGGAACTGCTGGACAAAAATCCCTCCTCGTATTGCCAGGTGAGGGAGGGTGCGATCGATGCATCCAAGATAGCTGCCGGTCGGCTCGCAGCCGTTTCATTCCCAATCATGGAAACCACAAAGTTATCCCCCAAGCACTCTTGGTCGATCGGAGGATCAGAGAGTAGACATGCCAGTGCTACCCCCATTTCAAACTCAATGCCCTCAGGATCCACTGCTTTATACTGCTCAACCTTAGCTGGTGGGTCTGTCTGCTCTGCGGCAACGTCATCCCCGGATAGTTGCAGATCGAAAAAGATCTCGAAGGCTGGCACGCGCTTCTTCTCTGCGTTCAGCCACGGCTCTGGGAAGCTGCAAAATGGAAAGTCCTCCCCCTCCCGGATGAAGCGTCCGTTCAGGGTACCCTGAATGGGCCTATGCATTAAATCAAAGGGCTTCCCAGCCTGTTTTGCTCTGGCTCTGCCGACCATTTCCTTACCTTTTCTCACCCAGTCCTCTTTGGTGGGCAGATAACCCAGTCCAAAGGTATGCGGGTTATGTGGCACTTCGGCCAACGCTGCGACTCCTTTCCTGCCGCTTCTTCCCAATCCCATCCCGGGGATATGTTGTAGCTTGTTCATGAGATAAACGGATTGAGCACTGACGTACACACCTTCATTCACAGCCATGATGTTTTGTACCACCCGGGCCTCAGCCAAAGTAAATCCCGATATAAACACGTCCTCCATGCCGTGTTCAATCTCTAAGACTGGCGTAGATATCTCCGGAGGGGGATGGATTGATGAGTTCCCAAACACAATGGCTACTCCCTTTCCACAGGGGTATTTCACCATTTGATGTAGAGTGGATGAGACGGCCTTTACCTGATGCAACCAGGGTCGCCCCAAAAGCATGTTAAAGGATGCAGGGACCTCCAAGACATGAAAATCTACCTCGTGTTGTCCAGGCCCAATCTTGGTTTGGATTTTTACTGTCCCTAGGACATCCCTACTTGTATTGTCGTAGGCTCTGATTACTTGAGTGGTCGGTGTGAAGTCTACGGGCTTCAACCCGATTGCATACGCCGTTCTGGCTGGGCAGACATTGATAGCGGACCCGGTATCAACAAGTACCTCCGGAATCCATTTGCCCTTGCATTCTACAGAGATGTAGAGAGGTCTGTTATGATCCGCGCCCTCAGGCGGCAGCTCCTTGTCTGAAAAGGTCAATGCCGGGGAACCTCCTCCCGGAAAAACCAGCCCAACCAGCTGCTCTGGTGTAGTTTCGATGGAGAGTTTGGCCTTGTCCATAGCAGATAGGACAGCCTGTCTATGCACCCTTGAAGCCATAAGCAGTCCCCAGATGGAGATGTCTGCTTGTATTTTCTTTAACTGCTTCAGTACAGCCTCTTCTTCAACTTGCTTCTCTCTCTGTTTTTCCGCCTCTTTATCTTTCCCCGATGCTTCGGGTTGATCAAGGTGTGGGGGCTTGAAATACCGTCCACTTCTAGTCATATGGTCTACCTCTTCGAGGTACCAGGTGCTGTCTGGTTGGCCACCCGCCCAATCTTCGTCTGTGTGGGCGAGATACAAGTCGTCATCTTCCCACCATATCCCATTAGCATCTAACAGGCACCTGTCTGGTTCGGGCATGTTTGCACTTTCAAAATTTTCATTCCACATGCTCACAGCATGTCCTGCCCCCGTGCTTGTAGCACTTTCAACTTCCTCATGGTTCTTTGCTTTTCGGATCCTCTCAGAATCCCATTTCTTTTCTTGTTCCTCCAGCGTTAATTGTTCGGTTTTCAAAATGTCTTGATCCCGAGCAGAATTCTTTCTACCGGCGCTCTCCGGCAACTTAATCTGACCCTCGGCCCTTCCGGCCACAAATGGTACAATATCTGGCTGATCATCCAACCACCCGACGACTTTTGCTGACTCCTCGTATTCGAACCAGTTGATTGATGCATCCCCTGATTCTTGGTCGTTGAAAAACTGGAGGTTGGCGAAGTCCTCTTCCATCGTTGTCAGATCATCCCCCACTGATTCAAGTTTGTCCCCCCGGATCATACACAATTCAGCCTCTTCCGGCGGCCCCACACTCAGCTTAGGCTGGCTCATTGACAAGATATATCCACTCGGATCATAAGCTCTGCCAGCTAAATTCTCAGACTGCTCCACCCCAGACTCAACAGTTTTGCTCTCCTCGGAGGCCTGCCCCGTTCCATTTTCGGTGGTCACCACCTTTGGCTCAGGTTGGGTTGTGGAGGTGTCCATCATGCACAAGTCAGTGCTATCAGGAAGGATCACCTTTGGCTTGGGTAGGTGGGAGGGAGTAATGTAGATACTAGGGTCGTAAGACACGTCCCCAGTTTGGATGAGATTGATTCTTTTGGGTGGATCTTGGTTATGTGCTGGGAGTGGGTTAGTTGTGACGTTGGGTCTCTCGGGAGGTAGAATGATGTTTTTGTCAATGAGGTCTTGAATCTCATGACGCAGCCTGTAACATTGGTCGGTATCATGACCATGCTGCTGGTGGTATTTGCAATATTTGGCTGGGTTGTGGGAAGGGGGGAGGGGATTTGGAGGGGGCCTCGGTTCCAAGGGTTTCAGATGCCCCTTTCTGACTAGAACCCCGAGGACTTTGGACAAAGGCATATGTAGTGGGGAGAAGGTTCGTTGACCCCTGGATTGGTATCTTGAAGCTTGGTTACTGCTCCCAGATGCATCAGAAAAAGGTGTGGCCGCTGCGGGCCTTGGTTGGGGAGGGGGAGTGGTGGTGACCATACCGACCTCTGAAGTCCTTGTGTTGGCGGAGCCACTCGGGCCCGCATTGTTATTACGGTTGAATGTTCTTCGGGGCTGCTCCCGATCCTGATCGATCAACCCTTGCTTCATCGCATCTTCGATCTGTACCCCCATCTCGTGTAAATCTGAGAAGGTGGGGAAAGGGAGTACGATCATTTTCTGCATTAACTTAGGTTGGAGATTGCGCACAATCATCCGAATTTGGTCTTTATCTGTTGGCCTTAAGGTCATCATCGATGCCTTTGCTCTCCACCGAGTTACAAAATCAGAGAAAGTCTCTTTTTGTTCCTGCCTCGTCGTTTCAAGATCACGTGTTGTAATCTCGATCTGAGTATAATATGAATATTGTGCAACGAAGGCCTCGGCTAGCTCATCCCAATTTCTCTTCACATCATCTTCCAATTTTGCGTACCAGATGGCCGCAACCCCTGATAAAGTTCTGCCAAATAAAGAAAGCTTTTGCGGTCGGGTTAGGCCCATCGGCCTCAAGACGTCTGAAAATAGCTGGAGATGGACCATAGGATCCCCTGATCCGTCAAAACGATCAATCTGCGGCATCTTAAATCTGTCCGGCAGTGTCACGGCCACGTCAGTGTAGCCGTCTTCAATATCTGGGATGGCCTTCACCCCCTGTGATTTCTTGAAGAGCTTTTCCAATTTGCTCAATTTCAGAGCTGTCTGGTCTACCTCGAACTCAAATGGAGAGTCCGGGTGATTAGGTGTAAGATTCTTGGACAGTTGCGGTGGAAGTGGGGGCGGAGCCAGCCCCGTTGGAAGACTCGTGTCCTCTTGGGTGTTTTGGAAGTTTGGCAGAGCGTTCTGTGGATTTGGGAGGGTATTCTGGGTGTTCTGGGTATTCTGAGGATTTGGAGGGGCATTCTGAGGATTTAGCAGGGTATTCTGGCCAGTGGGTGCCTGCTCAGGCAGTGGAGCCGCTGGTGGAGGGGGAATCTGATGCGCCCCTAGTGGAGGAGGGACTTGGTGTGAAGCAGATGCTGCATTCTGCTGTTGTAATCTGGTGATCAGCTCAGACTGCTGGGCCATGACAGCGGCCTGCTGTTTAGAAAATTCCGTCTGGCGGATAGCATCATCTTGCATCTGTTTCATGCTCTCATTCATCTGGCGCATCATCGCCTCCATCCCTGATGTATCCTGATGTTCCATCTGAACAACTGGCAAGTGTATCTCTATAGCAGAAATAGCGACCTCAGTCGGATTGTTCACTGCTAGGGTAGGCCTCTGCCCTGATGATCTCTGCTCAGACGGACTGCGCCTTCTCGGCCTTCTCCTAACAACTGGGGGTAGTGAGTGGAACACTGGGTGTCCGTCAATCAGATCTTCGGATCGAATAAGTCGGCGACCTCGTGTCCAAAGTGCTTGGGGTATATCTACTGGTTCGGAAGCAATTGTGCTACAAACCTGCCCTAACAAAAAGATAAATAAAGCGAAAAGGAAATAAATAACCAGAAAAACGGACAGCATAACAACTTAATTTAAATACACACAACACACAGTCGGGCATACAACACGCAGTTTGATAAGCTGGAAATACACTGCCCTCAGCCACTGATCATTGTTCCTGTATCACTGTTCCCCGAAACTGAATCGGATATCCGCAGACAACTGATTCTCAGATAACTGACTGATGCCCGTAGGCCTGATATCCAAACTCATAAACTGATGCCCGCAGGCCTGATGCCGAAACTCATAACCTGATACATGCATTCCCTGTAGAGACGCACTCTAACAAGCACATAGCAGATAAGTGAGAGCTGAAAACACCCCTATGTTGGGGTTGGGTTTCCCTGTCCTATTTTGTCAGGAGCTAGGGTTTCACTACGCACGCAGCGGTTTCAAACAACCTATAAACGGGTAAGCAACCTGTCCTAGTTTGGAATGGTCACTATAGATCCGAATATGCACTAGGTCGAATGGTCAAAAAGGGTGCCCCGGTAAAACCGGGGTTTGTGTTCCCATGCTGTCAGAGCCCAGAGCCGATCAGCCTTACGGACATGACTTGACAAGACAAGCCTCCGGCAAATCGTTCGGGAATGGCATATGGCAAACACGGTGTCCTAGGCGCGCCAATGCAAATGCAATGCAAAGAAACACACAAGTGTAGTCAAAATCAGATATCATGAGTTCGAATCAAGTTCTCTAAATCCCCAGCAGAGTCGCCAGAAACTGTAACAAGCCCGCGAGGGACCTCGCTACAGTTCGGACTCGATTTGTGCCACGGTTCTAAATCTTGAACCAAAGAGTCCAAATCCGGCAAATCGTTTTGAAAACGGATTTTTTTGAAAGAAGTGCCAAACATGGACTGCTTTGCCAGATAACAGAGTCGCCACCTAAATATTTTTTAAATGGGAAATTTAGGAAACCCTAACTCGGTGCCAAAGGCCACGTGTCCGTCATCACCAAAGTTGGCTCGGGAACTTGGGTACGATTGGGGAAGGTCACATCGTGAGCACCCCCGCTCGCCCGGTCAAAGACCGGCCTCTACTAACCATGATATCTGCTTTTGAAAACATTGTATGCTCTTATTTCGGTTATTAGCCTAGGTTACTATGTGATGCTCGCAGCAAACAAGTATAGACCGAGTCACCTGAATTGGAACAAAACATTTCATGTTTGTTTGAAAGACGGTTTGCTACCCGCAGGTAGGCTTAAAATGCAGATTTTGCCACCCTCGGGTGGGCTTAGAAAACATGGTGTTGCCACTATCTAGTGGGCTTAAAACAAACAATCGATGAATTATTCCAATTCAGATAACTCAACCTTCACCCACAGGCATTCAAGGCAGTTATATCACATAAGCAAATAGCCTCATGGCAAGCATGCTGTTCATGGCAACACTCACACGCATGCAAGGATGCTAAAGCATAAAACTCACCGAGTACTCCAAGCCAAAACAGAAACCGATTAGAAATCTATGCATGATCCTAAATACACAGAATTGCCTAATGCAACACATGCAAAATGCAACTATAGCAGGCTCGGCTATTCTAAATATGGCATATGGAATGCTACAACTAACACGTATTCAACCTGGAATTGAAATACAAATGCAGTTTGTATGATGCGCCGAGCCCGGTGCGTGCAAAACAGATGAATGATGCAAACATGCTGTCATACTGTATGCTAATTGAAATATGCCCTATATCTAACCATCGTAAGCAGATAAATAAAAGAGAGAAAGAAATGGGGGTTGGAAGACATACATCACACGCACGCACACTTATTACAGCATTGCCCTCGCGCAGAGGGTCCAAATAAATAATACAGTCCGAAATAAAAGAATAATACAGATTCCTAATTAATTTAAACAAATTAACTAAGAAAGCTGTAAAACTGGCATGCAAGCCAGGAACTGCCTTGCTTCTGCTCCGGATGATGAAATGATGCATGCCCGGATGCCTTGTGCGGAAATCCACCGGGATGCCCCAATTAGCCTCTGTTTGCAATGTTTCTCGAAATGCGTGCCGAGTTCCGAAAAATTGATGATTCTTCATTTCGCTGCAACAGAGAGCAGGAAAGGGACATAGCAATGTATTTCACAAATATATGCATGCCTCGGTCCTCGTGCCACCAATCACGCATACCGATGCATGATGGCCGAGGAGCCGAATTGCACAATTCAATATAGGATGAATGCACATGAATGCTACAACAAAACCTAAGTGGGTAATCCGGAGTGTCGGTGACTTGGGAATTGAGACCCGTTCCGTCACTCGGAGTACGAAACGTGCCTCGTTTCCCGTGCTATATGCATGATATGCGTGAAATGTAGCTAATATGCAATCCTAACATGCACAATGCAGATGAAAATGAGATGCCACGAAGTACGTGCACACATGTACATAGACCGAGAAAATGATCCTAAGGCATGAAATGGCATATGCAATGTGAATTGGACTTATACTAACGCGAGAGAGCCTCAGCCACACTCACATAAGAAGCCGTCGGATAAAAATGAAGTGCCTCGAAATGCGTGCCCACGGGCACGCAAACCGAGACAATGGCATACGCAATGCAAATGACATGGAAAATACAAATTGGGCTTACACTAACATGAGAGAGCCTCAGCCGCACTCACATAAGAAGCCGTTAGATGAAAAGTGAAGTGCCTCGAAATGCGTGCACACGGGCACGCAAACTGAGGCAATGATATAAAGGCATGAAAATGCAAAATCGGGCTTACACTAACATGAGAGGACCTCATCCGCACTCACATAAGATGCCGTCGGATAAAAACAAGCTGCCTCGAAATGCGCGCACACGGCACGCAAACCGAGGCAGTGACATACATGCATGAAATGGCATGCAAATGAAACGTGGCACATGGCATATGAAAAATGCAAATTTCAGTTGTTAAAATGATGCACAAATAGCCCCCGAATTATGACAAAATTGCATCCGATGCCCGAAATGCAATGTTATGCACCCGAAATGGCCTACAGCCCTACTAAACATGCACAATATGGACATAACATGTAAAACAGTAGCAAGGCAGCCCCTAAACTAGCATTTTTTCAGTACAAAGTATGGCCAAACAATGATCACAAGTATGGCAAAAATAGCTTGCAAAAATGGGGGAAAAGAGGAGAATTACAAAGCAAGTGGTATATACAATGCTCAAACTGAAAAACACAGTTCCACAAAATTAAAGAGGGGCCAAAAATATACACATTTACAAGAGATGACACCCCCCAATTCAGTATGTAGATAGGCTAAACAAAGCATACAAAATAATGAGCCAACAAAGGCTATAACATGAGGTACCAAAAGCATGCCTCAAACAACCTTGGAACCTTAACAAAACATGAATAATGGGTCATTCTAAGACACTTTCTAAGCCTGATGAAGGCTCAAAACAGAAGCTAAACAAGCCTAACAAAGCATGCAATTTTACGGTAAATTGAAGGAATTGTGAAAAAAGTATAAGATAGAGTTACCAAACATAGTTGAGTCCTTCTTCAATGTTTAAGAGGGACTCAAAATAGGCCCACTCACAGTATATTGCATGCTCGAAAACAGATCACTCATTAGCTAAAAATAGCATGCAAAAGTAAGAGTAGAACATGAATTCAAAGCAAGTGGCATGCAGAGCATGAAAACAAGGTTGAGCCCTTCTTCAATATTTAAGAGGGGCTCAAAATAAGCACAATATTAGTTCATAAGATGCTCCAAATCAGATCACAAATAGGCCAAATAAATCATGCAATTTTACGGAAAATATGGAGGATTACAAAGAAAGTGCATGATAGAGAGGCCAAACATAGTTGAGCCCTTCTTCAATGTTGAAGAGGGGGCTCAAAATAAGCCCACTAACAGTTTACATCAGGCTCGAAAATGGATCACTCATAAGCCAAATAAAGCACGCAAAATAATGGCATAAAGAGTGATATTGAAAGTGGTGTGTCATGGAGACACCAAACAGAGTTGAGCCCTTCTACAAAGTTGTAGAGGGGCTCAAAATAAGCCTAAAACCAGTAGGGTTCGGAGCCCAAAACAGAAAGTAAATAGGGTAAAGAATTGATTCAAAATTATGCTAGAAAAAGGGAATTAGTGGCTTACCCTTGAAGACAAGTCTTTTGTTGCTTCTTGGCTTGAATTTGCTGGTCCTTAGCCTTTGAAAATCACTTCTTTGCTGCTGGAATGGAGGTGGTGATGGTGGTGCTTAGGGTTGATGAAGAAAGGAGCTAGGAACTTGAAGTTTTTTAGGGTTTTTGAGATAGAAAATGGAGGTTTTGGAAGAGAGGCTCTTGAGAGAAAATCTTGTAACCCTAGGGAAGGAGCTGTCCAGCCCCTTAAATAGGCCAAAAAGGGTGTAAAAGGGGAGGGAAATGCACCCAAGCTTTCCCTCCCAAAATATCCCCCGGAGGACAGGGATATTTTGAAAAACAGCTGGACAGCTGTAAAGAGGTGAAAAGCAGAAAGCTGGTCGGCCAGGTGGCTTTCTGGAAGGTGGCCGGCCGGCCACCCCAACTGGTCGGCCAGCCACTCCCCCTGGCCGGCCGGCCATGGCCAAAAATGGGACAAAAAAAATGCTGGCCGACCACCATGTTTTAGGGTCCTCCCAGGTGTGTAGAACAAGGTTCCAAGGTTGGAATTTGGCAACTCTGAAACAGGAGTCACAACATTGAACTTGAAGGAGAGGCTCAAAAATAAAAATCAGAATTACTGGCCGACCACCATTTTTTAGGGTCCTCCCATGTGTGCTCATCACAAATATGTAGTCCCGGCTCGAAGAAAATATCATTAGGGTGTTCAACATTAGCCCGGAAGTGAGCAAAACGGGCGCTGGAGGAGCGAAACTGGTTTTCTGAAACAATTGCTGGCCTCCCACCCTCCAGTGATCTTCCTGGTGCTAAAACAGAGGTACCTGCCAAAATTGAACAAAAACTAATGCAAAATGAATGCTCGGGGCCCAAATCACGCAGTTCGGGGTCCCGAAAATGGGCTGCAGGCACCGAAAGTGGTGTTCGGCCATGAAGTGGGTACCTGAGGCCCCAGTGTCCCTCGGTATGGTGAAACAGAGGCACTCGTCGAAAATGAACAAAAAACGATGCAAAATGAATGCTCGGGGCCCAAATCACGCAGTTCGGGGTCCCGAAAATAGACTGCAGGCACCGAAAGTGGCATTCGGCCATGAAGTGGGTATCTGAGGCCCCAGTGTTCCTCAATATGATAAAACAGAGGCACTTGCCAAAAACCGGAGAAATCGGAGATGGTTGGGCGGTCCCGAACCGAGGCACACGGCCTGACGGCTTCGAAAACCGGGAACCGGGCTCCGAAATGGGCAAAATGGCCTACGGCCACTGAGAGATAGCCTACAGGACCACTCCCTCCCCTCAGGAAAGAAAACAGAGAAAATCGAGTCTGGTTCGCAAACCGAGGCAAGGCACAGGAGAAAGTTCGGGAGTCCGGAGGCGGGGCGCACGGCCGCGACTCTGAGACTTCTGAACGAGCGCAGTATGCAACATCACCGAGCGCTCAATCGGTGACATCTGAGCCTTAAGGTCGGTCAAAAATGGGGTGTCTACAACATGCAACAGTTTTAAGCTAGCATAAACCAATCTACATTACAATGCAGAGAGGATGTAAGAGAATTATTCAATTCTTGCTACGTCTCACACGGAGAATACAATACTTGTGCGGTTCGTCTGGTCGTGCCAGCTTCAAATGAACCATACATACAATATCGTGCCTGAAAAAGGAAAAAAACTTAACCGGTACAACATCGTTAGAAATATGCATAACAATGCAATTTAAAACTGCGTGACAACACGAGTGGAGGGATGAAAACAATGCAACCTAAGGACGTTGCATAACAATGTGGAAATGATGCAAAACAATGATATGCAATATTTACAAAACAATGTAATAAACAATGCAAGTGATATGCAGTGTATTTGAGATGATCAAACCAAAAGCAGTACAAAAACCTCACAAATATCATAAAGAGATGGAGATGCAAAATCCGTCTACCATAGAAAAGGTGCCGACACCCTCAAACCACAATCCCATCAGTGGAATAGGCGCGTACACATGCAGAACTATGTGTGTGTAGACGGAACACAAAATGCAAGTAATTGGGTGGCATGATATAAGTGAGGAAAGAACCACTGAGGAAAGATCGTGATCCTAAATGTTGGATGCAACACACTGCACTACAATGCAATGAATGTGATGGATAAGGCGCGCGGCCAAAACATATCTTGCCTAGGAAAGGCATGGACGCAAACAAACCACGTCTAACACGGAAATGGTGCCGTCACCCTCAACACTAGGTGCGTACACATAATATCATAACCGTGCGTCAACGTGAAAAGTATGGGCACATACCAGACCAAGCTAAACATGGAAATGCGCAGGCCATAGATGGATAATGCAGTAAATACATGCAAACTACAATGCAATATATATTCTATATGCAATGGAATGTAATAGATAAGGCACGCGGCCAAAACATATCTTGCCTAGGAAAGGCATGGACACAAACAAACCACGTCTAACACGAAAATGCTGCCGTCACCCTCAACACTAGGTGCGTACACATAATATCATAACCATGCTTCGACGTGAAAAGTATGGGCACATACCAAACCAAGCTCAACATGGAAAGGCGCAAGCCATAGATGGATAATGCAATAAATGCATGCACCGAGATGCATAACAATGCAGGTGGAGGCGAAACATGCGTGTCGATGCAAGTGAAGAGTGCACGACAATACAGGTGGAAGCGAAACATGCGTGTCGACGCAAGTGAAGAGTGCATGACAATGCAGGTGGAAGCGAAACATGCGTGTCGACGCAAGTGAAGAATGCACGACAATGCAGGTAGAAAATGTATGACAATGCAAAGTAAAGAAATGCACGACAATGCATGTTTTAAGGAAATGCATGACAATGCAAATGAGGAAATGCATATGACAATGTGAAATAAGGAAGGTGCATGACAATGCGATATAAGGAAGGTGCATGACAATGCATGTATCGTGCGCATGACGATGCGAGATAAAGAATGTGCATAACAATGCACGTGAGGTAATGCATGACAATGCATGTATTGTACGCATGACAATGCGAGATAAGGAAATGCATGATAATGCATGGTGAGGAAATGCATGACAATGCAACTTATTAGAATGCATGACAATGCAAGTTACTGAAATGCATGACAATACAAATTATTGAAATGTATAACAATGCAAATGAGACACGCACAACAATGCATGAACTGAAATGCATGACAATGCATGATCATTTAAATGCACAACAATGCAAATTATGACACGCATGACAATGCATGAACTGGAATGCATGACAATGTGTGTAATTGAAATGCATGATAATGCATGATTTTTGAAATGCATGACAATGCAACTTATTGGAATGCATGACAATGCAAATGAACTCAAATGCGCGTTACAACACACGTTTCTTGAAATGCATAACAATGCAAATGAACAGTGCATAACAATGCAAGTTGTGCGCGTTACAACGCATGTAGACGTGCATAACGATGCAACATATGTATGTTTATCATAAGCAAGACAAAACATGCAATGTAACGCATTTAAAACGGTTATTGAATCTCGCAAGATACCAAAGGATACGAAAATGATACACCTCGTACGTATCAAGTGCCACGCATATAAGACACGGCTCGAGGTCAACACGGAGGCCGATTAAGCTTTGAAAATGCACTTTCTTGCACTGTCTTGAGTAATGGAGGTCCCAAACATCACAGATGACCAACCAAGGGTGTGAGAGGGTCATCGGCCTCAAGGAAAGACCACCGGCCATCCACCGGCTAAGAAATAAGGTCACCAGCCAAATATTTGGCCGACCGGCTAACAATTTGGCCGACCGGCCAAAAATTGCTGTGTCGGGGCAGTTTTGTCAATTGGCCACGGGTCTTTAAATATAGGGCTTCAAGCCCTATTTTTCTCACTTCCCCAAGCTCGAAAACTCTCCCCTTTTCTCTCTAGGTCATTTTCTCGCCTTTGATTCGTACTTTTCCCGTGTTTTAGAGCCCTTTTCGTCATTTGATTCGCGAAACCCTTCGCGTTTTGAACATTTTGAATCGAACAAAACTTGGTTTCGGTGCCTCTTTCCCGATTTCCACCACTTGGGGTTTGTTTCCCCCAAGTTTACCTCGATCTCTGTGCCTTTTCCGGACTTCGACTTTTCCGCCCATTTTTCACCCTCTCAGGGTTGACCTTAGGGTTGACTTCTCACATTCTTGCTCGATTTTCACACTTTCGGCCATTTTCACGCTCTTTCTGAGATGGCAAACGATGTTCCACTAGGTGGGAGCCCTCCACCGATGGACGTGGACCCTGAGGCCGAGCTCCTGCCTCTTCATATTCGGTCGTTCGATCTGGCGACCTACAGGCCGGCGATACACGTATTGCCTCCCGACGGTATCCGCCACTTCAGCAGCTTTGCGAGAGGCGTGCCACCAGAGCTTCTATTGTGCGAGCTAGAGTCACACCTGTCTCGTGGCGCTTCTGAGGTACAATCTTCTCTGTTTCATTTTCTGCAATGTAGAACATATAACTGCAATAGTCGATTCTGTCGTTTAACTGCTTGAACCAGATACACTAACACATCATACGCTGTAATTCACTGCGGACACATCCACTCTTGACATCTGTTTGAATCTGAACACGTGTACACACACTGTGTTTCCACTGAACCACTCAAACACACTGATACATCATATGCTGTAGTTCACTACGAGCACACCCGCACCCGATATCTGTTTGAATCTGAATACGTGCACACACACTGTATTTTTACTGAACCACTCAAACACACTGATACATCATATGCTGTAGTTCATTGCGAGCACACCCGCACCCGATATCTGTTTGAATCTGAATACGTGTACACACACTGTATTTTTACTGAACCACTCAAACACACTAATACATCATATGCTGTAGTTTACTGCGTGGACACCCACACCCGATATCTGTTTGAATCTTGAACACGTGCATATACACTGCATTTTCATCCATTCTAAGCGCACCCAAACATATGCACACTGTATTTTCAACTGAAATGACCCAAACAAACTGTCACATCATATGCTTGGCCCATCTAAAATCTGTGTAAACTCGAATATATGCACCTTCACTGCATTTGTGCAAATTCTGAAGGCATTCAAACACTGTATATCTGACGCTGCTTCGTAACTTGTTTGTTTTGAAAACAGGGAGATTCCCATGCCTTCCGAGGGTATGGGAATACCGTCGCTCGCGGATGGTACATGGAGCTGCCTGACGCGGTTCGTCGGATCGTTGACTAGGCTGGCTTTGGGCGTTTCTGCATGGGGCTCTCACGCCTCACTGCGAGCAGGCCTCTTTTTGCTGCCTTGGTGGAGAGGTGGTGGGACACCACCGATTCCTTCCACTTTTCTGCCACAGGGGAGATGATGATGACTCCCTTTGACTTCTCGATGCTCACCGGCATCGGGGTACGGGGTGATCCAATCCCCTTTGATACAGATATGGATGAGTGGGACGCCGCTCAGATGTACCTGCTTGGCACTCGGCCACCTCTTGCTTGAGCAGGGTTTGTGCAATACTCATGGTTCGAGGATCACTTCCGAATCCAGGCGCCTACTACCTGGGAGGAGGAGGAGCAGTACGCTCGTGGCTTCATTATGTTCTTGCTGGTGACTACGCTCTTCGCTGACCGAGCAAACACCGTCGCCCTCTACCTGCTGAGTGCACTAGTTGATGTGACCAGGATCCATGGCTACAACTGGGGTGGCGCTGGCCTGGCCACACTTTATGGATATATGAGCTCATCCTCCTACCTCAACGGGCAGCTGCTTGGAGGCTACTGGCGGAGCTTGGGAGGTACATATTCCCTTTTCTACTTTACATTTCAGCTTTACATTATCTATACACCATACACACTGCGCACACGCAATTTGTTTTACACTGACTGTACATTGCACACACTGCACAATACACTGCACACATTGCACAATACATTGCACACTGTTCTCTGATTTCTATCTTTATCTATATACTGCTTTATCTGATAAGCCTGCTCATGCCTGCTCTATCACACTGTACAGTTGTGGGTGTACGCCTAATTCCCAAGGCTTGGCCCAGTGTCAGATGAGGAGATTCCTCTCGGTGTTCCGTTCTCTCACCACTTCGACGTGAGGTATGAGCGGAGGCCACGAGAGTCCTTCATATTCTTTCGCCGCTACTTCGATACCATCACCGCAGCCGAGGTATGTCAAACATTACAGTTCATTTAAGCTTCGCTTTACATTGCTCTTTCAATATCAATAGGTAACGAGCTGTGTTTTATTTACAGATTACCTGGCAGCCTTGGGCCCCATTGCCTGATGCAGTTCGGGATCGGTATGCTGGTGCTCGAGAGACGGCCTGATTCAGAGTTCTACTAGAGGGCCCCGTCTACCGCGCCTGGTACTTGGGGGAGCGCTTCTTACGGCAGACCTTAGGCGTGCCAGAGCAGGTAGTCCCACAGCTACCTCCTACTCATATGAGGCATACCGAGAGGCACACTCTCAAAAAGATGATAGACTACACGATCGGCTGGGACTCCAAGCCTTTCAGGGAGGAGGGTGACTACGCCGAGTACATTCGGGCTTATCTGATGCCACCTTTGACCGGTCCTCACCAAGCTGAGAGGGAGAGGCCTGCGGCGCCAGCAGTCAGAGTAGGAGCACGGAGGGCGGCTCGGGCCCGTAGTAGGAGTGGATCTCGGAGAGAGCAAAGAGGCGAGTGGCTAACGTTACCTACGATGATGACATGCCGAGGGCAAGGTGGGGAGACTTACCAAATCCCCATTGCTCCCCCTCCGGCTGATCACGAGCTAGTCGGATTCCATGGTTTGCCTCCGGTATGTACTACTGCACTTTGCATCCTGTATAGTTATTTCATTTCATTTCTCTTGATATTCCACAGAATACTGATGCTTTTAACACTTTTACAGGCTTCTGCTGAGTACACTCGCCAGTCTCTGGAGTTGACCACCTCCGTGATGGGGATGCTACAGTGAAGCCTCGACCTGCTGGCCATTTACGGTATCCCGGTAAGCTCTTTCAACCACAATCTCAAACTATGCATAATCTGTTTTACACATAATCTGATGCATCGCACTGTCAACATGGCACTTGGTACGCGGCCCTTACGGCTTTGATACATTGTAGCCCATGGATTGCTCACAGCATTGCTCGCAGCATTCATACACTACACTCAGTCACTGCATTCTGTTACTGATATACTGCTCACAGCATTCATACTCTGTACTCATACACTGCATTCTGTATTCATATTCTGCTCACAACTTTCATACACTGTACTCATACACTGCATTCTGTATTCATATTCTGCTCACAGCTTTCATACACTGTACTCATACATTGCATTCTGCGTTCATACTCTGCTTTGCGTAGTATAACTGATGCATTTACCGTTTGTCCTTTTCAGGCCCCATTCCAGACATCAGCTGCAGGGGGTGCTGCGGGAGGACCGTCTGTATCTGCCCGAAGGGGAGGGAGAGCAGGGCGAGGGACCGCAGTACACCCCCGCACCAAAGCGGGGCGCACTCATGTTGGGAGCAGCTCACGAGCGCCGATTCCAAATGACGACGAGTCCGAGACAGAGGCAGAGGCAGAGTCGTCTGAGGAGGAGACTGGAGATGACTCGGGCTCGGGCTCAGATGGTGGAGCTGACGACGATGCTCCTAGACCTTCATCCAGGAAGAGGATGAGGACAGACTCTCATGCCTGAGACTAGTTGACATTGATCTAGACTTTTGCTACTTTTCTTCTTCTTGCTTGCTTTGCTTTTCTTTGGGCACACTGTACTGCTTCAGGCAGATTTTGCTTTCTGAAAACTATATACTTTGAAAAGATGATGGAATGAAACAAGCTTTTTTGTTTGAAAAAGTGTTGCATTTACCATTCCACGCATCGCATTGCATTGCATCGCATCATATTACATAACAATGTAATCGAATGGAAATTGAACATGTTACCAGGTCAGGTAGTGAGCCAACATAACAAATTGGCTCAACAAGCAATAATAAAACCCTGACAAGTTTACAACTCGATAAGCAAAGAGCAACAACTCGATAAACAAAATTGCAACAACTTGGTAATCAACTGAGCAACAACTCGATAAACAAATGAGTAACAACTCAATAAGCAAATGGGTAACAACTTGATAAGAAAATGAGCAATCAACTCAATAAGCAAATGAGCAACAACTTGATAAGCAAGTGAGCAACAACTTGATAAACAAAATGAGCAACAACCCGATAAGCAAATGAGCAATAACTCGATAAGCAAATTGAAGTAACACCAGGTGTGACTTTGCAGAATCAACAACGGAAGGCACTGGAAGTGGAACCAATCACAAGTTCCCAACATGTTCAACACATAGACTGCCCGTTCTGAGCACAGCCCATAACACAACGCTTGGTTCCTTCGGCACACAGCTCATACAACGCACTGCTCATTCTGAACATTCAGCATATAACACAGCGCTTGGTTTATTCTGCATACGGCTAATCCTGAACAAACAATCCAATCTAAAAAGACGGGATGCAAAGATGGAATCGGCAGAAGCTGAAACATACTCAGATGCTCCGAATTTTCCCCTTTTCTTTTGCTTCGCAATCCAGAACACAAATATTCACTGTTCTCATATGACCTGGGTTGGACCCTGCGGTTTTATGAAAGAATAAATCTTGTTTTGCACAAATGTAGAGAATGGCACAGCACTCTGAGCACAAAACGATTTTGTTTTGAAATTGAGTTTGTAACCAAGTATTGAGCCTACGACTGACCACGGTGCACTACGACTCAACAAAGAAAAGGCAAACAACCTAAACGCATCGAGAGACACTCGAGATGACTCAAAACAAGAGATGAACAAAATAACAGAAAACACGACACACAGACATGCTACAAAGGCAAGAGACGTCCTGGTCATGAGGAGCCAGTTCTTCCGGGTATTGTTTCCCACCCTTGCTTATTTGTGATTCTCACGTCACTCGGTCCTCAGGCTCTGTTTTTTTGAAAAAAGCCCTTTTCTCACTTTTTCTCTCATCGCACATCTCTCTATTCTTCAATCTCTCATTTTTCAATCCCTCCCCTGGGTGGTTGATGGATAAACAAGAAGTTGTGGGTTCGGAGCTTTCAGCCCTTTGTTGTCAACCTTAGTGGTGCCTTTCCTGGCGAATATGGTGCCCTTCATGGTAAACATGTTGGCGATGGGGAAAAGACAGAACACCTGACTCAACTGTGCCCCTTGTTCATCATTTTGACCATTTTTTGTTTTGGCTTTCTACTAAAACAATTTTGACCAATATGAGAGTTAGATTAACACACTCGTTCAACTTTCTGATTTGAAATCATGCAAGTTAGTTTGTGAGCACTAAAAATTTTCCTTTTTTGGGTCCAAGAAATGGTCCAGTTTTGGAAAAATAGAATAATTTTCGAGAAAATTAGTCAACCTCAGTAAAATAATCTCAAAAACTGTTTTTACAAATGTCCATTGCTTAACGAGCACGGAACCTACTCTTGAGATGCACAACCTCGGATCCATAACAATGGAAAACTGCCCCTTGTCTGAAGGACACTTCATGGCAACAGAAAGTTGCCCCTTGTTTGAACAGCAACTCATGGCAACGGAAAGTTGCCCCTTGTCTGGATGGTGCCGCAGCAAACTGTAATCAGTCCTCACGGCGATGATCACAACCGAACTCTCAGATACAGAAATGACAAAGATGGTCAAAAACCCATATATGGACACAGTCACTGTGGAAGTGTTTATAGCTGGACTTCATAATGAAGTTGCCTACGTATCCCAACATGGGAATCAAGCCTTACGTAGTTCTGGTTAAGGTACACTCAGGTATTTAACCTCTCCTTTTACGCTCTAACTTTTGCCAAGGCTGCCCTTCCGAGTTTTCAACCTTGTGAGCTTTGTTTTTCTTTTCTTTTCATTTCTTTTCTACTTTTCTCTTTTTTCATATTTTCCTTTCATTTTCTTCATTTTTTTTTTTTTTGGTTTCTTTGCATTTTTCTTTTTTTTTTTGTTTTTTCTTGCTCTAACTTTTGCCTGGGTCGCCCTTCCGGGTTTTCGGCCCAACGAGCCTCTCAAGGGTAAAAGTGTAGCTTTGTCCATGTCAAATGGTTTTGAGACCTCAACGCGACCTGAATCCAGGAGAATGGCTGTTGTTTACTGATGATGTAGAAGTCCATCCAATGGGGGCTAAATTTGCCCCTAGTGTTGTGGATAGGAACTCGGTTGTTCTTCAACAAAAATTTCTTCTTTCTTCCCTTATGGGATTTGGCATTCTTGTCAGTCTTCCTTGGTTTGCAGAAAAGACTCATATTTGACTCTTCAAGCGCATCTGACATTTTTGCCCCTAGTTCCAGGGGTGCTTCAAATCCGGCCACACAGGTCTTACATCGTGGTTAATCGTTGAACATTCAGAGTTCAAGTTCAAGGTTTGAAAGTGAAGGGTCGAGTCTCGGGGCTGAGAGCGATCCTAAGCTGCACAATCTCAAGAGCGATTCCACACAGGTCTTCGCAGGACAGCACAAAACATTTTTTGAAATTTTTTAAGAAAGCGACTAGTCGCTCGCACCGAAGACAATGCGAAACCAATCTGGATCAAGTCAGGATCCTTCTCAGTACTCACGTTAACAAGTATGATCTCAATCATTAAGGGCTTAGCACGCCTCTTTTTCTCTCAATTGATGAAAAAAAAATTTACAAATCCCGAGGAATTCCTTCCTCTTTGTTTTTACCGCAGTGTTCAAAAAGTTTTGAAAAAACTTAGGTCAATACAATGACTTATACGCACAAAAGAGCAGGTGAAATGTATTGTCGTTTCATTCTAGTTCGCTGGCACAATAGGCTCAAAGTAGCAATAAGTACAAAAACATGACAGCCACAGCTGTTTCGTTCAGATTTCCTGGTTGCAACTGGCTCCACAGCAGAAACAGACTCAAAAGAAAGCCAAACGATAAACACAAAACAAAATGGTGATATCCGAGGTAACACCCCTGAAAGCACCAAACTTCTGTACAACAGGACTGACTCGACACAACAAGACAGACCCGACCGACTTAGTACAAAAGACTGCCTATATACAAGATAACAAAACTGACTGAATACCCAAGTCAGAAAGTGCAAAACTAGCATTCGCAAATGCTTAAAAGTGCGTGCCATACGCCACATCCGAAGTAAACTGAGCACCGCCCGCAGGAGGACCAACTCCTGATCACATACTTGTAGTATCCTCGAAATCTAACAACTCAGCAGTGACAGACTTTGTTGAGGTAGATGGGAGGATGACCTCATTGTCGATCAAATCCTGTACTTCATGACAAAGACGGAAACAGTTGTCGGTGCTATGACCGGTTTGCTGGTGGTACGCACAGTATAAGGTAGCATCATGTGAGGAAGGGAGATTCTTCGGGAGAGGCCGAGGCTCAAGGGGTTTAAGATGGCCCTTTTCGGCAAGGATCTGGAGTGCCTTAGACAAAGGCATATAAAGGGCATGGAATACCCTGCGACCTCGGGGTAGATACTTCGAGGTTTGCTGATTTTTGCCGGACGCACTAGCAAAAGGATCGACAGGTGCTGCCTTGGCTTTTTGATCCTTTCCAGGTGCAGAGTTAGGATTGGAGGGAACGGTTCTGGTATGACAGTTCTTATCCCGATTTTCTGCCTGGCTCGAACTGCCCTCGATCAGAGAGGGGAAAGCGTCATCCACAGTTTTAGCCACAACTGCGAATACTTGCTGCATATTCAATCCTCTTGCTTTCAAAGCCTCAACTGCCCACAGCAGTTGTTCAACGGGATTAGCATCTGTTCCCACTTTGTTCTTACCTCTAGCCTCAGCTTGATCGAGGGTTTGGGTTGCTACATCAGAGTGGAACCCGGTTGTTGTTGACATGTCATGGCCATAGCTTGAGACAGCCTCAGGTTGGTTGAGCTCAATTACAATTCGCCCCAATAGCAGGGGCTTCTGTGGTATGAAATTCCCGGCGTAGGATGCGGTTGGTGGCGAAGCCGACATTCTGTAGGCGAGATCGGCCACAGATCGCTGAAGATCACCAATCATTCCCATCAATTCAAACGTGGTGGGCTCACGAGCTCGACACAACTGCGGCGTCCAGACCGGGTGCGCGACAGGCGACCTAGACGGATGTGGTACTTCAACATTGGTTTCGTCCTGTAAGATGTTTCCTTGGTCCAATGCGGCTGCCATGACCACAATTTCTTCTGAATTTTATGTCATCATAAGTCCGCTGAACTGAACGGAGATCATGCAATTGATGGCTGACAGATCTGATTAACCGGTGAGCCTTGACTGGCCTTTCTCTGCCTTGCCTTAGCAAAAAAAGAACACTGATTGCTCTGAACTGAATCTCTGGACTGAAAGAGAAAACAGGCAGCATCTCAGCTCAATTTTACCAAGATAGATACCTGCAGATATAACTGAATTACTGTTCCCCAAATTACTGCCTCAAAACTGAATCTGATACTCGCAGATATAACTGATTCTCAAACTACTGATGCCTGCAGGCCTGATACTCAGACTTGCAAACTGATATGTGCATTCCCTGTAAAGATCAATTCTAAAAGCACATAGCAAGCAAATGAGAGCCAAAACACCCCTATGTTGGGGTAGGGTTTCCCTGTCGTATTTTGTCAGGAGCTAGGGTTTTACTACGCACACAGCGATTTCAAACAACCTATCATCGGGTAAGCAACCTGTCCTAACTTGGAATAGTCACTATGGATTCCGAATATGCACTAGGTCGAATGGTTAAAAAGGGTGCCCCGGTAAAAACCGGGGTTTGTGTTCCCATCGTGGCAGAGCCCGTAACTGGTCAGCCTTATGGCACGCTTCTCAAAGCCAGCCTTCGGTAAACCGTTCAGGAATAGCAGACGGCAAACACGGCGTCCTAGGCGCACCAATGCAAATGCAATGCAAAGAAACACATAAGTGTAGTCAAAACAAGATATCATGAGTTCGAGTCAAGCTTTCTAACTCCCCAGCAGAGTCGCCAGAAACTGTGGACGTCCCCGAATGTCCCGGGAGGGAATTCTATTTTGTTCATTGGGAGCTCACTACAGTTTAGGACTCAACATCACGGTCCTGTATCTAATCTCACAGAGTGCAATGCAAGACCGATGAATCATCAAAGAGTCCAAATCCGGCAAATCGTTTTGAAAAACAGATTTTTAGAAAGAAGTGCCAAACATGGACTGCTTTGCCAGATACAGAGTCGCCACCTAAATATTTTATTTTGGGGAAATTTAGGAAACCCTGACTCGTGCCTAAGGCCACGTTTCCGTCATCACCAAAGTTGCCTCGGTTCGGGAACTTGGGTACGATTGGAGAAGGTCAGCTATGAGCAACCCCGCTCGCCCGATCAAAGATCGGCCTCTACTAACCATGATATCAAGTTTTGAAAACATTATGTGCTCTTATTCCGGTTATTAGCCTAGAATCACTATGTGATGCACACACCACACAAGTATAGACTAGATCGCCTAACTTGGAACAAAGCATCGCATATCCGTTTGTTTTGAAAATGGATTGAATTTTGCTACTCGTAAGTAGGCTAAAACACGGGTTTCGACGAATTATTCCAATTCAAACAGCCCAACCTCCACCCACAGGCAACCAGGCAATCGTATCACATAAGCAATTAGCCTCATGGCAAGCATGCTGTCGTGTTAACACTCGCATTCATGCAAGATGCTAAAGCATAAAACACTCACAGTGGACTCCAAGCCAAAACAAGAAACTAGTTAGCAATCATGCATGATCCTAGTTCATGTTAAAATGGCTAATGCATCGCAAGCAAAATGTAACTAGAATAGGCTTGGCTACCCTAAGAGTGGCATGCGAAATGCGACAACTCGATGCACGTATTCAAGTTGGGATTGAAGTACAATGCAGTTAACATGATGCACCGAGCCCGGTGCATGCAATACTGATGAATGAATGCAAACATGCATAGCATAAGGTATGCTCAATCAAATATGCTCTAAAACTAACCACCATAAGCAGGTAAGTAAAAGGGAGAAAGACGTGGGGTTGGAAGACATGCATCGCACGCACGCACACTTATTACAAAACTTGCCCTCTCGTGAAGGGACCGAAAGAATAATACAAATTAACTAACAAGCTAATTAAATATTACAGATCCTTAATTAATTAAACAAATTAATTAAACTACTGAAAGCAGTAAAGGGGCCTTGGGAAGTGGGACGAATGCATGCATGCTCGGCTTCGCTCGAAAATCCATCGCCATACTCACGCTGCCTCTGTTTACACTGCTCTGCACCTCTAAGGACTGCACAAGTCTCAAGAATGCTTCTGAACTACTCCATGAAGGTAGTGGGAGGTCACCGACCAAGAGATGAGGCCACCGACCATGAAGAACTGGTCATCGACCATAAATTTGGCTCTCGGCCATGAATGTGTGGCCGGCCAGCACTGAAGATGGTCGACCGACCATCTATTCCTGCAGAATCCTGTCTTGCTGCAGCAGAGGACAAACAGAGTATGGCAATACATTTTCAAAGCAATGTATGCACGACCACCCTCCCTATCATGTTATGAACTCAAGGGGGTGTGATCCTCGACCCTCGGATCATCGATCACGCATTCCAATGCATGATGATCAAAGAGGTCAAGTGTGCAATTTCAATGTCAAAGGAAATGCACACAAACACACAATAGACCCTAACCTCTATCATGATTGATCAAGAGGCAAGGGATGCAAATATGCAAGTTAAACATGCAAGCTAGACATGCAAGTAAACTAATGCAATGCGAGCATGTGAACAAGCATGCAAACATGCAAGCATGTGACAACATATCAAACACATGACAAAATGCAAGCTAACAAGCATGCTAAATGCAACTTAAGCATACAACAATATGCAATGGGCCAAGTATGCGACAACATACAAGGCAAGCATGCAACAACATGCAAAGGATGGGCTTACACCAAGATGGACAGGTCTCTAATAGGTCCAAAATAGTGGCCAAAGTGATGCAACAAAGGCATGAAATACACATGCAAACATGCATGCTAATCGGCCTAAAGACTAAGGTATAAAAGGCAACTTTCAAGTACACTCAAAAGAAGACAAACATGGACATTAGATCAACATGTTAAGCTCTGAAATCATGTTAAGAGGGGTGCCAAACCAATCAAATAATGCAAGCAAAACATGCAAGAAGATCTAAGGCCTAAGGCTTACGAAAGGGGCTCAAACCACGGCCATACAAGGCAAGTCCCAAAGGGTGAAAGGGACTCAAAACAGTCCCAATACAGGTCGAGACAAGGCCAAAAAACACACTTAGATGGCATCCAAATGGCCTAAGCATGAAAGCATACGCAATGATCCATTCAAGAAGCATAAAACACCAACTCTTTAAGACATTAATGGAGTGATAAGTGCAAGTGTTTGAGCATGAATCATGGACTGAAATGACATTCTAAGTGATGTCAAACCACTGAAATGATCCAAATTAAGCATGCTAGAGGATTCAACACCCGAAGCCTATAAGCTAGTTTGCATGGTAGCTATACAAAGCGAGTCATGGATGACCAAAACAACTGAAAGCAGACCTCTAGCATGCTAAAACAAAGCTAGAAGCTTCATGAAGTTGAGCCAAATTCATGCTAAAAACACATGTTACAACATGATGCATGTTAAGGCCAAATCATGGGATTACAAGGCAAGTGTATGAAGCATACATGGCATGTCTAAACCAACTCAAAATAGAGGTGTATCATGGCAAAACAAAGCCTAATACCTACTGAAATGAAGCTAAAACAAGCTAAGCACACATGCCACCACATAAGCCATTTATGCAAGCATTAAAGACAACAAGGAGAGGGGATGACCCTCTCCAATTTTGGACCTCAAAACCACCTCTCCACCACTGAAAATCCTCTGGATTTCAGTGGTAGAGAGGTCATGCAAAGACCAAAACAATGGCCAAAAGGTATGGCCTAAAACAAGGCCTAACAAGGCCTTGGAGGAGGGAGACAACCCCAAACCTCAAAGTAACCTTAAACAAAGTTCTAAAACACACAAAATCAGAACTTTTATCAGTTATAGTCAAAGCTTAAAACAATAAGCAAGAAGGGCTAAAAGCCTAAGCCAAAATGGGGTATATAAAGTAAACATGCTCACCCTTGTAGACCCTCTTCAAGAACAATGCTCCAGCAGATTTTTTTGAGTTCAAAGCAACCCAAGAACACCAAAATCAACCTCCAAGGACCTCAGCTACCAAGGATGTTGTATTGCTAGGTGTTCTAGTGCAAAAGTATGAACAAAACAACCTTATACACACACAAATATGCAAGGAGAGGGAGATACAGAGATAGATAGATACAACTCTTTCTAACCCTAATTTTAGAACCTCTGGAACCCCTGAGGAGGGAGGAGAAGCTCCCTCTTTATAGAATTCCAAAATTGCAAAGCTTCCAATGTATGGAGGGGGTCAATTGTGGATGCCAGCTGTTACAGCTGGCATAAAATATCTACCAAAAGCAGATGGAAAGGGGTCGACCAGCAGAAATGGCCGATTGATCAACAAAGGTGGCCGACCGACCACAAAAGGTGCCGACCGGCGATAACCTTTGGCCGATGGCAAAAAAAACAGGGCCGGTGTCGTCAAGCCATGGCCGGTGAGGTGTGGGGATGGCCAACAAGCCATTCCCTGCCCTTAGAAGCAAAAGCACAAGTGTTTGGTCCACAACCAAGCACAAAACAAACAAGTCGAGAGGTCTTGAGGCAATGGATCACTTAATAAAATGCTATATAGAATATTCCTTGCATGTGGAATTGTGAAGTGAATGCTAGTGTGTATACACCCACACTGTAAGCTATCTATGCACACACACACACGCATAGTGTGGGCTATGCAATGTTTGATGGCCCACTTTGCAGTTGCACAAACCCATCGGCGCAAGTCACTATGAGGGCGCTTTTCTATTTGGATCGGACAAGTTGAAACAATGACATAGATCTGACATGGCATAGGTGACGTAGAAAATAGTCAGCTCTGTGTGGCAGTGATGTGGCATCCGTTGGCGATGAGTCAACCAACCAATCAAACGGTTGTGTATCCGATTTGAAGCGGTTTGATCATAATCGTTGATTGGAGATGTTCGCGATCATACGATTGAGATGGCACCCGATCGTGATTAGGTGTGATCAGTCAAGGCATCTAATCGATGTGAGATTGATCTGCACCATAGATCGACAATTCAACAGTCAAATTTGATCGGATGCGATCAAGGGACATGATCATTTAGTTAGATGCATCAAGGCCTATAAATAAGCTATGAAATTAGCCATTTCAATCCATCTAAAATCCTGAAAGCATTTTTGCAATTCTCTCTCTCTCTCTCTCTCTCCCTCCCTCCCTCCCTCTCTCCCTTTCTCTCCCTCTTCCTCTCCCTCTCCCTCTCACTCTCCCTCTTGATTTAGAGTTTTCGATCAAGAGTTTCTTAAGCAAGTTTCTATTTTTGTTACTGGTAATCAAATTTTACAGATTTTATTATTAGTGTCTTGGTTTTCTTGATTATATCGAGAGTATTTTGATCTACTATCGTTAGTGCAAACTTTGGTAGACTTGATCCTTAAATCAGACTTCATTGTATCTTGGAGGTGAATTTATTATAACCCCTTATAGAATTATTGGTGGGTGCAAATATTGTCTTTAAGAAAGTGACTAAGTAACAGGACTTGAAACACCAATTTTCTATTATACATAGATAAGATTATTGCCAAGTTTTAAAGACCTAAAGATCACTAACTGAAGAATTCAAGACGAATTTCTTTAACAATCTAAAGACAATAATTCGATATGGCGATATCTATTCAAAAAATGACTTAAGATTTCATGAAACTTAACCATTTTGATGGAGGAAATTTTTGACATTGGTAAAAGAAGATACACTTCCTGCTCACCACTCTCAAAGTGGTCTATGCGCTGAGTACCCCCTATCCGGTGGAACAAAAAGGCAAGATGGTAGAGCAAACTTGTACCAAAACCAAATGGGAGAATGACGACTACATTTGTCGATGACACATTCTGAATGTGCTGTCAGACTATTTGTTCAATGTGTATCAATATCTGGAAACAACAAAGCAACTTTGGGACACATTGTAGTCAAAGTACCTCACTGAGGATGCCACCAGTAAGAAATTTCTTATTAGTATTTTTATGCGTTTTACTATGATTGATATAAAGCCCATTATGGAACAATTCCATGAGATCCAACATATTTTGAGTCAATTTTGACAAAAGAATATGAACATGGATGAATCTATTGTAGTTTCATCTATAATAGAAAAATTGCCATCTTCTTGGAAGGATTTTAATAAAACCCTAAAACAAAAATAAATAAATAAAAAAGATCTTTCTTTAGAGGAATTGTCTCAACACCTATGAGCTAAGAAAGAGTCAAGGCTTCTTGAAGGTAAATATAAACAATTGGCTGGGACTTCAAAGATCCACATGGTGGATGATGGCAAGAAGTTCAACAAAGGAAAGTGTAAGTGCAATCCCCAACCCGAGAAAGATGCTAAGAAGTCGAAAGATGCTTGTTGGCACTATGGCAAGCCAGGGCACTTAAGAAATGAATATCAATCATACAAGAAGAAGCCAAAAGCATCAAATGCCAAGAACAAGTTCGTGGCTATTATATCGGAGGTGAACATGCTCGAACATACTAGTAACTGGTGGATTGACTACATGTCTGCAACAACAAGAGTGTAGCATTTCATACTTCTTAGTATAATGGAATTATTTTTGACTCTTTGATTATCATAATTGAGAACCTTCTTAGTCAATATTTGAGCCTTGGTTGAGGCGTTATCATAATGTTGGGTGAGATTGGATCAAAAACTTCAAATTTGAATAGTTGTTCTTGAGTAGTCGTTACTCTTTTATCATTTTCTCTTTACATACTTTTAATCTTGATGTGAGGCTAGAACCATTGGAAAGCTTATTTATGGGGGTTCAATTTGGAAACAAGAACGACCTAAATGGAGTCTAGATGAGAAAGTTATTCCTATTTGAAGTTTGTGAATCTATGTTGTGTGCATAGTTTGCTCGATTGCAAGTTTCATTGCTCAAGCGGTCCACAGACCCTGCCAGCTCTGTTTTTCAAAATTGTTTGAGATACTAAAAGCCTTAATTCACCACTCGAGCCCACTTTTAACTGCTTGAGTAGTCTGATCGAGAAAGTATAAATACTGAGAGATTTTATTCACCACTCGAGCGCAGATTTGACCACTCGAGCGGTCTGTTCAGGATCTGATCTTTAAAAAGTCACTTTTGGGTCAAATCTATCTCATTTTTCACTCTCTCTTCTCTTTCTCTTTCCTCCATTTTCAAAAATCCTAAGCTTTCAAGCTTGGATTTTATCTGTAGCCACTAAAAATCTCACCCTAGTTCCGTACACCAAAACGTAGAGCACGATGAAAGCTTTCTTTTAATTTGAGCGGATCCTGTTTTCGTTGAAGTTGGATTTCCGAGCTTTCTTCTCCTTTTTCTTGAGGTAGGGATTTCTTTGCTTCTCCTTAATACTTTTGTATAGATAGATGGGTAGTATTTTTTTATTGCATAAAACATCATATTAGAAGAGATTTTCTTGAAAAGCATGTAAAGGAAAGTTAGGGTCTTGAAATAAAGAAGTTAAACTTATGGTTTGTAGTAGATTATGGAAGTTTTAAGCCATGAGAACATGTTTAAGTACTTTAATGTAAAAAGCCCTAATTTTTATCCCACCCTAGTCTTGAACTTTATGGTAAAGATGAAGTTTGTTTCAATTGGGCCTTAAATCATGAAATTGGGCTGATATTTAAAAGAAATGGGTATGAATGTTGGTTGCTAGGTGTTGCGGGAATAACTATGGTCAAAATTAGTTCATATCATGGAAATTGTTAACTAAAATTGGCATCATAAACTATGAGAAGCACATGATATTAAATGTGTTAATGTAACTTGAATAAAGGGAGTTGATATTGATGCATGGAAATGTTGTGAATAATCATATTCATTTATCATGATGAATTTATATTATTATTATTAAATATGTAGAGGTTTTGTCCTTGGCCATCGGTAGAGGATGGTATTGGTTGATTGTAGGAGTTATATGTGTAGTGTGTTGTTGGCATAATTCTATAAATTGAAATGATAAATGATATGAGGAATTGATGGTTTAAAATGTTGGAAAGAGGGTTTGTTTCCTTTCGGCTTGTGATCGGTAAAGCATGGTGCTTGATAGAGATTTTCGCCTTCCTTCTGGAGTAGGGCCAGGTAAAGCGTGTGAACTGTTGGGTTTTATAGAGGTTTTATTGAGATATGTTCCATTTTTCCTTCTGATTAGTGCCGGTAAACTGTGTTGGATTAGCTTGACGAAGCCGGTTGTTCATTATGTTATATTTGTTGTTTGGCTACAGCATTACGCAGATATATGTAACATGGTGGATTTGTATTGGAGGTTTAAATTGTTTGATTGGGATAATTCTATAATGAATTGGATGGTATTGTTTGTCCATATGATAGGTGTTGGTACGTATAATTGGTGTTATATGGTTTATAGTAAGTTGGCAGGTGGTAGTATAATTATCATTTTTGGATTAAAGGTTAGAATAACTGCAAGTTTGATTGATTTAAAATATTTTTCTAAAGTAAAGGAGATTTTGAAGAACTTCTTTTGAATCATAAGTGATAAGTTGTAGAGATAATAAAGAAGTTTTTCTTGAAAGGCTGAAAACGGATTTTGAAAAGGAAGTGTATATTTATGTATATTTATTTTGCATATAAAGAAACACATTACTTATCTAATTATCACCTGATGGCATTCATGATCACATGTAATTATTGGCCTTATTATTGAGAATCATTGCAGGACCTTGTGTTCATCCTAATCTTTAAACTATTATTTTCAGGTGTGGAGTCGGATATATCGCCAAGACACAAGAGAATTTTTTTATTGTGGATTGCAATTTGTTTATTTTGAATGAGATGTCAATGCACTGTAAAGAGATTACATTATCTTCATTGAAATTATTTTATTCTGTAATTCTCAATGTAAGCCTAAAGGCATGTGTAGCACTTATTTGTGTTAAACATTCTATCATTGCATTTATGAGAGAGAGGACTTTAACTTATTTTCAGGCTCGGCCCTGAGGGCAAGCAAAAGAGACCTGCGTCTTGGACCCCCAAATTTGGGTTAAAAATAGGAGCCCCCAAATATAATTTTGTGTTTTAGATATATATATATATATATAAGCTCAAATACTATAGGCCCAGTTAAACTAATCGTGATTTAATTGTAAACTGGATATTGCTAAACTATAAAGCAACAAGTCCAGATTTTTTTTTTTTTTTTAGTATTTGTAATGATTGCTTCTTATCTGAATATATGAAAGTAAATTTTTATTTATAATTTTAATGATTATATGTGCAAGTAAACTTTTTTGTGGCTACAAATCAAATGAAAAATTTGTTGTAACTTATCGTTTTATCCATGAATTTTTTTTTTAATGTAAGAGGGGCCCCATTTCCAAAGTTCGCCTTAAGCCCCCTAAATCTCAGGGCTGGCCTTGCTTATTTTATTTATCATATTTTGCTTCTACACTATATGTTGAAAATGGACTGCAATAGTGGGATTCGATAATATATTAGAGTAATAAAAATATAGGGCGTTACAAAGAGCCTTTTCACCACTTATGAATAAGTAAGTGATAGAACAGTTCTCTACATGGACAACTCTTCAATTGCTACAATCAAAGGCAAAGGCACAGTGGATTTGGAGTTCATATCTAGAAAAGTCTTAAGTCTTAGTGATGTTTATCATGTACTTGATGTCAGGAAAAACCTTGTATTTGGAAGCCTTTTTAATAAGCATGGTTTCAAATTAGTATTTGAGTTGGAAAATTTTGTCCTGTCTAAAAATGGGATTTTTGTTGGGAAGAGCCAAATATATCAGGGAATATTCAAACTTAACGTTATCAATAATATATCTTGTTAAACAGGGAAAGCAACCCAAGAGTGGGGGTGAATTGGGTAATTAAAAAAATTGGCCAAAAAAAAGATTTCAAAAGACTAAGTGATTAAATGTAGCAGACAATCAATAAATGCACAGAAAATAAAAGGAAAGGAAAGAAGAGCTTAATACAAGGATTTATAGTGGTTCGGCTCACTAGCCTACATCCACTCCTCAATAGACTTCCTTGAGAATTTCTTTACTAAGAATCAATGCACCACCAAGCTTCACCTAGCTTGTGGATTTTTACAAAGGACTTACTTCAATCTATTGAGGACCTCTCAACTAAATGCCTCACTTTACAAGTGTTTCACTCAAAAAATAAGGAACAAGAGAAAGAGGTTCAACTAGCCTCTTTTACAAGTATTCTCTCTCAAAAGATGGATATGAAAATGTAAGCTCATACGTAATTCAAGACTCACTCAGATGTGAAAATGGAAGTACAATGGAGTACATTGATTGCTCTTGAATGCTCTAGATTTTTTGTATTGAAGAGGTGTATTTGTCAAATAAGGATAGCTTTTTCTTTATAGCATTAATGGCTTCTAGCTATTTGGAGAGAGGTAGAGACACATATTCTAGCCGTTGGAGCAAATCATGGAAGATATCTTCCAGCTGTGTTTGATCAAAGTATGGAGAAGGCAAACTGTAGACAGGTCTTGGGAAGAGAAGGATCACTAAAAGCTCAAGCTTTTCATTTAATGCTCTCCTTTATAAGTCAACTTCTTGGAGAGGATATGGTGCCAGAAGATCTGCTCAGGGGTCAGGAAAGATGATGTATTTTGCACTTAACTCTGAAAAAGTGGCTGAGAGAAGGGTTGTGTCAGTCCAGATCTAATTTGGCAGGTAGGTATTTTTAAACCCAGATTTACAAGTGTCGACCGCTGCAGATTGGGTGTCAACCCTTTGCTTTCTTCTCTTCTCTGAGTTGAGTTCCAGGTGTTCCTAGTGTCGACCCTTATCATTCTTGGTGTCGACCCTTGCTGTTGGATTGCATTCTGAAATTTAGTGTTGACCCTTGTTGGTCTTAGTGTCGACCCTTTCTGTTGGATTGCATTCTAAAATTTTGTGCCGACCCTTGTTCTTCTTGGTGTCGACCCTTGCTGTTGGATTGCATTCTAAAATTTAGTGTCGACCCTTACTGCCTTGGTGTTGACCCTTGCTTCTGGAACACTTAGACATTTTGAGCTTCACTCTGGTGTCGACCCTTGCTATTTTGGTGTCGACCCTTGGACCTGTTTTAGGCATAAATAGAGTTGTGCATACAGGTGTTAATCTTATGTTTGAAGGGCCAAAAGTTATTGAAAAACAACACTTTACAGCACTTTAGAATCATATATCTTCTAGCAAATTTGTATACTATTATTTTGAAAACTTTGAATAACAAAATGAATTCAAAATATTTGTCATTAATCAAAATCAATAAGAATTTAAAGTTGAATAACCTTGGGGCTAACATACCTGTTTCGGCTTATATTGTTGATTTTCTTTCTTTATGGCATGCTTGTTTAGGTCATGTAAATACGAGGAAAATGCATGATATGGTTAATTTAGATTTAATTCCTAAGTATGACATTGACATGTTGTAGCTTGCTTTTCGTGCTCCTCGGAGGGATTTAGTCTCCTCGGATACGATAGCCCTGCAGTTCGAACTCCCGTAGTTCTGAATCTGGTTTTACAAGTGCAATGTGAAATAGATTGAACAAATGAGAGTCCAAATTCGGAAAATCTTAGAAAATCCATTTATCACCAAAGATGCCAAAAATGGACTACATTGCTAGATTTTAGAGTCGCCACCTAAATATTTTTGGGAAATTTAGGAAACTTGCGACTTGTGTTAAAGGCCACATGTCCTTCATCATCAAAGTATCTCCGCTCGGGAACTTAGGTATGAGAGGGGGAGGCCATGAATTGAACACCCTACTCACCCGATCAATGATCGGCCTCTACTAATCATGATGTGAATTTTATGAACATTATATGCTCTTGTTCCGATTTATTAGGCTAACATTACTATGTGAGGCATACAAGTATAGACTATTTCACCCACTTTGGAATGCTTTGATTTTATGTTTGTTTGAAAAGAGTTTTGGATATGTGCTACTTGAAAAAGCGAGCTCATATGTACATTAATCAAATCATCCCAATTTAGGTGACATAGCCTTCATCCACAGGCATTCAAGAGGTATATCAAATAAGCATTTAGCCTCATGGTAAATATGCTTGATATGGCAACACAAACATACATGCAATATGCTAAAATAAGAAATGCTCACCTAGTACTTCGAGGCAAGCCAAAGGAAATAAAACAATTAGAAAAAAATGCATGCTCTACTATGCAAGTGACTAATGCAACACATACAAAATGCAACTATCGGATTCAGCTTCTTAACATGACACATGGCTCAACTCAAAGCATGCGTTTAGCGCACGAATTCAAGTAAGAAATGGTAACAATAAAGTTAGAGTGATGAACCGATCCCAATGTAAGCAAAAATGGATACTGTATACATGGTAATGATATATGAAACTAAAACGTGAATGCAACCATCATAAGCAAGCAAATAAAAGGGTAAAAAATGGGGGTTGGAAGATATATACAATATTACAAGTATGCCCTCATGTAAGAGGGTCTGAATGTCCGAATTTAAACTAATTATTATAACACCAAATTAACTAATTAAACTCTCTATTATAAATAACTAAATTTAACTAGCTATTACAATTTCAAACGAATCTAATTAATAGTCACACACGCGAGAATGAGAATGTCCTCCCGGAAACCTCTCTGCTTTGTTACCAGAAACTGTTTTGCTTGTAGTCAGAAAAATTAATCTGTTTTTGCCCGAACTTCTGCTCTGTTCTACTACGAAAATGACATTGCCTGCACAAAATAGAGTGGCCGGCCTACCTTGGAAAGTGGTCGGCCGGATGGAAGGGTGGCCAGCCATTGTTTTTTGGTACTGCCCTACTGCTATAGAAATGAAACAAAGTAAAAATAGAGTGTTTCCAAGAGATGTTAGTCCTTTCTGCCTCTCTCTATCATGAAATTGATCAAGGGAGGAGTAGATTCGGTTCGCAAACCATCAATATTTGTACGTTTGTTGCGTGATGATCTTTGAACCGATAAGACAAAGGTTCAATAAATGGAAATAAAATACCAACAAAACCTCCTCCCTATCATTGAGTTACATCAAGGGAAGTGGTAGACATTGATTCTTGAATCATTAACATCACTAAAGATTATGTAATGATTTCAAGACTCAATGGGTTCAATATAACATTCGATTGAACCCAACTCAATTTTATTACTTGTCATCACTTTTATTCCAATTTTATTAGTCTCTTTTATATTACCTTGCCATTCTTTATTCATTTTTGTCCAAATGTGATAACTACGTCCACTAATGAAGATAAGTGTCAAACAAGAAGCTGTGTTTAGTATGAGAGAGTTGTAATGCCTTGGTAATGAACCTCTGAAGAGATTAAACCATTAAGCATGGAAGGTCTATTTCTCATGCCTTAAACAACAATCAATTGTTTGAAACAACTCTTAAACAAAGAAAACCAAGAAAGAAGGAGGTTGCATAGATGATTATTACAAGTGTGAGTATATGTATGAAGACTATGGAATAAAAAGCTATCAATTCAAATAGATTGGTGTCTAAGGTCTAAACCACCAAATCTATGAGGACTTACAACAATACAAGCATAATATCCAAAGCATAACTAAGTAAACATACTAAAATAGCCCCCAAAACAACAAAAATAGTGCTGAAAAAGTAGTTTGGAAAGCTAAAAAAGGTAAAACAAAAATTGAAGAGAATAAATCTAGTAAGCAAGTCAAACGAAGGGTGGCTAACCCTCCATTTTTGGACCTTAAAATCACATGTTGTAGCTTCTAAACTCTGAAAATCAGTAGCCAAAAGTTGAGAAGCAAATGGGAAACACAAGGATATAAGCTTATGGAATAAGGTTTAAAGAAGTGTGGTTAATCCCTCCACTTTTAGAAGCTTTTAAATCACAAGTTTTAGTCCCAAAAAAAATCCAAAAATAGTATAAAAACAGCAAGAAAAAGATGAGAGAAAAGTAGTTTAAACAAGGCCAAAGTTATACCATTGAAGAGAAGACTCTTTGGTTCACAAACCATAAAGTGTTCACTCTCAAGAGCTGAAATTTTAGCTCAATAATTTCAGCAAAGAGCCTCAAATTTTTGGTTTAAGAAGTGTATGTATAGTGTATGTATAGTGCAAGATAGAGAGGGAGAGTGTTTTACAAGTTTTTGGCACTTCACAAATTTTTCTAACCTAAAATCAAGAGGGGTGGTCATTTATTTATAGAAAAATAGGTTCCTCAGTCGAAAATATCTGTATGGAGCCAGTTGGTGCAAAGCATGCACATGGGAGGGGAGGATAGCTGGCAGCAAATATCTGGTTGCCGGGAAACATGGACGGCCAGCCGGCCAAGAAAGGGGACGGCTGACCAATAAAATTGGCCTACCGGCCACCTATTGGCCAGCAGGCCTCTAAGTGCTCAAGCTAGAAAAAAAATAGGTTTTTGGTGTAAATGAGCTGCAAGGTTTTAAGCTCTGAAACTCAAAACCGAAGCTCTTTGTTGAAGAAATTGAACGGTTTGTACAGCGTACTAATTCATCGTTGAGTGTTCACCATGAGGTGCCCAAGTCTTAAGGGTGGTAAAAAATAGGGTGTCTACACTTGTTTGAAAAATGTAAATTTTGTATGCAATCTAAAATTACTCATATTACATTTCCTAAAGTAGATTGAACCACATCTCTACTTGAATTTCTGCATGGTGATGTATGTGACATGCATAGTATCCCCACTAGAGGAGGTAAAAAAATATTTTGTAACATTTATTGACGATTTTTTCTAATTACTTTTGCATTCAAAAGATAAGTTGTTTGATAAATTCAAGATTTTTAAAACAAAAGTAGAAAATCAATGTAATGTCAAAATAAAGTAGCTCAAGTCTGATAGAGGCTGTGAATACCATTTTCCAGAATATTGTGAAAATGATGATATTATTCATGAGAAATCTACATCCACATCACAACAAAATGGAGTAGCTGAAAGAAAGAATAGGACATTAACAGAAATAATTAATGCTATGATTTCTTACTCTAGTTGAAGTTTTGATTTTTAGGGTGAAGCCATGTTCACTGCTTGTCACATACTTAATAGAATTCCTCTCAAAGGAAGGAACATTACTCCTTATGAGAATTGGAAAAAAAAAGAAAAGAAGAAACCTAATCTAGGTTACTTGAAAACTTAGGGCTGTAGAGCAATTGTCAAATTGCCTAAATCTAAAAGAAAGAAATTAGGTCAAAGCATATAGGTTTCTGGTAATAGAGCCTAATGGTTCAGTAGAAATAAATACCATCATTGAATCATGTGATACGGTATTTTATGAAAATCATTTCACAACCATTCCAAAGTTGGATTCTAATCAAGGAAATGAATCAACTCCTTTGATGTCTATAGAGAAAATTGAACGAAATGAACCCATTGAATTTATTGAGCCTAATGAACCTAATGAGTTGAGCTAAGAAGGAGTAAGAGGGCTAGGACTGAGAAATCTTTTGGCCTTGACTTCATTATTTACCTAATAAAAAGAACTAGGGATGCTCATTGCATGAAAACAATGATTTCTTTGAATGTGGATTCAGATCCATTAACCTTTGGGGAGACTATGAAGTGTCAAGATGTTGTTTTATGGAAAGAAGTAATAAATGGTGAGATGGATTCTATAATGGGTAACAATACCTAGGTACTTGCTGATTTGCTACTTGAATCCAAACCAATTGGTGCTAAATGGATTTCAAAAGAAAAATTAAAGTTGATGGCACAATTGACAAGTTCAAAGTAAGATTAGTTGCTAAGAGCTTTACTGAAAGGAGGGTATCAATCATTTTAATACATATGTTCTGTCGCGGGACTATCACTATCTAGAAAGTAAATTCGTTTGTGTTTATTTGATTAAGTGCTTAAGTGGAGTGAATTACTTGTTTTCCACCGCATTAGGACGTGAGTGAATTAATTTCGGCATATTTGTGAATGTGCTAATCTGTTGTGTTACCTTTATTAGGATGTCAGGACGTGAACGTGGTAGTGGTAGGCGTGGTAGGCCTAGGTGACAAGAGGTGTCGTTATCGGATGAAATTCTGACCCAAGATGAAGGAGTTGGTCAGGCCAACGTAGCTGAGCCAGTAGGTCAGCAAGCCATGAGCTCTTTGGCTCGGGAAATGGCTGATGCTTTGCAGAAGTCTATGGACATTCTCTAGGCTAAAAATCAAGTCCATACCCAAGTTGCTGAAACAGGGCCGTCTTTACTGAAGAGGGAGTTCTTCCGGTCAAATCCATATGAGTTTTTGGGGGATCCGAAGAAGCCACTGAAGGTAGATAAGTGGCTGGAGCAAATGGTAAAGATGTTCGAGATGCTTAGTAGCTAGAATGATTGTTTAAGGGTGACCTTGGTATCATTCTAACTAAAGAGAGATGTGGGTCAGTGGTGGAAGTATGCTCGTGGATGCATTGGGGTGACTTGAAAGGCCTTTGTCAATGCCTTCCAGGACAAGTTTTTACCTCCCACTACTAGGGAGAAGTGAAGGGATCAGTTCTTGAAGCTCAAACAGTTGAACACACTTGTAGCAGAGTTTAAGGCTGCTTTTACTGGCCTATCTACGTTTACACTAGAGCTTGTAGTGACGGAGGAACGCCGTTGTGTTAAGCTCAAGAAGCGACTGAGGACTGGGCCCATTTTCAAGATGGTCACGTCTATGATTAGGGATTATGGTCGTCTTGTGTAGGCGGCGGCTCATTTAGAGACCATGATTTAGACAGAGGAGAAGAGGATGAGGGGCACCAGGTAGAGGAGTCAGGAGATTCAGGGAGAGACTTAGGATAACAAGAAGCAGAGGGGTTCTACCACACAACAGTCCCAGGTAGCACAGTTTAGATCCACCTTTCCTGTATCGAGTTATGGTTCAGGAATGAGTAGTCAAGGTGGGATCACTTGTTCTAAGTGTGGTCAATTAGGCCACAAGTATCCAGTTTGCCCGCAGAGAGGATGAAAGCAATAGTCTACACTGTCTACAGCTCGTTTATAGAACTAGAGTCAATGGAGAGGGCAGCTGCCTACCTGTTATCATTGTGGTCAATCAGGGCACTTGAGGAGGTTTTGCCTTTAGACAGGTGGCACACTTGGTGCATTTGGTTCGAGATAGACATAGAGCCATCAGCCTACCCAGTCAGTACAAGCCTTGAGGCCACTCAGAGAGCCTCTTCGACTTAATCAACTTACCAATCTTATGCTCCGAGGGGTGAACAGGTAAAGCAGAGACCAGCAGGACGTATGTATGTTGTTACTATGCTAGATCAGTTGCCAACATCCTCTGGTTTGAAAGGTAACTTTTTGTTCTTCAATTCTATTACTAATGTGTTGATTGATATTGGTACATCTCATTCCTTCATTTCATCTGCATTTGCATCAGTTTTGGGATTAGAGGTGGCTCAGTTAGCATCTCCAGTTAGAGTAGAGTTTCCTGTTGGGGGTAAGGTTGACTTGGATCGAGGATGTTGCGGTTGTGAGATTGAGATTGCCAGTCGCCGACTTCCTTTTGGTTTTGTATTACTAGACATGTTGAGTTTTGATGTCATCTTAGGTATGGATTAGTTGTCTTCATACTGTGCTATTATAGATTGTTACCATTAGAGAGTTAAGGTATGCACCTCGAGTGATGACTGTTTTTATTTTTCGAGGGATTGAGCTGATAGAGTTTTGTCGTCAATATGTAACTTGTGTGGTTGGGGCGAGCTTAGTTGTCTTCTTGCAACTTCTTGGGTAGTGAGAGTGATGTGGTCCGAGTTGAGTTACGAAGGGTAGTTTGTGAATACCTGAACATCTTTCCTAAGGATCTCACTAGTTTTCCACCCCCCGAGAGATTGAGTTCTCCATTGACTTAGTGCCTGGCACAACACCGATTTCCATGGAACTGTATATATTTGTACCTGTCAAGTTGTATGAGTTGAAGATTCAACTCCAAGAGTTGTTAAATAAGGGCTTCATTCGCCCTAGTACATCGTCTTGGAGAGCTTTAGCTCTCTTTCCAAAGAAGAAGGATGGCACTTTGCGTTTATACATCGATTACCGGAAGTTGAGCCGGGTAACTGTTAAGAACAAGTACCCATTACCTCATATAGATGATCTATTTGACCAGTTGAAGGGGTCTTGTTGCTTTTTCTAAGATTGACTTGAGATTGGGTTACCACCAATTAAGGGTGGATGAGGAGGATATTCCTGGACTGAAATAAAAAATAATACCACATGGTGGGAAGAAGGTTGTAGATTGCCTCTAACTGAATGGGTGTCTTCTAATATGAAAACAAAAACTTCATTTCTTGGGGAAAAAAAATGGTATCTTTACTTTGTTGTTATTCTCTGGCAGATCTGGAAAGACAGAAATCAAATGATTTTTGAAAACTTTATTCACCCTATTCAAGTTAGTCTCAAGAACATTAGAGACTATGTTTTTGAGATTGATGAGGCATTCCAATCTCCTCTCCACCCTAACCAATCTTTACCTATACTAATTAACTGGCATTTCCCTTCTGCAGGTAAACTGAAATTAAACACTAATGGCTACTCCAAAGGAGATCCTGGACAGGCAGGCTATGGAGGGCTCTTAAGAGATGTAGCAGGCACATAGATATGGGGATACTATGGAAAGCTGGGCCACTGCTCCAATGTGGAGGCAAAGCTATGGGCCATCTACAGGGGCCTCACAATTCTATTTCAGAAAAGCACCATGGATGTAGAAATTGAAACCGATGCCACTCAAACCATCAAGTTAATTCAAGATAGACCAAGCCACAACTCTCCTTACAAGGCCCTCATAGAAGATACAAAGTTCTTAATGAAAAGATGTAATTGTACACTGAGTCATACACTAAAGGAAGGAAACAGAGTTGCTAATCGTTTGGAAAACATAGGAGTGGCACAAGATGAACATGTGGTGATTCTAGAGGATCCCCCAGAAACTGTAACAGCTTTGGTCATAGAAGATATGATTGGAGCTCATTTTGAGAGGGATTAGCCCTCTTATCTGTTGTTTGTTTGTTTTGAGACCCTTCTTATCTTTCTATGTTTTCATCTGAATCAAAAAAAAGAATGAGGAGGATATTCAGAAAACGACATTTTGTACGTAGTATGGCCATTATGAGTTCTTCGTGATGCCTTTTGGGCTAACCAATGCACCAGCTTTATTCATGGATTTGATGAATCAAATCTTCCGTCAATTCTTAGACCGTTTCATGGTTGTCTTTGTTGACGACATCTTGATCTGCTCATCATTCGAGGAGGAACACGAAGAACACTTTCGAGTTGTACTCGAGTTGCTTGGAGCCCACTATTTATATGCTAAGTTCGGGAAGTGCAAGTTTTGGTTAAAAGAAGTTAAGTTTTTAGGCCATGTGGTATCTGGGGAATGAATGATGGTAGACTCTTCTAAGATAGAGGCAGTGCAAGATTGGGAACAACCTAAGAATGCCTTGGAGAGTTAGAGTTTCTTGGGTTTAGCCAGGTATTACTAATGTTTTGTGAAAGACTTCTCTAGACTGGCCTCACCATTGACTAGATTGACAAGGAAGGGGGTGAAGTTTTTGTGGAGTGAGACTTGTGAAAAGTTGTTCTAAGAGCTTAAGGTTAGACTCACCACTACTCCAGTATTGGCTATTCTAGAGAGTGGTTTAGGTTATTCAGTTTATTGTGATGCGTCACGGGAAGGTTTGGGTTGTGTGTTAATACAAGAGGGGAATGTGGTAGCCTATAGTTCGAGGCAGTTGAAAACTTATAAGAGAAATTATCTTACTCATGACCTAGAACTAGCAGCGGTAATTTTTACCTTAAAAATCTAGAGGCATTTCTTATATGGTAAGAGATTCGAGGTGTTTTCCAATCACAAGAGTTTGAAGTAGCTGTTTTCACAGAAAGATTTGAATTTGAGATAGAGGAGGTAGATGAAGTTTATGGAGGATTATGACTTTGAGTTGAACTATCATCCGTGAAAGACCAACGTAGTGGTTGATGCTTTGAGTAGGAAGTCAGTAAGTAGTGTAGCTAGGATTGCCATCTAGGAATTGGAGATGTTGGGTGCTATTGGCAAGTTCGACTTGCATCTTCGCGAGTCCATTGAGTCGGCTATTTTGTTCACTGTAGTGGCACAACCTACACTAGTGAGTCGAGTTATAGAAACATAGAGGCACGATCACGAAATAGAGATTATCAGAGGGAATATAGCTAGTGGAAAGGTAGAGAAGGGCTTGAATGTGTATTCTAACTTAGGTGTGAGGTATCTAAACCATCTTTTTGTGCCAGAATCTTGTTGGGAGAAGGTACTCCAAGAATGCCACCATTCGCACCTTGCGGTACACCCAGGAGCACGAAGATGTACCACGACCTTAGCCACCAATTTTGGTGGAGGGGGATGAATAGAGATGTAGCCTTGTTCGTTTCGAGGTGCCTTACTTGTCAGCAAGTGAAGGCCGAACATCAACGACCAACAGGTTTGTTGCAACCCTTACCTATAGCCGAGTAAAAGTGGGAGTATGTCACGATGGATTTTGTTGTGGGTCTTTCGAGGACTTAATGGGGTAATGATGCCGTGTGGGTGACAGCCGACTGGTTAACTAAATCCGTACATTTTGTACCTATGCGCACAAGTGACTCAGTAGATTATCTTGCCAACCTTTACATTAAGGACATAGTTCGACTTCATGGGGTCCCTGTGACTATCGTTTCGGATAGAGATCCTATTTCATGGCTCGATTGTGGCAAGGCCTACAGAATGCCTTGGGCACTAGCTTGACATTTAGCATCGCCTATCATCCTTAGACTGATGAGAAGTTCGAGCGAACCATTCAAATCTTAGAGGACATGCTTCAGGGTTGTGTTCTGGATTTTAAGGGTCGTGGGAGAGGCATTTACCTTTAGTGGAGTTTTCCTATAATAATAGCTTGCAAACGAGTATTGGTATGGCACCATTTGAGGCCTTGTATGGTCGACCGTGTAGATATTTTGTGTGTTGGGCCGAGGTGCGTCACGCACCTATGTTAGGTTTTGATTTAGTCTGGGATACAATGGAGAAAGTTGCGCTTATTCGTAAGAGGTTAGTTTCGGTTTAGAGTCGCCAGAAGAGCTATGTTGACCGTAGGAGGAGACCTTTATCTTTTGAGGTAGGAGATTACATGTTCCTGAAGATATCACCAAGACGGGATTTAATTAGATTTGGGAAGAGCAGCAAGTTGTCTCCTAGATTTATTGGGCCTTTTGAGATTCTAGAGCAGATCGGAGAGGTAGCTTATCGTTTGGCCTTGCCACCCTAACTTTTTAGGAGTCATGATGTGTTTCATATTTGTATGCTTTGGAAGTACGAGCCTAATCCTTCATACGTGTTGGATTAGACCAAGTTAGAGATAGATGAGGATGTCTCGTATGAGAAGAGACCAGTAAGAGTTTTAGACTCTCAGGACCAAGTCTTGTGAGGCAAGACTATTCCATTGGTTAAGGTGTTATGGCAACGCCATGGGGTTGAGGAAGCAACTTGGGAGTGTAAGGTAGAAGTTCGTGAGAAGTATCCGAACCTATTTGTTGATATTTGAGAGTTGTGTTGGAAATTTCATTTGTGTTGTGATATATATAAAGATTGTATATGTTTTGGAGAATTGAATGGTAATAGTTGATGTTGAACAACTTAGTGTATCCTTGTTATAATTTTGGATGATATGTGATTGGTTTTATTTCAATGAATGTTAGTTGATTTTAAATTTCAAGGACAAAATTCCTTAAGGGAGAGATTATAACAATTTTATTTTAGACGCAACCCATTTTCTTGCTTTTGAATCCGAGAACCCGTGTACTTAATTGTTGTTTATCTTATTTTCATCTTCTTACTTGTTGAGATTGGCTATAGGGAGTTTTGGTTGTGTTTAAAACAAGTTAGAAAGTTAGTTTTTCCATGAGTTGTTGCCCATATTTTTGCTTCTTGCACTCGAGCGGTCTTTTATAATCTATAAAACTATTGGAAGTGTGATATCTGCACTAGAGCGATGCTTCTTGCACTCGAGCGGTCTTTTGCATTCTGCAAAACTACTGGGAGGTGGTCATTGTGCACTCGAGCTATGGTTTTGGTCGAGCGGTGTCACTTATTTTGTCTGTTCGCTCTAGTAGTGTTTTGGTCGCTTGAGTGGTCTGCGCGTATATCAGTCTGAGAAAAGGCCATTTTGAGTCACTTTTTCATCTCATTCTCTCTCTAACATTTCAAAACCCTAAATCCACACACACGCTCTCTAAGTTCTTATCTTCTAGCTCCAAATACTCTCAATCCTTTGATTTCTTCACCTCAGTCCTTTGGAATAAAAGCTTGAGCACGTCGAGGGCTTCGTTCTAATCGGAGATGTTAGTGTTTTCAGCTCCGTCAAGTTCTACCCCTTGTTTCCTTTTGTCTTCTACTTTGAGGTAGGGATTTCTTTGACTCTTTTATATGATTTTTAGCTTAGTTATTTGCCCTTTAAAAAAAGTTATTGATTTAGGGATTTTTGGAAAAACCTAAGGTTTGAATTTGAAATCAAAAGAGAGGTGTTTCCAAATGGGTTATTGAAAATGGTTGTGGAGATATGGTCATGGTTGAGCTTTGTTAAAATGATAGATATCTTTTCTTAAAATTGATTTTGTAACAAATAAGGTTTTTGCCCTAAATTTTAGATGTTTGGAATTGTGAATGGAAATGCAAAATAATGTTGAGTATTGTGAGATTGGAACAATGTTTATGTTGATGATGATGGTGGAATTGGATATGTAGTATCACTCCCATTGTAATTGATGAAATTGTATCTTTTGATTAGAAATAATTTATTGAATAGAAATATTTGTTTTAGGCTATCGATGAAGGACGGTCTTGATTGTTTTAGATATTGCAAGAGGATTAGGTTAAATTGAAACTAATTTCATATACATTGTGTATTGAGCATCATTTCATATTGAACATTGTAAATATATTGATTTTGAGAAAAGATGGTGAATACCTCGGTGAATCTGGTTAGGAAGTGTAGTTGTGGTTATTATGTTGGCTTGTGTGTCCTTGATGAAAGTTTAGAAACCTGCGCTGTTAGGTGCCAATCCTTCCGGATAGTACCGATAAAATGGCTTTGGTAGTGCTTGTATAGCCTACTGGTAGACACGTACCTAAAGATTCCCAGTATTTTGTATCCACTACTCTGTTTTCTATACAAAAGGATTATTTTCATAAATTGATATATAATCTAGTATTGCATTGTTTTGAGATGAAAAACGAGGAATGTTTGACAAATAGCATGTATATGCATTCATCTTATAATTTTGCTAAGACTCATATACTATGTTAGAGTATTTCTACTGGGCTTTGGCTCACCCTATGTGGAAAACAACTTTTAGGTGCTGATGATGTGCCTCCACCAAAGACGTAGCTTGGGTGGACTTGGAGCTTAAGGCTTCATTTTTGATTTCTTGAAGTAATTATTTTTGTTGAAGCCCTGGGCTTTACATGTATTAAGTTTAAACTCATTTTGTTGTAACAAAATATCATCTTGGAAAGTTGCAGCCATTAGGGAATTTTATTACTTAGTTTTACCTCCTTTTTTACTCTTGTATCCATGTCATATGCTATAGACTCAGAATCTAGAATTTGTGAATATATATTGCATGTGCCATCTTTTGTAATGATCAAAGATATAATGAATAGAAGTTATGAGATTGTTAATCAATTGTAGCACTATTATGAGATGGGTTAATGTTAATTATTTTAGGATGTTACAGTTAATGAGTGTGAAAAGAGAATTAGAAGTAGTAAATGATAAGTAGGCTTAAAATCTTTATCTAAGGAGGTGAGATTTAAGGGAATTACTGGACTGAATTTTTGTAAGATAAATAGTTAACATATGAGGTTTCTATGAAATGGCAAGTGGGATTTTACAAAAAGTTTATCTATTTATGTAATCTATTTTCCATATAAAAGGATACGTTAATTATTTATGTGTCACCTGATAGCATTCATGATCGCATATATCTATTGATCTTATTGTTAGGAACCATTATAAATCTCTACTGGACCTAGTGTTCATCCCATGTTGTTTAACCATCTTACAAGAACAAAGTCAGTTGCAATGGTTTGAAGATTAAGAAGTCCTAGTTCATTAAGACTTCTTACCATGTGAATTGTAAATTAAGTGTTAGAATGTTGTAATAAGGATGGTATCCTTCTATTGTATATGATTATTGTGTAATCTTTTATGTAAGCTTTAAGGCAAGTATTGTCTACATTTGTGTAGAGCATTTCTACCATTGTAATTATGCGAGAGGGAACCTTATTTATTTCATCTAACTCATCTGATCTCTATAATTATAATTTGGAAATGGATGTTCATAAGAAATTTGATAATGTATCTAAGTATTTAAATCTAGGGCGTGGCATTCCTCATCTACTTCTATTAGCCTTTGAGATTCTATAGATTTTGTGGAAGAAATTGAAAATATTGAATCAGGTACTTATTACATTTGAAGTTAATTTATTTCCCTCTTGACTTAATTTTTAATTGTTAATAACATATGTGTAATATGTTTAATGTTCTTTAGAACTTATAGGAACAAGCTTGGATGATTAAGTTAGGTTTGAAACTCTTATGCTTGTTATTTGATTGTATGTTAAAATTTAGTTTTAATTCTATTTCCAATTTTGATAGACTTGTGGTTTAGACTTATGAGATGATTGTTTAAAGTTTCAGTTTTGTTTTAATGTCAAGATTTTGGTTCTTAGATTATATTTTGTTTCTAATTCTAATTCAGTAAAAGCATCGAGCCTTAGTATTTATTTATTTATTTTGTTTGTATTTTTGTGAATGGTCGGATTGAATATGGTTAAAATTGCGTATAAATGGCTAATTTAATATTTTTACATACATTATTTATTATACTACAAATTTAAGAAATGACTCAATTTTGAAAGTACTTAAACCGATTAAACCGCATGGAGCTGAACGATTTGAATCTGTACTGAAAAACCTAAGCAATTAATGATTCAAAATAGATTTAATTGAAATAATCCCCAAACAATCAAAACTAACAATTTAAATCATCTAGCATATATGAAAGTGATTTAGATTGTTGTTTCATAATTAACAAATCGACACAAATGGTTTTTACGTGGAAAAAATCACAGTTGGAGCACCTCCAATTATGATAGGGAAAAAAAAACCACCGGCGAAACGCCACTAATCAATCCACTATGAAGAATGAAAATACATAAGATTACCAAACAATTTACCCAACACTTTGTAAAATTATCTTTAACAACTTGTGCATCTTTCACCAATGCCTTCGTGACGGAATTGATTGGTTTGATGTTGAATCCACAACACCTAAGTCGAATCCACGACAATGAGTTGCTTCAAACTCTTTCAAAGCCTTCACGCTCAAGTCTTCGAAATCCACCGAACAAGAACTATTTGATTTGAATGATCAACTAACCTTTTGATGTACAAGATTTAGATCATGAGATAAATTCACCAAGACATCAAAGGAAACAAGTAAAGTACCTCCCAAGAAAAACTCAAACCCTCAAGAATATGATCTGGAAGCTATAACCCTAAAATTTGACTTTCGCACAGCTTTATAGAGAACAGGGTCGTGGAGACCGCTTGAGCCATGGAATGGTCACTTGAGCAGTGTGTCACATATGCGTGAAGTCTATCAGCGACTTCGCTCGAGCCACCAACAAGTTCGCTCGAGCAAACATTGAACTCTCCCAGTACTTTTGCAGACAGGTTAAACTTCTGAGAGTTGGGATTCTTCGCTCGAGCGACCACTCATATCAAAATAAGAAAACAATATGTCCATCAAGTAAAAATAAGAACTGCCCAAAGTAGAGAAATAGAGATAAAATAGGAAACCATTATGGATACGGTGGAGGAGGCTGCTATTACATTTGAAGCATAGAAAGAATCTATGCAAGCTGGAGAGATTACTGGTCCACATTATGCTCTATGCGACCAGAAAAAGCCTCCAATGCAGTGAGACGAGCATCGATAGATGTCTCTAAGTGAGTGATACTGCATCATATACATCCATCCGAGTGTCCAATCGATCAAAATGTGCAAACAAGGCTTGCTCTACTTGACGAAGCTGTCTTCTAATAGTACGGGCTGCTCCGTCTCACCAGCAATTGTAGCATCCAGCTTAGCTTCTTCATCCATTTGGTCCTCACATGCACCAGAACCACCCATCCCTGACGCAGCCCCTTAACATGAGCCTGACTTTGGGATACCACCTTTTTAGTGATAGGTTTGATTGGACACACAAACTCATCAGAAGAAGAAATAAGAACAAAAATAGATGAGAGAATCCGATTGACAAGACACCCATAAGGAAGACCAAATGATTTTTTTCCTTCAAAAACTGAAATCATCTTTTCAACAATCATTTCTGGAAGATCAATAGGAAGACGACGGTCTACACAAAAGAGCACATAACCTTGGTCCTATGAAATATTAGAATTATGGGTTGTGACATGAATGTTGGCACAAACAATGATGTTCAAAAGGCGAAAACGAGGAAGGAGTTCGTTTTGCTTAATAAGTGCCCCGACAATCCAAGTCCGAGGTGTGCCACATATTTCAGAAGCCACCATGTCAAAGTCATCATTTCAGGAAGCAAGGAATGGGAAGTGACAATCATAAGGTAAGACCAAATGAACTCCCCATCAACATGGAGTTCCTTGGAATGAACCCAAGTTTTGAAAGAAGTAGAGACTTGATCAATAGAGTGAATGTTACAATAGAATTCCGGAACCCAACTGAGATTTTGTTGGCCCAAGAAAAGTAGGACACAGTCACCTCCTAATGTATCAAAGGCAAAGTGAATGGGAATGGACTCGAAGGTAGAGGATTGGACATTACACTCTAGATGAACGGTTCTAGACTCGTAGAAATCCCGAAACAAGTTGGCTTTTTCTTTGGATTGAAATTTCTCAATATTATAGGAGGGTAGCTTTTCTGCGTTTGGAGGATTCAGCCATGACTAAACCTCGACAACACAAGAAAAAACACCGACAACCCCCCAAAGAAATCCCACCAAGAGACAAACCAGACATCCCTAAACACGACACAATTGAACCAACACCCCAAGTTCAAACAAATAGGACAAAGCCCCATTAGTAAGCAGCAGAGAATAACAAAATTCAGGGACAACCACCACCAGGAAAATTGGAATAAACTAATCATGATTAATGATGTGCAAAATCAATACCCAAAGTGACTTAGTCATACAATTTAATCAAAGTACACTATAAAACCCTAGGAAAAATAAATAAATAAGACAAATAATGAACCTAGATGGCAAAACAACAACTAGAAAGAAAGAAAGAAAAAAATTGTAGATGAACATTAACATGAGAAACCCTAGGCATGGAATAATCATTAACTATGGAAATAGAAGAGAAAGGAGAGAAGAAAAAAAAATAGAGGGGACTTACCCAATAGTGATGAAGATCACAAATCCATAGGCTAAATCAAGTGAAATCAAGAGACAAGCGATCGAGCACAATGATGACTGGTGTTTGCTCTAGGAGAGAAAAGAGCCCTAGAGGATTTGGGGAAAAATGGACTGAAAAGGATGGGTTCAACTATTTAAACCTACGTAGACCGCTCGAGTTACCTATTTGTCACTCCAGCGAAGTCACTCAAATACGGGTTCAACGCTCGAGCTAAGACTCATTCGCTCGAGCCCAAAAAAAATGCTATCAGTAGTTCGTGTCACTTGCAAAAATACTGGATTGAGGCATTTACTGCTCGAGCTCAAGAACCTTTGCTCAAGTGGTACAAAAAAATGCAGAAGGCTTGCAAGAGTCTCAAATACAACCTGCTAAGCATCCAAAATCAATCATACAACTAAGTATCTCCTAAAACAAGGATTAGTATGATGGCAATGATGGGACACTAAGATGAGATAATCCACACATCATGAAGCTCACAATCTTGCAAAATAGACAATATGAACATAATATCATGAGCAAGTCAGGTAAGCATATATCAATGAACATAGTTAGCGTATGAATGCACATCTCGATGACAAACATGAGAGCTCACATATTACGTGCGTGTGTGTGTGTGTATGTGTGTGTGTGTGCGCGCAATCCTTGAGTAGCACAATCGCTAGAGTTAATCCTAGTAGTGATCGGATGGCTAGACCTCTGGCAAGAGAATCTACACATGATTGAGGAAAGTCAAACCACTAGGAAATAAGGGGTATTTGTTGAGTAATGGCAGTGGCTTTCCCTCAATCAAAGAGTAAGTTTTTTTTTTTTTTTTTTAATTTTCTTTCTTTCTTTTGTGTGCTCATTGGATGCTTTCACGCTCATGAGTATGGAAACCAAACCAGAGAAGCATTAAGAAAATAAAGAAGGCCTGGTTGGTGCCTTTAAGGTAGCCTATGGAGATACAAAAATATGGTAGGTGGTTAAGAGACTCAACATCACCCATGATATGCTAGTATAAGTCAATTACTCGAGACACCCATGATATGCTAGTATAAGTCAATTACTCGAGACACAAATGCTAGTTGTCCATAGAGAAATTTGATCACTTATGCGGAAACCCTTACAATAGTTTAACTCAAGGATGTGTATAGAATAAGATCATGAAAGCAATGAGCATGTACATTTAAAATGAACCAGGGACAAGGACACATAAAATCTTGCAAGTAGCACGAGAGGTGTTCAAGTAAATATATGTGCGAAGATGACAAGTATCAATGATAATGAGATTATAACATCCAAGCACACAGAATACCAATCACACACAACCACTCATGTAACAACTCAGACTCTTGTTTATGAGCACTACTCCCAAGGTCTTTCTAAGGAACTCAAATCTAAGAAAATCAAGAGGTTTTGTGAAAAAATTTGCTCTTTGATGCTTAATGGGTACATGTTCAAGACCAACAAGGCCCTCATCAACTAACTCTCTAATGAAATGGTGACGAATGTTAATATGTTTAGTGTGAGAGTGTTGGACCGAATTTTTGGAGATATTGATGACACTAATGTTGTCACAGAAAAGAGTGAGTGTGTCTTGGGGTATACCATAATCATATAGCATTTTCTTCATCCAAATCATTAGAGCATAGCAACTCCTTGCAGCTATATTTCACAAGAGATTCAGATGTGGATCCAAACACAATATCATCAACATAGATTTGAGCAACTAGGATATGTGACTTAGTATGTTTGATAAATAAGGTCTTGTCCACAGTACCCCTTTGAAAATCACTGTCAAGAAGAAATGTAGTATGCCTATCATACCAAGCCTGAGGGGCTTATTTCAACCCATACAAAGCCTTGTCTAACTTGTAGACATGATTTGGAAATTTAGGGTCCCTAAACCCCGTTGGTTGCTTAACATAGGCCTCTTCTTTTAGGTATCTATTCAGAAAAGAACTTTTCACATCCATTTGAAGCAATTTAGATCCAAGAAAGCATACAACAACAACTAAAATGTGAAAAGATTCATGACGTGCAACCGGAGCAAACGTCTCATCATAGTTAACGCCATCTACTTGTGTATAACCTTGAGCAACCAGCCTAGCATTTTTCCTAACCATTGTACCATTCTCATCAGATTTATTTTTAAATATCCATTTGGTACCTATTACATTCATATCTTTGTTACGTTCAAACTTTGTTACGTTCAAATTACCTTATTCTTCATGCATTGTATTAACCCAACTATCATCTAGTAAGGCTTTTTTTTTTTTTTTACATTCTTAGGTTCAATTAAAGAAACATAACACATATGAGATACCTCTTCCCGAATTTGTTTTTGGGTTTTCATTCGGTCTGAAACACTCCCAATCAATTGCTGTATCGGATGATTCAACTTCACCCTTGCCAATGATTTCAAGATAGGACTGGTAGTGACCTGAGTAGTAGTGGTGGTGTCTCTTTGTGTGCTTTTTGGAGTAGGGCTCGCCATAGGAGTTAGTACTTGTTCACCTTCTTGATCTTTGCCTTGAACTTCTCCTCGACTTTGTGGTGCCTATCTAGATTTTGAGGATCACCATCTTCTTTCTTAAGTAAAGGTGCTATTGGAGAACCTGTGTAATCTATAACCACATTGATAGATTTCATTATAGATAAAGTACGAAGATTATAGACAAGAAAGGCTTTACTTGTGCTTGAATACCCTAGAAAAATACCTTTATCACTACGAAAGTCAAATTTTTCCAAAGGCTCTCTATCTTTGAAAATATAACATTTACTCCCATACGTGTTGAAATATTTTACATTAGGATTCAATCCTTTTCACAATTCATATGGAGTTTGTAATGTGTCGGGCCTTAGATACACATGATTCACCACATAAACAGCGGTATTTAAGGCTTCAGCCCAAAAACTTGGGAGGAACTTTCTTACTGAGGAGCATGACCCTAGCCATCTCTTAAACAAACCTGTTTTTCCTCTCAACAACTCCATTTTGTTGTGGGGTCATGGGTGTAGAGAATTCATGCTTACTGCCATGCATATCACAAAAATCCAAAAACAAGCGATTTTCAAAGTCACGACCATGATTAGTTTGGATTCTTATGATACGCTCGATAGAAACACCTTGTTCATTTTGGATTTTATGAACTAAGGATTTAAAAGCATCAAACATATCACATTTTTCTCTTAAAAAATTTACCAATGCAAAACGAGTACAATCATCAACAGTTAAAAAATATATCTTTTACCTCCAATGCTTTCAATACGAGTGGGTCCTATAAGATCCATATGAACAAGATCAAAAGAACGCTTGGTTGTTAAGCTATTCACTTTCTTGTGTGGGGCTCTAGTTTGCTTCCCCAATTGACATGGCCTGCACATTTGGTTCACATACTTACCCATTTTGGGCACTCCTCTAACAATCTCTTTGTTGGCAATCTTAGTTAGGTCTTTGAAATTCATGTGGCATAATCATTGATGCCATAGGTCAAGATTACTTATGATGGCCGAGTGACAAGTGAGTCTTAGTAGTAACAATCCCATAGTAGTTATCAGATATGCGAACCCCATGCATGACAGTATTTCCTTTTTTATCCAAAATTTCACATTTATTTTTAGAAAATAATACCACATGATGTGAATCACACATTTGACTAATGCTCAAAAGATTATCTTTAAGGCCGTCAACAAGCAAAACATTTTCCAGACTAGAAAGACAGGGGACACTTATAGAGCCCTTACCAATGACACTAGAAGTGGCACCATCTCCAAAGGTAACAATTCCTCCTTCATTTTTTCAAGGGATGTGAAGTAGGATTTGTCACCTAACATGTGACGAGAGCATCCACTGTCAAGATATCACATGTGCGAGTCACGTGCTTTTAGTACAGTGTGAACAACAAAACAAGTCAGGTCACTCTTTCTTACCCATATCTTTTTGGTCTTCACAGAAAAGGGATTGGCATTCTTAGTAAATGTCTTAGCGTTGTGAACACCATTATGAATCTTGGTATTCTGCCTTGACATGTAAGGTTGTCTCCTAACCCATGAAGTATTAGAATATCTAACTTTTTGGGAGACTCTACCTAATAACTTAAAACAATATTGGTGAATGTGGCCATACCTACTATAATGATGACAAATAAAATAGGTTTTACCTTCATTTCTTTGGTCATACCACCTTTAGGTTGATGGAGAGACTTGTCATCCAGTTGAATCTTCAGCTTTCCCTTGGTTTGAGTTCTTTTGTCATGAGTTGTAGGAGCATTTCCTTTCTGCTGTGTTGCATCACTATAGACTATAACTTTTGTCACCGCCCATTTGTTGAGATCTAATGGTGTCTTTAAGTGTCTTTGGTCCTCTGTTCCACATATCAATTATGGCTCTGGCATTTTTCAATTTTTCCTCGTTCTGACTGACTAGCTCTTCCAAGGCAACTTGAGACATCTCGAGGGATTCAATCTTTTCTTCATATGTGGCAAAGATTTTAAGAAGTTCATTCCTCTCAGTCTCACAGGTCAGAAGTTTTGCACAGAGAGCTTGTCTATCACTTGAAATCTTGATGACATTCTTTTTAGCTGCAGAAATCACCCTTTTGAACTTGACTTTCTCACTTTCACATGCTTTAAGTTTGATAGTAAGTTTTTCATTCAACTTGGATAAGTAGAGATTCGCTGTATAGTTTTTCATAAGCTCGTTGAAGTTCTTCACCATCTATCTCAGCATTATCCTCTAAGGTTTCATCATCTTCTTTTCGTTCTTCTTTCTCCCCGAGAGCATCCAGTCGAGCAACTAAGGCACTAATGTGGGTATTACTGGATGGTTATGAAGATGGCTTTGTTCTTTCATGGAATTGCATAAAAACAACCCATGCATCTTTGGCATTATTGCAATGAGAGATCCGATCTTGTTCTCCTTCAGAAAGTGCTTCTTAGATGGTGTTCAGAACTCTTTCACTACTCTCTATGTCAGCCCTTTCAACGTCACTCCATTCCATAGTCGGCTTGGCAACTTTTTGATTAGTGTTCGTATCGATCACAAATGGTGCTTCAACATTCTCCTCAATTATGCACCAACCTTCAGGATCCCAAGCTCTGAGATAAACTCTCATTCTGCACTTCTAGCCTGATCCGCTGGTTGTATCAGATAATTACTCCTATCAAAGGTATGAGTATGATGCAGACTAGGCCCACGAGCAAACTCAATCGGCTTGGGAGTTGATTTAGTGAAGCTAGAGTAGAATGCCATGTAGGTGTTATCTCTATCCTCACCAGATTCGGTTTTCTCGACTTCTTGCTCTGATCCGCTTTCATCATTCTAAGTCACTGTGCAGACTTTCTTTTGCTTCTTTTTCAAAGGACATTTGAGAGCAATATGCCCAAACCCTTGGCATTTATAGCACTTGACTCCTTGTTCTCTCATAGTCTTCTTTTCAATCTTCGGAGCAACTTTGTGTTGAACAGTTTTGGGTTTACCATTACCCTTCTTTTTAGAGCTAGAGTCCTTGAAATTAGGCTTCTTTTTTTTCTTTTTTTTTTTCAAAATTTTTAATTTTTTTTTAGTAAACATAGCTGCCATTTCGAACTCTAGATCAATTTCTACCTCAGGGTTCTTAGCAATCTCATAAGCACTAGTAAAGGCCACACTATCCTTTTGTTATTTCTTTGAAATCAGATTGGCTTCATAAGTTTGTAGGTTTCCAACTAACTGATCAAACTTGAGGTTCTTAACATCCAGAGCCTCCTCTATAGCTGTCACTTTTGATTGGAACCTATCGGGTAAGTACCTCAAAATTTTTCCAACCACTTTAGATTCAGGGATTTTTTCACCGAGTGTGAAACAAGAATTCACGATGTCACTAAGTTTAGCATAAAAATGATCAAACGTGTCATCCTCATGCATAAAAAGGGTTTCAAAAGAGGAGGTGAGATATTGAAGTTTTGACCTTTTAACAATAGTAGTACCCTCCTGAATAGTTTCAGGAATGTCCCAAGCCTCTTTTGATACCTCACATGTACAAATACGTCGAAACTCTTCTGGTGTGATAGAGCAAAAGAGAGAATTGAGAATTTTATTGTTCCAACTCGAATTTTGATAATCAATTGTATCCCATTTATCAATTGGTTTGGGAATATCAACACCATTGAAGGTAACCATAGGTTCACTCCACACATAGATAACAGGGTGTTGAACTCTCTCATCAATTGATTTTAAAAATGCCCTCATACAAGCTTTCCAATAAAAATAGTTTGTCTCATCAAGTAAAGAACGTCTATGGGTCAAGCTACCTTCAGGAACTGAATCCATTGACATGAATCACACAAAACCATACTCCTATAGTTTTTCTTAAAAAAAACAAGAACGAGTGACCCACTTTGATACCAATTGAAAAACCTAAGTGATTCGTGATTTGAAACAGATTTAATTGCAACAATCCCTAAGCAATCAAAACTAACAATCTAAATCATCTAGCATGTATGAAAGTGATTTAGATTGCTGTTTCATAATTAATAAATTGACACAAATGATTTTTACGTAGAAAAAGCCACAGTTAGAGCACTTTCAATTGTGATAAAAAATTATGGGCGAAATGTCACTATTCAATCCACTATGAAGAATGAAAATACACACGATTACCAAACAATTTACCCAACACTTTGTAAAATTGTCTTTAATAACTTGTGCCTCTTTCACCAATGCCTTCGTCTCGGAATTGATTAGTCTAATGTTGAATCAACACCCAAGTCAAATCCACGACAACGAGCCACTTCAAACTCCTTAAAAGCCTTCACGTTCGAATCTTTGGAATCCACCAAACAAGAACTCTTTGATTTGAATGATCAACCAACCGTTTAATGTAAATGATTTAGATCATGAGATAAACTTAGCAAGACATCAAAGGAAACAAGTAAAGTACCTCCAGAGAAAAACCCTAACCCTTAAGAATATGATTTGGAAACTATAACCCTAAAATTTGACTTCCGTGCAGCTTTATAGAGAACAAGGTTGCAGAGACCACTTGAGCCATGGAATGGTCACTCGAGCAGTGTGTCACATACGTGTGAAATCCATCAACGACTTTACACGGGCCACCATTAAGTTCGCTTGAGCGAACATTGAACCCTCCCAGTACTTTTGCATTCTGGGAGTTGGGATTCTTCGCTTGAGCTGCTATTCCTTCTTTCGAGCGGTCCATGATAAAATAGAACACAGATTACAATTGGAAAAAGTGTTTGCTCGTGGAATTGACAACACAAGAGACCTAACAGGTGCGGTTTGGTAAAAAATTCGGTCTGTATCAGTTTTCAATATAATAAAACTGACATTACGGTTCGGTCCAAAATTTCACCTAAACACCAATCGTCCCGAACCGATTGCATCGCTAGTTTAAAGACAAGTATACTATGCCATCTTGACTAACTTTGGCGTGTCTTCACTAAGTAAATGATTCAAATCTTAAGATATCTTCACCTATGTATAAGGCTTCCAAGTGAACTAAGAATCATTATCTAGTATTTTGAAAATGGTAGGGGAATGTTGGGGAATTTTCAAAATGATTTTCAAAATTAATAGTTTAGGTTTTGTCCTTGTTTTTCTATGGAAAGCTTGGAACAAGCTTGGGGACTTTGTCCCACATTGGAAAGACAGAAAAACAATGAGCATTTAATAAAGTGCTACATGAAATATTCCTTTGAATATGGAATTGTGGAATGGATGTTAGTGTGCATGCACTCACACTGCAAGGATGGTGCATCATCCGCACAGGCATACGTGTGTGGTGCGGGCTTTGTGGCGTTTGATGATGCACTTTGCATTTTGCATTTTGCATTTTGCACGAACGCATCGGCGCAAGTTGTCATGAAGGCGCTTTTTTATTTGCATCGGACAGGCTGGAGCAATGACATGGATCCGATATAGCATCGGTGATGTGGAATACAGTCAACTCTGCGTGGCAATGATGTGGCATCTGTTAGTGATGAGTCAACCAACCGATCGAACGATTGCATTTCCGATCTGAAGCAGTTTGATCATAGTCGTTGATTGGAGATGTGCGCGATCATACTGTTGAGATTGTACCCGATCGTGATTAAGTGCGATCAGTCAAGGCATCTATTTAGTGTGAGATTGATCTACACCATAAATCGACAATCCAACGGCCAGATTTGATCAGATGTGATCAAGGGACATAACCATTTGATCAAATGCATCAAGGCCTATAAATAAGCTGCGAAATCAACCACTTCAATCCATCTAAAATCCTAAAAGCATTCATGCAATTCTCTTTCTCACTCTCTTGATTTAAAGTTTTCGATCAAGGGTTTCTTAAGCAAGTTTCTACTTTTATTACTGGTAATCAAATTCTGCAGATTTTATTATTAATATCTTGGTTTTCTTGATTATATCAAGAGTATTCTGATCTACTATCGTCACTGTAGGCACTAATAGACTTAATCCTTAAATCAGGTTTCATTATATCTTAGAAGCGAATTTGCTGTAACCCCCTGCACACCTATTGATGGATGTAAATATTGTCTTTAGGAAAGTAACTAAGTAAGGCGACTTGAAGCACGAATTTTTTGTTCTATATAGATAAAATCATTACCAAGTTTTGAAGACTTGAAGACCACCAACTGAATAATTCAAGACGAACTTCTCCAACTCTTTAGCCATTAAACTTAATGTTGGTATATATAAATCGTCTAAAATGTCATTTTGCATAGAGTTTAATAACTAAAATATTATTTTTTAATGACTAAAATATCATTTTTCGTTAGTTTTACTATCAGAAATAGACAAATAATTTAAATTGAAAATAAATTAAAAAATTAAGATTCATTTTATTATAAAATTCAGACTCAAGAATTTTATTTGTAATTTTTAAAATAAAATTATATACTGTTTCTAAATTCTAAACACTATCTCAAAACTATCAGATGCAATGGATCCGATATTGGTATATTGACTAGTACCCCTCGTGGACTAATCCAAACTAGTCTTACAAGTTTAATGGTATTTTATTTGCTTTCACTGGGTTCAATATATTATAGGGCCGTTTGGGTAGATGGTTTTGGCTATTTACGGTAGATGGTTTTGGCTATTTTAATTACCCAAAAAAAAAAAAAAAAAAAAAAAATTATTTTAGTCACAATAAATAAAATATCACATAACCTATAACTATTACATTTTTCTCTCACAAAAAAAGTTAAAAAAGTCAAAAAGTCCTTCCCAAGCCAAATTTTTTAGCTTATACTAAAATAGCCAAAAAAGTCAAAAAGCTAAAAAGTCAATTCACTTCTCAAACGACACCATGTGGCATTTTGGCAACATGGTAAAAAGCTACGTTTTTAGCTTAGTTCCAAAAAAAATTACATTAGTTTTTTTAGCAAAAAATCATTTGACAAGTTGAAAAAAAGCTACATATAAAATTACAATTATACCCTCAATATTATTTAAGGTTATACATGGATGAAAATGTAAATTTTCTAAATTAGGTGGGGTAGTTTGGTCATTTTATTGTGATGTGTTATCATAAATAAATATTAACCAAAAAAACCAAAAGTAGCTTTTTATTAACTTCTCAAATCATTTTCTAAAAAAGCTAAAAAACTTAATAAAAAGTTAAAAATTAATTTTTTACCATCTTTTCAAAACACTCCCATATAATATTAGCTTTTGTTGTGAGATACGTTTTGATTCAAGCCAAATGTTTGTTACTTGCGAATTCTTGCATATATAAGTTATTTTAAAATTCTAAGATTATTATAATTTTGTGAATTTAAGAAGGTTGTTAAGAGAGATCCAGATTATTATAATTTTTACATTTATAATAAAACATTTTTTTGGTTATATCATATCATGTATCTCATGTATAAGAACTATTTAATCCCAAAAGGGTTGGGATATACAAATCAAGGTATGGGGCGTTTTGAAAAGTTGATAAAAAGTTAATTTTTGATTTTTTACAAAGCTTTTAGCTTTTTGGAAAGTGATTTGGGAAATTGGTAAAAAGTTGACTTTTGGCTTTTTAGTTTAATAATTGTTTATGGTGTCAAATCAAATTAAAATGACCAAAATACCCTTATCCAACGTAAGAAATTTATTTTTTTATTTTTTTGTCATAGGCTCCAATTTGTAATTTCATACTTGCATTTTTATAACTTTCCAAACCAGTTTTGTTGCGTTTTTGGCCACGTGCATTTTTGGACCTTGGATAAAAAACGTGGCTTTTTTCAAAAGTTAAGTGACCAAATTACAAACATAACCCCTGCTTTCTCTTCATTAGTATATGAAAAATTGAGGTAAATTACTAATAGATCATAATAATTAGACTTGTTAAGTTTTTGTTATTGGTAATCTCGTTTGACAAAACTCCTTTTAGTTGTAATTTTGTTCATCTTTTATTTCAGCGAAGCTATGAATTTTCAGATGGGAATCCAACCTGAATTGTGCCTTGCAGAGACATTTCAGAAGTTAATTCTTTCTTGTTTGCTACTTCGCTGACTATGTCGAGAATCGAGCCGTGTTTCCGAAGTTGAGTTTCCACTCGAGCGGAGATCGCGGCCTTATTTTCTATAAATATGTGTTTCGGTCTGATTTTAAGTTTACGATTTCTAGATCTTCTTCTTGGGTATTATGATTTTTATTTTGAGCTTCTTTACTTGTTTCCTTTGATATCTGTGAGAAATTAATCATGAATCAAAAGGTTTGTTTCGTTTGTTTTATTTAAAAAAAGAGAGAGCTGTTATTCCGTGGATTCCGTGGAATTTGGGTATGAAGTTTTGGTAGATTCCTGAGTGGCTCATCGTTGTGATTCAACATCGGCGTTGTGGATTCAACGTTAGGCAAGACAATTCCGAGGTGAAGACGGGGCTGGAAGAGGCACATAGGGGTCAGTTCGATTCGGGTATGGACTCACTAGGTAATTGAGAGTACACTTGTGTAATTCCTTTATGTTTTCTTAGTGGATTGTTTTGTGACTTTTGCCCGTAATTTTTTATCACAATTGGAGGAACTTCAATTCTGTTTTTTCCACATAAAATCATTATGTCGATTTATTTTTGATTGTTTGATTGGGATTGCTATTTACTGGTTAAAATTGATACATAATCACAAATCAATATCTAGGGAATTTCTAGATTTTTCAAGACTTAATTCCCATCAAATCTTGTTAAACATAAATCTTAGTACAATCGTCACTAAAAAAAAAAATTTATGATATTTTTTGCATGTGTCGTTAAAAATTGACAATTAATGTTTTTTTTTTTTTATCACAGTTTTTATAAATTGTCGATAAAACTTACAATTAGTGATATTTTTCTATGACAAAATTTTCAAACTGTTACTGAAAGTTGAAAAATAGTGACTTTTTTTTTTGTATCGATTTTTTTAAACTATTGTTAAAAGTTAAATTATTGATATTTTTTCTGACAGTTTTAAATTGTTAAAAATTAACAATTAGTGATATTTTTTAATAACGTTTGATGAAAAATACTAGTAATTATCATAGGACTTATTAGATATTAAATCTACTTATTAAGACCTATACGTAAATCCCACTAGAATCTGTTACATATATTTTTCCGAAACTTACCAAGGAAGGTAGCTTTTCTTTTTATATTATTTTATTTTACATAAATTACAAATATATTTACTGAGATTTATTTAAAATATATTGTGCATGTAATTTGAAAATTTATAAATATTCGCCGGTCAAAATGTCTCAACAATTTGAAAATTGTCAGAAATGGGTATGTAGTACAATCGCAAATTGAAATTCACTCCTCGTGTGACAGTCCTATTATCCAAGTGAAATGGGTATGCAGTGTAAGTGTAAAATAGGATGGTGTTTGGGAACTTTGTTTTAAGGCTAAAACAGCCTTTAAAAAAATAATAATAATAAAAATAAAAATAAAAAGCCCAAAAGCCTCTAAGTTGAAGTTTTTTTTTTAAAAAAAAAAGGCCGGCAGTGCTGTTACTGTGACAAAGCCTACACTGTCACAGTGACATGTAAGAAAATTATAATTTTGCCTCTTTAATTTATTTTGAAAAATGTGAAGTTAGGAATAAATTTATTATTTTAATTTCAAATATTATTTTAATACATTTTTTAATATACCAATTCAAATAAAAATTCATCCTATCTTTTCAAACACAAAAATTAAAATAACTTATTAAAATAATCAAAAAATTAAAAAACTTTTAAAATAATCACTTTCCTAGTGGTGAGCATGGTCCAGATTGGACCGGATTGGGGTAAAACCAAGACCAATCCGTTATTCTTGAAAAATTGGAACCAATCCAATCCGTTTAAATCATAGAATCAATCCGAACCAATCCATTTAAATATGGATTGGATTGATTTAGGACCACGGATTCACATAATTAAATTACAAAAATATATATATATAACCCTTTAATTTCATAAAAACATAAACATAACGATATATTAATTCCACAATAGCAACATGTTATTCTATAATAGCGACATACTGTTTTAGAATTTAAATAACCATAAGAAAATTAGTTTCACCATAAATATTTAGACCATTCAAATTAAAATTAAAAACTAACAAACAAAAGTAATAAAATAAGATATTATATGGGTTTAGATTTGAGTTTAGATGGGGATCGGTTCCAATAAAAATATAGACTATTTGTATACGGTCCGGATCGGTTCCAATCCGAAACCGTGTGATTCAATCCGGAACCAATCCGTGGACTATGGATTTTTAATTCTTCAATTCGAAACTAAACCACGGATTGAAAAAATCAATTCAAACCTATCAAATTAGACTGAATTGGATCGAATTACAAATTTCGCAAATTTCTTACTTAGCCCTGCCAAACACCCACGATATGGCGCTTAGAAAAGTCTTGAATAAAAGGGACAAGTCATTAATTTTGCAACTACCGGAAAGTGAGGATGATAGCTCTGTGTGTTCTTCATTCATAGCCATAAAAAAGAGTGTCTTGCTGCGCTTGCAGGTGAGGAGGGTGTTTGGGAACGATTTTTTTTAATTTTTTTTCATTATAAGATAAATTAGTTATAAAATTAAAAAAAATAAATTTAAATAAAATATTACATCAAATTTTATATTCATTTCATTTTTTTTAATCACAAATATCATATTCAATTATAAAAAAACTTAACTACCTTCTCAAACACAAAAAAAATTTTCTCCAATAATATCCTATAACTAAAAAAACTTACAAAAAAATTCACTTCTTAAACACTCACATTATTGTCCTCACACCGGTAATACTATGAAATGAATTTAGAAATTTTGTGTCTGGTTTTATTTTTGAAAACTTATTTTTAAATGAATTTTTATTTATTTTTAGCGATTTTTTTTTTTTCATAATTTAGTTTGTTTATTTTTTTTAGATGTATCTAATCTTAATGTGTCAAAAAAGAAAAAAAATATTGACTAAAATATAAAAAAAAAAGTTGAATAAAAACAAACGAAATCCTTTTAAAAATAATTTATGAAAATGTAAACCAAACAATTTATCTAGATATATTATCTAGAATTTTTATATTATGATTCAGAATGTGGTTAAAATTATTTTACACGGACTCCATAGAATTCTAATGTCGATGGCCGGCAGCATGACACGTCTCTCCCTGCTCATGGAATTATTAAAGCCTCGTTTGGTACTTAGTTAAAAAAATCACATCTTTTTTTGATATATATATATATTTATGTTTTTATTGACTGTGTCTAAGAAAAATTATTTTTTTGATCCGTCTAATACGAAAGAATCTAAAATGTAAAAAAAGAAAAAATTAAAAATTAAAAAAAATCACTAAAGACAAGAACATGTCAAAAAACTATTGTTTTCAATTTTTTATTTATTTTTATATTTAATGATTTTTTTTTCTGAATTTTTCTTTTTAATTTTTTCTTATATCTAGTGAGTAAATTATAAAAGTATGAAGTTTTTAGAGTTCATTAAAAAAAATCAACTAAAAGACTACTAAAAAACAATCTCAAACCACCCTAAAAGTATGGGTTAAATCTAAAAAACACAAACAAAAATTGAATTCAAAATGTTCCAGTTTATAGCTCTTCGAGTAAAAAATAAGTGAAAACACATTCCCGTGTGAGATTGACTAGTTAATTTGCCTAAGCGCTTAGCACCTTTTGGCCCCGTTTGATAAAACTGTGGGAAAATGATTATAACTTATAGCCTAACAGCTTATACCTTATAGCTGTGAACATAAGCTGATTTTTGACTTATAAATTAAGCTTCTCCTCCCCCACTCAAAGAATAAGTTGATTTTTGACTTATAAAAAGCTATAAGCTGCATTATTAAGTTGAACCAAACACATCAAAATAGCTTAAATTAAGCTAAAAGCTCAAAATAAGCTAGAAATAAGCCCTACTAAACAGGGCCTTTGTACTGCACGAATTATTTGCTATTCTGGAAGGCAAAATCATACAACTGTATTGTCAAACGCTTGTGGTTCTTTCCTTATAATTTTAATATGAGGTGCTTGATTCTTGTCATGGTAAGCAGTGGCAGACGTAAAAGTTATGTAAAGGGGGACTAAAGCAAAAATATATAGATTTTAGAGAAATTGAAATGAGATTATATAAATTTTGGAAATCAAAATATTAATTTATTCTACAAAAACTCAAAATAACATGAAAGTAATAAAATTTTTCAAAGGTTGACTAAAATGTTAATTTATTTTATAATTACTAAAAATTGTATGAAAATAATGAAAAATTTCAAAATTTAGAATAGCAAAACTAAAATTATTTAGATTTTTAAGGGGTTAGAGTAAAATTATATATATTTTGAAGGGTCAAAATGAAAACTTTTTTTAATATGAACATTCAAAATTACATGGTGAAAGTGCAATTTTTTCGAAGTTAAGGGGTGGCCCCCCGCCACCTCCTCTGTCCGCCAATGATGGAAAGGTTGTCTATGTTCATAGTTTACAACCATTTTATTATATAAGAGAGAATGAATAAAGAGTATGATACAACTGTTACCATAGCTCAAACATTTTCGGGGTTTAAAACGAACTTCCGACATGGCAGCCTTTAACACATTTAAAAAAAAATTTGGCCAAAAGATAAAGTATCCATTTTTTTTACATAGTATTTATGAAAATGTAACTTCTATATATAATTATTAAAACTTATTTAAATATATAACTAAAAACTACCAAAATAATCCAAACTCAAGTAATAAATAAAAAAGTAAAAAAATTGTAACAAAATATCACCTATGCTCCATTTGTTTAGGCAGAAAACATTTTCTGAAGAATATTTTTCGTATTTTCTTGTGTTTGGTACAACGAAAAACTAAAGTGTCACGACCCCAAACCCACCGTTAGAGGTTTAGGCCATGACCGACCTATACTTAGGCCTCAAAGACTAAATTTCAAAAATATTTAATTAATAATGAGGCCTGAAACGGAAGCAAAACAAAAATAAAAATGTCCATTGAGCTGTGTATATATAATAAATTGAAATAATTAAAACATTTATATTACATATACAAAGACATATCTTATATATATCTCACACAAACTTAAGACTTAATCAAGATACAAAACTCTGACAAAACAAAACTAATGCCTCGACACGGAGGCGCATTTTGGGTGGTTTGGCAAAGGGCTGACTCAGAAGTAAACTCTAATGTTGATCCTCTAATTACTCATCTACATATATATAAGAGAAATGGGTGAGCAAAAACCCAGTGAGTGATATCAAAATAAAGAGATTAATGAATGAAGTCCGTAAGATTATAAAAACATGTCTTACAATTTTGAAACGAATCTTAAATTATTTTCAAAGTAAAGCATTTATCAAATCTTTACAGTTCCAACTATCATTTTCAAAGCAAGCATTTATCATATCGAAATCCATACTTTTTCAAATGCAACATATAGCTTAATCAAATAAAGCATTTTCCATATCGAAGTAAGCATTTATCGTATAGAAATCCATACTTTTTCAAATGAAACATATATCTGAATCAAATAAAGCATTTTCCATATTGAACCCATTAACAAAACATTATACGTGGTACATCTATTCGAATACAAGGGGCCCAAAGACATATACCAAAGGGATCATGAAGGTCAAGTAAAGGGACCACTCGGGTCAACATCATAAATCTTTGTGCATATATAACAAAGGGCTACGATATTGTTTCCCCCGAAGGAGGGCTTTACTAAAGAAGGGCCACGGTATTGTTTCTCCCGGGCGAGGGCCTTATTAGGAAAGGGCCACAATATTGTTTTCCCTAGGCAAGGGCCTTAATAATGGATGCTACGAATACATTTTGAAATGGACATTCATTTATTCATATAAAAATAGCATTTCATAAACATGATTTGTATAATGATTTTCAAAACATATTTGGAATTTATAGAGATATTACTTATAGTGGGTTTGACTCGAATATAACACCTCAGATGTCCAACCTACATAAAACACATAAACAAACATATCGAAACACAATTATTATTCTTGATCATATGTAACTTCTCTTGTTTTTTTTTTTTTTTTCTTTCTAAGCAAACCGGATTCCTAATTCACTTATTCTTTCTTAATCTAATAAACCAATCCCATACTTTACTTCTTAACCAACTACTTATGGTGATTCTCATCTTATTACTTCTTAATGAATCATAATTTATGCCTAAGAACGCTCAAAAAGAGATAAGGTCGAAATATGAACAAGATGTAATTTTTCAAAACATGCTGAGAAGCCCTGATTGCTCAAGCCACCACTTAGTTGCTCAAGCAGACTGCATAGTTTGCAAAAAACTGGATGGGTCGAAAGTGTGCTCGAGCCAATACTTCGTCACTCGAGCGACTAGTAAACATAAGGTGGGTTTGCTCAAGCCATCAATTGGTCACTTAAGCAATCTGTAAAGACTGTAAAAGTTCTGAAAACTCGTAATATTTGCTCGAGCTGCCAATTGATTGCTACAGCAGTCTGTAAATTTTCGAAATTTCAAACTGAAGATTTGAGCTTTCAAACTTCATTCCAAAACTTGGGGGGTCATGTATGGCTTCGTTGAAAACACGAAAATACTTTGGAAAATACCAATACATGACCTTTTAGAAATCAATTTACGAAAACTTGAATTATTTGTTCATGCATGTAAAGATTTCAAATTCTTTTTCTCTTGATTTTCAAAACATGAAATTAAGCATGTCAGCCATGAATTTTTCTAAAATCATATGCAATATAAAAGTTTTCATGCATTAAAACTTCAAAATTCAATCCAAAATCAGACTCATAAACTTATAAACATGATATAAAATTTCATGGAGAAGAAAACATTTGTTTACAAAGACTTTACAAATTAATTAAGAAATGAATTAAGTTAAGATATAATTTTCATGAAATATTTCTTGAAATTCATCTTAATTCTCTTCAAAATATAAAATCAATTCTTCAAAATTCTTGAAATTTATAATGCATTTAAATGTAAAGTATCAAAACTCAGAATTTATTCACGTATGTGAAAATGAAATTTCATTTCATGCAAGACAACAAAAATCAAACCCAAAATGTTTAATTTTCAAATAACTTCCAAAACCATGAATTTAGCTCAATTTTCTTCATTTTTTTTTTTCTTCTAAATTTCTTCCAATTATGTACATGATGTTGATTCAAAACTCATCTTTAATTTCAAGTGTAATACAAAGATTCTACAAAAATAAAGCATGATTTCCATACCTTAAGCTCTAATTTCAAAAATTAAAGTTGATTTTATCCTTTGGTCTTCTTCTCTTCAAAATCTTGAACTTCTCTCTAAAGGTTAGCACTCTTTCTCTCTCTAAAATTGCTCCATCACAAAACATGAGTAGTGAGCTGACCTCTTGACCCCTCAGATGACACACACCTCACTTCTTCATTTCTTATTGCAACACATGTGCACACATTTGCACATTAAGGTCCAGCACAACACTAACATGCACACACACAGGCTTCTCAGCACACATCCAGAATTTCTTTACACACCCACACCCATATACACCCTCAAATTATAGATCATTCCACAATTCCATTTATGATTAAGATTAATTTAATTAAGCAACACTTAGTCTTAATAAATTTTGATTAACATATAATTTAATTAATCATGACTAATCACAAATCCCACATAATTTAATTAGTCTCATTGATTTCAATTAAGGTCCAATTAATTATATTTAATTTTTACCAATCTGAATAAGATTTCTAATCAAACTCCCAAAAGGCTCAAAATATGAAATTAAACTTATCGCTATCATCAATTTTCGTTTCTCAAATCACAAAGGCCTTCAATTTCAGATAAAACTCAAAATCTCCGTCAATAAATTACATACTCAAATTGGACACCTCATAAGTAAATTTAATTATAATAATCTTAATTCCCAATCCTCATAACTTTTTTTTTTTGGGGTAAATACAATCCTCATAACTTAATTAACTTAATTAACTCTAATTCGGACCTAATTAATCAAATCTTAATTTTACTACACTGAATCAAATATTTAATTAAACTCCCATATGCTCCAATATTTGAAATTAAACCGATTCAACTCTTTAGTTCCACATCCACAAGTCATTTATGCTTTCAATTTCTAATTCCAAAATAAATCCTTAATAGAATCATATACGAATCAGACTCCATAATTCTCATAAATCCCAAATTAAATTAGAATAATGACTAATTAAAATACAAATCTCCTTAATTAATTATATGTAAAATATTATACGTGACAGGGTGGTCACAATCTCTCCCCCTTAAAAGTTTGGTCCTCCAAACTTAAGGCACTTGTACCGAAAACAAATCACATAACTCTGTTTCACTTCATTTTTCTATTCCGAAGTAACTTCCGTTCCATTCAAATCTCATCATAGGAGTTCAACTCATTTCTATTTATTTGTTGATTAATAACCCAAATCAGTAATTCATCATAGTCTGTATTATCATCAAAGGCATTTAGTAATGATCAATAACATGAGTAGATCTCGAAGTTGACCTCATAGCATCATAACATAAAATACATTAATCACATAACTCATATGCTTTTTGTGGGGACATAATTTTTGAATGACAACACGTGGCCGAGGTGTCACCGAAGTGCCGGCCGAGGTGCCACGTGTCCTGATCATGACGCCAAGATGATCTCGGCTAGACCGAGGTTATCTGCGAAGAAACCAGAATTCGGGATAAGTGGATAAGGGACAAGAGTCCTAGAATGGGAGAGGACTTCAATTTGGATTAAGATAAGACTCTTAGAGAGTTTATCCCAATCCTATTGGGAGTCCAAGATTAGCAGTAATCCTAAGTCCATTGAAGCTAGGCTTCTATTGGGATTAAGTAAGTGTTGACTATAAAAGAGAGGCACCCCCATGGGTCTAAGGCATGCTTTTTATGCTCTGAACAATGAGTTAAGCACTTTTGCTATCTTTGAGAAATAACTGACTTAATTGTCGGAATGTCCCCGGGTAGACGAACCACCGTCTGAATCTCTTCTTTTTGTGACAGGTCGTTTGGGCTTAATCTATTATGCCAGTGTTCTCCAGCTGAGTGCTTGATTAGCAGCGTGGTCGGAAATTGACACACACAATTTGGCGCCATTTGTGGGAAAGAAAGGAGAATAGATGGCCAGCAACAGACAAAAAAAGAAGGTTGGGAACGACATCCCTACTGGAAGTGGGAAACATGTAGACCTTGATGTCGAAGAAGACAACTGCAACGAAAAGACTCGTGATAAGAATCACGGAGAAAAGGACGTTGGCCGGGAGGGCGACGTGCCAAAGAAATCGGACCGAGGCGAGTACTATAACGAAGACGACCTCCAGGGGTGGAAAGAAAGATGCCTGCGGAGGGACGACGAGATGAAGGGAATGACAAACAAATTGGCGGACTTGCAAACGATCGAAAATTTCCTAATGCAGAACAACATCATGCAGCCACCGTTGCTGCTACAAGATACGCCGATTCCAGCGGCCAAGAAAGATGCCCAAAAAGGGGGGCAGAACACAGTTCCTGCAGTACCTCAGCACGCCAGGTGGGACCAAGAGACATTCTCACCGGCCTTCGCGGGAGGTCAGGCATGGAGAATCCTAGAAGATACAATCTCGACCTAGATGATTAGGTCCGAGAAGAGAAGAGCTCAGCCTAAAGTGAGCAGATCCCAGATTCCAGAAGACAAGATCTCGGCCTAGATGATTAAGTTCGAGAAGAGAAAAGCTCAGCCTAAGTTAAAGACTTTTTATATAAGGTCCACAAAGGAGTAGGTGGAAGCCATGCAAAGGGTTGGAGAATAATGCTTGGGAGTTGGAATTTTCAAGCCAAGATCGATTTAACACTTGTTGAAATTTAAAGAAAAATTTACAAGTTGCAGTTAAACCGATGTCATGTTTAACACTTACTGAAATTTTAAAAATTTACAAGTTGAAGTTAAACCAATGACATGTTTAACACTTGTTGAAATTTTAAAAATTTACAAGTTGAAGTTAAACTGAGGTCATGTTTAACACTTGTTGAAATTTTAAGAAAAATTTACAAGTTGAAGTTAAACCGAGGACATGTTTAACACTTGTTGAAATTTTAAAAATTTACAAGTTGAAGTTAAACCGAGGACATCTTTAACACTTGTTGGAATTTTAAAAATTTACAAGTTGAAGTTAAACCGAGGTCATGTTTAACACTTGTTGAAATTTTAAGAAAAATTTACAAGCTGAAGTTAAACCGGGGTCATGATTAAAAGAAGGAATGATATAGGTTCCATCACCTCAGGATGCCGAGGTAATAGAACCTAGGGGGCAGTTGTGGGGACATAATTTTTGAATGACAACATGTAGCCGAGGTGTCACCGAAGTGCCAGCCGGGGTGCCATGTGTCTTGGTCACGGCGCCGAGATAATTTCGGCTAGGCCGAGGTTATTGGTGAGAATACCAAAATCCGGGACAAGCGGATAAGGGACAAGAATCCTAGAATGAGAGAAGACTTCAGTTTGGGTAAAGATAAGACTCTTAGAGAGTTTATCCTAATCCTACTGGGAGTCCAAGATTAGCAGTAATCCTAAGTCCATTAGAGCTAGACTTCTATTGGAACTAAGATTGTGTTGGCTATAAAAGGGAGGCATCCCCATAGGTCTAAGGTATGTCTTTTATGCTCTGTCTAGTGAGTTAAGCACTATTGATTATCTTTGAGAGATATTTTACTGACTTGATCATCGGAGTGCCCCCGGGTGGACGAGTGTAGACACCCCATTTTTGATCGTCCTCAAGACTTGGTTGTGCTTGCAGGTACATCCAGCCACAAGTTCGATTGCTCGTCGAGTACTCGACTTTCGCGGCGGAACATCACAGGTTTGAGCTTTCCAAACCCTGTATCCTTTCTGCCCCATTTTTGGACCATGTGTTGGTCCTTTCAACATGTTTCTCACAGTACACTGCCGGCCACTCTCTGCCACTGCCGGCCATGCATTTGTCCCTGTCTACCATTGATGAAGCCTGCCGGCCATCAATGAGGCACTGCCGGCCACTACTGATGGCCGACAGAACACCTTGTCTCAGCAGATTTCACGCCAGATCTTTTGAGCCAGCTGGTTTCCACTCATCTCTCCTCCATACACGTGTATGGAGGGATGAAGCGCTTTTCAAGCTTGGTTAACAAGCTTTGCATTGCCTCTCTTCTATATAAGGAGAGGCACCTCCTTCATTTCAGAGGTTCAGAAAAAAAATGGGCTGAGAGTTATAGATATAGCTTTGTATGTATATCTCTCTTTGTTCTTGTTTTGTGCTTCAAAAGTGTAGTTTTGTCTTAGTTTAATACACAAACACACACTCAAACACCTTGCTTGTATTACTGAGGCTTCTTGAAGTTGTTTATGGTGTTCTTGGGTTGATTTGAGCTTGAAAAGCTTGCTGGAGCTGCAGTTTTAAAGAAGGTCTTCAAGGGTGAGTTCCTATCCCTTAAAACCCCCATTCTTGCTTAAGCTTTTAGCCCTTCTTGAATGTTGTTTTAAGCTTAGCTTTCTACTAAAAAAAGTTCTGTTTTTGTATGTTTAAAAAGTTTGTTTAAGGTCACTTTTTCGTTTAGGGTGATCTACCCCCCTCTTAGGCCTTGTTTCGAGCCATCCCTTTAGGCTCTTGTTGAAACCTTTGCATGACCTTTCTACCACTGAAATCTAAAAGATTTTCAGTGGTGGAAAGGTGGTTTTGGAGTCTTAAATAGGAGAGGGATCCCCTCTTCTTGTGTCTTGTTTACTTGCTTTGAATGTCTCATGTGTGAGCATGTTTGTTAAGTTTATGTTCCATATCTTAGGATGTATTTGTGGTTATTTTTCTATGGCATGTCACTGTTTTTGCTTGGTTTTGTCACTCCATGCATGCCTAATACACTTGTAGTGTAAATCACACAAACTAGTCTTGTGTGCTTCATGAAGTAGCATGTCATTCTAGCTTGGTTTGAGTCCATTTCAGCATGTTCTTGGTGTTGTTTTACCATGACATATCTCTGTTAGGGTTTAGTTTAATAGCTCCTTGCATGCTCCATGCACTTGTAGTGCATTTCCACGAAATAGCCTAACATGCATCATGCTTTGACATGTCATTTTAGCATGCTTTTGGCTTAGCTCTGAGAGGACTTTATCCATGTTTTAACATGCTTTAGCTCTGATTTAGGTTGTTTTGGCCATGCATGCCTCGCTTTGTATAGCTATAGTGCATTCTAGCTTGTTAGCTTTGTGTATCAAGTCCACTAGCATGCATTGCTGGGCCTATTTCAATGATTTGGCATCATTTGTAATGTGATTTCAGTCCATATTTCATGGTCATGCACTTGCATTTATTACTCATTCAATGAGTTGGAGGGTTTGCCCATTTATGCCTTAACATGGATCATTGCATATGCCTTCATGCCTAGGCTTGCGAGCTATCATTTCAATGTATTTTTGGGGTTATTATGCCATGATATAACTCTGATCTTTGTTGCTTAAGTCATCCCATGCTTAGTCTTAATAGATGTAGTGTAATCCACCATATTTGCCTTGTATGCATCATGCCTTATGCCCTTCATGCTAGCATGTTTTGGCTTCATTCCATGCATGTTTTAGTATCATTTTAACATGTTCTAGGACTATTTTGGGTTGCCTTCACCATATGCTTCATGCTTTGTATAGCCGTAGTGCAATTGGCCTTGCTAGTTTTGTGTTTTGATGACTCATGCATGCTATCTTTGAGCTATTTAGATAATTTGGTATCATTTAATACTTCATTTCAGAGCTTATAGCATTGCCATATTCCCACTTCTTTCATGCTTTGAGTGCTTTTGAATGTTGTGCATTGTTGCCTAGTTTATAGCTTAGCTTGTATGCTTGCATGCCTAGGTATTTGGGCCCTTATCTCAGTATGTTTTTGGTCTTTGCTAAGACCTATTTGAGCTCTGTCCATGCTTGGTTCATGCATATGTGCCATGCATTGCATGTCTCTTTTGTAGTCCTCTTTACTAGCTTCATGCCTTAAGGACTCTTGCATGCCTTACTTGCTTTGTTTGAATGATTTGGCATCATTTCTTACCTTATTTTAGTGCACTTAGTGTTGTTACACTTCCACATTTGTCACTCCTCGAGCACTCTTAAGAGTTGTGCTCTTAGGCCTAGTTGATGGGCCCTTGCATGTGCATGCTTTGTTTTGCATTTCATGCCATCTTTCTTAGCATTATCGGCCACTGATTTGGGCATGACTGAGGTCTACCCTTTTGGTTTAAGTCCATTAAATATGCTATGTATATTGCATTGAGTATGCCATACTGTTCATTGCATGTAGTATGCCATCCTACATTGCATTGTGCATGCCACATGGTTATTTGCATTGTGTATGCCAAGTTATTTTGCCTTACATTGAGTATGCATGTCCCTAACATTGCTAATTTGTCCTTGTAGCATTGCATTGTGCATGCATGCATTAGCATTGTTCGCATATCATTAGCTTTGTTAAGTTAATCATATCACATAGCATTGAGTATGCCATGCAGTTGCATGTTTGCATGCTTAAGTCATATTGCATGTTTGCTATGCTTGTGTTGCATTGTTGTTTGGATTAAGTATTAATCTAAGCACGAGAAATGAGGGACGTTTCATATTTCAAGTGATGAAACGTGCCTCAATTCTCGGTCATCGACGCTCTTGATGATGCATGATAGAGTTCTAGGCATTTATGCGTTTTTGTGCATTCATTCTACATTGATTTGCACAAGTTGGATCTTTGGCCATCATGCATTGAGATGCGTGATTGATGGTCTTGGATCCGACTATGCCTCTCCCTTGATGTTTTAAGGTGATATGGGATGGCATAGTGTGTACATATCCTTGGGAGGCCCTCCATTTCCTCTGTTTTGTGCTCTGTTGCAGCTTGGTGTCACAGCACACCAGTGGCCAGCACCCTCTTGTTGTTGGCCGGCAGTCCTTCATTCTTGGCCGGCAATGCCTACTCTTGGCCGGCAGAGGGGTCGGTAGAAGCTCCTCATGGCTGGCAGGCCACTGGTGTACTCCTCAGCATGGTTTTGGTAAGATCCAGCAGCTAGTTCTCAAGGACACCCTGCAGACAGAGCCTCAAGAGAGCAACTGGAGAGCTTTTCGGGGCGGCAACCGAACATGCATCATCTTCTCCTTCAACCAGAGCTGGAACAGCTTAGTTTAATGCTTACTTGTTAGTTATCTTCAATTTGTAATTTAATTAGCTAATTTGTTAATTAATTAAGTGTTGTAATAATTAGTAAGTACATTGCTCATTATTCAATTCGGTTGTGTAATAATTAGTCTAATTAGATTATTAGATTAGTTAATTAGAATAGCTTAGCGTATTTATTCGGACCCTCCGTCGAGAGGGCGAATTGTTGTAATAAGTGTGCGTGTGTGTGTGAATGTCTTCCAACCTCTATTTCTTTCTCCCTTTTACTTAATCACTTTTGATGGTTAGTTTAGGGTCATTTTCAATTAGCATACTTATGCTTGCATGCGTGCATCCATTCATCTGTCTTGCATGAAACGGGCTCGGCGCATCATACAAACTGCATTGTATTTCAATTTCTACTTGAATACATGTATCAAATGTAGCATTCATATGCAATCTTAGAATAGTCGAGCCTATTTCTAGTTGCATTTTGCTTGTGTTGCATTAGCCATCTTAACATAGTTAGGATCATGCATTGATTACTAACTAGCTATTGTCTTGGCTCGGAGTACTAGGTAAGCTTTTACGCTTTAGCATACCGCATGTGTGTCAATGTTGTCATGATAGCATGCTTGCCATGATGCTACTTGCTTATGTGATATAACTACCTAAATGCCTGTGGGTGAAGGTTGGATTACTTGAATTGGAACAATTCATTGAAATCCTCGATTTAGCCTACTTGCGAGTAGCAAACTTCAAACTGTTTTCAAACAAACAAATATGCAATGTTTTGTTCCAACTTAGGTGATCTAGTCTATACTTGTATGCTGTGCGCATCACACAGTAATTCTAGCTAATACACCAGAATAAGAACACATGTGTTTTCAAAAACAAAATATCATGCTTAGTAAAGGCCGATCTTTGATCGGGCGAGCGGGGGTGCTCATTGCATGACCTTCCCCTCTCGTACCCAAGTTCCCAAGTCGAGGCAACTTTGGTAACGATAGACACGTGGCCTTAGGCACGAGTCAGGGTTTCCTAAACTCCTCCAAAATAAAATATTTAGGTGGCGACTCTGTATCTGGCAAAGCAGTCCATGTTTGGCACTTCTTTATAAAAATCAGTTTTTCAAAATGATTTGCTGGATTTGGACTCTTTGGTGATTTATCGGTCTTGTATTGCACTTTGTGAGATTAGATTCAGAACCGTGACATTGAGTCCGAACTGTAGTAAGCCCAAATGAACAAAACGGATTTTGCGCCATTTCACGCGCGGAGCCCAGGACGCTCGGGCACGTCTACAACGAGCCACCGCCAAAATCTCTTCTTTCTATTGCAGGTTGTTCGGGCTTAACCTATTCTGCCGGTATTCTCCAGTTGAGTACTAAGTTGGCAGTGTGGTCGGAAATTGACACACACACTTTGTTTAACTAATCATATATCTCCAAATGATTTACATTTCGCCAAATAATCGAGGTTCAATCTCAAATGATATTCATGATTTTATTTCTTTGTTTCAAATGAATCAAAATATCATATTGTTGACATCCACATGAATTTTTCAAAATAGATTAAGTATTTGATACATTGTCATTAACAAATTCAAATTCTTGGTCCACAATAGTCCAGATATTCGTTCTTATGCAACTCATAAGCTGTTAATAGCAAATAGGGTGGGGATTTACTCATTTTATAACCAAATGGGTTGAAACGGAAGAATGGGTCCTGAATCAATTAACATATATACACTTTTGCTCAAAGTTAGTGAAAGTACTCGAAATAGCAGTCTTGGTACATTGAAACGCTCTCATCCTAATTATCTTAGCAATCTCATATTAAGTTTCGAATATCCATATACAAATTAATTCTAAATTCTTCGATAGTCATTTGAACAAATATAAGAATATCAATCCCAACTCAATACTTCTTGCTTTTATTAAACATATTCCTATTGATCTCTCCTACCACAAAATTTCCAAACACATTCTTTGTTGATTTCACACTTAGCTTTTTCTCCTAATCTTGTCGTATCTCATGACATGATTGCTTAGGTTTCATCATATTTTCTAGCACTTCTTCTACTTTGTCTAGTTGCTTTGACAAAGATTCAATTTCTACATCATTCTTACTTCTCATCATCTTTTCCTAAAGTCACAAGACAAGGGTGAGTAACTCTTGGGGTTATACCGATTAACTTAGAATATAACATGATATAATTAACCATAAGGCATACAGTCGTTCAAAGGAATTGGTATGGTATCCTATTCATTCCCATGGAATTATCGAGAATTTTCGATTTGAAGCTACGCTGGCCAAACATGATTCAAATCGGACTTTCAAGGTCATTCAACGAAGGTATGCGACTCTACGGTTCATACAGTGGGTCCCTTAACAAATCAACGTACCTTCTTCGTATCAAACAATTTTCTAACTTTTAATCACCATAGTTCCACACACATCGTTGATCATCAAATACCTCAACTTCCCAAATATTCTCTTAGTCTAATTTGACATATAACCCATATAACTTTCACGGCTTTACCAAAGATTCCAATTTCTTATAATATCATATTCCCACAAATTATTATACTTGTACACACCATGTAGACATTCTAATGCTCAATGGAGTCATGTGTGACATATTAACTTGTGCTATGATACCATTGTCACGACCCCAAACCCTCCCCTAGAGGTTTAGACATGTCTGGGCTGTAGAAAAAATTTCAAAAATATTTAATTAATATTGGGGCCTGAAGTAGAAGCAAAATAAAATAAGAATGTCTGTTGAGTTGTGCATACATGATAAACTAAAATAATTAAAACATTTATATTACATATACAAAGACATATCTTATACATATCTCACACAGACTTAAGACTTAATCAAAATACAAAACTCTGACAAAAAAAAAAAAAAAAAAAAAAACACTAAAGCCTTAACACTGAGGCACATCTTGGATGGCTTAAGAAAAGGCTGACTCCGAGACAAACTCTAACGCTGATCCTCCAATTGCTCACCTACATATATATAAGGGAAAATGGTGAGCTAAAGCCTAATGAGTAATACCAAAATAAAGAGGTTAATGAATGAACTCCATGACATTATAAAACATGTCTTACAATTTCGAAACGAATCTTAAATTATTTTCAAAATAAAGCATTTGCCAAATCTTTACATTTCCAACTATCATTTTTAAATCAAGCATTTGTCGTATTGAAATCCATACTTTTTCTAATGAAACATATATTTGAATCAAATAAAGCATTTTCCATATCGAATCCATTAACAAAACATTATACGTGGTACATCCATTCGAATACAAAGAGCCCGAAGGCATATATCGAAGGGACCATGAAGGTCAAGCAAAGGGACCACTTGATTCAACATCATAGATCTCTATGCATATATAACAAAGGGCCACGATATTGTTTCCCACGGTCAAGGGCTTTATCAACGAAGGGTCACAAAGGACACTGCTTGTCTGGAAAAAGTGGCCGACAACCCAAAAATAGTGGTTGGCCGGCCACTAATAGTGGCCTATCGTCCAGTAAAAGTGGCCTACCGGCCACTAATGTTGGTTCTTTCCTGCAGCAACAGAGAACAAACAGAGCACAAACCAAAGTATTCTCAGGGGATGTTTGTCCACCCTGTCTCTCCTTATCAGCAAACAGGTCAAATGAGGGGTAGGCTTGATTCGCAAGCCATCAATCAACGCAATTTCATTGCGTGATGACTTATGAATCAAGGGACACAATTTCAATAAAATGGTAAGGAAAGACCAACAAAACCGCCTCCCTATCATGGATTGATTAAGGGAAGTGGTTGACCTTGGAAACTTGAACCATTTCATCACTAACAAGTATGAAATGACTCAAGTCTCTATGTGTTCAATTAACGTTCGATTGAACACCAAATTATTTTATTATCTTGGTCCATTTTATTCCAATTTTAATTACCTCTTTTAATTACCTTTCTATTCCTTAATTCATTTAGTCCAAAAATGAAGATTAAGTCCTCTAATGGAAAGAAGTGTCAAACAAAGGGTTATTTTAGGCATGAGAGAGATGTCATGCTGTTGGTAATGAACCTCCGAAAATATTAAACCATTAAGTACAACAACCTTAATCTCAAGCTTAAACAATCCATCTATTGAAACAACTCTCAAAGCGAATGAAAAATCAAGAAATGAAGGAGGTTGCAGAGATGCTTAGAGATGAACACAAGCATGGAAACCAAGAAATAAATGCTATCAACTCAAATAGATTGGTGGCTAAGGCCTAAACCACCAAGCCAATGAGGACCATCACACTACAAGCATGCAATACAAAGCATGAATGAAGCTAACTCACAAAAACAATCCTAAAATAGTCCTAAAATAGTCCAAAATAGTGTTGGAATTAAGAAAAAAGCAACTATAACAACTAGCTAAAATATTGTGGGATTAAAACTAGCACACAAGCACAAGGAGGGGAGGCTAACCCCTCCACTTTTGGGACTTCAAAACATGATTTTTGCCTCTGAAAAACCTCTGAAAATCAATGGCAAAAAGCTCAAAAAGAGTTGATGAGAAGGTGGGAAACACAAGGGCAAAGGCCTTAGAAGCAAGGTTCAAAGAAGTGTTGTTAACCCCTTTACCTTTAATGGCTTTAAATCACAAGTTTCAGCCCAAAAAGATAGGTAATAAGCAGCTCAAAAACAGCAAGAAAAGATGAGAGGAAGATGGTATAAAAGAACTAGAATGTATACCTCTTGAAGAGGAATGATCCCTTGGATTCCGAAACCACTATTTCATACTCTCAAGTGCCTCAAGAGCTAAAATGCAAGCTTAAATCACCTCAGCAAGGAACTCTCTAGGTTTGGTTTAGAGTGTTTAGGCAAAGGTTATGTAAGTTGCAAGAAGGAGAGAGAGAATTGTAGAGAGAAATTTTTCAAAATTTTGCTCTCTAAAATTTTCTAAATTCCAAAATTTTTCTAAACCTCTCTAACAAAAGAGAGGGTCATCTATATATAGAAATATATGAGAGACCCTCGAAAATATCCTTACAAACACAGCTAGAATGGTGCATGCAGCTGTAGAGACAGCTGGTAGAAAATATCTAGTTTTTTGCACTAGTGGCCGACAGGCGACATTAGTGGGCGGCATGCCACACCAGTGGGTCTACAGGTCCCTGGATGCTCAGGCCTGAAAAACCACTATTTTGGTCCAAAACAAGGCACAAGGTTTATAGGTTCAACATTGAGGTTTCTTGCTAAGGAAGTCAAGCATTTGACAAGCATACACATTCATTATTGAGTGATCAATCAGTGGTACCTAAGTCTTAAGGGCTGTCAAAAATGGAGTGTCTACAATAGCCTATGAGTTTTAGAAACACAACAATGTTCACATAGACGCGGGGTTTTATTAGTAGACAAATGACTATGAGTAAAAACATGGTGAAGCTTCCTGGAAGAAGGATGCCAAAGCCTAAAAGGCCAATTAGGAGCAGCTTGAGTTGAACCAAGAGAATAAGTCTTTGTGGAACAAGACAAGAAAATTGGAGAAGAAGTTGTAGGAAAAAAAGATGCAAGAGGATAAAGGCCATGAGAATAGGAATCTCTATACAACTCCTTATGAGTAGTCTTGTCCTGAATAACAAAAGAATGTTCATCAAAAGTAATGGTACAACGATTGTCTAAGGCTAATTGATGAACTGAAAGCAAGTTTGAAGAAATTGAAGGAACATGAAGCATGTTGGTGAGATGAAATGGAAACTTAGGAGTTGGAAGTAAACCATTGGAAGTAAACCATTACTAGTATGTGAAATAGGTAAGGTAGAACCATCACCAACAGCCACCTGATCATATCCTTGATAAGGTTGATATGTGGACAAATTACTCAGGTCATTGGTCATATGATTGGTGGCTGCAGAGTCCAAGAACCAATTTGAAGCAGATGAGGAAGCAGATGATGGTGAAGTTGTAGCTGCTGTTGCAGCCACATAGGCTTTGGGTGGCTGTGAAGGACTGGATGACCTGTCTGATAAGATGAGTCCAATCTGAACCAATAGTCTAGGGAAAAATGATTTGCCTTTCCACAGATCTGACAGATCATAGAACTTGAATTGTGACCTGACCTACCACCTCTTTGATCTCTAGGATATTGATCTCTTGGATATTGATGGGCTCCCCTGGTTAGAAAGGAACTAGGCTGAGAACCAGGATGAGAAGAAAGACCTCTGTAGCCTCCTCTACCTCTAGTGGAGTAACCTTTGCCTCGAGAACCTTTATAGCCTCCTCTATAGCCTTTAGTAGCAGAATATGCAAATGGAATTTCTGTAGTCTGAGTGTGTTTTAGAGAAGACTCAACATGGATTGACTCAGAACAAAGAAGAGCAGACAACTTGTAATAACCTGAACCTCCTATATGCTTTCTAGTATGTTTTCGGTCTCTAATTGTGTGCAATTATCAGTTTCATGTGAAATGTTGTGTGAAATTGAGTTTAATTGTGATAATCTCATGATTATGGACTTATATCTGTCCCTTGTGTGAAAAATCTATCAAAATTGAGATGTTTGGATGGGTAATTGAAAGCCTTAAAGGCTTAATAATCTGAAATTGACTTTATAATTGTGATAAGCATGATTTTTGGATCATAATACAAATTTTTGTAAAAATTCGATTCGGAATGATTAAACTGATTAAATTTTAGGTCAACTCTTATATATAACCCCTTTGAACTCATAACTTGTAAGTCTTCTTAAAAATATCTCCTGAGAGAGAGAAAGGAGAGAGTGGAGAGGAAGAGATAAGGGAGAGGAGACTTAACAAGGAAGGAGATTAAAGAATTGAGTAGATTTATAGGAATTTGAACTCAAGGTATGTATAACCCTCCTTAAATACCCCTTTTCTTAAACATGAGTAGGAATTTCTTGGCAATTATGCAAGCTAGGGTTTATAATTGAAGTTATGTGGGATAATAAATTAATTGGGAAGATGTTCTTAATATTTGTCTCTTTTGAGTTAGATTGAGTTTTGTGGAAGGAAATTATATCTTATTTCCTTGATTTGGCATGTTTGAGTTCACTTATAGATTTAAATGGTTTTATATATTTGTAATTGAAACCAAAAATAAATAGAACTTTGAAATAATTGTGTTGTGCATGTAAAATTGAAGATGATGAACTAATTGAGCTTATGATTCATGTTAGGGTAACATTATATCATGATGTTGTGTTAAATTTCTCTATTTTGTACCTTGAAGTGTTGTAATCTAGTTGGATTTTGGCTTGAATTCGAACTTGCCCCAAAACAGAGGTTCCGTCCGCACGTGTGGGGCTCACAGCCGCACGTGCGGAAAAGGGGGATTTTGGAGTTTTGATTCTGTAATATATGCACGTGCGGGGCGCACGTGCGGCCACCTTCCCGCACTTGCGGTGAAGGGCCCCCGCACGTGCAGCCCCAGGGAAGAAAAATCTGTATGTTTCTTTTCTGCTGTGTGACCCTCTAAAATTGCTAAAATGTGTATCCGGAATTTTTAAACTATTTGTAAATTAACTGAAAGCTGAACGAATCAGATATTGATTAAGGAAGGAATTAGACTAACTTGTGAGTTACATGTGCGTGTAGGTCACATACCGGGAGGAACTACAGCTCCATCACAGCACTGTGAGTAATAGTACTGTAGTAATACGTTTCATTTGTTGTTAATAGTTATTATTAACGTTCTGTTATTCGTAAATTAACTATGTCTCCGCATGATAAGAATTGGAAAAGTAATATGCATCATGGAATAATGATATCCTTATGGACCTGAGGTCACTCTGCTTTGCTAATGGTGGGCCCGAGGCCGTTCAGTTATCTGCCACCAGATGTGGGAAACTCTGGAACTAAGGGAGGTGATGACATGCCAATGTCTTACCGTCTCTAATCTGAATTGAATTGATTGTGATTTAAGGCCAGCGGCCAAGGGAGGTAGCTTACATGTCGATGTTCTACCTACCCTCCAACGTGTGAACAGCTGTTGATCTGTGGGCCCGAGGTCGTTCTGTACATAGATGTTGGGCCTGAGGCCATTCTGTATGATATTGGGCCTAAGGCCGTTCTGTAACTACTAGGCCCAAGGCCGTTTTGGAAATGTTTACCGAACGAAAACGAACATGTAATCTATGCGTTTATGTGCATTGTAATTCATATTAATGCATCTGAATTTCTTACATTCTATTATTCACTGAGCCAAGCTCACTCCGTGTTATGTCTGTCTATGTAGGTAATCAACTCGGAGGTCAGTTTTAGTCCAGCTTTGGCAGCTTTCTTTTTGTCAATCCTGTCAAGCCCAAGCAACTAATAAGGCCCCTTTATTTTGTGAAGTCCTTTCATGGTTTCTAGTTTGGCCTAAACTTTTGTTAAGTATCGTTAAGCATGTATGACCTTCACTGTTAATGTTTTGATTATGCCCCAGTTGCGGGGTTGAAACTGTATATATATGCATGTACGTAGCTACCACTTATGAGAGTGCTTTACTATGTATAAGTTCATGTAATGAATGTTCCGTGATCCTGACATGTAGATGTTAGCTCAATGGATGTTATGTAAATTAATAATTGCTTCCGTTCTGGCCCCATAGTGTATAATAATTGAGTTTTGTGTCCGTAACCAAGTTGGTCATGCCCAAACTTCTAGGGGCGGGTTTGAGGTGTGACACAACTCTTCTAGGGAAATAGGGGTAGATTTGGCCCTAATTGTGGTTTTAAAGGCATTGTATTCATCGGGTAAACCATTGAGAATTAACAAGATCAAATCCTCTTCATCCACAGGTGATGAAGCTAAAGAAAGCCACTGCTGGAAATAGGGATTTTAGAGGCGTTTAAAAAATGCTGCTATAGGTCTCAAAAACGCCGTCAAATCTTTTTGTGATGTTTAACACCAAACGCCGAAGATGCGACCGTCGCTATAACCTTATGACACTTTAAAAACGTTGCTATATTACTGTAGGCAACGCTGCCAAAAGTTCTACATAACGGTAAGATGACATCACATGATATTTTAGCGACGTTTGAAAAATGCCGTCATAGACATTTATACATTTTAAAAATCTAGTTGGGGTTGGGATATAGTGACGTTTAAAAAAAGCCACCGTAGCCCCTTTTTTTTAATTTTTAAATTGTGCTAATTTTATATGGTTGAACTAAAAAAATACCTGTCATAAACAATTATTAAGAACTAATAATTGATGTTTATTAAAATAATAAATAAACTAAGCTTGGTAACAAAATTAAAAATTTGAAACAATGCATTGCATACCCAAGAATAAGAACAATTAATGTTCAGACTTTAAATACATCAATTGAAATCAAAATGGTCAAGAAAAAATCAAAATGAACAACATTTAAAAGAGGTGATTTGCCAAAAAAATTGCACAGAACCCCATAAGCTGTTTTAACAATTACAACCTTCAAGGTTTTGATCTTAGCTACTGCTTTAAAGTTACTTTTACAAGGAAGGGCTAGAGGTGAAAACATTTTTGTGGCATCTAGGGATGAACTATATGGAGTAGTTTCCAATTATAACCAATAAGAAATATACAACTTTGCAGTAGCTTCCAAATCTTCTACTAATCACTAATATCAATTGAAGGAACAAGAATTGCAGCAACAAGAAAAAATAAAAAAAATAAACCAACCATTTCAAGCATTAAGAACAATAAGAGAGTGAAAACCAAACCAATATAAATAAGATTGAGATAAGAGAGTGAAGCATTAAGGAACTGTTGCTTTGAATGTCAAGACCGTGATAAGATTGAGATGCAAGATACTCTGCCCCAGATTTAGCTATTTCCTTGATTATAGATTTAGGGTCCTTGTCGCTCACCTGAAGAGCCTTCTCTGCTACTTTCACTAAGGCAAGAGTTCCATGTTTATTTTTCTCACTGGTCTCTGATAACCCACACATTCAAATATTCAAAATATTAGAAACATTAATTACATTTACCATGTTCCTATCTTATGTAGAAAAAACACAAAAAAGGTAAATTTGGGTTATGTATGATTTTATCCGTCTTACCTACAGAAAAACAGGAAATAAATAAATAAATAAATAAATAAGAAAGAAAGTTTTCCATCAAGTAAATTAATGGACACGGAAAACAAGTAGAAAAATAAATAATCATCTGGTAAAGATTTTCCCTCCGCCTTTCGGAGAGTGTTTTCTAATCTAAAAACTAAAATGGCCATATCAATAAGGCAAGGGCAATCAATATAGATAATTTTATTGTAAACAACATTTATCACCAGATAATCATTACTGATATGGGAAAGGGATATATTAAAGGAAACAAACAACTAAATAATTTGAGGTATGAAGTGGGTTTCTGTGCAGGTTCTTTCTTCACAACCCGGAAGAATAAAATTGCCATATTGGCAAAAATAGGTGCATTAATATCCTCTTGTTAGAAAATCATAAAAATACAATATGACTTTAATGACCAAAATCAATTGCCATTGCATATTCTTAAGGTTACGGTAAAAGATGCATCAAATGTCCTCTTGTTAGAAAACCTGACCTCAAAGTTCAAAATTGCAGTTAACGAAAGTAAAATAAAATGTTCATTATAATCCATTATAAAATATAAAGCCCACATGTTCACAGAACCCCCCCCCCCTCTCCCCCCCAACCCAATTTTTTATTTGAAAGCATCTTTGCAAATAAAAATTGAGCAACAAATTTGAAACAATGTATTCATACTCAAAGTAAATTGTCATCTTTAGGCCTACTATGGTACCAAAAAATGACCTATCCTCTACAAATACTCTTGAAAATAAGAAGGAAATAAAAGAAATCTAAAAGAGGAGAATCAAAATTCAAAAATAAAATGAAAAATACAATAATTCCAAGAGGAGACATTCCAGTCCCCTACTTATTTAGCTTAGCTAATTCAGATGCATCTGATGGCAACTTAAACTATTTTGCATGAGATAATTTCAAACTGTGTCATCTTTTGGTACAATTTAGAAGAAATTTACTCTTTTATTCAAAAACATTATAAACTAAATAATATGAAGTTTTACCAATCTTTTAATTGTTTCTCGCTTTCTGGCCAAGTTGAATAGATCATACATGACTCTACCATTGCTTCTCTTAATTATTTCAAAAAAAAAAAAAAAAAAAAAAAAAAAAACTCATTACTACTACAAACAATGATGCCAAAAGAGCAAACAAAGTTACCTTCTAGTTCAAAATCTTCTACGTATCCACCTTGAAGAAATGAAAATCGTGCTTCTTCCAACTGGTCTCGTAATTCCATTGGAAATGAAGTCATCGAATTATGAAATTCCATCACTTAACTTCCTCTGAGGAATAAAATCATAAACAAAATACTTATAAAATCTAAACCCCAAGTTTTACTCCACTTCCTTATTTCCATTCATCAGTACGAAATACGGAAACAGCTTCTCCACATGTGAAAGGTTGCGTACATCTAACCCTTCACAGACGATAGTGGTGGGATCCTTGTGCACTAAGCTACCATTTATGTATCAAAGTGCTAATGAACTTTGCACCAAAATATATTGCTACACATCAATTTCTCCACATTCAAGGTGCAAATGTGTATTGAGATCCTCTACATTACATCATCTAATAGTTTTAAAATGATAATAGTAATAATAAAATATTTATAAAATTAAAAAAAAATGAGAAAAAAAGTCAATAGTTGTAATGACTTTTTCTTAATTTGAAATAATGATAACTTAATAGGACTATTTTAGAACCACTGGATGATGTAATAGAGATGGTCCATCACAACTGCGTAATGGAGAAGATTTGGATCCGCTAAATGCAAACTTGTATGGGATAATGGGACTCCCTTCAGGTAAATAAAAAAGTAGGCAGAAACAAATTAACAACTAGATAGATATTTTCTCTGATTAGTCCTTTCATAGATTTGTGGAACGAAGAAGTATCTTTTTTTTTTTTTGATCGGCAAAGAAAAATTTCATTAAAAACATGAAATTAAAGGTACAGGAAGATGAACTGCACTGAGAGAGTTTCGGGAAGTATAAAATACCCCTACTACTGCTACTCGCAACCATACAACCAACCCCTCAGCCTCACAAATTTTTTTTTTTTAAAACAAAAGTTAAGAAGGACTTAACAGAATATAAAATACATGATTTCCCACAAAATCAACCCACCAAAAACAAACCACAAAATCAAGTTAGAGACCCAAATATTTTAAACACCAACAACAGACCCACAGCCCACAGTACCCAAGACACGCCACCCACGCCTACACTCTGCAGCCCACGCCTACACTCTGAAGCCAACCACCCCGCCTGAACACCTTAGCTGCTATGCTGCTGCACTCCCGAGGCCACCCCTTCTCTGCTGAACTCTGCTGCCCTCCCCACACCACCGGAAAACTCTGCTGCCCTCCAAATACCACCGGAGAACACCATCAATCAACAGCCCACTTGCTGCCCACTTACTGCCGAACTCCAACCTCTACACTTGCTGCCGAACAACCTGCCAAACTCCAAACACCACCGAAACTCCAAACACCTAAGCTGCTGTGCTGCTGCACTCCCGAGGCCACCCCCACTCTGCTGCACTCTGCTGCCCTCCCCACACCACCGGAAAACTCTGCTGCCCTCCAAATACCACCGGAAAACACCATCAACCAAGCTCCAAAACTCCAATGCAACTCCAAACTCCAACCTCCAAACTCTGAAGACAGATTAGCACCCAACCTCCAAACTCCAAACTCCAACCTCCACACTTGCTGCCGAAGACACCCGCACCCACACCCACTGCAGCTCCACACAGAACACCACCCACCACCATACATTTAGAAGATCATCCCTCAAACTCTCATCCAAAGAGGAGCGCACGAATGAAAACCAGACAGATCTGGATCAACTTCGACATCCATGATTCTGCCCAAACAAAGCATCGAAACTTCTCCACTAACCTGAACCAGAGTTCACCCCTCAAGCTTCTACTCGCAAAAGAGCGCACGAATGAAGATCCTGGACGGCCCCGAAGCACCATAAAAACCCACCGCTGCAACACAAACACCCAAAGGTGGGAGAAATGAGAGAAATCAAGTTTATTGGAGGGAAAAGAACAAACAAACGGGCGCCGGAAAGAAACTAGGCCAGCCGACCGCCATAGCCGAAGGCGGCGGCCGGCCGGCCCAAAGGAGGGCCGAGGAGGAGGAGGTTTTAGAGAGAGAGTACACAGCAGTGAACGAAGAAGTATCTAGGATAAAGATTTCTCCAAATTTGAGGCATCCAATCAGATTAAATTTGTGAAACATGATTGGTGAATTGAACTAAAATATCAAAATAGAGATATTATAGATGATGTGAGTTTCAACTTTGCAAGATGCTTATAAAAGAAAAAAAAAATCAAATACATATCAGAACATGTGGTGGAATACTGACAATGCTTGGAAACAAATTCTTTTTTGCACACATGCTTTTTGCAGAAAAAACTAGACTAGCAGAAAAGCCATGAGGCCAAACTGATTATAACAAATGCTAATTTATAGATGGTTTGAGGACTGAAGGGGTTAAGGTGGAGTTAAGAACCATTAACTAATAGATTGACTAATAAATATGGGAATTTTCTGGCAATACCTGTTGAAATCTATCATGGCTTCAAAAGGGGTAATAACAGGAGATAAGAACTCTTTGCTATACAAAAGAGCAGTTTGTGCACAAGAAACATAAACGAAAACATCACACTGCAGAAAGAAGAAAGTTTGTTATAGAATTTTGTATTATAATCTCTAGTGAAAATAAAAAATTATCTGCTTGCATACATCAGAGTTTACCTCCGAAAAGTTGGCAAGTTTAGCAGGGTTCGGTTTTCCCATAACAAGTGAACATTAGAGACTAAGTTACCCGACCCAACTGGGGGAAAACCAAAGTGTTCAAAGTGGCTCCAAGAGCAAAAGATGAAACCGCGGCAATGGAAATGAACTGAGGCAAGCAAGGATCAACTATTCCAGAGGCTGCATCTCCACTGGCCAGCACAGCAACAAGTGGAAAGAGAATGGAGGGGTTAAGTAAGGATAAGCCTTCATTTTTTATGGGTGCTCTTAGTAACAGTGATTCTCGGCCATCTGTATGGTTTGTCAGGTACATAGGCTCTCCTGGATAGAAGTTGGGGGATTTTGGAATAAACTTTAAGGGACCCACCTCTCTATAAACATTTGATGGAGCTGTTAGAGCAATGGTTACTCTTTTTCCTTCTTGCGCAGGAAGATCAACTGTTTTAGTAGGAAATCTGTGAGTGCGTGCCATCCCAAATGGAGTCTCCACCTGCAGAGAGGAAATGTAGATAATTAACTATAAAAAAGAAAAAGAAAGAGCATAGTCGTTCATGTGTAGTACAAAAGGACACAGGTTGTATACATTTGAGCTACAGAACATTGCCTAAGGTATCATTTATGGGCCCCACCTTTAAGGAAACCCATCTCTTTGCTTATATGAGGAACTACGGCAATAAAATTTGTTGAAGAGAGGCTATACATGGGACTTTTTTAATATAAAAGAACAAATTTGATTGCTAAACCCAATTTTTAAGATATCATTTACAATAAACCCATTTTTTTAAGATATCATTTACAATAAATTCATTTTTTTACCAGCAATGCTAGGTATCATGAAAAACCTTTCATGAAAATAATTATAAAAATTTTGTGACCCTTGGATTACATTTAGAATAAAGCACCACACACTAATCCAGATAATCTAAGGATCATAAATCTTTCATGATCATTTTCATGAAAAGATTTTCATGATCCCTAACTTTTCTTTTTTTTTACTGGGTTTATTGGGTTCTTTTCTTGTGGGATTATCATTTATTGTAATGGATAGTTATTTAAGCCAAAATGGGTTTTTTTCTTATGGGATTATCGTTTATTGTAAAATGGGTTTATCATTTATTGTATAGAGGACACAAAATAATCATGGAGTTATTTAAGTTAAAACATTAACATAACTTAATTTGAATAACCAACAATTATTTAAGTGGCAGAAACTAACTTATAGAAATTATGTAAATAAATAAACAACCACGGTACAGAATAGAACAGAACAGAGGTCACTGGAGTGACAATCAAAATAGAGGTCAATGAATCCATGACAAATAAAGGGTCACAAAGTAAAAAATCAGAAGCCAATGGTTTGTTTAAGTCCCCCAAGTCATGGGACTCTCGTGGTGGTACTGACAGAAAATAATTGTTTACAAAATCATTGTCAAATAATTTCTAAAATTTAAACAAATATATCTATGGGTTTCAATTTAAACAAATAGAGTTCAGAAAATATTCAACGTAATTGAAACATTATTATAACTTATAAAACATGAATTGCTTCAAATAAATTATGGTAACTCAAAATATACATAAAATATATTATGATAACTCAAGGTATAATACAACTCACCTTAATATTAATTTTTACTATTTTCTTTTTATTTTTGCTAACTTTTTACGACTGCTCCCTTACTTCCCTTTTTTTTTTTTTCGTCCCACTGGTTTCACAACCCCACCCCCTCTTTTATATATACACAGCCTGGTGATGACTCAGCATATACTGATGAGCCTAATTGGATGACTCACCTTCCCAGTCCTAGATAGCCAAATAGCTAAGGTTCATTTGTCCAGCAATGTACACATTCATTATTATTTTGATTATGAAATCAGATATATTTTTTTATTATTGTTATATTTATTTATTTGTCTATCTACCTTCTGGTGTAATTTTACTTTGGCCTAAATTTGAAACTAATTCCTAATTAAATTTCACTTTACCATAATATTCAATATTTTATTACACTCCAATTATATATATAGATATATATTTTTACGTGGTATTTAATTAAACATTTAGGGTGTCACATTTCTCTCTTCCTAAACAGAAGTTTGTCCCCAAACTTCACGTACCTTGGTTGTCGAAGAGGTGTGGGTATTTGACTCGCATTTGACTTTTAGTTTCCCACGTAGCTTCTTCGACTTGATAATTTCTCCACAAGAACTTTACAAGAGGTATAGTCTTGTTTCGGAGAACCTGATCACGACGATCGAGAATCTGTACTTGTTGTTCTTCATAAGAGAGATCCTCTTGAACTTCCAAATTCTCATAATCGATAACATGTTCTGGATCTCGGAGATACAATCGAAGCATCGAAACGTGAAACACAATATGGACATTGGACAGTTCAGGTGGTAGTGCAAGGTGATATGTCACAGGACTAATCCTTTCTAGTATCTCGAATGGCCCGATGTAACGTGGGTTTAACTTGCCTCTATTTCCAAATCGAATAAGCCCTCTTGTTGGTGTGATCTTTAGGAACACATGGTCTCTTATTTGAAATTCCAAGTCCCGTCTCCGTGTATCTGCATAGCTTCTTTGGTAGCTCTAGGTAGTGTGGATTCGCTGTTGGATGAGTTGAATTTTATCACTCATTATTTTTACTATTTCAGGGCCTAATAATAACCTTCTATCTCCTACTTCTGTCTAACACAGAGGTGATCGACACCTCCTTCCATATAGTGCTTCGTATGGTGCCATTCCAATGCTTGCTTGGTAACTGCTGTTATAGGCGAATTCCACTAAGGTAGGTGCTTATCCCAATTACCCTTGAGGTCTAACACGCATACACGTAGCATGTCTTCCAAAGTCTGGATTGTTCTTTCGGATTGTCCATCAGTTTGTGGGTGATAAGCAGTGCTAAACTTTAGTGTGATTCCCAAAGCTTCTTGCAATTTGTTTCAGAAGTGAGACATGAAGCGGGGGTCCTGATTAGACACGATTGAAACTAGGGTGCCATGCAAATGAATGATTTCCTTGATGTATGAAGTGGCAAACTTATTAAGGAAGCACGTGATTTTGATCGACAGAAAATGTGTTGACTTCATCACTTGGTCTAATATAACCCATATTGCATCATTCTTCGAAACTGACTCTGGTAACCTGACCATGAAGTCCATAGTAATGTGCTCCCATTTCCATTCATGAATAGGGAGTGGTTGCAGCATTCCTGCAGGTCTCTGATGTTCTGCTTTAACACACTGATAATGCAAGCATTTGGAGATGTGGCTTGCTATGTCTATTTTCATTCCTGTCCACCAGTAGTGTGCCTTCAAATGATGATACATCTTCGTATTGCCAGGGTGGACTGCAAATCTTGAGCTATGAGCTTCTACCAATATCTTCATCTTGAGTTCTGGAAGGTCAAGTACACAAATTTGAGTTCAAAATCTTAGCATCCCATTGCTTATAGTGAAGTCATGATCGAGCATACTTCTTTGCTCCTCGTACTTTTTCATTAAAAATTTATCTTCACATTGGCATACTCTAATTTCTTCAATCAAAGTGGGTTCCATGGTTATATTAGTGAGCAATCCATTGATCTACTTGGGAAATGAGAGTGCAAGGCAAACTTTTGGTCGTCTTTCAACTCAATGCGTCTGCCACCACGTTAGCTTTGCATGGATGGTAATTGATCTCTACATCGTAGTCTTTCATAAATTCTAGCCATTGTTGTTGCCTCATATTTCTTGCCTTTTATGCTTCAATCTCAACATGTTTTAGCCACTATTTTGGCATGTTGTAGCTCTGTTTTGAGCTGGTTTGGTCATTTGAGCTTGGTGTTACATGCCTCTAATGTAATGTTCTTCACTAGCTTTGATGTTTTTGACTTTTAACATGTTGTGCATGTGTTGCTTGCATGATTTAGAGTCTTTTGGATGCCATTTCAGCACTAAAAAAAGTCTGCAACCTCCCTCATTTCTTCATTTTTCCATTTGTTTTGAGGGTTGGTTAACCTTATGATTGTGTTTAAGCTTGAGATAGAGCTTGTGCTCAATAGCTTTAACCCTCTTTTGGGGGTTCCTCCTAGCCAAAGGCACGATCTCTCTCATATCTTAAACCATCCTTTGGTTGACACCTCTCTCATTAGAGGACACTCACCTTGGACAAATTGACTAAAGAATGACTTGGTAATACTAAAATGAGTAAATAAAATTGGACAAGTAAAACATAACCAAGATAAGCATGTTGGGTTTGCATTGCATGTGTTCAATCAGACGTTATATTGAACACAAGGTAGATTGGTCCATTTCATACTCAAAGTGATGAAATGAGCCAATCTCCTTTGTCTCCATTGCATTTGATCATTCATGACAAGGTAGTGGTCTAGAGTCTTGTTTTTGTGCATTTATTGAAAGTGTACAACTTGGATCTTTGGCCATCATGCATTGAAAATACTTGATTGGTGGTTTTGGATCCAAGAGTGCTACTCCTTTGATGTTTTGAGATGATAAGGAGAGGCACAGCATAAACATGTCCTTGGAAAACCCTCATTTTTCCTTTGTCTGTGCTCTGTTGCAGTGTGGTGATTCAGCACACCAGTGGCCGGCAGTGGCTTACTGATGGCCGACAGTGCTTCATCCTTGGCCGACAGTGCCTCTTTTTGGCCGGCAGATGGGCGGCAGCAACCAATCATGGCCGGCAGGCCACTGGTGCATTCCTCAACAGTGAATTGGTAAGCTGGAGTAGAAAGTTCTTGGAGTAACCTTGCAAACAGAGCCTCTCAAGAGCAAATCGGTGGGCTTTTTAGGGCGAAAACCGAATGCGTGCATCTTCCATGTTCTAAAGCAGAGCTAAGGCAGTGTAGTTTAATGCTTTACATGTTTAGTGTACATTGGTTTTGTAATTTAATTAACTAGTTGCTAATTAGTTAAGGGTTGTAATAATTAGTAGTTTTCTAGTTATTCGATTGGTTTGTAATAAGTACTCTAGTTAGTTTAATTAGATTAGTGTGCTTAGCTTAGGTTAGTGTAGCTTAGCTTATTCATTCGAACCCTCCTTCGTGAGGGCGCAATGTTGTAATAAGTGTGCGTGCGTGTATGCATGTCTTCCAACCTTACATCTTTCTCCTTTTTATTTAACCACTTTCGATGGTTAGATTAGGGCACGTTTTGATTAGCATACCTTATGCTTGCATATTTGCATCCATTCATTTGTCTTGCATGCACCGAGGCTCGGCGCATCATTCAAACTGCATTGTATTTCAATACACTTATTTGAATACGTGTTTCAAAGCATGTTATCAAATTGTTGCATTCATATGCCATCTTAGATAGCCGAGCCTATTAGTTGCATTATTGCATGTGTTGCATTAGGCATCTTGTATAGTTAGAATCATGCATATTTCTAACTAGCTTTTGTTTTGGCTCGGAGTACACTGTAAGTTTTACGCTTTAGCATACTTGCATCGGTGTGAGTGATGCCATGTTTCGTATACTTGCCATAAGGCTATTTGCTTAAATGATTAACTACATGAATGCCCATGGATGAAGGCTTTGTTGCTTGAATTGGAACAATTCATTGAATGTGAGTTTTAAGCCCACTTTGCGAAGTGGCAAATCATGTTTTAAGCCCACTTGAGGGTGGCAAATCCACGCTTTAGCCTACTTGAGGGTGGCACTTTCAAACCATTTTCGAAAACAAACATGATTTGAGTTGTTCCAATTCTCGCGATTTAGTCTATACTTGTATGTATGCGTCACATAATAAAGTTAGCTAATAACCGGAATAAGAACACATGTGTTTATAAAACAACATATCATGTTAGTAAAGCCCGATATTTGATCGGGCGAGTGGGGGTGCTCATTTCAGGACCTTCCCCTCTCGTACCCAAGTTCCCGAGCCGAGGCAACTTTGGTAATGACGGACACGTGGCCTCTGGCACGAGTCAGGGTTTCCGAAATTTCTCAAAAATAAAATATTTAGGTGATGACTCTGTAATCTGGCAAAGCAGTCCAATTTTGGCATTATTTGATTCAAAATCGATTTTTCAAAATAATTTGTCGGATTGGACTCTTTGCTGTTTATCAGTCTCACATTGCACTTTGTGAGATTAGATTCAGAACCGTGACAGGAGTCCGAACTGTAAGACCAATTCGAGTTCTCCAAAAGGGGGCACGAAAAAGTCGAGTCTGCACCAGGTAGGTCTTCAAGAAAGACATCTGGGAATTCTCTAACCACGGGAATTGCATCGACGGTGGGGGCCTCTTTTTGAGTATCTATCACATAACAGATATAACTACAACAACCATTTCTTAGAAGTTATTGGGCTATTATGGAGGATATAAGATAGGGAGGGGTGGAAACTCTGGTCCCATCAAAGATGAGCCCGAGTTGGTTTGGTAACTGGAGGGAGACCTTTTTGGCTTTGCAATCGATAGAGGCGGGATTGGCAATCAGCCAATCCATTCCTAAGATCACATCGAAGTTACCAACACACACGTGAATCAAATCTACGTATAAGGTTTCACTGTTTAAGGATATATTACAAGATTTGTACACATCAGTACCAAAGGCAGAATTACCAGAAGGAAAAAACACAGACAATATATATCCTAAGGGTTTGGGTATTGATGCTAACTTGGAAGCAAAGTGTGGTGCAACAAAAGAATGAGTTGAACCAGAGTCAATGAGGACATGAGCTAAATAACCACAAATAGAAAGTGTACTTGACACAACGTTCTCGGTAACCTCCAGGTGTCCAGGCACCAAGGCGAAAGCTCTTCCTTGGCATTTTTGGTCTTTCCAGGTTTCAGGGCTAGTTCAGAGGGGCTAGTTGCAGGATTGGTAAGCTTTGGATAATCTCGCAGAAAGTGGCCAATTTATCCGCATTTAAAAGCATGCTTCTGTGTCTCGATGGCATCGTCCCCAATGGGCCCTTTCACAAGTAGGGCAGGTTGGAATGGTGCCACCTCTGGGGTTAGTAGAACCTTGATTGCCTGAACTGGTTGTGCCCGTATTTACCCTCTTGGAAGGCACAACACCGAATCTTCTGTTGTCTCTTTCCCAAAATTGCTTCTTTGGGCTTCGTTCCGCGAAGCGCGAGGCTTTAATTCCTTTTTTGGCGATGTATGCCCGATCCACCACTCCTGCATATGTTGGCATCTTCAGAACTTCAATCTTGTTTCTGATGTCATCATCTAAGTCGGCTTCGAACTTTCTAGCTTTTTGGGCTTCGGTGGGGATGATATATGTTGCGAATAGGGCTAGTTGATTGAATTTGCTTTCATATTCATTGTTTTTTGCTTTAGATGTATGAATTCCAATGCCTTTTGTTCCCGTAGTGAATCTGGAAAGTATTTTTCGTAAAATACTTCCAAGAATCTTGCCCAAGTCACAATTTCTTCTTTTTCTAGGGTAAGAAGCCACCATTCCTACGCATCATCTTTGAAAGTGAAAATGGCAAAAGTTACCTTCTATCTTTCGGTGCAGGGTACTGTGCATAAAATTTTCTCCATGTTCCTAACCCAAGCTTCTGCTACCAGTGGGTTTGGACCGCAGGTAAATGTGGTGGGTTTCAGATCTTGGAATTGTTTTATGGTAACTGGCTCTTCTTGCTGTTCTGGCATCCCATTGTTTATGCTGGTCTGTAAGGCCTGCAAAAAGCTGGTAACCACTCTTTCCATGATTCTTTCCATTGACTTAGCTCTGTTAAATGATGACTCAGTTCCGTTACCATTGTTGGCCATTCTACAAGGTAGAGTTTCATGGAGCTAATTTAATAAACGTGGCATCACATTTATAAAGCATCATACATATAAAATTCTAGCTTTACTATTTATACTAATATAGTATTGGCATTACATCCTTATCCCAAAAGTTAGAAGTGATGTTAGTGTCTCATCCCTTTGGTACAAAAGCAAAAGAGGGATCGAAACTGATCATGGTTAGCTCACAAAAAGGATTATTCTCTACAAAATCTAGATTGGCGGATCAAATAACCATGGAAAGTAATGTTGCATAAGAAATTCAAATTCCCATCCTAGTTGTACCACGCCAAAACAAACCCATGCTGCTTGGGTTGTGTAAATAGGGACAGACTGTATATATTCCCGAAATGCTCGGTCGACAATCCATCCTGGTGTCTCAACGTATGTTAATTCATTGCTAAAATCAACATTTTGGGCATTAATAATTTCCAAAGAGTTAGGGATGTTGGTGAATATGTAATCTTCAGGGTAAACATTTCCCCTCTTCTCAGCAAAATCTAGAGGCAAAGGGCCAACTATGTAATGAGGGCTGTCAAATTCTGGGGCAAGGGCGAGTACGTGGGTAGGTCCAAGATATCATCTCCGAGTGTAGGTACAGCTTTGCCTCCACGATAAGTATGCTAAATCATCAGGATTAACCTATACATATATTGGCTGACCCATCAATTGGGCAAGATCTAGATGTAGTCACCTGGCTATGTCTTCAGAGTATCCCCATCCTTCGGGCAAAGTGGGGGCATGGTGCTCTACCAAGATTTCCTCCAAATTCATAGCCCCAAGCTCATCCCAGAATGCCTCATTAAGAATAAACTCGAACATTCCAACATCATTAGAATTAGTCATAGTACAAATGTGAAATTCTACGTAGAAGGTTAAAACCACCACCTGTGTCATGACCCAACCCCATGTGCTTAGGGCTGGAATCGTAACTTACTAATTAATTTTAATTTTAACAAATTAAATGGCGCAGACAAAGTTAGAAAGGAAGTAAGAACATAATTAAATAGAAGATTAACTTCATTAATCATTCTATTATTAAGAAAATGCATCTGTAGGGCCTTTATTATTTGATTATGCGGTGATAGAATTTTAGGAAAAAAAAAAAAAAAAGATATAACAGGTCGGCATCACATTCCGTTCTGATTCCACTATACGGGGTTACAGTTCTTCCTTACATTTCATCACCGGAAAGGGGTAACTTCTATAAGTACACAGTAGAGTGAGAAGTATTGTGCCAAGAGTATAGAGGACACAAAATAACCATGGATAGCTATTTAAGCTAAAACATTAACATAACTTAATTTGAATAACCAATTATTTATGTGGCAGAAATTGAAATATAGAAATTATGTAAATAAATAACCATAACCACGGTGCAGAATAGAACAGAACAGAACAAAGGTCACTGGAGTGACAGTCAGAACAGAGGTCAATGGATCCATGAAAAACAGAGGGCTACAAGGTGATCAATCAGAAGCCAATAGTTTATTTAGGTCCCCCAAGGCATGGGACTCCCGTGGTGGTACTGATAGAAAATAATTGTTTATAAAATCATTGTCAAATAATTTCTAAAATTTAAACAAACATATCCATGAGTTTCAATTTAAACAAATAGAGTTCAGAAAATATTCAACATAATTGAAACATTATTATAACTTATAAAACATGAATTACTTCAAATAAATTATGGTAACTCAAAACATACATAAAATATATTATGATAACTCAAGATATAATACAACTCACCTTAATATTAATCCTATCTTTTTTCTTTTTTTTTTTCGTCCTACTATCTTCACAGCCCCACCCCCTTTTATATATACACAACCTGGTGATGACTCATCATGCACTGATGATCCTAATTGGATGACTCACCTCTTCTAGTCCTAGATAGCCTAAATAGTTTAGGTTCATTTGTCCAGCAATGTACACATTCATTATTATTTTGATTATGAAATCAGATATATTTTTTATTATTGTTATATTTATTTATTTATCTATCTACCTTCCGGTGTAATTTTACTTTGGCCTAAATCTGAAACTAATAACTAATTAAATTTCACTTTACCATAACATTCAATATTTTATTACACTCCAATTATATATACAGATATATATTTTTACGTGGTATTTACTTAAACATTTAGGGTGTCACATGATGCAATGATATAACCGTAACCACTAACTGCCTAATCTAACCACACTACTTACAGTTAACTAACTATAGTTCTAACAGACTAACAAATTGATCTGAGAAGGCTTCATTGAGCTGGAGTTGCTGTGTTGGTACAACTGTTGCTACTGCTTTGTAGCTAGGCATGGCTACTGCTGTTCTGTAGCTAAACATGGCTCAGAGATCTTATCATATCATTGGCCTATTAAGCAACTTGACATCTCAAATGCCTTTTTTTCATGGCCTACTTGAAGAAGAAGTTTATATGCATCAACCACAAGGTTTCATTAATGCTTCTAATCCATCTCTTGTTTGTAAACTTCACAAAGCTCTTTATGGCTTAAAGCTAGCTCCAAGAGCTTGGTTCTCCACTTGCTCATCTTTTCTTCCTTTTCATGATTTTATCCTAGTCTTTGTGATTCTTCTTTATTTGTTAAGAAAACTTCTACTTCCATTACCATTCTCCTTGTCTATGTTGATGATATTCTTCTCACTAGTAGTGATCCTCTTTATATCTCCACTCTTATTCAACAAATGCATGCTACATTTTCTATGAAAGAATTGGGAGTGCTCAATTATTTTCTGGGCATCTCTGTCTCTTCTTCATCTTCAAGGTATGTTTTGTCCCAGCAAAAGTATGCTTCAAAAATTTTAGCTAACGTTAGTATGAGTGATTGTAAGTCTTATGCCTCTTCCATGGCTACTAAGGTTGTTCCCTCTATTGGTGATGATTCTCCTTTCTCTCAGCCAAGTCGTTACAAAAGTTTAGTGAGAGCCCTTCAATATCTGACCATCACTAGACCAGATCTTAGTTTTCCTGTTAATCATCTCTGTCAATTCCTGCAAAATCCTCTGCAAAGTCATTTTATAGCCCTCAAGAGACTTCTCAGATATGTCAAAGGCACGTTAAGTCATGGCCTTCACTTTACCAGTGGTCCTCTTGTTCTTAATTCATTCTCAAAAGTCAGATTGGGCAGGCAATGTTATTGATAGAAGATCTACTACAGGTTATTGTGTGTTTCTAGGTCCTAATCTTGTTCCTTGGTGTGCTAAAAAGCAGTCCACAGTCTCTAGATCATCTTCAGAAGAAGAATACAGAGCTTTGGCTCAAGTTTCTATTAAATTAAGCTGGCTTGGCATGCTTCTTGCTGAGCTCCATGTGTTTGTCTCTATGCCCACTCTTTGGTGTGATAATATGTCTGCTATAGCCTTGGCTCACAATCCAGTTTTTCATGCTAGGACCAAGCACATTGAAGTTGATTACCACTATGTCAGAGATTGAGTGGCTGCCAAGAAGTTTGTCATTTGTTATATTGCTTCCATTGATCAGGTTGCAGACATTCTCATAAAACCCCTTTCCATCTCTAGGTTTCAATATCTTGAAGGCAAACTTCAGGTCCTTCCCTGTCCCCAAAGTTTGAGGGGGAATGATAAGATATCTGAGCCATGTTTAGCTACAAAACAGCAGCAGCCATGCCTAGCTATAGAGCAGTAGCAACAATACCAACACAGCAGCTCCAGCTGCAGCTCCAACTCCAGCTCAATGAAGCCTTCTCAGATCAAGTTGCTAGTCTGTTAGAACTATAGTTAGTTAATTGTAAGTAGTGTGGTTAGATTAGACAGTCAGTGGTTACAGTTATATCATTGCATCACATGTATATATAATGTATAAGAACCCTCTGTATTACTCAATGAATAAAATGAAGCTCAATTTCTTTTTAGTTAAGATCTCAATGAAGTTTGATGAAGTTCAATTTTCCTTCATAGTAGCTTCGATTAAAGAGCATTCTGTGCTGGCCAACTTATCCTTTATAAGCCATTTAATTATTTATTATTTATGAATTGACATCCAAAGTCACACGTAGTATTTGTTGATTTTTATTACATCCATTTTTTGATTTGATTGTTGACGACAACTCAATCCTACTCGATAAAGCCATCAAAATTTATTGAGGACAACTTTCCTTATGCTTTTGGTATAAATATGTATGTACCTTTAAAAGTACATGTACAGAGAATATAGAATGTTGTTTCATCATTGCTACATATTCCTATCCTGACCTGATATTAAAAATTATCAATCTATATGCTTTGTGTGATGATTCTCCTCATTTGTGCTAGACAACAACTTAGAGCTTAACAATGACCGTTGCGGCCAATTACTCTTTAGTCTGCGAAAAATCTAAAAATTCCCAAGATATTGATTTGTGATTATGTATCAATTTTAACCAGTAAATAACAATCCCAATTAAACAATCAAAGACAAATCGACATAACGATTTAATGTGGAAAAATCACAATTGGAGCACCTCCAATTGTGATAAAAAAAAAATCATGGGCAATAGCCACAAAACAATTCACTAAGAAGACAAAAAAGAATTACACAAGTGTACCCTCAATTACCTAGCGATTCCACACTCAAATTCATACTCAAACAGCCTTGGGCTCAATGCATTTGTATTCAAACGACCTTAGACCCATTCATGTCCTTATCAAACATATATAGCAAATGGCGTCAGGCCCAATTCATACTCTTATCAGACGTATTAAATGGCGTCAGGCCCAATTCATAGATATACCAAACAGCCTTGGGCCTAAATCATGTCTCTCATAGAGCTTAATACAAAAATTAGGCATATAGAATACTAATTTATAATTCAAATCCGCAAATCCATGAAGTTTATACAGAAGTAGCATTTGGGAAATAGCATACTTAGAAGTATCTTTACTAAGATATTACTCAAAGTGTTTTGTCGATGGATTTGCCCTCGTGTATGACCCTACACATGTCATAACATATTGGGTCGTAAACAATTCAATCCATTCTTAACTTATTTTTCTCTCTTAGGCCTTTTTTGTATCCCTTTAGTTCATTTACACTGTTCAATGCATGCCTAAGAGTGTTCAGAAATGAAAGAGAATGAAAAACGGTACATAAAACAACTTTTCAAAATTTTTTCAACAGGGCTCTCCGCTCAAGTGACCTATAAAACTCTATAAAAGTAGTGGTTGCATGAATTTTATGCTCGAGCAAGACTTCTGACGCTCGATCGAGGAGTCCTGCAAAACAGGGTTCGCTCGAGCACAAGGTTTGCCACTTGAGCCACCATGCAAATCTTTGCAAAACTTCTGGGAGCTAAATTTTTACGCTCGAGTGAGACTTTCTTAGCTCGAGCGGACAGGTCAAATTCTGGAATGTTTGAAGTCCAAAACGCAATTCCAAAGGTCCAATTCATGTATAATGCACTCAAATATGCAAGCACACTCCCAAAAACATATATTTAAAGATAACTCACAACTATAGTTCAAAATTCTATGGATTTAACAAATTTCAAACCATAAACTTTGTATATACATATTCTATGTTTTGTATCTTGCATAGACAAGCTTTAAGGCTTGAAATTAAGCTTCAATGCATAGAAATTCTTACATGCATGTGTCAAACAACCCTCGATACAACATGATCAATATACTACACATCCAAAGATGCAAAATTATGGCCAATTCTTACATGCATGCATCTCTAATGATCTCCAATTCATCCAATTAAGCTTAATTCATGTATTTAACTTCATATACACTTTGAATTCTCATTTGATAAACTTAAACTCATACTCTAGAGTTTAATTGCTCACCTAGAATCTTCAATCTCCTTAATTGGGCTAATCTTTGAGCCTAATTCTTTAAGTCTTCAAGTTGTGAGCTCAAATCTCCAATTGCACTATCTCCCTCTCTCTACAATTGTTTCTCTCTCTATCTAGAGTTTATTTTCAGGCAAAGTATGAAAATGAGCTCAAAAGAATGAGCATGAGTGTAAATAGGCTCTTATATATGCTTGCCCAATCAAATTTGATTAAGGCTAAGTCATTATGCTTAATTTAATTAACTCAATCTAATTATTTTGATTCGAATCAATTTTTAATTAAATCTCACCATAAGCTCTAAAAATCATGCTAATAACAAAAATACGGTCAATTTCAGTTTCTGTCACCTTTATGGCCTTCAATTTAATCTTATAGTAGGAAATTAGACAAATTTTCCTACGGTAAACAGATAGAAATTCAAAACCACATATAATCATATAATTGACACTCAAAATCATATCAGGCATATAATCACACTCACAAATTAAGATTAATTAACATAACACAAACTAGGGTTATCACAATCTTCCCCCTTTTAGGAAGTTTGGTCTTCCAAACTTATTTTACCTCCGTCCGGAAACAAATGTGGATAGCGTAGCTGCATTTCATCCTCTTTTTCCCATGTAACGTCCTTCCTTTAGTGTTCTTTCCATTCTACTTTGACCATTCGGATAGACTTGTTTCTCAATTGCTTTATTTACCAGTCAATGATCTGTTCTAGCCATTCTTCGTATTCCATATTCTCATCAAGTGCTATTCGGTGGTTGTCAATCACATGAAATGGATCTCTGAGGTAACCCCTCAACATTGATACATGAAACACATTGTGCATTTGTTTGAATCCCGGTGGCAAGGCGACCCTATAAGCATCTGGACCAAGTTTTTCCAGAATTTGAAACAGTTCGATGTAACGTGGTGACAATTTACCTTTTTTACCAAATCTCGACTGGCCCCTCATTGGTATCACACGAACAAATACATGATCGCCAACCTCATACTCAAGAGGCCTTCTTCGAACATCCATATAATTCTTTCGCCAGCTTTATGCTGTCTTGAGCCTTTCTTGGATAATTTTAATTTTCTCAGACATGTCTTGCACAATTTCGGGCCTACGTAAAGCTTTATCTCCGACTTTTGTCCAACAAATTGGCAATCTACACTTTCTGCCATACAAAGCTTCATATGGTGCCATACCGATACTGGAGTGGAAACTGTTGTTGTATGCAAATTTAGCCAGTGGCAAATAATCCTCCCAGCTTCCTTGAAAATGTAAAGCACACATTCTGAGCATGTCTTTCAAAGTTAGTATGGTCCGTTCTGATTACCCATCTATTTGTGGGTAAAACGCTGTACTGAACTTCAATTCTATTCCCATAGCCCTTTGTAAGCTTCTCCAGAGTCTGGACACAAATTTCGGATCTCTATCCGATACAATAGATATCGGAACCCCATGTAAGCGAACAATCTCATCAACATATATAGTGGCTAATCTATAAGTATCAAAAGTAGTCTTTACAGGCAAAAAAATGTACAGATTTGGTCAGTCTATCAACTATAACCCAAATAGAATCCACATCTCTAGGAGTTCGAGGTAAGCCAACAACGAAGTCCATGGTCACATACTCCCACCTCCATTCTGGAATAGGGAGAGATTAAAGTAGACTGCTTGGTTTCTGATGTTCAGCTTTAACTTGTTGACATTGAAGGTACTTGGACACATACTCTGTGATCTCATTCTCCATTTTGGGCCACTAGTAGCTTTGCTTCAAGTCCCGACACATTTTGTTATTACCCGGATGCAGAGCAAACATCAACTTGTGAGCTTCATTTAGGATTCTCTTCTTTACTTCAGGAATGTTTGGGACATATAATCAGTTTTGAAATCTCAGCACTTGATTATCAATGCTGAATTCTGGTTTCGGATTTGTTTCAAACTCATCAATTATTTCCTTGAGGAACTCATCCTTTTTTTGCCTTTGCTTAACTTCATTAACTATTACTGGCTCAGCTGAAATGGCAGGTATCAACCCAGCTTGCTCATGTAACACAACTTCAATCTCGGCTTTCTCAAAATCTTGTAAGATCTCTTCTTGTTCAGTGAGTAGACAAGCTAAATTCCCCATTGATTTTCTACTCAGTGCGTCGACAACTGTATTAGCCTTTTCCCAAGTGGTACTGAATCCAAAGGTCGTAATCCTTATCAATTCAAGCCATCTTCTCTGCCACATATTCAGTTTTTTTGGGGTAAAGAAATACTTTAGGCTTTTGTGATCAGTATATACTTCTTTCACGATGTCTTAGCTGTCAGGAGCCATAAGCAATCACCCTTCCGTTCTGCATTAATACGCAATCCAAACCTTTATAAGAAGCATCACTATATATCACAAAGTTTTCCATACCTGAGGGCGGTGTCAAAACTAGAGCAGTGGTTAGCCTTGTCTTTAATTCCTGAAAGGCAGACTCTCTTTCATCAGTCCATTCAACGGTTGTCCTTTGCGTGTGAGTTGTGTAAGTGGCACGGCTATCTTCGAAAAATCTTTCACAAACCGTCTGCAGTACCATGCTAAACCCATGAAACTGTGGACTTCTGTAACATTTGTTGGAGTAAGCCAGTCCACAATTGCCTCTATCTTTTATGGGTCTACTGCAATCCCGTCTTTGTTGATAACATACCGTAAGAAAACAGCCTCATCCAGCTAAAATTCACACTTCTTTAGTTTAGCAAATAATTTCTTTTCCCTAATGTTGTGTTTGGTTAGGGGATTTGGGGAGGGATTTGGAAAGGAAAATGGAAAATGTAGGTGAAATGTGAATAAAACATACCTACATTTCACAAACCTTTTCCCTTTCCCTTTCCAAATCTTCTAACCAAACACAGCATAAGTGTTTGCATGACAGTCTTCAAATGATGTTCATGTTCAAGTCTAGTTTTTGAATATATCAAAATATCATCAATAAAAACCACAACAAAGTCATCAAGGTAAGTCTTGAAAATTAGGTTCATCAGATCCATAAATGTTGCAGGGGCATTAGTCACTCCAAATGGCATAACAAGAAATTCATAGTGACCGTACGTTGTCTGGAACACAGTTTTCTCAACATCTTCTACTCTTACCTTCAACTGGTGGTACCCAAACCTCAAATCAATTTCAGAAAGTACTTGTGATCCTTGCAACTGGTCAAACAAATTGTCAATATGGGGTAAAAGGTATTTATTCTTTATCATTACCTTGTTCAATTCTCGGTAATCAATACACAGGCGCAAGGTTCCATCTTTTTTTTTCACAAATAATACCGGTGCACCCCATGGCGAAGTACTCAGTCGGATAAACCCTTTGTCTAGTAAGTCTCGCAATTGTTCTTTCAGTTCTTTCATTTTGGCAGTAGACATTCTGTAGGGCTTTTTTGAGATAAGTTGAGTGCCTGGCACAATATCAATAGTAAATTCTATCTCCTTGTTAACCAATTCTCATGGTAATTCATCTGGGAATACATCCGGAAACTCTCTAACAATAGAGATGCCGTTCAATTTAACATTTATAGATTGTTTAGACAATACACAACACAAGTAGCCCTGAAATCCTTTCATGATCAATTTACATGCTTTCATTACAGATATCAAATAAGGTGGAGGCACTACCCCATTACCTGTAAACACAATTTCTTCCTACCCCGGTAGTCTAAATACGACTTGTTTCGTTACACAATCAATCGTGGCGCAGTATTTAGATAACTAGTTAGAATTACATCAAAATGTCTAAAGTCCAAGGTTAACAAATCTACATACAAAATAGCATTCCCAATACGCATATCACAAAATCGACACACAGATGTACATAACACAGACTCCCCAGATAGAGGAGATACACATAACAAATATGGTAATGATTCTAAAAGTTTACTCAATCTAGAGGCAAATGCATAAGTTACAAAAGAGTGTGCTGATCTGGAATCTATTAAAACAAAAGCATCCTGATTACATATAGAGATAATACCTGAGGCGACGACTTCTGTGTTCCGTGTGTCACCCGGAATGAGTGCAAAGACTCTTCCCTGCCTCATGATATCTCTGGTCGTAATAGGTCTCGTAGTATTTCCTAGTTTTGGGATTGATTCAGTTGGACTAGCAGCCATTTTTCTGCTAGTTTGGTTACAATCCCTTGCCATATGCCTTGTTTTACCACACTTAAAGCAGGCCCATGAAATACGGTAGCAAACCTCGCGATGTCTTTTGCCGCATTGGCTACACATTGGAGACGTATCTCTAAAAGAATTTGAAGTACTTGATGATCCCGCATTCTGTTTCTTTGAAAGTCTTTTCTTTGAAAAGAAGCCCTTCCTTTTACTTTTCAAGTCAGTTGATGGTTTACTCTGCCTGGCTATGTTAGCTTTTAATATTATGGCCTGATCTAGGACGCCAAGATAGGTTTGCAGCTTTAGTAAATTTACCTTCTCCAAAATATCATCCCGAAGACCACCTTCAAACTTTCTCACTTTTTTATAGTCGGTATTGACTATGTGTGGTGCAAATCTGGCCAATTCAGTAAACTTGGCCTTGTACTCGACTACTGTCATGCTGTTTTGCTAAAGTTCCATGAACTCTGACACTTTTCTATCACGGACACATTGTGGTAAGTATTTATCATAGAAAATTTCCAAAAAACTGGTGCCCAATCAATATCCTTATGGTTCTCACGCATCAATATCCACCATCTTCTCGCTTTATCTTCTAGCGTAAAGGTGGCTAGCAACACTTTCTGTATTTTTAGACATGGAACACCTCAAACAACTTCTCTATGCGAAGGACCCACACTTCAGCCTTCAATGGATCCAATCCTCCGTGAAACTGTGGCGGTTTCATTTTCTTAAACTCGTTAGTGAGAGCTATTATTCAGTTATCATTCTGTAGGTCTTGTACAGGCAGTACCGGAGGTGGAGAGTGTGGTTGTTGCCACTGTTGCTGCCACTATTGTTGTTGTCTTAATGTCTTTGCCATTTCCTTTATTAATCTTTCCATCCTATCCATTCTAGCAGTAGAGGACTCCTCTAATTCATTAGCTCTTGTTCTCACTATTATCTAATTAAACTTGCATTATTCTTTATACAAAATGTACACAAGTATGCATATACAAAAGAGCATACATATTCAAGTAAATCACAATGCAAGTAAAGCGCAATGCATATAGCACACAGTCATTCGTTTCAAAACATTTAAGCATATTCTCAATGCCTTCCAGTTCATACCTATCACATGAATGCATCCTAGATCTTTTCTAGATGCCTACTGCTCATTTGGACACGTGTGTGAGTTATGAACTTGTGCTTTGATACTACTCTTTCATGACCCGAACCCGCCCCTATGGATTAAGGTCATAATCAGCCAGTAATCATGAGATTACCTATGGCCTCAAATGAGATTAAAGGATATCCCCATAGAAATAAAGAGGCCAACACGGAAACAGAATTAAAAATTTTATCCGAATAGTTGTGCTTACATGGCATGGCAAAATCATTTCATAAGCATCCATAATAACTCACAAATATAGACAGAGTTAACATCTTGCACACCCAGGAACTTTCAGACATACAGTCAGCCAAATAAAAAGTTTATATACGTAGGTGATTCAACGTAATCACCAAGATAATAAAAGGGGTAAAACAAAAGAATGATAACAAAGTGTCGTGCGTGAGACGTTTGAGCTGACTTCACAAAGACTTCGATCTCTCTCACATCCTTCACTGATTCTAGGTTTGGACATCTCTTTGCTCACTTACATACATATAAATAAGAGTAAGCGAAAGCTCAGTGAATAATACCAAAGTAAAGAGGTTATATGAATGAAATTCTTTAATAGATGATATCATTGTCAAACACATCAAACGGCCTTAGGACCATTCATATTTCTATCAAATATATCAAATGGCCTCAAGCCCAAACATATCAAATGGCCTTTGGCCCAACATATCGAATGGCCTAAGGCCCAATTCATTCTTATCAAACGGTCTGAGGCCTAATTCATTCTTATCAAATGGCCTCAGACCCAATTCATTCTTATCAAACGGCATCAGGCCCAATCATCGTATCAAACTACCTCTGGCACATTATTTTCACATTCATATTTATGCGCATTTCATACTTGTGATCACAATCATATTCATACTCAAACGGCCTTGGGCCCAATGCATTTGTATTCAAACGACCTTAGATCCATTCATGTCCTTATCAAACATATATAACAAACAGCCTCAGCCCAATTCATACTTTATTAGATGTATCAAATGTCCTCAGACCCAATTCATAGATATACCAAATGGCCTTGGACTCAAATCATGTCCCCCACAGAGCTTAATACAAAAATTAGGCATATAGAATGCTCATTCATAATTCAAATCCATAAATCCATGAAGCTTATATAGAAGTAGCATATTGGAAAATAGCATACTTGGAAGTATCTTTACTAAGATATTACTCACAGTGTTCTGTCGATGGATTTGGCCTCGTGCTTGACCCTATACATTTCATAACACATTGGGTCACAAACAATTCAATCTGTTCTTAACTTATTTATTTCTCTTAGGCCTCTTTCTTATCCCTTTAGTTCATTTACAATGTTCAATGCATGCCTGAGAGTGCCTAGAAATGAAAGAGAACGGAAAACGGTATATAAAATAACTTTTCAAAATTTCTCAAATAGGGCTCTCCGCTCAAGCGCAGCTTTGGTCGCTTGAGCAGCCTGTAAAACTCTGTAAAAGTATTGATTGCATGAATTTTACACTCGAGCGAGAGTTCTGACGCTTGAGTGAAGAGTCTTGCAAAATAGGGTTCGTTCACGCTCAATGTTTGCCGCTTAAGCCACCGTGCAAATCTCTACAAAACGTTTGGGGGCTAAATTTTCATGCTCAAGCGAGATTTTCTCCGCTCGAGCGGACAGGTTGAATTCCGAAATCTCCAGAATTCTGTTTGAAGTCCAAAATGCAATTCCAAAGGTCCAACTCATGTATAATACACTCAAATACGCAAGCACACTCTCAAAAACATATATTTGAAGATAACTCACAACTATAGTTCAAAATTCCATGGATTTAACAAATTTCAAACCATAAACTTTATATATACACATTCTATGTTTTCTATCTTGTATAGACACGTTTCAATGCTTGAAATGAAGCTTCAATGCATAGAAATTCTTACATGCATGTGTTAATCAACCCTCAATACAATATGATCAACATGCTACACATCCAAAGATGCAAAATTATGGCCAATTCTTATATGCATGCATCTAATGATTTCCAATTAATCCAATTAATCTTGATTCATGTATTTAACTTCATATATACTTTGAATTCTCATTTTATGAACTTAAACTCATACTCTAGAATTTAATTGCTCACCTAAAAGCTTCAATCTCCTTAATTGGGCTAGTCTTTGAGCCTAATTCTTCAAGTCTTCAAGTTGTGAGCTCAAATCTCCAATTGCACTCTCTCCCCCTCTCTACAATTGTTTCTCTCTCTCTCTCTCTCTCTCTCTCTAGAGTTTATTTTCAGCTAAGGTATGAAAATGAGCTCAAAAGAATGAGCATAAGTGTAAATAGGCTCTTATATGTGCTTGTCTAATCAAATTTGATTAAGGCTAAGTCATTATGCTTAATTTAATCAACTCAATCTAATTATTTTGATCCAAATCAATTTTTAATTAAATTTCACTGTAGGCTCTAAAAATCATGCTAATCGCAAAAATATGGTCAATTTCAGTTTCTGTCGTCTCTACAGCCTTCAATTTAATCTTATAGCAGAAAATTAGACAGATTTTCCTACGGTGAACAGATAGAAATTTAAAACCACATATAATCATATAATTGACACTCAAAATCGTATCAGGCACATAATCATACTCACAAATTAAGATTAATTAACATGACACAAAATAGGGTTATCACAAACAACTTTCTCTTTTGTGAATAAATGAAAAACAAACAAACTGTTGATGATGTTGATATGAAGTCATGGATCTATTGATCATTCTTAAATCATTGATGAAATACTCCGAAAGCACCCTCTAATATAAAACACTTTGTATCTTGTTCCTCTCTGAAAATTTGGATGGCCCAAACCCTAGAAACATGAAACAATGCACTTTACAGAAAATAGGATCGTGCAGACCACTCTAGCGCACATTTCACCTTTTGAGCGGTGTGACTAGAGGCAGTGTGAAACATATAGGCTAACCGCTCGAGTTAGCTCGAGTGCAAATTTCACCGCTCGAGTGGTCAAACTTTCTTTCTAGAAGTTTAGACGCTCTGCAAAAATGAAAGAATTAATATCACAAATTGTTCTGCAAGGCACAAGTTGAGTTGGATTCATATCCAAACACTCATAGTTTCACTGTAATAAAAGAGCGAACAAAATTACAACTAAAAGAAGTTTTGTCAAACAGGATTGCCAATAACAATAACTTAACAATCTATATGTCAGATTATGATATTTTGCATGATATCCTTTAATGGCAACAAGAACCAACTGCAGTACCTTGGAAATCCCTTCCTAGGAGGATGTCAAAGCTGTACTTTGCAATGAGAGGTATAGCAGATGCAAACATTTCTTGTTTATTTTATTTTTAAATAGTGGACGAATTTTACTTTACCCCCTTATGGTTTAATCAATGTGCAAATCACCTCTCTCATTTGAAAATAGCCACATAACTCTCATGTGATTTGTGGACTACAATGCACTGTTTATTTTTTCCGTCTAAAATAACAAGAAGTGAGAACCACACTCCTATAATGAGAGTAAACCATTTTTTAAGATGAAAATATCCCTTGTACATTTTTAAATTTACAAAGCCATTCTTCTCCTTGTACATCTTGGGAGCCACTTTAGGGTGAATTTCAGCTGGGTAACAAGACCTTATCTTCTTGAGACCGATACAGCCTTTCATGGCTACAACTCTACACACATGACTATGGGCATACTTGGACACATCAATACCCACTATACCTCAGAAGTAAGTAGGCCCAGATTAGTACACATTCAATCAATCAACTAAAACTTTCAAACAATTAACTTTATTTCCAATTAATTCAATGGAATATAATTAACGAGCACTGTCAAAGAATTCAAAATCCAATAAGACCAATTAGTAGAGTCAAAGAATTCTAGTTCTGTTAGCAGGGTATGAAGGTAAATTCACCAAGTTCGGTTAATAGAAATTATTGTGTATTTTAATCCCAAATCATATGAAGATTTTGTGGCTATTTCCAAAGTCGGGTAGGTGATCTGCACATGGGCTAAAGGATAAAGTAAAATTTTCCCTTATATATTTTGGGGTCGGTGGAATGAGTTATTCAAAAAAAAAAATAATAAATAAAAAATAAAGAAAAATAAAAATAAAAAATAAAAAAGGACAGTAATGAGAGAGTACATGAGAGAGGCTACCAGTAGGGCTATGCGGTCAAACAACTTCACTTGCGCAGTTACACTTCACAAAGCAAAAACAAAGCTAACATATCCCATTTCCCTTTCTTCCATGGTCGTGTTATTTCTAAATGGTATTTTCCCATTTTATGCCCTACTAATTCTCCAATTGTGTGGTGAACAAATATTATCGTTTATTTATGAGCCCTACCTTTCCTCACCTCAATTTTCGTGCTTTGCAAGTTCATGGCAACTGAAGTTCATCAAACAGCGGGCGACTGATCCATGGGTGATTGCTTTCGATCGACTGAACCAACAAAGATCTGTACGTATCGGGCACATCTCTGTTAAGTGGTTACCATAGTTAGTGGCGTTTGTTCACTCCTTCTACTCTACCTTCCATCTTCTTTTGTGTAGGACCATTACTTTACTTTCTAATCTCTACCTTTTCTTCTAGGTTTTGTGATTTGGGGGAAACGTAGAGTAGGAGCTGGTCCTGTTCTTCCCAGTTGTAAGTTTTTGCACTCCACCTGTTTGTTAATATGCCTTAGTGAAAATGTAATGGCAAAAAAAGGAGTTGGAGGGTGGATTTCGATAGAGAGGCGGAGGGGAGGAGATGGAGATCAAGGCAAGGATGTTAAGTATGGACTGTTCACCGTTTTTGTGGATAATCAACCTTTAGCTATGGATACCAAAACGCTGTTCAAACTTTTCTCACAATTTGGCATTGTAAAGGATGTCTTTATTCCGTTCAAAAGAAGGACTGTGTCAAAGTCAAGATTTGGATTTGTGAGATTTAATTGCCCTGTTGCAGTAGACATTGCAATCCAAAAAGGGAATGGTATGCCGGTAGAAGAAAGGGTGTTAGAAGTTAAAAAAACTACCAAGGACAGGTGCATCAGATTTGAGCAGAGCAGGAGAGAACCCCATTCCATCTGCAGACCTCCTGAATCTATCAGTTTCTGGGCTGAAGCTCCATATTCAGGCCAAAGATCGTTCGCTGAAGTATTGAAAGGGGTCACACCCACTGTGGCTAGGAAAGAAAGCTTGTCCATAAAAGCTAATGAAGATGTTCTTGGATGGCTGTATGGTAGTGTAATAGTCAAATTTAATTCTGAATTCTCTACTCTAAACATTGGTAATGTCTTGAAAGAGAAAGGTTTGGATCATGTAATGGTCAGAAAAGGGGGTGGTCGAGATATAGTTCTAACATTCAAATCTCAAGAGGAGCTGAAATCAAATTTTTGCAATATCAAAGAATGGTTTAAGGAATGGAGTCAGTGTGTGGTGGAATAGAAGCCATGATCTTATCTTGAACAAGAAAGATGTGTGTGGCTGAGGTGTTATGGCATTCTTTTAAATCTTTGGAATAGAGGCACACTCAACAACATTGAAACTCTCTGTTGGCCTTTTTTTTCTTTTTTAATCAACAAAAGGAAACTTTATTGATGGAAATGAGTATACAAAGTATGGAGATACATCAATAAAGAGGGGAGCGAGAGCAAAGAGCATCACGGAACACCAATTTAATCCCAACTAAGTTGGTACCGAGAAGGGAACCCTATCATATACTGGTACACACCTCGGACGTTGGTGAGGAACCAACAAAACAAGCAAAGACAAAAAAACACAATGGCAGAAGAACACCAAAGCTACACATGCTACCAAGCCTAAACAAAACCCAGCACTGACAAAACCAGGCTCAAAGGGAACCAGTAGCAACCAGCCTAATTAGATGAAGGTTAGAGACAATATCATGAACTGTATAATCAACCTCCAAGTTCCATTTTGCCCACAAAGCAATCTGCACTTTCACTTTTTCACAAAAATCATCAAAAATAGGTTGTGCCCCTGTGAAAAGACAATCATTTCGCAATCTCCAAATAGACCATAACACAACTGAGGGGACTATCTCCCATATTCTAAAAACCCAATGCTTCAGCTTGCCACTAGACCACCAGTGCAAGAGGCCCTCAACTGACTCAGGGATTGCCCAAACCTAATCCCACCAGTTTACTATCTGAGACCAACACTCCCAGACCTGGGGACAAAACTTTTGGTCCAAAGATTCCACCTCATTTTGGCAAAAGACACACAAAATGTTTGCGGAGGCGTCTAACACCCCAATCCTTTGAAGGAAGGATGAAGTCTTAACTCTGCCTCTCCAAGCCAACTAGCAGAAGAACTGCACTTTTGGTGGAGCTAAACAATCCCACACCCCTTTAGATACAACCAAGCCAGGCCCCTGTGCTGCAACCCACTACCTCTCCACAGATGAAATTGAAAACTACCCTGAGCTGTTAGCTAGCCAGGAGCAAGAATCTACAAGATCAGAACTAACCAGAGGAGAAGACACCAGCAAACCCATCAGCCTCTGCAACTCCTCTTCCTCCCAAGCTAACAATTGTCTTCTAAAGCTAAGCTGCCACACCCCTGAGTTAATTTTCTTGGCACTGATTTGCTGCAAAGTCTTCTCTTTTTCAGTGGATAAACTGAATAATTTGGCAAACTGATCCTTCAGACCTCTGCTGTTGAGCCAGGCATCATACCAAAACTGAATTCTCCTCTTATTGCCAACCTTAATTCTAAAATGGCCACCATAGAACTCACCCAGATGCTAGTTTACTAAAAGAAGCTACACAATGTCCTACCAAACTATGGATACCCCACTTCAAAGACTCACTGCCGGAGCTCAACCCCTTCCAGCCCTGTCATATCTTGAGCAAACCACACATTTCCATAGAGCTGTGTCTTCATTACCAAACCTCCACCACCACTTTAATAACAAACATTCATTCACCTCACCTAAGTCTCTCACTCCCAAGCCACCTTGACCTTTGCTTATGGTAACCTCCCTCCATTTGACCAAGTACACCTTCCTTTTGATGTTATTCCCTCCCCACAGAAAAGATGACTGCAGCTTGGCTATAGACTTAGCAACACCCTTAGGCATCCTAAAAAGAGAAAGGAAATAGATTGGCAAGTTTGAGAGTACTGATTTGATCAAAGTCAGTCTACCAACATAAGATAGCAATTTCCTCTTCCAAGAAGACAACTTCTTCCTCACCTTCTCCACTACCGGGAGCCATGTGCTCTGCCTTCTAGGATTGGCCCCTAAAGGTAAACCTAAAAAATTAAATGGCAATTTCTTAGTCAAACAATTCAAATCTTAGCAAAATCCTTAGTTTGGTCATCTTGGAAGCCCATCCCGCAAGCTACACTTTTGTGATAATTGATTTTTAACCCAAACATCACCTCAAAACACCTCAACACCCTCTTGATATTCAGAATATCCTCAATATCACCTTTACAAAAAATGATAGTGTCATCTGCAAATTGGAGATGTGATATGCTCACCTCATTGGAACCACATGTTGCACCTTTAAATAGCCCTTGCACTTTAGCCCTATCCAGCAATAGGTTGAGTCATTTTGCTGCAATAATAAACAAAAACGGAGATAGTGGGTCCCCTTGCCTTAATCCCTTTTGTGGCTGGAACTTCTCAATGGGTGCACCATTAACCAATACTGACACCATGGTTGTAGAAATGCAAACCTTCATCCACCTAATCCAGTTGTCACCAAATCCAAAATTTCTTATCATTGCCAAAAAGAATTCCCAATTTGTTGAATCGTAGGCTTTCTCAAAGTCCAATTTTAGGATAATGCCTTGCTTCTTAGACTTTTTCCATCCCTCCACAATTTCATTAGCTATTAGCACCCCATCTAAGATATACTTGCCACTCACAAAGGCTGACTGCACCTTACTTATCACAGGGAGAAGAACCTTCTTGAGTCATCTGGATAACACCTTGACCAGAATCTTGTAAACTGAACTAACCAAGCTAATGGGTCTGAAGTCCCCTAATCTTATAGGATTGTCCTTCTTAGAGATAAGAATAATGAAAGAGCTGTTGACTCCTCTAGATACTTGCCATTTCTGTGGAATTCATGCAATAATTGAAGTATCTCTCCTTTCATTATTTTCCAACATTTTTGAATGCAAGCTAAATTGAAGCCATCTGGACCAGGGGCCTTGTTCCCTTCACAGTCTTTAACTACTGCCCAATCTCCTCTTCAGAGAATAATGCTTCCAAATTTGTTGCTCCCTCAAAACTAATTGTAGCAAAAAGACCTGAAAGCTTTGGTCCAGAGAACCAATTTTCTAAGAATTGCTTTCTGAAGTGGAAGACCACTGCTTGTTTTACCTGAACTGGTTCCTCACAGAACACTTCCTCCACTAAAACAGAATCTATCAAATTCTTACGCTGCCTGTTACTTGCCATAATATGAAAAAACCTAGTGTTTTTGTCTCCATTCCGAGCCCACAGCATCATGGATTTTTGGTGCCAAAACCTCTTCTTGTTTCTGTTAAGCTGCCACACCTGGCATCTAACCTCTCTTCTTCTTGTTATTTCTGTCTCATCCAAGGACCTAGACTCTGCCTTTAGCTCCCATTCATGTAACTCTCTACTGGCCTTGATTGATAAAATACAATGAAAATGTGGGGAACTATTTACAGTCCGTTTGGCAAGGGCTCATTGGGCTCATGAGCCACAAAAGACAAAATAGGCTCATAAGCCACAACAGATAAAACATCACATCCAACCCCATAATCATTACACTCTTCTCTCACAAAAAAAGTCAAAAAAACCAAAAAGCCAAGAGCCTTCCCAAACCAAGCTTTTGAGCCCAGGCTCATATAGCCAAAAAAGCTAAAAAGCCAAAGAGCCAGCCCACTTCTTAGGATTGCTGTTGGCCTTGTCTCAACATTTGAGATCATATATTTGTGTGGAAATTTATTACAATATCAACCTTTTCCAAACGAAGATATTTATATGAAAAAGAGAATGTAGTGTTAGGTGCTTTGGGGGCAAATGATAATTTAATGATATTGGTTGATTTGAGAATATGTTATTTTAATAATTTTTAAATTTTTTTTGGGTTAAAATTGATGACAAAAAGAAGAAGAAGGAGGGAGTATGTTTGTAATGATTTTTTAACTTTTTATGAAAAAAACGTACAAAATATAAAGAAAAAAAAAAGAGAAATATTTGAATTTTTTTGTATGATTATTTGATTTTTTAATTTTTTTTAGCAAATTTTTTTTTTTTACTTCCTAACTATTATAGAAAGTTCCAAATGAAGCCCCAATTATTGGATTTGACTTCTATCCAAGTGGGAGACAAGTTCATTCTGGATCCAATTGGGCTACCATAGGTCCAACACTAACTATTTGAGCATTCATTTTGTAAATTTTTATATGTAAATCAATCGCAAATACAAATATATATAGAGATAGAGAGATTGATTCAATGTCAATAGATTTGTATAAGAAAACAACGATGACAAATAATTTTAAAACAGATATTATTAGTATTATTTTTTTTTTGAAGATATGATGAAATAATGTAATTATAATTATTGAATTAATATATATATATATTTTTTTATGAATAATTTACACATAGATTTACAAAATGAATGACTCGATTATCAAAACGAAATCCTGAAATAATCAGATTCATAATTTTAAAAATATCTTAAGAGATTCATTTACATAAAAATTATTTGTTTAGTTTAGTTTAGTTTTCAAATCAATTTTTGAGAGGTCAACACTCAAAATTTGTTTGATTTACAATTTTTCCCAAACAATTTTTATATTTTATTTTTTCTATCTCCTCTCTTCTTCTCTTATATTCTATATATCAATCAATCACTTTTTTTTTTTTTTTTCCTCTCCCATTCTTTCATGTCCTACATATTAATCAATCACTTTTTTTCTGACACCGATCTATTCAATTAAAAAAAAAAAAAATTACAAATCATTCCAAATTACAAAATTCTAACTACAAAACTATTTAATGCAATTTTTCTTTGCTGATAAAAAAAAAAAAAAAAAAAAAACTACAAAACTATTTTTAAAATTAATATACAACCAAATAAATTTTTAAATTTTTATTATTCAAAATTGATTTCCGAATCAAACCAAACGGATCTTTCACATTTGAATTCATGTTTGTGTAACACATTTTTCAACGTATAGTGGTTTTTCTAGTAAAAGAGTATTTGAGAGGATTTAAATAAATATATTTTTTGATTTTTTATAAAAATATGTATAAAAAAAATAAAGAGATGATATAACTTAAAAAAAAAAAATGCACTTTTGTAGGAGATTCCAAATAGTACTTAAACAGGAGTTGGAGTCACTACTGTGCAAGGTGCACAAAGTGACTTTTTTCAGCATGTGGGAATTATTTCAGATTTTATTTGAATGATTCGGACCATTCAATTTTAAATAATATTGAGTAGAACATACCTGTAAAAAATCAAATTGATCGGATATCGATAGAGCTTTCATCAACTCACATTTGTATTTAATTTAATACTTATATATTTATTTTTTTATATATACAAATCTGAGTTGATAAAAAATTTATCGATATCCGATTAACTTTAAAAGTATGTTCTAATTGATATTTTTAAAAATTGAACCATTCGAATTATGAAAATAAAATCTAAAATAATTCTCGTGAACCATGCAACAGTCACATGCAGCAACACAGCAGTGAAGCTTGATCCGCTTAAGCATATCAGCAATGCTAGGTATCATGAAAAGTCTTTTATGAAAATGATCATGAAAAATTTGTGACCTTTGAATTACATTTAAAATACAGCATTACACACTAATCAAAGTAATCTAAAAGTTATAAATTTTTCATGATCATTTTCATGAAAAAAATTTGATGACGCTAACATTTCTCTAAGCATATATAAGCACTCCACATTTACCGAGAGAGAGAGAGAGAGAGAACGGTTATAATCTTTTAACTAAATTTCAAATAAAGTCAGAAATTCAAAAGAAGAAAAACGGGCTGATCATTATCCCGCTATAATCTCGTTCAATACACACACCACATTCAAATCAATTCAAAATCATAACCACCATACCATACCATACCATACCATGAAAGCACTCACTCACTAACGGAAACACATTATTGATACCAAATAAATTATGAAAAGAAGATCAAAAAAAGTAGCCAATGCAAAAGAGGAAGAGGAAATCAAAGACAAACTGGACCAACAGTGGAGGAAGCTTCAACAAGACTGGGACACCTTCAACAACAACAACAACAACAACCTATCAAAACCAAAACCCCCCCGCCTCCTCCTCCGGCGATGCTCCTCCACAACAGACTCAACCGCCATTGTCAATGCTCTCCCTCTCCTCGACAACTCTCCAAGAAACCTCATGTCTTCTCTCCAACACCGGAGGAGTTCTCCTCCTCCCTCAGACCACTGGTGGAGGGAAGATATACGCCGAGAGAAAAGGGCGGCCATTGAAAGGGGTAAGTTGAAGGGATGGAGGCGGCTTTTCGGGGACCCAGATGAGAGAGAAGAAGAAATGGGTAGTAGTAGTAGTTGTTGTTATGGTTCTCATGATGAGGCCAGTGATGGCAATTGTGGAAGCAGCAAAGGACAGGTGGTTCATTGTTGTTGTTGTTGTTCTTGCTCAGGTTCTTGTTTGTCTGATGAGAAAGTGGAGAGAGGAAAGGTGGTGGTGGGAGGAGAGAAGGCTCTTGGAGTGAATAATAATGTGGAAGTGGAAGTGGAAATGGAAGTGAAGAGAGATGATGAGTGTGATGGTGGAAGGTTGATGGTTGTTATGGGATGGTTTTCTTTTGCTTTAATGGTGTTTACACTGGCCATTATCTACATGAGGTTCAATGGAAGATGTGAGTATGAAGCCGAGATAATGCTAGTGCCAACATGAATTCAAATTCTCTCTCTCATATTTTTGTTTTTTAATTGGTCAGTTTCTTTGTTATTGATCTTGATTTATATAGTTTTGATGGTTGCATTGTTCATTAATTGAATTTTTAGATTATTTCTTCCGGTGTAGAAGTGATCAATAGGAAATCTAAAAAGAATAATGTTTCATTCCCCCAGTTTTTCTCCCCAAACTCCCCGAATGATCGATAGAAAATATGGTATTGCTCATCTACGAAATGGGAAATTTTATCATAAACTCTTAATATTTTTATAAGGGGCATAATTTACCAGTTGGTTAAAGCCCTTTCTTTTCTAGTAAGTGAAAAGTGGTGTGCATAGATTTGTGTAGGTGTAAGTGGTGACAGTTTCAGAAAACGATATATGGTTCCATTTTTATTAGGGCTGAGTAAGGAATTCGTAAAATTCGTAATTCAATCCAGTCCAGTTCAATCCAGTAGGTTTGGATTGGTTTTTTGAATCCGTGGTTCAGTTCCGGATTGAAAAATTAAAAATCCATAGTTCATGGATTGGTTCCGGATTGAACCCCACGATTCCAGATTGGAACCGATCCGGACCGTATACAAATAGTCTATATTTTTATTATACACCCTCCTGCGTAATATCTTCTCTTATTTCATATAAAACTTAAATCAAAACCTAAACTTGCATAGTATCTTCTTTTATTACTTTTGTTAGCTAGTTTTTAGTGTTAATTTGTAATGGTCTAAATATTTATGGTGGAACTAGTTTTCTTATGGTTGTTTAAATTCTAGAACAGTTTGTCGCTATTACGAAAAAACATGTTGCTATTGTGAAACTAATATGATGCTATATTTATATTTTTATGAAATTAAAGTGTTATATATATATCGTTATTTAATTATATTAATCCATGGTCCTAAACCGATCCAATCCGTGTTTAAATGGATTGGTTCGGATTGGTTCCATGATTTAAACGGATTGGATTGGTTCCAATTTTTCAGGATCCGTAGATAACGGATTGGTCTTGGTTTTACTCCAATCCGATCCAATCCGAACCATGCTCACCTCTAATTTTTATTGTTAGGTTTTTAAAAATTGTTTTCAAAATAAATGCAAATTTGGTAAAATAAATACTAAGAAAATATTTTTAAATTTTATAAAATTATTTTTGCCCAAAAAAGATAAAATTATATTAAAATATTACGTGCTGTTGAACGATAATTTTGTTTTTGAAAATAGACCACTTTTTTTTAGACAAATATGATAAGATGAAATAATTACAATTATTGGATCTAACCTAATTTATTTATTTATTTATTTATTTTTATGAATTATATATACGAAAACCATCAAGTTCAATTGAAAAAAAAAAAAAAAAACTCATCCATTCTTTTTTTTTCTTTTTTTTTGATCGACAAAAGGAAATTTTATTGATAAAAGAATCAAGTACAGAATGCAAAACAGAATACATCAATAAAGAAAAGAGAAGTGCAAAAGTATCAGAATGGGCTAAATGATCCCAACTAGGTTGGCACCAAAAAGCCCATCCTATCATTTACTAGCACCCCCCGAGTTGGTGAGGAACCAACACCACAACAATGCTGTTACCAACAAGAACAACCTAGCCCAACCTAACAGTCAGCGACCAACCAAAGCTAGACACACCAATAGACCAGACCATTAACACAGATACTGATATAGGGGCAGACCATCCCAAACTGAGAAGCTAAGAAGCAAAGCACCCACAAAAAAAGAACCCAACACCATAGCACAAACACATTCCACCATCAGCCATTACCTATGTTGAGACCAACAAAGACTCAAAAAAAAAAAAAAAAAAAAAAAAAAAAAAAAAAAAAAAAGCCAACGTAACAAAAATGAGAAGTATGCAAAACTAGCAGTATGCAACAGGCCAAAATAGAACTTAGCAGACTAATCTGAGAAGCCAACAACCCTCAGCCATTACACAGATACTAGTATAGGGGCAGACCACCCAAACTGAGAAGCCAAAAAGCAAAGCACTGTAGCTCGGCTTTTCGCTCTCCCTTTCGGAAGAATGAATAGCCCTTACAGTTCGGACTCCACTTGTGTTGGTTCTGAATCTGATTTTACAAATGCAATGTGAAACAATGAAAACACAAAAAGAGTCCAAATTCGGCAATTTCTTTTGGAAAATCGATTTTTGAATCAAATGCAAAAAATGGACTGCTTGGCCAGATTTCAGAGTCGCCACCTAAATATTTATTTTGAAAAATTTAGGAAACACGTGACTCGTTCCAAAGGCCATTAGTCCGTCGTCACCAAAGTGTCTTGGTTCGGGAACTTAGGTATGAAAGGGGAAGGTCAATAATTTAACACCCCACTCATCCGATCAAAGATCGGCCTCTACTAATCATGATGTGGTTTTCATGTATAGTATATGCTCTTGTTCTATATGTAACATACAAGTATAGACTAATTTCACGAAAAGTTGGAACGTTTGATTTCATGTTTGTTTTGAAAAAAATGTTTTGAATATGTATCACTGAAAACGGTGATCTCATATATACATAAATCAAAGTATCCCAATTCAAGTGATTAGCCTTCATCCACAGGCATTCAAACAGATATATCAAATAAGCAGTTAACCTCATGGTAGTATGTTTGATATGACAGCATTCACACTTATGCAATATGCTAAAGCAAAAGTACTTACCTGAATGTCTGAAGGCACATCCAAAAAGAAAGCAAATAGTTAGAAAAAAAAGGCATGATCCTAATTTAATGACTAATGCAACACATGCAACGTGCAATTAAGGTTCGGCTACTAGTATGGCATGTGAGTCAATTCAAGGCATATGATAGCGCATATATGCAAGTAAGGAGTTTGAATTTGACATTTGAATAATATGATGAGCCAAACTTTTATGCATGTAAACGAATGGATGCAAATCATGGAAGACTAACCATCATAAGTAGTGAAATAAAAGAGAGAAAGAATGGGGGTTGAAAGACATACAACTTATTACATATTTGTCCTCGTGAAGGAGGGTTCGAATGTCCAAATGTCCGAATGAATAATTATTACAAAGCCGAATGAATAATAAATGAAAGGGGCTGTCTAATTTATTACAATAAGCCCTGGTACAATAAACTCGGTTTAACGTTCGACCGAATTCAATTAATCATATTGGTTTCTTTATGTCGGTTGTAATCCAATTTTAACCAATTTTATTAGCCTTTTTTTATTACATTTCCATTTATTTATCTTTTCTTTTGTTTGTGCAAAAGTGATATTTACGTCCACTAAGTCCAAAACGCAATAAAGAGAAACAAGCATCAACTTAACCCAAGAAAGAAATCTTATTTTCTTCGGGGGAAATTACAAAGAAATAGTCAAACTTATTTACAAGCGATAAGGGATTTCAAGTCAAACTCAAGATGTGCAGCAAGGACTAGTCAAACTCAAAAGAGTGATAATGACTTAGAAAAATCAAAACTTGAGTGATAATGACTTGAAATCCAAACTTGATAATAAGTGATAATGACACTTTCCTTGGTGATTTCCAAGGGTCAATTAGTCCCTTAAAAGTAAACACACTAATGAATAAAGAGAAATGAAAAATACAAGATTGTGCTTTAGTATAAGAGCATGTATACATTTGGGATAGTGAACCTCCAAAGAATTTAAACTGTTAAGTATAGAGCGTTTTATGCTTTTGGTAGTAAATCACCTAAGAGATTAAATCAGTAAGCATAGAACATTGTATACATTTGGTAATGAACCTCTTAAGCATAAAACGTTTTATGCCTTTGGTAGTGAATCTCCAAAGAGATTAAACCATTAAGCATAGAGCGTTGTATACTTTTGGTAATGAACCTCCTAAGCATGAAACGTTTTATGCCTTTGGTAGTAAATCTCCAAAGAGATTAAACCATTAAGCATAGAACGTTTTATACCTTTGGTAATGAACTTCCTAAGCATAAAACGTTTTATGCCTTTGGTCGTGAATCTCCAAAGAGATTAAACCATTAAGCATAGAGCATTTTATACCTTTCGTAATGAACCTCCGAAGAGATTAAAGTATTAAGCATAGAGTGTTTTATACCTTTGGTAATAAACCTCCGAAGAGATTAAACCATTAAGCATGGAAGAGTTCCTTTCTTATACTTGAACCACAATCTTAATTTTTCACAACTTTTTAATCAAAATAAGCAAAGAATGGAGGGAGGTTGCAGAGATGATTATGCGAAAGTTGATTAATTGATTAGTACAAACAAACTTGATATTTAAAACATAAATCATTGAAATAAATTAAACAGCCCCCTAAATAGCACACAAGAGTGCTAAAATTAAGCTATAGAAAGCGAGCAAAATTAAATAGGATCAAGTTAGTAAACAAGTAGAAGGAAGGGTGGCTAACCCTTCCACTTTTACAACTTCAAATCACATAGTTTAGATGTTGAAAAACAGCTCCAAAAGAATTTGAGAGAAACCCACCACTTTTACTATTCACCGCCGGAGGTACTATTCATCGCCGGAAGTTACCATTCACCGCCGGAGGTTACTATTCATCTGGTGAGGTAAATTATTTAAAATAATAAATTACAACAGTTTATATACAATATTTAAATTACAGCAGATATGTGGGTAGTGCAGCCTTCCTATTAAAGCGATAAAAAAATAGTTATGAAAAGAAGTAAATGAATATTTAAACAAATTATATCACATTTTTAAATTAAATGAAAATTTGTGAAAACTCACCTTTTGGGAAAATGATGAATTTTCTGAGTCATAAACTTTCTTTTGATTACACTCAAGTCTGTGGAATGTGTTCTCAATTCTCAGTCCAAAATTTAGAATTACAACTTTAATGGTTGGTTTTTGAATGGCGTATTGATGAAATGAAAATAAAAATATCAAAGAAAATATTTTATTTTTCCTCTCTCTCTAAAAAAAAACTGATTTTCTTTCTTTCTGATTCTTTTTCTCTCAAATTCTCTCGCACCACTTCATGTTTTCTCTCCTTGATCCTCCCCTTCTTTTTTCTCTGCTGGGCCTTCCCTTTTCTTTTTCTTTTCTTTTTTCTCTCTTTCTCCTGAGCCTCTCCCTCTTTTTCCTCTGTTTTTTCTTTTTCTCTTCCTGAGCCTCTCCCTCTCCCTCTTTGACTTTTTTTTTTTTTTTTTTTCTTCTGAGCCTCTCCCTCTCCTTATATGAACAAAAAAGTATAATGTAATAATATAAATATAATAATATATATCTAATATATATATATATGTGCATTATGTGCTTGGATTTGGATGTTGGCAGCCAAGGGCTGATCGACATAATTTTTTTTTATTATTTTTCTTTTATAATATATATAATATAATATATAATTTATATAATTTATACCCAAAATCTAAACATATAATATAATAATATAACTTTTTATTATTTTATTTTATATATATAAAATATATAATTTATACCAATTTATATAAAAACACCAAAAATATGAATAAAATTATGCAAAATTACAAAAATACTAATCTAATGAAATATTTAGTATTTTAAAACAATTTGGCTATAATGGTGAAGGTTGGGTTTAAAGTTCAAATTCCATCTCTTTTACTGAAGATTCTATGAGAAACGCATTCTACTTGTCATCATCGGGTAATCAAAAGAAAGCGCTCAAGTCTTAGGGCCGATTAAAATGGGGTGTCTACAAGCACCAGCCAAAAAAAAAAAAAAAAAAAAAAAACACCAACACCATAGCACAGACACATTTCACCCTCAGGTTAGGGGCTAAAATAGCCTTAAATAAGAAAAAATTCTAAAAATGAAGAAAGGAAGCATTAAAGACTGCTATCACAGGTGGTTAAATGTCAATTCCCCCATTCTCCCCAAGAACATGCCACGTCAGCAAGGACTTTGTTATTTGGGAAACAGAGATTTAATTAGGATAGGGGCAAGTTGGTCATTTCTCATTCAAATATCATTTCAAACACATGTTTCAATACAACAATTAACAAAAAAATCTAACTCATCTTCTCAAACATAAAAATTAAAATAGTCTATTAAAATAGTCAAATAGTCAAATAACCAAAAAAGTAGTCTCCAAACGCAAGAAATATTTATTCATATTTATTACTTATGGTAATTAAAGGACAATTTTAATGCGGTAAAGTCTAAATGATTTTGTTAAAAGTTTTTTTTTTTTTTTTTTTTTTTTTTTTTTTTTTTTTTTTTTTTTTTTTTTGGGTCTGGTTATAACATTTTCAATGGGTCAAACAAAAATTATTTTGCTAAAATTATTTTGCTCCACATGGTCAATATAACAATAATAATTGTGTTATATGATTGTATCATGTTGATAAATCCCATATCATGAATTAGTAGAGGCCGATCTCTGATTAGGTGAGCGGGGGTGTTCTATTCATGACTTTTCCCTCTCATACCTAACTTCTTGAGCTGAAACACTTTGATTATGATGGATCATGGCCTTTAGGTACACATCACAGGTTTCTTAGTTTTTCCTAAAGGTTTAGGTGCCAATTCTGAGTCCAGTGATGTAGTCCATTTTTGGCATCTCTTATGTTTACTGAATTTCTTAAATAGATATGCCTGATTTGGACTCTTATTCCATTTCACATTGCACTCGAGGAACCAAACTGAGAGGGCTCAAACTGTTGGGTGCACTAGGATCCCCCCGTCTGGGAGATCCTATGAAGGTCCTGAGTTCCTCAATGGTGTTAACCTGAATAATTTGCTAGTTGTAGTTGTAGCTTAGTCTAATACTCTAATGAGGATCCTTCATTTGCTATAACTTAATTTCCTTTTGCTTAGGAAAAGGAAATAACAAAGGAAATCTTGTATAGCTTCAGACTAGGTTTTGAAAACTCTTTTGGAAAACTTGATCGAGGTTGGACTCACCAGTTATGAAAAAGAAAGGGTTTTATTTTACACATGATTGCACGAATGACACATCACTTGAGCACAAAAACACCTTCATTTGAAATGAAAACTGGAAATGGTTGTGTCACGCATAGTTCTAAAACAGACATTGAGATTACAATTGACCAAAATGCAAAATACAACTCGATAAAAGAGAAACCAACAAAAACAACCTAATGACACCTAAAAAACATTAGCTAGAATGAAAAAGACTCAAGATAACTCAAAACAAGACCAAAAGATACCCATTGAGCTTCTGCTGTTACTGTACTAGTTTTTTGGTCCGGCCACACAAATCACTGGTTAGCCGACCAAAACATTTGTACAACTAAACTATAACTAGTCGGCTGGTGAAAATTTTCGGCTGTTATAGCTAGAATAGCTATCATGCACTTTTTGGTCCTTATCTACTTCAAAATGCTTCCTTTTGCTACTTTTGAACCAGAACTACGTTTTTCCTCATTTTCCATCCAAAAATGGGACGGATAGAGTCAATTTCACCAACTTTAGGCTGAATGCCCTTTTCCACTTGAGCAATACCATTATGTGCTTCTTATTCCTTTATGCTGTGATACATTGTTAGGACCCGATTACTTATGTATTCCGCTTCGGGATACAAGAGCTATGTCCAACCATCGAGGAATTCCATGTTTTAATGAAATTTTCTCAAGATCAAGTTATTCTTCCCCAACCTCTCTTTGGTTATGCATAGGCTTTAGCTCGAATGTGTGGCATTTCCTTGAGCGAGGCTTGTGTGTTAGCTCATGATGGGGAGTTAGACATTCCCTGTTTGATTCGTCAGTTCTCAAGCATTGGAGATAGAGGTGATTTCACTTGGCAAAGGCACCGCCAACATGCCCTTTATTTGTGCTTTCTTGCATACTACTTGATTGATTGAGGCAATTTAGCGCATTGGAGAGGGTAAAAGCTGCATCGTCTTGGTGTTGGCCAAGACCTTGATGGGCTTGGATGCACTTCGGTGGCACGAGACCACCCAGTTTGCAGGGAGCCCACTATTCCTTCAGGTACTGTTTCTTACCCTTTCTCATTATACAATTCTTGCATCACTCTAGCACTCAACACTTTATTTTTTTTTAATAACCCATTTCTCACTTTTTTCTCTCAACACATATCCCTCTATTCTTTAATCTCTTTTTTCTTTTATCCCTCTCCAGATGTGGTTAATGGATAAGTTGAAGGTAGTGAGCCCTTGCATCGACCATTCGGCTAGGTTTTATTCTTTCCGCTCTTAGTTGGTAAAGTTTCCTTAGAAGGGCTATGATGTGATTGAATGTGTAGCCGATCTGTGAGTGACATTGCTTGGCGATGTCACTGGTTTGACTTGTAGCATGTTTTGCCAATCGGGCATGCAGTTGATTGGCTTGACTCATTGCACTTTCTACTTTCCCTTTAGATTTTGGTGACAATTTGGACACGATCAGACCCACCCTACTGATATTGTTGATTACCCGACTTCATTTCCATTATGCGCCTTACACCTCTCTTGATATGTGATTGTTTAGAAGATGTGAGTGTTTTTGGCTCCTACTGATAGTTTTAGTCATGTTCTTTCTAGTAAGTGCTTGCGTTGGCTTGAGAAGGCGCATATTGGTGTGACCTTAGTGGCGGAGACTTCTACGAGAGCGGGGAAGAGACAGAGGACTTCTACCTAACTTGACTATACCCCTATTTCATTTCTTTGATTTTTCTTCTCTTTGTAAAAGATTTTGATTAACATGAGAGTTAGATTAGCGCACTTGTTCCACTCTCTGTTTTGAAATCATGAAATTAAAGTTGTGAGTGTAGACACTCCATTTTGACTGACCTTAAGACTTTGTGTGCTTGCAAGCCTCCCAATGATGAAATGGTAATTACTTCATCCTTAGAATGTGTAAGGTTGTTTGGAGTTGTTGTATAAACTTGTTTTGGCCAAAAATTAAATTTTTGCAAAAATGATCATTTTACCCTTGGACCCATTTTTAGCCAAAAACCTATTTTTTAACCCCAAGAAGGAGATAGAGGCCCGATTGTACTTTGATTGAATGTATTTTCCAAAATAAATGACTGATTTTATCAAAAACGTCGATTTAGAAGGCAATTCGGGCTTACTTGGGCCCCAAGTAAGCCAAGGGCATGGGACCCTACACTTGTGCATGCATGCATGGCACGTGTACCAAGGAAAATATGTGCATGCACACGTTAGTTTTGAGTGTGCATATCTAAACATGGCAGTGCCAGGCATTAAAACTCAATCTTAATGAATTTCAGGTGGGAGGAGGAAGAGAAAGCAATGGGGGTTGCCCTAGCTTACCCGTCACGCCTCTCAGTGCCTATATATGCACCCCTCCTTTCAAGGGGTTAAGCTTTTGAGAGTTTTTGTGAGGATTTGAGAGTAAAACCATCACCCTTCTTCCCTCTTTTTCGTTAACCTTGAAATTTTTACACCCTAAAGCAACTCTAAACACTGAAAATCATCTAAGGACTCGAAGAACTTTAACAAAACTTGAGGAAGGCTTACAAGCAAGAAAACTAATTTCTTGCCATTTTCTTGGTTTATTCTTCAGTTTAAGGAAACCAGCAGGTAAACTTCTTTACCTTCTGTATTTTATTACCTATTTTCTTAGTTTATTCTTCAATATTCAAGTATGTTAGGATATTAATCCATCATAGCATCATATAGTTTCTAAGTTTTATTAACTTTTTTTTTTCTTTTCTTTTTTCCTGCCTTTCCCTTGCATGTCTCCTTTATATCATTAGAACAACATTTTTGTAGGTTTGTTGTAATCATATAATGAGCATGCATGGCCCAATTTGAAACATCATGTATTTAGTTTATATTTTTGTTTTTCATTTGTCAGTTGTATTTTGTGCATATTCATCATATAATAGCCTCAAGCTGCGCCTATGTTGCATTTTGTATATTGTAGTTGTATGATTAGGACATGTTTATTTTATGCATGCATGTAACACGCATAAGTGGCCATCTGGGTAAGTTCCTCTTCTTCTCCTTAGCATATGTGTGCTTCTTGCGTTGTTTTTCAGTAAGCCAAGTCCATATGTTTTTCTATGCAAAATTGTTTGTTTTGAATGTTTTTATGAATATTATTTATTTTAGGTCGGGTTTATAGCCATGGATTGATAAAATCCACTTTTTATTAAAAAAAATAGTATCTTTGGAAAATATGGTTTTGCTCCTTTAATTTAAAATAAATGATGTTCATTTTATTCAAATCACATAGTTTTAGGTTAGTTAAGGGTTTTAGGCTTAAAATGAAATTGTATGATAATTAACCACTAAAATCATAAAATAGAAAGTTAGTAGAGGCCAATTTTCGGATCTAGTAAAATGGGATCATTCAATGACCTTCCCCTTTTGCACCTAAGCTCCCGAACCTAAAATTCTTTGATTATGACGGATTAGTCCTTAACTTAGTTTTCATTGTTAAAGGCTTCTTAATTTCCCTTAAAAATTAAGTGGTGACTCTATGTTGGTTAAAGCGAGTTGGCATAACATTTGGTGTGAGAAACGAGCCTTAGACTTGAAAAAGGCACGACGCCCACAATGAGTACTGAAAAGTCTCCTTTTGGTTTGAATGAAAGGTTCAGGTTTGAAACAAGTAATGGGAGAAAATCAGTCAACTTTATTAAAAATCATCAAAATAGGTTTTCGCAAATGGTCATTCTCGACAAACATGAAATTAATCCTCAATAGGCACAACTTTGAATCAGAAAACCAAAATATGACACACTGCACTCACTTTTCACCATTGCTCTTCAACTGAACCATCTTGCAAATGGCCTTTGCAGCGGCTTGGGAGAACCAAATCATGGATAGAAACAAATCGATCAAATCTAGATAGGACAACCGAGTTAAATATGGTCGGGGCCAAACTTTGAGATGAAATTGCTTACGTATCCCAAATATAGGAATCAAGCCTTACGTATCCCAAACGAGCCTTTAACTCTCCTTTTGCACTCTAACTTTTGCCAAAGCCGCCCTTTCGGGCTTTTAACCTTGCGAGCTCTCTTTATTTTATTTTTCATTTTTCATACTCTAACTTTTGTCTGGGTTTTCCTTTTGGATTTTCGGCCCAATGAGCCTCTCAAGGGTAGTATTTCTTCAATTTGTCCATATTGATCAGTTGTGAGAACTCCAGTCCATCCAAATCCATAAGAATGATTACTCTACCAGACCAAATAGACTTGATGATGTAGGGACCTATCCAATTAGGTTGGAACTTTTCCCTACAGTATGAATAGGAGTTTGATTATCCTTCAACATTAAATCCCCTTCTGCTGGATTTTTGGTTTTAACTTTTCTTGTTGAATGCTCTAGCGATTCTACGCTGATATCCTTGAATATGGTACAATTCCTCCAGCCTTCTCTTATCAAATAACATCAGCTCTTCAAATCGTTTATGTTGCCAATTTGCTTCTGTTATCTGACACTCAGCCATGACTCTCAATGAAGGTACCTAAATCTCAATTGGTAGTATAACTTCCATTTTGTACACCAAAGAATAGGGGGTTACCCCAATAGATGTTCGAATTAATGTTCTATATCCCCAAAGTTCAAAAAGTAGCATGTTTGGGCAATCTTTGTAAGTTTTCACCATTGTCTGCGAAATATGTTTGATGTTCTTATTTGCAGCTGTAATGGCTCCATTGCTCTGTGACCTGTTGGTTGATGACTTGTGAAAAGTCACATTGTATTTCTCAAGCAAATCCGCCACTTCTCTTTTGAAGTGTGAGCCATTGTCTGATATAATCTCATTTAGTATCCCATATATGCAGATGATGTTATTTGTAATAAATTTGGCCACATGCGATGCTTTTACCACTGAATACGATTGCTCCTAAACCCACTTGGTGAAATAGTCAGTTGCAACCGAGATGAACTCATACATGTTTTGTGAAATCTCGTATTTTGGAAAGGTTTTAATATTTTAATGGGAGGAATTAGTGCTTATGAAAGGTGGTAGGGTTACGTAGGAAAGATCATTAGTAAAGGTGATAGGATTATATTAGTTAAACTAGTCATTAGAGAGTATATAATGAATGTTATTAGTGTATACGCCCCCCAAGTAGGATTAGATGATTAGACTAAGAAAGATTTTTGGGACCAAATAGATGAGGTATTACAAGAGATACCCTTAGGAGAGAACCTAGTTATAGGTGGTGATTTCAACGGCCGTGTAGGAATAGATAAACTAGGATATGAGAGGGTGCATGGTGGGTATGGTTATGGTGATAGAAATGAGGCTGGGAAGGGCATTTTAAATTTTGCGTTGGCTTTTGACCTGGTGGTGACCAATACTATGTATAAGAAGAGAGAGGATTATTTGATAACCTTTAAGAGTAGCTCAATTAGGAGCCAAATAGATTACTTCCTGGTAAGAAAAGTAGACTGTCTAAAATGCAACAACTGTAAGGTGATTCCAGGAGAGAGCCTGACTTCTTAACATAGGATTTTTGTACTAGATTTATGCCTTGAAAGGCAATACCAAGCTAGCAAGGATAGTGGGCGTTGTAGGATGAGATGGTAGGACCTGAAAGCAGATGGACTATAAATATTTAAGAATAAATGAATAAAGAAGGTACTTGGGACTTCCAAGAAGAGGCTAACACTATGTGGAACTCAATGGTCAATTGTACGAGAAGAATCTCAAGAGAAGTTCATGGAGAGTCAAAAGGAAAAGGGCGCAACTCTATGGAAACTTGGTGGTGGAAGGAGAAGGTTCAAGCAATAGTAAAGATGAAAAAAGAGTGCTTTAAAAAGTGGTAGGATGATAAAACTAAGAAAAACCTTAAGAGTTACAAATTGAAAAATAAGGAAGTCAAAAAAGTAGTGAGAGAGACTAAGCCGATGATGGCCTATACACTAGGCTAGATAGTAAGGAGGGAGAGAAGATGATATACAAACTTGCTAAGATAAGAGAGAGGAAAATAAGAGACTTTAATCAGGTTAAGTGCATCAAGAGGGAGGACACTAAGGTGTTGTTGAAGGATGAAGAGATTAAGGAGAGGTGGAAGAACTATTTTGAGAAGTTGTTCAATGAGGAACATGGAGGTAGGTCAAAAGGGGAATAAATAGGCAGTAATAAGGAAAACTAAGACTATAGGTTATATCGTAGGATTAACAACTTTGAAGTGGAGATTGCACTTAAGAAGATGAAATGGAATAAGGCTTTAGGACCTAATGATATCCTTATTGAAGCTTGGTAATGTTAGGGTAAGAAGGTGGTGGCTTGGTTGACTAGGTTATTTAGCAAGATTTTGTTGACTAGGAAAATGATAGAGGAGTGAAGGAAGATTATCTTAGTGCCAATCTATAAGAATAAAGGAGATGTCCAGAACTACAACAATTGTAGAGGAATCAAGCTAATGTGTCATATAATGAAAGTGTGGAAGAAAGTGATAAAACATCGATTGCGAGATATAATAGAGGTGTTGGAGAATCAATTTGGGTTTATGCCTGGTAGGTTAACAATGGAAGCAATCTATCTTTTGAGGAGAGTAATAGAAAAGTATAGAGAAAAGAAAAGAGACATTCATATGGTTTTTATCGATCTTGAGAAAGCATATGATAGAGTACCTCGGGATATAATCTGGCAGGTGTTAGAGAAAAAAAAGGGTGACAAAAGGTTACACTGATGTGATTAGGGATATGTATGAAGGTGTGGTGACCACTATTAGATCGTCGGTTTGAGAGACAAGTGAATTTCCAATTACTGTAGGGTTACACCAAGGATCAACTTTAAGCCCTTATCTATTTGCTTTAGTTACAGATGAGTTGACGAGAAATATTCAGGATGATGTGCCATGGTGTATGCTTTTTGTAGATGATATCGTGTTAGGGGATGAGACTAGAGAAAGAGTTAACACTAAGTTGGAGATCTGGAGATAAGCACTTGAATCTAAAGGATTTAGGATAAGAAGAACTAAGATAGAGTACATGGAGTGTAATTTTAGTAATAGTGACAATGGAAGCATAAGAGAAGTGAAGATTGAGGGCCAAGAATGATCTAAAAGTGAACATTTTCATTATTTAGGATTAATTATCACAACGGCTAGGGAGATTGGAGTGGATGTGGTCCACAGAATAAAGGTAGGGTGGCTTAAGTAGAGGAGTGCGTCTGAGGTACGGTGTAATAAACGAGTACCCACTAGACTAAAAGGAAAGTTATATAGATTAGCTATTAGTCCATAGATGTTGTATAGGACGAAATGTTGGGTAACTAAGAAACAACATGTAGATAAGATGAGTGTTGCTGAGATGAGGATGCTAAGGTGGATGCGTGGAAAGACTAGAAAGGTCAGAGTTAGGAATGAATATATTTGAGAATGGATAGGAGTAGTACTGATAGAAAATAAGTTAAGGGAGAATAGATTAAGATAGTTTGGTCATATACAATGGAGATCAATAGAGGCAGTAGTGAAAAGATGTAATATAGTGACGGTAGATGGAAATATTAGGGGAAGGGGCAGACCTAGATTGATATGGGCTAGTGTAGTAAATAGAGATATGAATCTCCTTAATTTGACAAATGATATGGCCTTGGCTAGAGTCAAATGGGGAAAAATGATTCATGTAGCCGACTCCATTTGATAGGACTTATGGCTTCGTTTGGTTTGGTTTGGTTTAGTAACTTAACTTTAGTAACTTAACTTTTTTTTATCTCTTTTTATCTCCACCTCATCATTTTATTCACCTCTTAGATTTTCTATTCTATTTGATTTAGCTTGAGCTCCAAACAAAATTTACTTGGGTGCAACCCCATGCTTATTTTCTTTCCCTCCAAGAAAACGTTATTTTCTTTCTCTCCAAGTAAATTATCTTTTCTTTCCCTCCAAGTTTACTTGGAGACTACTCTTTATTTTTCCTATAAATTTAAGCTCACCCTTTCAACTTCTTTCTATTCTTCTTCTAGGTCTATCCATCCATCTCTCTCTCTCTCTCTCTCTCTCTCTCTCTCTCTCTCTCTTTCTCTATGATTAAAATTTAGAGTTTAGATTAGGAGTATTTAGAGGAAGAGTTAGTAACTTTACAAAAGAAGAGAGTTGTTGATCTTGTCAAACCTTATGTCGTAGAATTTTAATCCGCCATTTTTAGAGATCTATGGTAAAATATCGGATGATTAAAGTGTTGGTGATAGACAGATTTAGGATCAAAAGGTCGTGGAATTGTTTTGAGGTAATTCAGGTGATATACAATATGCTTCCTTTAAATCTCTTTACAAAGAGTTTCATTTTAGTTACCTTCAATTTGTAATCCTCTTGATTATTATAGTGACTTGATAAATTTTGTGCAATTATTCTTTATTGACACATTTGCTTATTCTGATCATTTGATAAATTCGGTGAATTTATTTGGTGTTGACAATGTTGATTTGTCTGACTAAATGATGTGGAAATGCTCCATGCATGGATCAAGTGGACCCTGCCAATAGCTTGCACCAATATGCGTGATAAGCGTATGTGCTTTGGTGAAGTGGGTGAAGTCGGTCACTGGTTATGTATAAAGTAGGACTAGGTATTTGGTCCTGGACAGGTTATCATATTTCAATTTGTTTGTTTGTGAAATTCGGTGAATTGCTTGATTATCTAATCGAATCATTGTGCAATGTCGTAAATTGTTGGATCACTGTTAATTTATTCTCTATCTGAGCATTGTTATTCTTGTCATATTGTATACTTCTCGAATTAATTTATTTTTTAGGTGCGGAGAAATTTAGTGCTGAGTGAAGTTGAAGAATTAAAGGCTTTATTGAGTTAGATATTTGAGGCTCACCATTAAATATTAACTTTGGAGACAATTGCATAAATTATATTTTAGAGACTTTTGTGTAATTATTTTGGCAACAATTTGTATATTTGAGCTTATTAATTATCTGGAATTGTAGGTTTGATATCTGAGGCTATTAATTATCGAGAATTGTAAGTTTGAGGTTTATTTAATTTATTAATGGCTCGAAAGTTAGGGCGTTACACCTTCAAACGCTTGCTCCGATGACGTCTATGCCCCAAACTGAGAAAGGTCACATTGTAGGGCTTTGACGGCGGGATGTTCATATGGTTAGCATGGAATTGAATTTGTGGCACCTCCAAACAAAATTAATACAATCTTATTCTCCACAGTTGACCAGTAGTATCCTTGCCTAAGGATCTTTCTTGCCAGCATTATACCGTTCATATGTGCTCCGCACTCTTCATTGTGAATTGCTTCCATGATTTGCTCAGCCACTTCTTTGTCCATACACAGCCTGTGCATTACTAGATGCCCTATTTTGTACAACTTCTTTCCACAGATGATGAATTGAATAGCTAGACGTCATATTCCCCTTTTGTCTCTGACATTTGTCTCTTGTGGGTATATACCACTTTTCAAGAAATCCCACATATCATAATACCAAGGGTTTTTATCTTGAACCTCTTCTATTGTAGCTATCATCTCATATGCAGGCACATACCTTTGTTTGATAATGATAGGACGCATCTTAACTACTATTAGTATATCCACCATTGAAGCTAAAATTGCTAGCACATCAGTGAATCAATTATTCTCTCAAAAGGTGGGTAAAAGTCAACTTCTCAAACCTTGGGATTAGAATATTCAAAGTTCGGTGGTACACCTTCATCGTCTCTATAGTGACTTTCCAGTCTCCTTTGGCTTAAGAGATGACCAAATTCGAATCTCCAATTATATCTAACCTTGTTCCCTTAGTTCCAGGGCTGCTTTCAATCCAGCAATGCACGCTTCGTACTCAACTTGATTATTGGATACTTTGAATCGGAGTTTGAATGCTAGAGGTACATGAGAATTATCAGGAGTAATGAGTAGTACTCATATCCCATAGCCAAATTGTTTGGCTGCTCTGTCAAAGTACAACCTCCAGGTGTCTTCCTCTAATTACAAGATCCCTGCATCTGGGAATAAGAACTCCGCATTTTCTCCTTTTATTGGATGCTTTGCTAAGAATTCTGCTCCTGCTCTCCTTTTGACAGACTAGCGAGTGATATACTTAAGATCAAATTCAGAAAGGAAAAGCAACTAACGAGCTAGCCTACCGGTAAACACTGATTTTTCGAAGAGATATTTGATGGGATCTACTTTGAAAACCAAAATTACCGAGTGAGCTAATAGGTAGTGCTTCAATTTCCTGGTGACCAATACCAAAGCTAGACAAGCCTTCTCCAAGGGAGTGTAATGAGGGTCATACTCCAACATCTTCGTGCTCAAGTAATAGATAGCTTTCTCTCCCTTTGCTTTTAACTCTTGCGTTAGTATACATCCTATGGTTGCCTCAGTCATTGATAGGTACAGGATCAATAGTTTCCCTAGCTCTAGTGGTGATAAAATTGGTGGATTTTGAAGGTATTACTTGATCTTCTCAAAAGCATACTGATATTGATCATCCCAATGGAACTTCTTTCCTTTCTTCAGGAGACCGAATAGTAATTCACAAGTTAAGGTTAATTTGGAGATAAACTAACTTATGAATTGCACTTTGCCTAGAAAGTTGCACACCTCCTTTTCAGTCATTGGTTGTGGCATTTCCAAGATGGCCTTAATCTTTGATGGATCCACCTCAAATCCTCGCTATGTGATCAAAAACCTTAACATTTTGCCTATAGTTACCCCAAAGGTGCACTTTTATGGATTCAATCTCAACTTGTACTTCCTAATCCTTTCAAAAAATTTCTTCAATGCAGCGTAGTGTCATTCTCGTTCATTGAATTTGACGATCATGTCATCCACATATACCTCAACTTCCTTATGCATCATGTCATGTAGTAGTGTGGTTGCCGCACTCTAATATATAGCCCCAACATTCTTCAATCCAAATGGTATAACTCTGTAGTAGTATATTCCCCACTATGTGGTGAATGTAGTCTTCTGCCTATCTTCTGGTGCCATCAAAATCTAATTATAGCCTGAGGAATTGTCCATCAACGATGACAAGGTAGGTCTCGCTATAAATTCTACCAGCTCATCAATATGTGGCAGTGGAAAATCATTCTTCGGATTGACTTTGTTTAAATCTTTGAAGTCAACGCAAACCCTGATCCTACCATCCTTCTTTGTAACTGGAACAATGTTGGCCAAACCAAGTCAGATACTCTATGATGATAAAAAAATTTCAAGTTAATATGCTCGGCGGACTCTTATTTGATTTTTAAAGCCCAATCAGGATGTATCTTCCTCGGCTTTTGTTTGATGGGTTGGGCTTCGGAGTCGAGAGCACTCTTATGTTGCATAATATCAGGATCGATTCCAAGCATGTTTTTATAGGACTATGCAAAAATATCTTTGAAATCTTTTAATAAAGCGACTAAGCACTCACGTTCCTCAGAAAATAATGTGGAACCGATTTGGATCAAATGAGGATCTTTCTCAGTACCCATGTTAATTGAAACAATCTCATCCAACAGATGCTTAGCACGTCTCTTTTCTCCCAATCAATCAAAATTTTCAAAACCTAAGAAATTTCTTCCTCTTCATTTTCATTAGAATTTTGGAAATCATTATCAATGTAATGAATTATAGGCACATAGGAGTAAGCGAAGTCTATTGCATTCTCATTGACAATCTATGACTCAGTGGTTACAAAGGACTCAAAAGAAAAGGAAAATGGTGGTGTCTGGGCTACCACCTCAGAAGTACCAAACTTGGACTTGCTAGACTGAGTCGAGTCTGACTTCGACTCCATAGACTTGGTGAAATTAGACTCAAATTCATTATCTGGCTCAAAACTAACAATAAAACCCTTCTCAAAATCCTAATCAAAGTGTTGGCCTTCTATTACATCAAGGATAAGGCTGGTACAATCAACGGTGGTCCTTTCCCAATCATGAAAATTATTATACCATCCCCTCAGTTCACTTGCTCAACTTCGGTCTCATAATCCATCAGAAAGTTAGCTAGTGTCAGTTCAAGAGCTTCCTTTGCACTATTATCTAAGTTACTATCTCTATCTTAACCAATATCAATACTAGCATCCGTCCATTCCTCATCACTGTCAGAAAGTTGGTGGCCAAGGAAAATCTCAAATCTGGAATAACCCCTCTTTATCATATGATCAACCTATGGCTCGAGAAAGCCACAAAAAGGGAAGTCATCTCCTTGCATAATAAAGCGTCCATTCAGGGTTCCTCGGATTAGCTTGTAAACCAATTCATATTATTTCCCAGCCTTCTTCACCTTGACTCTCTCTCTCTTACTTCATCACCCTTCTTTTTCCAGTCTTTTGCGTAGGCTCATACCCCAACCCAAATACATGTAGATTATGGGTTACTTCAGTTGCTGTAGTGATACCTTACCTAACACTATTTTCTAATCCCATTCCAAGAATATGCCCCACCTTATTCATCAGATAGATGGACTGAAAATTTACATACCTCCCATTTTCTTCAGCTATGATTGACTGGACTAGCTGGGCTTCTACTAGGTTGAACCCTGAAAGAAAGACATCTTCCTCTCCATGTTAAATCTCTAGTAAGGGTGTTGTGACCTCTAGTCAAGGATGAATAGATGAATTCTCAAAAACAGCTGTAATTCCTCATTTGTGTGGATATTTTACCAATTGATGTACCGTAGATGACACTGACTTCATCTGATGTAGCCAAGGTCTTCCTAATAACATGGAATTCGGCCTCATGTTCAGATGGACCCACCATTATCCTTACCTTAACAGTTCCCATGACATTCCTACTAGTGTTGTCACACCTCAGATTACTTGATCTGTTGATGTGAAATCTATCGGCTTCAATCCTATCACATAAGCAGTACGCGTAGGGCAAACATTGATAACTGACCCAGTGTCGACAAGAGCTATCGGAACCCACCTTTTTTTTTTTTTTTTTGCACTCAAGCCACACATACAATGGCTTATTGTGATTCAAATGCTGATGCTCCTTATCAGAAAATGTCATTGTTGGTATTGTCTCGCCTGGCATGATCATGGACACCAGCTGGTCTGATGTGGTGTTAATTGACAATTTTGCCTTACTTAAAGCTGACAACATTGCTTGAAGGTGTTCACGGGAAGCCATGGGAAGGCTCAAATTTGAGATATTTGCTTGAATCTTTTTTAGCTGTTTCAACACTACGTCTTCCTTTGTTTCTTTCTTCTTTCCCTTTTTAGCATCCTTACCTGGAGGCTCTCCTTGATCTAGGTGTAAGGGCTTTAAGTAACGACCGCTCCTAGTTAAGTGATCTTTTTCCTCTGTGTACCATGTATCTTCGGGAGCATTCTTCCCCAATGCTTCATCTGTATAAGGAAAATGTAAATAATTGTCTTTGTATAATTCTCTTTTCTCGAGCAACAAGCAATTATCTGGCTCGGCATGAATCATTCTAACACTATGATCCTCATTTTTCAGCTAATACAGTGACTTTGATCGGATTTCTAAGAAAATCTCCTTTCTTCTTATATGCGCCCATACTTTGCTAGCTCTTTGTTTTTCCTCTTCTGCTGTCAGCCCAACTCTCACCCAATGGTGATGTTCTAGCACTCCATCTTCTTCTTGAGACTCCTCTTCTTTACTACTCTTTCTGGATCCATTGATCACATCAACTTTCCGTTTCCCCTTGGCATCAACTTTTGGTTTATCTTCTCTTCTTTTCATATAAATTATTCTTTTCTCTCTTCTTTTTTTTTTTTTTTTAAATTTTTAAATTTATTTTTTCACTTTTGTTTCAGAATCTTCTTCACTGCTCGTCCAATCATGGTCAGTCTCTAGAATGCTGGGATCCCATCATCCTATTTGCACATTCATTAGGCCTTGTTTTTCAAAGAACTAGAGGTTATCCAAATCTTCTTCCAAGTCAGCTAAGTTTTTTTCTTTTTTTTTTCCCCTCTAATAGCATTGATATTGAGTGATTTTGGCAATAAAAAACTTTGGCCTTGGTTGGTCGACTAGTGTGATGTATTTTCTTAGATTGTATCCCTCTTCAGGTAGCTTTACATTTTCTATCATTGGTACCTCAAACTCTTTTTTCTTTGTTTCCATCTCTCTTTTCTCAATGGCCAAATTCTTTCCTTCTTCTACTACTGGCTTTCTATTCTCAAACCATACTGCCAAAACTACCACGGGGTTTGGGTGAAGTTCAGGGACATTTATCATGCACAAGTCAATGTTTTCTGGAATGAACACCTTAGGCTTAGGTAAATGGGATGGGGTGATGTATATGCTGGGATTGAAAGCGGGTGGTAGTATATGGATGAGGTTGAGATTAGGAGGGGGTGATACTCAGTCATGAATAGGTAATGGGTTAGTGGTGACATTTGGCTATTGTAGTGAAGTTATAGTTTTGTTGTCGATGAGATCCTGAATCTCATGATAGATGTGAAAGCAATGATCAGTGTCATGATCGTGCTATTGGTGAAAGGCACAGTATATAGTGGGGTCATGCTTAGCTGGGAGAGGGTGAAGAAGTAGTTGGGGGTCAAGGAGCTTGAGGTACCCCTTTTCTATCAAGACTTTTGTGGCACAGATTAGGGTCATATAGAGAGGGTAAAAAGTTCTATTTTGGGTTTGAGTGGGGTTGGCTTTTTGTGGATTGGTATTAGCGAAGGGATCGGTTGGTTCGGTATTAGTAGCGATGACATTGACTTCTATGTGGACACCATGCCTTTTTAGATATAAGGCATGTTTCCAACCAATGTTGTACCAATTTGCTTTCGAGCTTCACCACTTAATCTTTAAGTGAAACTAAGAAACCTTTAACAATGAAAACTATGTACAAGACCTGATCTGCCACAACCAAATAATCAAGGTTTGGGAACTAAGGTATAAAAGGGGAAGGTCATTGAATGAAAGCACCCCCTTTTGCCCAATCCAAAAATTTATCTTTAGCCTTTTATTTTATAAGACTAAACAATTAATTAGTACACAAAATTCATTGTTAACGCTAATCCATTACAAAACTTAAAACTAGGTGATTTGAATAAACTGAATACAAATTAATTTAGATTCAATGAATAAAGTCATATTTCCATTAAAAAAAAAATTCTATAAAAAGGAGATTTTTCAATACATATGTGTAGATACCACATTTTTGAGTAACCTTAAGACTTGGGTGCTCTATTTTAGGCTCCTGATGATGAAGATGAGATGCATTAATCTTAAAAGGTCTTAATAAGAAGCCTAAGGGTCAAGCTTTAAACCTTTCAAATGCCTGTTTTGGACAAAATGTTCTTCGGCCAAAATGAACCTTCTTTCAAAATGAGTTTTAATTTTGCAACTCCAGACATTACTATGATGTTCTGAGGCTTATAGTTTCAGGATCAAAGCGTTGTATTCTTTCAAACAACTCGAGCAAATAATATAGTATGAATGAATAAAAGGGATGAAATTCTCTGAAATACCTATTTCTTCTTTCAAAACAGGCAAACCTTCTCTTGTTGATTTGATGATGTGCTTTTTGACTGACCAGACACCAAATATTGGTCGGTCAAAACGACACACAACCGATCACCAAGTAGCAAGGTTGGCTAAATGTTTTGGGTACAGAGGATTTTTGGGAATTTTAGCTTGTTTAACACACTTTCCACAAATATCTCAGATATTTACACCCTGAGCCCTATAAATGGAGCTCAGCAGCTCATTTTAAAAAGTTGAAAGTTTTTCCCAAAGCTCATAAGAGCCTCTTGACCCTTATCCCTCTTGATCACATATCATACCTGCCACCCTCTAACTTTGGACATCCAAGCTCCATTGTAGCTTAATCCTAAGCACCTTGCTAAGACCCTTGGATATTAAACAATACATCTAAATTGGATTGTCGGAATTAAAAGGGAGTTTGTGAATCAAAAGGACTTATCGTCTTAGGAGGTGATTTTCTTACACTTTTAATCATTTTTCTCTCTTCCTATCTTTATTTCAAGCTTTGTTTTCACTATGTAACTATTGTGGAGATATAACAAGTCCTCATGGATGTGGACAGAGTAGATTTGACCACCCATCCATTGAGTTGATTGCTTTTTCTTTACTTTCTTGCTTTCATTGGCTTTAACTTCTGGATCTTATGCACCTTGGACCCTTGTGGATGTCTTTAGGAGTAACTATTAGCCATCCATCCACAAGTTCAATAAGCAAAGTAGCTTTTCTTTAGTTGTTGCACTCCTATTCTTCACCTATCATATCTCTCAAGTGCATCAATCCACGTGTTTCAACTCCTTACTCAATGTCAAAGAGTGCCAGGGGTCGTTTCATATGATTGCTTGGGTGATCTATGGGATTTGATGTTGGAAAAGTTGTGTCCTCCCATTTTCATAGAGCATTTTGGATGTAAAACAAGATATTTTGGGTCAAAGGATGTTGAAACCTCCCTTTTTAATCATTTGTGAACATAGAAAGGGGTGTAACCATCCTTGTTCTTTGACTAGATGAGGAGTTTTCAATAAATTTGATGAATCCCTTGTTCTAATGAGAAAAACTTCCACTAAGAAATGATTTGCATTAATCTACGCTCTCTAGTTAATAACATGGATTTGGGTATTGATTTGCCCTTATTCATAAGGAGAATATGTAGGTTCATATCCATTTCTTGGGCTTGAATTTGTTCTTGATTTTGATTAATTTATTCATCGATTTGCTACAATATATCTATTGTATATACATGTTTATATCATTATTGAGGATTATAGCCCATCAATCTCTTTCCCAAGTGATCCTATCAGCAGAGGAGATAGAGGTTATATGCACCCTCCAAGAAGTGTCATTTGGCCCTTGTCTTGGAATTCTGCATTGACCTAAAACACAGCCGAAAGAAGAATTCGGCCAGCTACTTCCTTGTTCAGCCGACCCACTTTGTGTTTGCCTGGACATCTACTCCCAAGAACAGAACAAATAGTTTCCGGGGAGTGCTCTGCTGGATGGTTTTGGAACTTCTGGTTGTTTTATTTAGCATGATTTGTCAAATTCAATGATGGTTTGGCTGAATCAATTCATTATTGTAATAATCTCTCTCTCTCTCTCTCTCTCTCTCTCTCTCTCGCCTCCTTTCTCATTCGAATTGCTATAATAATCTTCCAACCCCACATCTTTTTGTCTCTTTTCTTTACATGCTTCCAGAACTGCATCATGTTTTATTTATCGTACCTGTATATTGTATCCATTTTTCATGCATTCAAGTCTGGTTGATCCGTATTTGTGGAATTTATTATTACAAAGCTGAATATATTTGTTGTTCCATGTCTTGAGGTGATATCTATGTGATATATTAGTATCTTAACTTCTAAGTTCATGTTGTGTAGTATTGCATTAGCCAATTGTTTATAGGATCATGCATATGTATATATCGATACATTTCTTGGGATTCATCTTGGAGTACTAGGTGAGAAATTTTGGCTTTAGCATATTGCCTGTATATGTTCCTTATCACATTTGTTACTATATCATGAGGCAAAGTGTTTAAATGAGATATCTGCTTGAATGCCAGTGGATGAAGATTGTGTTATTCGTATTATAATGTAGTTTATTCTTATGCTGTTAAGTTTGTACAGAAAGACTTTTTAAAAAATGCATAAAATCAAAAGTTAACCAAAATTAATGACGCAATCTATCCTTTCACGCCTCAGATAGAAATGGTAGCATTATTAAACTAGAACATAAATATATATTGATTATAAAAACCACATCACGACTTAGTAAAGGTTGATCTCTTGATCCGGGTGAGGGGGTGCTCTTGTTAATGACCTTCACCTCTCATACCTAAATTCCCGAGCTGAGACACTTTGGTTATGATGGACGATGTCCTTTGGCACGAGTCACGGGTTTCATAATTTCCCCAAAAGATTAGGTGGCGACTCTAAAATCTAGTGATGTAGTCCATTCTTGGCAAATGTTTTGCAATAAAATGGATTTTTCTTAAAAAGTTACTAGATTTGGACTCTCATTTTCTATTTCACATCGTACTAAGTGACATTGGATCAAAAATCGGGAGTCTGAACTATTGGGCGCTTTTGGTAACCCCAAAGGCATCCTATAATATGGCCATAAACATGAACTAAACTAGGCAATATTTATGAAAACAGCCAAAACATCCAAAACATCCAATCTTACACCAAAATCACATAAAATTGCATTATTTAAAGAACAATGCAAAACCCAGAAGCAATATGCCATGAAAGAATCTGAACTTACCCGGATTCCACCACAAAGCGTCCAACATGCAAAATATGAATTAAATATGATACAATGGTCATAAAGATACTACTAAACACACACAATGCAAAGCTAAGCCCGGTTTAAGGCTACTATCACGATTTAATGCACCAAAAAGCAACTAACACGAAATGAGTCTAAATATGCTAAATATATGATGATCAAACCATGTGTCATGCATGTAAATATGAAGATTAAACTAACCTAAAAAAATGCACCAAGTATACAAATAATTAAAACATGCAAAATAAAATGAAAAACATGCAAAACTACTAACCCATATGATTATTCATGCTTACTAACTCCCTAACCATGATCTCATAATAAAAAACATGTTTAAATCATATTTAAAATATTGAAAAAGAAGAATTTACTTGCTAGTTTGATTATCAAATCGAAGAACAAGGAAGAAAAGGCGAGAAAATATGATATTCCTTGCTTGAAAGCTTCCCTCAGGTATAGACTTTGCTTTGATTCACTTTGCTTCAAACCCTAGATCTACTTTTAGTTGTAGAACCGCTATTAGGGTTTATGATTTTCGGATTTGAGGGTGGGGTAGAGAAAACACACTATAACTCACACCAAACACTTCAAAAATTATCTAAAAGCTTGATCCTCCAAAGAGGGGGGAAAGGGTCCCATTTATAGGTGAGGAGGAGCCTTGGAAAATATTCTAGGTCATCCTAGGGTTGGAAATTGTATTCTCCTTGCGCCTCCTATCCAATTTGCACTTAAACCAAAATCTGGGTGTCAGATGGATGTGTGGCCGCAGAGGCCATGTGCAGCTGCACAAGCAGCCAATGCTATAGGTGCGGATGCACATGCCCTCGATGTGTACTAGCCATGCATGAATGCAGAAGTACATGGTGTTAGGCTCTTGGACCATCAGATCCCCTAAGTAGGTCCGTTTGACTTCCAATTAACATTTTTGTATTAAATTAGTCAATGGTTTTGAAATTATTCATCAATTCAGACTAAACCAAACTTTTTCCTCTAAGCGGAACAAAAAAGTTGGATCTTGGCTAAAATGGGGTCACACAACACCTCTTATAAACCTTAAGAATCTCTAAGGAAGAAATAATAACCATTTCGTCATCGTGAAGCATTTCAAGCGCCTAAGTCTTAATGGTTGGCCAAAATAGGGTGTCAACATTTTGTGGGTTTGATAGTTGTACTACTATTAGCATTGGAACTGAGTGTAAATAGTTTCCTTGTAGGTTTATTTCCTTCTACTATGATTCATTGATTGATTGGGACTTCAGTTTGGATCTCAATCTCATGCAAGTCTTTGAAATTAAAGAGAGTGAGTACTATCATCTTCTGTAGAAACTTGCCTTATAGATTCCTCACAACTGTACGAACCTGATTATTTTTCGAAAGCCTGTTTGTCATTCTTCCAACTTTTGCACTCCATGTAACAAATGCCACAAAGCCCTTCCTAGGCTCTTGGTGAGTGGCCTCCAATTTCTTCCGTGTGTTGTATGAACGCTGAGCAACAAATGCTTTAACCATTTCCTCTCAATTCTACTTTTTTGTATCTTATAACTTGGCGTATCAAGTAACAGCCACTCCAGACATGGTTCCTCCAAATAAGGAAAGTTTCAGAGCTTAAGTTAGCATCATGGGCTTAAGAATATCCAAGAAGAGATGAATGTGGACAATTGGGTCTCAGGTTTCATCAAACTTGTCTATATGCAGCATCTTGAATATGTCCGGGTATGACAACCTCACCACATATCCTATTTGAATTTATTTAATTTGTATGAGATTTGAATGTTAATTATGTGTTTTGTGAGTGATTTGTATCTATCTGGTCATTTGGTGAATTATATGTTAGGAATTATGTTTTGAATTTGAAATTAAAAGCCTTAATGATTTCAGAAAATGAAATTGATGAGTTTAATTAGGTTGTCATAATTTTTAGAGCCTTTTGGGAAGTTTGATTAAAATTTGATTCAGTTTAGTAAAATTAAGTTTAGTTTAATTAGCCCTAAGCTTTACTTAATTAGCCTAATGTGTGTTCAGTGTTTTAAACTTATCTAATGTATATATATGATAAGAAGAGGAGAATTGGCTCATACGTGTATTCAAAGTTGCTGGAGAGTTCTTTAGAGAGAGAGAGAGTGAGTTCTAAACTTAGACATAGAGGAGCCAGAGGATTGAAAAGGAAGAAGAACCAATGAAGGATTGTTGGTATTTCATCTAATTCAAAGGTAAGGAATTCAACCTTAATTCATGTAGATAACTCACCTAGCTAATGCATTCATGGAGGATTTGAGACTAAACATAAGTAATTTGAAATAAATGAGTTGAGATGATGGAATTTGAGGCTAGTCATACATGCATGCATAATTATGAAGTGATTCAACATGTTGAGCTTGAATGTTGTCATCCTTGTTGAATTTAAAAGTTAAATGATGCATGCATCATTGGTTTCCAATGTTTTGAAGGTTGAATTTTATGTATTTAAAAGTTAAAGATCATGTCTTTGAAAAGCAAGAAGAAAAGAAGTTGAAACTCATGCATGCATTGAGGTTTTAAGCTCCAAGATGTCAAATTCATGGAGAGTTGAAACTATCTTTTTAAATTAATTATATTTCCATGTTTTTCAAAGTATTTCTACGTGTCTATGAATTATAGACTTATGTTTTGAAGCTCAAAATTATATGAATTTGACCTCATCACTCAAGCGATGAAGTTACAACTCGAACACACATTGCGAATATCCAGTAGTTTTGTAGAGTTTTGCAGACCGCTCGAGGTAAGCAACCAAGAGTTAGCTCGAGCGAACCCAGTTTTTTGTAGCTCACAACGTGAGTGACCACGTGTTAGATCGAGCCTACTTTAGGAACATCCAGTATTTTTGCAGACCATGTAGCCCGCTCAAGCGACTAATTGTTTGCTCAAGAGAACTACTCTATTTCAGCTTGTGATGAAAAGTTGTGTTCTATTCATATTTGCATTCTCATTTCTTTCTGAGCATTCTTAGGCATAAGTTATGCCTCACAAATGACTTAATAAGTTAGAATTGGACTGAAGGGAATTGATTAAGAAAGGAATGATTTAATTAAGCTATGTGTTCTAATGTGTGTACAAGTTTATGTGTTGTGTAGGTTGATCCACGGAGACATGACAATAATCTAATCACTGTGAGTAATATCTTAGTAAAGATATTTTTGTATAATCTATTCTCTAAATGTTTTATTGTGAGAAGCTTCTCTACACTTGTGTTTTCATGAATATGAATGAGATTTCCATCCGTTTGAAGATATGTTATCTAGAAGTATAAATGTATATGGTGGACACAATGTCATTCTGTATATTTGATAAGTCTGAGATATGTGCTATGTATTTGACCAAATGGTCAATATATTGATCTGATATAGTTGTAATCAATTGGACCCAAGGTTGTTTTGATAAACTATGTTCTATTTTATTCTGTACATTTGTCATATCTGTTATAAGATGGGCCAGAGGTCGTTTTGTTAAGTATTGGACCAGAGGTCGTTCTGTTAAGTATTGGACCAGAGGTCATTCTGCTATGTATTGGACCATAGGTCATTTTGTTATGTAATGAAATTGATATAAGAATGATTATGTTTAAGTATTGCAACTCATTCATGAAACCCTTTACTTTGATGTAATTCACTAGGCTTTAGCTTACTCTTTCATATATATATATATGTAGGTGAGCAGTGGGATGTCCACTAGAGTCGCTTAAAGATTACCCAAGTTTTCGTAATGTCAATCAGGGAGTGCCTCTTTGATAAGGCTTTTTATCTTTCTTTGTTTTTGTTGGTATGTTTTGTTTATAAGAGTTTTGGGTTTTGTATAACTATGACTTGTACTCATGCATGTCTTTTTGTATATGTAATCATGTATGTACGAATGTATTTTGGATATGGGTTATTAACTTATAAATATTTCTGATATGCCATATATGCACAGCTCGTTGGACAAATTATATTATTATTATTACTATTATTATTATTATTATTATTATTATTGTTTTGCTTTCGCTTCTGGCCCCGTATACGTAATTATGGTTTGAATTTTTGTCTGAGGCCGTAAGTAATCTTATGATTACTGGTCGGTTATGATCCTAACCTCTAGGGACGGGTTCGAATCATAATAAAGTGGTATTAGAGCATGAGTTAATAACTCACACATTTGTCCAAATAAGCAATAAGGTGTCTAGAAAAGACTTACGGATGCATTCATTTGGTAAGTATATGATTTGTATGCATTGTGAATATGTGACTATGTGAATATGTGAAAATGTGTCTATGTGTGCATGTGCAAAGTTTTTTGTGTTTATTATAATGCGAGTTTATATAGATCATGGTGAGAACAAGAGCAGATGAATTGGAGGAATCCACCTCCTCTCGACTTAAAAGATTGGAAAAAAATGATACAAGGGATGGTTGAAACCTTAAGACAACAGTAATAACAATAGTAACAAATGTCGCTGCCATCACCAACAATACCTGTACCACCTCTTGTACAAGATAATCAAGCGGAAGATCAAACAATTTCTCTAACAACAGAATTCAAAAAGAAGAAACCACAACTGTTCTGGGAAGGAGTTGATTCTCTAAAAGCCGAGGCTTGGGTATTTGGCATTGAAAAGTTATTTGAGGTATTTCTATGCACTAATGCACAAAAAGTTTTGCTAGCAAAATTTAATTTGGAAGGCGAAGCTCGTAGATGGTGGATGCTAATCAGGGAAGAGAATAGAGGAATTAGTTGGGCATGGTTTCTTGAAATCTTTTATGAAAAGTACTTCCCGCAATGTGTCAAAGATCAAAAAGTGTCTAATTTTGAAAGACTGAAACAAGGCAATCAAACAGTAGCTGAATATGAGGTACAATTTATTGAGTTGGCTAGATTTACACCACACATGGTTGACACCGACTATAAAAGGCGAGGAAATTTAAAGGTGGACTTCAAGGTACAATTCAAGAGAGGGTGAATGTTCTGACTTTATCAAGGTACAATTCAAGAGAGGGTGAATGGAAAGGAAAGAGGCAAGGCCCTTATTCAAATAAGGGATCGGTATCATCTAAGAAGTAAAATTTGGGAACATCAAGTACTTTCAATTCTACGATGGATTCGACACCAACATGTACTGAATATGGTACAAAACATCAAGAAGTTTGTTAGCGTACTTCAGGCGCTTGTTTTTGGTGTGGTAAAACAAGTCAAACGGTGAGAGAATGTCCTCAAAATGAGCCAAGTGAAGGAAGACCAGCCGTTGGTTCCACCGGTTCAGTTCCTATGCCAAGAAATACCGTAATACCTATTGCTACTAGAGATACACTCAGGCAACAGAGAGTTTTTGCACTCATCCCAAGGGATACTTAAAATACTGAGGCCATTGTCTTAGGTACTCTTTCTATTTGCAATCAAGATGCATTTGTGTTAATTGACTTGGGTTAAACACATTCCTTTGTTTCTACAACATTTGCTCATAAACTGAACAGGCCTATGGAATCTTTGGATTATGTGTTATGTGTATTTGCACCATCAGGGGGAATTTGTTTTGTGTACATCCATATATCCTGCTTGTGAAATTCTTATTGAGAATGCTATATTGTATATGGATTTACTACCTCTTGATATAAGTCATTTCGATGTGATTTTCGGAATGGACTGGTTGTCTAAATATTGTGCTACCATTGATTGTGTAACAAAACGAGTTTTGTTTAGACCTCCACGACAAGATGAGTTTTCTTTTAAGGGTAATGATGTATTACCTCCACCCTATTTTATTTAAATGAAAGCATGTAAACTACTTAAAAAGGGATGTCGGGGCTATCTTTGTAATATTTTGAGTGTCTTATGTACATATGCTACTTTAGATACTATTCCTATAGTTAAGGAATTTCCAGATGTTTTTCCGGAAGAATTGCCAGGGGAATTGATTGATCCAGAGATTGAATTTACCATTGAAGTTATGTCGGATACTCAACCTATCTTAAAGACTCTGTATCGAATGTCAACAATGAAAATGAAAGAGTTGAAAGTATAGTTGCAAGATTTACTTGACAAGGGGTTTATTCAACCTAGCACATCAGTGCACCGGTTCTATTTGTAAAGAAGAAGGATGGAACATTTCGATTGTGCATTGATTATCAAGAATTGAATAAGGTAACAATTAAGAACAAATATCATTTGTCTCATATAGATGACTTATTTGATTAGTTATAGGGGTGCACAAGTGCTTTCAAAAATGGATTTGAGATCCGGGTACCATCAATTAAAGGTGAAAGCTGAAGATATTTAGAAAACTGCATTTTGAATAAGGCATGGACACTATGAATTTTTAGTTATGCCATTTGGAGTGACAAATGCACCTACAACTTTTATAGACCTAATGAATAGAATTTTCAAATCTTACCTTGATGAGTTTGTAGTTGTGTTTATTGACGATATCCTAATTAACTCAAAAAATAGAGAAGAACATAAACAACATCTGATAATAATTCTTCGAACACTTAGAGAGAAGATTCTGTATGCAAAATTGAAGAAATGTGAATTTTGGTTAGGTGAAGTAGTGTTTTTGGGGCATGTGATTAATATGTATGGAATTTAAGTAGTTCCGCAAAAGATTTCGACAATTTTGATTTGGCCTACATTGACAAATGTAACGGACGTTTGGAGTTTTTTGGGGTTAGCAGGGTATTACAGAATATTTGTGAAAGATTTCTCCAAAATAGCTGTACCGCTTACTCAACTTACTCGAAAAGGAGAGCCATTTGATTGGACAGATCAAAGAGAGTTTGCAATTCAAGAATTGAAGACAAGGTTAACTACAACACCGATTTTGACATTGCCATCAGGTACGGAGGGTTTTGTAATTTATAGTGATACATCATATAAATGTTTAGGTTGTGTGCTTATGCAAAATTGGAAAGGTGATGGCTTATGCATCTTGACAACTGAAGCCACATAAAAAGAATTACCCGACTCATGACTTGGAGTTAGCCATTGTTGTGTTTGCTTTGAAATTTTGGTGCCACTACCTCTATGGAGCAACATGTGAAGTCTACACTAATCACAAAAGTCTGAAATACTTCTTTACCCAAAAGGAATTAAACATGCATCAAAGAAGATGGTTGGAATTGATTAAAGACTATGACCTACAGATTCAGTATCATCCGGGCAAGGCCAATACTGTAGATGATGCTTTTAGTAGGAAGTTAACGGGAAATTTGGCATGTTTGCTTACAGAGCAAAAAGAATTGTTGAAGGACTTGTAAAGATCCGAGAGAAAAGTGCTATTTCATGAACAAGGCGAATGTTGGCCGCAATTTTAGTGCAACTGACAATTATAGAAGATATCAAGCAAAAGCAAATGGAGGATGAATTTCTCAAGAAAGTATATGATGAGATGGAATCCAATCCAAGATAGGCATTCATTGTTGAGAATAAATTGTTGAAATTTTAGGAAAGATTGTGTGTTCCAATTATTTCCGATCTTAAACGAAGAATCATGGAGGAAGCTCATATGTCCAAGTTTACTATGCTTCTGGGTAATAATAAGATGTATCAAGATCTGAAGCAAACGTATTAGTGGCCTAACATGAAGAGAGAATTGTTGAATTTGTGTCCAAATGCCTTCAATGTCAACAAATTAAATTTGAACACCAAAGACCAGCAAGATTACTTTAACTCTCCCTATTCTGGAATAGAAATTGGAGCACATAACCATGGATTTCATTGTTGGACTACCTCGGACACCTAGAGGTATGAAATCTATTTGGGTTATTGTAGATAGGTTAACTAAGTCTGCTTATTTTCTACCTGTGAAAACCTTTTATAATGTGGATAGGCTTGCTACCATTTATATTAATGAGATTATTCGTTTGCATGGAGTTCCGGTATCTATTATTTTAGATAGGGATCCTAAGTTTGTGTCTAGATTCTGGCAAAGTCTTCAAAATGTGATGGGTACAGAGTTGAGATTCAATATCGCCTTCCACCCGCAAACCGATGGACAATCTGAAAGAACATTGAAACTTTGGAAGACATGCTTTGAATGTGTGCTTTAGATTTTCAAGGAATTTAGGAAACCCATTTCCTACTGGTGGAATTTGCATACTACAATAGTTTCCACACTAGCATTGGTATGGAACCGTATGAAGCTTTGTATGGTAGAAAATGTAGATCTCTAGTTTGTTAGACAAAAGTTAGGAATATAGTTTTACTTCAGACCTGAAATTATGCAAACAATTACTGATAAGATCAGTAAAGGCTCAAAATCACACAAAGCTGTCAGAAAAGTTATGTGGATCAGAGAAGGAACGCTTTAGAGTATGATGTGGTGATCATGTGTTCATTAGGGTGACTCTAATGAAAGATCAGACAAGATATAGGAAGAAAGGTAAGTTATCACCTTGGCATATTAGGCCGTTTCAGATTTTGGAAAAACTTGATCCAGTTGCATATTGGATCGCTCTACCACCAGGAATAGAACACATTCACAATGTGTTTCAGGTGTCTACATGAAGGGGTTATCTTCAGGATCCTTTTCTGTTATTGATTATCACCGGATAGCTCTTGACGATGATATGGAATATGAGGAAAGACCGATCCGAATTATCAACCAACAAGCGAAGCAATTGAGGAATAGAGAAATTCCTATGGTTAAGGTATAGTGGAACAAACATTATGGCAAAGAATCTACATGGGAGAAAGAAGATGAAATGAGGCAAAAGTATCCTAAACTGTTTCTGATACAAGGTAACACAAGTTTGAAGAACAAAACTTCTTAATGGGGGAAGACTTTGATAACCTCACCACATATCCTACATGCATTTATTTAATTTGTATGAGATTTAAATGTTAATTATGTGTTTTGTGAGTAATTTGTATGTATATGTTCATTTTGTTAATTATCTGTTAGGAATTCTGTTTTGAATTTGAAATTGAAATTGAAGCCTTAATGATTTCAGAAAATGAAATAGATGAGTTTAATTAGGTTGTCATAATTTTTAGACCCTTTTGGGAAGTTTGATTAAAATTTGATTTAGTTTCGTAAAATTAAGTTTAGTTTAATTAGCCCTAAGCTTTACTTAATTAGCCTAACGTGCAATTAGTGTTTTAAACTAATCTAATGTATATATATATGATAAGAAGAGGAGAATTGGATCATGTGTGTATTCAAAGTTGTTGCAGAGTTCTTTAGAGAGAGATTGAGTTCTAAACTTAGACAAAGAGTAGCTAGAGGATTGAAGATAAAAAAGAACCAAGGAAGGATAGCTTGTATTTCATCTAATTCAAAGCTCTAGGTAAGGAATTCAACCTTAATTTATGTAGATAACTCACCTAGCTAATGAATTCATGGAGGATTTGAGATGAAACACAAGTAATTTGAAAGAAATGAGTTGAGATGATGGAAATTGAGGCTAGTCATACATGCATGCATAATTATGAAGTGTTGAGCTTGAATTTTGTCATCCTTGTTGAATTTAAAATTTAAATCATACATGCATCATTGATTTCCAAGGTTTTGAAGGTTGAATTTCATGTATTTAAAAGTTAAAGATCATGTCTTCGAAAAGCAAGAAGAAAACATGATGAAACTCATACATGCATTGATGAAACTCATACATGCATTGAGGTTTTATGCTCCAAGTTGTCAAATTCGTGGAATTATGAATCTATGGTTTCAAATTAGTTATATTTCCATGTTTTTCAAAGTATTTCTAAGTGGTTGGACCAACCATGCAAACCTATGAATTATAGACTTATGTTTTGAAGCTCAAAATTTTGTTATGAAAACCCAAAATTCGACCTCATCGCTTGAGCGATGAATTTACTGCTCAAGCGCACGTTACGAATATCCAATAGTTTTGCAGAGTTTTGCAGACCACTTGAGCAACCAAGAGTTAACTCGAGCGAACCCAATTTTTCGTAGCTCACAGCTCGAGCGACTATCCAATACTTTTTTAGACTATGTTGCTTGCTCGAGCGACTAATTGTGCACTCAAGCGAACTGCCCTCTTTTAGCTTATGATGAAAAGTTGTATTCTGTCCATATTTGCATTCTCATTTCTTTCCGAGCATTCTTAGGCATGAGTCAAGCCTCACAAATGACTTAACAAGTTAGAATTAGACTTAAGGGAATTGATTAAACAAGGAATGATTCAATTAAGCTATGTGTTTCAATATGTGTATATGTTTATGTGTTGTGTAGGTTGATCCACGGAGACGTGACAGCAATATATTCGCCGTGAGTAATACCGTAGTAAAGATATCTTCATGTAATCTATTTTCTAAATGTTCTATTGTGAGAGGTTTTTACGCACTTGTATTTTCTTGAATATGAATAAGCTTTCCATCCATTTGAAAGATATGCTATCTAGAACTATAAATGTATATGTTTGACCCAAGGTCATTTTGTATATTTGATAAGTCTGAGAAATCTGCTGTGTGTTTCACTAAATGGTCAGTATACAGATCAGATATAACTTTAATCAATTGGACCCAAGATCATTATGATAAACTATGTTCTGTTCTATTCCATACACCTGTCATATCAGTTATAAGATGGATCAGTGTTCATTCTATCAAGTATTGGACCAGAGGTCGTTCTGCCATGTATTGGACCCGAGGTCATTCTGTTAGGTAATGAACTTGATATAAGAATGATTATGGTTAAGTATTGGAACTCATTCATGAAACCCTTATTTACTGGGCTTTAGCTCACTTCTTTATATATATATATATATATGTAGATGAGCAACAGGATGTCCAGCCTGAGAGTCACTTGAAGATTACCCAAATTTTTATAATGTCAGCCAAGGAGTGCCTTTTGGATGAGGCTTTTATCTTTCTTTATTTTTGTTGGTATGTTTTGTTTATAAGATTTTTGGGTTTTGCATAACTATGACTTGTGTAGTGGCCCGGGTGTTTTCTTCTTTTTGGTTGGGACACGAGGTTGTCTAAGGTGATTTTGACCTTATTAGGGTAGTTTAGGCCCTGGTTGGGCTTCGGGTTGGCTGCGGAGTAACAGCCCAGGTTGGCTATGGAAGGCTGGTCGCGTCCATGACCAAGGCCTTTGGGCCCGCGAATCCGCCATGGGCCACGACTAAAAGTGGCCTTCAGGTTTGTTGGCTGAGGAATGAGTGCGCTGCCCATGGTGGGCCATGGTGTTAACTCGCGAGTAGAAAGGTCGCGCCTGTGGTTAGGAAGCTCGTGCCAGCGACATATTGAGGTGGCAAGTTCGCTCCCTCGAAGTTTTGGACTGTGGCCACGATGGTGCGATTATATAGTCTGTAGTGTGTTGAAAAGTCACTTTTTCTAGTTCTCTTTCTCTCTTCTCTCTCTTTCCAACATTTTTGGTTTCTTCAACCTAGAAGATTGGTTTTCTTCTCCTTCTATACATTTCCTACCCCTAGTCCCGTAGACCAAAACGTAGAGGGTTGTGAGGGCTTCATTTTAATCTGAGCGGATCGTGTTTTCGTCACTGATGGATTTTTATCTTCTTTTTTTTTTCTCTTTGCTTCAAGAGGTAGGGATTCTTTAGCTTCTTTTCAATACTTCACTATAGATAGATCTGTGGTACATTTTATTAGATAGATCTGTGGTACATTTTATTTCATTTAAAAGTATAGTTTTCATGTTTAATTTTTTTTATTAAACACACTTGGGTGGTTTGGGCTTTAATTGATGGGTCTGTGAATTGGTTTTGTGGTTGGTTGTGGGTTGTATGAAATGTTAAGATGAGTGGTAGAAGACTTAGTTTTTAATTGGTAAAATTTGAGAATGTTAATGGAAATGTTTAGTGTTGAGTTGTAATTGGGTTAGGTTGGTTGCTTACGAATTGGGGGTTTTAATTAACAATATTGAATTGTTGAAAGAAAGGTTTGGGTTGTGTGGACTTTGGGTTATGTTTGGTTATGATAACATTTGGGATTTTTGGATAAGTAAATAAGGATGTTGGAAATTATTGTGTATATTGAGGAATTGGAATAAAAAATAAATGGTTTTCAAAATATATTAATATTGATCACCTGCTTATAAAAGAAAATGGAAACTAGAATTTATTAGTATGTCGGAGGTTCATGTTGTGATATTATGCTATTGATTGAGTAATTAGGGCTGTAGAGTTTTGTAGTTGGCCATCAGTGGAGGATGGTATTGTTTGTTGATTAGTAGATGTCATCTGTAGAGTTTGTGTGTTGGATTATGTGATAATCTTTGATTAGTGGATATTGTGAATAGCAATTTTCATTTTTGTGTCGTTGGATAGTTATGCTTTTGATGATTAACAACATTTATTGTATTTTGGAAATGTTTTGAAATAAAGGAAAACTTGTTGTTGAATGGTGGTGCGCAGAGCACATTTTGAAAGAAAGGGGTTAACGTATTTAACTGTTAGTGACTGTTGTTGTGTTAAGTCGATTAAGTGTATGTATTACATGCTTATATTTATTTGTGTATCTAGTATGTTATGTTGTGGTGATGTTGTTTGGGGGTCCATTTCACACCGTGTTGAGACGGCAAAGTGTGGCGCCTTGACAGAGGTTTCCTCATCCCTTCTGATATGCGCCTAGTAAAGTGTGAAAGGAGGTCCGTTTCTCACCGTATTCGAGCCAGAAAAGCATGGCACCTTGTGATAGGTTCTACTTCCTTCTGATTTGTGCCCGGTAAAGTATGACTTGAGAGACGTTTCCTTCCGGGTGAGGCCAGTAAAGCATTATGTGTTGTTGGTGTAGCATTTTCCATCGGTGTTGTATACTGGTGGAAATGGGATTCGGAGTATGTATTACTCTCAGTTATTTACTTTTGGTTATATAGATGCTCTTGGTTTCATATTGTCAGTTATCCATTTTGGACGTGTATGTTCTCGTCTTCATATTGTGGATGTCCCTTGCCCTTGGGCCTATGGCAAAGGAAGGTAGTAGATGTGTTTTGTGTAGAAGTGTGTAGTGTGGTGGCATGTGGGGCCGGGTTATGACTTGTAGACGTGTAGGTGTTGTTAATACTAATGGTTTTGTGGAATTCTTTTGTGGCAATGTAGAAAAATATAAGAGTGAGAAAATGGTTTTGAAATGAAACGGAAGTTTAAAAGAAAGAGATATGATTTTATTCTCTATTGAGTTAAGAAAATGTTTTAGGAGAAAGAAATGTAATTATATGGTGTAAATCAACTGTCACATTAGTTATATGGTATGTTTTGGTGCATGCATGATCATTTCTAACTATATGTTGTGATTGGTTAGGATCTTTGGGATCTCTATTTGGCTTTATGCTCATACCACGTGTTGACAAATTTTTCAGGTACATGGCTAAGAGATTGTTTAGGACTTAAAGTCTTTATTGTGTTGGCCACAGGGCCTTTTATTTGTTAGTTGAGCGCCATGTCTTGTGTAAGGGTAAACCCCTTTTTATTTATTGTTATTCAATGTATGCCTAAGGGCATAGTATCGAATTGCATTTATATATCATCATCACATCGAGAGAGAATGTTGATATTTATTTGTTTATTCTGTTGGCCCTCATTTGTTATTGTTTAAGTGGTAATAACATAAATGATTTGGTAATGGATTCGGGTAATAAAAGTTGGGGCGTTACAACTTGTAATCATGCATGTCTTTTGTATATGTAATGATGTATGTACGAATGTATTTTGGATGTGGGTTATTAACTTATAAGTCTTTTTGATATGCCATATATGCACAGCTCGTTGGACAAATTATATTATTATTATTGTTCTTCTGTTTCTGGCCCGTATACGTAATTACAGTTTGAATTTCTATCTGAGGTTGTAGGTAATCTCATGATTACTATCCGTTTATGATTCTAACTTCTAGGGGCAGGTTCGGGTCATGACACTAGGAGTCTTACTGTAGTCTCAGTGTACCTATCTTCAATGTTAGTGATAGAGTTATTTCCTTGCAATTTATTAAACATCTTCTCAAGCTTGGAAATTTTTGACAAAGCCGGGTCAAGCTCATTTAGATCAAGAGAGAAAGGCACTCTAACAGATGGTGGTAGCACTCTAGGAGGCAGAACATGGATCGGGTCTTCTTGTTTCTCAAACTCTTGAAAGTCCTCAGTTGGCAAAGGTGGATTTGGAATTGGATAAGTAAGTGGAATAGGTTGAGTAGTAGATGCCCCAGATAGGTGTTGCAACTCGGCAATGGTTTTAGCTTGAGTAGCAACAATGTGGTTAAGAGCATCCACAGTCCACTGAAGAGCAGTCATCATTTCCACCAAGTCAATGGCGGTTTGTGCCATCATTGATTCTGATGAAGTGGATTGATGTGGATCAAGGGATGGGGATGTGGACTGAGGGATAGGGAATAAATGATCTAAACTGGCAGTGATTGCTTAACTCTTCTCCTTTTAACCACTGGCTAGAGTGACACTAACACTGGCTGTCCTTAGACCAAATCACTAATCTTACAATGCCTACTAGTACGAGTCCATAGAACTTGGGAGATGTCAGATTTCTTTGAAGCTATGATGACAAACCTAGCAAAAGGAAAGAAAAGAAAAGAAAAAGAAAAACCCTAATCAAACAGTACTCTAGCCAAATCTTTCCATTCACACAAGATCACCTCAGAAACCCACTTCAACAAAATCACTCTATCCCCACTGAAAACACTGTACTCAGGCCCCACAACTGATATGCCTGAACCACTATTCTAAAATCCAGAACCCCTGTATTGATCCAAATGTATAGCGCATAATAGGTAAAGAGAACAAACACCTCTATGGCAGGTTAGGATCACCCTATCCTAGCTTTAAATAGATCTCGGGTTTCTCTATTCAAATAAAGGCATTACAACATCCTGAAAATGGGAGAGTATCTTGTCCTAGATTGGAAGGCACTATAGCTCACTATATGCAATTGGTAGGATTGATCAAAATGGGTACCTCAGCAAAATCCACATATCTCATATACCTTCAACCGAGCTATGAAAGGACGATCTAAAGGTTGTGTTCCCATTATAACAGAGCCCATGACCAACAAGCCGTCCAATATATCAGAGGCAAATACAGGGATTTAAAGCGCACCAATGCAAATGGAATGCAATGAACATATACATAGAAATGAATGTCATATTTACAATTCTTGAGTCAAATTCTCTTAGTCTCCCTAGCAGAGTCACCAAAAATTGTGCGATCTCCCGGACGACGGGTCCAAGTGGGCTCGACAGTTAGAACCCTTGATCTAGTTCCACTAGTGCAATGTGAAAAAGAATGAGAGTCCAAATCTGGCAAATCCATAGAAAATCCACTAATCACAAGAAATGCCAAAAAATGGACTACATTGCCAGATTCAGAGTCACCACCTAATCTTTTGGAAAAACTGGAAGACCCATGACTCATGGCAAAGACCACTATTTGTCGTAACCAAAGTGTCTTTGCTCGGGAACTTTAAAACAAGGGGGGAAGGTCATGAATTGAGCATCCCTACTCACCTAATCAAAGATCGACCTCTACTAATTGTAAATATGAGATTAATTACCAATATATGCCCATCTTCCAATTATTAATGCCAAAATTACTATGTGAAGGAAATAAGTATAGACTAAATCACTTCTTTTGGATTGCTTTGATTTTATGCATTTTGAAAAAGAGTTTGAAAAAGTGCAACTCAAAGAAAAGATGAGTCCACATGCATGGAAATCAATATCATCCGAACTTAAGCGAAATAGCCTCCATCAGCAGAGATATCAAGTAAGAAAGTAGCCACATGATAAGAATGCTATACATAGTAAGAAAAATACACACAATCAGGATACAAAGATGAAATAAGCTCACCTAGTACTCCTCCGCACCAAGCCAAGTGGAAAGGGTTAGAAAAATAAGCATGATCCCAGATGTAAAAAAACTAATGCAACACACACACACACAAATACAACTAAAGACTTGGCTACTAACATGTGATATATAAACAATCTCAAGGCTTGGGGTAGCGCATATAATCACATAAGAAATAAAGAAAATGAGAGATAAAGCAAGCCAAGCCTTATGCATGAAAAATAGATGCAAAACATGGAAGAATGACGGAATAAAGAAAACATGATGCCAAGATAGGGAAAACTCTAAATAAAAGAGATAGAGCAGAAAAAGCTGAATACACAAGTATCCATACAAGGAAAGCAAAATGATCAGAATAATGGAACTAACCATATTAACAAAGTTATAAAATGAAAACACTAGAGAAGTTATCAAGTAACACAAGACACCACATAATGATCATGGAATCAAACATATAAAGAATGGAAATAAGCTAAATCCATCATTCTCACCGTGGAAGAGATAAGATGATGGTCTTCCTCAATCACCAATGGACATAGAAAATCACATGATGATCATGGAAGCAAAACAAAGAGAGAAACTAAAATGAGAACTACCATGCACATCATAGAGGAAGGGATGAGATGATAGACTTCTTTGATCATCAAAGATACAGGAAATCAATGATGATCATAGAAAAAAACAGATGGGTCGTTTCACAAACCAAAAATAAACACTAAACTATACCAAATTCCTAAGAATAACAGTAAGTTCAGGTATCGATCCACAGGGACAAACGAGAAATTAAACTAATTTAATTGTTAAATTCCTAAATTAATTTTGATGAAAAAGATGCTTGTTCATAACCTAATGATAATTAAATTAAACAAAGCGAATAAACTAGCAATTATAAATAAAGATGAATTTACTAATTTTGGGAGAAACCTAGGGTAATGAATTCACCACTAGTTACATAAATACAATTTTAATTTGAAAATCAATTATGTTATGGTTGAACGAAATAATACTTCGCAACTACAAGCTCGAAGCATTTATCAAGAGAATTAACACGTTCAATGTATAGGCATGAACCATCTTAAGTAGTACGAGTCATTTGCTCTAAACTAGGGTAGCAACACGACTCAGTAGTATGGCTCGTCTCATACGTTGAACATGAAAGAATAGAAAATCATTATATGGAAAGCATTCAACAATCACAAAAAACAAAGTACTTGAAGAAATAATGGAAAATATATTAGAAAACTTCTTGAGAACCATACAATTGTTCAAACCATCACACAAAAGAAAACCAAAAAGAAAACCTATTTACCTGGCTAGGGTTTCATCAAAACCCTAGGAAAAGGAGCCTAGCCACTCATGGAGGAGTGGGAAGAAGTAAAGGGCAAAGAAGCCACCATGGGAGACGTTCTTCAAACTTCAAGTTCTTTTCCTTCCAAGCCCTAGCCTCTCTCTTTTCTCTGAAATATTTTCGAACCCTACTTAAAGCCTCTTTTTTTCTTTTCATTTCCAGCAGAACATGCGTCAATTTCCACGCACTTAGCCCTAGGTGGGCCACTCGAGCGGTGGTGGGCTACATGTGCAGTGGAGCCTAGCCGCATGTTCGGTGAGGTGGCAGGCCGAGAATTTTCACTACTTGCACGGAGAATCTATTTTTACACCACTTTTTTTCTTAAATTTGCGTGTTGCCGGCCAAATCTGTACAAGTGCACAAAACGCATCATCTCCACTAAATAAACAAAATTCAAAGACTATAAATGTAACTTAAGCGACCTCAATGTGGTACATTTCGGCCTACATCACATCCCCTAACTTACATTTTGCTACTCCTCGAGCAAAACAATAGAAAAAAGAAAAATAAAATACTTTAAGCGACTTTCATACCGATCACGATTGCATTCAGCATATGTAGTAAACCTTTAAACCACAAAGTTACCCTAAGTGGACGAGTATAGTCTTAGGAGGGTTTCCAGAAATGATACTCACAAACATTAACATATTCACTTCTGCCCAACAACAATTAATCACACTACACCACTCAAGAATAAACTTATGTGCTAGTACAGTTCAATATTAAGACATGATTAGTCATTGAAGGCACAGTAGACAAGCATGAAGGAATTTATTGAGTAAAGATCGCAATTTAATATTACAAAAATTAAGTTCCATGTACTTGTGAATGCTAGTAGACACATCATCAATATCCTTGGGTCATGTTTGATTCACAAGACTAATAGTGAAGTATTAATAATCCTATTAAATTAGTGTAGTATTCACTATCCAATTGGATTAATATCCATTGGATTAATAATCCCACTCCTACCTCATTACTAATAATCCTACAAATTTGTTGGATTAATTATCCATTGGATTAATAATCCTAAACCAAAATATTAAAACAAACATAGGATAATTGGGCCCATGGATTAATAATCCCAATCCCATGCTCTAATTCACCTAATCAAACATGCCCTTGGTGTAAAGTGCATCCCCATAACTAGTTAGTTGTTTACTATAATAGCCCAGTGTAACTCACAATGGCACCCAACATATACAGAAAAACTAAACTTTTGCAACCAAGATTCTCATTTTTTTTTGAAAGACTGTGAAATGTCCTGATCCATTAAGTTTTCTAATCAACCCATGCAACAAGCATTGGGCCAATGACTTTCAAACCAGGCAGTTTTAGGGCACTAGGTGTGAAGACACCCCTGTGGGCTTAAAAACTCGAGCTGAAAAGGCTACAAACTCGAACAAGTCTTTATTTTTTCTTAACTGTGCAATGTCTAGGTCTCTTAAGCTTTCTAATTAACCCATTGTAGCCCGACTTTCCATGCTCTTTTTGGAAGGCGAATAGCCCTACAGTTCGGTCTCCATTTGTAGTTTTGAATCTGATTTCACAAGTGCAATGTGAAACAGTGAAAACACAAAAAGAGTCCAAATCCATCAATTCTTTTTTAGAAAATCGATGTTTGAATCAAATGCCAAAAATGGACTGCTCGGCCAGATTTCAGAGTTGCCACCTAAATATTTTTGGGAAATGTAGGAAACCCAAGACTCATGCCAAAGGCCATTAATCCATCATCACCAAAGTCTCTCGGCTCGGGAACTTAGGTACGAGAGGGGAAGGTCATGAATTGAGCACCCCACTCGCTTGATCTAAGATCGGCCACTTCTAATCATGAAGTGACTCTTATTTACATTATATGCTCTTGTTCCAACTTATTAGCTATTCTTTACTATGTGACACACATACAAATATACACTAGTTTGGAAGAATTAGAACATTTGATCTCATGTTTTGTTTTGAAATTGTTTTGTGAATTTGCCACTTGAAAAAGTGGGCTTTAAAATGGACATTTAATCAAACTATCCCAATTCAGGCATCTAGCCTTCATCCACAGGCATTCAAGCAGTTTATATCATTTAAGCAATTAGCCTCATGGAAGTATGCTTTGAACATGATAACACAAACATTCGATGCAAGATGCTAAAACATAAAATTACTCACCTAGTACTTCGAGCCAAAAAAGGTGAAAGAGTTAGTAAAATATGCATGTTCCTAACTTATGCAATTATGACTAATGCAGCACACACATTATGTTTTTATAGGCTCGGCTATGACAATGGCATATGATTCCATTCAAGACATGCGATAAAGCACATATTCAAGTAAATGAATTTGGACATTGATATTGGGTTAGCATGATGAGTCGAACCTTGGATGCATGCAAGACAATGGATGCAAAGTATAAGAATGCTAATGAAACTTGATGTCCTATACTAACCATCACAAGCAAATAAGTAAAAGGGAGAAAGACGAGGGGTTGGAAGACATACACATTATTACAACATTGCCCTCGTGCAAAAGGGTGAGAATCAAAGTTCGAAAGTCCAAATTAAACTAATTATTACAAAACCAAATGAATGAATAAGCTAGGCTAATTAACCAGCTAACTATGCTATTAGAACAAAAATAATCAAGGTAAAGAAACTAGCTATCTAAGCTAATTAATTAGAACAAGTACAAATAAATAATAGTGAATAATTACAACACTTAATAATTAATGAGACTAATCACAATAAACAACATTAAATTAATTAATTACAACGATCATAACGCAAGCAAGGATGCGCAAGAATTGCATGCATGCACATGTATGGTGCTCAAGAAGAACCCTATCTGCCTCAAGCTTGCTCTGTTTTACCTCAACCACTTCCCTCTATTTTTTGCAAAAATACACTGCTGACCAAACTTTGAGGGCCGGCTGGCCATCAATGAAGCCAGGTCGAGTTGAAGGCCGGTCGTGCCTCAATTTTGTGCAAAACTCTGTTTTGTGTTCTAAAGTGAAAACAGTGTAGACAGAGTTGTTCAAGCTTTGTTTGTCCTTTCTTTCCTTCTCTGTCATGGAAAAGCCTCGAGAGAAGGCTAGAATTGTTTTCAAAATCATCAATGGGCAAATTGATTGCTTAATGATTTCGGATACAATTTTGGACAAAAATCAATGAACTAAAATGAATATGACCAACACACCCTCTTATCATGAAATGAACTCAAAGACGGAGGTAGAGACGCTTCAAGAATCATCAAAGTGCCATGAATTGGTGCATGATCATTCTTGACTTGATTAACTTGGCATAACGTCCAGCTAAGCCTAAGCAAGATGACCTATGTTCTTTAAGTGTGTTAGTTGCTTTTAAGCCAATTATTTTAGTCATTTCCATTCTTTAGTCCATGTGTACAAGGTGATGGTCAAGTCCTCTAAAAGGAGAGAAGCATCAAATGGGAAGTAATTCTCAACATGAAAGAGAGATTACGCCGCTGACAATGAATCTTCGTAGAGATTAAGCCATTAAGCATGAGTCTCTAGTTCATATGCTGAATAACCATCAACCATTTGAAAGAACTCTCAAATGAGAGAAAGTAGTGGCAAGTTAATTCTTAAAATGAGGTTATTACCATGGAAATTAAACAAAGAAAGTCTAAGAACAACATGATGCAAGCTACATACAAAGGACAATGCTACAACAAATGAACTAATCAAGGCTTGAACCAATTAAATAGAGTAAGATAGCCCTAAAATAGTCTAAAATGAGCCCAAAACAGTTGCTGAAAATGTAAGAAAAGAGCTCAAAAGCTAAGCAAAAGCAAAGACACTAAAGCTATGTAAGCAAAAGAACTAGGAGGGATGGCCAACCCTTCCAATTTCAAGACTTCAAATCATGTTTTTGGCCTCAGTTCAAATCTGAAAATCAGTTCAAAAAAACAAAGAAAAAGAGTGTAAAAGAATCAAGGGTTGAGCTATAAAAATGTTTGCTAGTAAGGGTGTAAACCTTACCACCTTTGGTAGCTTGTCTAAACCCAAGTTCCAACTCTTAAAATAGGTGTAAAACAGTCCAAGAATACAAGAAACAAGTAGAAATGAAGAAAGCAAAAGCAAGAACAAAAGTTGCAAGCTTATAACTCTCAAAAAGGAGTAAGTTTTGGTTGATGATCAAACTCACTCTTTACACACTCTCAAGCTTGAATTATGCTTCTCAAGGGTCAAACAAGGCTCTAAGGTGGTGAGTCAAGGTTGTGTATGGTGTATATAGATGATACAAGGTTGGTAGGTCAACTCAAAGGTTGCTTGCAATGGAAGGAGGAAGGAGGAGCTCTCTCTATATGTATAGGCTTTCTTCCAATTGTTCAACACCCAAAACAATGGCATATGGTTGTATTTATAGAATTTGAGCACAAAAGGTTATAAATATCTTCAAAAATGGACAGCTAGCGGCCTCCCACCCAGAATAGTATTTCTTGCTACTGAAGCCTAGTCGAGCCTTAATAGCCACAGCCGGGCCTCAATGAAGTTCCCCTGTTTTCTGTTTCAGCCTCAACACAAGGTATAAAAAGAGATTTCTTAGGTATGATCAATGGGAATATGGAAGGTTTGGGTTTGTTTCGAAGCTTGAACAAGACTCCTTCGTCGAAACCTCGAAGCACGCACAATACCACTTTCATCATCAAGTGTCCTGAGTAAAGCGCTCGAGCCTTGTGGGCGGTCAAAAATGGGGTGTCCACAGTTTTCGTTCTTTGATAGAACTTGAAGTCATAAAGTGATGTGAGTGAATGTCAAAGCCCAAAGACTGCCCATTTGACAAGGTTGCAAGGCTCGGGCAAGAAATCAAGACATAAATGCAAAAATTGAACTCGGCCAAAATGCAAAAACGAAATGCAGCAAATAACTTATGATCATGCAATGAAGCAATGCAATGAAACACAATGACGTAACGGAACAATGCTACAATCCAAACAAGTATGCAACGTTCGAATGATAATGCAAATCAAAGCTAAAATAGACCTCGTCGTATTTCATATAGAATGAAGTGAATAAAACAAACACGCTTCGTGTGAAAAACACAAAGAAGATAGAAATAAACCCACGACTCACGTAGAAAGGACGTAAGAAAATGTAGACCTAACTATGCCTCACGTAGGAAGGGGGAACGGGAGACGAAACCATCGGGTGCACCTGAGGTCTCAACCGAGATCCTAACACGTTACACGCGAGAGGAGGAAAGGTGGTGTGAACACTGGGCGCACCCGAAGTTTTTAATTTAATGGTGTAATCCTAACATGTAACCCAGGAGAGGAGGAAAGGTGGTGTGAACACCGGGCACACCCGATGTTTTTAACCAAAGGGTGCAATCCTAACGCGTCACATGCGAGAGGAGGAAAGGTGGTGTGAACACCGAGCGCACCCGAGTGTGTTTAACCGAAGGGTGCAATCCTAACGCGTCACATGCGAGAGAAGGAAAGGTGGTGTTAACATCGGGCACACCTGAATGTTTTTAACCAAAGGTACAATCCTAATGCATCACATGCGAGAGAAGGAAGGGTGATGTGAACATCGGGCGTACCCGAATGTTTTTAACCGAAGGGTGCACTCCTAATGCATCACGCGCGAGAGGTGGAAAGGTGGTGTGAGTAGCAGGTGCACCCAAATGTTTTTAACCAACGGGTACAATCCTAACGCGTCACACATGAGAGGAGGAAAGGTGGTGTGAACACCAGGTGCACCCGAATGTTTTTAACCGAAAGTATAATCCTAACGCGTCACACGCGAGAGGAGGAAGGGTTATGTGTACATCGGGACATGCCCAATGTTTTTAACGGAAGGTACAATCTTAACGCGTCACATGCGAGAGGAGGAAAGGTGTTGTGCACACCGGGACATGCCTAATGTTTTTATTAGAAGGGTACAATCCTAACACGTCACATAGGAGAGGAGAAAGGGTGGTGTGAACATTGGGACACTCCCAATGTTTTTAACCAAAAGGTACAATCCTAACGCATCACACGTGAGAGGAGGAACAGTGGTGTGAACACCGGGACACGCCCAATGTTGTTAACCTAAAGGTACAATCCTAACGCGTCACACGCGAGAGGAGGAAGGGTGCTGTGAGGACCAGGACCCGACCAATGTTTTTAACCGAAAGGTACAATACACAAAGAGGTGTAAAATAAAAAATAATCAAAGGGGTGTAGTAAAATGGAAGCCAATTTACCCACGTGTTAAAACAATGAACACAGCACATCGTGTTCCAATTGGGTTGTGAAATGGATGATGATGTTACTGTGGCATGAATAATTTTATCTGGAACTCCTCTGAATGAACCGTACATACAATATCGTTTAGTTATAGAACATAATAACAAAAGGAACTACGATTTAGACAAAGCAAATTATAAACTATGCAGAATAGTTTACACAAATTAAAAGCTCTGAATGAAAGAGTAACAGACAAACTTTAAATAAATCAAACAAATAAATAAAAGAACAAACACAAAGGCACTAATAAAAGAACTCCTTTCCTTTCACATTTCTTTTTTCTCTTATTATTCATTATTTTCTTCCTTCTCTCTATTATCTTCTTCTTTTTTTGTTTGTTTGTTTGTTTGTTTTTTTGTTTTTTTGAACCCTCTTATTTTCAAATCCATAAAACAAGAAATCAATAACAGAAAGGAAGAGAAAAAGGGAAAAATACTGAACTATGTTGTGCTATCATTGAGGGCTGGCCGGGCCTCAATGAAGCACAGCCGGACATTGCAATAGCAGGTCGGGCCTCAATAGCGGCAAGGGCAGTTTTGGCCTTTCATTGCAACCTATGTGTTTAAAAGAACTCCATACCTGATTTCTTTATACCTCCTTGCCCGAAAACACTAGCTTTCCTCTCTCTCTCTAGATTTCCTCTTTTCTTTGCGTTTCCCAACAAACCTCGCCACTTTTTCTTCGAAACCCTTCATCTCCTCTACATTTTGAACCGATTGGATTTCAATTTGGTCAAAGTTTCGGGTTTCTCATTGTTTTGCTTTGTTTCTCATGAGTTTTATTGGCTTTTTGGGGACTCACTCTCGTGTTTTCACTTTCCCCTCTTATTTTCTCTCTCCTAGGGTTTACCCCCCATATTTTCTCACTTTCTCTTCATTTCCTCCATTCTTCTCCATGGCTAGTGATGAAGTTCCCATTCCGGACCCCGACATTGGTATTGGGGCTGCCCTAGGTGCAGACATGGAGGTCGATGATGCTTCTACGGTACCTTCCCTCGTTGATCGACCATTTGATGCGAGCACATACCGACTACGTACACATGCTTCACCCCTAGATGGGATTTTGAGATTCGAGGGCCTCATTCCCGGGATAGACGAGGACGTCTTACTACGAGAGCCGACGGAGCACTTATCTGCTGATGCCTCCACGGTACACAACTTCTCTTTGTTTTGATGTATTGTTGAAACTCATAAACAGGCCATTAGTTAAATGCCATATATTTCCCACTTGCAGGTGATAGCTAGGAGGATTGGCGGATACAGATCCATATTTGGCCCCTGGCACTGGTATGAGAGACTGCTCACGGAGGTCTGGGCACTAGTTGACGCAGCTAGCTTTGGACCCTTCTGCTTAAGGCTCATATAGATGAGAGCTGAGTCACTGTTGTACGGGCCCTGGTCGAGAGATGGTAGGACACCACAGACTCATTCCACTTCTCATTGATCGGGAAGATGACTTTGACCCCGTACGACTTCGCGATGCTCACCGGCCTGCGGGTTGGAGTTGGCAGTCCGATCCCATATGATCGAAACATGAAGCAGTGGAGAGCCGCATTGTGTTAGCTTTTTGGAGCGATCCCAAACACTACTAGCCAAGGGATGGTGAGGTACAACTGGTTCTTTGAGTACTTCTCTGACTTTCAGCCTACTACTCCAGATAAGGTCGCCCAGTACCCCGTGGCTTCCTTATGTATCTCCTCGGTACTACCTTGTTTGCGAACAGGGAAAATACCATGGGGTTATATCTTTTGGGAGTGCTGGTGCACCTTCCTCAGGTGGCATAGTATGATTGGGGTGGCACTCGTCTGGCCACCCTATACTGTTATATGAGCTCCGTCTCCCTTTGCAAGGCGGATCCACTCGGCGGCTATTGGAGAGTCAGGGAGGTATGCCTCGCACTTATCTTTTCTGTTCATTCTATTCCTCTTACATTTTCTGCTCATTTTCATTTCTTGCTCATTTTTCGCTCAGTTACTTAATCCATATTTTCCTATTTGCAGCTCTAGGTTTACACCTACTTCACCTCTCTAGCTCTAGTCCCAGTGCGGCCGATTGAGCTGTCAGTATCCCGCTCACAGTACTACAACTCCCAGTTTGAGCGCCGCCGTTTTGTAAACCGAGATTTCCCCTATTTCCACCGCTTCTTTGACACGACCACGGCATACCAGGTAGCAAAATACCAACCTTTAATTGTTACATACTATTGTAGACACCCCATTTGTGACCGTCCTCAAGACTTGGACGTCACCGCTCGAACACTCGGTGATTATCCATGTGCGTGTTCGTTTGGAGTTCCCGGAGTTCTCGGCTCGCGCGCCGTGCCTCAGGACCTCCGAACTCGACCGTTTGTGTTTGGTTTTGCACCAAACACTTGTGATTTGCCTTTGAGGGGCAGGGAATGCCTTCTGAGGCATCCCCACACACCACCGGCTGGGGCTAGAGGCTACCGGCTGGCTGTAGTTGTCACCGGCACTATATTGTGCCGGTCGGCACTATTTTGTGCCGGTCGGCACTATTTTGGGCGAAATGACCAATTTGCCCAGCCGACCACTGTGCACTTGCTTTCTGAGATATTTTCAGACAGCTGTGTGCAACTTGCTTCCCCTCCATACACGTGTATGGAGGGATGAACCCTTGTTTGCTTAGCTTGTAAGTCTTACAAGTTCTATAAGAGGAAGGCTCTTCCTCTTGGCTTAGGGTTGAAAAGTTTGAGAGAGTTAGACATAGGAGAACCTCTGGTTTAGGGTTTGAACTTTGTATCTATTGTATCTCTCTTCTTCCCTCTCATTTTGCACACTAGGTGTTTGTGCCTTACTATTGCACATTAACACCTAGTGTTTCACCTTCCTTTGGTAACTGAGGTTCTAAGGGCTGGTTCTTGACATTTTTGACTGGTTTGGAGCTCAAGGAGGCAACAACATCAACTCTTGTGAAGATAGTCAACAAGGGTGAGAAACTTGCACTTTATTCCCCATTCTTGCACTCCATTTTTACCTAGTCTAGGACTGTTTTTGTGCTTAGTATATACCACATAAAAGTTCTGATTTTTAACCCTCTTTATTGTATATCAAGAGTGTTTTGTGGTTTGGGGAGGTTTGACCCCCTTTAGACCTTGAAAAAGGTCACTTTTTGAGCTATTTTGGAGAGATCCGAGATTTTGGTGATAGGATCTCTTCACCACTGAAATCTCGAGGGATTTCAGTGGTGAAGAGCATGCCTTGAAGCCTCAAAAAGGGGAGGGCCACCCCCTCCCCTTGGGGTCCTTGAAAAGGGCATGTTTTGGTCTCTTAAGTGAGTCTATGCTTGAGTGTGTGTTGAGCATGTTTGCCTTGTTTTCTATGCTTATATTACTATGATATAACATGTTTTCAAGTTGGTTTTGGTCTCCTATACATGCTTAGTATAGTTGCCTTGTAATGCCCCTTTTATGCCTTAACATGTCTAGGTTGTATGCCCTAGTTTCTAGCATGTTTTAGGCTTAGATTTGTGAAGCTTGTAAGCTTATTTTGCCATGATTTAGCTCTGTCCATAGCTATTTTGGCCAATCTTAGCATGTATTTGGTAGCCTTTTTGTATTTGGCTTGTTGGCCTCAAAAGCATGAATATGTAGTATGCCATGCTTGCTTTATTTTGATGGTTGGAACCATCTAGCATGCCATTTCAGTCCTTCATACATGCTTGTTTGATTGCCTTGCATGCCTCTTTAATGCTTCAAGAGTGTGTGTTAAGTGCTCCATGTTTTGGCTCCAATGCATGCCTTTAGTTTAATGACTCTTAGATGCCATCTAAGTAGCTCTTTGGTCTTGCTTTAACATGCTAAGAACCTGTTTTGGTTGTTAAGTACATGCCATATGTGTTTGTGCTAAGTGTGGTTTAATGCCCTATTGACTTGTTTTAAGCCTAGGCCATTTGCATGCTTTGTTTGGTATGCTCTATTGCATGATTTGGCATCATGTTTGACAGGAATTTTCAGAGCTTTAAATGCATGCTATTAGTCCATGTTTGGCCTCTTTAAGTGTGCATGAGAGTTGCTTTTGAATGCCTAAGTCTTGAGCCTTAACACTTGCATGTGTGTGTGTGCATTTGGTCTCATTTCCTAGGCACTTTGGCCACTGATCTTAGGCCTTTTAGGGTTGCCTAGTTCGTGTCTAAGTCCATTATTCCATTGGATTGCATGCTTGTATTATATGCTTGTTTGTATGCTTGCATAAATGCATCATATTGTCCATCTTGCATCCTAGATAACATGCTTAGGATTGCACCACATTGACATGCATGCCAAGCCTCTTGAAATGAGTTTGATAGAGGTTTGGTCCCCCTTTCGTGCCTATGTGTTTTGCATGCATTTGAAATCAAATTTGCACTCTTGGTTCTTAGGGCCATCATGCATAGAAATGCGTGATTGGTGGTCCGAGAACCGAAGCACATCTTCCTTTGAGTCGTTAACATGATAAGGAATGTGTTTGATGCATAAATTGCTTGAATTGCCTTGCCATGCATAGTTTTGCCCTCTGCTGCTGTGAGTTGCAGGTTCAGCAGGAATTAAGTGCCGGCCGGCAGTATTTAGTGCCGACCGGCAGTGTATCAGTGGCCGATAGCTTCATCTGCAGCCGGTGGCCAATCCCCGAAGCCGGTGTCCAAACCCCTCAGCCGGTGGTGATCTTCAGGGTATTTGGAAGGTGTCCCAGGACTTTGGCATCCTTCAGAGGAGGAGAGCAGGGAAAACAGAGGCAAATCATGCATGGCAGAGCGATTCCGAGCGAGTCCCGAGCGTGTGACGCATCTGGCCCTCTTCCCGAGGCATTTATTGCTTTAATTAGTCTAGTTGATTTGTTAATTAATTAGGCTCCTTGTAACATTTAATTAGCTTGCGTTGTTAATTAATTTGTATATTCTTTCGGCCCCTCCGAGTGAGGGCATAATTTGTAATAAGTGTGTGTGAGTGGGTGCATGTCTTCCAATCCCCATTTCTTTCTCCCTTTTATTTACCTGCTTATGTTGGTGGATTAGGGCATCTCTAAATTAGCATACCTTATGCAATGCATGCGTGCATTCATGCATTTGTTTACATACATCGGGTTCGGCACATCATGCAAACTGCATCGTACTTTCAATTCCAAATTGAATACGTGGTAGTTGCTGCATTTCATGTGCCATGCTTAGGATAGCCGAGCCTGTTTAAGATTACATCCTTGTATGTGATGCATTAGCCACTTAACATGAACTAGGACACGCATGTTTGCTAACTAGCTTCTGTTTTGGCTTGGAGTACTAGGTGAGCTATTATGCTTTAGCATATCACATGCGTGTAAATGTTGCCATGACAGTATGCTTAACATGCGGCTAAGTGCTTATGTGAGATAAACTGTTTGAATGCCTGTGGGTGGAGGTTGGATTGCCTGAGTTGGAACAATTCATTGAAATTCGCATTTTAGCCTACTTGCGAGTAGCAAAAGAAAACAACACGTTTTTCGAGACAAAACGGATATGCAATGTTTAGTTCCAAATTAGGCGATCTAGTCTATACTTGTTTGCCGTGCGCATAACATAGTAATTCTAGGCTAATAACTGGAATAAGAACATGTAATGTTTTCAAAAAACGGATATCACGGTTAGTAGAGGCCGGTCTTCGGACCGGGCGAAAGGGGGTGCTCATAGCTGACCTTCCCCGATCGTACCCAACCTCCCGAGCCAAGTCAACTTTGGTGATGACGGACATGTGGCCTTCGGCACCGAGTCAGGGTTTCCTAAATTTCCCAAAAATAAAATATTTAGGTGGCGACTCTGTAATCTGGCAAAGCAGTCCATGTTTGGCACTACTTTTTCAAAAATCAGTTTTCTCAAAACGATTTGCCAGAGTTGGACTCTTTGGTTCAGATTTAGAACCGCGACACAAAATTGAGTCCGAGCTGTAGCGAGGTCCCCCGCGGGCGCGTCTACAGTTTCTGGCGACTCCGCTGGGGATTTTAGAGAGCTTGACTCGAACTCGTGATATCCTGTTTTGACTACACTTATGTGTTTCTTTGCATTGCATGTGCATTGGTGCGCCCAGGACACCGTGTTGGCCATCTGCTATTCCTGAGCGGTTTGCCGGAGGCTTGTCTTGTCAAGGCATGTCCGTAAGGCTGACCGGTTGCGGGCTCTACCAGTATGGGAACACAAACCCCGGTTTTACCGGGGCACCCTTTTTGACCATTCGACCTAGTGCATATCGAGATCCATAGTGACCATTCCAAACTAGGACAGGTTGCTTACCCGATGCTAAGTTGTTTGAAACCGCTGCGTGCATAGTGAAACCCTAGTTCCTGACAAAATAGGACAGGGAAACCCTACCCCAACATAGGGGTGTATTGGCTCCCATTTATCTGCTATGTGCTGTTAGAATGAATCTCTACAGGGAACACACATGTCAGTATGCAGGGGTTGGATATCAGGTCCAAGGGGCACCAGTATCAGTGTTGTCAAGGAACCAGTTATATCTGCGGATATCAGTTCAGTTCTAGGAACAGTGATTCTGGGGAACAGTAATCAGTAGTAGAGATCAGTTGTTTGACTACGTCTGCGTTTGATCTGATTGGGGCTGAAATGCTGTTTGTTTTCCGTTTTCAGTTCAGAGGTTTAGAGGGTTAGTCCAGAACAGCTAGTGTCTTCTCCTTGCTGAGGCAGGACTGAACATGACGCAGAACTCTGAAGAAATTGTGGTCATGACGGCCGCGTTGAGTCAGGAAACCACCCCACAGAATGATGCTACTGTTGATATGCCGCATCCTCCTAGGTCACCCGCTGCACACCCGATCTGGACCCCCCAGTTCTATCAGGCTTGCGAGCCCACTACATTCGAGTTAATGGGGATGATAGGCGATCTCCAAAGATCCGTGGCGGATCTCGCTTACGGGATGTCAGCTTCGCCGCCGGTCGCACCATATGCCGGGAATTTCGAACCCCAAGAACCCCCGTTACTGGGGCGGATTGTGATTGAGCTTAATCAGCCGGAGATGGCCTCCACATACAACAGTGATGCGCCAGTACCAACTCAAACCTCTCATCAGGCCGAGGCCAAAGGCAAAGATAAAGCAAAGGCAGATGCCGATCCCGTTGAACATCTGCTGTGGGCAGTGGAGGCTTTGAAAGCCGGGGGAATGAGTAAACAATAGGTATCCGCAATTATGTCAAAAGCTGTGGAGAATGTCTTCCCCACCCCGCCTGAGGGCAGTTCCAGTCAGTCAGAGAACCGGGATAGGCCCCGTCAAGCCAAAACAGTTCTTCCTGCTCCCAGCCTTGCATCCGGAAAGAATCAGAAATCCAGAGCCGCACCCGCTGACCCGTTCGCTAGTTCATCTAGCAAAAGTGCTCAGGCTTCGAAGTACCTGCCTCGAGGGCGCCGGGTTTTCCACCCTCTCTACATGCCTTTGTCTAGGGCACTCCTGATCTTGGCCAAAAAGGGGCATCTTACACCCCTCGACCCTAGGCCGCTCCCCAAACCCCTTCCAGCAGGCCATGACGCCACTCAGTATTGTGCGTACCATCAGCAGACTGGCCATGCCACTGATAATTGCTTCCGCCTCCGTCTAGAGGTGCAGGATTTGATCGATAACAAGGTTATCCTCCCGCCTACCTCGGCCAAATCAGTCACTACAGAGTTCTTGGATTGTGAGGACACAGATACCGAGGACACCGATACTGCGAGTATATAATTGGGATTCAACTGCCTGCGGGCAATATCTGGTACATTTTTGGATGTGGCGTTTGGCGCGCATTTTTGAGCATCTGCCGATGCTAGTTTTGTAAATCCTGACTTGGGTGTCGAGTCAGTCTTTTGTTTTATCTTGAGTCTGTCTCATTGTTTTGAGTTAGTCCTTTTGTTTAAGGGTCTGTCTAATTGTAATGAGTTAGTCCCTCTTTTGTATAAGAATGCCAGGTGACTTCGGGGTTGTTGCCTCAAGCACTGTTTTGTAATTACTTTTTCTTGCTTTCTTTTTTTGGGTCCCCCTCCGCTGTGGAGCCAGTTTACACCCGGGGAAATCTGAATGAAACGGCCGTGGCCACCGAGTTTCCATGTTTATCGATTGTGTTGGGCTAGTTGTGCCAGAGAATTCGAATGGGGTGACAGCGCATTCCGCCCGCCCTTGTGTGCCCTGATAATTATTGCTTTGACCTAAGTTTTTTTTTAAAAAAAAAAAAAAAAAAAACCTTTTTGAACACTGCGGTGATAAAAACGAAGAGGAAGGAATTCCTCGGGATTTGCAAAACTTTGATCAAATTGAGAGAAAGAGAGGCATGTTTAGCTTTTAATGAATGAAACCATGCTTGTCAGCGTGAGTACTGAGAAGAACCCTGGCCTGATCCAGACTGGTTCCACACTATCTTCAGCGCGAGCGATTTTATCGCCTCCTTAAAAAAAAAACTTTCAAAAACAAAATGTTTTGCGTAGTCTTGTGAAGACCTGTGTGGAATTGCTCTTAAGAATGTGCAGCCTAGGATTGTTCTCAGCCCTAAGTTCAATCTATCTGTTCCGAATCTGGAATTCGTTCAGAATGTCTAAGCAATCAATTACCGTGTAAACGCCCGTGTGGCCCAATTTGAAGCAGCCCTCGAACATGAGGCACCAAAGTCAGATCAGGAAGGTCAGACCTCGTCAGAAGAAGCTTGCAAAGCTAGAACAGAAACACCCCTCGAACTAAGGGGCAAAAATGTCAGATGTGCTCGAAGAGCCGAGGATGAGTCCTCTTGCAAATCAACAGCCACTCTCCTGGATACGGAAGGCTTCAATCTCAAAACCATTTGACATGGACTTGCTAACACTTCTACCCTTTGAGAGGCTCGTTGGGCCGCAAACCCGAAAGGGCGACCCAGGCAAAAGTTAGAGCAAGAAAAAGAAAAAAGAGAAAAGAAAAAGAAAAAAGATACAATACAAAATACAAAAAAGAAGGAAGAGAACAAAAAAGAAAAAAAGAGAAAAAGAAGAAGAAAAAGAAGAAGAAAAGAATTGAAAAAAAGAAGGAGAGAAAAACAAACAAAGCTCGCAAGGTCGAAAACCTGCAACAGGCGCCTTGGCAAAAATTAGAGCCTGAAAATAGTGAAGGTTAAAATACCCGAGTGTACCTTAACCGGAACTACGTAAGGCTTGATTCCCATGTTTGGGATACGTAGGCAACTTCATCTTGAAGTCCAGCCCCCGACGCTTTCATAGCGTCCCAGTCCATGTCATGGTTTTGGTCACTTGCCTCCTTCTAATCCAACGTCTCGGTTGCAACGGCTAGAATTGCGTGATCAACTTTCTCTTGAAGCCCAACCACCAACACCTCCCAGGTGATTGTGTCCATATATTGATTCAGAACATCTTCGTCTCCTCCGCGTCCGAGGGTCCGATCGTCATCAATAAGGAGTGACGCACAGCATGCCGCGGCACCATCCAAACAAGGGGCAACTTTCCGTTGCCACCCATTGCCATCCATGTCCAAAAGTTGCCCTAAGTTACCATTCAAACTAGGGGCAACTTTCCGTTGCCTTATTCCCCCCCTTCATGCCAGGGGCAATTTCCCATTACCTCCGATCCGAGGCTGCATATCTCGAGGGTAAGTTTTACGCTCGTTGAGCATCGACTGTTTGTAAAAATAGTTTTTGAAAATTTTCACTGAGGTTGACTTATTTTCTCGAAAACTGTTTCATCTTTGAAATTGGACCATGTTTGGACCCAAAAAGGAGAATTTTCAGTGCTCACAGCCTGATTCACATGATTTTCAAATCAAAAATTGAATAAGTGTGTTAATCCAACTATCATTTTGATCAAAACTGTTTTAAGAAAGAAAAAGAGGTCAAAACAACGAACTAGGGGCACAGTTGAGCCAGGTATCCTGTCTTCCCCCCCACCGCCAGCATGTACTCGCCAGAAAGGCACCCCCATCTACCAGAAGAAGTAGCCGTGAGCTAGCCGTATCGGGCATGAACCCGCAACTTCCTATTCATTTGTCATTCTTCACCCCGGGGAGGGATTGCAAAATGAGAGAATAAAGAATAGAGAGGAGTAAGTTGAGAGAAAAGTGAGAAGAGGGTTTTGGTGAGAAAAAAAAAACGAGCCTGAGGGTCGAGTGATGTGAGAATCACACAGATCAGAAGGGGTGGGAAACCTACCCGGAGGAATTGGCTCCTCGAGTCTGAGGTCTTTTATTATAAAACATGTCCGTGTGTCGTGTCTTTTGACTTGTCAGTCTCAATGTTGGCTTTGAGTCTTTTCCGAGTGTGTCTCGTCGTGCTAGGTCGTGTGCCTTTTGTTTCCCTGTTTGAGTCTGTCTCGTCGTGTCCTGTGGTAGGCTCGATACCCCGGTTGAAAACCCATCCTCTTCCAAAAAGCAATTGCTTGTGCTCAGAATGCGGTGCCATTCTCTACATCCATGTGAGACAAGAGAAGAAAGAGGAAATTTGGGACATCTGAGGGTGTTTCAACTGCAACCGTATCAGTTTTGTGATCCGTCTTGTCAGATTGGGTTATTCATTTAGGGTTTGCCGTGGGCAGAATGAACCGAGTGTTGTATCGCAGGCCGTATGTAACCCCAATCCTCAGCAGAGTATGGGCTGTATGTTCGGATTGAGCAATGGTTTGTAGGAGCTGTTTTGCTGCTTAGTTGGTTGGTTATTTGATTATTACAGTGCAAGTGTTCAATTGTCAGATACAAATCAATATCATTTACATTTGAGGTGTAGTATGATGCAATGCGATGCAGAGTATGAAATGTGCAGGTATACGCAGATATACAGATATAACACTCTTTTTCAGATAAAAAGTCTGTTCTATTTCATAAATCTTTTCCAGTACATAGTTTGAGAAAAGCAAAAAACCTGCCCGCGGCAGTACATAGTACTCTATCTACCAAAAAGAGAAAAGTACAAGAAAAGAAATAAGGAAAAGAAGCAGCAAAAAAATCATCGTCATCAGCAGTAGGCCTCATGCCTAAGGGTCAGTCCTCGCCCTCTTCCTGGGCAGAAGCACAAAAGCATCGTCAGAGCCGTCACTATCGGAGCCCGAGCCTGAGCTATCCCCGGCCTCCTCCGCAAATGACTCTGTCCCCGTCTCCGACTCACCATCTCCTGGAACTGGAGCTCGTGAGTTACTCCCCACGTGACCACGTCCCCCTCTAGTACGAGGGAATATCCTGCCATCCCGAGTAGAGAGGGGAGGCCCAGCTGGAGCAGCGCCACCCGTTGGAGGGATCGGGAAAGGAGGCTGAAAATATAAAGAACAAACACATCAGAAAGCTGTGAACAGTTTATCAGTACAGAATGCAGTGTATGAGTACAGTGCGTGAATGCCGTGAGCAGTTTATCAGTACAGAATGCAGTGTATGAGTACAGTGCGTGAATGCCGTGAGCAGTTTATCAGTATAGAATGCAGTGTATGAGTACAATGTGTGAATGCCGTGAGCAATTTATCAATGCGAGATACAGTGTATGAGTACAGTGTGTGACAGCCGTGAGCAGTTTATCAGATTTTTGTGCAGTATAGCAGATTGTGCGAAACAGAGTATGATTGGAGACTGTGGTCAGTAGAACGTACCGGCAAGCCGTAGACGGCCAAAGCGTCGAGAGTCCGCTGCAGCATCCCCATCAGGGAGGCATTCAGCTCCACAGACTGACGGGTGTACTCGGAGGAGGCCTGCAAAAGTATTAAATACATCAGTATTCTGTCGGATATCTGAAGAAATGAAATAACAATGCAAGATGCAGAAATAAAGTGATACATACCGGAGGTAAGTCAGGAATACCAGCCAACGCATGACCGGCCGGGGGAGGAGCAAAAGGGATCTGGTAGGTCTCCCCACTCTGTCCCCTGTAAGTCAACATGGTAGGCAGAGCGGGCCAGCCCGTCCCTCGTCCCCTCTGCACTCCTCTCCTGCCGCGAGCTCGAGCCCTCTGCGATGACCCCACTCCTACTCCTGCCTCTGCCCGGGCCGCTGGCGCCGCAGGTCTCGCTGGATCAGCTCGGGAGCCCCTGCTCAAAGGCCGCATCAAGAAGGTCCGGACGTACTCTGAGTAGTCGCCCTCGCCCCTGCCAGCATCTACGTCCACGGCCCAGCCAAGGGTGTAGTCCTCCATCTGCTGGAAGCTGTACCCCTCAGTCTCCCTCATACGCTCGGGAGGATGGATCGGAACTATCTGCTCCGGCAACCCTAGGGTCTGGCGTATGAAACGCTCACCCAGGTACCAGGCCCGACAGACCGGGCCCTCCAAGAGAATCCGGTAGCGCGAGGTCTCCATGGCGCCGGCATACCGATCTCGTATCACCGCTGGTAGTGGAGCCCACGGCTGCCAAGTGACCTGAAATGAAATACAGTTGATTATCTACCAATATAGAAATGTACACTTGAAAGCGAAACTTAAACGAACTGTAAGTAAAACATACCTCGGTGGGGGTAATGGTGTCAAAGAAATGGCGGAAGAAGCTAAAAGTGTCCCGGGGCCTCCGGGTGCATCGCCCGTCATAACGGCGAGAGAAAGGGACGACCAGAGGGGTCTCCGTCTCCGGTACTGGCTCTAGCCTGGGAAAGTAGGCATAGACCCACAACTGCAAGACAGATGTCAAAACATTTATCAGATAAAGCAGAATACAGAATAAAGCAGAAATAACAGGAGCCGTATGTTGTATATTGTGTTGTGCAGAGTGTACAGTGTGAACAGTGTACAGTCAGTGTAAAGCGGAGTATGTGTGTGCCGTGTGTACAGTATACAGACTACAGTGTGTGCAGTGTGCAGAATACAGAAAGTATAGAGCAGAAATGTAAAGCAGAGGAGAAGACGTACCTCCCAGGCTCGCCAGTAGCCTCCTAGCAACTGTCCGCTGGCGCGGGAAACTGAGCTCATATAACCGTAAAGGGTGGCCAAAGCGGCGCCCCCCCAGTCATACTGCACAATCCTCTCGACGTCCACCAAAGCGCTGACCAGGCAGAGGGGCACTGTGTTCGCCCGGTCGGCAAACAGGGTGGTCCCCAACAAGAACATGAGGAAGCCGCGTGCATATCTCTCAGCGGTCTCCTGGGTCATCGGAGCTGCGTCCTCCAGCACGGACTGCACTCGGAACTGCACCTCGAACCAGGAGTAGCGGACGAACCCTGGACGAACAAGTGGCGGCGCCTCGCCAAGCAAATAGACCTGAGCGGCGATCCACTCATCCATGTCTGTATCAAAGGGGATCGGATCACCCCCCACCCCGATGCCGGTGAGCATCGAAAAGTCGTAAGGGGTCATCGTCATGTCCCCAGTCGCTGATAAGTGGAACGAATCGGTGGTGTCCCACCACCTCTCTGCCAGGGCGGCAAGAAGAGGTCTGCAAGCAGAAAGCCTGGAGAGTCCCCTGCAGAAGGTGCCAAAGCCGGCCCGATCTACAATGCGGCTAACAACGTCGGGCAGCTCGGCGTACCAATCGCGAGCGGTGACGTTCCCATACCCACGGAGAGTATGGGAGTCTCCCTGTAGTCAAGAAATTGCAAAGCCATATGAAGATATGCAGTCAATACAAGTCTGGCATATACAAGTCTAGCAGTCAAACAGAAACCGGGTACCGGTGTGCTTACAGTAACTACAAGCGCGTGATGCGTCAGTGTGTTTTAGATGCTCTAGTGTAAACTTGGTGCGTGTGTGCACATTTTTTAGATTCAAGCAGATATCGGATTTCGGCGTACCAGTGGGTGAGCTACGGCCTGTGATATGCCAGTGCTCCTATGAGGATCAGTGTAAACAGCATGTGTGCGTGTTTTTCAAAGTTCAAATAGAAGCCAAGTCTTGGTATGTTTCAGTAAACTACGACGTGTGATGTGTCCGCCTGTTGGTGAAGTTTTGTGCAAATCTAGCATGTGTGCGAGTTTTCAAATAGGTATCGGGTGTCGGTGAATTTGCAGTGCAATGTGTGTCGTGTGTTTGAGTACTTGAGACTAGTGCAGTGCGTGTGCATGTGCGTCGGTCCTAAACAGATGTCAGTTATGAGTTTGTCTACGACCAACTACAAGTACAGTATATCAGAACTAAGCAGTTAATGGGTTCAGTTAGCTACGGCAGTTGACAGGAAATCCTACATTGCAGAAAATAAAAGACAAGAGTGTTACCTCGGCGACGCCAAAAGACAAGTGGGAGGCCGGCTCGCGCAGCAGAAGCTCCGGATCCAAACCCCTGTCGAAGCCGCGGAAATGGCGAAGTCCATCAGGTGGTAGCACGTGGATGGCCGGGCGATAGGTCGCCGGGTCGAATGGTCGCTCGCTCAACGGGAGGAGCTTGGCCCCGGGATCCATCTCGTGATCCGGGGGAGTCCCGACGTGTGGAATATCATCGGCCATAGCAATGGAGATGAGAAAAATAGCCGGAAGAAGAAAAATGAGCCGGAATGCGAAAAGTCAACCGACAAAGTCAACCCCGAGAGGGTCGGAAATGGCCGGGAAGGTCGGAAGAGGAAAATACACGGGAATGTAGAGAATATCAAGGGGAACAAGTCCCGAAAAAGCGGAACTAGCAAAAAGTGCACCGAAACGAAGATTTGTTCGGTTGAAAATGTCCGAAACGCGAAGAATATCGCGAATCCGACGAGAAAACGGGTGTAAAACGCGAAGAAATCGGCGAAAAATCAAAGGAAAAACACTCTAGAGAGAGAGAGGGGGAGTTTTCGGCGGAAGAAAAGTGAAGAAATAGGGTTTCAAGCCCTATTTTAAAAGGCCCGAAGCAAAATGGCAGTTCTGCCCCCGATCAGGCATTTTCTGCCGGTCGGCACTTTTTTGTGCCAGTCGGCACTTTTTTGTGCCGATGGATGAGTTCAGGCAGCCGGTGGCAGCCGGTGATCCCCCCACCCAGCCGGTGGTTCTCCCAAGGTTGTTTTTAGGCAAGATGAGGGGTCTTGGGTCTCCATAGATCAATGAAGTACAGAAAATGCATCCCCGATGCTCAACCGGCCTCCGTTTTGACTTCAGACCGTCTCTACTGTGCGTGACGCTCAAATTCAATTGAAGATTGTATCCTTTTGTATCCTTTTGTCATTTACAGAGATCCAAAAGTTGCCCCGTGTGCATTACGCGCATCCATCGCATTTCCCAGCGTATCGTATCGCGCCATCTTGCACGTCCCTCGCGACTTGCACCGTTTTGCATTGTCATATGGCATGCGTGTCATACTCTTTCGTTTTGCATTTCATTTTGCGTTTCACCGCATCTCGAGGTACGTGTGCCTCATTTTGCATTTTATTTCGCATTTCATTGCATTTTCGAGGCACGTATGCCTCGCATTGCACTTGTTTTTCCATTCAGTGAGGTATGCGTGCCTCATGAGTATTCCATTTCACCCGACGGTCTGACGAGACCTTAAACACGTATGATCCGGCGGGACCAAGACGCGCGCGGTCTAGGAGACCTTAAATCCTCGGGAGGTGCAAGACCTTCGGTGCATAAAGGTGTGCACCTCACCGCATTTGGCATGCATTCATTCGCGCTATTTTGCGCATCATACTGCATTTCGCATGCATTCCATCGCGCTATTCTGCGCATCTTATTGATTCCCCTACACCGGTCCGGCGAGACCTTAAGCCCGTTCATTTGCATTATCATGCATCTCAAAGCCGCGTGTTGGCGCGCATTTCAAAAAACATGCATTGTCATGCATACATTATACATCCCGGTCTAGGAGACCTTAAATCCTCTGAAGGTGCAATTCCTTTGGTGTTTGTCGTGCCCGAACGACTTTCGGTGGTCTGGTAAAGCCACCTGCCTGTGCTTGCGGTGAGTTCCTAGAAGACCAACTGGGACGGTGAAGACCAGAGTTCGAACGGCTTGTGCCTAGAACGCAAAGGTTCGGAATTTCCGAGACTAAAGTCTGGTTTAAATACCCAGGGGGATGAACCCCCGGCTTGAAATCTGTATGGAAGCCCCATAGGTTGAGGCGGTGTGTTTACGTCTCAATTCTGGATACTGAACCAACCTAGTATGTCGTCCCGTTGGGAGAATAGGGAAAATCGCAATCGTAGCCATTGCATCAACATGCATTGTCATGCATCATTGTAAATACCGCATATGTCATGCATTGCATTTCAAAAGAAAAACATATGCATAAGTCATGCATCATCATTGTAATATAGTGCATTTGTCATGCATTTTCTGTAAATATCCATTGCATTTGCATGCATTCATTGCATCACCTCCATCTATGGCTTGCGCCTTTCCAAGTTGAGCTTGGTCTGGTATGTGCCCATATTTTTCGTGTCGAAACACAGTTGTCGAGCTTTTGTGTCCGAGCCTTGAGGGTAGCGGCACCGTTTCTGTGTTAGACATGGTCTGTATGTGTACATGCCTTTCCTAGGCAAGATTTGGTTTGGCCCGCGTGCCATATCCATTGTATCCATCTCCATCGCATTTTAGTTGCATGCATCCATTGCATCTTCTTCCATCTATGGCTTGCGCCTTTCCAGGTTGAGCTTGGTCTGGTATGTGCCCTTACTTTTCACGTTGAAGCACAGTTCTTGTGTACGCGCCTATTCCTTGACGAGCTTGGTTTGAGGGTTGCGGCACATTTTCTGTGTTAGACATGGTTTGTATGCGTACATGCCTTTCCTAGGCAAGATTTGGTTTGGCCCGCGTGCCATATCCATTGTATCCATTTCCATTACATTGTAGTGTAATTGTTGCATCCGGCATTAGGATCATTATTCTCTCCTCAGCGGGTCGTCACCCCACTTATGTCATTCCACCCAATACTTGTTCTTGTGTCCGTCTGCATCACTCATAGTTTTGTCTGTGTATCGCGCCTATTCCTTGACGAGCTTGGTTTGAGGTTGCGGCACCTTTTCTATGGTAGACGGACTTGTTACCTCCATCAATCTATTTGACATTTGTGTGGTTTCGAACCGCTCATGATTGAATCATGATTCAATTGCCCTGCATGTAGTTTGCATTTAGTTTTAATTGCACTACATTTTCATTTGCATTACTATACATAGTTTTGTATATACTGCATATCATTCAGCATTCACATTGCATATGTCATGCATGTTGCTAATCATATTGTACCTGTTAAGTTTGCTTTCTTTTCAGGCACGATATTGTATGTACGGCTCATTTACCGCTGGTGGAACCGGACGAGTCGCACAGGTATTGTATTTCTCCGAGTGAGACGTTTTGAGAATTACATAATTCTCTTACATCCTTTCTACATTGTAGTGTAGGCTATTGCATGTTAGCTTATAACTGTCGCATGTGTGCTTCATTACAGCTTTCTTTGCATGATCATAAGTTATGCTCGGCTTCTTGCATGTTCAGTTGCATTTCGCCCCTGCCTACGGGCGCATATCTTATCTTTGGCATGTGTGCCTCCTGCATGAACTACGCTGGTTTGATTCCTTGAGGGATACGTAGGCAGCTTGCGAGTTCAACCATTTGCGCTTTGTATGTTTGTCCAAGTCTTCGGCCTTGTCAAAAATGGGTCGTCTCTGGGCTTTGACATTCACTCCCGTCATTGTTATGACTTTCGAGTTCTGTCAAAGAGGGGCAACTGTAGACACCCCATTTGTGACCGTCCTCAAGACTTGGACGTCACCGCTCGAACACTCGGTGATTATCCATGTGCGTGTTCGTTTGGAGTTCCCGGAGTTCTCGGCTCGCGCGCCGTGCCTCAAGACCTCCGAACTCGACCATTTGTGTTTGGTTTTGCACCAAACACTTGTGATTTGCCTTTGAGGGGCAGGGAATGCCTTCTGAGGCATCCCCACACACCACCGGCTGGGGCTAGAGGCTACCGGCTGGCTGTAGTTGTCACCGGCACTATATTGTGCCGGTCGGCACTATTTTGGGCGAAATGACCAATTTGCCCAGCCGACCACTGTGCACTTGCTTTCTGAGATATTTTCAGACAGCTGTGTGCAACTTGCTTCCCCTCCATACACGTGTATAGAGGGATGAACCCTTGTTTGCTTAGCTTGTAAGTCTTACAAGTTCTATAAGAGGAAGGCTCTTCCTCTTGGCTTAGGGTTGAAAAGTTTGAGAGAGTTAGACATAGGAGAACCTCTGGTTTAGGGTTTGAACTTTGTATCTATTGTATCTCTCTTCTTCCCTCTCATTTTGCACACTAGGTGTTTGTGCCTTACTATTGCACATTAACACCTAGTGCTTCACCTTCCTTTGGTAACTGAGGTTCTAAGGGCTGGTTCTTGACATTTTTGACTGGTTTGGAGCTCAAGGAGGCAACAACATCAACTCTTGTGAAGATAGTCAACAAGGGTGAGAAACTTGCACTTTATTCCCCATTCTTGCACTCCATTTTTACCTAGTCTAGGACTGTTTTTGTGCTTAGTATATAACACATAAAAGTTCTGATTTTTAACCCTCTTTATTGTATATCAAGAGTGTTTTGTGGTTTGGGGAGGTTTGACCCCCTTTAGACCTTGAAAAAGGTCACTTTTTGTGCTATTTTGGAGAGATCCGAGATTTTGGTGATAGGATCTCTTCACCACTGAAATCTCGAGGGATTTCAGTGGTGAAGAGCATGCCTTGAAGCCTCAAAAAGGGGAGGGCCACCCCCTCCCCTTGGGGTCCTTGAAAAGGGCATGTTTTGGTCTCTTAAGTGAGTCTATGCTTGAGTGTGTGTTGAGCATGTTTGCCTTGTTTTCTATGCTTATATTACTATGATATAACATGTTTTCAAGTTGGTTTTGGTCTCCTATACATGCTTAGTATAGTTGCCTTGTAATGCCCCTTTTATGCCTTAACATGTCTAGGTTGTATGCCCTAGTTTCTAGCATGTTTTAGGCTTAGATTTGTGAAGCTTGTAAGCTTATTTTGCCATGATTTAGCTCTGTCCATAGCTATTTTGGCCAATCTTAGCATGTATTTGGTAGCCTTTTTGTATTTGGCTTGTTGGCCTCAAAAGCATGAATATGTAGTATGCCATGCTTGCTTTATTTTGATGGTTGGAACCATCTAGCATGCCATTTCAGTCCTTCATACATGCTTGTTTGATTGCCTTGCATGCCTCTTTAATGCTTCAAGAGTGTGTGTTAAGTGCTCCATGTTTTGGCTCCAATGCATGCCTTTAGTTTAATGACTCTTAGATGCCATCTAAGTAGCTCTTTGGTCTTGCTTTAACATGCTAAGAACCTGTTTTGGTTGTTAAGTACATGCCATATGTGTTTGTGCTAAGTGTGGTTTAATGCCCTATTGACTTGTTTTAAGCCTAGGCCATTTGCATGCTTTGTTTGGTATGCTCTATTGCATGATTTGGCATCATGTTTGACATGAATTTTCAGAGCTTTAAATGCATGCTATTAGTCCATGTTTGGCCTCTTTAAGTGTGCATGAGAGTTGCTTTTGAATGCCTAAGTCTTGAGCCTTAACACTTGCATGTGTGTGTGTGCATTTGGTCTCATTTCCTAGGCACTTTGGCCACTGATCTTAGGCCTTTTAGGGTTGCCTAGTTCGTGTCTAAGTCCATTATTCCATTGGATTGCATGCTTGTATTATATGCTTGTTTGTATGCTTGCATAAATGCATCATATTGTCCATCTTGCATCCTAGATAACATGCTTAGGATTGCACCACATTGACATGCATGCCAAGCCTCTTGAAATGAGTTTGATAGAGGTTTGGTCCCCCTTTCGTGCCTATGTGTTTTGCATGCATTTGAAATCAAATTTGCACTCTTGGTTCTTAGGGCCATCATGCATAGAAATGCGTGATTGGTGGTCTGAGAACCGAAGCACATCTTCCTTTGAGTCGTTAACATGATAAGGAATGTGTTTGATGCATAAATTGCTTGAATTGCCTAGCCATGCATAGTTTTGCCCTCTGCTGCTGTGAGTTGCAGGTTCAGCAGGAATTAAGTGCCGGCCGGCAGTATTTAGTGCTGACCGGCAGTGTATCAGTGGCCGATAGCTTCATCTGCAGCCGGTGGCCAATCCCCGAAGCCGGTGTCCAAACCCCTCAGCCGGTGGTGATCTTCAGGGTATTTGGAAGGTGTCCCAGGACTTTGGCATCCTTCAGAGGAGGAGAGCAGGGAAAACAGAGGCAAATCATGCATGGCAGAGCGATTCCGAGCGAGTCCCGAGCGTGTGACGCATCTGGCCCTCTTCCCGAGGCATTTATTGCTTTAATTAGTCTAGTTGATTTGTTAATTAATTAGGCTCCTTATAACATTTAATTAGCTTGCGTTGTTAATTAATTTGTATATTCTTTCGGCCCCTCCGAGTGAGGGCATAATTTGTAATAAGTGTGTGTGAGTGGGTGCATGTCTTCCAATCCCCATTTCTTTCTCCCTTTTATTTACCTGCTTATGTTGGTGGATTAGGGCATCTCTAAATTAGCATACCTTATGCAATGCATGCGTGCATTCATGCATTTGTTTACATACATCGGGTTCGGCACATCATGCAAACTGCATCGTACTTTCAATTCCAAATTGAATACGTGGTAGTTGCTGCATTTCATGTGCCATGCTTAGGATAGCCGAGCCTGTTTAAGATTACATCCTTGTATGTGATGCATTAGCCACTTAACATGAACTAGGACACGCATGTTTGCTAACTAGCTTCTGTTTTGGCTTGGAGTACTAGGTGAGCTATTATGCTTTAGCATATCACATGCGTGTAAATGTTGCCATGACAGTATGCTTAACATGCGGCTAAGTGCTTATGTGAGATAAACTGTTTGAATGCCTGTGGGTGGAGGTTGGATTGCCTGAGTTGGAACAATTCATTGAAATTCGCATTTTAGCCTACTTGCGAGTAGCAAAAGAAAACAACACGTTTTTCGAGACAAAACGGATATGCAATGTTTAGTTCCAAATTAGGCGATCTAGTCTATACTTGTTTGTCGTGCGCATAACATAGTAATTCTAGGCTAATAACTGGAATAAGAACATGTAATGTTTTCAAAAAACGGATATCACGGTTAGTAGAGGCCGGTCTTCGGACCGGGCGAAAGGGGGTGCTCATAGCTGACCTTCCCCGATCGTACCCAAGCTCCCGAGCCAAGTCAACTTTGGTGATGACGGACATGTGGCCTTCGGCACCGAGTCAGGGTTTCCTAAATTTCCCAAAAATAAAATATTTAGGTGGCGACTCTGTAATCTGGCAAAGCAGTCCATGTTTGGCACTACTTTTTCAAAAATCAGTTTTCTCAAAACGATTTGCCAGAGTTGGACTCTTTGGTTCAGATTTAGAACCGCGACACAAAATTGAGTCCGAGCTGTAGCGAGGTCCCCCGCGGGCGCGTCTACAACTATGAGCATACTGCACTATTTCCCATACTACTCAGTCATCCTCATACTATTAGTTTCTCACACTGCACTGCCATCTGACACTACACTGATCTAACACTGCACTGATTTAATAGGTTGACTGGCATCCTTGGGCGAGCATTCCCTAGGTGTCGAGGATGACCTACACTGCTGCATGGCATGCCTCCACTATGCGGGTTTTATTTGAGGGCCCCTTTGGCTGAGCGTACTACGTGGAAGAGAGGTTTCTCCGCCAGACCTGGGGTGTTACTGATCCCAACATCCCACATCCCCCTCCTCCAATTATGACGGTAGTTGATGAGCTACAGGACGGTTCTCAAATCGACCTCCTGATGCTAGGCTAGGACGGCGATCATCATCATGAGCCTAGCGACTTCACTACCTTCTTACACACCTGAGTGATGGTGTCTCTTACCTCTGGCATGGCTCGAGCTGTTCCGGAGGTTATTACTGCTGCTATTGCTGTGGCTGGTGATGCGCCCACTGGAGGTGCCCCTGTCGTTGCTCCAATTCCTAGATTTCCTGTGATCCCCACTGAGATCTTGTACATGCGTCCAGATGGAGTGATCGAGCAGATCGCACCGGAGTGCATCGAGGAGAGGGACCGTAGGCTAGTGTTTGCTCTTGGCGTCGAGCAGGTACACATTTCTTTATGCTTCTATTTACTGCACTGTGTCTTGTTCTCCACCATTACTGTTCATTGTTCTCTATTGCTTCTGTCTGCTTTTCTCAGATTCTGTTCCTTTTGTAGATACCCCGGGCATATGTTGATGACTTCCTTTGGACGATCGACCATCTACTTCTTATGGTACGAAGGAGGCAGATCACCTTAGTCTCCCATGGGATCGAGGTACATACCATCTGTAGTCTACTGTTGTTGCCATACTGTACACTCTTATTAGTTCATACTGATACTTTTCCTGTTTTCAGCTTGAGCCGGCACCAGCAGTGCCTGCAGGACCTTCCGCAGCCAAAAGATAGAGACGGGGCCTAGTGAGGGGCTTTGGGGGAGCAGATCGGGGGAGAGGCCGAGCGAGGCAGTGCTCACCTTTCGAGGAGTCTTTTAACGGGTCTACGACCCTGAGGATAAGGGAGAGGAGGTTGACTTGCAGTTTAGCAGCCCTGGTGACGATAGTGATGCACCTCCTCCGCAGCCGAGGAGGAAGATGGCGATGATGGGCTATTGATGAGGATAATGATGATGTTTGATGATTTTATTTTATTTTATTTTATTTTAAAGACTAGCTTCAGATAGACCCTTTTGTTTTTTTCTTGAAAGATTTTCTTTTGTTTTGTTGCCTTGTAAAACGATGATCGGGGTTGGACCCGCTAGTTATAAAAGACAAGTTTTGTTGAATGCTTTCCTTTGCACAGCGTGACGAATGGTATTTGCATGTGATGAATGGTATAATCCTTGCATGATAACTTCACATAAGAATTGGAACAATGAACATCTGCTCTTGCATTCATTCTTGAATAGGATAATAACCTCGATAAGAGGGAAACGAAATGAAAACAACTCGAAAATACTAAAAAACACTTGGTACAAACAAAACAAGACTCAAAATACAACTGTGGTGTGTCAAGGCAAAGATTGGCTTTTCCTGCAACTGTATTGCTCTGGAACACCATTTAGACCCGGTTGGGCCTTAATATGCATGGTTGGGCTTCACTAATGCACGGCGGGGCCTCAATGTGAAGTCGGTCAGTGCTGCCCAGCTGTCATGCACTACTCTTTCCCATCTTCTATAAATAATGCTCCTATACTATTTTTCTGGCAAATTAACGAGTCTTTGATATTTTCTTCTCAAAATGGAGACATCATGTAACAATAGGCTCCGAGATTGAATAGCCATTTTGGACGGCTCGAAAAAGGTGAATTTTCAAGGTTTTGGCCTAAATGCCCTTTTTTCTCTGAGTTACACTTCTCTTTGCTTTCCATTCCTTCATACAGCTATTCGATGTTGGAACCCGATCATGCATGTGTTTCAATTCAGATTTCAAGAGGTGTGTCCGACACTAAAAGAATTTCAAGCCTTGATAGAGTCTCGGCGTGATGAAGAAATCATACCACAAGCCCATTTTGGCCATATCCAAGCTTTGGGACGGATGCGTGGGTTAACATTACATGAGGCTGGGACTTTGGTACATAATGGAGAGCTAGATTTCACCAGTTTAGTTCATCGATTTATCGCTGTTGGAGACAGAAGTGACCTTCTTTGGCGAGGTTGCTAACAACATGCTCTCTGTTTATGCCTTCTTGCACAATTCCTCCTTGCCCCTAGCTTCGGCAGAGTTAGCATCAGGTTGATCGAAGTAGCTCAACGTCTGAAAGAGGGTAAGAGTTGCATGGGTTTGGTACTGGCTGAAACCTTGATGGGTTTAGATGCCTTCTGCCGAGGAGAGACCACTCGGCTGGTAGGCAGTCCGCTACTTCTTCAGGTATTATTTTTCACCCTTCTACTTTATGATTCTTACATCACTCAGCACTCATTCTCTATTTTTCTCTTAAACCCCTTTCTTTACTTTTCTCTCATCGTACGCTTCTCTATTCTTTAATCTCTCTTATTTTTAATGCCTCCCCAAGTGTGGTTTATGGATAAACTGCAAGTAGCTGCTCTTTGTCTTGAGTATTCGGCCTGAGCTTACTTCTTTCGTCAACAGCTAGTGGATTTCCCCTCAGAGGGTTTATGGTGTGATTGGATGTGCAGCCGGTCCGCAGTCGACATAGTTTGGCATTGCCCTTGCTTAATTTAGCTGGGATGAGCTGCAGCTTGTCCCAACAGTTGGGTGTAGAGTTGATGGCCTCACACATTGCATATTCTATTTTCCTCTCTGGTTCCGACGTCAATTCGGGCATGATGATATACAACCAGATGAGGGAGTGAAATACACTGCTTCATTTCTAGTTCATGCCTTGCACATGCCCTGGTATCTGACGGCCTAGAGGACAAGAGAAATTATGGCCCCTGCTACTAGTTTCAGTTACACTTTGTCTGAGGAGTGTTTGGCTTGGCTTGAAGAAGAGGCAGAGGTTGGACCATCTTTGACATAGAGCCACCTGAGTCAACTGTGCCCCTAGTTTTACTGCTTTGATCTTTTCTTTTCAAGTCTAAAGATGTAAAAGCAACTTTTATCTGAATCAAAGAGTTTGTAGAGTGTACTTGCGCTGAAATCAATAAAATTAAAGTTGCAAGTACTGAAAAATTTTCCTTTTGGTCCAAAAAATGGTCCAAGTTGTAAAAGGGTAAAATTTTGAACAAAATCAACTTTTATTAAAACTTTCCAAATAATTTTCAGAAACGATCACCACCTGACATGCACAGAGTTGATCCTCAGGATGTACAATCTCGAATCAAAAGAAATCATAGCTGCCCCTGGCTGCATACCATTACTGCTGTTCTGTACTCAGCTTTTCTGCTCGAAATACGGAGCACAACCGAACTACTAAACGATAAACAAGGAATGACCTGATCAAGAAAACAGATAGGATAGTTGAACTAGAGATAGTTACTACTGAACTTCAGGATGGAGTTGCCTACGTATTCGAAAAATGGAAATCAGGCCTTACGTAGTTCGGTTCAAGTTCACTCGAGTATTAACTCTCTCATTTTACACTCTAACTTTTGTCAAAGTCGCCCTTTAGGGTTTTTAACCTTGCGAGCTAAGTTTTTCTTTATGACTAATTTTTATGCTCTAACTTTTGCCTAAGTTGCCATTTCAGGTTTTCGGCCTAGCGAGCCTCTCAGGGGTAATATTTCTTCAACTTGTCCATGTTGATTGGTTGCAAGAACTCCAGGCCATCCAAGTCCATGAGAATAACCGTTCCTCCTGACTAGATTGACTTGATGATGTAAGGACCAGTCCAGTTAGGTTTGAACTTGCCCCTAGGGTCATGAATGGGAGCTTGGTTGTCTTTCAATACCATGTCCCCTTCTTGAAGATTTCTGAACTTCACTTTCTTGTTAAAAGCCCTAGCAATCCAGTGTTGGTAGCCTTGGACGTGACACTATGCTCTTAGTCTTCTTTCATCAAACAACATCAACTCTTCAAACCTACTTTGCTGCCAATCTGCCTCTCTATCTGACACTCAGCCATAATTCGTAACGAGGGCACTTCAATTTCAATCGGCAAAACAGCCTCCATCTTGTAAACAAGAGAATAGGGGGTTGCCCCCGTAGATGTTCAGATCACTACAACAAAAAAGGCCTTTGGTGGCAGACTGATTTTGTCTCCAAACATCAAATTTTCATCACTAAAGTGCTCTGTGACGAAAAAAATTTGTCACCACATTCATGGCCTATACGTTGTCACTGAAAGTACCTTCGTCGCCTATTTTTCAATTTTGGCGATCAAATATTTCGTCTCCAAATGTTGAATTTTTTGCTCTCTAAAACATCAATTTCATCACCAAAACTAAATAATATTTTATTTTAATTGTTTTTGGCGATGAAATATTTCGTCACCAAATATATTTTAGTGACGAAAGTTTTCCTCACCAATGATATGGATTAAGGTGACAAAAAAATTCGTCACTAAAATCAGCAAAAAAGAAAATTATTCAATGACAAAAAACATTTTGTCACCAAATATTTTAATTTAGCGACGAAATATTCAACAAATGTGACAAAATTATTCGTCATGTTTTTTGAAAACTAATAGCGACATTTTTTATTTCGTCGCTAATAAAAATTAAAAAATTTTAAAAAGGGGGTACTATTTTCATATTAAATTTTTTCTTTTCAGTAAAAATTCCTTGCGCATTTCAATAACCTGTTCAATAACTTGTCCAATGGCCTGTTCAATAACCTGTTCAATAAAATATCTATTACAAATCAATACAAAAATCTGTTCATTTTCATAAACATCACAATTGAATTTCAGCACTATTCACAAAAATACAATATGAACTGCATGCAGATTATAGACATGTCTTCTAATATCCACAAAAAAATATGTCTACTAATATCCACAAAAATATAATATCAACCGCATGCGGATTACCAAACACGTCTCCTAATATCCACAAAAAACATGTCTACTAATATCAATAAAAATAAAATATCAAGTGCGGATTACCAAACATGTCCTGTAATACAAACAAAAATATAAAATTTACAATGCAACCAAAATACATGTAAGGTAATATGAACAAAAACACAAAATGAGCTAGCTTCTGCTCTCCAAATTACCAAACATGTCCATATCAAATCTCTAATCTACAAAAAAATGAAACACAAAAAAAAAAAAAAAAAAAAAAAAAAAAGAATGCAAGTTAGACAATTATTATCTTATCAATTAAATATATAATTTAACATGCATTTTTCGACTTAGTTTTCAAATTGGGAGTCCGGTGCTAGTTCTGTAAGTTTCCACAACTTACATTGGTCCCTCCCAAGGTGTTTGAGGTGTTCCGCGGGCATTCCCGTGCCTGTTACACGATTTTGGCCCCCGATGGCCTATTTACAAGCTTAACTGTTGGAAAAATTCTTTTTTGGACTTAGTTTTCAAAACGAGAGTCCTGTGCTAGTTCCGTAAGTTTACACAAGTTACAACCGTTGCTTCTGAGGTTATTGAGGTGTTCCCCGGGCCTTCTCGGGGTGGTTTAACCATTTTGGCCCCCCGATGGCTTATTTTCAAGCTTAAGAGTTGGAAAAAATGGATTTTTAGACTTAGTTTTCAACCCGGGAGTCTCGTGCTAATTCCATAAGTTTTCACCACTCACATTAGTCCCTCCTGAGGTGTTTGAAGTGTTTCCCAGGCCATCTCATGGCTGTTATACGATTTTGGCCTCCCATGGCCTATTTTTCAAGCTTAAATGTGAAAAAGTGCATTTTTTGACTTAGTTTTCGAACCGGGAGTCTCGTACTAGTTCCGTAAGTTTTCACAACTTACATTGGTCCCGCTCGAGGTGCTTGAGATGTTACCCAGGCTGTCTCGTGGCTGTTACACGATTTTGGCCTCCGATGGCCTATTTTTCATGCATAAGTGTGAAAAAGTGCATTTTCGGACTTAGTTTTCGAACTGGGAGTCCCGTGCTAGTTCCGTAAGTTTCCACAACTTACATTGGTCCCTCCCGAGGTGTTTGAGGTGTTACCTAGGCCGTCTCGGGGCTGTTACACGATTTTGGCCTTCGATGGCCTATTTTTCAAGCTTAAGTGTGGAAAAATGCATTTTCAGACTTAGTTTTCGAACCGGGAGTCCCGTGCTAGTTCCGTAAGTTTCCACAACTTACATTGGTCCTTCCTGAGGTGTTTGAGGTGTTACTCGGGTCGTCTCCTGGCTGTTACACGATTTTGGCCTTCGATGGCCTATTTTTCAAGCTTAAGTGTGAAAAAGTGTATTTTTGGACTTAGTTTTCAAATTGGGAGTCCTGTGCTAGTTCCGTAAGTTTTCACAACTCACTTTGGTCCCTCCCAAGGTGTTTCAGGTGTTACCCGGGCCGTCTTGTGGCTGTTGCACGATTTTGGCCTCTGATGGCCTATTTTTGAAGCTTATGTGTGAAAAATTGCATTTTCGGACTTAGTTTTCGAACCGGGGGTCCCATGCTAGTTCCGTAAGTTTCCACAACTTACGTTGGTCCCTCTCGAGGTGTTTGAGGTGTTACCCAGGTCGTCTCATGGCTGTTACACGATTTTGGCCTCCGATGGCCTATTTTTCAAGCTTAACTGTGAAAAAGTTCATTTTCGGACTTAGTTTTCGAAGCGGGAGTCCCGTGCTAGTTCCGTAATTCCACAACTTACATTGGTCCCTCCTGAGGTGTTTGAGGTGTTACTCGGGCCGTCTCGTGGCTGTTACACGATTTTCGCCTCTGATGGCCTATTTTTCAAGCTTAAGTGTGAAAAAGTGCATTTTTGGACTTAGTTTTCAAATTGGGAGTCCCGTGCTAGTTCCGTAAGTTTTCACAACTCACTTTGGTCCCTCCCAAGGTGTTTCAGGTGTTACCCGGGCGGTCTTGTGGTTGTTGCATGATTTTGGCTTCCGATGGCCTATTTTTCCAGCTTATATGTGAAAAATTGCATTTTTGGACTTAGTTTTCGAACCGGGAGTCCCGTGCAAGTTCCGTAAGTTTCCACAACTTACTTTGGTCCCTCTCGAGGTGTTTGAGGTGTTACCCAGGTCGTCTCGTGGCTGTTACACGATTTTGGCCTCCGGTGGCCTATTTTTCAAGCTTAAGTGTGAAAAAGTTCATTTTCGGACTTAGTTTTCGAACCGGGAGTCCCATGCTAGTTCTGTCAGTTTCCACAACTCACATTGGTCCCTCTCGAGGTGTTTGAGGTGTTACTCAGGCCATCTCGTGGCTGTTGCACAATTTTGGCCTCCGATGGCCTATTTTTAAGCTTAAGTGTGAAAAAGTGCATTTTTGGACTTAGTTTTCAAACTAGGAGTCCCGTGCTAGTTCCGTAAGTTTCCACAACTCACATTGGTCCCTCCCGAGGTGTTTGAGTTGTTACCCAGGCTGTCTTGTGGCTGTTGCACGATTTTGTCCTCCGATGGCCTATTTTTCAAGCTTAAGTGTGAAAAAGTGCATTTTTGGACTTAGTTTTCAAACCGGGAGTCCCGTGCTAGTTCCATAAGTTTCCACAACTCACATTGGTCCCTCTCGAGGTGTTTGTGGTGTTACCCGGGCCATCTCGTGGCTGTTACATGATTTTGGCCTCCGATGGCCTATTTTTCAAGCTTAAGTGTGAAAAAGTGCATTTTCAGACTTAGTTTTTGAACCGGGAGTCCCGTGCTAGTTCCGTAAGTTTCCACAACTTACTCTAGTCCCACCCAAGGTGTTTAAAGTGTTACCCGGGTCGTCTCGTGGCTGATACATGATTTTGGCCTTCGATGTCCTATTTTCAAGCATAAGCGTTAGAAATGTTCATTTTTTGACTTAGTTTCATGCCTACATCTTGGAACAGTGCAAATTTCGAAGTTGTTTTCTGATTGTGAGCCACGTGCATATTCCAGTGTTTGTGATGTTTCTCGGGCTTTTACATGCAAATTTCACTATCTTAGTTGAATTAGAAATTTCTACTAAATTAACATAGAAACATAATATACTAACCAAGAAGCTTGTCCATTAGAATCTGAACTTTCCCCACTCTCAAAACTTCCTGTGATACCTTTCTGCCTCATACACTCTATGATACTTTGTATCATCTTGCTTTGTTTCTTCTCAGACTTTTAAAAATGGTCTCTTAGGTTTGTTTTCACCATCACTGATACTTGTTCAAGTAACAATGGTCTTTTAGGTTTGTTTTCACCATCACTGATACTTGTTCAAGTAACAATGGTCTTTCTAATAGCTCAAAAGACCTTCACTGGACACATGAAATGATTACTGGACAACTCATGACTGATCAGTGATATTTGAAAACTATGGGAACACATCATTGACATCTTGCAGAGCTGAGGACAGGTTTCAACATTCCCACTCGCTACTTACACAGATAATCATGTAAATATTCTACTTGTAAGCAAACAGTAAGCATAATCAATTCAGGTGTGGTTAATTGAACTGAAGTGAGCACATTAGTTCACTTTGTTTTGAAACATCAGCATGGTATATAATATGGGCACTTTGGCATGTTTAGGTTCAAACTTGTGGATGGCTCAAAACACATTTCAAGTGCTCTGTTCGATCACCTGATAGAGCTAGAAGGCAAAGGTTAACAGCCAGCTGAACCTCACCCACTATGTGCAGCTTATGCTGAAGGAGTAAATCGTAGTTATGATGGATGCTTCCACCTAAAGAATTTTCAATTGGAAGAACTATTTTATCAGCCAACCAGAGTTTGACAGCCTGCAAAATATGTCACTACAACAAAAAAGGCCTTTGGTGACAGACTGATTTTGTCTCCAAATATTAAATTTTCGTCACTAAAGTGATCTGTGACGAATTTTTTTTTAATTTACCATAAGTTTCAAGAAAAGATATATTTTTTAATTTATTTTTTTAACTACAAATTTGAATTCAAAGAAAAAAGCTGTGAAGGATTGCTCTTACAAATCAACATCAGAGTAAGGTCATATGAAAATTCATTGGTGGTTCAATCAATGATGATGTAAACTAGCTTCTTTTGCCTTACATGCATAATCCTTTGAAACATTCGAAGTGACCAAGCTAAGAACTCATCAAAAAAAAAAAAAAAAAAAAATTCGGGTGTTCAACTCCCACCAACACATTCTTTATAGTTGGATCCACTCCATTCATAACAATGTTAGAAATCAAGAAACTAATTACCAACCAAAAAAAAAAAAAAAATACAATGAAAAATTTATTTCAAGTGTGGACTTACAAGAGAAGTGTTAAAGCTAAGCCATACAATTTTTTCTTTGTATTTTTCCAAAGTTGGTTTCTTGGCCTCTAGAATTTTTGCTTCATTTATAATGGAAAAAGTTATGACATATTCCTAGGCAATGTCTAAAATCTTCAAATTCTGAATCTAACTTACATCACTATTGATTTCAAGTGCGGTGGTGGGGTTCTTGATAATGCCCTGCAACTACTATTTATTTATGCTTTTGTATTTCTTTTCCATTAATTATTTCTTTGTTGTTAAATTCTATTTTTATCACTTACCATTGCAGGTAACAATTCTTTTCTTCAAAGAACTATGACAAAATGTAGGTGTGTTACTGTATTGTGATTAACCATTTTAATGATAGTAATTCAATTTCTAGAGTATATTGGAGGAAGATTCATATATAGAATGGAGTTCACACATTGTTGAGGTGAGGTTTGATGATCCTAAAATCTTGTCCGGTTCCGGGCTTTATGAAATTTTTTAACATCTTGTGTGTAGTGCCATTGCTTCGCAATCAAAGGGAACATTTTGGAATTTAAGGCCTTAAAAGGTACTGCCATTGCTTCGCAAGTCCAAACACAGTCTAAGGTTTTTTCTTTTGGTGATTAAATTTGTTTCTTCTTTTAGTTTTCAATCTTAAATGGTCCCTTTGAATGGGATTGCTTGATAGGATGACACATATTGCTTAACTGCTAGGCATGGGGGGGGGGGGCTTGGAAAAGGTCTCCTTTATGGGGTACACAACAATGACAACTCAATTAGCCCTTACTATAAAAAGAGTTGATAAGAAGTCAAGTTATCTATGGACCCAAAAGTCTTGATGAAGCAAAAAATGAACATGTATAACAACCACAACCATAACATTGTAAAATATATATGAAGTAGGAAGAATCAAACTATATAAAGAAAACAACCACTACAGCAGAACGACCAAAATATTATTGACAATTTTATGGTTATGTGATCCTCATAAAACTTGAAACAACTACGCTCCCTCGTATTTGTTCAAAATTAGTAGTTGTGAAAAATTCTATAGACAAAAAGAATCAATGAACCAAGTATTTGAGAGCAAAGTACCTCTAATTGAATCCTTCGATACAAAAAGAAAATGACAACCTAAACAGCTCCATATATTTCAAGATTCTGAAATGATTGATTGAGTATCTTGTAAGTTACGCATAATGTGCAATTTAAACAATGGGCCTCAGCAGTTGTTTATTGATGCATTTACACTTACACACACTCACTCAGACAAATAGACCGAAAAATAAAAGATCTATGACAAATTGTTCAACATTGGCAGCAATGAGATAAAGATGAATAACTAACCTGTTTGAGAAATTCTTCATGCCAATTGTTAAGAGTATCAAATGATTTCATGACATTAACATCATATACAAGATAAACAAGAATACATCAATCTACCCATCTATAAAAGGCAACACCGAGACTCTGAAGCCTCTCCTACCCAACTATGTCCCATATCTACCAAAGCAAAGCACACAATCACATAGCAAATAGAGAGATATTGATCAAACATGCTCTAAGTAAAAGTAGGCACAGAACAATAAAACTGAAATGGAACTGAGAACCCACATGTAGAGTGACAAGCTGTAGACACCCCATTTTCGACCGTCCTCAAGACTTGGTTGTGCTTGCAGGTACATCCAGCCACTAGTTTGATTGCTCGTCGGGTACTCGACTTTCGCGGCGGAATGTCACAAGTTTGAGCTTTCCAAACCCTGTATCCTTTCTGCCCCATTTTTGGATTATGTGTTGGTCCTTTCAGCATGATTCTCATAGTGCACTGCCGGCCACTGTGTGGCACTGCCGGCCATGCATTTTCCCCTGCTTGCTACTGATGATGTTGCCGGCCATCAGTGAGGCACTGCCGGCCACAGCTGATGGCCGGCAGAACCCTTTGTCTCAGCAGATTTCACTCTAGATCTTTTGAGCCAGCTGGTTTTCACTCATCTCTCCTCCATACACGTGTATGGAGGGATGAGGCTTTTTCCAAGCTTGTTGAACAAGCTTCTCATTGCATTCTTCTATATAAGAAGAGGCTCCTCCTCTCCAGCAGGGGTTGAGAAATTTTGGAGAAGTTACATCTCTCTCTCTCTATATATATATATCTCATTCTCTCTCTATATTGTTGTTGGTTTTGTGCCTTAAAGTCCATTTTCCTCTCACTTTTGCACTACAACACCTAGAGATATACCACCACCTTTGAGCTGAGGTTCTTGGGAGTGTTATTTGAGCTCTGAAAGTTGGTTTTTGGCCCCTGAGGTTGTTGGTTTCGAAGCTGAGCTTCAAGGGTGAGTATATTCCCCCTTTTTAGCATTTGTTTGTATATCATTTTGGCCATCCTTACCTATTGTTTTAGGCCTTGCTTCCAACTGAAAAATGTTCTGTATTGAAGTGGTTTTGGTGTTTGTTTAAGGCCTCTTTGGTGTTTAGGGTGTTCTACCCTCTTGTATGCCTTGTTTGGCCTTATTTTGTGCCATGCTTTAAGGCCTTTGAGTTAGTCTTTGTTTGGCCTTTTATCCACTGAAATCCAGTGTATTTTCAATGGTAGGCATGTGGTTTTGAGGCCTAAAATTTTTGTTTTGCTTGCTTGAGTTATTGGCCTCTCAAAGGAGTATGTATCCCTATACTTTTGAGGCTTAGTTTAGACACTTTTTTATGACTTTTAGGGCCTGCCTTAACTCTGTCCATGGCTGGTTTGGTCACCTTGTGCATGCTTCTTGTATGTGTAGTGTAATCCCATTTGTGGCTCATCAAAGTAGCATGTCTTGCTAGCGTGTATTGGCCCCATTTCAGTGGGTTTTTGATCATCATTTGATATCTCATAAGTGTGTCTAAAGTTGGTTTGGTAGTCTATTGAATGGCTCATGTACTTGTAGAACAAATCTTGCTTACTAGCCTTGTGTGCATGATGTTTTGGCTCATCATTCTAGCATATTTTGGCTATGCTCCAGCATGATTTTATTCATATTTTGGGCTGTTCTAGGATAGTTTTGGGCTGCCATGGTCATATCACTCATGTTTAGTATAGCTATAGTGCAAATGCTTTGGCTAGTCTTGAGTTTTGAGGCCCCTACCATGCTATACTTGTGATGTTTGTATGCTTTGGCATCATTTGAAGTGTTATATCAGTGCATATTTCATGGTCATACACTTGTGCTTGGCACTCTTTTAATGCCTTCGAGGTTTGGCTCTTTATGCCTCAAGAATGAAGTATTGTGCATGCCATCAAGCCTAGGCCTTTGGGTCATCATATCAGTGCATTTTTGGTCTTGTTGTATCATGATGTAACTCTGTTTTATGTTGTCCAAGTCATGCCATGTTTGGTTTTAATGGGTGTAGTGTAATACCCCTTTTGTAGCCTCGCATGCTTCATGTTTTTGGCCTTTTGTTCTAGCTTGTATTGGCTAGGTTCAAGCATGTTTTTAGTCTCACTTTGACCTACCTTGGAACTATTTTGGATGCCCTTGCCCCTTTGAGGCTTGCTTTGCATGGCCATGGCTTAAGTCTCGTTGCTAGTTTCGAGCTTTGAGCTTTCTTGCATGCTTTGTTTATCTTGCTAGGGTGTTTGGCACCATTCCATGCATGTTTTCAGAACTTATGGTGCTGTCATACATCCGTGCTTGTCACTCTTTAAGTGTGCTTAGGAGTCACGTCTTTGTGCTTTGATCCTTGAACCAATTGGCATGCATGTTTGCCTTGCCTTTTCATGCTTTTCATACCATCATTTCAACACTAATGGCCACTATTTTGGGTATGGTTGAGGTCTATCCATTTTGGTTTAAATCCATTAAACATTGTGTATGCCATGTAGTTCATCACATTGTGTATGCCATGTTATATTATTGCATTTGTGTATGCCATGTTCATACCATTGTGTATACTAGTTATTGTTCTTAGCATTGTGCATTGTGCATTGTGCATGCCATTAGCCTTGTTAGGTTGTTCATGTTTGCATGCTTGGTACCTTGCATATTTACATGCTTGAGATGTTTTGCATACTTGCATGCTTGAGTCACATTGTGTTGCATGCATTGCATTGTGTTTGGCTCGGGTATTAAGCCAAACACGAGAAACGAGGGACGTTTCATACTTGAAGTGATGAAACGTGTCTCAATTCTCGGTCGCTGACGCTCTTGATGACGCATGATAGAGTTTTAGGCTTTATTTGTTTATTTGTGCATACATTTTACATTGAATTTGCACAAGTTGGATCTTTGGCTATCATGCATCGGGATGCGTGATTGATGGTCTTAGATCCGATTATGCCTCTCCTTTGATGTTTTGAGGTGATATGGGGTGGCATAGTGCGTACATATCCTTGGGAGACCCTCATTTTTCTCTATTTTGTGCTCTGCTGCAGCTTGGTGTCACAGCACACCAGTGGCCGGCACCCTCTTGTTGTTGGCCCGCAGTGCTTTGCTTGTGGCTGGTAGTGGTCCATCTTTGGCCGGCAGGGTGGTCGGCAGAAGCTCCTCATGGCCGGCAGGCCACTAGTGCTCTCCTTAGCACTGTTTTGGTAAGATTCAGCAGCTAATTCTCAAGGACACCCTGCAGGCAGAGCCTCTAAAAGAGCATTTGGAGAGCTTTCGGGACGGGAATCGAGCATGCATCTTCAACTTCTTCAAGGCAGAGCTATGGCGGCCTAGTCTACATTTTTTAATGCTTTATTTGTTAATTAGCATTCGGTTTTGCAATTTAATTAGTTAATTTGTTAATTAATTAAGTTTTGTATAATTAGTTGTAGCTAGTTATTCATTCAGTTATGTAATAATTAATTAGCTTGTTAGTTAGTTAATTAGTCAGTTTGTATTATTCATTCGGACCCTCCGTCGAGAGGGCGAATTTTGTAATAAGTGTGCGTGCGTGTGTGAATGTCTTCCAACCCTACGTCTTTCTCCCTTTTACTTACCTGCTTTCAGTGGTTAGTTTTAGGGCATGTTTCAATTAGCATCCTTATGCTTGCATGCATGCATCATTCATCTATCTTACATGCACCGGGCTCGGCCCATCATACTAACTGCATCGTATTTCAATACCAAGTTGAATACATGAATCAATTGTTGCATTTCATACGCCATCTTAGAATAGCCGAGCCTATTTTAGATGCATCTTCGCATGTGTTGCATTAGCCATCTTAACATGAACTAGGATCATGCATTGATTTCTAACTAGTTCTTTGTTTTGGCTCGGAGTACACTGTGAGTGTTTATGCTTCAGCATACTGCATGTGTGTTATTGATTGCCATGATAGCATGCTTGCCATGAGGCTAACTGCTTAGTTGATATAACTGCCTGAATGCCTGTGGGTGAAGGTTGGATTACTTGAATTGAACCAATTCATTGAAATCTTCGATTTAGCCTACTTGCGAGTAGCAAACTTCAAACTATTTTCAAACAAACGAATATGCAATATTTTTTTCCAAATTAGGCGATCTAGTCTATACTTATATGCTGTGCGCATCACATAGTAATTCTAGGTTTAATAACCAGAATAAGAACACGTGTTTTCAAAAACAAGATGTCATGCTTAGTAAAGGCCGATCTTTGATCGGCCGAGCGGGGGTGCTCATTGCATGACCTTCCCCTCTCGTACCCAAGTTCCCGAGCCGAGGCAACTTTGGTGATGACGGACACGTGGCCTTAGGCACGAGTCAGGGTTTCCTAAATTTCCCCAATAAAATATTTAGGTGGCGACTCTGTAACTGGCAAAGTAGTCCATGTTTGACACTTCTTTGTAAAAATCAGTTTTCCAAAACGATTTGCCGGATTTGGACTCTTTGGTGATTTATCGGTCTTGCATTGCACTTTGCGAGATCAGATTCAGAACCGTGACATTGAGTCCGAACTGTAGTAGCTAAGAACAACGATTCGCGCCCTCGCCCGCGGAGCGGAGTTCCGGAGCACGTCTACATAAGCCTGTCATCAAATTGCAGTTCTTTGGTGACAAAATCAGCCCCAATTGTAGCTTTATATTGCTGACTGAACTTTTTATGAACATATCCAGTAAGCAGTCAAATGCCCACAAACACTAATTCAAATCATCAAAAATAATTCATAATGAGCTTAAGTAGCTTTCTCAGTTGGGATTTTAGAACTGTTTCATTGGATTCCAAGGTCAAAAATTCAAAGAAAAATCAAAGCAATTTTCAAACCCAATAGGAAAACAATTGACTTGTAATTTAAAAAAAAAAATCAATATGGAGATTTGAAGATTGAGCTACAATACAAAAATTGAAGCTGCGATCTTCAAAAATTCAGGAAAATAAACCAAAAAAAAAAAAAAAAACTTTATTTGAAGGATACTGATTAGGGTTAGAGAAAAACCAAGTAAGGAGGTCGCAGGCAGCGAAGCATCCAACAAATTAGGGTACAAATTGGAAAAAAATGAGTTACGAAAGTAAGAGACAAGAAAGGGGATAGCAAGATAGAGTAGAGGGGAGACGAAGGTCGGAAAAGTGAGAACATGGGAGAGAGAGCTCGGAAAAATGAGAAGAGGGCAGGAGGAGAGAGAGTGAGGCGAAAATAGGGAGAGAGAGAGAGAGAGAGAGAGAGAGAGAGAGAGAGAGAGAGAGAGACAGATACCTGTTGTAGCGAGTGCCGACCAGCGACGTGTGGGTTAGCCGGTGCGACCAAGATGGACGGACGATGTGAAGGAGATGGATGGGTGAGGGAGTAACAGAGAAAGTAAAATAGATGCATCCTAACAGAGATATATCTATCTCTTGTTCAATTTTATTTATATTGATTTTAAATATTTGGTGATGAAATTTGATTTTTCTCTCTAAAAATAATATGTTTGGAGACAAAATTATTTTCTCTCTGAAATTTTTTACAATAGTGATGAAAAATTTCGTCTCCAAAATGGCGCCTAATCTTCCGCCAAATTTTCCAAGGGCGGGAAATTGTTTTGTGACGAAAAATAAAATTTAGAGACGAATAGAATTTTCGTCACCTATTGTTTTATTTGATTTTAAGTATTTGGTGACGAAATTTGGTTTTCGTCTCTAAAAATAATACAATTGGAGACGAAATCTTATTTTCATCACTAAAACATGTATATTTGGAGACGAAATATTTTTTCGTCATGCGTTTTCGTCACCATAGATCTTTTTTGTTGTAGTGAGTTCTGTAGCCCCAGAGCGCAAATGGCAATTTATTTGGCCAGTCTCTGTAGGTTTCCACCATCTTCTGCAGAATTCTCTTGATATTTTTGTTTGCAACTTCAATAGCTCCATTGGTCAATGGCCTATAGGTTGACAACTTATGGAAAGCCACATTATATTTTTCGAGCAAGTCTATCACCTCCTTCTTGAAGTGCGTCCCATTATCGGAGATAATCTCATTGGGCACCCCATACCTACAGATGGTATTGTTTTTGATGAACTTCGCCACATACGATGCTTGTAGAACAGAGTAAGACTGGGCCTCTACCCATTTTGTAAAGTAATCAATTGCTACCAGAATGAATTCATGCCCATTTCACCCTTTCGGCATAACTGCGCCAATAACGTCTATCCCTCAAATAGAGAATGGCCATGGTGAAGTCATGTTATAGAGCTTCGACGACAGTATGTTCATGCGTTTGGCATGAATCTGGCATTTATGACAGTGCCGAACAAAACCAATACAATCCTCTTCCATGGTTGTCCAGTAGTAGCCTTGTCTAAGGATTTTTCGGGCGAGCATCACACCATTCATGTGGGCTCCACACTCTCCTCTGTGGATGGCCTCCATGAGGCGCTTTGATTCTTCTTCCTCAAAGCATAGTTTATGCATTCCTAGATGGCCTCTTTTGTACAGTTTGCCTCCGCAGATAATGAATTGAACGACCAAACGCCGTATTCCCCTTTTGTCCTTGGCATTTGCTCCTAGCATAGGCCTCATTTTCCAGGAAATTCCATATATCATAATACCACCCGGTTCTTGTCTGAAGCCTTATCTATCGCAACAATGGTTTCATAGGCCGGCGTGTACCTCTATTAAATAATGATTGGACGCATCCTGGCTCTCAATGGAATGTCTACCATGGAAGATACAGTTGCTAGTGCATCAGTGAATCAGTTGTTCTCTCTTAGCAAATGGGTAAACGTTAACTTCTCAAACCTTGGAATCAACATATCCAAGACCTGATGATAAACCTTCACTTTCTCCTCTTTAACCTGCCAATCCCCATTTGCTTGAGACACAACCAAGTTTGAATCCCCGATGACGTCCAACCTTTTTGCCCCTAGTTTCAGGGCGGCTTCTAAACCAGCAATACATGCCTCATATTCTGCTTCGTTGTTAGATATTTTGAATTGGAGTTTAAAAGCCAAGGGTATATGGGAGTCATCGGGTGTTACGAGTAACACACCTATTCCATAACCGTATTGATTGGCTGCTCCATCAAAGTATATCATCCATGTTTTCTCCACTATTTGCAGAATATTTTCATCTGGGAAAAGGTACTCCACCGCTTCATCCCCCTCTATTGGGTGATTTGCCAGGAATTCTGGTATAGCTCTCCCTTTAACAGACTTGCGCATAACATATGTAAGATCAAATTCGGAGAGAAGAAGCAACCAACGAGCTAGCCTACCCGTAAGCGTTGGTTTCTCAAAGAGATGTTTGATGGGATCTAATCTCGAAACCAAGATTACAGAGTAAGCTAACAGGTAGTGCCTCAACTTCTGGGTAGCCCATACCAAGGTTAGACATGATTTCTCGAGAGGAGTGTAACGGGTCTCGTAATCCAGCATTTTCCTGCTCAAGTAGTAAATGGTTTTCTCCCCTTTGGCCTTCGACTTTTGAGTTAACATACACCTCATAGTTGAGTTTGTCACTAACAGGTACAAGATCAAGAGTTTTCCCGATTCTGGCAGTGATAACATAGGCAGATTCTGTAGGTATTGCTTGACCTATTCAAAAGTGAACTGGCAGCGATTGTCCAATTCAAACTTTTTTCCTTTCCTTAGGAGACCAAATAGTGGTTCACAAGTCAAGGTTAATTTTGAAATAAACCATCTTATGAATTGCACTTTACCCAAAAAGTCGTGCACCTCTTTTTCAGTCCTTGGTGGTCGCATTTCTAAGATGGCCTTGATTTTGAAAGGATTTACCTCAATTCCTCTCTGTGTGATTAAGAATCCCGACATTTTTCCTGTTGTTGCACCGAAAGTGTATTTTTGCAGGTTCAACCTCAATCTATACTCTCTGATCCTCTGAAAGAATTTCTCCAAGGAGGTGTAATGGCCCTCTCGATCTTTGGACTTGACAATCATATCATCCACGTACACCTCAACCTCTTTGTGGATCATATCATGCAGAATGGTAGTTGCAGCCCTCTGATAAATGGCTTCAGCATTCTTCAGCCCAAACGGCATCACTCGATAGCAATAGGTGCTCCACAGAGTAGTGAAAATGGTTTTCTCCCTATCTTTGGGTACCATTAGAATCTGGTTATACCCGGAAAATCCATCCATAAACGAGTGCAATGCATAGCCCGCGGTGAAGTCTACCAACTCGTCAATATGCTACAGGGGAAAATCATCCTTTGGACTAGTGTTATTCAGATCCCTGAAGTTGACACAAACTCTGATTCTGCCATCCTTTTTTGGGATTGGAACAATATTGGCCAACCACGTTGGATACTCAGATACAAGCAAGAGCCTTGCCTCCATTTGTTTGGTAACTTCTTCCTTAATCTTCAAAGCCCAATTTGGGTGAACTCTGCACAGCTTTTGCTTAATTGGTCGGGTCTCAGGGTCAAGAGGGATCTGGTGCTATACAATATCAGGATCGATTCCAGGCATGTCTTCATAGGACCACGCAAAAACATCTTTGAAAATTTTTAATAAAGCGATTAAACGCTCGCGTTCCTCCGAAGACAGTGTGGACCTGATCTGGACCAAGCGAGGATCTTCCTCAGCACCCACGTTAGTTGATAAGATTTCATCTGTACAAGGCTTAACATGCCTTTCCTCCTCATGATCAACCAAAATTTTCAAAACCTGAGGAATTTATTCCTCTTTGTTTATGTCGAAATTTTGAAAATTAAGATCAGTACAACAAACCGAAGGCACAAAGAAGTAGGCAACATTCATAGCATTCCCATTCAAAAAGTCTAGATCTTCGGTTACAGTGGACTCAAAAGAAAATATAAAAAATGACCTGGACAAGACTTTAGTATCCGAGTTACCACTCCCAGAAGTACCAGACTCAGATGAACTCGAATCTGACTCTAACTCCACAGACTCAGTGGAATCAGATCCAGACTTACTATCAATTTCAGAACTGTTGATGAAGCCTTGCTCGAACTTCCAAACCAAGCGTGGAGCCTTAGATGCATCCACGATAAGATTCGAGAAATCTGCAGCTCGGTTATCCCCGAACATTGAGACAGTAAAACTATTCCCCAAGTTGGTTGTCTCAGCTCCAGCAGTGGAACTCATTAGTAAGTCAGCCAGTGCCTTTCCCAACAGTTCCTCCTCTTCAATGTCCAGGTTTGCAGTCCTTCCTTGATCCATATCAGTGCTTAGGTTTGCTTGCTCAGGTTTGCTTGTTCATCATTCTCTTTCGGTAAATGGTGCCTAAAAAAGATCTCAAACCCCGGATACCTAGTCTTTGTTTCCCAGCCATACCAGGGCTCTGGGAATCCACAGAATGGGAAATCTTCCCCTTGGCAGACAAAGCATCCGTTCATAGTTTCCTGTATAGGTTTGTGGGCTAATTCATACTTCTTCCCAATCCTCTATGCCTTCGGCCTCTCTCTCAACTCATGCCCTTTCCTTTGCCAATCTGCAGTGGTAGGTTTGTATCCCAGCTCAAAGGCATGAGGGTTATGACTCAGCCCCTTAGCAACAATACCTCCATGTCTGCCACTTCGGCCTAGTCCCGACCCGGGCATACGTTGCTATTTGTTCATCATCTATATGGATTGCGCACTCACATAATCTCCATCGCCTTCTGCCATAATGGTTTGGACCAACTGGGCTTCTGCTAGAGAGAAGCCGAAAAGGAACACGTTATCTTTCCCATGTATGATTTCTAATAATGGTACAGTGGTTCCTTAAGGAGGATGGATCGCAGAGTTACCGTACATAGTGGCAATCCCTCCTTTAAAGGGGTACTTTACTAGCTGATGTGCTGTTGATGATACTGCATTCATCTGATGTAGCCAGGGTCGTCCTAGTAGCTGGTTGAATGTGGCTAGAACATCCATGACATGGAATTCCACCTCATGTTCGGATGGGCCGATGAAGATATTGCTCTTGAACGTTCCCATGACATCCTAGCTTGTATTATCATAAGCTCGGACAGCTTGGGTCATAGGTGTAAAGTCAATCGGCCTCAAACCAATGGCATAGGCAGTTCTGACTGGGCACGCATTGATCGCCAACCCGGTATCTACTAATACCACCGGAATCCACTTCTTTCGACTTTCCAAGGTTACATACAAAGGCCTGTTGTGGTTGGCGCCCTCGGGAGGAAATTCTTTATCCGTGATGGATATCACTGGCATGATGTCCCCAGAGGTGAACGACGACACCAATTGGTCAGCGGTGGTGTCAATGGGCAATTTGGCTCGATTCATTGCTTCGAGCAAGGGTTGCCTATGCTCCTAAGATGCCATTATCAGTCCCCAGATGGATATGTCAGCCTGAATCTTCTTGAGCTGTTTTAAGACCATGTTCTCCTCAACATCTTTCTCTTTTGCTCTCTCAGCTTCTTTTCCAGAAGTCTCAGGTTGGTCTACCACTGCGGGTTTGAAGTATCGACCGGTCTGGGTCATGTGATTGATCTCATCAGTATACCAAGTGTCATCTGGGGTATCAGCTTTCCAACCTTCATCAGTGTCAGCATGAGTTAGGTCATTGTCTTCCCACCACTCTCCCAAAGTCATGACCGGACTGGCATCGGGTTCTATCCAGAGCATATTGACATTACGTGCCCCGCCATCGTACCATTCTTCTTCTACCACAACTTGGGTTTCAACATCCTGGTACTTTCTAAGTTTCCTTAACATTCTCTTTCGGTTATTGGGATCCCATTCGACTTTTCTGGTTGTCTGGGCATTAACCATCGGTGTTTCAAGTTCTTTTTTCCCTTTTCCATTGCCTTGTTCCAGAGCTATTTTTGCTTGGACCTCCTCTATCTTTTTCTTTTGAAACTGTTCTAGCACCTGTTCCTTCTTAGTAAGAGGTACAGCTTCAGCCTTACCCTTAACAAGAATTTCCTCTTTTGTCCCAGTCTGTCCTGCCTGTTCCTCCACATCGGACTGTTCTTCACTTAAGCATCCATTGCTAGTTTCTGGCTAGCTCGGGTCCCACCATCCCATCTGCACACAGCTTATATCTTCTTCCTCGAAGAAGTAAAGATCCTCTTCTAATTCTACCAGATCCTCTTCTAGATTTGCTAAGTCGTTCAGGCCTTGCTTGGGCCACTCATTCTGATTCGGCGCCATTTAGTCTTCCCCCATAGCATTCATGCTGAGAAAGTTCGGCAGTATGACCATTGGCTTTGACTAATCGATAGCCACAATGTATGAATTGGGATCGTACTCCTCTGCGAGCGAGACCCTTTTCTCTATGACCCAGGTATCAGATGATCTGGTCTTTTGTGCATTCTTCTCTTCCTCTATTTCTACTGCCGCGGGTCTGGGTTAGGGTTATGGTGTTAGATCCGTCATGCACATGTTTGTGCCTTCTAGAATGTCCACCTCCGATTTTGGTAGGTGGGATAAGGTAATGTATGTGCTGGGATTGAAGGTGGGTGGTAGTGTATGGATGTGGTTAATATTTCCGGGTGGGGGGACTTGGTTATGTGCAGGGAGTGGGTTGGTTGTTACGTTGGGCTTGGAAGGTGGGGCGATAACTTTGTTGTCAATGAGATCCTGGATCTCATGACGTAGACGATAGCACATATTTGTGGAATTACCATGTTGTTGGTGGAAGATACAATACTAGCTAGGGTCGTGTTTGGGTGGCAATGGGTCCGGAAGCGGACGTGGATCAAGAGGCTTGAGATGCCCATTTCGCATTAATAGCTTGAGGGTGTGGGTTGGGCTCCTATGGAGGGGGTAAAGATTCTATGGTTTCGGGGTGCACCGGTATTTTGTGAAGGTTGTGAGGTTGTGGCAGTAGTAAAAGGATCAGCCATCTTGGCCATTGTGATGACATTGCTAACATCTGTAGGTCGCGGAATAGTGCTACTAGTAGCATTAGTATTCTGAGAGAACGGCCTTCTTGCGGGTTCACTTGTTCTGTGGATGATTCCCTTTTTGAATGCACTCTCGATCTGGACCCCCAGTTCATGTAAGGAAGCAAACGTGGACAACGGTTCCACTATGATTCTCTGCAGCATGTCTGGCTTTAGGTTCTGGACCACTAGACGAACTTGTTCTCTCTCAGCAGGCCTATTTGTCATTCAGGCTGCCTTGGCTCTCCCCGGGCGACAAAATCGATAAATGATTCTTTGGGGTTCTGGGTAATATCCTCCAGCTCGCTAAGGGTTACCTCTATCTAAGTGCTATATGAGTACTGATTGACAAATGCCTCAGATAGCTCCTTCTAATTCCGCTTTGTAGAGTCCTCAAACTTAGCATACCAAATGGCTGTGACATCAGACGGGTTTCTCCGAAACAACGAATGCTTCTGCGCCTGAGACAAACCCATGGGCCTCAATACATCTGAAAACAATTGGACATGTACGATTGGATCCTTACTCCCATCGAATCTGTCAATGTGGGTTATCTCAAATTTCTCTAGTAATCTGACCGAAGCCTCAGTGTACCTATCTTCAATATTTGGAATGGAGTTGAAGCCCTGGGATTTCTTCTATGCTTTCTCCAATCTAGTCATCTTGACCAAGGCTGGATCAATTTCATTGATATTGAAACGAAAAATCCCCAGAGGAAGTTGAACCGGAGGACAATAAGTTGGAGTTGGGGGAAACATGCCCTAAGGATCCATAACTAGTAGATTTTCTGCTGGCGGGGGTAGATCCGGGTTTGGCTATGTAGTAAGAGTCGGATGCACAGTTGATGCTGATGCCCCAGATGTATGCCTTAAATCGGCAATGACTTCATCATGTGCAGCCATCCTCTGGTTTACAGTATTCATAGTCCTTTGGACAGCAATCATCATGGCAGTGAATTCCTCCGCGTTTGGTGCAGTGTTCTGTGCCATTGCTAATCTGGGTGAACTTGATGCTGGTGGATTGATTAATTGAGAACGGGTAGGTGTTTGTCGGGTGCTTCGTATTGATGGTACTGACCGTCTGTTTCTTCTTCGTCGAGTGTCTAGAGGAAGTGAGACTAGCATGGGTTGACCACTAACAAGGTCTCAAGCTTTGCACAGCCTATCGAAACGAGTCCACACAACTTGGGAAATATTGGGTCTTTTCGAAGCTATGATGGTAAACTACCTAGCAAAAAGAAAGAAAAAGAAAAGTCAAAAATTGGATAACACTTCGGCCCCAATTCACATCAGTCAAGACACATAGTTGAACTGTAATCCTCATTTGAACTCTATTATCAAACTTTTACTGATATGAACCATCCTGTACAGCTTCACTGTAAAAACACATATCAAGTAAAAGAACCAAAACACCCCTATGAGCGGATAGGGTTACCGTGTCCTAGATTTTTGGCTTGATCTAGGCTGCACTATTTCAAACAATGAGTTTCACACCATCCTATGAATGGGTGGCATCCTGTCCTAAGTTGGAATAGCCACTATAGCTTCACTATATGCAACTAGGTTGAATGGTCAAAAGGGTACCTCAGCAAGAATACCTAATATACCTCTCACATCTAACACCAAAAAGTGAAAGGTGGATCAAGCGGTACGGTGGTAATCCAGATCCAAGGGTTATGTTCCCATCATGGCAGAGCCCATGACCGGTCAGCCTTTTGGCAAGCCTCTGGCAAACCATCTAGGAATAGCAGATGGCAAACACAGTGACTTAAGCGCACCAATGCAAATGCAATGCAAAAAACATATAAGTGTAGATAAAAATTCACATCATGAGTTTCAAGTCAAGTTCTTTAAGTCCCTAGCAGAGTCGCTAGAAACTGTAGCCCGACTTTCCGTGCTCATTTCGGAAGGCGAATAGCCCTACAGTTCGGTCGCCACTTGTGGTTCTGAATCTGATTTCACAAGTGTAATATGAAACAGTGAAAACACAAAAAGAGTCCAAATCCAGCAATTCTTTTTTGGAAAATCGATATTTGAATCAAATGCCAAAAATGGACTGTTTTGCCAGATTTTAGAGTCGCCACCTAAATATTTTTGGAAAATTTAGGAAACCCAAGACTCGTGCCAAAGGCCATTAGTCTGTCATCACCAAAGTCTCTTGTCTCGGGAACTTAAGTACGAGAAGGGAAGGTCATGAATTGAGAACCCCACTTGCCCGATCAAAGATCGACCTCTACTAATTATGATGTGATTCTTATTTACATTATATGCTCTTGTTCCAGTTTATTAGCTATTCATTACTATGTGACACACATATAAACATAGACTAGTTTGCAAGAATTAGAATATTTGATCTCATGTTTTGTTTTGAAATTGTTTTGTGAATTTGCTACTTGAAAAAGTAGGCTTTAAAATGGACATTTCATCAAACTATCCCAATTCAGGCATCTAGCCTTCATCCACAGGCATTCAAGTAGTTTATATCATTTAAGCAATTTACCTCATGGAAGTATGCTTTGATCATGATAACACAAACATTCAATGCAAGATGCTAAAACATAAAATTACTCACCTAGTACTCCAAGCCAAAAAAGGTGAAAAAGTTAGTAAAATATGCATGTTCCTAACTTATGCAATTATGACTAATGCAACACACACATTATGTTTTTATAGGCTCGACTACGAACATGGCTATGATTCCATTCAAGACATGTGATAAAGCACATATTCAACTAAATGAATTTGGACATTGATATCGGGTTAACATGATGAGCCGAACCTTGGATGCATGCAAGACAATAGATGTAAAGCATAAAAATGCTAATGAAATGTGATGTCCTATACTAACCATCATAGCAAATAAGTAAAAGGGAGAAAGACGTGGGGTTGGAAGACATACATGTTGTTACAACATTGCCCTCGTGCAAAAGGGTGCGAATCAAAGTCTGAAAGTGCAAATTAAACTAATTATTACAAAACCAAATGAGTGAATAAGCTAGGCTAATTAACTAGCTAACTATGCTATTACAACAAGGATAATCACGGTAGAGAAACTAGCTATCTAAGCTAATTAATTACAACATGTACAAATAAATAATAGTGAATAGTTACAACACTTAATAATTAACAAGACTAATCACAATAAACAACATTAAATTAATTAATTACAACGATCATAACACAAGCAAGGATGCGCAAGAATTGCATGCATGCACATGTACGATGCTGAAGAACAGCCCTGTTTGCCTCAAGCTTGCTCTGCTTCACCTCAGCCACTGCTCTCTGTTTTCTGCAAAATACACTGCTAACCAAACTTTGAGGGCCAATGAAGCCCAGCCGAGCATAGAGAAGGCCGGCCGGGCCTCAATTTTGTGCACATCTCTATTTTGTGTTTTGAAGTGAAAACAATGCAGACAGAGTTGTTCAAGCTCTGTTTGTCCCTTCTTTCCTTCTCTGTCATGGAAAATCCTCGAGAGAAGGCTAGAATTGTTTCCAAAACCATCAACGGGAAAATTGATTGCTTAATGATTCCAGATACAATTTTTGACAAAAATCAATGAAATGCAATAAATATGACCACCACTCTCTCTTATCATGAAATGAACTCAAAGACGGAGGTAGAAACGCTTCAAGAATCATCAAAACACCATGAATTGGCGCATGATCATTGTTGACTCGATTAACTTGGCATAATTTCCGGCCGAGCCTAAGCAAGATGACTCATTTTTTCTTTAAGTGTGTTAGTTGCTTTTAAACCAATTATTTTAGTCATTTCCATTCTTTAGTCCATTTGTCCGAACTAATGATTAAGTCCTCTAAAAGGAGAGAAGCATCAAATAGGAAGTAATTCTTAACATGAAAGAGAGATTATGCCATTGACAATGAATCTCCGTAGAGATTAAACCATTAAGCGTGAGTCTCTAGTTAATATGTTGAATAACCATCAATCGTTTGAAACAATCTCAAATGGGAGAAAGTAGTGGCATATTAATTCTTAAAATGAGATTATTACCATGTTTAAAAACCTCCATCATCGCTTCCATGGATGCCGCCTTCTTATTAAAAAGGACGATGTATCAAGGCATTGGGGAAACGGTGCCTTAGACTCATGTGAAGTACTAGGGACTAAGTCATCCCACTTATGCGTTTCTCCCTCACCCTTGCTCTCATTGGGTATACCACTATAGTTACCCTTTTTAGCCCTAGTTGCATCAGACACAACTGGTTGAGGCTCTAACTCCCTCCCACTTCTCGAAGTGATCACTGCTTGCACCTGTTAATATTGTATTCCATTCCCACTCGACCCCTCTGCCACATATTGACCCTTAGGGTTTGCCACAATCTGACTTGATAATTTTCCCTTATGTCTCCTTTTCATGTTGTTAGCCATTTGACCTAATTGGGCCTCTAGCTTGGCAATGGAGTGAGTATGGGAGTGAACTACTGTTGCTAACCCCATAAGTTCTGAGAGAACTTCTAACACCTAAGTCTCAAAGGCCGAGTTTCCTTGAAGAACATGTGGGGGTTGTGGTTGCTGGTAAGGTTGTGGTGGTCGGTAGGAAGATTGGTTGGCAAAATTATTAAAATTTTGCTTTAGTGGTGGAGGATTGTAAGAAGTGCCTTGTGAAGGATGTCTCCATGAAAAATTAGGGTGATTTCTCCATCCCCGATTACATGTGTTGGAATATGGGTCATTACTTGGGTAGGAGAATCCTTGAGCCGCATTCACATGCTCTTGGACTAATTCCGGAAATTGTGATGCCGAAGGGCATTCACTCAAATCATGAGCAGGGCTTGCACAAATAGCATATGCCTCGTGAAATTTAGGCTGATCTTGCTATGTAGGGGCATGTCCCGAAGCTAATAATTAGTCCCTTTTGTGGGATAATGCCTCTACTTGTTGGGGTAACTCTAGCTTTTGCCCTACCTCATAAATGCCCCCTCTTTTTGGGGCTCCAACTACCGGTTGCCGGACTTGCCAGGTTGCGGAGGCATGGTGAAGGGAATTATCACTTACGTTCTCAAATAATTGCCATGCCTCGGCATCATTTTTGGGCATGAATGTCCCACCACAAGAAGAATCCACCATTTGGCAGCAAGGCTTAGTTAAGCCATAGTAAAAGGTTTGAACAAGTTGCCAATCAGGCACTTGGTGGTGGGGACACTGTTGCAGAAGTTAACAAAGTCTTTCCCATGTTTCATGAAATTGCTCGCCATCAATTTGAGCAAAATTAGTGATGGCTCGCTTGAGTTGGTTGGTCTTACCAATAGGAAAATACTTCTCCAAAAACTTCTGCTGTAATTGGTCCCATGTTGTGACAGAATTAGCAAGTAAGGAGTTCAACCAATGTTTGGCTTTGTCCTTTCAGTGAAAATGGGAACAGTCGTAACATTAAGGCCTCATTGGTGAAATTCTGGATCCTTATTGTATAGCAAATTTCCAGAAATTCATGCAGATGTTTGTAATGGTCATTATGAGCTAGTCCATGGAATGATGGGAGCAGTTGGATGGTGTTGGACTTAATTTCATAATGAGCAACAATGGTTTCGGGCAACTAAATGCATGATGGTGATGTATATGCAATGGGTGTAAAGTAATCCTTAAGGGTTTGGTTGGGCCCATTTAGGCCATTCGGGTTTGCTGTCTTTATTGGTTTGAAGTATGGATATGGATATTCAAGCCTAGAAACACAGGAAGAGGCTCTAAGTTTCCTAAGAGTCCTTTCTATTTCAAGGTCCAAACTCCACAATTCAGGGTGACGAGAACGTGCCTGTGCTTACACCACTTGCACACACACACTAAGTTTTGACTCTGGTGCACTAAGTTATGAAAGCAAAATACCAAAGGAGAAAATACTCATAGTGGTTTAATGAAAATGTTTTACTCGTCTTGCGGGTGCTTGACGTGTAGACCATTGTCTCCAACCTCCACCTTAGCTCTTTCTTTCTTTTCAGCACTTTGGTGCTTTGCTTGCGAGTATTTGCCTTTTTTTTTAATCTAAAAAAAGCACTTTAGTGCTACGATTTGTTTATAAAGCTCAGTTGCGCTTCGCTTGCACTTTGGTGATAGCTTCACTTGCAAAAACTCTGCACACTTACCAACACTAAAATATAAAATCCTAAACTAGAAATTAAAATAAGAACGTAACTTTATATTAATTTGTTTTGCCAGAAGTCCCTGGCAACGACACCAAAATTTGATGGGTCGTTTCACACACCAAAAATAAACACTAAACTATACCAAATTCTTTAGTATAACGGTGAGTCCACGTATTGATCCATAGGGACAAATGGGAAGTTAAACTAATTTAATTGCTAAATTCCTAAATTAATTTTGATGAAAAAGATGGTTGTTCATAACCTAATGATAATTAAATTAAACAAAGTGAATAAACTAGCAATTATAAATAAAGATGAATTTACTGATTTTGGAAAAAACCTAGGGTAATGAATTCACCACTACTTACATAAATACAGTTTTAATTTGACAATCAATTATGTTATGGTTCAAACGAAATAATACTTCGCAACTACACGCTCAAAGCATTTATCAAGAGAATTAACACATTCAATGTATAGGCACAAACCATCTGAAGTAGTACGAGTTGTTTGCTCTAAACTAGGGTAATAACATGACTCATCCCTCATAGTATGGCTCGTCTCATACCTTGAACATAAAAGAATAGAAAACCATTGTATGGAAAGCATTCAACAATCACAAAAAGCAGAGTACTCAAAGAAATAATGGAAAATATATTAGAAAACTTCTTACGAAGCATAGAATTGTTCAAACCATTATGCAAAAGAAAACCAAAAAGGAAACCTATTTACTTGTGGCACCTAAGTTTTTCGCTCCACTCAAGCGAAGCTTTTCTCGCTCGAGCGTAGATCTTTAGCTCCCAATAAATGGCAACTTGTAGGTGGGCCGCTCGAGCGAAGAAATTGTCGCTCCAGCATAGAATGCATCCTCCCAGTAGTTTCATTGTAGCTTTGCAAAACTTCCGGGACATGTTCTTTTCCACTCTAGCGAAGGAAGTTGCGCTTGAGCGAGATCACTTAGTTATGTCTTCTGCTCGAGCGTCAAAAGTTGCGCTCGAGCGACCTTTCAGGTAGTAGATTTTAAAAGTGATTCCAAGTCATTTTCTTTTCACTTTTCCATTCCCTCTCTCTCTAATTCCATCTTGTCTCTAACCCTAGCACACAAAACCTTAGATTTCTCTACTCTTGACCCAATATCTCCCAAGAATAGTTGAGAGAAAAGCTAGATCGACACTTTCACCGATTGTTTTGCTAGATCTTCGAAGTACAAGTGTGAATCACGACTCTAGCTTACCAACTCAAGGTAGGGGTGTCTTTAACTCTTTACATCTTCAATTTGACCTAGCTTATGTAATATTCATAACTACTCATAGTGTAATAACCCGACCCTCCTATATTCTTTCTGGTATGCTTTCAGTTTCTTAGAATGTGCATCTATCCAGTTAATGTGAAATTCCATGTGAATTTAAGTTTAATTGTGTGAATTATATGACTCTGGGTCTATATCTGTCAATTGTGAGAAATATCTATTACAATTGCGATGTTTGGATCAGTATTTGAGAGCCTTAGAAGCTTGATAATCCGAAATTGGCTTTATAATTGTGATAAGCATGATTTTTAGAGTATAGTATGAATTTTCGTAAAAATTTGATTCGAAATGATTAAACTGATTAAATTTCTTTTGTCAACTCTTATATGACTCATATATATATATACCTCTTTTAAACTCTTAACTTAGAAAACTCATGATATGAAACATATCTCCTGAGAGAGAGAGAGAGAGAGAGAGAGAGAGAGAGAGAGAGAGAGAGAGAGAGGGAGAACAAGAGGAGAAAGCTTCAACAAGAGAGAACATTGGAGAATTGAGAAAGATTTTGGGTGATTTGGGCTCAAGGTAGGTTAAATCCACCTAAAATAACCCTCACTTGGACTTGAGTAAGGATTTCTTTTGTATTCATGTGATTAGGGTTTGAAATTGAAGCCATGTGTAGAATAATTGACTAATAGTAAGGATGCTTGTATCACTTGTTTATTTTGAGTTAATCTGAGCAATATGGAAGGAAATTATATCTTGCTCTTCACTTCTGCTTGTTCAATTTACTTGTACATCTAGAAGGTTGTGTATAAGATTGATAAACCATTGAATTGGTTGTGTGTGGTTGATGAAGATTGATTGCGTTGAACTTGTGATTCATATTCATTGTGATATTATAATTTATGATTCATGTATTGTGATGTTGAGCCATAATATTGAATTAATTTCCCCTATTTTATTCTTATGATGTGTTTCCCCAGTGATTATTGCCTAAATTCGAAACTGCCGAAAATAGGGGTTCTGACTGCACGTGTGGGGTTCACTGCCGCATGTGCGGGAACCACCACCGCACGTGCGGGACTCACAGCCACACGTGCGGAAAATAGGGGAATCCGAGATTGAGGTAGTGAAATAAAAGCAAGTGCGAGGGAGGATCACCGCAAGTGCAGCCTACCTTCTCGCACGTGCGGAGGAAGACTGTCGCACGTGTGGCCCAAGGCCAAAATTTCTGTATGTTTCTTTTCTTCTGTTGGACCCTTTGGCACTGCTAAAATGTGCATTTGAAGTCTTAAAAATGCTTATAATTAAATGTGTGTCGAATGAATCGGATATTGATTAAAAAGGAAAATAGGCTAATTTCTGAACTGCATATGTGTGTAGGTCACATACAGGAAGGAACTATCGCTCCGCCACAGCACTGTGAGTAATAGTACTGTAGTAGGATGTTTAATTCTGCTAATCGTTACCATTAGCACATTGTTATTCATGAATAAACTATATTCTCACATGAGGAACAATTGGAAATTATGTATGATACTGGATAAGGAGTTCTTATGGACCAGAGGCCATTCTGTTTTGTTATTACTGGGCCCGAGGCTGCTCAAATATAAGTTACAACTTATTAGCAACTCTAAGACTTAGAGAAGTGATGACATGCCGATGTCTCACCGACCCCAATATGATACGAATTGATCATGATTCATGGCCAGAGGCCAAGGGAGGTAGTGTACATGTCGATGTTCTACCTACCCTCCAATGTGTGGACAACTATCGAGATGTGGGCCTGAGGCCGTTCTGCATGATATTGGGCCTAAGGCCGTTCTGTACATATAATGGGCCCAAGGCCATTATAGAAATGTTTACAGAACAAGACCAAACATGTGACTTATGTGTTATATACGCTGTAATTCATGTTATTCATTGAATTTTCTGCGTACTATTATTCACTGAGCCTTGCGCACTCTATGTTATGTCTGTCTCTGTAGGTGTTCAACCCGGAGGTCAGGTTTAGCCTAGCCTAACAGTTATTGTTTTGAGCATCCCACTGTGTCTAGGCAGCCCAGTGAAACTACCCACGTTTGTGACGTTCCTTTCTTTGCCCATAGCATAGGTCACTGGCTTTTGTCCATTATAGTAAAGCATGTATACTCTTTATTGATGCTTTAGTTATACCCCAGTTGTGGGGATGGGATTGTATATGTGTGTATGTGTATAACTATCTCTTATGTGTATGTTCATTACTTGTTGGGTTATTTAATGAAGGGTTTTGTGATCCTGGAATGTAGCATTAGCTTAATGGATGTTATTTTAATTTACTACTTGCTTCTGTTCAGGCCCCTTATTATATAATTATTAAGTTTTGAGACCATTATCGAGTTGATCAAGCCCAAACTTTTAGGGGCGGGTTTGGGGTGTGACACATAGGGTATCTACTTCCATACATACATATATCTTTATAGATTGTAAGTATGTGGTAGTGTAGTTGACTAATTGGGCTCATGTTGTAAATGTTTCATGATTAAGCAGAAGTTGTGCTTATTATGAATGATTATCACTATTGATGAGAAGTAATTGCCTCAATTTTATTAAGAAAGTAAAAACCCCAATTTTACTCAAAACCTAGTTTTCTGAACTTTTTATAAAAAGGGATTTTGCTCAATTGTTTTTAAAAAACATTAAATTGAGAGTAATTTCTTGACTTTGAGTTTGAAATGTGTGATTAAATGTTCTCTTTGATGCACACCTTGAGTTGAGCATGACTGTTGGTCTTAGGGCCTTGGTTTAGACAATGTGAAGAGGTGGATTTCTTTAAGGAGTGGCTTCATTTTGGGAAATCATACTCTATTTACAAAATTCATACATCATTTGCATTGTCATCACTGTTGGTTCTACTTTTGTACACATGGTTGGAAGTTGAATAGTGGTAATTAGCCTATGAGTCCGGGTAATGAGTTAGGTTGGATGTGACTTGTGTTATGTCATTGGTACCTGTGTGGGGAGTTAAGGTGCCCAATTGCCCTATCTGTGCATATCGTCGGACGAATGTGGAAAAACGTTTTGGGGTGTCCACGAGCCTGCCGTTTCTAAAGCTAGAAAATGTGAAAAAATGGATGGTTTTTGGGTGTCCATGTCCCCGCCGTTTATGGAGCCGGCAAATGTGGAAGGTTGTGATGTTTGGGTGCCCATTGCCTCGCCGTTTTTGGAGTTGGCAAATGTGGGATTATTTTGTATACCTAACTATAATTATCTAGGTAAGTTTGATTTTTGATTCTTACCTGGAATGTCATGGCTGAGTTACTGCCCGATAAGAATATGGGAAGAATGAGATATATTCCTAGCATTGCGTCCTTCCATTTGCATACTCATGCATTGTTTTACATTCCTTTTTCTTATTTTCCCCTAAATTGTATTGCATGAACACAAGTCTTTCAAATGATAATATGAATGGTTAAATGCAACACCTACTGAGCTAATACTCACCCCAAAAAAAACTTACAAATTTTTCAGGAACTAGGATAAAGTACTTCTCAAGTGATGATGTCATTGAGCTAGCATGTTTTGTTGAAGTTTTGCAGAGCGAGATGACGATAATTGTATTTGAAGGTTGATGTTTTTGTGTCTTAGTTCTGTGAAAAACATTGTGAGCCCATGTGAATTTAATTGTTGTCTACTTACTTCTTTTGTTTTGAACTGTTTTTAACGTTTTGAGGAATGTAATGGAACGACTATGTAAAATTTCTATTGGGAATAGTTCAAAGGGAAAGAAAGCCATGATTGTATTGCTATATGAATCTATTGTCTGGATCTTGTATCTTGGTAATGCTTGGAAGAACAATTTTATGGAATGGTCCTCTAGGGCATTACATTACTTGGCTAGGGTTTCATCAAAACCCTAGAAAAAAGAGCCCAGCCACTCACGGAGGAGTGGGAAGAAGTAGAGGGAGAAGAAGCCACCATGGGAAACATTCTTCAAACTTCAAGTTCTTTTCCTTCCAAACCCTAGCCTCTCTATTTTCTCTAAAATATTTTTGAACCCTAATTACAGCATCTTTTTTTCTTTTTATTTCTAGCAGATCATGCTTCAATTTCCGCACATGCAACCTTAGGTGGGCCGCTCAAGCACCCATGTGGGTCGCTCGAGCAGTGGCAGGCCACACGTGTGGTGGAGCTTGGCCGCACGTGCAGTGAGGTGGCAGGCCAAATCTGTACAAGTGCACAAAACACATCATCTCCACCAAATAAACAAAATTCAAAGACTATAAATGTAACTTAAGCAGCTTCAATGTGATACCTTTCGGCCAACATAAAAAACATACATGAAATTGAAGCTAATTAAGAAGCAATTCAAAGAAGTGAATATGAATTTATATCATCTCTCATGGAAAAGGGTAAATAAATACCCAAATCCATATTAAAAATTGCTGGAGATAGTAGATTACAAAAATTACTTCTAGGTGGAAGCCATGTTTAGCTTCTAAGGAAGTAGAGAGAAAATGAGGGAAAGTAAGAGAAAATGAAAGAATATAGAATTTTCAAATCTCTAACCACCAATTTAAACCATTGAATCACCCAATTAATCTCACAAAGAAACTCAAATGTTCATTAGAATGTGAACATGGATTGAGTCATGAGAATTAAACTTGTTTGGATGATAAGAAAATTGGTGAGAAAGTGATGGAAAATGAAAGAAGATGTAAACAAACACAGCATTTATCAAAACAAGCTATAGGGTAGACTAGAACCCTCTATACAGGTCCAAAACTAATCTAAATTATCAAAGAAAATAAAAAAAGAAATAAAGTGTTTGGGAGGTGAGAAAATGTAAGAAAAGTTAGAATTCAAGTAATCCAATCAATCCTATGGAGCAGTGGCTAATCCCCTCCACTATGCATAAAGCCCAATCACATATTAGATAATTAAATTTAGAATTTCAGATTGTTTCACAAGAGAGAAATGAAGGGAAACTAGAAATGAAAGTGATAAAAAGGTTTTGAGAGATTACCTCAAGAGTAGGAAGAGCTCTTTGGATGGGAATCGTCACTCTAAGCACCCTAAAGCTTTTAGAATTAGACTTGAATGTCCAAGAAAAACCTGCAAAGATGATAGCTTCAATGGTGTATGTATAGGGTTTGGAGTAGGTGTTGTCACAGCACTATGTTGTGACAGCATAACGCTATCGTTTTGTGTGTTTGCCTTGTATACTAAAAAATAAAAATAAAAAAGAAAAATAAAAGAATAATGAAAACACGTGCTTGAGCCCACTCAAAACAGCCCACCACTTCCATTCAATCAGTATGCTTCGAAATTACATCGTTTCACGTTAGGAAAATAAAAATAAATAAATAAATAAACTCAAAACAACGGCTTAATAATATGATTTTAGAATTAAGTTTCATTTTAGGGGAAAGGGCAAGTTAATTGTTGCACGGAGAAGGCTTCTTCATCATTGTCACAGTGATTCACAACCTTGGTATGTTTCCAATTCTCACTCACAACACAATCTTCTACTCAAAAACCCAAACCCCATTGTTTCAGGTATTGTATTTTATTATTATATATATATATATATTTATTATGCATACATACATACATGTATGCATATACATAACATGTTTATATTGAAATAATTATGTTGGTAATAAATAAAAAAAAAATTGAAAAATAGGAAATCTAACAATTTATTTATATATTGAATTATTATTATTATTAATTTTTTTCTTTTTTTGTGTGTGTGCAAATTTCAAGGCATACTTTTTTCTATAAAAAATACTAGAGATTTTGAATGAATTATTAAATATTTTAAATTATATTCACATGGGTGTGAGACTCACACCACATGAGACCCACATGAATCGCACATCAAATGGGTATTATATAAAATATTTAATAATTTATTTGGAGTCATTAAACATTAATCTTACTACCAACTTATGCATATATTTTATATTATTATAAGGGAACAAGTTGCTTCATTTTATTGTTTTTTTAAGAATGGTAGGCTAAAATAAGTAAATAGCTAAAGTGGCAGGACCTTATTTTAATTAATTATAAAAAGAAATAATAATATATCAATTCATTTATTATACTATTAGTTTCATATGTACCACTTTTTAAACTCTTCTGTTGCTTTTGAGGCAAAAAAGTAATGTAACTTTTGCATTAAAATAACTAGCAATGATATTGTATATATTAATCTATATATGACACAAAACAGACATTGTGAGTTTATTTTTTTAATTTTTATTTTCTTGTTTTATTATTGTATTATATTATTAATGGAGGCTAATGGACTCGGGGGATGTATAGAAGATAATGAGAGGTTGTTAAAAGAGCACACACTAAGTCTTGGAATAGAGTCTGAGTCAAAGAAAGCTGCTTTTTAGTTTTACAATGAATATGGAAGAATTATGGGATTTAGTATTAGAAGGGATCATCATACGAAGAGTAAGAAAGATGGTATAATGTTTAAGAAAAAGTTTGTTTGCTGTAAAGATGGAGAAAAAGATAAGTGAAATTGTAAAACAACCTCGACAAGACACAAGAACTAATTGTAAAACATTTATGTATGTCTCCTTAGAACGGGAATTATCGAAATGGGTTGTTGCATAGTTTGATAATACCCATAACCATATTATGCATCTTCCTCAATGTACTCATATGATGTTATCTCAAATAAACGTGTGTGAAGCTCAAGGTATAAATGTGGAACTAGCTTATGCTACTGGTTTATCGCTTAAGGCATCATATGATCTTATTAGTGCCCAAGTAGGAGGGATGGAATTTGTAGGATTCTGTAGCTCGGCTTTTTCGCGCACCCTTTCGGAAGTTTGAAAATAAGACCTATAGTTTGGACTCCTGCGGTTCTGAATCTAATCTCAAAAGTGCAATGTGAAATTGATAAACACCAAAAAGTCCAAATCCGGCAAATCTTTTGTAAAATCGATTTTGAATCAAATTGCCAAAAATGAACTGCTTTGCCAGATACGGAGTCGCCACCTAAATATTTTATTTTTGGAAAAATTTAGGAAACCCATGACTCGTGCCAAAGCCCACATTTCTGTCATCACTAAGATTGTCTTGGCTCAGGAACTCAGGTATGAGAGGGGAAGGTCATGAATTAAGCACCCTCACTCGCTCGATCAAAGATCGGCCTCTACTAGTCATGATAAGAATTTTATGGACATTATATGCTCTTGTTCTGGTTTATTAGGCTAACATTTACTATGTGATGTGTGCACACAAGGTATAGACTAGTTTGCCCGAATTGGAACAATTCAATTTCATGTTTGTTATTCGAAAAGGGTTTGATTTTGCCACTTAACAAAGTGGGCTTAAAGCTTGTGAATTTGCCACTTGACAAAGTGGGCTTAAACGTACATTCATTGAATCATTCTAATTCAAGCACCAAGCCTTCATCCACAAACACTCAAATAGTTTAACAAGTAAGCATTTAGCCTCATGGCAAGCATGCTAGTCATGGCAGTCACTCACACTCACGCAAGTATGCTAAAGCACTAAAAACTCACCTAGTACTCCAAGCTAAGATAAAACAAAAGAGTTAGAAAAACATGCATGATCCCTAACTATACAAGATGGCTAATGCAACACATGCAATATGCAATTAAAATAGGCTCGGCTACTAAACATGGCATATGAAACAATTTGATAACATGTGATCTAACCACATGTGCAAAGAAGTATTTGAAACAACAATGTAGTTAGAATGATGAACCGAGCGTCGGTGCATGCAATACAAATTAATGGATGCAAACATGCGATATGATAATTGAAACGTAATGCCCTAATCTAACCATCGAAAGCGAATAAATAAAAAGGCAAAAGACGTGGGGTTGGAAGACATACACATTATTACAACATTGATACCCTCGCCCAAGAGGGTCCGAATGAATAAACTAGCTAAGCTAAACTACTTAACTAATTATTACAAAACTTGAATAAATAAGCTAGCTACCTAAGCTAATTAAATATTACAATAATTAAATAATTTAACTAGGCTAAGCTAATTAAATATTTAGAACACAAACTAATTTAATTAATCAATCTAAACTAATTAAATAAGTACAAAACAAACTAATTAGCTACAACGAATTAAGTACAACAAATAAAAGGCTAAATGCTAAGTAAACTAGTTAACTATTCCCAGGAAGCGAGGGAGGCCCATGCATGCTCGATTTCCACCCAAAGAACATCCACTGTCTGCCTTCGGAAGCCTCTGTTGCACAACCCTCGCACTAATTTTCCACTTCCAGGTCAAAACTGCTCTGCTTCACAAACATTCTACTCAAAATTCATTAGTGGCCGAAGGCTAGAAGTTGTGGCCGGCTGGCCACCATTGGGGGCCTACCGTCCAACACTGATGCCCTGCCAACCAAAAACAGTGGCCGGCTGGGCACTGATGATGTACTATTCCTTGCTGCAACAGAGAGCAAACAGGGCAAAGAAAGGGTATTTTCACATATTGTTTGTACTGTATATCTCTCCTTATCATCAAAACATCTCAAAGGAGTGATACACTTGGTCTTCAAACCATCAATCATGCAATTTCATTACATGATGGCTAAAGAACCAAGGTGTACAATTTTAATAAATGTACAAATAAGACCAAAAACCATCACCCTATCATGCATGATCGAGGGCAATGGAGACCTTAGAAAAATTGGCACATTTCATCACTTTGAGTATGAAATGCCCCAATTGTCCTTGTGTTCAATTAATGTCCGATTAAACACATCAAAACACAACCAAATCTTGGCACAATTTTAGTTTCTATTTTTTTGTTTACCCATTTTAACTTACCATTCCATTCTTTAACCAATTAAGTCCATTGGTGAGTTAGTCCTCTAAAAGAGAAGGAAGTGTTAAATAAGAAGTACTTTAAGGCAAGAGAGAGGTGTCATGCCGTTGATAATGAACCCCCGAAAAAGGGTTAAACCATTAAGCATGGACCTCAATCCCAAGCTTAAACAATCCTAAAGTTAAAACAACCCTCAAAGCAAATAAAAAAAAATCAAGAAATGAGGGAGGTTGCAGAGATTAATGATTGCTAAAAATAAGTGAGAAAAGCACTAAAACATGTAATTAACTCAAACAAATAGTGTCTAAAGGCCTAGAACACCAAGCTTGTGAGGACACTTATACTACAAGCATGCAATACAAGACCCCAATGACTAAACCCACCCAAAACAGAGTCAAAATAGTCCAAATCAGAGCCTAAAACATGTTGGAATTGAGCAACAAAAGGCTAGAGAACTAAACTAACACATAAAGCTAACTAGGCTTGCAAACAAGACACAAGGAATGGAGGGTAACCCCTCCAAATTTGGACTGCAAAAGATGATTTTCACCACTGAAAATACTCTGAAATACATTGTTCAAAATCCCAAAAAAAGATAGTTTGAAAGTGGGAAACAAAGGTGGAAAGGCTTTGCAAACAAAGAATAAAGAAGGGTGAGCCACCCCCTAACCTTAAATAGCCTAAAACCACTAATTTCAGCCCACCAAAATAGTGTTTTTTATAGCCCAAAACATCCCAAAATTAGTGCGAAAAAGATAGAAAAACAAGTATGCAAAACAAGTTAAAAAGGCAAGTATTATACCTCTTGAAGCAAAGTTCAACTTTAGGCAACAATTCAAGCTAAAACCACTTTCTAGAACTCTAAGAAGGCCTCAAGGAACCTCAGCTCAAAGATGATCAACCTTGGTTAAGGAGGTGTAGGCAAAAGTGTGGTGATTATAAACTAATATGCACAAATTTACAAGAGAGAGAGAGAGAGAGAGAGAGAGATTTTTGCTCCAAAATTTCCAACCTTTAAAAATGGGGGAGGAGACCCCCTATATATAGAAAAACATGCATTTGGCTAAGATAAATCCCTCCATACATGTGTAGGGAGATGAAGCCCATTGTGCCAACAACTAGAACAGTTGTCAACAAAATATTTACAAAAAAGACACTGGCAGGCCACCAAAGATGGCCAGCAAGCCACACCCTTGGTGGGCAAGGCACAATTGGTGGCTAACAGCCCACCAAAGGAGGCCTGCAGGTCTTACGGTCTTGAGTTTTGAAGCACTAAGGTTTTGGTCCAAAACGAGGCACAGAATGGACAGAGTTTAAAGGCTCAAAGGTAGGGCACTCCACTGAGGTCTTCAGGCACTAAAACGAGCACATGGAATCATAATCATCGAGTGCACAAGCTCTAACGTCCAAGTCTTGAGTACGGTAAAAAATGGGGTGTCTATAGTTGCCCTTCTTTGACAGAACTCAAAAGTCATGAAATGACATGAGTGAATGTCAAAGCTTGAAGACGACCCATTTTTCACAAGGCTGAAAGACTTGGACAAACAAACAGGACAGAAAATAAATGGTTGTGCCCGTAGGCTGCCTACGTATCCCTTTGCAAGGAATCAAACCAGCGTAGTGTAGACACCCCATTTTTGACCGTCCGCAAGACTTGGACGTCACCGTTGGAACACTCGGTGATTATCCATGTTTGTGTTCGTTTGGAGTTCCCGGAGTTCTCGGCTCGCGCGCCTTGCCTCAGGACTTCCGAACTCGACCGTCTTGTGTCTGGTTTTGCACCAAACACTTGTGTTTTGCCTTGGAAGGGCAGGGAATGCTTTGTGAGGCACCCCCACATACCACCGGCTGTGGCTAGAGGCCACCGGCTGGCTGGTGTTGCCATCGGCACTTTATTGTGCCGACCGGCACTCTTTTGTGCCGACCGACACTAAGTTTTGTCAAAATGACACTCTTTGCCGGCCGGACACTGTGCAGTTGCTTTATGAGATATTTTCAGACAGCTGTGTAGTTTTGGTTCCCCTCCATACACGTGTATGGAGGGATGACCCTCTTAGTTAGCTTAGCTTGTAAGCTTTGCAAGCTTTGCTTGCCTATAAGAGGACCACTCCTCTTCTTGGCTTAGGGTTACAAAATTTCAGACATTTTAGACAGGCCAAGCTCTGGTTTTTAGGGTTAGGATAGATACACATCCTATCTCTCTTCTTCTCTCTTGTTTTGTACACTAGGTGTTTGTGTCATACTTTTGCTCACCAACACCTAGTGTTTCACCTTCTTTGGGTTCTTGAAGGTCCAGAGGTTTGTTTTGGAGCTTTGGAGCTGGTTTGGTGCTCAAGGAAACCAACACATCCCCATTGTTGAAGAGGTCTACAAGGGTGAGCCAACTAGTCCTTTTTTTCCCATTCTTGCACTCCATTTCTACTTGCTTTAGAACTGTTTTTGTGCTTAGTGATTAACACATAAAAGTTCTATTTTTTAAGCCTCTTTATTGTTTATTAAGAGTGTTTTGTGGTTTGAGCAAGTTTGACCACCCTTAGCCCTTGAAAAGGCCCTTCTTTGTGCCATTTTGTGAGAGATCCGAGACTTTGGTGTTAGGATCTCTTCACCACTGAAATCTTGACGGATTTCAGTGGTGAAGATGGTGCCTTAGAGTCTCAAGAAGGAGAGGACCACCCCCTCTCCTTGATGTCCTTGAAAAGGACAAGATTTGGCTTCTTGAGGGAGCTTGTGCTTAAGTGTGTGTTGAGCATGTTTGGTTTGTTTTTCATGCTTATATTGCCATGATATAACATGTTTCTAAGTTGGTTTAGATCCCTTATGCATGCTTAGCATAGTTGCCTTGTAATGCCTTTTGATCCTCTAACATGCCTAGGTTGTATGCCTTAGCTTCTAGCATGTTTTAGGCTTGCATTTGTGAAGTTTTTGTGCTCATATTTCCATGTTTTAGGTCTGTCTCATGTTGTTTGAGCCAACCATAGCATGTTTAATATAGCCTCTTTGCATTGGGCTTGTTGGCCTTAAGAGCATGAGTATGTAGCATGCCTTGCTTGCTTCATTTTTGACGGTTTGGAACCATTTTGCATGCTATTTCAGTCCTTCATACATGTTTGTTTGATTGCTTAGCATGCCTCTTTAATGCTTTAAGAGTATGTGTTAAATGCTCCATGTTTTGGCTTTAATGCATGCCTTTGGATTCATGTCATCTAGATGCCATCTAGGTGGTCCTTTAGGCTTAGTTTTATGTGTTAAAACTCTGTTTTTAAGTGTTTAAGTATTGCCATGTGTGGTGGTGCTAAGTGTGGTTCAAAGCCTCATTGATTTGCTTTGAACCTTAGACCATTTGCATGCTTTGTTTGGCTTGTTTTGTTGCATGATTTGGCATCATGTTTTGCATGATTTTCAGAGCTTTACAATGTGTGTTTATTGTCCTTGTTTGGTATCTCCAAGTGTGCTTGGGGGTTGCCATGTTTATGCCTTGGGTTTGGACCATAACACTTGCATGTGTGTGTGTGTGTGTAGTCTCCATTTCTAGGCACTTTGGCCACTGATTTTAGGCCAATTAGGAGTAGTCTAATTCATGTTTTAGTCCACTCCATTGCTTGGTTTATATGCCTTTTTGCTTAGGTTGTATGCCTAACATGTTTAGCTTGCTCGCATTGTTCATGTTGCATGCTAGATAACATGCTTAGAGTTGCATTGCATAAGCATGCATGCTTGGCCTCTTGAGATGAAAATGATAGAGGTTTGGCACCCTTTCATGTTTACTTGGTTTGCATGCATTTGAAAGTGAAGTTGCATCCTTGGTTCCTTGGGCCATCATGCATGGAAATGCGCGATTGGTGGTCCGAGAATCGAGGCATATGCCCCTTTGAGTCACTAACATGATAAGGGATGTGTTTGGTGCATAAATGGCTTGAATTATATTGCCATGCATGTTGTTGTCCTCTGCTGCTGTGAGTTGCAGGTTTTGCAGGCATTTTGTGCCGACCGGCACTGTTTAGTGCCGACCGGCAGTCAATTGGCAGCCGATGGATGAGTCTAGTGCCGGTGGCCTCCTCCTTCAGCCGGTAGTGTCCTACCCCAGCCGGTGGTGATCCCCAGTGCCCTGAGAGGCACTCCTGGGACTTTGGTAATTTTCTGAGGAGGAGAGCAGAGGAAACAGAGGCAATTCGTGCGTGGCAGTGCGGTTCCGAGCCAGTCCCGAGCGCGTGCTGCATTGGGCCCTCATCCCGAGGCGATTTACTGTTTAATTAGATTAATTATTTTATTTAATTAATTTAGTTGATTTCTAATATTTTAATTAGCTTGCGTAGTTAATTAATTTGTATATTCTTTCGGTCCCTCCGAGCGAGGGTAAAGTTGTAATGAGTGTGTGTGAGTGGGTGTATGTCTTCCAATCCCCATTTCTTTCTCCCTTTTATTTACCCGCTTATGTTGGTAGATTAGGGCACATTCAAATTAGCATACCTTATGCAATGCATGTGTGCATTCATGCATTTGTTTACATGCATCGGGCTCAGCACATCATGCAAACTGCATCGTACTTTCAATTCCAAATTGAATACGTGATAGTTGTTGCATCTTATGTGCCATGTTTAGGGTTAGCCGAGCCTGTTTTGATTACACCCCTGTATGTGATGCATTAGCCATTTAACATGAACTAGGTCATGCATGTTTTGCTAACTAGTTTATTGTTTTGGCACGGAGTACGATGTAAGTTTTTTTTAAGCTTTAGCATATCGCATGCATGTGAATGCTAACATGACAGTATGATTGCCATGCGGCTAAATGCTTATGTGATATTACTGTTTGAATGCCTGTGGGTGAAGGTTGGATTGCCTGAGTTGGAACAACTCATTGAAATCCGTATTTTAGCCTACTTGCGAGTAGCAAAATCTAACACGTTTTTCGAGACAAAACGGATATGCAATGTTTATTTCCAAGTTAGGCAATCTAGTCTATACTTTTGTGTTGTGCGCATCACATAGTAATCCTAGGTTAATAACCGGAATAAGAACGTATAAAGTTTTCAAAAACGGATATCATGGTTAGTAGAGGCCGGTCTTCGGACCGGGCGAGAGGGGGTGCTCATAGATGACCTTCCCCAATCGTACCCAAGCTTCCGAGCCAAGTCACTTTGGTGATGACGGACACGTGGCCTTCGGCACCGAGTCAGGGTTTCCTAAATTCCCCCATTTTAAAAATATTTAGGTGGCGACTCTGTATCTGGCAAAGCAGTCCATGTTTGGTACTACTTTTTCAAAAATCTGTTTTTTTCTCAAAACGATTTGCCAGAGGTGGACTCTTTGGTTCAGATTACGAACCGCAATCCAAACAAAAACGGAGGGGTCCGAACTGTAGGGTGAGGCCCTCACGGGGGCGCGTCTACAGTTTCTGGCGACTCTGCTGGGGAGATTAGAGAGCTTGACTCGAACTCGTGATATCCTGTTTTGACTACACATATGTGTTTCTTTGCATTGCATATGCATTGGTGCGCCTAGGACACCGTGTTGGCCATCTGCTATTCCTGAGCGGTTTGCCGGAGGCTTGTCTTGTCAAGGCATGTCCGTAAGGCTGACCAGTTGCGGGCTCTGCCAGTATGGGAACACAAACCCCGGTTTTACCGGGGCACCCTTTTCGACCATTCGACCTAGTGCATATCGAAATCCGTAGTGACCATTCCAAACTAGGACAGGTTGCTTACCCGATATAGGTTGTTTGAAACTGCTGTGTGCGTAGTGAAACCCTAGCTCCTGACAAAATAGGACAGGGAAACCCTACCCCAACATAGGGGTGTATTGGCTCTCATTTACTTGCTATATGCTTTCAGAGTGTATCTCTGCAGGGGAACGCATATATCAATTTGCAAAGTTTGAGCATCAGGCCTGAGGGCACTACTATCAGTGTTGTTGAGAATCGGTTATGTCTGCGGGTATCAGTTCAGTTTTGAACAGTAATTCTGGGGGGGAATAGTGATCAGTAGTAGAGTACAGTTGTCCGGCTACACCCGTGTTTGATCTGCTTGGGGCTGAAATACTGCTTATTTCCCGTTTCAGTTCAGAAAATCAGAGAGTTGATCCAGGATAGCTAGTGTCTCAGCATGACACAGAATTCAGAAGAGATTGTGGTCATGACGGCCGCGTTGGATCAGGGAATCACCCTACACAGCGAAACTACTGTTGATATGCCGCATCCACCCAGATCGCCGGTTGCGCACCCGGTCTGGGCCCCTCAGCTATATCAGGCTCGTGAGCCTACTACATTTGAACTAATGGGGATGATAGGAGATCTCCAGAGGTCTGTGGCGGATCTCGCCTATGGGATGTCAGTTTCGCCACCAGCTGCACCATATGCCGGAGGCTTTATCCCCCAGGAGCCCCCACTACTGGGACGGATTGTAATTGAACTTAACCAACCGGAGATGGCCTCCGGCTATGGCAACGACGCATCAAACCAAGTTCCAGATCAGGCCGAGGCCGGAGACAAAGGCAAGACGAAGGCAGATGCCGACCCTATCGAACAACTGCTGTGGGCAGTCGAGGCTTTGAAAGCCGGGGGGATGAACAAGCAATAGATATCTGCAGTTGTGACAAAAGCTGTGGAAGATGCTTTCCCCACTTTGCCTGAGGGCAGTTCCAGTCAATCGGAGAACCGGGATAGGCCCCGTCATGCCAAAACGGTTCTTCCCGCTCCCAGCCTTGCATCCGGAAAGAATCAGAAATCCAAAGCCGTACCTGCTGACCCGTTCGCTAGTGCATCTAGCAAGAGTGCTCAGGTTCCAAAGTACCTGCCCCGAGGGCGCAGGGTCTTCCATCCTCTCTACATGCCTTTGTCTAGGGCACTTCTGATTTTGGCCAAAAAGGGGCATCTTACACCCCTCGAGCCTAGGCCGCTCCCCAAACCCCTTCCAGCAGGACATGATGCCACTCAGTACTGTGCGTATCACCAGCAGACTGGTCATGCTACTGATAATTGCTTCCGCCTCCGTCATGAGGTACAGGATTTGATTGACAACAAGGTTATCCTCCCGCCTACCTCAACCAAATCAGTCACTACAGAGTTCTTGGATTTTGAGGACACAGATACCGAGGACACAGATACCGCAAGTGTGTAATTAGAAGGTGAACCGCCTGCGGGCAGTGTTTGGTACATTTTTGGATGTGGCGTTTGGCACGCATTTTTGAGCATCTGCCAACGCTAGCTTTGTAAATCCTGACTTGGGTGTCGAGTCAGTCTTTTGTTTTGTTTTGAGTCTGTCTCTCTGTACTGAGTCAGTCTTTTTGCTTACAGGGTCTGTCTTGTTGTAAGGAGTCAGTCCCTTTTGTATAGTATACCAGATGATTCCGGGGTTGTTGCCTCGAGCACCGTTTTACCTTGTCATTACCTGTTTTGTGTACCCTTTGAGTCTGTCTCAGTTAAGGAGCCGGTTACAATCAGGGTTTTGGAATGAAACAGCTGCGGCTACCTCGTTTTCATGCTTGCTGTCAGTTTGAGCTAATTGTGCCGGGAGGTGTAAATGGAACGACGGTACATTCTACCTACTCTCTTGTGCCTTGAACTCGTTTTAATGACCTAAGTTTTTCAAAACCTTTTTTTTTTTTCGTACACTACGGTGATAAAAACGAAAAGGAAGGAATTCCTCGGGTTTTGCAAAACTTTGATCGAAATTGAGAGAAAGAGAAGCACATTGAGCTTTTAATGAATTAAATCATGCCTTTCAGCGTGAGTACTGAGAAGGACCCTGGCTTGATCCAGACTGGTTCCACACTATCTTTAGCACAGGCGATAGGTCGCTTCCTTAAAAACTTTCAAAAACAAAATATTTTGCGCGGTCCTGCGAAGACCTGTGTGGAATCGCTCCTG